>CM046880.1:407366133-409843633 GCA_025667525.1 Glebionis coronaria
GTTAGGAATCCATTCTATAAACGTTTGGCGAGCGAGGGCACTTTAAATCGTAAACCCAACCACTCAGCCAAGACGTAATATCGATATGGAACATCCTAATACGAAGCTCCCTACTAACATGACAAATTCCACGGAAACGAATACGTATCGAAAAGATCATAACAATATCAAAGTACGCGTGGAAGCCTAATCTACCTAATCCTCACAGGTCAATCCTAGGTCGTAGACTCTCTGATACCATAATTGTAACACCCCGCTCCGAAAAGAGAAAAAGTGCTACTACTATGGTGTCACATCAGATACCTCATAATTTAAAAGGGCTAAAATGAAACTTTTATTATATCCAAAATACTTAAAGTAATATCTTTATAATAAAAAAATCCGCAAAACAACAGGGTTCAAAATGCAAAGTATCTAATCATAAAATGTCATAAGATTTATTAAAAACGTGGGTGAATCTAGGTAAGTCCAAACTCTCTCAAAGCCCCGTCTTCCGCTTAATACCTGCCGCATGGAAAAAGAAACGGCTGAGCAAAACGCCCAGCGAACGGATATAACAAAAATGGTTTAAGGCAAAAGAGATAACAATAATGAAGATATCACAAGGTATGAACATAAGGATGATTAAGTGGATGAATAAAAATGGTTAATGAAAGACAAGAATAGCCCACGAGCACACATAACAAATCACATATCCAAATCAACCAAATAATCATATATGTGTACTAGGATTGCGACTCCTATGTACCAAAGTGACAGCGTGTATTGCACACACAAACCTATCACATTAAATCACATCATATCATATCAAACAAATACCTAGGATGTATCCATACGCTCCCTGCAAAACAAATGTCAATAGCACGTGCACTAGCTCATGACTAGCACCCGCACTCACAATAATATAATAATTACGTGCACCAAAAGGGAACGCCAGGGATCTAATCACACCGCCCCAGTTAGTGTCATGTCACCGGTGCATCGTATGACATGGTCATGGTACCCCCATGACTAGATACAAAATATGGCTCGGGCTTAAGGGTTCATTTCAAAGGCATAACGACTAGGAAAAATATAGGTATTCAAATGGGGAACATATAAAGGCATGATAATTATGGAATCATAACATGGCAAAAGAATTTAGGTATCATATCAAAACAACAACTAAGGATTTGGGAACATAGCAATGGCATAGGGATCTATCAAATGGAGTTGTGTAAGAAAGAGTAAAAGAGTGTTCTTTAATAAAGAACCGAATATCCGTACCTTAAAAGCACAAACAAGTCACAGAATCATATACATAGCAATAATTCCTATTCCCGTGTCACCAAGGCTAAAAGATACATAAAAATATGTCTTACATACTGTTCTAGCACAAAAGATTACAAGGTTTCATGATTCGGTGATTCAAAACCCTAATTATACACTTTCCCAAAACCCGCCATTTAGGGACTGTTTTAGAAGATCCGACTGTAAAACCATTTTCCCAAACCATACTCACTGATTAAAGTCCAAATATGAAAATACATTCGAAGTAGATAGTTTTAGACCCCGGATTCACTCAAAAAGCTATCCCGAGGCCCAAGATATGACTCTTACAAGATGACTCATATTCTGATTTTTAAGGACTGTTTTCAAAGATCTACACGGTAACCATAGTTCCCGACCACTTCAAAACGTTTTAAGACCTGTTATGAAAACTAGATTCATTTTATATAGTTTTAGGCTTTTGAAACTCTTAAAACGATGTTATAAAACTCGTTTTACATCCCTTACAAGAACACCCAAAATCCGGACAGCCCTTACTTATTATTACGTATGAGCCGGTTTAATGATCTAGACCACCATAGGTTAGCTATATCTTTATAAAAACTTTATAAAACCATATTAGAACATATTTAGGCTGGTCTAAAATAATATCTAACATACAAAAACGTTTTTAAGGTATTGAATCACCAAAACACATTTTTAGGGTTTCAAAATCCTAGAAATCATGATTTTAAATTAAAAATAAAATGTACAAAGCAATAAATATGACATATGGATTATAAGGACTTACATGAGATGTGTATAATGATATAGTAATCACTATACACACAAAGTAATAATAATGGATGTTTAGTAACAAGAATAGAGGTTTAGAGAGGAGAAAGATCTAGAACAACCTTAAGGTTTTAAGGTTTTTCTTATCAATGGAGAGAGGAGGTTTTGGTAGAGTTTTGGCTAAGTAAAATGTATGTATGTGTGATGTCTAGGCCATCCATAGGGTCCTTTATATAGTGAATTCTATATTTGTTAAAAGTTTGAATTACAGAAGACCATTAACTAGCTTTTCAAACTTGTAACTTATGTCATAACTTATGGAATGAAACACCTTTAAAAATCATAAAAACCTTCCAAATTGCTTCCTAATTTCGTGTGATTTGAGTCAAATTAAGGGGGTGTTTCAACTTGGTTTTAATGGTATAATTACACATTAATTTCACACATTTCTTTCCCATTTTTAAAAGTCTAACATAAACATGTAAATGTAACAAAAGTGTGCACTTTTTTTATCTAATATAACATAAGGTTTAAAATATTTATTTATATTAGTCTAAGAATGTCATTTATACTTTGTAGTTATTTAAAATTATAGGTTATATCTTAATTTAATTAAAATGTTTCATAATCAAAGTCTTATTTAATATTTCTGAAATAATTAAACTATACCTTAATTTGAATTAAATAAATTGAAATAAAATATCTACTATTTAATTTACGTAAAATTCAATTTACATCAAATTCCCAAATTTTATAAAATGCTCAAATATCATACTTCATTCAAAATTTCCGTTTTATAAAAATGCGGGTTTTACAACTCTTCCCTTCTAAAAAGAAAATTTCGTCCTAGAAATTAAAGTGGTGGTTAAGGGTTTTATATTTTGAAACTAATATTTTTATTTATTGGAAAAATAGATTTGAGACTTATGTGAAATCCAAAGATTTAGATATTTGGCATGCTATTACCATTGGTACCTTTTTACCTTTACAACATAGTGAAGTTTCTAAAAAGAAGGAACTAGTTACTTTTAAAAATTCAAATGATGACACTAAAAAGAAACTTGTTAAAAATAACGAGGCTAAAATGGTTATTTATAATGGTTCGCGTAAGAAAGAGTATGAAAGGATAATTATGTGTAAAACTGGCATACAAATTTGGGAAACTCTTTTGATAACCCACCAAGGTAATAGTTAAGTCAAAGAAAGCAAAATCGATCTTCTTGTTCAACAATATGAACAATTTGTCATCTTAGAAGATGAAACTATTGATAGTGCATTTACTAGATTTAATGCTATTATTACTAGTCTAAAAGCACTTGATGAAAGTTTTTCTAGCAAGAACAATGTTAGGAAGTTTCTTCGTGCGTTGCATCCAAAGTGGAGATCTAAAGTCAGGGCGATTGAAAAATCAAAGGATCTTACCACATTGTCACTCGATGAACTTGTTGGAAACTTAAAAGTTCATGAGATGATGATCTTGAAGGACTTGAAGATAGTCAAAAGCAAGAGTGAAAGAAAATCTCTAGCATTGAAGGCCAAGAAAGTGCATAGTGATCATGAAAGTTCATCCTTCGCTAGGATTAATGAAGAATACACTATGGAGGTTAGAGACTTCAAGAATTTATTCAAGAGACGAGGTCAATATATGAGGCAACCAAGCAATGATAACAAACCATCCTCCAAGAATTGATTTGTCATGAATGACAAAAATGATAGAAAATGCTTTAGATGTGGTGATCCAATCATTTTATTAGTGAATGTCCCAAGCCACCTTGCGACAAGAATCAGGCGTCGTTCGTTGGAGGGTCGTGGAGTGATAATGGTGAAGAATGTGATGACAATGCTAAATATGAGAAGTGTCTCATGGCTCATTCTTCAAAAGAGGTACATTCTGAAACCGAATATTATAGCAATGATAGTTCATCTCTAGATGATTTAGAATTAGAGAGTCAATATGATAATATATGCAAGCTAAGTCTAAAGTTCATAGAAAAGAATAAATTGCTAAAATCAACTATGACTAAACTCGAAAATGAGATGAGTGGGCTAAAGGATAAATTAGCTAAATTGGAGAAAAATAAAGAAGTTGATTTAGGATGTCTAAGTTGTGAAAACCTTAGGCAAGAAAATGAGAATCTTAAGAGCACATCCATTAAGTTGGAAAAATTCATGAAAGGTACTAATGCTCTTAATGATATACTAAGTAGACAAATTCATTCTAAAGAAAGACTTAATGAAAGGCACATCCATTCAGTTTAGGTTTTAACACTGATAAAGCATCTACAAGTGAAACCAAACAAGTTAAATTTTTTAAAAACAGTATCCACTGACTGCGGATCAACATTGTTCACCGCGGTTCCCTATATTTATGGAACCGCGGAGGAAGATAAGGAACCGCGCACACGAGGTTTAAAAACGTGAAAACAAACTTTTTTAAAAAATTTGTTTTAGGTAAAGGGCCAAAACATCTTTTTATAAATAAAGTCAAAGTACCCATTATTGATGAAAAAGAGTTTATTAATTTCTATACTCCAATGAACAAACCTTTAATAGGAATAAAAGATGTCATGAAGAAATCACTTAATCCTTCTCCAAGAGTAAGAAATGATTCAAGGCCTAGAAGTTGAGAACACCCACACCTTAAAATAATGACCATTCTAAGTCACGAACTAGAAGTAAAAAACCTACACCTAGAAACAACAATCGTTCTAGATCAGCGTCTAAGACACCTAATAAAAAACAATAGACACCAAAATACTCCGGTAAATTGGAACAATTTTCAACAATAATGTTTTTCTCTGTGGGGTATGTATCATCTATTCATGCATCCCAACCGAATGCAAGGGATGTTTGGAACTAACAACTCTGGACCCATGAGATATTAAGGACCAAATGTTTGATTTTGTATGTTGTTACCTAGATATGCTTGGGGATTGATTGAGAGCCTGATGAGTAGATTAAGGATAGTGGTTGTTCTAAATACATAGCGTGAAATCGAAGTCTATTCTCTACTTACAAAGCATACAATGGAGGTAACGTTACTTTTGCTAGTAATCTACGTGGTAACATCATTGGCAAAGATACGGTTTCTCTTGACTCCTTAACCGTTGAAAATGTTGAGGATGTAGATAGCTTAGGCTTTAACTTAATAAGTATAGGTCAAATGTGACAATAAGTGTAAGGTCATCTTTTTCGAACATGATAGTGAAATCATAAAAGATGGAAAAGTCATTGACTTTATGTCATGAAGGTTAGGAGGAAGTCTAAAGACAACATATGTCTAGCGATTTTAGATGAAATTTCTACTCTTTGTCATAAGAGATTAGGTCACGCTAATATACGTTTAATTCAGTTTTTGGTCTCTAAGGAGTTGGTAAGACATCTCCCCAAGATCTAATTTGATAGTCACTTTTGTGATACTTAAAAAATTGGGAAGCATGTTCACTCTAGTCATAAAGCTAAGAATTTGGTTTCGACCTCTCGATGCCTAGAGCTCCTACATATGGATCTCTTTGGACCTTCCGTCATACGGAGTTGTGGAAGTAACCTTTATATCCTAATAATAGTTGATGACTATTCTAGATTCACTTGGACTAGATTTTTGGCTAATAAGAATGAAGCTTTCGATCATTTTGAAATCTTTAGTCGGAAGATCTAAAATCAACTAGGATGTCCAATTATGTCTATTAAGACGTGTTAGTGCAAGCATTACGATGTTTTGTCGATATAATCTCGTTTTTTGTTGATGACAAACGTATAAGTCGTAATACATTATGTCAAATGTTAAGGTACTCGTAATCACTCAAGAATACATATGTATACTTCTCTCGACACCTCCAAGATTGCATTCAACATGAATCACTCATGGTATATACAAACCAATCATTAACCTTACTAAGTGATCAAGGATTAATATTTTCTTAAACTCACTTTTAATTAAAGTAACAAAAGTTTTTATTAAACTTTATTTTTAAGAAAATGTTTTATTAACAAGAAAATGAAAATTTGAACTTTACATATTCCAAAGAATATTCCCTAAGGTCTATTCTAAAGAATATACCTTAATTTAAATTTAGGATATTCCAAATGGTCTAAGAATATACCCTTGAGGTATAAACTTCACCAGATAGCATTTCCTCACTAAAGGACAAAAATGCACGGACTCCAAGCCCGAGGTTCCTTAGATAACATGCGGTTCTTTATTGATAAGGAACCGTAGGTGCAATTAAGGAACCACGGGGTAAAATAGTCGTTACACTCTTGCCCAATAAATAGTGGATCATTTCCAGCTTTTCTTTCAACCCTTTTTGCACAGTTTCTTTAAAAACATCTTTAAACCCTTGATTAGTTAGTTTTGATTAATCTTGTTTAATGTTTGATTCTATCCTCAATCCTCTCATCCTCTCAAGTGCAAGAGAAGAACACTTTCATCACTATGAAGTGTTGGGTTCACTACATGATGAAGATCTCTTCTTCTCGAGATCTAAGTTATGTTTTTAGTTTCACTACAATGTAAATCATGAAGATCCAAGTTGTGTGTATGCTTGGACTGTATGTATATGTAGTATATCCAAGTGATTGGTTTACTTAGATGTGTTTGTAAGGGTAGAAGATCCAAGTGATGGGTATCCTTGGATTAGGAATTAGGAGTGTAGATCCAAGTTGTGTACTACTTGGATATAGCGTTAGAGTCATAGATCTAAGTGTTGTGTGCTTAGGTATATATGGTTTATGTGTTTAGGTCATAAAACACAAGGTTTGTTATGTTGGGCTTTAAAATATAACTAGTGTGTAGATTGATGAAGATTGGTGTAGATTGGTCCCACCTAAGATTAGGACTCGACATCTAGCCTTGTGTCAGAAAATGGTGAAGTAGGCGACGTGTGTAGATTGGTCCTACCTAAGATTAGGACTCGATATCTAGCTTAGTTTCGAAAATTGTGTAAGCAACGTGTATGGCTCTCTCCGCCTTGAAAGGAGTTTTGTTGACTAGTGAAGTAACTCTCGAGTTGGGTACTCGAGGAGTGGAGTAGGGCGAAGAGGAGCTTCGTGATCGAACCATTATAAATCATCGTGTCAGTACTCTCATTTACATTTATGTCTTTACCTTTTTAGATGAATTTATATATTGTTATGTGTTGTGTGCATCACATAATCTAAACATCCAAGTTGTGGAAAAATTAAGGCTTAGTACGTGTTTGATTCATGTTTAGATTATGGTCAAGTGTGCATCCTTTAGTCTAAACATCTTAGTTGCGGAAAAGATAAGGCTTAGTACGTGTGTGCTTAGTGTTTAGACTTTTGCTTGATGTACTCTTGATTTGATGTGTTTGTGCGTTACTTTTGTGTAGTCTTTATCTTTTAAAAACGTATCTCATATCTAGTCAAGCTTGATCGAGAATTTTATACAAAGGATTGTTAAGGTTTCGAATGTAACAATGTTATGCAACCACTGTTAGCGGTTCCTTAAAGAAGCTGTGGTTCTTTAATGATAACGAACCGCGGGCTATTTACTGAGTCGCGGACAGTGGGTTATGCAAAAATGTTTTCAAAACTAATGAGAAACTATTCAACCCCCTTCTAGTTTCTACAATTGGTATGAGAGTGTGGTTATTCAAGATCTTTGAAGTATATTTTTGTAACACCCCATTTGTTAAGATGGAATGCTATAGTAAATTATGGCGTGTCATCAAATCATACAAGTGATGACGTATAGTCCCCAACCGGGTCATGGACCTGGCCCATGGGTACTACCCGCATCCGGCCCATCACTGATGGGTTTGAATAAATGACATTTAAGCTTATGGGCTACGAATGAACAGTGGCCGCATGGATGTATGCGGCCCACGGCCCTGCACGACCGGTCCAGGGTTAGACAGAATCACAATATTATTAGGGTTGGGATTTACCCCAAAGTGGAGGATATACACTCACCATGATTAGAAGATAACAATCAAACTAATTGTGACACTTAACCTTTGCTTGGGGCCGAAGTATCGGTGACAGCCCATTAGGGTTTCACCGCCTATATAAGGAACCCCCAAAGGGTTCCACAAAGGTATCACATTCTTCATACTCTTAACCTACAGCCGATTCTTAACCCTAAATCGATTACTTACTCTCACGCCGGAGTCTAATCGTGGGACACGCGTCCAGGTAAGCTTAACGCTTGTTGTTTTAGTGTGCAGGATCTCAGCAAGACATTCACTTGGAGCAAGAGCCGGAACCCAGCCTACCCGAATTAAACCTAATTCGGATCAAGCAAGGATCATCCAACTTTTGTATCAACAAGTTGGCGCCATTCGTGGGACCCTACACTAAACTAGACTCAATCTTAATCTCAATCTCACCCAATGACGAAGGGACACTAATAACTATAATTTTAGTTGATTAAAAATGTTGCTTTTGCTTGCAAGATCTTTCTTTGCGTTGCTCGTACCCAATTGATATATGTCGTTGTTTCGTTCTCGGTATCTTCTCGAATTGATCACGGTCAAAAGTGGAATAGTTGTAACTGGTGAATAAAAAGGGGGAGCTTTGGTCTAAATCTACTAAAATGATAAGATTAAACTAAAGATAATTATTGAAAATAAGGGTCGAATTTAAGACTAGAATAAAACTGGAATTTTACCTTTACTCGGAATAAGGATTATCCGGAATATGTTGCCCTACGCGGAATATCAGCTCTTATTCGGAATAATACGGCTATGCGGAATAATTGCCCTTACTCGGAATAAATCTCTACCTGGAATAAATTGTGCTTATGCGGAATGTTAAGCTATCCGGAATAAGTACTCTACTCGGAATGTTCATGGCCATGCGGAATGTTTTGGAAAGAAGGCCTATGCGGAATAAAAGACTCCTACTCGGAATAATTGGAAAGAAACTCTATTCGGAATAACAAAACCCTATACGGAATATGACCACTACTCGGAATATTTTTAATATTCCAAATAAACAACAAAATCCCACCTTGATCCGGAATAATTGGGTATTCCGAACCAACACAATCCCAGACTCCCTATTCGGAATCTGGGGAAACTCAGTAACAAAATAGCGAAGAACAGGGGGTTAAGAAACACGAATTTTTACTCAAAATTCACCAAGTTTTTAATCGAAACTTATACCAATTTCACCACGAATCATTTACCTAAGGTAAACCTTAATCCAAAACCACAAAAATCGCCAAACCCACTTACTTTTTATGAAACCAATAAAATAAAACTTAAGAACTTTGAATCATAAAGAGATGAAGAACAAGATGATGGAAAGATTAAAAGTAAACTTGTATTAATGATTTAGGATTCAACAAACAAAGTGGAAAGATCAAACTTACAAGATTGGAAGAAATCAAACAAAGATGAAAACCACTCCTTAGGGGAGATGGTTTTCTTCCTACGAAATAGGAAAAACTGTAACAGAAAGAAAAGCTAGTGGAAAGTCTTGAATGGGAGGAGTATTTATAGGCTTCTCCCTTGGTTGGTGAGTGAGCTTTCTTCCTTTATTTTTGTCTTCTCGTCTTTTCATAAAAGTTGTCATTTTCGATTTCGATTCGGGATTTGTCGACGAATAATTTCAACTCGTCTTTTAATTTATTCATTTAATAGACTTGAGTTTCTTCGACATAGGTAAATCTCCCGTCTTTGGTCCTTTTCTTCGATAAATCTTCAAATAGGCCCATTGACTTCAAATCTTTTGCATCTCTTGGACTATAGACTTCATCTTTTCGTCTTTTTCCTCGATAAAACCCGTGCAATCCCATGTTTTCTCCAATATTTATCCGGTTGGCTCTGAAAACACAACAAACACACAAACCACGCATAATTCCAAACAAATGACATTAAATACGCGTTTTGGTCTTGTTTTAGCAAGAAATAAGTGGTAAAAGGATGGGTGTTTTCACACCTATCAAATCCCCTACACTTAACCATTGCCATGCCCTCATGCAATGCTTAGTGATAAAGCAAATTTACATTTTTCTCATAATCAATCAACCTTGGCCTTATTAACATACTACTAAACAAAAATTAAAGTACTAAGAGAAATTAAAACTTTAAAATAAACTAAAGGATAGAAAACCATTTTCACTTGAAAATAGCTTCATGGAAATAACTTGCAAAGAGATCAAGGACTTACATTAGGGCATCGGTGCTGCGATGATTTATCACCCTCAAGTTTCACGTTCCCCAAACTAAGCTTAAAAACGAGATCATTGTTATTATAAGTTAGCCATTCAAACACTTACACACATGGCTTAATTAAATGCTTAAACTCCCTTATTCCTAGGTGTATCTCTTATATTTTATTTTTTTGTCTTAGAATGATCATGAAGATGCATTTTTTGGACTTATTTTGATAGTTTATTTAGGCTGAAAGCAAAGTAGGACGATTTGATTAATAGTTAGCTAAAGGACAAAATCTCTAAAAACTGCTTCTCAGGATATCAAAAAGTTCATATCTTGGCATAACTCGGTTCACGATTTGAGACCTTTCTCGGGCCGATGTTTGGCATGTACTTCATACTTCATATCTTCGAGAGACGTTCTTGAGATACTGGCCTTCTCTTCGTTAATAGAGTTTCTTCACTTGGAGACTTTTGAGGGGTACTCCAACTTTGTTGACCACGACTTCATGATTATTTCTTCAATCTCTAATTGGGATTTTGAGATACAACGATCCGCCTCCTTTTTGGACTTGGATTTATTTATCCTCATACCTTGTTAGGGTCTTTTCGGATAGACTTCTCCATGATCTTTATGGGAGTTGATTGCTTTTCGTCGTGAATCTTGATCCTTCCTATTGATTTTGGGAATAATGCTTTTCACATCACCTTGGATCTTTAGCAATAAAATGGAATCCTCATGCCTTGTTAGGGCCTTTTTGGACTCGCCAATCTTCGCGCCCCGCTTCATAAGTTATGCCTTGGCTATGAACTCTTATCATTACCGAGCAACTTTTAAACGATCTTGGGCTAGAAGCTAAGTAACCTTTCAAATCGTACGACCTTACTTATTGCAGTTAAATAATTAGCAAGTGATGGGAGAATAGGCAAATAATTACACCAAGTGAGCTTGTGCAAGAATACCGACTTATAATTGACTCTATCATTTCTCGTCCTCCACAATTTAAAATCTCAAGTAATGAGACTCGTGGATGCTTAGCCTAATAAACCAGTTAAGGTCTACATGGTTAAGGATACTAGCTAGAATAAACTTAGACAAGTCTATTCGGGTTGAGTCAAAATAATCGCAACGGGCCTAATATGTCAAAGATTTCAAAACTAGCTACACCACTTATTAATATTTTTGACTTTATTGCGGGATATATACATATGAAAGCAACGATAAAAATTTAAAAATTACGACAAAATGGCCAAAGTTAATTAAAAATTCGAAAAATGCTGAAAAAGATGATTTTCCGGTTAATGAAGGCATTTTTATGGAAAAGTCCACTTAAAACTTCGATAGAAGTCCCCCTACACTTAAGATAAACATTGTCCTCAATGTTTAAGCATGTGGGAAAAGTCTCCCCTACACTTATGACATTGTGCACGTTGGTTAACTCAAGTTAAGGAAGAGACGACTAACGTGATCAATTTCAAATGTGAGTATGAAGAAAATTGAATCACGATAGTTGAGAGATAGAACCGGATTTCGGATAACACGGGAGCACGGTTCTTCAAAGATTCCAAGAGTGCATTTATCCCTGTAATCACATCACCATCCAAAAACAAGCAACCTATATAGCTCCCCCTACACTTAAGATGAAAAACAGGAAAGGGGGATAGATACTCGGGTTGCCTCCCGAGGAGCGCTTGTTTTTGTTTACCGAGTCGCGAGCCTGACTCGGTCCCGAACTAATTCAAGGGAAACGTGGTGAGGGATGGAATCATCTCTTGAGAGATGTCCTCACCAAAGTACAATTTCAAACGCTGGCCATTCACCTTGAAGTTGGGCCCATATGGCTGAGAAAGCTCAATGGTGCCATAGGGAAAGACATTGGCGATGGTGAATGGACCAGACCAGTGGCTCTTCAACTTGCCTTAGAAGATCTTCAACCGAGAGTTAAAGAGTAAGACTTGATCACCAACGTGGAACTCTCGGTTCTTGATTTTAGCATCGTGGATAATCTTGGTCTTCTCCTTGTAGATCAATGAGTTCTCGTAAGCTTGATTCCTTAATTCTTGTAGCTCGTTGAGTTGAATCTTGCGAAAATCACCGGCTTTGTTGATGTCGAAGTTAGCCCACTTCAAGGCCCAGTATGCCTTATGTTCCAGCTCGATAGGGAGGTGGCAAGCTTTCCCGTACACAAGACGATAAGGTGTACAACCAATCGGTGTCTTATAGGCGGTACGGAAAGCCCACAGAGCATCATCAAGTTTATCAGCCCATGAGGCACGATGCTCTCCCACAGTACGTTCCAAAATTCTCTTCAATCCACGGTTGGATATCTCGTCTTGACCGTTGGTTTGAGGATGATAAGCGGTGGAAAGACGGTGATTGACACCATACTTAGCCATGACTCTTGCAAATTGATCGTTGCAAAAATGAGTCCCGCGGTCACTGATAATAGCACGAGGAACACCGAATCGAGCAAACAGTTGTTTCAAGAAATTACAAACCACCCTCGCGTCGTTAGTGGGTAAAGCCTTGGCTTCAGCCCATTTGGAAACGTAGTCAACAGCGACAAGGATGTATTTGTTGCCTTTAGAAGAAGGGAATGGCCCCATAAAGTCGATGCCCCATACATCAAAGATTTCACAGTCTTGTATGAAATTTTGAGGCATCTCATCTTTATGTGTGATATTGCCTTGTTTTTGGCAAGCATCACAATGTTTAACCATCTCGTGAGCATCACGGTAAATGGTGGGCCAATAGAATCCCGAATCAAACACTTTTTTGGCGGTGTAGTTGGGACCAAAGTGACCACCGGTGGGTCCTTTGTGGCAAGCCTGGAGAATGTCCAAAGCGGCCGGTCCGTCAACACATCAGCGAATAATCAAGTCAGCGCATTGTTTGAATAGAAAAGGGTCATCCCAAAAGTAAGTCTTAACATCGTTCAAGAACTTCTTCTTTTGTAGGGTGTTAACCCTTTGATGAGAACACCACCCGCTAAGTAGTTTGCAATGTCGGCAAACCACGGGGTATCATCAAGATTGAGATTTATAGACATTAAGGTCTCAAGGGGGAAAGAGTCATTGATCTCTTTGTTCGGATGATCCCCTTGGTATGGATCCTCAAGTCTACTAAGATGATCCGCGGCTAGGTTTTCAGCACCCTTTTTGTCACGAATTTCAATGTTGAATTCTTGAAGGAGTAAAACCCAGCGGAGAAGTCTTGGCTTAGAGTCGTGTTCAGTCATCAAGTACTTCAACGCGGAATGGTCCGTGTATACGATTGTGGTGGATAAAACAAGATAGGGGCGGAATTTTTCAAAAGCATAGACAACAGCTAAAAGCTCTTTTTCGGTTGTCGTATAATGCAATTGAGCTCCCGTCATTGTTTTGCTAGCATAGTGGATTGGTTGAAAATGTTTGTTGATCCTTTGTCCCAAAACCGCACCAATAGCAAAGTCGCTAGCATCGCACATCAACTTAAAGGGTAGCTCCCAATTAGGGGTAACCAAGACCGGTGCCTTAGTTAGCTTATTCTTAAGAAAATTGAAGGATTCGATACACTCTTTAGAAAAGATAAAAGGAGTATCTTTTTCCAAGAGGTGGGTCATCGGGCGAACGATTTTAGAGAAATCCTGAATGAATCGACGATAGAAGCCCGCATGACCCAGAAAACTTCTCACACCCTTCACGGTTGAAGGTGAAGGTAATTTAGCTATGACATCTACTTTAGCACGGTCGACTTCAAGACCGGCTTTAGAGATTTTGTGTCCTAGCACAATGCCTTCTTTTACCATAAAATGGCGTTTTTCCTAATTCAGAACAAGGCGAGTGTCTTCGTACCGCTTAAGCATACGTTCCAAATTGGCAAGGCAAGAAGAGAAGTAATCCCCGAAGACCGAGAAATCATCCATGAAGACTTCCATGGTTTGTTCAACCATGTCATAGAAGATAGCCAACATGCACCTTTGGAAAGTCCCGGGGGCATTGCATAAGCGAAAAGGCATCCTTTTGTAAGCAAATGTGCCATAGGGACAAGTAAATGTTGTCTTCTCTTGATCTTGGGGATCGATGGGTATTTGGAAATAACCCGAGAAACCATCAAGAAAGCAGTAATATTCATTACCCGCTAAACGTTCAAGCATTTGGTCCATAAAAGGTAGAGGGAAATGATCCTTTCTCGTGGCATCATTGAGTTTGCGGTAGTCTATACAAACTCTCCACCCAGTAACGAGACGGGTAGGAATCAACTCGTTGTTCGCATTGGGCACAACGGTAATTCCGCCTTTCTTAGGCACACAATGGACTGGACTAACCCATGGTGAATCCGAAATAGGGTAAATCATACCCGCATCAAGAAGTTTGATAACCTCTTTTTTGATGACTTCATGGATTTTAGGATTCACCCTTCGTTGGCTTTGAATTGTGGGCTTAAAGTTGTCCTCCATGAGAATTTTATGTGTGCAAAAGTGAGGATCAATTCCGCGAATGTCGGAGATTTTCCAAGCGATAGCTCTTTTATGCTTCTTTAACACGGCGACAAGTCGGGCTTTTTCTTCTTCTTTTAGGTCCTTCGCGATGATGACCGGTAACTTCTCGTTGTCTTCAAGGAAAACGTACTCAAGATGAGGAGGTAGGTCCTTAAGCTCAAGAGTAGGAGGATCCTCAATAGATGGTGTAACTAACGATGGATCATCATTAGTCACCTCTTTAGGAGAGGGAGGAGGAAACGGGTCTTCATTGAGAAGTCTCTCAATAGTACGAATGCCTTCATCCCAATTAGTGGAAGAATCATCATACTTAATATCGAGAGGACCCAAGCTAGCTTCGAAAACATCCAAGTCACTTTCTCCAAAAGGAGTCAATGCCGGAGCAATTGAGGCAACGGTCTCAACATTGGGTAGAGAAGAGAGAGTACTTTTACAAGCATCATGAAAATGTTCTTCACAAGCCTCATCGAGAACATCAATAGCATTAACACTCTCATATGAATAAGGTTGCTTAGAAATCTTACCCATGTTGAAGACAATTTTGTCGTCACCAACTCTCATGATTATTTCGCCTACGGCTACATCAATGAGAGTGCGACCGGTCCTAAGGAATGGACGTCCAACGATTAATGGAACACGTGGGTCCATCTCGTAGTCAACGACAACAAAATCCGCTGGGAAGGTGAATTTGTCAACGCCAACAAAGACATCTTCGGCTATCCCCACTGGATAAGCAACCGTACGGTTAGCGAATTCCAAAGTCATTTTGGTGGGGACTAGCTCGGGGAGAGATAATTGCTTCCAAACGCTTAAAGGCATTAAGTTGATACTGGCACCTAGATCAGCTAGGGCCATGCAATTCTCTATTCCCGGGAAGTTGCAAGGAATCAAGAAGCGACCCGGATTACCAAGTTTGGTGGGCAATTTCCTTAAGAGAACAGCGGAGCAATTCTCATTAAGTTGGGTCTGAGCAATGTCAAGAAGCTTTTCCTTATCACTTAGAAGATCTTTAAACATCTTATCGTATTTAGGCATGTGAGCGAGAGCCTCGGCAAAGGAGATGTTAAAATTCAATTGTTTAAACATTTTTAGAAAGTTTGAAACTTGAATATCATCCTTGCTCTTTTGCTTCTCTTTCCTCAACCTTGAAGGATAAGGTATATTGGATGAAGAAGAAGGCTTTAGGGAAATAGGATCACTCACAACCACGGGTGGTGGGGAAATGGGGATAGAAGGTGAAGGAGGTGAGGAAAGTTGCTCTTTTTCCTTGTTCACAATCACGGGTGGAGGTGTAGGAAGCTCAGGTTCTATATAACCTTTTCCACTACGAGTGGTGATTGCTTTCATCTCCCCTCTTGGATTCGCAACGATGTTACTCGGAAGAGTACCCGAAGAAGAGGGTTGATTACCTTGGATGAGCGAACCAATCATATCACGAATGTTAAGCGCTTGAGTGCTGAAAGAATCTCTGATGTCGGCACGAATCTCATTGCTCTGTTTTGCCATATCATTCCTAAGCTCGGCTCGAATATCGTTTCCTTGTTTTGCCATTTCGCCCTTCAAGTTAATGACTTGACTCTGAAGATTCGTCACCAGCTCCCGATTAGTCTTCATGAACGTCTCGACGTCTTGATTCAATACCATCGGTTGATTGAGAGGTGGAGCTTGGTAAGCTTGAGAATTTCCTTGAGTCGGGTATGGGTTTCTTTGGGATTGATATTGATTGTTAGCACGAGGTTGGGATTGGTTGTTTCGGTTATAGCTTTGTTGTTGGTTTTGGTTGGCAGGAGGGAAACCAGGTGGGGCAAGATAATTGTTTGAATGATAACTTAGCAAACTACGGTCTCCTTGAGGACGAGCTTGATAGCCTCCTGTGGGATAAGTACCGTAAGTCACGTTAACGTTTTCAGAAAAATTGCCTTGAGTAGAAGGACAATCATTATAAGAATGAGGACCACCACATGTGTCACAAGAAATAGCAACGGCTTTAGCTTGTTGAAAGTGGTTTGTGGCTATGGTCATGAAATTCTTGTTCATCTCAGCGAGTTGTCGAGAAATTTCAGTCATCTCAGGATTGGAAGTAGTAGAAGAAACATTCACTCTCGAGTTAGATCTTGAGGATGCGGATGAATCCCAATTCTTGTGGTGAGTAGTCATGTTTTCAATCAACTCTCGACACTCCTCCGGTCTCCTTTTTATAAAAGTACCACCGGCGGCGGCATTGATCGTGTCACAATCACGAAAAGTGAGACCATTGTAGAAAGTATCAATGAGAGTGACGGGGAGCATGTTGTGATTTGGACAGCGGTCGATCAAATCATTGTACCGTTCCCAAGCGTCAAAGAGCGATTCATCATTGTCTTGCATGAATCCACTGATTTGGTTACGAAGGCTCGTGACAATGGATGGTGGGAAGTAGCGCGACAAAAAGCGTTGAGTCATGTCGTCCCAAGTATGAATAGAGTTCTTTGGGAGACGGTCAAACCATTTTTCAGCATGGTGAGAAAGCGAGTGAGGAAAGAGTTGAAGGCGAAGGTCATCCATAGAAACACCGGGGGACTTCATGCTTTGGGTGATGGTAATGAATTTGTCGAGGTGTTTGTTGGCATCATCATCCGGAATTCCGCGAAATGGGTTAGTTTGCACTTGCTGGATCATGTGATGCTTCAACGAAAACTTCTGAGCCGTGACATGCATCGGCGCAATCGGGCCTCCACGTCCGTTCATGGTGGGTTGACATAGCTCCTCCATGGTTCGTAGGTCGGGTAAGGGTGGATTATTCATGTTTTGGTGGGGTGGGTTATTATTGTTGTTGTTATTTGGGAGGGGATTATTATTGTTGTTGTTGTGTACACCGGCCATGTCTAAATCTTCGAGAGTCTCGGGCTCTGAATAAGGCGTTGATCGAGTACGCATACACTAAAAAGAAAATGCAAGAGAAAATATTTTTGGTTTTTATAGGTTTTTTAATGTTTTTGTATTTTTTTTTGAAAATTTTAGAGTTTTATGGGTTTTTTGAAAATTTTTGTGCTTGAAAATAACGTTCCCGAAAGAACGGATCCCAAAATCCAATTTTTCTCACAAGAAACCGTTGATCCTTACGAAAAGAGCCGGCAGCGGTGCCATTTTAATAACTATAATAGTTGATTAAAAATGTTGCTTTTCCTTGCAAGATCTTTCTTTGCGTTGCTCGTACCCAATTGATATATGTCGTTGTTTCGTTCTCGGTATCTTCTCGAATTGATCACGGTCAAAAGTGGAATAGTTGTAATTGGTGACTAAAAAGGGGGAGCTTTGGTCTAAATCTACTAAAATGATAAGATTAAACTAAAGATAATTACTCAAAATAAGGGTCGAATTTAAGACTAGAATAAAACTGGAATTTTACCTTTACTCGGAATAAGGATTATCCGGAATATGTTGCCCTACGCGGAATATCAGCTCTTATTCGGAATAATACGGCTATGCGGAATAATTGCCCTTACTCGGAATAAATCTCTACCCGGAATAAATTGTGCTTATGCGGAATGTTAAGCTATCCGTAATAAGTACTCTACTCGGAATGTTCATGGCCATGCGGAATGTTTTGGAAAGAAGGCCTATGCGGAATAAAAGACTCCTACTCGGAATAATTGGAAAGAAACTCTATTCGGAATAACAAAACCCTATACGGAATATGACCACTACTCGGAATATTTTTAATATTCCGAATAAACAACAAAATCCCACCTTGATCCGGAATAATTGGGTATTCCGAACCAACACAATCCCAGACTCCCTATTCGGAATCTGGGGAAACTCAGTAACTAAATAGCGAAGAACAGGGGGTTAAGAAACACGAATTTTTACTCAAAATTCACCAAGTTTTTAATCGAAACTTATACCAATTTCTCCATGAATCATTTACCTAAGGTAAACCTTAATCCAAAACCACAAAAATCGCAAACCCACTTACTTTTTATGAAACCAATAAAATAAAACTTAAGAACTTTGAATCATAAAGAGATGAAGAAAAAGATGATGGAAAGATTAAAAGTAAACTTGTATTAATGATTTAGGATTCAACAAACAAAGTGGAAAGATCAAACTTACAAGATTGGAAGAAATCAAACAAAGATGAAAACCACTCCTTAGGGGAGACGGTTTTCTTCCTACGAAATAGGAAAAACTGTAACAGAAACAAAAGCTAGTGGAAAGTCTTGAATGGGAGGAGTATTTATAGGCTTCTCCCTTGGTTGGTGAGTGGGCTTTCTTCCTTTATTTTTGTCTTCTCGTCTTTTCATAAAAGTTGACGTTTTCGATTTCGATTCGGGATTTGTCGACGAATAATTTCAACTCGTCTTTTAATTTCTTCATTTAATAGACTTGAGTTTCTTCGACATAGGTAAATCTTACGTCTTTGGTCCTTTTCTTCGATAAATCTTCAAATAGGCCCATTGACTTCAAATCTTTTGCATCTCTTGGACTATAGACTTCATCTTTTCGTCTTTTTCCTCGATAAAACCCGTGCAATCCCATGTTTTCTCCAATATTTATCCTGTTGGCTCTCAAAACACAACAAACACACAAACCACGCATAATTCCAAACAAATGACATTAAATACGCGTTTTGGTCTTGTTTTAGCAAGAAATAAGTGGTAAAAGGATGGGTGTTTTCACAGCTATCAGACACTTTCAGGGAAACCCAAGGAACACGAATCCTGGGAATCGGAAGTCCGCGGGTGATGGGATAATCACCTCCGCCCATTCCTCTGGTGGCCAAGCAGGAGGGCTGAATAGTCGAAACACGTTCTAGTCTCTCGGTGGGGCAGGCACGTCCGATAATACCCCACCACCAACCATCACTTTAGATAATCCCGATCCAGGAGCTGCGCCAAAGGCCCCTACCAAGGAGCCGCAAAAGCCACCAGTGGTCGAGGTAGAATTGGAAGTTGGTTCACTCGATGATGAGGACCTCGAACGCGTACTCACGCAAAATTTCGGCAGAATCATGCCAGGCATCTCGGCAAGGTTAAATCTGGGAAGGAATCTCCAGTCCAGACTCAACTTTGGCAGCGCCGCGCACGATACTTCCCCTCAAGCCCGAAAGAGGGGAAGGAAGACGCGAGCTCAGGAACAACCTTCCTTCAAGGAAACACCTCGACCACAAAATGTGTTCGAGCGCATAGGGGATCTCATAATTCAAGAATTACAAGAAGCCCAGGAAGATGGGGATAAATATGACAGCTCCACTGGACGCCCGACGTTGAAAACTCCTGTGTACAATCGCCTCACAAGTGTGTGGCGAAGGATAAACGCTGGTGGGAATGAAGCTCCTTCTCACAAAGGTGCTTATCAAAAATCAAAAGGCGGGGAAAAACACCCCTATCACGACCCTTCGGGGTCTGATTCAGATGATCATCACCCCAGACGTCGCCGACCTAGGTATTCCACCCCTGAACCATCGGACGACGAAGGAAGCTACGGCGATACCTACTATCATGATGAAGAGGAGGAAGATCTCTCCCGCCCATGGTGTAGCGAGAGGGAGGATGCCTTTACTCTTCATATACGGAATTACTCCGAGGAAAAGAAGCGCCGCATGCCAACGACCGTCAAAACTTATGACGGATCTAGTGATCCCGAGGATCACCTAAAGGTATTTGACACACAGGCTAAAGTTGAACGATGGCCGATGCCTATATGGTGCCAGATGTTTAATTCAACTTTAATTGGCAATTCGTGCGACTGGTTTGAGAAGCTCACCTATCGAAGCATCAACAGCTTCAATGAATTACGCACAGCATTCCAAAACAATTATACTCAGCAAAAAAAGTATAGTAGAGATCCGGTCTCATTGGCGACAGTCAAACAAAGGCCTAGAGAGTCTACAGAAGACTTCACGGAGCGTTTTAAGGACGAGTGCACGCGCACAAAGGCGTGCCCGGAGCTCCTCAAAATTTCCGACTATATGCACGCCATAACAGACAAGGAGCTAATTAGACGCCTCAATGATAAACGTCTGCAGAAGTTTGATGAACTCATGGAAAGGGTTCGAAACTTTATGGAAGGCGAGACCACAGTTGCTGCGGCTTACCCCACAAAAGGAAACCACGGCTACCGATCAAACGATCAGCCTAGAAGGCAGTCAGTTGGCCAAAGTAACCCTGACAATGGGAGGAGTCTGGATTACAAAAACCAAGCAAAAGGAGGACGGTCGGATGACAAGTTCACCCCTCTAAAGATTACTTATCGGGATATCTTGCTAATTGAAGGAGCAAATTTTCCAAGACCTCCTCCGATGACAACTCCAGTTGATCGCCGTCAAGGCACTCGCTTCTGCGAGTTCCATAATGATAAGGGTCACTGCACAGAGGAGTGCATTCAGCTCAAGAAGCATATAGAGTCGCTGATTAAATCAGGAAAACCCAAACACCTGGTCAAGGATTGGAATGAGGGGAAGGATAACAAAAAGTATGACAAAAAACGATTCCTAAGAGGACAAGCCTACGACCATATATATGGTTCAATCATGGCAGCGCCAGACGAAGCAGAAAGTTAGTCAAAAAATTACACGCGCCAAGGAAATCTCATTCCCTCCTATCACGGCGAGCAACGTGGTTGATGCACCTCTCACGATTGAGGTAAGCATTGAAACCCATAACGTTCGTCGTATGTATGTGGATGGAGGATCATCGACGGAAGTACTCTACGAACACTGTTTCGTACAGCTGCGACCAAAGATCAAAAGCCAATTGATGCCGGCCACTTCGCCGCCCATTGACTTTAGTGGAGACACTATCTAGCCAATAGGACAACTACGTTTACTGGTAACCATTAGAGATAAAGAGCATTCCACCACCGCGTGGATGAACTTTATGATGATACGTTCACATTCTCCGTACAATGATATTATTGGAAGACCAGGTATCCTAGCCTTACGGGCAGTCTTGTCCACGGCACACGGCATGCTTAAGTTTCCGGTTGAAGGGGGAATTGTTACTATTTACAATTCAATCATACCGGCATCTGAGTGTCACGCCGTGACAACACCAATCCAGCCAACTCCTACAAAGGAAGGATCACCACCCCCCAATTGGAAGGTGGTTATCCACCCTGAATATCTAGAACAAGAGGTAGCTATCGGGGGAACGCTCTCCGAAAAGGGGAAGAAGGCGACGTGCTCTATCCTAAGAGCAAACCTTGATATATTCGCATGGGAGCCGAAGCATATGACAGGCGTACCACGTTCGATGGCAGAACATAGGCTTCAAATCCGCCCTGGATATCCACCTGTTAAACAAAAGAAGCGCGGTCAAGCACCAGAACGCAACCAGGTAATACTGGACGAGGTACGAAAGCTGGTAGACGTAGGAATTATGCGCGAGGTCTATTACCATGAGTAGCTCTCTAATACGGTCATGGTCAAGAAGCATGACGAAAGCTGGCGCATGTGCGTGGACTTCACAGACTTAAACAAAGCTTACCCACAAGATTGCTATCTGTTACCAGAGATCGATTGGAAGGTGGAATCCTTATGCGGGTACTCTTTTAAATGTTTCTCGGACGCATATAAAGGATACCATCAGATCCAGATGGCGGAGGAAGACGAGGAGAAAACAACGTTCTATACTAGTCAGGGCGTATATTGTTACACTAAAATGCCGTTCGGACTCAAGAACGCAGGCGCCACATATCAACGACTTGTTGACAAAGCCTTCGACTCGCAGATAGGCCGTAACCTTGAAGTCTACATGGACGACTTGGTTATCAAAAGCCATACGGAGGACGAACTCCTCCGGGATGTCCAAGAGACATTCGACACACTGAGAAAAATCAACATGAAACTGAATCCCAAAAAATGCACGTTTGGAGCAATCGAAGGAATGTACCGTGGGTATATGATTAATCCAAACGGCATCAAGCCTTGTCTGGAGAAGACGAACGCCGTGATACAGCTACCATCCCCTCGGACACTCAAAGAGGTGCAGTCACTCAATGGAAAGCTGGCCGGTCTCAATAGGTTCTTATCAAAGTCCGCAGAGAAGTCACTTCCTTTATTCAAAACACTTAAGAAGTGCCTAAAGAAAGGAGACTTTCAATGGACAAGAGAAGCGGAGGAAGCATTTGGGCAGCTCAAGCAACATCTCACGGCTCTTCCCATGCTAGTCGCCCCGCGACCTAAGGAGGAACTAATCATGTACTTATCTGCTACATATGGAGCAATAAGCGTAGTTCTCATGACTGATCGGGATTCAGTCCAGACTCCGGTCTACTTCATAAGCAGAGCGCTGCAAGGGCCAGAGCTGAATTACTCACCAATGGAGAAATTGGTTGAAAGGCATCAAAAACCCACCATGGTTCGGGTGGTCGGGGACGATCAAAGAACATGTATGACATTATTGTTCTTAGTGAGAGAAAGTTAGAGAGAGGTGAAAGGAATGTGTGTTTTATTCCAAGTGAAAATAAAACAAATGAAAAAGTGACAAACTTCCACACCCCCATGGAGAGTCATGGGGGGTATTTATAGGCCTAACAAACTAGGACTATACAACCTTTACATAATAAGTCCCTATGTTTAGTAAATGATGTATATCTAGTCCAACTCACGTGAAAGGCGCCAGCTTACCAAAAAGTAAGTCTAACAATCTCCCTCCAAGATGGTGACTCACGTAAGTTGGTTACAATGTTTCCTACAAGCAAAAAACTAACGGAAAATGGTGAGCATGAAATCCAGCATTCCTTGAGACAGTCTTCAGCGACCTTCATCTTCTTGAATACTCCAGCTCAATTTATCCAACTTGTAGAATCTAGTTGAGTTTAACTCCCTCCCAACTAGAAGGCCTTTCATAAAACAAGTAGTAAAGACTGCTCCCTCCCAAACAGATCATACAAAGGAAATCTGTGGGAGGTGATAACGTCATCAACATTTTCTCACAAATTGAAGCAATCCCAGTCTTGATTCTATGATAGATTACCAGAAGTACACACTCTATCCCGAACATGAAGTCAACCTATAGCACCAGAGTCAATTAAGTCCCGGAAATGCACATATCTCCTTACAGGACAGTGATGATAAAAAGTTGCCACATCAAAGTCAATTAAGTCCCGAATGTAGTCAACTTATCCCTCTATGTAGAAATGGTAACACCAAAGTCAAGTGACCCCGCATGTACACATTTCTCCCTCCAGGATGATACCTAATAAGGAAATCATCCTTCATGTGTGTACGTGGATGCCAACTGGAACCGCTTACTTAGTAACTATTACTATGTGAGAAGATGTCAACAAAATCTCTCTAAACAAAATTCTCTCAAGATCACCCCGAACTGAATCCCCTTATCAATTCTGTTGGCTATTGATAGTGACCACTGATGAAGATAACCCGATAATCCAAACTTGAAACTAAAGTAGAATTCCCCAAACTTGATCTTAAGCTTGCACTATAGTAGAATGAAGAGCGATGCAGAGAAGTCTTAAACGTACCCCATACCAAAGGGCGGTATTAAAAAGGTACAACCTCTCTAAAGTACCCTATACCAAAACAGGCGGTATATGAAAAGATACTACATCTCTTGAAGAAATCCACAACTGCAAGTGCGTGTGACACTGAGAACCGCAACGAAGCTCCCAAAAAATGATAGTTATCCATGTCGTCGTCCATCCTCCCCTTGACAATGGAAACTAGATACTTCAAGTCTTATTCATAACCGTATTTGCTCGAGCAAGTTATCTTATAAAGTCGAAAGTACTCCTTTAAAGATAAAATAAGAACGCCTCTGAAAAATCTCACTTCAACCTCAAATAAGTAGCATCGAATCATCTTCGTAATCACATAAACCGTAATAGCTGATAGGAATTTAGGTGAATTTTTGATAAGGATCGTTTTAGTGTAATGTATCGTGTTTGTTGTGTTTGTTGTTCGAGAAGAGGTGTTATGATCGAAAGCGGATAGCCGGCCTTGAATGTCACTGTTTAAACGGCCCGCCAAAGTAATCAAATCCTGTCCCATAAGCATTTAACCCGACAAAAATTTTACTACTTAGTTCTTACGAAATACCCGGTTCGATCCAATAACACCGACCACGACACCAAATAATCATACTCCAAAATTACGTCACAAACAACTTCTCGGTATAAAGACCACTAAGTAAAAGTTGCGGATGAACATTGTACTAAATATCCTAAAACGTCATAAACCATTGAGATAACAATTCCTTATGACCCACAATAGTTATACACGTTCCAAATGTCACCAATATATGTATAAAATATCCATCCGTTTTACCCACTTGAGTCTTTGAAATAACAAAGAAAATGTTGGCCCATGTTAGCATTCTATATCCGGTCCAAAAAGCAACAAGTGGGATAAAATATATGCTTACCCTTATTTCTAGGTGGCCTTGCGGAAGGATATTAACCCAATTTACACCACTTTGTTATATCCGCCCCCTTCCACGTGTAACACTAGATCACAAATCTGGTCAACTTAAATGGGAGAGATATCCCTAATTACTCTCACATTAAAAAAGGTAACTCACACCAAACCCACATAATTCTTGAAGCCTCCGTCCCCCTTTAAACAGACGAAACAGACGAAATCCAAACTCCAACGTCTTCATGAAGACAATCTCATCTCCTCCATCACATTCGCCCCATAAATTATTCATCTTCTTTCCCAAAAACGCATCCCAAAACATCATCCTTCAGAAAACGGACGAGGACGATTTTGAAACAAGGTCTAAATAGATCTCGGGTAGGTTATATGAGATGATTACATGACGGTTTGTTTTGGTCAATGATGGTAAATTGTTAAACGTAAAAAAACCTTTTTTTTATATAGATTAAAAAAAAACTTTTTAACAAACTGAGATCATGATAGAGTGAATTCGAGGCAATGTTTTTTGTGTGTATTAAAATAAATCGAGTCTAGGTATTGGGTTATAGGAGACGATGGGATTAGGATTAGATATGAGTGGTGTTGTGGAGATAAAAGGATGGAGAGTAGAAAAATGTTTTTCAGATTAGTACACGGTTAAGGTGTGAGTGTCAGGAGTCGGTAAATGATATTACTGGTTTGTGAAAAATAAACTTGGTTTGATTTAAGTCCAAATCTGATTTTAAATGTTGACTGATTTAAACTCTCTTCGCAATGATTTTCACAAAAGAAACAAGCACCCATCGTAATAACATCAGACTGTCCATCGCAATGATTTTTTCTTGTCAGTTCATCGCATCCATCGCAATGATATAGAAAAAAAATTTCATCGCAATGAGTGAAATTTTTTTTTTTTCATCGCAATGATTCAAGCCAAGTCATCCATCGCAACACAACATAACCCATCGCAACATGCTCCCCATCGTAAAGTCATCAGAAAAATTGGGCAGCATAACGACTTAAAAAACCATTGCGATGAATCAAGCCGCCCATCGCAATGTGGACAACCCAACCCATCGGAATGTTTAAAAGAAACCCCATCGGAATAAATCCGAAAAAGAAGCCGTCGCAATGAGTTCATCTGAATGTGGCCAACTGAAGAAGTATCGCAATGTCCCAACTGAAAAACTCATCATCGTAATATCCCATCTCAAAAGGTTTTTGACCAGCTTTGAAGAAACCGAAAAAATTGGTTGGACCAAATAATTTTGTGTTTATCCCCATAAAGTAGAACAGATTTGAAAAAGGACAAACAAAACAAAGAAAACGGGTACAAAAACTGGACAGAACAATAGTATGACGAGGCACACGATGACATAGAACTCAAAGACAACTTGATACGAGATATAGATAATAAATGAAACAAAAGTTGATATTTCAATATATGAAATGAGAAGAAATACCAAACGAATCATGAATCTGAAAAACAGAATAAATCTGTTAACACGACACGAACATCAAACACAAATCACACGAATACAAGACACCCCCGGTTAGCTCTGATACCAATTGAAAGGCATCAAAAACCCACCATGGTTCGGGTGGTCGGGGATGATCAAAGAACATGTATGACATTGTTGTTCTTAGTGAGAGAATGTTAGAGAGAGGTGAAAGGAATGTGTGTTTTATTCCAAGTGAAAATAAAACAAATGAAAAAGTGACAAACTTCCACACCCCCATGGAGAGTCATGGGGGGGTATTTATAGGCCTAACAAACTAGGACTATACAACCTTTACATAATAAGTCCCTATGTTTAGTAAATGATGTATATCTAGTCCAACTTACGTGAAAGGCGCCAGCTTACCAAAAAGTAAGTCTAACATTGGTCTTATCATTGGTTTATGCCGCAAAAAGGTTACGCTGGTACTTCCAGGCGCACCTAATATTTGTGGTCACGGACCAACCAATAAAACCGGTGATCTCCAAACCAGACGTGGCAGGAAGACTACAGAAGTGGAGTGTCCTGCTGGGGGAACACCACATCTCCTATAGACCAAGGACAACCATCAAAGGCTAAATTTTGGCAGATTTCATAATTGAGAAGCCCGGGGAGGACGAGCCAATGGTTCAAAAGGAAGAGGTCCCATCGGAACCACGGGTTTTGTTCACGGATGGATCTTCTTGCACGGACGGATCAGGGGATGGCCTCATACTCACAAATCCAAAAGGCATGGAATTCACTTACGCCTTGCGTTTTGAGTTCACAACCACGAATAATGAGGCAGAATATGAAGCATTGATTGCGGGTTTGAAAATCACCGCTGGGATGGGAGTCCGCAACCTGGAAGCCTACGTGGACTCACGGCTAGTCGCGAATCACATCCTAGGAGGGTACGAAGCCAAGGAGGAAAACATGATCCAATATCTGGAGAAATTCAAGTCACTCATCGCCAGCTTTGGCAAGTTTTCTATCAAGCAGGTACCAAGAGGCGAAAATAAGAAGGCGGATGCTCTCAGTAAAATCGCATCTACGAGTTTTGCCCATCTATCCAAGCAAGTGTTGGTGGAAATACTTAAGGATAAATCCATTGCAGGAGAGGAGGTCGCAACCATAGTTGTCGAGGAGGGGCCTACATGGATGAACCCGATCATAAACTATCTAGCGAACGAAACTCTCCCTGAGAACGAAATAGAGGCGCGACGCGTCAAAAGAAAGTCGCAACACTTTGAACTCCGAGATGGTGTCTTATACAAGCGATCCTTCCTACAGCCGTGGTTGCGATGTGTCGGACCACGCCAAGCTAGTTATGTGATTAGTGAAATTCATGAGGGGTCGTGTGGCATGCATGCCGGCCCCAGATCAGTAGTAGCACGGGCTCTACGCACAGGATACTATTGGCCAACTATGAATCGGGACGCACGAGATATGATTCTTTAATGCAGCAACTGCCAAGTGCACATACCAGTACCGCGGAATCTACAACAAGAGCTAACACCCATCACCTCCCCATGGCCATTCTACAAGTGGGGAATTGACATAGCAGGTCCTTTTCATGTTGTTGCAGGAGGCGTTAAGTTCTTGATCGTAGCTATGGACTACTTCACTCGCCGGATAAAAGCTAAGGCGGTCGCAACAATCACGGGCAAACAGGTAAAAAGGATTATTTGGGAAAATATTGTATGCCGCTTTGGTTTGCCAGGGGAGATCATCTCGGATAACGGGAAATAGTTTGCGAACAATCCGTTCAAAGATTGGTGTGCGGCATTGAACATCAAACGGCGCTTCGCATCAGTTAAACACCCGCAGACTAGTGGTCTAGTGGAGCGGGCGAATATAAGCTTAGGTGAAGGAATAAAGGCACGCTTAGATGAAAGAAGCGCCAAATGGGTGGACGAACTATCACACGTCCTATGGGCACATAGGACAATGATCAAAACAGCTAATGGGGACACTCCATTCTCTTTGGCCTATGGAACCGAGGTTGTTATCCCAGCAGAAATTGGGATGCCAACAATCCGCACGGAGGTTAGCGTCGTCACAAACGATGAGCAACTCTGGGTCAATCTAGACTTGTTAGAGGAGAAAAAGGAGATAACATCTATCAATGAGGCTAAATCTAAGGCACGCATGAAAACTTTCTACGATTCCAAAGTCAAGGGTGTTTCCTTTCGACCGGGGGATTTTATCTGTCGTGCTAATGAGGCAACTCGCGCGGAGAACACGGGAAAACTTGGTCCAAAGTGGGAAGGGTCGTATGAGATCACGGAAGCTTTTTGGCTAGGCGCGTGATACGGAGGGCCGTGACTTGGATCGTACATGGAATATTTGCAACCTTAAAAGGTGCTATCTTTGAAAGGCTACGACCTCCGCATGGACACTTCGCTGTAGACAGCTTCAATAAAGATCCATGTATTTTTTGCTTTCATGCTTTCTAGGTTCTATTTGTCTTAGGATTCTACTATTCTGTCAAAATATCGTAATCGTTATAATAAAACACCGTGGTGCCTAGCTAGCTCCACGACTTGTTCTTGTGCAAATTATTCTCTTATGTGTCCTTAGAATTATATTTTATTCTCTTATGTGTTATTTCTTATTCATATGCATTCATTCAGCCGTACATGTACTATTCGCTCCCAGGCGGAGTAAGAGGATTAAGTGAACCTAATAATTCAACTTGTCGCATAAGAGGGATGCAACCCTCGTAACGTGGATCATGTATCCTTACTAGACACCTTATTTACAAGACGTTGTAATAAGTTCCCACATGCCGTACTTACATAGTGTCGGGCATGATAAAGACACACAGTGCACGTCTAGTAAATTATAGACTTAGTTTTATTCTTAACCAGTCGTGACACGTCATGCAAACAGATACATGATATCTAAGAATAAATACATGTGTCAAATATACAAACAAAAGTTGCCGTGATCACCACGGACATATATCTTCATTAATATTCTAAGTGTTTAAACATGGAGTTACAAATTAAAGCCGTGGACATCCACGGACGAATAAAAAGAGTAGTACAAGTGTTCACTAATGACAAACTATATAGAAGGCAGTAACTCCCCTACTTCTTTCTTACCTTCAACTATTAATGCACGAAGTACCTCACCACGGGCCTCCTTTCCGCTACGCGCCCTGGCTAGGTTAACCTCTAAGGCCTCGGCCAATGTCTTCTCACCCTTCACGACCTTTAAGTTTGCATCATAAATTTGAAGGGTGAGCTGGCTGGGGTCCGGTATAATATGCGCCTGAGGATCCGCTTCACTTTCTAACACTACGTCTGCGCGAAGCTTCGCCATGATATCCTCATTGGTGGCGTCCTTCATAGCTTCGAGGTCAGCCAAGAAAGGGTACTCCATATCTCCCAAGATGGCCATGGATGCAGTCATCTTTGCCTCAGCCCCAGGGTTGTAGTAGGCATGCCTGGTGATATCTTCATTTTTGCTTATTAACTCAGCAGCCTTGGCCAATCCTTTATGTTTGTCGCGGTCAATGCCATCTGACACGACATTAGCAAAAGACTATGCGAACTGCAGTGCCTCCATCACTCTCATCATTGCCAGGCGCGTCCCTTGGCCCACCATCCACCTACGACCAACAATGGCCGTAAGAAGTGGGGGGCACAGCACTTCAGCATAATCTATGGCCAGCGCGCTCAGTTCGTGTTCCACCTTGCCCAGGGTCTCGGCCATTTGCCCCTCCATTTCAGCCCGTTCCTTGCTGAACTCTTCCTTCAGCGTCTCTTCGCCTTTGACCAACATCCGCGCCTTTTCTAGCTCCTCTACGAGGGCGGACGCTTGGTCAGTTGCGGTCTTCGTAGCGGCCTCGACTGCGGCTACCTGCGAAAGAGATTAAGGTTAATATGGGATGAGAAGACATGAGTGGTTTTCCACACACAAAGTAAAATAACTACGTAAGGATACGTACCTTGCCATTTGACGCCTCGAGGAGAGCTTCCAGCTCAGCAATACGCTCGTCGCGGGTATTGGCGTGGCTTGTTTGTTCTTTTATTGTAGCCTCAGCCATGGCCAAATCTGCCTGCATGGAAGCAATTGTCTGCTCATGCTTCTCCACAAGCTCCTCCCTGCGAGCCATCCTCCTATCGGCATGGCGTACATATGCCAAGGACTCCTCAAACCGGCGCCATAGGGCCGCACCAAGTGTCACCTGGTGTGTTGTTGCTACATTAAACTGCTTAAGGAGGACCAAGTGGCTGAGTTCATCTAGATCTTGCGCCAGGGTGGGAGGAGTCAAGTGGTCCACAATTTCCTTGCACTCTGACTCTGCCTCTAGCCTTGTTAGCTTGGATAAATTCCAGGTTGGGCGAAGGCAGGAATCCGGGCCTTCGGGCTGGGGCTCTTCTGCATGGGTGGGAGGAGATGGTGGAATAATGGCTATCATAGGGGAGGGTTCCCTATCAACTTCCCCGTCATGCACCACGGTCGTATGATCCGCCCTGTTATTTACCCAACACTTATAAGTTTTTTGGAAGTTTCATACGCAAAAAATATAATGGAATATAAAGGGATACTTACGTCACAACTATTATCAGTTCCGTGATGGTGGGAGCTACGATACTCACCGGCGTCGCCTGCCACACATTGGTATCTACCTGATCCTCTGTTCTGGTAGGATGGGGCATGGGGTTGTCTTATGGCAGGGTGGTGCTGCTCCCTTCTTAGTATTGGGGGTGATCTTCCCTTAGCCTCTTGCGGGGCGCGTTGAAGGCTCCCGCCTCCATGTCTACTTCTTTAACAACCCTCCTTGAGGATTTGCGCTTCCTGGAAGTGGGTTTTGGCTGCCTGGAGGTCCCGGTCTCCTGCGCCACTTCCTCTTCATCGTCATCACCAAACATACGGTTGATGGACGGATCAGTTGGCTGCTCTATGTTTTCACCCTATTTTTCACCTTGGATGCATGTGGCATTCTCTAACAGCAGCTCACCACCATCTTCATTGGTGAAGTCCAATGGCGACTTCTCTATCAATGGTCCCTGTTCACCGGACTGCGGGTCTGGTGTTTCTTCAAGAGGGATAGTCATGCCGGTAGTCGCGGCAAGTAGAGGGGGCTCGCCCTCACGTAGTGGTCGGGATCCCTCCGCGACCTTGTTCGGGTCTCCCTGGCATAGTAGCCCAAATAGCTCATCTCTGCGGACACACGCATACATATACGTTTGTATGATTGAAATCATGATTGTAGCATTAATATGAACATACATCTATGTATATATGAGGAAACACCCACCCTGTCTATGCTCAGTCAGAAAGCACGGATATCTGTCCTCCCTACCAAAGTAGTTACGGCTAATCCCTACTAAGCATAAGAAATGCTCCGGTAGGTCTTTATGAAAGTAAGTGCGATGGGTGTCTAACGTTTTCACATTCTGGCTGCTATACTCACTGGGTGGAGGTGGATAATCATATCGTACCTTGGCTTTGAGAACAAACGTTGTGGGGAACACTTTGGCGTCTACAAAGAAGTAATGGCCGTACCACTTCTTGAGGGAGTCTAGAGCTTTCCTATAACACATGGGGGCGGTCGCGGATCGTTTCTTAAACGACAACCACCCATTTACCATTTGAGGGACGTAAAAAACTCTAAATAAGCGAACGGTGGGGGTTACCTCACAAACATAACATGTGATCTCAAACTGGTTAATCTTACATGCTCCTATATAGTAGAGTTGGGATAGATGAAAATCATAGTATATAAGGATATCTACAAGGAACCTAGAGAGAGGAATACGGTAGTTTTCCGAGTCAAATAGACGCGTATATACGCCTATTTTCCTAGTGGGGGCGTCCGTGATCGCTTCACCATCACCCAGATAGGTGGGGTGTACGCTCTCAGGAATATAATAATCAGAAAGAAATTCCATATATTTATCCGGGGACATCACGTTGAGTACAGACGTGATGGTGGGGTTATCTTTCACCATGATTTATAACTATGAGTAGAAAGGCGCGGTGATCTAACCTGGTACGGTGGATTTCCGTGGAAAATAAGGAGAAGGAATGGAGGAGTATGAGCAAGTATAACAATGGTGGAAGAAGTTGTTAACTGTGTGTGTACACAGTCACACACACCAACTTTTAATAGGGTTGCCTCGACTTACGAGGTGCCCTGGATGATTGCCACGTGTAATCCACTACGCCCATCTAACGTATGGGGTTCCTGACACAACTGACCCGTCAGAGGGACCCATGGGTCACCTCTTGAACAGTTGTGAGTAACTCGAGGGAGGGCCCATGTGGTGCACTTTTGTAGTCAAACCCTCGGACCATGACTATAATTAATGCACACATTAATATTGTCCCGGCCGACAGCCTTGAGATGCGGCTTTCTTTGCAAAGGCGGTATTAGGGGCATTAGTTAGTCTAGAAGTTACGCCTACGGCTGTAACAACTAGACAAGGGGGACATGATGACGTATAGTCCCCAACCGGGTCATGGACCAGGCCCATGGGTACTACCCGCATCCGGCCCATCCCTGATGGGTTGGAATAAATGACATTTTAAGCTTATGGGCTACGAATGAACAGTGGCTGCATGGATGTGTGCGGCCCACAGCCCAACACGGCCGATCCAGGGTTAGACAGAATCACAATCTTATTAGGGTTGGGATTTACCCCAAAGTGGAGGATATACACTTACCATAATTAGAAGATAACAATCAAACTAATTGTGACACTTATCATTTGCTTGGGGCCGAAGTATTGGTGACATCCCATTAGGGTTTCACCGCCTATATAAGGAACCCCCAAGGGTTCCACAAAGGTATCACATTCTTCATAATCTTAACCTGCAGCCGATTCTTAACCCTAAATCGATTGCTTACTCTCACGCCAGAGTCTAATCGTGGGACATGCGCCCACGGTAAGCTTAACGCGTGTTGTTTTAGTGTGCAGGATCTCAGCAAGACATTCACTTGGTGCAAGAGCCGGAACCCAGCCTACCCGAACTAAGCCTAATTCGGATCAAGCAAGGATCATCCAATTTTTGTATCAACACTAAACATTTATGACCATAAAAGGAAATACCGGAATCAAACATTGGTAGTCCAAGTAACTCCCACACAAGCAAGTATAAGTACTGCAAATGAAAGGATTAAACAATGTCCAAAATGAAGTAAAGTATGATAAAGTAGGAAATAAATGCATAAAGTAATGAAGGTTGGATATCTTCCATCTGAATGCACATACTCTTGAAATCCTACTTGCGACCTTGGGTACCTGCCGTTTGGGAACATGGAAAAGTATACGGCTGAGCATAACGCACAGTGCACGGATATACAATAAAGCATGGAAGACATAGAATATGAAAGCATATAAAGAGCATAAAGCATGAATAGCAGCGGAAATGAATAAGTCCTGGGAAAACCTAGATGTATGTCATGTTTACTGGTTTTAGTTCTGAAAACATAGCTTATGTTATTTATGGAAATCTGTATTAGTTTAATATACCAAAAGCCAATATAGGTCATGAGGTCAACAACGTGCATGAATACTTGGAGGGGTGACCTCGTCATGCAAATTAGAGGGGATGCCTCTAATTAATTGGTAATGGGTAGGAGGGATCAGCTCCTTGTGAAGGATGCAAGGCACACACCACATTCACCATGAAATCCTGACTGAAACATGTAACTAGGATGCACCCATACGCCCCACATGATAACATAATAATGGCCAAATAACTGAAAGGGACGCCACGAGCTATCACTCCGCCATGGTGAAGTCATAACACTAGTGCCTCTAGTGTTATGGTTATGGTACCTCCATAACTAGGTGAAACTGATCATGCATGTATATGGCTAAGGTAACTAATAACATAAGCATTTAAATCTGTAACTACTGGGAAGACAGTTGGCTGCATACGGGAAATCCTAATGAAGGAAGAGATTGTCCTTACTGAAGGACGGAAAATCCGTACCTTATGTCCAGTAGAAGCTAATGGAAACGATGAAGACTACTCCGCCTTGACGGATAATACTACATAAGAAATATGGACGTGCATGAGTTGTCTAAATTACATGTGTTTTACTGATTCTATGTGTTATTAACTTGTTATACGTATTCTATCATGTTTTACTGTTTATTGTGTTAACTGTAGTTATTCTGATGTTCTATGGTATATTATTCATGTATTAGTGTAATATAATACTTGTATTGTAATACTAAGTAACTTTCTAAAAATAGCAAGTTTCCATAAATAGTAAGTTTCCAAACATAGGAAGTTTCCAAAAATAGTAAGTTTCCATAATTAGAAATAAGCTGAATTATAAATAATCAATAAAGTTTAAATAGTATAATACAAGTCATGGTTATAGCTTATTAATTAAATAACTGGTTAATTAATTAAACTATACGTTATATGGAATTTAATTAAAAATACATGTTTTAATTAAATTAAGCTAAGTGAAAATACTTTAGGTTATACATGAAATATTAATTTTAATATTTAACCTAAGTCATGAAATTAGTTAAATTAAAAAGTCTAGTAATTAATTTAATTAACATGTTTTCTGATTTTAATTATTTCCCGAATCCCGAGTCCGTGTTTTAAAAATTAACCCAAGCCCGTACCCCTTGTTTCTTAATAAGCCAAGCCAAACACCCCCCTTTTGACAGTGGCTAACCGGCCTAGTCGGTTGCCACTGTCCGAGTGGTTTTACCACTGCCCGAGCCGCGGCTAACCGCTGTCGGACCCGGTACCCACCGGCGGTTCTGCCGGTTCACACCGGTTCTCCCTGCTTTTGTTCGGTTCCCACTGTTAGCATCAAAAAGCCCCACCGAGACCCTATAGGTCTCGGTTGGCACTCGGTTCAACATAAAACCCCACCCTGACACCAAGTGAGGGTCCCCTTTGTTGTGTTCGAACCACACGACCCCAACACCGAGACCATGAGGTCTCGGTTGGGCGAATCAAACACCACCGAGAGCCCCCATGCTCTCGGTTTGGTGCTCGGCCGAAACAAACAAACACAAACACCCCTTTTATCATGATTTAATTAATCCCATGTGTTTTTATTAACTTTTTTTAATGATTAATTAAATAAATAACATGAATTCATAAGAATTAAAAAAAGAAAAAGGAAGTGTTTAATTTACCGAACATGTGGAAAGAAAAGGTTATGATCACAATCACTCACACGCGAAATCAATAAGCAAAAGTTTGTCCGGGTCGTCCTTGTGGTTTGTGGTGGCCGGCGGCAAAAGCAAAAAAAAGGCAAGAGGAGAACTTTTTGTGTAACGTAATTTTATGTTTAATGTTTCCTCTGATTTTTGGTTAACATGTATTTTAAGTTGGGTCATGGGCCAAGCCCATCCCTTCCTTTCCTCTTGTCTAGCCGCGGTCTAAAGGGAGCCCACGGGGAAACCCGTAGTTTTCCCGAGTTCATTTATTTACGTGTACGTTCATTTTAATTATCGTGATTTTTATATGTCGTGTACTTAACACATTTATAATATATTTATGTAATTACATGTTATTAAATATCGTGACACGTGGAGTATATTACAAATGGAAAGTTTTAAATTTATCGTATTTTCGTGTGTTTAGTGTTCATGTGTACTGTTTATGGTATTTTAATGCGGGTTTTACAATTTTACTTTAAAGCTTGGATCGATCTTTGCTCTCGTTTTCAAAACAAATGGTTTTTAAAAATGGAAACGATTTTAAAAAAAAAGAGACGATCTTTGTATCAAATTGTTCATGAAGAGTGATTACTTATGAAATGTGTTTTGTTGTTTCATTCGTACAAGTATTAGTATTAAATAAATTTTGTATAATAGCTTGATAATAAATCTTTTCATATTTTGAAGTATAAAAATCTTTTGTGTCATAATTAACTCTAAAATACGAGTTCTATGTGTCTAAAATGCTTTTTTAGAGTTCTAAGTCCTTCCAGAAAGTTACCAAATGATTTTGGTCAAAAACTCATTTTTTGTCCACTACACGGTTCTTTAATTGTTCCCCGAGGTTCATTATCAATAAAGAACCGCAGTCAATCCGACACAAACTTTTGCAAACTTTGAAAAATCATATAAAATCAACCGTAAGTCCGTAGAAGTCGTGCCACCTGCCGTTTCGAACGTAATTGAGTTTCCTTTCAACTAAAAATACTTCCAAACCTTTATTCAAACATTAAAACTTGGATGTTTTCTAAGTTCCATACTTTGTCGAGTCTTGGTTTGTCGTAAAACTTGTGTTTTACTCTTTTCTATTAAGTTAGATATCTCTTGTTGGTATATCTTTGTAAATTGATATACTTACAATGGGTTTAACTTCATTAAATTTTAAAATGGGTCGAAAACTATTTTCAAATAAATCGAGCTATGTATACTTTGTTGTATCTAACACTCAAAACAAAGACGAATGCTCTTGTGCGTTTTCTTATGTGTTTCGGACATTGTTAAGTGATCATTACTATTTGTAGTAGTGTTATTTGCTTGTCTATTCTTTGTGCATGTATATAGGATAAACATCTCTAGGTTTTCAGATGTTACATAAACATCTTGTATACCTTGTTATGTTTATTAACACTCTTAGGTTTGAAAGCGTTGTGAGCTTGTCAAATCTATTGATATCGGTCGTCTTACTCGATCATTGTGTTATTAGTTCAAGTAGATTAATGTCTCACTATAAAACATGAAACACTCTTTGAAAATCTTAGCTATTTTCTCTTAAAGGAGTGTTAGTGGGAATCAAGAAAGATTTCGAATATATATATATCAATTCATTATTTAAATTATGATTGATATCATGATCGAATCTAATTGACATGTTTTTTAGTGTAGACATGAATATGGATTATTATGAATATACATCGGATCATAACTCACACTTGTGTTGATGATGTTATATGGAATCTACTTGTTCAAATTGTTAGACAAATTTGTTTAATAATTGCTTATAATACACAATGGAGTTGGTTTGACAACTTGGATGTTTCATCCGAAATACTCAAGTAATTTACACTGCAATGCAATTGGTAAATGTGTCATTTCTGAAAGATCAATCAAGAGTGTTCTAACAAATTGTGTAAACTTTGTTTATACAATTCAATGTTATTGGCCTCAAGATCTATTAAGGTATATAAGCTTAACTAGACTCTTTTGAAAAGATATGCAATGGTGCATTCTTAACCCTCATTAGGTTGTGCATTTTGTCGTCATAAAAATTTCATCTTTGCTACACTTCATTAGGCAAATGTAGGAATTACATTTTGTCTAACTTGAAAATGACTACTAGGGAATCTATTGCACTAGAATTTCAATTTGACCTAACGGTTGAATTACTTCATGTGAGAAGTTGAGTTGGTGTATAACTCGTAAAAACGATCATGCTTAGCCGTAATTGAGCACCTTTAGTGATAGTCTTATACTCGTTCTCTAAATTGATTAAATGGTTCTTCCTAAATATGACTAATGATAGTTTACTTCGATGAACTTTGTATGTCATTAGAAGTGTTTTTCTTTTGTAACCATTAGGTTTTCCTTAACTTTCTTCCGATGTGCTCATTGAACCTATGTGTTTTTCATTTGTGTGTGTTCTAGTTTTTATTGCTCTTTAGCATAACTTTATGATAACTTAGACTAAAACATTAGGATTTGTTGAATTGGAAAAATTCCCTTGTCCTCCAAAACACACCCTCTGTGCGCGGATCCTTAATTGTCCGGCGGATCCATATATATATGAAACCGCCGGTACAATTATTGAACCGTGGGCAGACACCTTCAAAAATGGGTTTTCTAAAACTTCTCAATTGTTCCAACACCATTTGGAATCTTTGTTTCAAACATTTGATCACTCCCAAAATATCTTGTGCTTTCTCTCTTTCACACTAAAGCAAAATGTCTTTTTCACCAAATGAAGGCCTTGATTCTCAACCATCTTCTAAAATCCCTTTCAACCCAAATTCACCAAGGAACATACTAAATCAAATCTCTTCTCCCTAGAAGGAAATTGATTTTGGAAACTCCCATTTTCCACCATTTCCCTTTTGTGTTCTTCCTCCATCACATAATTATGTCATGCATCATGAAACATATTGCCTTTATTGTCAATATCAACATCATGTCATGTCTCATATTTATGATATGTTGAATTACAAGATTATTACCAAGCGTTCTCCACTAAATTCCACCACCACCTTGTCTTCTAATTAGGCATGTGAATTTGTAACACCCCATTCTTGGTAAATGGAATATCACAGGATAAATATGGCGTGTCATCAAAGCATGCAAGGTAAATATCCAAAAACATTAAATGACCATGAATGGAAATACCGGAAACAAACATCGGTAGTCCAAGTATAAGCTCACACACATGCATATAAGTACTGAAATGGAAAAGGATTAAACAATGTCCAAAGAAATAAAGTAACATAATGTATGGAAATGCATAAATTAATGAAGGCTAGATAGCTTCCATCCGTATGCACATACTATCAAGTCTACGAGCGTCCTGAAGTACCTGCCGTTTGGGAACATGAAAGGAAAACGGCTGAGCATATCTCCCAGTGAACGGATATACAAGTATAGCATGAAATGACATAAGCATAAAAGACTAATAGAAGCGGAAATGTATAAGTCCTAGATAACCTGGAACATGTTCATAAAACTGGTTTTATAGTTTGAAAAGACTTATGTTTTTATATGAAAACTGTATTAATTAGCCAAAAATCCCATATAGGTCATGAGGTTCCACCGTGCATGAATACTTAGAGGGGAGACCTCATCATGCAATTAGAGGGTTGCCCCTAATTAAGTAGTCTGGGTAGGAAGGATCAACTCCTTGTGAAGGATGCAAGGCATACATCGCATTCACCATGAAAATCCTGTAAAACATGTAACTAGGATGCACCAATACATCCCACATGATAATATAAATATAAGGCCAAAACTGTAAAGGGACGTCACTATCAATCACTCCGCCGTGGGGAAGTCATACCACTGGTGCCTCCAGTGTTATGGTTATGGTACCTCCATAACTAGGTGACACTGGTCATGCATGTATATGGCTTAGGCATTTAAAACTAAACATAAGTAATCAAACATATAAAACATATACTTGTGAAAATAGTTGGCTACAAACAGGGAATCCTAATAAGGAAAGAATGTCCATACTGAAGGACGAAAAATCCGTACCTTGTGTCCAGTGAACGAGGAAAGATGAAAGGATGAATAGTCCTACTTCGACCACAGTAATGCTACATAAATAAGGGACATGTATAAGTTTTCTGATTACTAAGTACGTTACTGGTTATAGCATGTTCTTAGCTTGTTTTATATGTTCTTGTCTTATTTCACTGTTTTAAATGATATACTGTATTATTTATGTATTCATGTACTCTGATTAAATATTATCTTGTATTATTATACTTGTTGTGTAATAATAAGTAACTTTCTAAAAATAGCAGGTTTCCAAAAATAGAAAGTTTCTAAAAATAGATCAGTTTCTAAAAATAGAAAGTTTCTAAAAATAGTAAGTTTCCTGAAATAGAAAGTTTTCATATTTAGAAATAAGCTGAATTAATAAGCTAATAATATAAGCTAGTGTTTATAGGTTAAAAGTCATAAGTCATATAATTAATAATATAGTTTATTAATTAAATACTATAGGTTATTACTGATTATTAATTAATAATAATAGTTCTTGTTTTATTAATTAATAATATATCATGGTTAATTAATAAACTATAAGTTATACAAATTTAATTAAGTCATGGTTAACTAGCATAGTTTATTAAATCAATGATAGGGTAAATTAATAAACTATAGGTTATATGTTTAATTAAATAAAGCATAATTTAATTAAATTAGTCTAAATAAAATACTTAGGTTAATCATGAATTATTATATTTAATAATTATAACCTAAGTCATGCTTTAATTAAATTAATAGTCATGTTATAATTTAATTAAATAAGTATAAAACTGATTTGATAATTTTACCGAACCCGTACCCGAGTTTTAATACAAGTCGAACCATAAGCTAAACCAAACAGCCCTAACAGTGGCTACCGGCCTAACCGGTTGCCACTGTCCGAACCAATTTACCACCGGCTTTAGTCGGTGGTTGCCACTGATGTGTCTCGGCTAGCCACTGTTCGAACCAAACACACCCCGGCTCAAGCCGGGGTTCCCACTGTTTTCAAACGAGTCCTACCGAGCCCTTGTAGGGTCTCGGTTGACACTAAACCAAAACCAAACGTTACCCCGACTCGATTCGGGGTTCCTTTTCTTGCGATCGAACCAAACCCAAGCCACACCGAGACCTAGGGTCTCGGCTGGTGGTGCAAACAAGCCACCGAGAGCTTGGTGGCTTGTTTGCACCACCAGCCGAGACCCTGAGCTTGGTGGCTCTCGGTTGGTGCGTCGGCCGAACAAAAACAAACAAACCAAACCCAAATCTTGTTTATTAATTATTCCTACATGTTCTTGTTCTGTGTTTTTAATGATTCATAAACATATAATCATGATTTAATAGAAAGGAATAAAAAGATTAAGGTTAAGGTGATACCGAATGCGTGAATGAATGAGGACTATGAGCACGAACACGTTTATACCAAAACCAAAGATCAAAACCCAACAAACACACCCTTGATGTCTTGATCACCGGCGACAAGGAGAGAGAGAGAGAGTTAGGGTTTTCTTGTTTTTGCTAAAATAATCATAATGATAAAATCCCCTGGATTTTTATTTGTTTTAGGATTAATATTGGTTAATGGGCCAAATGCCCTCCTTCCTTGTTTTGGTCTCCTAGTCGCGGCCATCTATAGCCTAACAAGCAAATCCTTAGTTTTTCTAGCTAAACTAATATTCGTGTATTATCGTGTTTAAGTGTCGTGAATTTATACTTTGTATACATATTGTGTTCTAATAGTCGTGTTATAGTTATTATACGTAATAATTATCGTGTTTATAAATGTTCGTGATCATATGTTCGTGATTATAATTATTATACTTAATAATTATCGTGTATTATCACGTACTTAATTATTATCGTGCATTAACACATACGTAGTTATTATCGTGCATTAACACGTACGTAGATTCTGAATTTAACGTTCGTGACACGTGTACATGAAATAAATGGAAAGTTTTAATTGGTTCGTATGTTTACGTAGTGTACTGTGCATGGCATTTATATACGGGTTTTAAAACTCTTCCCCCCTAAAAAGAATAATTCGTCCCCAAATTATAGATAACGTAAACTGAAAGAGGAACATACCCGAATCAAAACTTGAAATGAGGGTAAGAAGTCCGGATAGACTCTCTGTCTCCCAACTGGCTTCCCGCTTGATATGGTCCCTCCAAAGAATTTTAATGAATGGAATCGGCTTCTTCCTCAAGACTCGTTCCTGACAATCAAGAACTCGTTCGGGCTCCTCAATGAAGGTATGATTTTCACGAATATGTTAAAGTGGATACTGAACCATGTGAAGGGGATGATAATTGTACCCTCTAAGTAAGGACACATGAAAAACGTCATGAACGTGAGAAAGCTGTGGCGGTAACGCTAAACGATGTGATACTTCACTCGCTCGATGATATCAAACGGTCCGATGAATCGAGGACTGAGTTTTCTTTTGATTCCAAAACGTCTAACACCACGTGCCGGTGATACCTTGAGAAAAACATGATCTCCCACGTTGAAATGCAAATCCCTACGATGCTTGTCGGCATAACTCTTTTGACGTGCATGCGCTTCTTGCAGTTTCGCCTTAGCTACAGCGACTCCCTCGTTGGTTATCTCTATCATCTCTGGATCTTCAAGTGTTCACTCACCAACCTGATCCTAGCAGATTGGGGCACGACATTTCTTGCCATACAACATCTCAAATGGTGCACACCTGATGCTGGCGTGCCAACTGTTGTTGTATGCTAATTCTACCAAGCAGATGTAGTCGTCCCAACTTCCTGTCCATTCTAAAGCACACGCTCGAAGCATGTCTTCTAATGTCTGAATGGTTCGCTTCGACTGTCCGTCTGTTTGAGGATGAAAAGACGTGCTAAGCTTAAGTCTGGTGCCCCAAGCTTTCTGCAGGCTTCTCCAAAATCGCAAAGTAAACCGAGGATCTCTGTCCGAGACGATACTAGATGGAGCACCATGAAGTCTCATGATCTCCTTCTGATATAAATCAACGAGTTTTCTAACCGCATCATCCTTGCGGATCAGTAAGAAATGAGCTGACTTGGTAAGTCGGTCAACGATAACCCAAATGGCATCATTCTTCCTGTTGGTCTGCGGAAGTCCCGTAACAAAATACATGGTGATATTTTACCACTTCCACTATGGAATGTCTAATGGTTGTAGTAGACCACTAGATCGTTGATGCTCGATCTTAACCTGCTGGCAGGTAAGACATTTGGAGACATAGGTAACAACATTCTGTTTCATACCACTCCACCAGAAATACTGTTTGATGTCGTGGTACATCTTAGTGGAACCAGGATGTATGGAGAATGTGGAGCTATGAGCTTCAGCCAATAACGCCTCCCTGAGTGTAAGATCATCAGGAACACAAAGTCTAGTGCCATGCCATAAGATATCATCGTCATCCAACCGAAACTCCGTCTGCTGCTATAAGTTCTGAATAATTGCCCAGAATTCACCATCATCCTTCTGAGCTTCCTTGATCCTAGAGAGTAAGTCAGGCTCCACTTTAAGATTAGCCCAGTAGCCATGTTGTCCACGTACCATGATCTCAATATCTAATCGCTCCAAGTCTCGTATAATCTCTTCCTATATATTAATGTCGTTGATCATACCCGACTTTCTACTAAGGGCGTCTGCCACTACATTCGCCTTGTCGGGATGATACTGCAGATTAATGTCATAATCCTTCAACAACTATAACCACCTTCTCTGCCTCATGTCAGTTCACGTTGAGTGAAGATGTATTTCAGGCTCTTGTGATCTGTAAAGATATCACATGATTCGACATACAAGTAGTGCCTCCATATCTTCAGTGTAAACACGACTGTTGCAAGTTCTAAGTCATGCGTAGGGTAGTTCTCCTCATAAGGCTTAACCTGCCATGATGCGTAAGCAATCACTTTCCCATGTTGCATTAGAACACAGCCAAGGCCCTTCCCTAAAGCATCACTATAATCTGAAATCCACCTGTACCAGATGGGAGAGTAAGAATAGGTGTAGATACCAGCCTCTGCTTTAGGTCTTTAAAGCTCTTCTCTTTTTCTTCAGTCTAGACGAATTTTTCCCCTTTCCGCATCAGTTTGGTCAATGGCAGTGCTAATCGGGAAAAGTTCTCTACGAACCTACGGTAGTAACCAGCTAAGCCTAGAAAGCTGCTGTAACATCTCAAATCTGGTCACATTAGCGGAAGGGTCCTTGAGTGTTACTTACTTGATACAATCACACAATTATAAAAAACGGCTCAAAACGAGTCGTTTTGATAAAACATCCATTCATTTATTCAAAAGATAAACATTTTATACACGGTCCCAGATAGTTTTAAAATTTACAAAACATAAAAACAGTAAAAGTTGCATGGATGGATATAATTTATTAAAGCAGGCCAAATCATTTCAAAATATGCAAGCTTCGTGAAACCACCTTCCTTGAGTGCCTTCATATGGACCTGAGATAAAACATGCTATAAAGTCAACAAAAAGTGTTGAGTGAATCCATAGAGTTTAAATTAAATAAAGAGAACACAAGTATTTTGAATAACCTTTCATGGTTAAAAATTCATCGAAAGACAATTATGTTGTACGGACATAATTATCGGTGTTATTACATAAGCCTCATGACATTGAACGTTAACATATATTTATTTCAGCCCACCAACACACCAGCCAAGTGCGTATATTTCTCTTATACGTATGCATCCGATGTTTCATTACTAGTGTTTCATTACACCGCGCGATAGCTAGTCGCAATCGGACTGGGCGTCACCCCGATAGATCTATCCATAGTATTAGCGTTCTTTCGATTAACAATTCATGATGGGATGTGGGTCTTTTTAAGGCTGTAAGCTAAATTATGTAATAACTTTCATCTAAGCATATAATCGGGTCCCTTGTGTTCTATTTTAAAAACAAGCATGTTATCCCCTCGCGGGTTTTATATAACAAGTAAATAAATAAAAGCGAGGCTATGAACTCACCTTAGCAATTGCAGTATCAAACGAGGATAACGATCAAAATTATATTTACGACAGAGAATCAATGAAATAGGATAAACCGAGAAACCACGAGCTTCTCACAAAGACCTAATTTGATCGATTAAATCAAATTCGGACGATCTCTATGTGTCATCTATTTCAGCCCATAGGACACAAATTAAATTACGTTAAAACTGATAGTTGTTTCAGTACTACTTACATTTAAGTAGTATGGTAGGCTTTTGTAGGAAGATACCCATATTTGACGTAGTTATCGTTATTATATAAAAATATATATGAAAGCCTCTAGCCTAAGTAATCAACGAATGCCATTTTGTTAGACACGTACATGCCTTGTCATATATTTAATTTGATATGTAAGATATAACTTTATTATTATACACAACATATTTTCTTTAAATTCGGATCTTGATTCTAAAGTGTTACACGTGTGGTAATGTTAAATGGGATGAGATTATAAATCTTGTCCTATAATTTGTAAAAGCGGGTATTATTGAACCCCAATATTTTAAAAGTTACGCGATTTTAAAATATACACGTGAAACAAGAAAAATAAACGCTCAATATAAAATTAAAATATCGATATTCGGAGGACATTTATATTTTGATAATTAAATGACTTAAAATAGTTAATGTGTCAAATGAACGAATAACACTTAAAGGTTTAACGTAAATTACCAAAAATACTTTTAAAAGAATATAATAAAAATAAATTAAAATAAAAAAATAAAATAAAATGACAACAATAAAAACTATTTTTATGTCATAACTAGAAATAAATATCGATGCCTAACATATTCCTTGCCGGTTATAGTTTAAACGGCATTCTTACGCTAAGTTTCAAGCCTTAACTTTCCCGGTTAGCCGATAATTTAAATTTCTCAATAAAGTAAATACATAATACGTAATAGTCGAGACTAGAATAATGACCTGAAATCGTGGATTGTCACATCATCCCAACCCAATTAGGATCTTCGTCCTCGAAGATCAATTTGCCTTATTGCCTGCCTTTTTGTTGAAGTCATACAAATGAGGATATTTCTTCCACATTTGATCATCCCTTTCCCAAGTGTATTTTGGTCATCTTCTTAGGTTTCATCGGACTTACACAATAGCAATTCAAATTTTATTTAATTGATTAACTTCTTTATCCATAATTTTGACAAGTTATTTGATGAAATTAATCTTATCGTCGAATATACTTCGTCAAGAGGATAATCAGATCTTCTTCGGATAGACATTGATTTAGGTTCGACACATGAAAAGTATTGTGAATTCCTTATAGCACTCGAGGTAATACAAGTTTGTATGGCACCAAGCTCACTCTCGATATTATCTCGAGTGGCCCAACATAACAGGGACTTAACTTCTCATGTCTTCCAAAACGTATAACACATATTCATCATGATAATTTCGGCATAACTTTGCCACTTACCTCGAACTCTAAAGGTTTTCGCTTCACATCATCATAATTTTTCTGTCTAACAAACGATTCTTAGTTTGCACGACCATTTTATTTTTGGAATGGAATGAGCAGATTTAGCCAATCAACGACAATGACCCAAATTGAATCAGATATAAACGAAGTATTCAAAGCTTTACAATGAAATCCATTGCGATTGGCTCCCACTTTCAGATAGGAATTTTTGGTTTTTGAAGTAATCTTGATGGCTTTAGTATTCAACATTGACTTTAGCACATGTCAATAATTCACCAACATAAGTCGCAATATCTGCTTTCATGTTATGCCACCAGTACAACTTCTTTAAATCATGGTACATTTTTTCTGATCCGTGATGTATGGAATATTTAGACTTGTGGGATTTCAACATAATTAGATCCCTAAATCCTCCAAATAGCGCTAACCATACTCGTCTTCTTAGACATTAATGGCAACGCTTCAATGAACCTTCAATAGTAATCGACAAAACCTAAAAATTGTCGCACTTCAGTCGGAGTACTAGGTGCACCCTAAATTTTTAATGGTTTTGATTCTTATGGGATTGACGTGAACTCCGCTGATATCAATCACATGGAAAATAAATTCCATGCAATCAAGGCAAAAATCACATTTCGAATATTTTTTTTGCCATAACTTTTCACTCTTTAGAAAATTCAAGATAGTCTCCAAATGTTCATCATGCTCTTCTTTATTTTTACAATAAATCATAACGTTATCAATGAACATGATGACAAATTTATCAAGATATGACTTGCACGCACGATTCATGAATCCATGTATACTGTCGGTGCATTGGTCAATCCGCACGGCATTACTTAGAACTCGTAGTTGTCCATAATGATTTCTAAACGTAGTAATTAGAATATCTTCCTCGCGGATGCGAAGTTGATGATAACCAAACCGTAGATCAATATGAGATTAGACACTAGAAACTTACAGCAGATCAAATATGTCATCAATCCTCGGTAAAGGATATTGGTTCTTGATCAACAATTTATTTAGTTCTCGATGAAACGATCCATATTTCTTCTTACGAATAAGAACGGAGCTCTCCATGGCGACGAGATCGGTCGAATAAAATGTTTATTAGATAGCTCTTGTAATTGAACATATAATTTCTTCAGTTTAGATGGTAGTAAATGATATGGATCACGGGCCACGGGTGCAGCACCAGGAATTAGATCGATTTAAAATTCTATTTGCCTTGGGGGCGGAAGCCCCGACAAATATTCAGAAAGACTTCGAGATAGTCGTTGATTCGAAAAAAAACTGACTCTAGAATCTCAACCACTAACAAAATCCTACATCATCTTCAGTCACCTTCAAAGTTTGCGGTTTTCACTTCATGGATTAAGTGTAGTTACGGCCTCTAATTTTGGTCACATTTGGTCAATTAGGACCACTAGCATTAATGGCTCCAGATCCAGCTCCACCAGTTTCCAGTTCCACTAGCTCCTCCTCTAGAACCATCTACACCATAAACAAATTTCTCCACCCGAACTACCGACCCACTAGAGTCGCCAGCTCCATCATTCATGTTGGCCATGAATTCAGTTAAGGATGCAGCAACTTGTTCACTAATAACTTGGCTCATGCGTGCCCAGTCATATTTTGGCACATGATCCTAGTACAGCGCGAATCATAATGAGTATTCATTTAATGATCGCATTATAAGAAAAGGAATAATTAAATAGAACGAAGGGTTTAAAAGGAACAAATGATTAGAAGAAACAAGCAATAAAATATAATAATTGAACGATGTAGAATTAGGAATCAAAAGATAGTCATTTCATTAATCACGAACGAGTAGAACTTGTATTGTCGTGCATTATAGATTATCATCGTATAATGCTATACAACTCAAAAAGACTCTCTCTACTAACTGATATTACAGTTTAGTTAGTGATATATAAAAGATACTACAATTGATAAGCTAATCCACTCTGAATTACTAGGTGATTCTTGTGGCTAAGAAGGCTCCTTGGTCCCACTAGAAGAAGATTTCTTCAATGTCTTTCTGGGACGCTTGATGTCCTCCTTAATTGGCGGTTTTAGAACAGCCCCAATACAACCATCACACGATGAAGGAATTAAAGGAACAAGATCAAAGAATGAGTCAAGAAAACAAATTACGAGTGAATAAGAGTTTAATTGTGCGGATTCTATATGCTTTAGCCCACATATTTATAAATTATTATTTCCATGGACTGATCAAATCCATCCAAATAAGATTTAGAAATTAATGGTTCAACAATTTATAATTTTCTTGTTCAAATAAATGGCCATTTTATTTCCACAAGACGATTATAAATCACCTTATTTAAACATCGCCAGCTCAACGCAGGAGATCAAGATTGAAACAAACGAAAAACTGATTTAACAGAAAAAGACCAGTGATATGATATGGAATTATATTTGGCATGTGAATACCATACCAATGAACCTCAATTCCTAACAAACAACAACCATAATCTCAGAAAAACTTGTTTCTAAAAACAGTAGAGTGTTGGAGATTAATGAAAATGGAGATTCAAATTACTAAACGAGATGAATAAATGATAAATCAAGAATCGAAACCAAAGAATCAAAATCCTTGTAACCAAATAAATATCATCGAGAATATTAACCATTTCGTTGGGATCATAGATATCCACAACTTAGTTAGTCTCGGGAATAACAAGATTAACTTTAGGAATAGCTTGGGTGTTAGCTTTAGAATGATTAGGATTGCTTCGTGACAATCTACGTCGTATAAATATCTCGTATAAGTATAAAATTATCATTTATAATTAAATAAATGAACACATACATTGTAATTCACAAGTACAAATAATCAATAAGGATTACAGCATAAATATATATAATCTCGTATATATAATTTTCTCATTCTCGTCCATTGGCAACTCAGAGGTTTCGCTTGCAACTGTTATAGCCAAAAGATTTCAAAAATTCATTTTTGGAAAATCTTTTCGATCACTATAACTTGAGCTTTGATACCAATCTGTAACATCTTAAATCTGGTCACATTAGCGGAAGGGTCCTTGAGTGTTACTTACTTGATACAATCACACAATTATAGAAAACGGCTCAAAACAAGTCGTTTTGATAAAACATCCATTCATTTATTCAAAAGATAAACATTGTATACACGGTCCTAGATAGTTTTAAAATTTACAAAACATAAAAACGGTAAAAGTTGCATGGATGGATATAATTTATTAAAGCAGGCCAAATCATTTCAAAATATGCAAGTTTCGTGAAACCACCTTCCTTGAGTGCCTTCATATGAACCTGAGATAAAACATGCTATAAAGTCAACAAAAATTGTTGAGTGAATCCATAAAGTTTAAATTAAATAAAAAGAACACAAGTATTTTGAATAACCTTTCATGGTTAAAAATTCATCGAAAGATAATTATGTTGTACGGACATAATTATCGGTGTTATTACATAAGCCTCAGGACATTGAACGTTAACATATATTTATTTCAGCCCACCAACACACCAGCCAAGTGCGTATATTTCTCTTATATGTATGCATCTAATGTTTCATTACTAGTGTTTCATTACACCACGCGATAGCTAGTCGCAATCGAACTGGGCGTCACCCCAATAGATCTATCCATAGTATTAGCGTTCTTTCGATTAACAATTCATGATGGGATGTGGGTCTTTTTAAGGCTGTAAGCTAACTTATGTAATAACTTTCATCTAAGCATACAATCGGGTCCCTTGTGTTCTATTTTAAAAACAAGCATGTTATCCCCTCTCCGGTTTTATAAAACAAGTAAATAAATAAAAGCGAGGCTATGAACTCACCTTAGCAATTACAGTATCAAACGAGGATAACGATCAAAATTATATTTACGACAGAGAATCAATGAAATAGGATAAACCGAGAAACCACGAGCTTCTCACAAAGACCTAATTTGATCGATTAAATCAATTCGGACGATCTCTATGTGTCATCTATTTCAGCCCATAGGACGCAATTTACATTACGTTGAAACTGATAGTTGTTTCAGTACTACTTACATTTAAGTAGTATGGTGGGCTTTTGTAGGAAGATACCCATATTTGACGTAGTTATCGTTATTATATAAAAAAATATATGAAAGCCTCTAGCCTAAGTAATCAACGAATACCATTTTGTTAGACACGTACATGCCTTGTCATATATTTAATTTGATATGTAAGATATAACTTTATTATTATACACAACATATTTTCTTTAAATTCGGATCTTGATTCTAAAGTGTTACACGTGTGGTAATGTTAAATGGGATGAGATTATAAATCTTGTCCTATAATTTGTAAAAGCGGGTATTATTGAACCCCAATATTTTAAAAGTTACGCGAATTTAAAATATACACGTGAAACACGAAAAATAAACGCTCAATATAAAATAAAAATATCGATATTCGGAGGACATTTATATTTTGATAATTAAATGACTTAAAATAGTTAATGCGTCAAATGAACGAATAACACTTAAAGGTTTAACGTAAATTACCAAAAATACTTTTAAAATAATATAATAAAAATAAATTAAAATAAAAAAATAAAATTAAATGACAACAATAAAAACTATTTTTATGTCATAACTAGAAATAAATATCGATGCCTAACATATTCCTTACCGGTTATAGTTTAAACGGCATTCTTACGCTAAGTTTCAAGCCTTAAGTTTCCCGGTTAGCCGATAATTTAAATTTCTCAATAAAGTAAATACATAATACGTAATAGTCGAGACTAGAAATAATGACCTGAAATCGACGGATTGTCACAGCTGCGAACTTCAGTTGCTGACGTCGGTCTTGGCCACTTGGTAATCGCCTCAACCTTCGCAGGATCCATGGTTATTCCTTCTGCGGATACTATGTGGCCTAGGAACGCCATTATACTCAACCAGAATTCGTATTTGGTGAACTTAGCATACAACTGCTTCTGGCAATCTATAATACTGTGCGAAGATGGTCTTCGTGTTCTTCCTTTGACTTAGAGAAAATCAGAATATCGTCAATGAAGACAATGACGAACTTTTCCAAAAACTCATGGAAGATACAGTTCATCAAGTCCATGAAAACTGCTGGAGCATTGGTAAGGCCAAATGGCATGACTACAAATCCGTATTGTCCATAACGTCTACGGAAAGCAGTCTTGGCGATCTCCTGCTCTTTCACCCGTAAGGCCGTAACTGATGATAGCCCGACCTCAGATCGATCTTAGAGAAATGTTTGGCCCCTTGGAGTTGGTCAAACAGATCATCAATAAGTGGCAAAGGATATCGCTTCCTGATGGTGATATTATTAGCCTCACGATAATCAATGCAGAGACACATACTACCGTCCTTCTTCACGAATAGAACTGGTGCACCCTATGAGATGCACTAGGGCGGATGAAACCTCGTTTCAAAAGTTCCTGTAGTTGTTCCTTTAACTCCTTAAGCTCTATTGGAGCCATGCGATAAGGAGCCTTGGAAATTGGCTCAGCTCCTGGGATGAGCTCGATATTAAACTCTACCTCACGAGCAGGTGGTATGCCCGGAAGTTCTTCAGGAAACACATCGGGAAATTCTGACATGATAGGCTGATTCTGGATGGATGGAGATTCAGCCTCCATATCATGAACAGTAGCTAAGTAGCCCTCGCAACCATGTGACAGTAATGCACGTGCTTCTAAGGTTGAAATTATTTGTACAGACCTTCCTGGTATAAAACCGTTGTGAATGTACTATGTTGCGTTTATATCACCAAAACTAACCCGATATGAGTCGCAATCTATGGTGGCGTGGTGTTTGGATAGCCAATCCATGCCCAATATCATGTCGAAATCGCACATGTCCAATAGAAGTGCGTCAACTAGACAAATTTTGACGTCAAACTAAAGGGGAAGACCCTTGTACCCATGTGTGATGCGTAAAGAGTCTCTTGAGGGCATGGAAATGTTTAAGACATTTAGGGGATATCCTAACACGCTTGGCGTAAACATTAGATATGACCGAATGAGTAGCACCCGTGTCAAATAATACGCATACAGCTTGACCATACATATACAAGATTCCAGTGATTGTACCTGTTGACTTGTTAGCCTGATCGCGCGAGGTCGTGTACACCCGTCTAGTAGTAGGAGGTGGCTTGGAGTCGGCATGTACATAAGTGCCCTCGATCTCACCGTTACGGCAGTCCTTCATGCGATGGCCTGGCTGGCCACAATTGAAGCAAGCATCGCTATCATGGCGACACGGCCCTGGGTGCATGTGGTTGCACGTATTGCAAAGAGGGTGAGTATACCCTCCAACAGGTGCCCTAGCTGGCTGGGATCCTGTTCAGAAAAGTATACGTGAGACATGATTAATGGGTGCAAACAGGACTGTAAAACCCGTATTTAAAATTAGAATATTAAATACGCAGTTTCAAATTATTATAAACTATAGATATAATTATTCAGGAAAATAATTATTACGAATATATTATTTTAGCATACAGAAAATATAATTACGTTTCAGGAAGAAATAACACGTGAAAATCTAAATACGATGGTACGTAAATAAATTCTAGTGTCGAAAATGAAAAGAAAAAAATAGATATAATAAAGGGCCATTTTTTTTAAAAGAATAAAAGAAAGAGATATGGGCTTATAGCCCGACCCACTACCCAAAACAAGAAAATACGGGGGTTTAACCCACTCACTGTAAAAAAACAGTAACATTCCAAAAAAAAAAAGAACGGTTAGGGTTTGGTGTGGCATGGTGGCCGACGGCTGGAGCTAATAACATGGGAAACGATGTTGATTTTTTGCAGTTGGGTCGACTTCGCATCTAAAATCATCTCTTATATTAAATCAAGGTAATATTTCTCTTATTTTATTTTTTTTTACACAAATCATACGTTCAAGGGATTAATAGCAAAAACAGTGGGTTTAACCAATAAACTCGTTTTAGAAAGCAAGGGGTGACGGTTTTCGTGTGGATTCAGGGAGAACCGAGACCTCAAAGTTGGGGTGTGTACTATTTTGGCCATCCCCGACCCAAATGGGCTACGGTGGTGGCTGTGGGTGTGAAGGCAACATCAATAAGCCACCAGGGTGGCGTGATTGTGCTAGCAGGGGGTGTTTGGGTTTATGTTCAGTGGGTATAAACATTAAAGGAGTGTTTGGCTTTGTAAACAGTGAGTACAACAACTAGCAGGGGGAACCATGTACACAGCAGTGGGTAGAATAGGTTGCGCAGGGGAACCGAGTGCTAAGGGAGCTCTCGGTGGGTAACCTTGTCACAGCAGGGGGGTCCGTTTGGTTTTAAAAGATTCAAATTAGCGACAGTTTAGCGACAGAAAATTCTGTCGCAGTTTTATGTCTGATAGTTTGGCCTCAGTTTAGCGATGGCTTAGCGACAAAAATTCTGTCGCTAAGGCTGTGTGTATGTGGTTGTTATTTATTTTTTTTAGTGCGACCGAGTTGAATAACTCGGTAGGCTCGGGTTTCGGGTAAGCTTTTAGAAGGATACAAATGAAGTTTATTAAATTAAATTAAGTCATTTATACCAAGTAAATTGTATCATGGTTTAACCAAAATATAAATGTTTTATTAAATTAATTAGTAAAATTTATTTAAAATGATTTAATTGGTTTAGTAAGTAAAAAAAATGCTTAGTGTTATATTTAAATGATTTAAATTTTCATGGAAACTATTTGGGAAACCCTTCTAATTTTAGTAATTTTTAGTTATGGCAGATTACTAATTACAATAATATTTTAATACAAAGATACAGTGTAATACCATAATCAGAATACCGTATAATATACAGTACTCAGAAATACAAGTCATACGATATTCGGTAAATGTTTATAGGAACAGTCAGATTAGTCAGTTTATACGCAACCAGTAAAACAATACGAGAACACGCAAAATGAATTAAAATCGATAATGGTAAAGAGTAATCAGTTAACTTATTTTCGCGTACGTTATTTATGTAGTAACCATGAAGTCGGATAGATCTTTCAGCTTTCAGTCTTATTTCGTTACTGGACTCGAGGTACGGATTTCCGTCCTTTCAGTAAGGACTTCTTTTCTATGCATGATTAGGATTCCCCGTCTTCAGCCAAATGTTTCTCCCCAGTATATGTTTAAGTTTATCTGTAATCATAGTAATAACTAAATAAATTGCCTGAGCATTATATACAAGCACGACCAATTTATGTACTAGTTACGGAGGTACCGTAACCACGACACTAGAGGCACCGGTGTCGTGACTCACATGTAGGAGAGTGATATCCTGCATCGTCCCACTCAGCTCAGCTTGGCCATTTTATCAGTATTTTTAGTGGGGCGTATGGATGCATCCTAGGCTTATATGTGTTACAAGTTATCAGGGTGAATGTGGTGTGTGCTCTACATCCTTCACATTGGAGCTGATCCCTCCACCCAGCACAGTTATTTAGAGGTCACCCCTCTACAGCATGACGAGGTCACCCCTCCAGTTATTCATGCACGGTTGTTACAGCACGTGACCTATATAAGCTCTGACAAATTAAAATACAGTAAATGCATGTTTTCAGATTTATCAGATATTAGTTCAGCTTTATTATTTACGAATCAGACTTTACAGATTATGCACAGATTTCCGCTGCAACTTTACTTATCAGTCTTACAGCTCCAGTATTTTACCATCTGTTTCATTTCAGTAGTTCATTATCATGCTCTATATCCGTTCATTGAGCGTTATGCTCAGCCGTAGTGCCCTTTCATGTTCTAACGGCAGGTACCCCAGGACGCTCTTAGGATTCTGAGAGCATGTGCATTTGGATGGAAGCTATCCAGACTTCTTACTTTATGTACTTACATTATTCTGCTTATTTGGACATTGTTTAGTCCTTTCCTTTAGTATTTTACTTTTCATGTTTTAGGCTTATGTTTGGATTGCCGATGTTTGATTCCGGTATTTCCTTTATGGTCAGTTAATGTTTTAGGAATTTACCTTATGCTTTGATGACACGCCATAAATACACGTAACGGTCCACTTATCCAAGTGGGGTGTTACAATTATGGTATCAGAGCGCAAGGTTCGACCTGTAGGCTCTAAAACTTGACCTGTGACTAGTGGGTAGTCACCAGGAACTTCCCAGATTTTGGCGTTGTTATCTTTCATGTTTCTCATGGATTATTCAGTCAGTTTTCTTCATTTATCAGTCAGTTTTCTTAAAGTTTTGACTAAGTAAAAGGTTGGTACATAACTAGCCATATTTAGTCGCATGTGCTTTTTAGCGAATTTTCGTTTTAGTGAGCTGACCATAGGCGTTCACCCTTGCCGTTCAGATTTTGTATTGGTAAACCGACCATAGGCGTTTACCCTTACTCATGACAGATTCATGTTTTCAGTCAAATATTACTTGGTGAACCAGCCATAAACGTTCACCATTTCTCAAGTCAAATTTCATGCTTTTCAGTCAAATGATGTTTTGTGAACCGATCCACAGTTGTTCACCTTTGTCATATCAGGACATTTCATAAATTTTGACAAGTATGGATTGAACTACAACCATCCATATTTAGTCCGAGATTATAAATTTCTATACATGACAGTTCTCAGAAAATTTTGACCAGTATGGATCGAACCAGAATAGCCCATACTTAGTCTCATGTTTTCTTCTTTGAATTCTGTGGATTGAACCATAGCCGTCCACATCCGTTGATATTACACCTCGGTTGATTTGACTTTTTATGTTCCTTGTAACAGTCAAATTTTCATACCCTCACGTTGATGTCATCTACATGATGATTTAGTTTCATGTTTCCTTACAAGTATTATGTTTTCAACAGAATGATAATGTTTCATGCTAAGATACAGAAGGATTACAGTAAAATACTATTTCATGATAAATCATGTTCTGGTCTTTAACAATCATGTCTTTATACTAAATGTTGATGAAACTCCGTTTAGTCATACTTTTTAGCCTCTATACAACCAGCATTAAGTCTACGCAGAAATTATCAGCCTATCATGTTAATCGTTTCAGTTCAGTTTACTACCGTTTAAATCAATTTATTCCTTTGATAATGTCAAACAAGCGACACCTGTATCGATCATCCCATAAAATTTCCACCAGCTCCATGTACAGTATTTCACGTGTACTCTACGTACAGTGTCTCAGATTTGCTCCATGTGCAATATTCATTTTGTACTTCATGTACAGTAGTCCAAGTGTACTCTAGGTACCCTACTCCATGGATATTGCTAATCGATCCTCAATCATCTCAGATGTTTCCACTTGTCGATATTCTACCAGGTGCTGATGCTGCTCGTGAGTTGAAGATTTTGCTAGATGCTGATGCCGCTAACACTTTGAAGACCTCACAATTGCTGATGCTGCTGATACTTTGGAGATTTCTCAAGATGCTGATGGTGATGCTGTTATACTATAAAGACACTGCAGAGCAAGGACGAAAACTATAAATTTGAAATCTCTGACAAGAGTAAATTTCAACCATCGGACACTACCATTCTAGTCCATGCCTTACTTCCTCAGTTAGCTGTCACACTTTACTCAGCTAACCGTTCATTCAGAAGAGTGGGAGCCGTAAACCAGCCGACTACTCAGCAAAATAGTTACAAGAATCACGGTCATGAAAATGACCGTCATAAATTGACAGAAAAAGCAGTAGTGACAACCACCGTGCTTATAATTTATCAGTCAGTAACCATCGGAACCCCGAAACGGACGTGACCAGAAATACAGAGGCCAGTAGTCTAACCGGTCCCCCAATCCTAGTAGTTACCAAAATTTTAACCTTGTTCAGATTCATCTACTAAAACACGTGTCAAGACATCAGTCAAGGCATAGGCCTCAGGTATCTTTTCGGAAGACACATATTAGGACACCAGTCATGGTACACGTCATACGAATCTTTCCTCAGAATACGAGTCAGAACTCATAACTCCAGTATGTTTCTAAACCAGGCCCTCAGAAATTCAGGGTACCCTTCAGAAAGGGGTATACCTGTTCTATTATGCCACGCATGAATCAGATCATTAAAATTCAGTCACCACCACTAGAGTATTATTTAGGTTAAACATACAATATTCATTCTGTGAGGTTACAGACGAACACATTCAGTGAAAAGTCTCCATGTTTACTTCACGTGTTCCTATGTCAACTTTATCTTAAATCAGGTAGTTACCTGCCTCTCAGCCAGAAATGACTCAACAGTATCACCATATTTATTAAGTTTTATTTTCAGTTAACGACGAGATCCGTCCTACCGACCCTGAGCATATTCATTTTACTCCTGCCAGAAAAATCAGTACAATTGTTCTAGCTTTACGAGCACGTGAATTATTATCCTATAGCTGCAAAGACTTTCTAGCCACCAGTTAAAATCCACTTCTGAAGTTCTTAAAAATTTATGATCAGCAGATATTTCAGCATTTCCATAGTAATTAAGAAGGTGTTCCAGAAATTCCTTCCAAACCACGAGACAAAATTTAACGTCAAGCTTGTCTCAAGAATAGAACCTGTTTTCAAAACTCCATGTTGCGAACTGCAGGTAAGTTAAAACAGTTAAAGCAATTGCTGCAAGAGTTACTGAAATGAGGCTTTATTCGCCCTGGCGCACCACCAGGAGGTACACCGTTTCTGTCTATCAGGAAGAAGGTCTGTATCATGATCCCCTAAATTCTAGAGAAGTACAACATAATCACCTTCTCGCAGTTGTACAGAATCCCCGATTGGAGAAAATTATATAAGCAACTCCCCATATGTGACTTCCAGTTGAAGAAGTGGCATTTCTGAACCACCCTATTTCAGCAGAACGAAATTCAGACAATCCTGCGAAGGTGAAGGCCATCACCTGATGGTCCCGACCGACGCCTGTGAACGACGTACAAAACTTTCTAGAACTCGATTGACTGTTACCGCAGAAATTGACGACAGTTCTCCCTAAAAATTTCTTCCATGGCTACTCAACCAGATTTCCACCAAAATATTCCGTAATCCCAGGCAGAATTTTGATAGAAGCAGTATCACACATTGATGCAACTATGTTCATATCTAGATGCCTGACATATCGCAGGTTCAAGATAGAACACCGTCATGCTAGGTGAGTTATTACAACCATTAGAAATTTCTGAATAGAAATGAGACAAGTTTCCCATATAGTTGTAATCAGATTTTCAAAGACTTAGAAGAAGTATGATACTACCTAATTCATTGTCGACCAGTTCACCCAACCTACACGCCGCCTTTTATCCAAATATTTACGCAATAATAAATCTGCAGACAATTCAGCAAAAGATCGTATGATTCCAAGGACTTCCATCAACAATCTTGTCAGATAGAAATTAGCATTCGCGAATCGCGCTCACGTTCATGTTCATGATCATGTGTACGTTCGCATTCATGTTCACGTTTATGTTCACCCTCGCGTTTGCGTCTCATTCGCAGTATCATGTTGTTTCAGTCAATACTTGTGCTACCTCATGAGGTAAGTTCATACCCGCATTCATGACATTTTTTCACGTCCAGATTCGTGTTCCAGCTCACGATACACGTTTCACAGTCTATTACCGAATACGATTACAGAAACCTTGAGAAATCAGACTCAAGTTTAGCACAACTATTCCATAACCAGGCAGATGTTTCACATCTCAGACCGTATCGTTTGGCATTCCTTCCTCAGTTAGCATACGTTCACGATATGTTCTGGTGGCACGTTCACAATATGCTTCACGTATCACATTCATGATATATTTCATGCCAGCGTTCCTCATATAATTATGAACCACGTTCAAAATTGCTCACGTAGTACGTTCGAAATTGTTCACGTAGTCGCCCATATATGTTTTCAGCAGCTTGCTCAGATATGTAAATGTTATCTTTCAGGATATTTATACGTACCATTTCATGTATCCACATGCTATAGTTTATTCAGTCTATCAGATTCAGAAAATCCATCTTTAATATGGAACCAGAAACTATTCAGCATCGTCAGGACAGGGTCATCAGGACCAAGATTTTCATTGTGTTTAGACCTTTGAAGGAATCGTTTCGAGCGGGAAGCCACTCGAAACGGAGGAGTCCATCCGGACCTCTCATTAAATTCCTTCAATAATTCAGTTAAGTTCCTTCAGTCATGTTATATTCCAGGTTCTCGGCAGTCAGGTCACGATATACTCTTTCAGCCGCATTATGTCCTAATTCTGGGACGAATTATATTTCAGCTTATAAGTCCTTTTAGCTTCCATATTCTTTCAGCATATGTGTCCTTTCGGCTTCTATGACTCCATCAGCTTATTACCTTTAACTCGAGGACGAATTTATTTTAGAGGGGAAGAATTGTAAAACCACGACATAATCACATCCTTAATTCGAGGACGAATTATTTTTTGAGAGGGGAAGAATTGTAAAACCCGTATTTAAAATTAGAATATTAAATACGCAGTTTCAAATTATTATAAACTATAAATATAATTATTCAGGAAAATAATTATTACGAATATATTATTTTAGCATACAGAAAATATAATTACGTTTCAGGAAGAAATAACACGTGAAAATCTAAATACGATGGTACGTAAATAAATTCTAGTGTCGAAAATGAAAAGAAAAAAATAGATATAATAAAGGGCCATTTTTTTTAAAAGAATAAAAGAAAGAGATATGGGCTTATAGCCCGACCCACTACCCAAAACAAGAAAATACGGGGGTTTAACCCACTCACTGTAAAAAAAACAGTAACATTCCAAAACAAAAAAAAAGAACGGTTAGGGTTTGGTGTGGCATGGTGGCCGACGGCTGGAGCTAATAACATGGGAAACGATGTTGATTTTTTGCAGTTGGGTCGATTTCGCATCTAAAATCATCTCTTATATTAAATCAAGGTAATATTTCTCTTATTTTATTTTTTTTTTACACAAATCATACGATCAAGGGATTAATAGCAAAAATAGTGGGTTTAATCAATAAACTCGTTTTAGAAAGCAAGGGGTGACGGTTTTCGTGTGGATTCAGGGAGAACCGAGACCTCAAAGTTGGGGTGTGACTATTTTGGCCATCCCCGACCCAAATGGGCTACGGTGGTGGCTGTGGGTGTGAAGGCAACATCAATAAGCCACCAGGGTGGCGTGATTATGCTAGCAGGGGGTGTTTGGGTTTATGTTCAGTGGGTATAAACATTAAAGGAGTGTTTGGCTTTGTAAACAGTGAGTACAACAACTAGCAGGGGGAACCATGTACACAGCAGTGGGTAGAATAGGTTGCGCAGGGGAACCGAGTGCTAAGGGAGCTCTCGGTGGGTAACCTTGTCACAGCAGGGGGTCCGTTTGGTTTTAAAAGATTCAAATTAGCGACAGTTTAGCGACAGAAAATTCTGTCGCAGTTTTATGTCTGACAGTTTGGCCTCAGTTTAGCGATGGCTTAGCGACAGAAATTCTGTCGCTAAGGCTGTGTGTATGTGGTTGTTATTTATTTTTTTAGTGCGACCGAGTTGAATAACTCGGTAGGCTCGGGTTTCGGGTAAGCTTTTAGAAGGATACAAATGAAGTTTATTAAATTAAATTAAGTCATTTATACCAAGTAAATTGTATCATGGTTTAACCAAAATATAAATGTTTTATTAAATTAATTAGTAAAATTTATTTAAAATGATTTAATTGGTTTAGTAAGTAAAAATAAATGCTTAATGTTATATTTAAATGATTTAAATTTTCATGGAAACTATTTGGGAAACCCTTCTAATTTTAGTAATTTTTATTTATGGCAGATTACTAATTACAGTAATATTTTAATACAAAGATATAGTGTAATACCATAATCAGAATACCGTATAATATACAGTACTCATAAATACAAGTCATACGATATTCGGTAAATGTTTATAGGAACAGTCAGATTAGTCAGTTTATACGCAACCAGTAAAACAATACGAGAACACGCAAAATGAATTAAAATCGATAATGGTAAACAGTAATCAGTTAACTTATTTTCGCGTACGTTATTTATGTAGTAACCATGAAGTCGGATAGATCTTTCAGCTTTCAGTCTTATTTCGTTACTGGACTCGAGGTACGGATTTCCGTCCTTTCAGTAAGGACTTCCTTTCTATGCATGATTAGGATTCCCCGTCTTCAGCCAAATGTTTCTCCCCAGTATATGTTTAAGTTTATCAGTAATCATAGTAATAACTAAATAAATTGCCTGAGCATTATATACAAGCACGACCAATTTATGTACTAGTTACGGAGGTACCGTAACCACGGCACTAGAGGCACCGGTGTCGTGACTCACATGTAGGAGAGTGATATCCTGCATCGTCCCACTCAGCTCAGCTTGGCCATTTTATCAGTATTTTTAGTGGGGCGTATGGATGCATCCTAGGCTTATATGTGTTACAAGTTATCAGGGTGAATGTGGTGTGTGCTCTACATCCTTCACATTGGAGCTGATCCCTCCACCCAGCACAGTTATTTAGAGGTCACCCCTCTACAGCATGACGAGGTCACCCCTCCAGTTATTCATGCACGGTTGTTACAGCACGTGACCTATATAAGCTTTGGCAAATTAAAATACAGTAAATGCATGTTTTCAGATTTATCAGATATTAGTTCATCTTTATTATTTACGAATCAGACTTTACAGATTATGCACAGATTTCCGCTGCAACTTTACTTATCAGTCTTACAGCTCCAGTATTTTACCATCTGTTTCATTTCAGTAGTTCATTATCATGCTCTATATCCGTTCACTGAGCGTTATGCTCAGCCGTAGTTCCCTTTCATGTTCTAACGGCAGGTACCCCAGGACGCTCTTAGGATTCTGAGAGCATGTGCATTTGGATGGAAGCTATCCAGACTTCTTACTTTATGTACTTACATTATTCTGCTTATTTGGACATTGTTTAGTCCTTTCCTTTAGTATTTTACTTTTCATGTTTTGGGCTTATGTTTGGATTGCCGATGTTTGATTCCGGTATTTCCTTTATGGTCAGTTAATGTTTTAGGACATTTACCTTATGCTTTGATGACACGCCATAAATACACGTAACGGTCCACTTATCCAAGTGGGGTGTTACAAGGACAATGCAGATGATTATAAGACGTAATACTAGATGTAGTTGCACGGTTGGGCTGTAAACCTCTGCGGTCCTGCTCCCGTCCGTTGCCATTATTCCTGGTAGTAGATGCTGAAGTGTCAGAATTATGAATCATAAAACACATAACATAAGAAATGAGTAAGTTTAGGGACCTGCTGCTAATGGAATTGTTGGTGTTGTTACGGTAATTGTCATTACCTCCACGCTTATCCGAAGCAGAACGGTCCTAGGTCTGACCGTTACCCTTGTGCTGACTCTGCTGCTGAGTGGCCGGTTGGGACCGGTCCCCAGTCTTCTGCCTGAAAGATGCAGTTGCATAGAGAAAGATAAATATTTGGATAGTACTGAATGAAATGAAATGATCACCGTTGATGATGAAAATACCTCTTGTCGGGTCTTTCTACCTCTCTGAACTCATCCCTCTCTTGCAGCATCTCCAACTTGCAGGCTGCATCTACTACTTGTGCCACAGTATTGAAAGTAGCACACACCAAGTTATTGGTGACAGATGTGCGAAGAGCCCAGCGAAAGTGATACGTATGTTCCTCGGCAGTCCCGGCTGCTGCGCAAATGAATCCAGCCAGTCGAAGAAACCTCTGCATGAACTCATTGCTGTTTTCCCCAGCTCTTTGCCTAATACCATGATACTCCCTCTTGAGCTTATCTTGCTCAGCTTTCGGGAAGAACTGCCCCATAACCAACTCCTTAAGCTCTACCCAAGTCAATCCAGTCACCCAATCGTCGCCTCCATTCGACAGCTTCAATGCCTTCCACCATGCAAGCAAGTTCCCTTCAAACTTGTAACAAGCTAACCTTACCTTAAAGACATGGCCGCATCCCATTGCGTCAAAGATCTTCTCAATATGAGCTATCCAGCTCTCAGCCTCAACGGGGCTGTCAGTCTGTTCGAAAGATTTCGGACGCTGCTTATTGAATCGCTCCAACCATGTGATCAGGGTAGCTGGAGGTAGAGGAAAAGGATTTTGATGCTGGTGCTGGTGTTGATTGTTGGCAGCCTGCACCTCGGCTTGAATCTCATTCCTTAGTTGAGGAAGCATATCTTGCATAACAGCTTGAACTGCTGCATTCAGTTGCTCTTGTTCACGTGTGAGAACCATCTGACAGTATAAAACAAAATGCAACGATTAAGCTGATTAAAACATAATATATATATATATATATATATATATATATATATATATATATATATATATATATATATATATATATATATATGTGTAAGGTTATTTTCAGAACCAAATAAATGTACAAAACTGCGAGAACCACCTTAATACTCTTAAAACTGCATATGTATTTTCATTATTATGTTTAAATTAATATTTAATAGTTGTTTTATTGGTTATATATCCGAGTATGATGAGCAATATGAAGAGTGCACATGTGTTTTCATATTATCCAACGAAAAGATAGTTTTCATACATACAAAACAAATACATGTGCATGGTCCTAGGATACATGTTGTTAGTGACCTACGACAATGAAAATTCATGTATTTATACCTAATAAACTAACCCGATAAATATACATGTGCATTTTAAGAGTAAAAAGGTGGTTCTCGCAGTTCTGTACATTTATTTGGTTCTGAAAATAACCTCACCCATATATATATATATATATATATATATATATATATATATATATATATATATATATATATATATATATATATATATATATATATATATATATATATATATATATATATATATATATATATATATATATATATATATATATATATATATATATATTATATATATAGGTATAAATATGACTTAATACCACACTTTTTAATCCAGTCATATCCCAGTCACATCTTTAAACCAATAGGATTTGATATTTCCCTAAAAAATCTCAAAACTTACCTAATTTTCATCACTTTTGGCTGGAGTACGTTTTATGAAAACGTATATTTGTAAAGGTCGCGTTCTCAAAACGCGGGTATATATAATACATAAAACCCTTTTTTTTCATTTTCTCCCCCCACACCCACGGGGTAAAAACACACACAAACCACAACCAGCGGGTGAAAACACACACCACCTCCATGGGTATTTTATCCCTCTTTTTCTAACCTAATTTATGCATTTTTCTGAGTAATAAAAAAGGCTACAACCATTTAACGTTCAGATCCCCAATATGAAACCCTAACCAATATCAAATCATCAGACCTTCAGATCCCCAAATACAAATTAACGGAATATAAATCAACCAAATACTTATTCGAAGCAACCAATACAAATCGGGATGTTAAATCAAACAGTTAATTGATTTTCAAATCTGAATATAATTACTATTGATTTCATTCTCATGTAATTGTTTTTTTTATATATTCATACAAAAAGTTTTAGGTTGTGATTTATGAACTAGGTATTAATCTATGAACTGGATTTGAAAATCAATGAGGTTTTATTTGCTGTAATCTGACTTTTACGTTTCACTTTTTGAAATAAAATAGCTTGGTTGTGATTATGGGATATGTTATTGGTTTTTGCTTTAGATCAATTTATAACAAGGGAGATTGAATGTGCTAAAAAGTTATGGGGTATTTTAAAGAGGGAGTACCAAAACTGCTTATTTACTTACTGTGATTTGATATACAAAATAAAGAATGCGATAGCACTGGAAAACTTAATGCTTTATGAAGTTTTTATCTAAGGGCATTTTAAAGAGTCTCATATGGATGTCGTGAGATTTGTTTTGATTCTCCAATCAAAAAAGGCTGTGCTTGAATTAGTAAAGTTTTTTTTAATTAAAATGGTGTAGATTTGAGGTTTTTGAAAAGTTATGGTACTTATGTCCTGATATAACCTGGATTGCTATTAGTAGGGTTAGAAAAGGAGGTTTCGCGGATGTCGAACGCACGGTCTAATAGCCAACAACGGCCAAAAACACAGGCTTGCAATATTACTCAAATGTCTAATGGAGACTCTAATAGTCGGCGACGAAGGAAAGGACAAGATAGCAAATTGGCTGAAACCATCTAGAGCTTCGTACTAAAACTCAGTGTCGTGACTTTGTACTTGGACAAGGTGCATTGATTTCTTTGCTGGCTCAACTAAACAAGTTGGACTCATGCAGGAACGGGTGTCGCCTGGCTATTTTCTTAGGGCCAGAGCCAACGGATCGACGCCTACGATTAACGTGGTATTACAACCATTATGTCATGAGGGTGTTCTATGTAAGAAATTCCGTGATTGAAATAATGTTTATGTTTTCACTAATTGGTTTTTATTTTTTATTTGGCAGGCTACCCATGTGTTCTTATTCAGATGCGACTGACAAAGATCAGGTACCCTTTACAGCAGCTGAACACCGTATTACAACATCTTCCCAAAACCCTCTAAAAAGCAACTAAAACTTTATAGACAAACCAAACACCCCATTACAGCTTGATAATGATATCAGAGGTTGCAGCAAGAAAGAGAATAAGAAGGGATACTTGAGAAGTGTCGTGGTTGCAGGAATCAAATGAGCACGCCGATTACATATGTGGCTGGTGATGGTGGGTTGATGGCGGTGACTAAGAGTGGGGTATATGTGAAAGGGGTGGTGACTTAAATGGTTATGGATGATCTGGTGGTCAAACCCATGTCCGTTATATCTAGCAGCACCATGTTGAACAAGTTCAATGTTAAGGAAATTAGTGCTCTCATTTTTGTTATTTATGTACATTGAATTTCAACATGTTCCGTCGATAAAATCATCTCTGGTCAATCCCTATCAAACGAAAATCATCATCTCCATATTCAAGCTGACACAAGATCAACTCAATATACTCAAAGCCAAAGCAAAGGAAGATGGAAACACTACCAAGTTAAGCACGTATGAAATGCTAGCAGGTCATATCTGGAAGTCGGTGTGTAAAGTCCATGGGCTAAACAATGATAATGCGACCGAGGTTTATATCCATGCTGATGGAATTTAGTGGAAAGGTCAACTATTAGGACATACATGAACAGTGGCTTTCAAGTATTTATGAACACTGACAATTTTCTGTCTGTGTATGTAGGTCTTGGATTGAAGAAGAAAAACCAACAAGAATTCTTTAAAGGTATGCTCTATTATTTTCTTTATTATGAATTTAACACCTGAATGTCTAGAACCACTTTGGGTTGATAGTATTGGTAGATTCATGGTGTTATCTATGGGGTGATGCGCCTATCAGGTGCAGCCGAGCCTTTATTTTTTAGCTCAACACATGTGACACCTTATAGATAAAACTCGAAGTGACCCATGAATGTGCATAAAAACGAATGTGCATCCTGGATACATTATCATATATCATTTCTGACAAAAAAATTCCTTAAATTTTCTTCTTCACTTTGCAACTAATTAATTGGAAAAATAATAGTATTACTAATCTTCCTGGTGACATCAAACTATCAACGGGTATATTGATGTGGGTGACTTCACTTCCTCCGGTATATTCTTGGTTATGCATGTTGGCGATCACATGTTCAGTGTGATAGCTGCTGGCTTACTATAACACATAATGTTACTTGTGAACTAAGCCTGCTAGATTTTTTATTCAATCAACATTCCTGCTACTGTTTGTTTTATACGGTGTATATAAGTTGTTCAATGGTTTTGTGGTTTATTTTTTTTGTTGTAGATAATATTTGAGGTTGTTAATGTTTAGCTATGCAAACTGTTGTGCAGAAGATTGTCTAAGGAAGAAAATGAATTATGATGTTGCTGCAGACCATCTTTAGAGATTTGGATCTGCAGGGGTAAAGGGTGACACATGGTTTGTGAGATCAAAGTTGCGGATTATCAAATTTGAAAGTTTCCCAATGTTCATTTGAGGACTAATTAAATAAAGCCCCGAGCAAGATCCTGGAGCAGACACACATGGTTAGAATTTTATAGCCATAGACTGTAGTTTGAGGACGTCTTAAGTATTATTTTCATACTTTTGTTGCCTATTTTCTTCAAGTGAGCATGTTCAGATACTGTAGGAATTTTATGGATTGAGTAAAAAAAGAAGAAACTACACATGACTTTTTCTTAAGCACTAAAGTGGCGCAGGCTGGGTTCAACGCCTAAATTGGTTTAGGCGCTTCCTCAACACGTAAAGTGAGTTCTGGTGTTTAAGTGGTGCGAGTCATGAAGAGGTATAGGTTGAATTTTGAGGTGTGTACCATGTATAGTTTAGAATGTAATTTATGTACTATGTATGCATGAAGTAATTTGAAATACAGTAGGTAAGTATGTTTAGCTTATAAACTGATTTCGGCTGTAACCGGAATGGTGTAGGGGCTGAGGAGATAGAGTGATGATATGATGTAGGTTAAGTTAAATGATATGTACATTTTGATGTTTAGGCTGAGCTTAAAAAACAACACATAAGGTGTATTTTGAGTGACAGAATTGGCGAAAACCGAAACCAAGGATGACAGTGATTGCAAGGAAGAGCTCCCTGATTACCAGGAAGGACATGAAAAGGCTCCTTATTTAAATGTCGTGTAAGCTAGGCAAGTTTGTTAAAAATTTATATATATATTAGTTATTTCTGTCAAAAAATTGTATTATTAGTTCCTTTTTGCTGAATTACATCTTTGTTATAAACACAGACTTCAGCAACTTAATATTTGTAAACTTAGAAGGTACCCGGAGAGATGTGAACCGTTGGAGGCTTGGAGCATCTCTTTCTTCTCGCTGGCAGAGCATTGACTAACATGTGTAGGAAAATAATTTTGAGATGGCTGGGGTCGCGGACAGTTTAAGTCAAGAGCATGAACAGAACAAAGAAGCACCGTAGAAGTTTCAAGGATCTGATTTTCAGCAGCTACAGAAACTAAGGTTGTACACTTGTACATTATTTATGTTTTCTACAAATTTTTCGGTTCCAACTCAGTTTAATAGAGGTGCAATGTTGACCCATTCACTTATGTTGTCCTTTTTTTTAATCTCAAATGGGTCAAAATTGTTGAAACGGGTTAAAGTGGTACACACACCAGTATCTTCTAATTGCATCTTATATTTAGGGTTCATTGTTATTATGGTAAGTTGGTAACTATATATGTTATCTTTAACTTTAACTATAATTAACACATTAGTACGTCTAACAGGAAGTAATGCTTTTTGACGGTCTTTGACCTATACAAATGCTTCATTATGCTTTGATTTTCACAATAATTTAAGATGTAGCGTGATACTGCCCAGACATATGCAAACCATATGTGAGGTGTATATTTAAAGTCACAACTGAATAATTGGTCCAAGTAAGCGACTGATCTAATTATATTTGCTTAGTTCCTTTTATGTGTTAGGGAAAGATATTTGGTTAATAGGAAGTTTTTCATTTAGATAAGTGTGAGAGCTTTTACTAGAAATATGGGCAGTCATTTTCTAATGTGATCCGCTTTCAGATGCAAATTATGAAAATGCCTTTTGAACCAGAACAACGAGCTTCGTTTAATGCTAGAATTCAACGAACTTACTGTATTTCGTAGTTTTTTATTCATGTAATTCAAAGGAGCGTTCAAGGCTAGAAGAACTTGAAAGAGTCGCAAAAGAGAAAAAGAGTCTAAAGAAAGAACGAGAAAAGGTAAAGAGAAACTCTTTGACGGGAATCATTTAGAAATCAAATTCTAAAAACAAGCTGGTGGGTAAATAAGACTGCACGCGCAAAGCGACCCAAGTACGCAAAGTTGGTCTATTGTTTTGATTTAGTAGCAGCCATAGAGTTACTTTATCATTATCTCGAGTAAATAACATATGTTAATTGTTGTCTAGGATTTAGTAAAAAAAAATTGTTGTCTAGGACTAGGGGCTGAATTTTTAGTACTCTAAATACTTTGCAACATTGATATCTTAAAACGTTTCATCTGTTGCGGTTATTAAGTATATTCTAATCTTTCATTTTTGTTATAGAATAAATGAATCTTGGAGGGTATATATTTCAGACTGATGTGTATGCTACATAAGTCTTCCTGTCTCTAAAGTGCTTCAAAATACTTTAGAAAAATAGAAAACTTGGCACAACAGCAATTAACTCACTTATAACAGACCGAGGTAGCTGTACCGAGCTCTATTTACATGTTTTAACCTAGAAACTAAATTAGTGCGCTTTATTCGCTAAGTTGTTGGCACGACAGGCACTACATGAAAGAGACTTGCTGCAGGATGTACCATCCGGTCCTTCACTTAGATATTTCGTACTTCGGCAAGGCGCGACTGCAGCTGCTTCACCTGCCCTAGCTTGGTCCACTGATTCAGGAAAGCTTGGTAAGCGAACATCTCTGAGGGACATCTTAAAGAAACAAAAGAATAACGTTTCTTCTGGCCAGCTTCAAATGCCTTTTCATATGTGAGTTTGTCCGGTTCGAACTCGATACAAAATTTCATGTGGATTGACCTATCTTTCTATTGCATTTGTAGTTCACATTGTTTTTAGTTTGATATAATATCATCTATTCCCCATATATCTGCAATATGTCTAATTACCATACATGTCTACACATATCAGATATTGTAACTACACAATGCGCCCCGAGGATTAGTCTGACGAGCTCATCAATAAAATCACAGTTCTTGACCAACTTTTTCCATTACTTTTTATCTTGCACCGGTTGTTGGGTATCTTACTCAAGTGTGCTTTGAACACTTGGGCTCCTTAGGTTTCGAGAATAGGCAGATCGTTTATTACGTCCAGTGGTGCTTTGGCTACATTATCTGGTGCCAACACAGGACGATCACCAAGGGACAAACGTGTCGTTAGGGACGATACAACTGAAGATGAACTTTTGTGGGAAAAGTAAGTTCACCCAGCTACTTTACATATTGTAGATTACTTGTGCTCGCTTTCATGGAGAAACGAAACTGGTTCCAGAAAGCTCCACAGTGAAATCTGGTTGATCAGGACAGCTGATGGGTCCAAAATCATGGGACTTTCCAGCTACAAGTTGTGCTTCTTATAGAAGACGTGGTCTTGGAAGTTGATCAAAAACAGATAACAGACAAAATTTCAGAAATCATGAAGAGTAAATTGATGATTAATATTAAGAAAATTGAAGTACCACTCTCGAGTTTCCAACTGTTCTTGGAAAATTGAAGTACCACAAGTCTTCCAAAAAATCCTATAGCATGTGATTAAAGTGTAAGTGACACACCAGCATTATCTTTTTTTTTAGTTTTTGTGTTGCTCCTAGCTGGATTATTACTCCGTAGTGTTTGTGCTGAATCTTTACATAACTGTTATTGTGGCAGGATATACAACCCTTATGGTGGAAGAGTATTTATTGGATGTGCTATTTTTCTTAAAGGATATATCCTTACTTGCCTCGATATATATTCACATGACTATATTTACCTACAGTTAGCTTTGTTGCCATGTTTGTGTTGCAGTGGTGTAGCAATTATATGCTCTGCTCTATTGATTAAACTATATTCAAGGCAAAAAGCTCAACTGCGAGTCATATTCACTTTCGAATCTTTGGTTTTGTGATTGCTTTTTGTGAATCTGAGAAAACAAGAGAAAAAATGGATGCATTGTAAAATAAAATTTGGCAATAAGAATTAGGAACGGAAGGAGCAACTTGTATTATTAGGTAGGGTTGTCAGTAGTGGGTTAAACGCTTATAATATAATTGTGGGCTTTTATTTTTGTGATCCATAGAAACTTACAAACCATACAAAAGTTATTTGTAGTATTGCACATGTGCACTAAGTTTTATTTTCTTTCGCTTATGTTAGAGGTGACAAATCTTACTTATTTTTTTGCTTATTTCGGTAAATATGGGCATTTTTTATATTTAAAAAAAAATAAGACAATTTTTGCCCATTTTTTATTATTGATGGGCTAAACGGCCGCACATTAAGAAATTAAACGGGGTTAATGGGCGCAAATGTAAAATACTAATTAGGCTACTCGGTGAATATTTTATATTTAATTTTTTATTCTCAACTTTTAAACAAGTATTTTTATTTTTTAATTCTAAGTTTTTATATGTTTTTTTCTCGTTTTCTCGTGCCCGTTTAACCCGCGCCCGTTTGCCCCGCCGCCCATTTAACACGCCCGCCCGTTTTGCCACCTCTATTATACAATTGTGTCTACAACTATTACAATAATTTACTTAATAGGTTTATTATTTTGTTAATAAGTATATTTTATTTTATGTTTCACAAGTTTTTTATTCACCATATTGTTATAGTTTTTAATATACATATGTTAAAAATAAAAAAGTTAAAACTATTCATTCAAATATAGAAAACAAACAACATTTTTCATTTAGATTTAGAAATTACAACTATCTCTTACCTGTAAGATGTGGTATTTAGATTCGGACCTAAAACATTTTAATGAAACAAACATTACCATAGTTTAATTTATATTTTTTATAACAAAAACAGGTCACACTGCCAACATATATAACTAAAACATAAACTTACTTTTAGAAAAAAAATTAAGAAACAAACACGCCCATTGGGCGGGTTACGCCGCTAACATAAGTAATAAAGAAAAATACAATAATAAAAAGATTTGAAAAACAAACTATATATACGTGTCTCATATAAATATATAAGTAAATTATTATAAATTTAGACAAAACACGTATGCTGGGTGACTCAAGGCATAAAATATCGCACACACTGCCAAAAAGCATAAATAATACACAAAATGCGTTTTTGACTTTTTTTAAAAAAAAATCGATTTTTTCTTAGAATTGTACTTTTTGGCATTTCAAATCTTTTTCAAAAATTCGAATTGAATTTTAAATTTTATAAAAAATATCTATTTAGAACATAAACTTAAGAATCATATTATATAAATATACTGGGTTACGGTTTAACCACCTGGTCAAATCGCCAAGTCACGGCTTCATATTTACCGATTCGTTCAGATCAAGAAAAAAACAACCCACCCGTTAACCACAGATAAATGTTACTTAATCGTAAACTATAACTAAAATATACTAAAGGTTAAATTACAAATTAAAGAAACTCAAAACGCACAAACCATAAACCCTCTGGAACAATAAATAAAACGACCCGCCCGTTGGGCGGGTTATGACGCTAGTGTATATATATATATATATATATATATATATATGAAAAAAAATTATGCATATAAACATGAAAAATATTTATGCATGAAAACAGTGTATGAATGCATGACAATGAAAATGACATGGGTTTGGGTGAACGCCTATGGATCGGTTTACCTAAACAAAATGACATGACGAGGATGAACGCCTATGGGTTGGTTCATCAAAACAAAATGATTCGATTAAAAGCACATGCGATTGAATACGGTCAGTCCTGTACCAACAATTAGTTAGTCAAAATTCCTGCAACAATGATACATGAACAAATGCATGAAAACAATTGTCAGTTCTAGGAAGACCATGGTGATTACCCACTAATCACAGGTCATGTTTTAAGAGCCTACAGGTCGAAACCTTGTCTCTGATACCATAATTGTAACACCCCATTCTTGGTAAATGGAATATCATAGGATAATTATGGCGTGTCATCAAAGCATGCAAGGTAAATGTCCAAAAACATTAAATGACCATGAATGGAAATACCGAAAACAAACATCGGTAGTCCAAGTATAAGCTCACACACATGAATATAAGTACTGAAATGGAAAAGGACTAAACAATGTCCAAAGAAACAAAGTAACGTAATGTATAGAAATGCATAAAGTAATGAAGGCTAGATAGCTTCCATCCGTATGCACATACTCTCGAGTCTACGAGCGTCCTTGAGTACCTGCCGTTTGGGAACATGAAAGGAAAACGGCTGAGCATATCGCCTAGTGAATGGATATACAAGTATAGCATGAAATGATATAAACATAAAAGACTAATAGCAGCGGAAATGTATAAGTCCTAGATAACCTGGAACATGTTCATAAAACTAGTTTTATAGTTTGAAAAGACTTATGTTTTTATATGAAAACTGTATTAATTAACCAAAAAGTCCATATAGGTCATGAGGTTCCACCGTGCATGAATACTTGGAGGGGAGACCTCATCATGAAATTAGAGGGGTTGCCCCTAATTAATCAGTCTGGGTGGGAGGGATCAAATCCTTGTGAAGAATGCAAGGCACACATCACATTTACCATGAAAATCCTGTAAAACATGTAACTAGGATGCACCCATACGCCCCACATGATAATATAAATATAAGGTCGAAACTGTAAAGGGACGCCACGAGCAATCACTCCGCCGTGGGGAAGTCATAACACTGGTGCCTCCAGTGTTATAGTTATGGTACCTCCATTACTATGTGACACTGGTCATGCATGTATATGGCTTAGGCATTTAAAACTAAACATAAGTAATCAAAACATATAAACATATACTTGGGAAAACAGTTGGCTGTAAACGAGGAATCCTAATAAGGAAAGAACGTCCATACTGAAGGACGGAAAATCCGTACCTTGTTTCTAGTGAACGAGCGAAGATGAAAGGATGAATAGTCATACTTCAACCTCACTAATGCTACATCAATAAGGGACATGTATAAGTTTTCTGATTGCTGAGTACGTTACTGGTTATAGCATGTTCTTAGCTTGTTTTATATGTTCTTGTCTTATTTCACTGTTTTAAATGAGATACTGTATTATTTATGTATTTCATGTACTTTGATTAAGTATTATCTTGTATTCTTGTATTATTATACTTGTTGTGTAATAATAAGTAACTTTTTAAAAATAGCAGGTTTCTAAAAATAGAAAGTTTCCAAAAATAAAAAGTTTCTAAAAATAGAAAGTTTCCAAAAATAGATCAGTTTCTAAAAATAGAAAGTTTCTAAAAATAGTACATTTCCTGAAATAGAAAATTTCCATATTTAGAAATAAGCTGGATTAATAAGCTAATAATATAAGCTAGTGTTTACTGGTTAAAAGTCATAAGTCATGTAATTAATAGTATAGTTTATTAATTAAATACTATAGGTCATAACTGATTATTAATTAATAATAGTTCATGTTTTATTAATTAATAATATATCATGGTTAATTAATAAACTATAGGTTATACAAATTTAATTAAGTCATGGTTAACTAGCATAGTTTATTAAATAAATGACATGGTAAATTAATAAACTATAAGTTATATGATTTAATTAAATAAAGCATAATTTAATTAAATTAGTCTAAATAAAATACTTAAGTTGATCATGAATTATTATATTTAATAATTATAACCTAAGTCATGTTTTAATTAAATTAATAGTCATGTTATAATTTAAAATAAGTATAAAACTGATTTTATATTTTTACTGAACCCGTACTTGAGTTTTATATAAGCCGAACCATAAGCTAAACCAAACAGCCCTGACAGTGGCTACCCGGCCTAACCGGTTGCCACTGTCCGAACCAATTTACCACCGGCTTTAGTTGGTGGTTGCCACTGATGTGTCTCGGCAAGCCACTGTTCAAACCAAACACACCCCGACTCAAGTCGGGGTTCCCACTGTTTTTAAACGACTCCCACCGACACCTTGTAGGGTCTCGTTGACACTAAACCAAAACCAAACGCTACCCCGACTCGAGTCGGGGTTCCTTTTCTTGCAACCGAACAAAACCAAAGCCACACCGAGACCTAGGGTCTCGGCTGGTGGTGCAAACAAGCCATTGAGAGCTTGGTGGCTCTCGGTTGGTGCGTCGGCTGAACCAAAACAAACAAACCAAACCCAAATCTTTTTTATTAATTATTCCTAATGTTCTCGTTCCATGTTTTTAAAGATTCATAAACATAAAATCATGATTTAATAGAAAGGAATAAAAAGATTAAGGTTAAGGTGATACCGAATGCGTGAATGAATGAGGACTATGAGCACGAACACGTTTATACCAAAATCAAATATCAAAACGCAACAAACACACCCTTGGTGTCTAGATCGCCGACGGCAAGGAGAGAGAGATAGAGTTTGGGTTTTCTTGTTTTTGCTAAAATAATCATAATGATAAAATCTCCTGGAGTTTTATTTGTTTTAGGATTAATATTGGTCAATGGGCCAAAGGCCCTCCTTCCTTGTTTTGGTCTCCTAGCCACAACCATCTATAGCCTAACAAGCAAATCCTTAGTTTTTCTAGCTAAACTAATATTCGTGTACTACCGTGTTTAAGTGTCGTGAATTTATACTTCGTATACATATCGTGTTCTAATAGTCGTGTTATAATTATTATACGTAATAATTATCGTGTTTATAAATGTTCGTGATCATATGTTCGTGATTATAATTATTATACTTAATAATTATCGTGTATTATCACGTACTTAATTATTATCGTGCATTAATGCGTACGTAGTTATTGTCGTGCATTAACACGTACGTAGTTTCTGAATTTAACGTTCGTGACACGTGTACATGACATAAATGGAAAGTTTTAAATGGTTTGTATGTTTACGTAGTGTACTGTTCATGGCATTTATATACGGGTTTTACAGTATTGCTTATTAATAAGACATCCAATTTAAGCAAATCTTAGGATTCTAGTGTAACTAGGATTAAAATTATGCTTAAGTTTTAGGCTTGTGTTTCGTACCTCTTTGTATGATCTTTATTTTCTTGTATTTCCTTTCATGTTTTTCAATATGATTTGTGTTTGGGTCTTTGATCTCGTTGTCCTTGTGATCTTCCTTTTCTTGTTTATTTTTTCACTCGGTTGTCAAAGAATGATAGATTTAAATCTAATTCCTCTCCTAGTAAGATTGAGAACTAAAACATTTTTTTTGAAATATTCAAGTAATTTTAACTTGCAATTACAATTGTTAAAAGTCATATCCAAAGCATTGAATTTCAAGCCATTAAGAAACTTATGTTAAATTGTTTGACCAAGTGATTTTCTTTTAAGTCGATAATCGTTTTTGGACACCCACTGTCCACGGTTCCTCAAATAACCTAGTGGCTCACTATTGATAATGAACCGCGCGGACCTATTTAACGAACCGCGACCAGTGAGTCATTTTGTTCGTTTTGGTCTATCTCTCTTTTTGACGAGAGAAATGTAAGGATAAAGGGTGTAAAGAAAGAAGCCCTCCATACAACTTAGGCAGAAACCGGGTCAACACATCATGAAGACAACACATCATGGACCCAATGATGTAATGCACAACCCTTCCCCAACTGACTCAGGCTTCTCTCAAAAGAATTTTGTTTTATTGTCACGGAGATCAACACCACTTCTATTGACTTTCTCACTCTGAGATAGTTGATATTGAATAGGTGGCATCTGCTCCAGCCTCCGACCACTAAAGTGCACAAATCGAGTCTAGAGCCTAGAGATCAATCAAATCTTGTTAGGACACACGGATGACGAACAAGAGAGTCCTAAGCTATATCCTTGTGATATTGCTAGAACACTCAGAGTGATACTACTTAGTATTCACAATGATGAGTGTAAATCCTTCCAGTGTTAACATCAAACAACACTGCGGTTGGTCATGTGTAAGATTCTTTATGAATTGAACATGTGTAAACTGAAAGCAATAGTGGTTTGATTCAGAATTGATTCAAACTCGTTTCAGGTTTCTACGCAATATCTTTATGGTCTTGCCAAAACATTTGAGTGATATGCATTAATATTCACAGTAAAGAATGGAAATCCTTCTAGCGTCAACCTCAAACAGTTATGAATCAAGCTTGTGTTAACTAGAAAGCAACAATTGTAAGATTTTCCATGAATCAAACTTATTCCAGGAATTTGAATTGACGACTTTAATCAAGCGGATATTTATCCAATTGATTCACTCTTTATGTTCGCAGTCTTGCTTTGAGACGGTCGAGTAAAGAGAACGACTAGTACTACCGTGAAACCCTTTCAAGGAGATTCTTAATTGAATCTACCTAATCACAAGTACGGTATTTAATATCATATAACGGTCGTCAACGACCGTAGGTAAAACGCTACTTGTAACACCCCCAAATTTATACAACTCAATACAGCGGAAGACTCGTTGGTGTTACGGGATAGCACATTACTCACATCATAGACAACGCATAAAAATCGCGTCGTTTAATAATAAATCATTTCCATTCATAAATATCAAATTTACATAGGTCCCAAGTCATATTATTTCATACAAATTTTACAAAGCATTTGAATGGAAATTATTATTTAAGTGCGGACCATGAATTCTTGTCGTCTTCCCGAGAATTACCTTCAAGTACCTGAGATAAAACATGTTAAAAGAAAAGGTCAGCGATAACGCCGAGTGAATTCATAGAGTTTATTAAAACCATCAATATATCATCGGTATAAAATTATTACCGAAAATCATTTTGTACAAATCTTTGTTATAGGCCATAAAATAGCCAAAGTCATTTTATACAAATCCTTATAAAAAAATCATAATACAGGCGTTTGCCTTCAAAATCATTATACGAACCATTGTCGTAAAAACATCATACAATACGTTTTATAACGTTGTATAAAGTTAAATAAAAATCGTTATATGAATATGGTTATGAAAAACAAAACACGAACATAATATCAATAGTAAGACCCCATATTGCTAGTCAGGCAATATATCGTAATTCGGTGCGTATAGCAGTATTTCGTTAATTTTGGATTATTATAAGTCGCATGACATTGTTACCTTACTATAACCAACAACGGGTAGCTAGTCCGAAACTCAATTTGCCCATCTAAATTAGCGTGTCGTCACAATAATCACGCTTGTGTAAATCTTCTCATACATAAATTCTCTTACCAATCAATGTGGCACGACGGGGATCAACCGTCAAGGCGCGAACTGGGGTGATCGTCCCCAAATAGTACTATTATATGCATAAGCGTCTACCAAATCCCGGTAGTTCACAATTCATGCTAATGGGACTTTTAGTGACATAACCTAACTTTAATAATCCATTTCATTTCATCTATCGGGTCATATAATCATACATCGGGTCATACAATCATTCGGGTCCAAATCAATAAACAAACAATCGGGACAAATGGTGTCCTATTTTAGAAAAACTAACATGTTATCTCCCTCGCGGGTTTATAAAATATTTCATAAAAACATTTAAAAGAGTGTGAGGCTATGAACTCACGTTGATGTGGGAAAGCGGGTTATCGGCAATTCGGATGTACGGTACATGCTTCAATCACGGAAACCTAGACAAATAATACTCGTCTTAGACTTTTGTCCAATGACTTTATCAAAATAACAATTATGTATACATATGATGATTTTATATATATGATGATCAAGTGGGTTTACATATCCTCATTTACTCATTTTAGTGTTATGTGTTGGTAACTTTTTACTAGTTTACTAGTTTTACCTATTTACATGTTTTATGTCCAATAAGCCTATTATAAGTTCATTAATTTGTATTAATCCATTTTATACTTGTATTATCAGTATTTATACTTTACATGTTGGGCCCAAATGGGTTAAGCCCAATAAACAAGTTTATAAGTGTTTTAGCCCATTTTGTTATATTATTAGTCCAATAACGTTAACTTAGCCCGTTAATGTCCGTATGTTATATAGTTCGGGTTTTATCGGTTTTTACTTGTTATATATGTTTATATATCAGTATATGAGTTTATAAAAGTTTACATTAGACGGGTCCAACCGTCTAAGTTTTATTTAACAAAAACGTTAATTTTACGGTAATAGCCGAAAAAGTCGTAAAAATCATGTTTATAGTTTTTATAACTTATAAATCTTATTCAACTACCATTTTTATAAAGAGTCCATTTATTTATCCTTATACATATTTATATAAATGTATTATATAAGTTAGTGGGTTTTAATTCACATTTTATACTATTTTTATTTGAGTGCTTATATAATACTAATATACTTTAATTTTCAAAAATCTGATTTTTACTTTCATGTTCACCAAACACAGCCATATCTAGAGTTCTATATGGAGATAGAAGCCCAAATTTTTATGGCATAAACTACATGATATGTGCTCTATTTAACTCTTGTATGGCTACTGTTGAATCAGCCTCTAAGTATTTTATAAAAATTGTCCAAAACAGTCTATGCAGATTTGCACTATAATATTGTTTTGATCATATCTCACTCATCCTAATGATTCCATTGCATGGCCAACTCACACATGTGTACAAGACATATTACTTACTGTATATCAATTAATCTATTCCATTTTATCAGTTCATCACATGGTTATTTACTGTTTTTATACAGCCTACTAAATTAAGCAAGATTAACCACTTTTACATATAGTTTTTCATCTTTTTACCCATGATTATCAACACCAAATCCCCACACAATATTTTTATCATCGTATATTCATCATATACATATACAATAGGAAAGAAAATACATTATTACATAATCAAAATAACAAGAGGATGGGAAGAACAATCTTTATACCACCATGATGATGTAGGTTGTGATCAAGACATGGATTTTGATCACACAACTTGTGATAAACCAATACCATCTTCAAGTCTACTAATATTCAAGAAATCTTGTGGAAAATCAGCCCTAAGACTCCATAGAAACTCCTTCTTGGATGTTATAATCACCACCAATCAATAGGGCTTCAAAAGGGCTTCAACTTATGTATGAATAACATGAGGTTTTGTGGTTAATTTTGATCAAAATGGGTGTTTAGGGGGGAGAAGTGGACGGCATAAATGGAGGTTAGAGAGAGAGAGAGAGAGATGAGAGTGTTTGCATGAGTGGAAATGAAAGCAAATGGTTTGGTTGATGGTTTTGAGGTAAGCTTAGCTTACATTGTAAGCTTAAGCAACAAGTGTAAGTATTTAGCTTATAAGTTTGCCACATCTTGTGATGTGGTGTCTTGTGTAGCCGTCCCATATAGTAGGGTGGGACAAGTGTACACTTGTCTCATCCCACTAATTTACGGGTATTTCTTGATTCTAGTTTCCTCGATTTGCGTGCCCTCCGGTCGTTTTACGAAAAACGTTTTTATAAATTATGAATCAACGGCACAAAACGAATCTAATAAAAATTGTCTCATCAAAAACGGAGTTCGAAAACGTAAATACGAAATCCTAAGGTTTCCGGTTTAGTCGTAGATGACGTTAAATTATTCACGTAAGTCCTAATCTCTTCTCGTAAATTTGTGAGTTTATGAACCAACACAAATTTAAAATTCCAAAATAATATTCACGGATAAATTTATTTTCTGAAATGTCGGACTGTCACCAAAACGGTGTATGTAAACGTGAGCACGTAACGTAGAATTCTCCGGTTTAGACGTAGTCGATGCTACTTCAAGACGTAAATCCAAATTTCTTCCCAAAAATAAGTGAGTTCATAATATAACATTAAAATAATGTTTTTAAATAATATCTGAGAATAAAATATCAACCATAAATTGACGGATTGTCACACTACTGATTTAGGACGAATGTCAAAGCCATTCAGTCTGTGTCTATGTTTTGTCTCGAGAAGGTGGCGTTATGGTGTACTCAACAAAGTCAAAGATTAAAGACACAAGATCGCAAGATGGTAATGACAAGTCAAGGATGGTGACCAGCAAGATTAAAGTAGTCATTTTTAAGATCGCAATACCAAAGATTAATTATCTCCATAAATACTCGCATGTCATAGAGGAATGAACTCTCAGTGAGTGAGATGTTAGTCTCAAAATATTGTATCATCAAGAATGATTCGGTCACAGATTTGAAGATCTCAAGATTAAAGACAAAGTCGAAAGAAAACGATAAAGGCTCAAAGATCATAACATCAAGGAACAAGACTACTATTACACGTTCCAACTCATTTATGGCGAGATTAGTAATCTCTATAAATCTCCAAATGTCGAAGAGGAATGACCTATCATTGGGGGAGATTATTAGCCTCAAAATATTGAGTCAAACAAGAATGTTCGGTCATAGGTTTATTATGTATTAATTCTTAGAACGTTATAATAAGTAGTAGGATAGTCAGAATTCACGGGCTTGACCTTAAGCTATTTAAAGCCCAAAGACAAGCCCGGCCCATTATCACATAGCTAATAAGCCACATGTAGGCTTGGCTATAAATACTACTCTCCTAGCATGTTAGGAGGGTGTTGGTTACCATTTCATTTTTCTCTCTCAATCTAATATTCACAAATTTTCCAACCACTCTCTCTCTACTTTCTCTCTCCAAAACTTCATCTCTTTTCTTAGTTTCTTTCTTTAATTCATGTATAATCATCACAAATCATGGGACAACAAATTTGTAACACCCTTATTTCGAATACAGTAACGAAAGCTAAGTTTTAGGTGTTACTTAATGTTTCAATAGTCATAATCATAGAAATGACTCAAAAGAGACGTTTCAAAATTTAGATATCATTCAATATCAAAGATTTTACAAAAGGAGGTCCCAAAATACATAGTAATGTAAAAGTTGAATGATAACAAGTTTGGTGTTACTTAATCATAGAAACGACTCAAAAGAGACGTTTTAAAATTTAGATATCATTCAATATAAAAGATTACAAAAGGAGGTCCCAAAATACATAGTAATGTAAAATTTAGACATCATTCTCTGAGAAAAAACATGTTAAAAGTCAACATAAAGGTTGAGTGAACTCCATAGGTTTATCTAAGTTGAATTCAAGTAATTTAGTAGTGGGCTATGTTGTCATACACCCATAATGGCAATAATTATACACATACAATTATTGTGAGAACAATATTCTTGCACTAAGCTCATGAGACCAATATGTTAACTTGTAAATCATCGCAATGATAATAGAAAGGAACCAAAGTCCTAGTGGTAGGTATTTAAAAAGTAAAGGTAGTTAAAAAAGTGCTTGTATTCATGTTTATAGCATGTATCCCCTACGGGATTTAGAAAAATATAAAAAGGTGGGACTATGAACTCACCTTGTTAGGGAAATTTGATTGATGTCAAAAGTGGCTAATGAGAATAAACGACTTCGACACGCAACCTGAGTTAATATGTCAAGTCTTAGTTTGGTTGTCTATGTTTCAAACGTAATTGGTTTTGGTTCATTATCTTGTAAAAATATCGCATCACTGTTCGGGCTATCATAATCCAGAGGTCATGTAGTAAACGTTTTAGGAGCTAGGACACTTTAAATTGTAAATCGAGCAACTCGGCAATCCGTCTACCCAAATGAAACACATAAAATTCCCTACTAACGTGCTACATTTATAGATTAAGTTTCTTCAATGGTTGGTAGATGATAAGTTATGCTAAGTATTTAACATAATTTAATTTTATGTTTAAATATTATATTATTAAATATATTTTTATAATATGTATAAAAATATTAGATTTTATACCTTTAAGAATTGGATAATGATAATATATACCTTTCATATAAATCTTTATAAAATATTAAACCTTAAACTTTGAAAATTGGCAGAATAGCCCCTTGTAGTTATAACTTTAGGATATTTACATTTTTAACCTAAAAAGTTTATAAGTTTAGGTTATTTACACTTTTGGCCCAAAAAGATTATAAGTTTAGATTGTTTACAACATACAACCTTTATGTATTAAAAATATTAAACCCTTAAGTTTTAAACATGGCAAAATAACCCCTTTTAGTTAATACTTTAGGATAATCAAATTTTTAGCCCAAAAAGTATATAAGTTTTCGAAATTGGAAATATACCCCTCATGCACAAAACGATTTCATTCTTAGTCCAAAATTCATAAACTTGATGTATTTTTGAAATATAATTTCAATGATTGCTTTTAGCTTATCAATAAGTTAGTTTTGAGAGCTTATAGCTTATGAAATGAGCTTATAGCTTATATAGTTTTGAAAATTGCTTTTAAGGTTTTCCAAGGGTTCGATTGGTTTAGGAAAAACAATAAGTGAGCTTTGGTGATTCAAGGTTTATACATAGAGCTTGTATAGAGCTTATTGAACATCTAAAACAAAGCAATAGCTTAGAGAACAAGGAGACTTGCTTAAAACTCAAAAGGGATTCTAGGGCTTGATAGGGTTTGGAAACTTGCAAGATGATTCAAGAGATTTTACAATCTTATTCTTGGCTTCTAAAAAACTGATAATTCCTTATCTACTTCCTAGTACATGTTTAGATCTTATCTTTGAAGTGGTTATGATGATGAATTGAAAGTGTGCCTTTATTTCGGCTATAAATAGGGACGAACAACTTGGTGGCCAAGGTTATAGTTTGGAGTGATGGCCAGGGGTGATGGAGTAGCGACCAAGGTAAGCAATGTGACTATTAGAAGCTAGGCATGAAGCTTAGAGAGGTATATATGAAGTGTGGAAGTCACGACATAGGATAGGGGTGAAGAAAAAAGTGTTTGCCTTATTGAACAAGGTGTGTGATGTGTGTTGGTGATGATGGTAGGGTGGTTTCTTGGTGGTAAAGGTGGTGAGTCATGGTGGAGCTTGGGTGGTTGTTTAGTCATAAAACTAGCTAGAATATATTCGATTTTAGATTAGGGTTTTCTAAATAGATTAAGATTTGAATTAGGGTTAGGGGTTTAAGATTAGTGATGATATATAGTTATTTTATGGTTTAGATGTAATGCATAAGAGTGTTGTAATATGTGCTAGAAAGTTTGTACAAAACTAGAATAAATTTGGAGGGAAATGAGCTAGTTTTGAATATTATGCATAGTTCGCTTGTACAATAAGTTTCAAAGAGTTGTACTATGGTTTTGGAGGGAAAACAAATTCAAATACATGTATTTTGTCTTGTACACATGTTTTTGAATACTTATACATGTGTTTTATATGAAAACATTACATAAACTTAGGATTTTAGGATAAACGTTAATGTATAAGGTTTATATTATGATAAACGTTATAAATGATATGTTAAATAAACAACATATGATGTAATGTTGATATTAGAACACGGACTTGACATATTAAGATGTTTAATTGATATAAATGTAGATATAGTTGGTTGTGGTGGTTGCGTACTTTTGTGAGCTCGTTTACTTTGCTATGTAAGTTACGTTACATAGTGGATAGAATAAAAACAAAAAAAATCTCGTGAAAATGGTTCTTATATATATATCATAAAAGTAAGTCACATTTTTTGAAAATATTAGGTTGTTATATCTCCTCTGACCTCTTACCAGCCAGTCGTGATCAGACGTCAAGGTTGTTTGTTTTTTGTGAGTCAAACGCGATAAGACCCTTTTATCTCTAGACCGGGTCAGATTCAACGATTTCATTTGACTCCCTCTTAACAATGAAACACACCAATTAAACCATCTAATCCTTGATGGACCTCAATAACGTTAGCCCACCATCGATCTTAAACATAAAACAATCAAATCTTATATTTACCTTTGTAGCAAGGTCATAGTCATAGTCATTGTGTGAGATTAATATAGATATAAGGGGTAACTGGTACACGTTTATGCAATTTTTCTAGGATATGTTGCAAATTATAGAGCTATTATGGTTGTGATGGTGATTGTGATATAAGATGTAGAGAACATAAGTGATAGAGAAACTTGTGTATGAAAACCTAGTTTGTATAAAATGTCCTTTAACGAAATAATGATCCAAGTACCCAACTAATTGCACTTAGCCCGAATAATAGTTATGACTTGACAATATTGATGCTTTTGTTTATAAAACTATACTATTTAACTTGATTTTAATGGTTTGTTATTGTGTTAAATTTATGATAAATATATTTTGTTTCATATTGACACAATTTATATTTAAAAAATAAATAATTAAATCATCTAGACAATTATAAAAAAAGCAAGCAATATTATTTTATTTATATTCAACTTTTATAACCATTTTTTACCAATAGAATGTAATAGTCGCATACTCACATTGAGACTCAAAAATCTTAATGAAACAAAGACATTCTAACTCTCAAAATAACCCACAATTGAAAAATGCAAATGTGATCTATGTGGTTTGCAAAAATTGCAAATTTGCTCCCTAACTTTACGAAAGTGCAAGCGGACTCCCCAAATTGAAAATTTTATTACATTCATGCTCCCTGGCCACTGACATTGTTAAGCTTAAAATCGTTAAATGTTTTTATCAAAAGGTTTTTTATTTTGCAAACCACATGGAGCATAAACAATGCTTGCTAACGGGTACATGTCCTTTTTAATGTGGATAGGGTAACACAAGCAATACAGGTCAGTTTAGCAACCAACTCCTGTAAACATTAAATGTTCCAATCTCTCTTACTAGCGGCACAAGGCATAGGGTAACCAGTCTAAAAAATGAGCTATACCATCGCCAACATTCCTTCTCTTCACCATAAGTTCTATACTAATGAGCCAAACTGAAATACTAACAATGTACCACATATCTCCAGCCTTCACAAACTAAGGGTCTCTTTGGTAGAGAGAGATTAGCCTTACTATTTGGGTTATGAGCTAAATTTACATGTTTGGTTGTAAAGGTGCTTAAAAAAAGACCCATAAAAAACTCTTACGTTTGCTATCTTGAAATCCTGGGCTACCATCCCACTTTGCTGACACAAACTTTTTTTTGTAGGCCATATAGTACTATTCTCTCTTTCACTTTCTTCTTTTTATTATAAAATATTTATTTTTTAATTTTCTAAAAATATTTTAATATATATATTTATTTATAGAACAATTAATATTATATTCAAATCCTAACTTCAAATCTAAACCTAAACCACCCACTTTATAAACCTACACTCAAAGTAAAACTCGCTTCATACCAAACGGACCCTAATATAGCTACTATTAACATCTGGAAACACATTAAAAGCAAAGACTTAAGACTTAGGAAACTCATAAGTTTACAACACTATTATAGTCACTAATCAACGTTTCACTATTGATTGCAAGACAAAAGTTTTTAAACTATATCCATCTAAAATACTTTTTAAAGTGATGACAAAAGATCCGTAGGGAACGTACACTCAAAAAGGTAGAAAAGAATCCATCTTGACCGTTGATACAAAGTGATTGAGGGGTTGAGGTTAGACAAGCAAATACATTTTACTCACTTCATTTTTTTCACCTGTAACTTTTTATCATAGTTTCTCTAAAACACACACACACACACACACACATACTTGACCAATAATTTCACCACCGGAAAACAAATCACTCACGGAAAATAATAACCATCGCCGAAAACATAACAATCATGCGTCTTCGACGATCCACCATCGTGGATCCGACATCTACATCGCTCCACCACCACCACCTCCTTCTCCTTCCTCACCACCGCCGTCGCCATTAAAGTCTTCATCGATAAATAAAAACCCATCATCTACTGAAGCTTCTTTAAAGCATAGAGCTTTAGCTCTTTGTTCCAATAACAATATTATTAATTTTTTTATTGGTTTGAAGGACTAGGATCGTCGTTTATCGGGATGACTTGACTCATTTTGATAACTAGATCCGAAAAGAAAAATCTTGATGTGCTTTTGGATATTTCATGTTCATGGCTATGTAGTTGAAACTGGGTGAAGTGCGTTGGAGATGGCATACAAAAAATGGTGAATAAAGTAGATGTGAAAAGAAAATGTGAAAGATGATAATAAAGTATAGCACACAAAACAAAGAGATGACACACGTGTTGGAAGTTTATATTTCATAATCATTTAAATATTATTTTTGTTTTTTTAATAACATTACTTGATAGGAACAAATCAATAGCATGGGACCATCTCAACATAAGTAAAGACACTTTGTTTGATTGAATTTAGTTTATTCACTTGTTAAAAAAGTAAATTACTTTTTAGGCAATAAAGTAAAACACTAAAAAATGTATGCATTTTTACTTTATGGCACATAGAAGTATAATAGATTATAAGAAATAAAAAAATAAAAAGGTTGTACAACATTTGAATTGATTCGGCAAATTTTGCACTATAAATAGATACTGTGTTTCTCTTTTTCTAATTAATTTTTCGTATGGAGAATAGGGACCTCGACTTATTAATACAATTTAGCAATAAAAAATAAAAATTTAACTGGAACTCATCTCTATTAGATGAAATACATGTGATGTTTTTGGCATAGCAACACATGTTTTATTAAACATAACATAAGAATCTCATATTTTCAAATAAATATATTAAATATAATTGGCTATGGTTTGGTGTGTACAAATCACGTGTGATTTGAACAAAATCACATGTGATTCGAGCAAAATCACATGTGATGCGAGCAAAATGTATGAACTATTAATTTGTTGCGAGATTCTTTTATCAAAATCACATGTAATTCAATGTCAATCACATGTGATCCGTATGTGAATCACATGTGATCCATGTACATGTTAAATAAAAGCTCAGCATGAATCACATGTGATTATTCCAAATCACATGTAACTCAGAAGCCATTTTGTTTTATATATCTTACATGAATGACAATAGGCATTTTAATATATTGACACAATTACATGTGATTCAAACAAAATCACATGTGATTCATCTAAAGTGGTTTGTTATAAGATGTTAAGGTTTCGAAATGCTTGAATCGCATGTAATATATGCAAGAAAAATCACATGTAATTATCACTGAATCACATGTAATTCAAGCAAAATTAATCACATGTAATTCAGAAGCCAATTTGTTTATATATTTTACATGAATGTCAATAAGCAATTTAATATATTGACAACATTACATGTGAATCATATAAAGTGTGATTACTAGAAGAAGTTAAGTTTTTGAAATGCTTTAACCACATGTAATGCAAACAAAATCACATGTAATTATCACCGAATCACATGTAATTCAATCAAAGTTACACGCGATTCAAACAAAATCACATGTAATTCAAAAGCCAGTTTGGTTTATCTCCACTTTAACTTCAAAAGATTTTTCTTTCATTCTTTTATCATCTTCCTTTCACACTATATTCGTATCGAGGCCATGACAGATTTTTACATAACCAACGTCTTCGGGTTCTACAAATACAATAATAGTATCATATAAAAAATAAATAAATAAATAAATAAATTTTTAGATATCTTTTATGTATAAATCACATATGATTTATACACATCACATGTGATTTATTAAAATCACACATGATTCATACAAATCACGTGTGATCTATTGAAAAAAAATCACACATGATTTATACAAATTACATGTGTTTTATTAAAATCACACGCGATTTACTATTTTTCATATGAAAACAATACAAAACAAAACAAAACAAAATCACATATAATTTACTTTTTAATTCATTTAAATTTTATTCATCAACAAAAGACAAACCTTTTATATAAAAAAGCAACAAAAACGTATATGTTTGTAAAATATTTTATGCTAATAAAATATTTTTGTAGTAAGCATTGACAAATTCCAGATATAAGGCTTTCATGATTAAAAAAATGAACTTAAAGAAAGAGTCCCATATAAGATTTTATCAAAACATGCATTGATGTAATTATTTCTTTTCAGTTATTTGACCATAATCAAAAAAGTAAACTTAAAGAAAAGGTTCCATTCCAGCTTTAACTCGAGTATAATGTATGATGGCTTATTAACTATTTTGGCTAGTGATTTGACCAGATGTCTTAGATATAACCACTCAAATGCAGATCTTTAATCGTAAAATCAAAGTGCTCGCAAGATTTGTAATTTTTGGATAAATTTATTGTAGATCCGATGATGTTTATTGTAGTCGAGGTGTTGGTTACGGTTCCGGCTAAGTTTGATGTTTTCTGACGATGGTTTTTAATTTTCCGGCGAGTAGTTGGTAGGTGATAGGGTGTGTGTTTTTTTAGAGATAGAATATAATTTTAATAAATGAGAGTTTTTGTGTTTTTTTAGGTTTTATATATAGTTGTGAGGATGGTTGATGATCATTGGATTAAAAAAACCAAGGGTGTAGATGTGTTCCTTTCTACTTTTTTGTTCATGTTCCCCATAGATCAACAACAATGAATTTAAACTGATCACTATTGTTACTGTCATTGTGTTACAATGCCACTCATGTCAATAATACCCCTAGATAAACTCATCGTCAACTTAAAACCTCCATAGTATTTGTACTACGTATAGATTATCCTAAATTATGAAATAGGCTTTATACATTATTAGCGTGCATGTCCGAATCAAACTAATATGCATAAAAATAAATACTTTGATATAACACACCACACACTACGCTTCATATCGTACATTATACCTTGTTATTGTTTTATGTAATGTGTATAATTGTTTATTATTATCCTATAGTTTGGGCATTACCTTATTAATGATTTACGTAATGTGTATAATTGTTTATTATTATCCTATAGTTTGGGCGGGAAATTAGTCATAAATGCGAAATCCGGTGAGTTGTCTTCCATGCAAATCTCATGCCATAGGTGTCCATTTTTTATTATGCTATATCATTTTATTTGTGTGTGTATTTCTTATTTTCAGATATGGGAAAAAAATTAGGTATCTTTTCACCTTTTTATTCTTTTTTTAGGCAATGTTTTCTTTGATTTGTGATTCCGGACGTGTTATTCTTTAATTGATGATTCTTATAATTGTAGGAATTTTTATTTGTAATACTGATTGAATTTCTTTTTCGGAGTTTGGAGGATTTCAACCATCATCGTTTCTTTCAACTACTGAAAGGGGAATGGCTACTTTAGATGACAATTTTTTTCTCTTTAAAAATCAGGCCACCTATGAGATTGCGAACGAAGGCTCGATAATCTACACAACACCGAACGAAGGCTCGATAATCTTTGGCACACATCCTCAAAAATCTACTCTTGACGTCTACTATAATGGAACCTCATAATGACTACTTGCTCTCTATATTCAAGTATAAAAGTATGATTAAAACTATTTTTCTTATTACTGATGATTTGTCTTCAAAACTCATACTGTATCTTTGAATCTTTGATGTAAAAATTTATGTTTAGGCTTGATATGTGTTTTTGGTGTGTTGCAATTATTGATCTCGGTGACAAGTTTGTGATAAAGGTGGATCTTAATTCTTTTAAAAGCTTATTGTTGTGGGATGTAGACCAACTGTCTGATGAAATGTTTTTTTAGCGTTACTTGCTGCTGAATTTTTTTTGTAGGTGTTTGGGTCTGGATTTGGTAATTGAGAAGAATCTTGGGATATTGAATTCTTCCAAGTAAGTTTTGTGTAAAATTATGTGTATTTTATATTTTTCTACTCGCTTATTTGAAACATTTTAGGGTACAGAATATGAGAAATCACAATAGATCAATTGATAAGTCCATCAATATGTGTTACCATTAGAAAATAAAATATCAAGTTAAGTTTTGATTAAGCGTGTTTGACTTTTATCACATTTTCATAATACATGCCTTTTGTTAAGGCTGTTGTTTAAGAGTATATATTGGCGGTATGCTGTTAGCAAAAAAACATATTAACAAGTCCCAATATAATTCCAGTACCAATGTTGCCTTTATGTACCAGATAAACAGTTTGGATTATATTGAACCATAATAGCCATATTTGATACCTAAAACAAGCAAACATGGCATTATTTTCAAATTTTTTTATTATTAGGCTGCTTATATATGCTTATGCTTATGCTTATGCGTGGGAAAAAATATAGCCACTCGAAACACTAGCTGATTTTCCAAATACCTTATGATTTACATGTTTATATGTGTGAAATAAGTTGTGGGTGTTTATTAAGTAGAGCCAATAGAGTTCATCGGCTAATAACCTCAAAAGCTTTTAAATAGGGGTACTAAAATTCCCCTCTGACGGATCAAAAATTGATACAAAGTTGATGTTGTCGTTTGTATTGTAAATGATGATACGCTTGCTTAATAATTAACTTTATCTGGCCAAACATATAGGCTTATTTGTTCTTGAAGTCATAGTTTCAGCTTCCATACGGTGATATTTGATGGTGGATTAAGCTTTACATTGTAACAGGAGACTCATGGATAGTGATCTTAATCTATTAAAAGAAACTAAGATTGGTGATGTGAAGCAGAACATAGAAAGATACATAGGGGACGCGAGTCTGAATTTCTGCTTTAAGAAACTTAGGCTGAACCATATAGAGAAAGTAAATCCTTATAATTGGACTTGGCCAACATGCAGTTTGGGTTGGGCAATATAAAGTGTATAGCTGATCGATATTCTTATTTCCAGTTTAACCTTCTGTTAGAAGCTACTCCCAACTGTGTTCGTTTCGTTAACTAAAGTATGTCTAGCGACAAAAAGTGTGAACGATGTCACAAAAGTTAGGATGTTCCTTTTGTTATACATGAGATGGAGCAACATCGCAGATGTAGATTAAAACATGTAATTGGTAGGTCTTAAATGTCATAACTACACGAAACTTTTTTTATTTTTTGGCATTCAACCATTGAGGTGGGAGTGGATAAGGTGGGTGCGTGTTTTCTCCAGATTCATTTATTGGAATAAAGTGGTGATAATAACTAAGTGATGATAACCATTAGGCCAATACACGGGACACGTGGGTAAAAGTTCTCCCGCCAAAACAATAAGGAAATAATAAAAAAACAGAACATTGTAGCTATTGAGAGTGTATCTTAGTGTGTTTCCTTTCGTGCATTAGACTTTGGTTGTTCAACACCATAACTTGATTGCGCCGTATATATATCAACCTATTGATATGCATGTGTACTAAAGTCAACCCAATGATATTTCATAAACTTGCATTTCATTGTTGTCATATAATTCTCATTAGTTTTAAAAAATACATCAAGAACTTTTGGTAATCTATTGTATACAATCTCTCATTTAGTGTTAGTGAGAATGTTTACTCATTCTTTAATATGGTATGCGTGTTTACTTTCATGTCTGAAATTTAGGTTTTGTTCATATTAATCGTGGGTGCAGAACATGTATTTCTACCATATTGTTATACTTACCTTCTGCGGTTTTTTTTATCATCGTTTGCTACAGATGTTTTTTTATGCGTGCACTACTACTGGGAATAAGCAACGGATAGAGAGAGTGGTATCGGAGTCAGAACCTTATTATTTTGTCCCTTAGCAATCAGGTAACTCAAATCAGTTCCACCAGACGCGCTCCATCTTTGCTATTTTTAAACCTCCTTTAATTGTTGATGCGGAATGACCCGATAAAGAGTATGAAAGAAAAGAATTTGTAGCACTAATCCATATATAACATATTATATGTGAAACATACATGGCGTCGCCACAACTTTGACATATATTACAAGCTACCCATTTAACAGACACAAAAGCCAACTACAATTAGCTACCATACTCATAATAGTTTTCTGAGCTTTCCTTATACGCAGCAACACCATCCCCAACGATACCAGCACATGTTAAAAAAAGAACAGTATGAAGGTGCGTCTTTATACTTTTTTACCCTTCAATTTGTTTTACAAAACAACATACTTGCAATAATGAAATTCATTTCCTAACAGTTCTTTACATGCAGCAACAGCAGATCCAACAGTTCCAACACCAACAGCACCAGTTCCCCGAAGACTAGCAGGAAAAAAAAAACCTCGCAAAACATTTTGTATAACTGTCAAGTTCCAGGAAACACTAAGTTACCATTTTGTAAAACGACGTTTATGCAAATGAAGCTTTCCCCACCGCGAAGCGTGGGTGTGCCCATCTTGTATTAAACTAATAAGATGGTTTTTTAAAAAGTGGGCGTTATAATAACCATAAATGAATGCATAATTTCAACCTTATCATCTTTAAAGCAAAACAAAATAGTACAAAAATATATAATTTTTGATCCCAAACAATGCAAAACCAACTTACAGTTACCAATTCCATCCAACTTACTGAATCATGGTCTAATAAATTAACTGAAATACGATATAGGTGTTATTAGTTAAACCTCGGAATAAACAAGTTAGAACTTACATCAAACACATAGTAGGCAATAACTTTTAACACCGATGCTCTTATATCCTTCATCAAAGACCTGACAGACAACTCATATTACCTCAAAATTTATCTTCTAAAACATACAATAATGACATCAAATAGCCAATTATTTGAAAACTAGACGAGTACCCGCGCATAGCAGCGAAAATTAGTTAGCGGCGGATATTTTACAATATACGATATTATGGTAAATGTTTCGTGTAACGTTCAAAATAGAACGTGAAAAGATCAAACTGTAATTATAGAATGTTGTAACACATGACAATTCAATGATAGATAAAATATTAAATAAACATGTATCAAAAAGCCTATAAAAACTTTTTGTAAAGTTGAAAATAAAATATTACATGAGAGTTATGAGCTAACTAACAATACACGTTACTCGTTACGTAAATCCTACATGATCCTCGCCTCCGTCTCCAGCTAAGTATTTACATTTCTAAAAAACAAATAAAAAACACATAAAATGAAAAATGAACAGTGGAGTAACATTTTGTCTCTACACACTTGACCTACTTACCCACATATTCCACAATATGGTTGTGTTTGGTGTGTAACATCATTATCCCATTGTATGATATCAAGTTCCGAGCAATTCTCCTTTCCTACATCAATAAACAAAGTTTAGAATTATACAAGATAAATACTTTAAAAGATGAATTAAACTTATATATACTTGCATGCAAAACCACCCCAAATATATGTGTATGTCAAATGAAGTGCTACTTATGAGTGTGACGTATAAAATAAGGTATGTACTACACTACTACGGAGTACTAATTCCAAAGTTGGATGAATACATTGACGCGTGATTCCTTATGAGATAAAAACAAAATTTCCACTTATTCTGATAAGAAAAATGATATTGATTAGAAAAAGGTGTTGAAACCAACCTAACTACCCTCTTACAACAAAATAATATGCATATTCATGACATTACAGCTTGCACCATATATGCAGGAAATCTATGAAGGTTGTACTAAACTAAGAAACATGTTGACAGTTTCTAATTATAAGCAAGTCAGCTTCCAAAAGGATTGGGTTACTTTAGTACATGATATAAAGACCAAATATCTTTTTGCTCCTAATTTGTTATTTTTGATGCAGGCTGTTATACTATCATTTTTCCCTATATACATATATCAATGAACTATGACAAAATTAAAAATTTCAGTGGTTGGGTAGCAAGAAATGACCAATTAGGTGTCCTGCATAGCTATTAAAAGTTGGTAATTCAATAAAACTTTCGTATGCCCTTAAATCTAGGATGTCATAAAGTATCGTTTCGGTCGTTTGACATAAAGTAGCTTGAATATGTATATAATTTTTTTGACATATGCATTTAATAGAAGAATCATACCTGTTATCATATTAACGCTCATTTAGTTGCGTAGGTGGATCAAAGAGATGTGTGAAACAGTGACATTTCATGAACTTCGGGTTTTTCTTAAAAAACGAAGACCAATATATAATCAAAGTAAGACGAATAAATCATCTCATTATTTATTCATGAAACCTACCATGTAAATGACATACATAAATATTTTACCCATTGTCTAATCTGGTATGTTAATTGTTATGTATTTAATATTATGTGAGATCTCAAATCAAACAATGTTATAAGAAACCAAATAACATGAATAAAAATAGATTATTTGATCAAACATGTGTTACCTTTTTTTGTTGCTCGAGTAATATTAACGTGGCCTTTGAAAAAACATATACAAATTTTAAGCATCCCCAAACGTGTCCGAATCAAATTAATGAACCCGGTCAAACTATTATAGTCCACAAACACTCTAAAATCATAAAAGCACGTCCCCAAACACCTATGAATAAGAACCATTCAGCAACCTTTATACAAATACGATTCAATAACCTATTAAAACAAAAGCTTAAAATCAAATCAAACATAAACTAATATATACGGTGCACTTGCAGCCATAGAAGTTTTTGTATTTCTTATAAAATAAAATAGGTAGTTAATTATACATACGGTGAGTTTGTATTTCTCAAAACGTCACTCAAACCATTAAACACCACCGAAACCACTAAAGCATCAACGAAACCACCAAAACTCAAACACCACCAGTTTCAGGTAGTGTTGGTGGCAGAATCAATTGACGGTGGTGGCGGTGTCTATGGCAGCGACATAATCTGGTGGTGGCGGCAGTGGTTTTACTCGGATGTGATAATAGCATTTGAGTTTTGATTGTGGTTGACTCGGTTTTGCAGAAAACTGAAAATTGGTATAAAAGGATTTGTTACATATGAACAATCACGGGGTACAATATCTACGATAAGACCATATCCTAAATCCTAACAACATTTCTACGAAGCAGTAACAAAACGAAAAGAAAAGATAATAAAATAAAACCTCAAGATGTTGAGCAGCTTTACCCCTCAATAGAACCGTATCCATAGCCAATCCAACCAATCTAAGAGATGGTGGCAGCTGTGATTCTTGTGTCTGTTTTAGCCTTTTAGGTTTTGAGAGAAATTTATGTGCTTTTGTGTGTTCTACGCCTTAGATATATATATATATATATATATATATATATATATATATATATATATATATATATATATATATATATATATATATATATATATATATATATATATATATATATATATATATATATATATATATATATATATATATATATATATATATATATATATATATATATATATATATATATATATATGACAACCAATACACCAAAAATACAATTTCAACACTTCTAAAAATAAGAAAGGGTGATTAATGTGTTTTCAACATTTCCAAACTAAAGGTTTTAATAGGAAGAGCCAACTATTTATTTTTCAATTTCAATTCCTGGGTTTGTAAACAGTTCTATTTATGGAATTGTTGAATTTTTCTAAGTTTTTCAACTTTCTGTATGAGGCTTTTATAAAGTAGTATAAAAGTATAGAAGTATAGATACAAATACAATAATATGGGATATTGACAGGCAACGTTAACAGCTTTAATTTTTTTGGAGAAAGATATTCTATGTGCTTTAAAAAAAACAAAAATACTCTTCCACAAAAACATGTAACAATTTTAACTTAACGGTGTTAATAAAGCATGAATGCAATGAAAAACTACAAATATCTACAAACCATAAAAGGCATATTAAAACTTAACTGGTCATGTTTCATAAGCCCAAAAAAAAAACACTTCCCATGTTTTGGGCTAAATCCTTAAAAACTAGTTGGCCGACACAAATGGACTTGCTTAATTTGGGTTTAAACTAGGAAACCTTTTTATATCTCCACCTAACCGAACGATAAATATCAAAAAGTATAAAACGTATCGAATCGAATCGAATCCCTTTCTTCTCCTTGGTCGATCATCAGCAACCACTCGCCGACTATCCAAAACCTTTTTCATTATAAATTCCTTCACACCCTTTATTCTTCTTCTTCTGCAGAAACACGATTCACTGGTACGATCTCTAACCTTTTTTATATCAATATCAATCTTATCTGTTTTGTGTTTATTTAAATTAATCCAAAAAAGTCTCATCTTTTTAATTAAATTAATTGCTAGAAGGTTAATTAATTACTGTTTTTCGCAAGTTATATTTATGTTTTAGGTTTTTATACTTTGGGATTTTTTTATTAAAATTTAAGGTTAATTGTTATATATTATGAGTTACTTTAGATTGTTTATGCTTAAGTTGTGTTTAGTGGCGAGCTTTTTGGAGCGTTTATGATGTAATGCTTGGTTGGCAACTATCGTTTATCTTTTGGATTTTTGGGCAAAAAAGAATCCTAATTGGAAAGTAAATAGAATTAGTGTTTGATGTTTAGGTTATACGTTATTTTACACAATATAACCGTCTCCATATGGCTTTGCACGACGTATCGGGTTGAAACCTACCTAGGAAGTAGGTACACATTTTGGGTGGCCAGAGAAAGGGTCGGAAAGGGTCATATGGGGATACCTTGGTTAGACCGCATAAATCTAAGTTAAAGAATAAATCTTCCCGGGGTAACCCACCCAAGGTTGTCAAAAGCGAGAAAAGCGCTCGCTAAAGCGAGAAAAGCGACTGAAGCGACCCAAAGCGCTTTATATCTGTTGAAGCGAGGCGTTTTACTGAAGCGAGGAAAGCGACTGAAAAGCGATCAAAAAGCGACCTCAAAGCACCCGCTTTTGTAAAAAACGGCCAGTTTTCAAATTTTTAGATAAAGAAGATGTACAGCCGGCCCTAATCTTTTAAATTATTTGAATGAACTTCTATTTTGTGGTCTTTTATATTAAAAATGAAGATTTTAAGATAATTATGTTTTTATTTAATAATTGTTTTCATGCTACACTATTATATGCACTTAGAATAAAATGCTTACTAAAGCGCTCGCTTTTCTCGCTTCTCGCTTTTCGCTTTGGAAACAGGTATGTCGCTTTAAGATCGCTTTCGCTTTTAACTACCTTGAACCCACCTCATCCGTCAATGCTTCTATCAAACAAAAAGCTACCCGGGGAGGGAGTCTTTTTGACTCAGATGTACACAGACTAACCAGGTTATCCCGTGACCGCTTGCGACCCTTCCCTGGCCACTGGTGAGGTTTGGACCCTTGACCTATATGTGCAGAAGTCAAGTGCCTTACCACTAGGCCATTTGAGGGTGGTCTGGCATAGCTCTATAAGTTGCTTAATATACATAAAAAGCTAAACTTGGTTCGAGAATTATGAAATAATATTAGCTTGTTAATAGGTTGGTTGATGATGCAACCGTCCTATGCTTTTTTAGTTTATCATGGGATTACTGTCTTCTAATGGTTACGAAGCTATAAATCTGTTACTGGTGCACGTTTAATTGTCATGGTAATTTTTTAATCAGTAAGTAACCCTCTGTATATATGTGGCAGGAGCAGGACTTTTTGTTGGTATCGAATCAATAATTCAGTATTCAAGTCGATTGGAAAATTGGCTTGAAGTAGGAGCATAAGCGTTCTCTTGGTGGTTTATGCTATCAAATTCTGTTGACATATTGGCGGTTTGTTACTTATCGTATCATATCTAGCTAATTATCATTTGATTTGATTCGATCTACAATAAACTTACGGTACTTTTTTTTCTGAGTTTTTGTCTTCGGTTTTGATTTGTAATTTATTCTACGCATTGTGGTCAACTAATGTATATTTTCTTGATGATTTATTACTGATGAGAGATTTGGTTTTCTATTTAAACTAGAAAATGCCGCACAAAATAAGTTATGGAGTTGATTATGATGATGACTACGATTACTCTGATGATTACCCTGATGACAACTATGATTATGGTTATGACAATGGCGTGGATGAAAACGAGTCTGGTAATTTCTTTGACTTTCCGTTTTCTTATGAGTTTAAAAATAGTCACGTGGTTCATTATATCATTTCATTATTTTATGAGTGAGACGGTAGTTATCTGAAACACTTGAGGATTACAAGTCTTTATACATCAGTTTCTTAGTTCAATCTTTTTTAATTTATTGGATATGTTGTTCCAGCCTGGGATTCACCTGAAATAAAACCTGAAGTTAAAAAGGAAATTGTTCGACAAAATGTTTGGGGCTGCCCTATATGTACATATGATAACGAGGACTATATGTCATCATGTGATATGTGTGGTGCTCTTCGCAACCCTTTGATCAGAAGTTCGAATAACGGCCAAGCACGTGCAGGTATAAATTTCTTGTTTCTAATCCCATGTAATCGTTTATTATTAATTTGGTTCTCTCTCTCTCTGAGTGTTGTTGATGTCTACCTATAGTACTTGACAAAATGAGCCCATCATATATACAAAAAACTACTATACCCAATCCTGCTGAACCGGGTTATTGTGGAGATAGGATGTAGATAGTGGCACCCTTACCCGATGGTAATAAGTATCTATAAAGTCAACGGTATCCAATCCCGTCTTCCACGGGGTAATGGAGGAGGTGAGATGTAGACCTCGGCCTTTTTGTGAGCATATATGTGTGTGTGGGTGTGTGCATGTGTTGTAGCATCGTAGGAGAAAGAAAAGACAAAGACAATCATATAATCCGTATAATAAGAACATATATAGCTATAGGCGCATACATAAATTCAAAAGCATACAAGCATATTGACATATACGTTTATCATAAATGTGTATCTAGTATAAATGCAGAATAGTAACTTTAAATTAGGGAGCGTACATAGGTTAGATTTGGAACTAGGATCTTTATTCTACAAAGGTTTCCACTTCATAGGTTAGATTTTTCTAATGCAGTTGGTGGCATATGCATGAACTCCGGCGCATCGGTGATGGCAAAAGCTCTGTTCCCATCTTCATCATGTCGGTTGAAAGATGCATCTTCAACAAAAGAAGACATTCTTTCACACTTGCATGGAAATATGCGAGGACAACTTTATGATTTACATAAAGCCATTGTTTCTGAGAAACATTACAAGATTAACATAGGTTTGCACATGATCTTGACATAAATGGTCTATACGAAAAATACAAAGTCATATGGAATACCTAACTTACTTCAGTAACCCCTGGACTTTGCCTGTTTTGACTCTTTCAGCCCCTTTCAAGTTTGATATCTCATCTCCTGATGATTTGGTTACTATGGGCTTGCGATCTCACAGAATAGGTTCCAAAGGTGTGATCTAGTTTCCAGGATGAAATAATGCTTGTTTAAGTGTAGACTAAAAAGCCCTTACGTAAACACCTGATGTATATTAACATGTATATGTATCCTGTGGATCCTTATCAGATAATACTAACCATCCCTGATGTAAAATGTTAACGCTTTATCCTGATTTGGTCGTGTATATACATGAAAACTTAAATTTTAAAATATCTAGAGTTATATTGGTGAATCTGACAATTTTTTTTTTCATTAATTAGTGGCACCAGACCTCAACAAACCGTCAACTTCTAATGCTACTTCCAATAAAGCAATAAACAATGGCAACTCAAAGTCAACTGCTAAACCTTCTGCCATGTTGTCAAGTGCTAAACCTTCCTCCGTGTCAGCACCATTGAATTCGAAGGATAAATTTCAACATGTGGAAGAATATAATCACGCCTCTGTACCTTCCTCCGTGTCAGCACCATTGAATTTGAATTTGAAGGATAAATTTCAACATGTAGAAGAGAATAATCATGCTTCAGTATCTGAGACACAAACTCATAATCTTTCCAGTGAAATGAGCAGTTTGACCATGAGCGTGAAATCTGACAATTCCAAACTTCCTGACAAGCCGAAAATACCTCGTTCACAGTTTAAGCCTGAAAACTGGATGCTACTTGACCAATCCAAAGATAGTTTGACTCAGCTAAATCTAGCTATTGTAAGTGTGCTATATTATAATTCTACAAACTGGTTTATATAGGGGCGATTAAGGTGCTAATAGCATGTATGACCTATCTGTTTTTCTAGGTTGGCCATGTTGATTCTGGAAAATCGACACTCTCAGGAAGGCTGCTACATCTTTTAGGTCAAATATCTCAGAAACAAATGCACAAATACGAAAAAGAGGCCAAGTCACAGGTATTGTTTTTCGGTGCATTCACTAATTCATTAGCATGTGTTTATTCTAGAGGTAGCAAGATTAGCGGGTTGTTATCTAGTCATTTTTTATGCGTCAAAACTGGCCAGGCCAACCCGCACACTTTTTGTCCCATGTAAAATATGATTAAAAAAATCTATCCAACATATTGTAGTGATCTAGGAAGACTTATCATTAATATCACACTTTGGGCGAGTTTTTACCCATTTTGACCTGTGTCCTTTGAAGCTAATCCTCTTTATTGCACTTAATGGATCCATTAGCAAGTAAAGTAGTTAACAAGCTGAAATTGCCGCCAATAGTTTATTCTATTGGGTGCATGATTTATGACTCCGTTCTGCTTTTAAAATATCAGGGTAAAGGGTCATTTGCCTATGCATGGGCGATGGATGAAAGTGCTGAAGAAAGAGAAAGAGGGGTAACTATGACGGTGGCGGTTGCTTACTTCAACTCTAATAAATACCATGTTGTGTTGCTCGACTCTCCGGGTCATAGAGATTTTGTCCCAAACCTGATTTCAGGGGCAACACAAGCAGATGCAGCTATTTTAGTTATCGATGCATCAGTTGGTGCATTTGAAGCAGGTATTGAAATTGGAGGTGGTCCAACACAGGAGCATGGTCAAACACGGGAGCACGCACAGCTGATGAGAAGTTTTGGTGTTGACCAATTAATTGTGTGTGTGAATAAAATGGATTCTGTTCAGTACTCGAAGGAACGTTTCGATGCTATTAAGTTGCGACTTGGAACGTTTCTTCGGTCTTGTAACTTTAGAGATTCTTCAGTGTCGTGGGTGCCGTTGAGTGCTATGGAAAATCAAAATTTGGTGGGACCAGCTTCTGATCCACGGTTGCTGTCATGGTTAGTTCTCTTAATTTTTTATTTGATTGTTTGTTTATCAATGATTCTATAAGAGTATAAGTGATATGACCAAAGAAACGTTACCCCTCTTTCTCTTCCAAAGTGTTTTCTTTTGCATAAACCTCTTAATATAGTTTCAGAAAAAAAGTCGTATTTGTATATTAGTAATGCAACATGTTTGATACAATCTATTTCAAAAATAGTAAATTTGTTGGGCTACAATACAGGTCAACCTGACCTGACCCATTTTAACAAACAAAAGTTACATGTTTTCATCTGTTACCCAACCAGCCATTTAACAACTGGAAATATATTGGGAAAAACGGTTTGTTTTTTAGCAGCATTCCATACAGGGTATGCAAGTATTGTAGTTTAATAGATGACATGTTTTGTAACATGGCTAGTTGGTTCTGAGTAGCAAGTTTGTTTCGTTATTTGGTTATGCTACAGGTACAAGGGGCCTAGTTTGTTGGAGACTATTGATTCTGTTAAACCTCCAGCTAGAGAATACACCAAGCCTCTACTAATGCCTATATGTGATGTCCTTAAAATGCCACCTCAAGGTCAGATATCTGTATGTGGGAAGTTAGACGCTGGAGCTCTTCGTAATGGAAGCAAGGTACAACTACTATATATTTAATGGCCTTTGACACGTTGCGATACAATAAAAGTTCATTGAACTTTTGCTGAAAACTGAGAAACAACTGATGGGCTTTGCATAAAAAGTTGACCAACTCCTCTCAGGATAACCAAAATGGATTTTCCCTTATTAAGTTTGTACATTATATAAAATCTTGTCGAAGTTTCTGCCATATTAGGGGAAAAAGAACTACTATGTTACATGGAACAGAATTTGAATAAAGTTAAACACCTATCTATGCAACTGTCACAAAACAGAACAAAGAAAAATTATCACATAATCTATATATACTTGCTGAAGGGTTTGCCATATTTTCTAGTACTAATTACTATTGCTATTTATCCATGGCTTTATTGTAGGTTCTCGTTCTTCCTTCAGGAGACATTGCAACAGTGCGTTCACTAGAACGTGATTCTCAGCCATGTACCATTGCTAGAGCTGGTGACAGTGTAGCTGTTAGTTTACAAGGGATTGATGCAACCTCTCTCATGTCTGGTGGTGTGTTGTGTCACCCAGATTTCCCAGTGGCAGTCTCAAACCACCTGGAGTTGAAGATTCTTGTTTTAGATGTCCAACTCCAAACACCAATTTTGATTGGCTCTCAGGTAATGTGCTGCCGTTTCATCTCGTTTTGACTTGTGAACTGGTTGATTTAGGTTATGTTTAATCTTTAGTGGGTGAAATTGGTAAATCAAAAAAGTATATTAGTGCCTACACGGCTACACCTCCTGAACTATTCATATAAATTGCTACATATCTAGAGATCATAGCTAAGATATAGTTTATATGACATGTGTATTGTTGATTTTGTTTTTTTAAGACTTTGCTGTATGTTTTAATAATTTTATGTGTTGGAATTCTGAATGAGCAGTTAGAATTCCATATTCATCACGCTAGGGAAGCAGCAAGAGTTAAAAAGATCGTGTCTTTGCTTGATTCCAAGACGGGAAAAGTAACAAAGAAGTCGCCGAGGCTTTTGTTAGCAAAGCAAAGTGCCATAATTGAGGTTTGTTTATCTTCTCCCTTTCATCTTGATGTATTAGACTTATAAGAAAGTTAGGGATGGAAGTTTGCGCTGATAAATATATCACCTTGTTAAGATTTAAATGCACATATTTAGCCACATAACAGTAATCTACGGGTTCTTATATTTTTGTAGTCATGAACTTCCTATTTTACCTTAAACCCCAGTGTTTCTTCTATGCAATTTTAATCTCTTTTTCACAAAGTTCTATAGATCTATCAAAATTTAAAATTGACTTGCATTTTTTTATGTAAGTCAAGTAAAAAATAGGATAACCATAGCATATCCCCTTGAGTTCATGAGCTTTTAAATTGGTTGACTAATGTTGGTTCCCTCAGGTGGTGCTGCAAGGAGATGTTTGTGTCGATGAATTTTCAAGTAGCAGAGCTCTTGGGAGGGTATTTCTAAGATCATTAGGGAAAACAGTTGCGGTTGGTGTGGTGACCCGAGTTATACCTAGCGAGCAGAACTAGTTCTCACAACTCATCTGGTTTACGTTAAACGAGTCAAATTCAGTTTTCTTATGTTTACAAGGGAATTATACTTTACTTACTTCTGACCTGTTTAATTTACAAGAACTTTGGTATCAAATCCTTACAGTGCTGCGGAAACTTTTGTAGGCACGTTATTGAGTGTACAATTTTGTGTTGGTTAGGCTGTTCTTATGAATTGGAAAGTTTTTATTTAGCATATTTCATGTTTTGGTTTATCGTTCGATTTCCAGTATTTATATGGTTTTAGCTTAAATTGGTAAGTTACAAAATAACTGCAAATTTTTTCTTTTATGGAGAACATTACAGCAGTAGTTAGTACTCCCACTGTACCAAGGCCGTGGAGATTTTTGGAGGCCCTTAACACAGATCGTGTAGTAATTGCAACTCATAAGTTTAAAGCGACATATGGTTATAGTTGCTACTTGCGAAGTCGTGGTTAGGTATATGTTGTAAACGTTATAAGTGGTGACATAAGGTAAATGATATGAATGTGAAGTACAATGTACAAGAACGAACGCATATTGGTGTTCACGGTGGGTTTGGTTAGTTGGAAGATTCCAACTACTCACGTAAGGCGGGTAATTATTTTTATTACTCGGACCGTGCTAGGCGAGTAATCGGGCATGCGGTACCTGAAGTGAGCGGTTACCTGCGGTTCGATTCTCGATTAACTATTTTTTTATATATAATCAAATTTAATCGTATAAAGAATAAAATGGTCTAGAATATCATATACTACCATTTTAGTAAAATATAATGACAATGAGTAGATAAAAGTCATAAAATTTATACCGTCAAATTATTTAGCTTGTAATTGTTCTAGACGAGATTAATCAGTGATTAATCGGATCGGCATTTTTAGCAAATTTTGAGTATTTCTGAAAAGTTTTAGGTATTTCTAACAAGTACTAGTATTAGTTATTTTCAACAATATTATTCTTAAAATCCAACTTATCATACATATAAATTGTTATTATAAGTGACAAATACAAGTTTATAGTGCTTTTTGGTAATTTTGGCAAGATTTGCATGATTCTAGAAAGTTTGACCTCTATTGACCGTTGTTGACCACAGTTGACTGCCGTTAATCGTCTTTTACATAAATCGGCAAGAGTGATACCCCTGTAGCGATTAAACGGCGATTAATCGGCCTTGTAGACCTTATTTTGCAACACTGGTTTATATATTACAATCATATCAATCAATTTTTAGACAAAGATTACTAGAGATGCTTACATTAGGAGCTAAAAAGCTGTTATAGAATAAGAGTAGAGAAATAAAATGGTTAATATTCGAATGATTATTTGAGTATTATTAGAAAAAAAGTCATGTATAATATGCACGGTTTGGTTTGATTAACCATGGATTTCTAAAACCAGAATTGATGAGTGGGTTTTTTTTGGTTTCGGGTTTTTCAGTTTCGGGTTTTTTTGGTTTCGGATCTAGCCATTCGGCTCGGTTCGTCGATTTCTCGGTTTTTTTAACACCCCTACCCATTACTAAGTAAAACGGAAAATATAGGAGTAAATGAGAAGTGTTTGTGTGTAGTTTTTATTTTTATTTTAGGTCTTAGTGTGATTTACGAGAAAGAAATTTGAGTTGACACTAAGTTAACGGTCACCGCTACCCCAGCCTTAAGCGTATATATTTTGTCTATATCTCGCAAAAACAATTTTATAAGTTTTATGTTTAGTTGTTAGATTAGCTCATTCTAGTTTATTGTGGTTAAATGGAAAAAAAAGTTATGCGTATTCGAAAATGTAATTTTTGTTAGAGGATTTTTTTTTTCTCATAAGAGCATAAGACTGTAATGAATGATCTTTTGCTCGGTCGATTACACAAAAGCATTTAAAAAAAACACGTCTAACAAGATATTTTACACTCAAACTTATGAAAAAAAAGTCAATTAGCAGCCAAAAGCGATGCACGAGGTTAGAGTTTCCTGCAAAATTAAATTTATGACTTCCAAAAAGGATCAAGGTCCGAAAACCAGACCAAATCGACCAAGATTGGACCAGACAACCGACAGATTGCAAAAAAGAACAAGACCGAAGATCGGGCCAAAATGTTGAGTTTAGTCTTATTTTCAGTCCACCAAAACATAACAACGGGCCGAGAATCAGAACAAAATATGTTCAAACCGGTCCAATACAACTTGGTCCTCGGTCTATTATGCAAAAGCCGGTCAGAACTACTACTTCAAGAAGCCGTTTAGCAAAGTTTTGATAAGGGCATTTTAGTAAATACACAAACCATATTTAGGGTTTATCAAGCCTCACCTTGCGCCTATATAAACAAACATCATATCCCAACATAAACCACAACCATAAAAGCCCCGCCTCCTACAGCCGCCATCTCTCTTTGTAAGTCAATTTTCGAAATCAGAATGTCTGAATCAAATGTTTTAATTATGAAACGGCGTCGTTTTTGTATTCTTTTTTGAATTATTTTGCATCGAAATACTGATTACCAGCGCTTTGAAAATAGTGGGTGTTGAGTATGAGCCGATGCGATAGTTATTTTTTACTCCGTGTTTGGATGTTTCATTTTTTTATGATGGTGTATCTTATACCTATATGAGTTATATTAATTCAAAAACGGAGATATTTTTTTAGGGATCTCACACCTATATTAAGGTTTAGCCTTATTAAATACTATAAAAGCAAAGTGAAAACCCATCGGTTAAAATTTATTATAATTTTGGCTTATTTGTTTTATCTTTGCAAAAACTAATTGGGAAATAATCAAAATTGAACAAAAATTATATTATTTTAATATCAGAATTTGTTTTTATTTGATTTTATTTGGTTTTTTATGCAATTTGGTTTAGTTTGGTTACATCTTGGTGTAGCTATGAAACCCATCGGTTAAAATTTTAAAATAATATATTATTTGTTTTGGTTACATCTTGTTTAGCTATGAAATCCCAATTAATTTATTTAGAATGGATATGATGATTATTTCCCCAGATGATCGAAACTGAAATAACTGAGCGCATTTTATGAATCTCTTGAGATTCCAAGCCAGAAATCTGATCCAATCTTGTTTTTTTCTTTTCAGTTTATGTGTTTCTTTAATGAACTTATTTTTAATATCTCTTTTATGATATATGGGCTATGATGACCAAAACAAACATACCATCAAACTCTGAAAGCATAAAGCTATATCTTGATGAGTTTTTACATTTTTCTGAGCCTATACAAATATTTTTTATATATGTTATTTAATGGTTATGGCAACATTTTTAGAGTCGCTAATACACTTATTTGATAGCGATGTTAGTGCTATTTGTTGCCTAGATGTATTTGAAGTAGACTGGTTCTGTGTTGCAAGTTTTATTATTAGCTTGTGCTACCTTTAGACTTCTATATAGAATTATGCTTTTACATTTAGTTTACCATGTAAGTTGAAGTGACTTGCTTAAATCGTGTTTGGGGATGGAGAAGTGTACTAATTCATGTTCTCAGTTTAAGTTTATGCTTTTAGTTAGTGAAAGAAACATAACATAATTACATAATTAAACCAATATCTCCTCAGTTTTTGTATAATACTCAGTAAACATCAGTACTAATTTGTACTACAGGCTGTTCGTTTGTGGCTTGGAACATATATTTATTTATATATTATGTGACTTTTATATTTGTTGCTTCATAATGGTGAACTCACTTATATTCAATGAGTGAAATTCAAGTTTCCGGAGCATAAATTAAAGTGATTTTTGTGAAAAATTGTTACCAGTATTAAACAGCTCGATGTGAATTTAATCGCATCGATTGTTACCTGTCTCCTGGCACATTTTTTTAATTTGTAAAAGTTTTGCATCGAAATACTGATTACCAGCGCTTTGAATATAGTGGGTGTTGAGTATGAGCCGATGCGATAGTTATTTTTACTCCGTGTTTGGATGTTTCCTTTTTAATGAAGGTGTAGCTTATTCTTATTAGTTATGTTAATTCAAATCTGGAGATATTTTTTAGGTATTTTATACCTATATCAAGGTTTAGCTAGTTTGGTTACATCTTGGTTTAGCATAGAAATCCCAATTAGTTAGTTTAGTTAGAATGGATATGATGATTATTTCCCCAGATGATCGAAACTGAAATAACTGAGCGCATTTTATGAATCTCTTTCAACAGGGAGATTCCAAGCCAGAAATCTGATCCATTTTTGATTTTAATACTTTTGTTTAGATATAATTAAATATAAAGAGAGATTGGAGATGATGATTATTTCCCCAGATGATCGAATATGAAATAACTGAGCGCATCTTAAGATTCCCTTTCAACAGAGGGATTCCAAGCCAGAAATCTGATCCAATCTTGTTTGTTTTGTTTTTTTTAAGGTTTAGCCCTATTAGTTGTGTAACTGGTGTTATTGATGGATATGATGATTATTTCCCCAGATGATCGAAACTGAAATTGCTGAGCGCATTTTACGATTCTCTTTCAACAGGGAGAATCCAAGCCAGAAATCTGATCCATTGTTCAATTTATAGTTTTTTATGTTTATCGTGGATATTTTAAAAAATAAATAGAGATTGGATGTGATGATTATTTCCCCAGATGATCGAATGTGAAATCACTGAGCGCATTTTACGATTCCCTTTCAACAGAGGGAATCCAAGCCAGAAATCTGATCCAAGCTCTGTTATACTACAGTATTTAATACTCTATTTTTTATAACTGTTCAAGCGAATTTTTCGTATGTACTCTATATTTTAGAGGTTGTGATATTTTGTCTGGTTAGTCCATTTTGGGGCAAAATGTCTATTTATAAGATGGGATGTTGATATGAGGGAGTTCTGTTTGAAAAATACAGAACAAGGAGAGCATTACTTTGGGTTGGAGAAATACTATTTGTCTGACAAAGCAAAAATATTGTAAACATAAGCACAACAATCATGCAATTGTGTACAATGTTACATTCGTTTACAACTGAGACTGAGTCATGGTTTTTGCTTTGTGTTTTGTTAAATTGTTCATCTCTTTATTTTTTTAGGTAAAAGGTTACCCCGGTAAATATATTAATCACAGAAAATGAAGTACAATGGAATGTGGCTAAAATGCCACATTAACCTCAAGCAAGCTTGAACTACCGAATCAATTGTTTATCTCTTTAAACCCTGCAGCGTAAGAGCAAATTGTTCATCTAAATTCATAAAACAAACTAGACAAAAGCAAGCTCAATCATCGTCTATTGCTTCCTCTTGATCTGCATATACCTTCCATCTTCAACCTTTTTACAGCCTTTGATTCTTTAACTTCAAATCCAACAATCTTTAGACTAACTTTATCCTTAATAATCTTTTTTATGGACATATATCCTTGATAATCTGCATTATGCTTTTTATCAACTTTTTTGTTTTCATAAACTTTTTTGTTTCTTTTAACTTATACGAAATCAAATGAGCTCTCAAGGATCAAGTGAGAAACCACAAAATCCCATTTATGTTGGAGCAAGAACTCATTGACCGGTTATTCAAAGTAAAAACCGTGAACATACCCAACAGGTGTCACTACAACAAAATTTTCCCTTAGGGTCAACTATTTCGATCCTAAAAGACAACATGTATCGACCCTGTCGTCTTTCTAGGGTCGACATAGTCGACCCCAGAAAGTCAACCCAAAAATTTCAACCCTAGAAATCTAGGGTCGACTTTACCCTTTGAAACTAGGGTCGACAAATGAGCCCCACAACTTTTCCGAATAATGGCTTGACCACGCCTAGGGTCGACTGCCACTTTGAAAGGTCGACATTGTCGACCCTACATATTTATAGTTAATAAACTTTTTAATCAATTAAAATATTTTTTTCAATAAAATAAATAAATAAATAAAATCTTAGGGTCGACATTTTCGACCCTAGGTTTCAAATATAGAAGTAGACCTAGATTAAATAATTTTTTTTCATTAGAAATACTTTTCAAATTAATTTTTTTATATAAACACCTAGGGGTCGACAAAAGTCGACCCTAGGTTTAAAAGCAGATATCGACCCTAGAGATGACTAGTACACGTTGGCCAGACATAGTCGACCCTAGAGTTGTTAAACCTGGAAAATATTATGTATGTCGACCCTAGGTGTACCTGGGCGAAAAAAAATTGGATGGTTTTCCAGTTTTCGGAATTTTTTCCGAAAGAAATCTATAATTCAAAAAGGCAGAATTCGGTAAATCCACACTGCGGTAAAATAACAAATCATTAAACGTTATAATAACGATAAATTATCAAACGTTACGATATTATTCATCAAATCCACTTTTACATCCTAAATCAAATGTTTCACAAGTTCATTCAACAAATATTCCAGGCAACGATAAAAATGCTAAATCAATGTTTCACACAAATAACAAGTCTCAGACTTATTACACATACTAAGTTATACTACCAATCCAACGTCTACTCGTCCTCATTTTCCGAGTTCGAAAAGTCATCTCCATCCTCATTTTGCTCGCCCCCATTTGATGAGTACTCGCTATTGTTTTGGAGATCTAAATCTCGACCCAATTCTTCAATGGTCCCCATGTCGTTCATATGGGGATTCATGATTAAGCGGGAACTTTCGGGTTGAGAATTTGAAGTAGAGGCGACAACAATTGTTAAAGTTATTGTAACACCCCACTTGGATAAGTGGACCGTTACGTGTATTTAAGGCATGTCATCAAAGCATGCAAGACAATTTTTTAAACATTAACTGACCATAACGGAAATACCGGAATCAAACATCGGTAATCTAAACATAAGCTCAAATATAAAGATTAAGTAATGAAGGGAAAAGGACGAAACAGTGTCCAAACAACCAAAGTAGTAATGTATGAGTGCATAAAATAAAGGAGTCTGGATAGCTTCCATCCGATGCACGTACTCTCTCAGAAGTCCTAAGATCGTCCCTGTGTACCTGCCGTTTGGACATGAAAGGAACTATGGCTGAGCATAACGCCCAGTGAACGGACATGAAGCATGATAATATGCACTAACGTGGAACAGATAACAAATGCTGAAACTATGACTGTTATGTAATTTATATAAAAGTTGTGTAAAATCTGAGAAGTCTGATTTATACATAATAAAGCTGAATTATTAACAGTTAATCTGAAAACATGCATTTATTGTATTTTAATTGTCAAGAGCTTATATAGGTCATGTGCTATACAACTGTCGCATGAATAACTTGAGGGGTGACCTCGTCATGCTGTACATGGGTGACCTCTAAATAATGTGCAGGGTGGAGAGATCAACTCCAATGTGAAGGATGTAGAGCACACACCACATTTACCTGATAACTATAAACTGATAGCCTAGGATGCACCCACACGCCCCGCTGATAATACTAATAAATGGCCAAGCTGAAATAAATGGGACGCTGCGAGAAATCACTCCCTCGCAGAGGAGTCATGACACCGGTGCCTTTAGTGTCATGGTTACGGTACCTCCATAACTAGTACATAAACTGATCATGTATATAAAGCTCAAGCAAATTTATTTAGTTATTAAAATGATTACTGATAAGCTTAAAACATATACTGGGGAAACATTTGGCTGCAGACAGGGAATCCTAATTATGCATAGAAGGAAGTCCTTATTAAAGGACGGAAAATCCGTACCTCGTATCCAGTAACCGACCGAGATCAACTGACAGAAAGTCTACTCTGATTTCACGCGAGCTACATGAATAAAGACGCGAATAAGTTAACTGATATTCGTTTTTTTTATTTATCTTAACTATACTTAGTTAATTTATTTATTCATGTATTACTGTTAGTATATAAACTGATAAATACGAACGTTCTAATATTTCTGATTAACGAATTTCTGTTCTATATTAATTACGGAATAATACGTATTCTGATGTTATAATATTTCTATATTTAGTAACTTGTTAATAATAGAAAGTTTCCTAATTTAGAACGTTTCCAAAATGAATAAAATCATTTAATAAATTTATACCCTTTTAATTTTCTAAAACTAATTCAATATAATAAATTAATTTACTAATTAAATAATTTTAAACATTTATTTATTAAAGTGATAAAATAAGGTATAATTAAGTCTTCGTATAAATCCTTTAAGTCTAACCCGAGCCTACCGAGATTCTCCATTCTCGGTCGCACTAAAACAAGCCAACAAAAATGTAAAATCTAAAACTGGATTAGCGAAAGAAATTTCTGTCGCTAACTATTGCTAACTGTCGCTAAAAGGTTGTGTCAAAACTATCCCAAATCTGACCTGACAAACTGTGGCAGAAAAATCCGTCGCTAAACTGTCACTAATTTCAGAACTAAACCTTATTATTTTCTGTTTAAAAATTTCCCACCGCTACTTATATTTTTCCCACCGTTCTTGTGTGTTTTCCCACTGCTCAACACAACCAAACACCCCCTTAATAATTTTTTAACCCCCGATGGGTTTGTTTGGATGCGATGGCTGAACACAGCCCATGCCGCCCCTGTGTGGGTCACGGCTGGGCAGGGAAAAGGGTACCACCAAGACCTCTTGGTCTCGGTTTCATAAACCACAACAAAACGCAACACCCCTTAATCATATAACCCCTGCCTGGGGTGCTTTGTTCGCGGCTGGCCAAAAGGGAACACCACCGAGACCTCTTGGTCACGGCTGGGCATCAACACACGCCACCAAGACATGGTGGTGTCTTGGTTTTTCGTGTAGCCATCCAATCCGACATCCCTTTTATTGTTTACTGATTTCTTTTCTCTTTTTTTTTGTCCGAATCAATTTAAAGAAACAATAAGGGAAGAACAAGATGATTACCATTATATATATTGGCTAGGGAATGAAGACCATGTACTAGTTTTCTTGAAGCAACCAGTCGAACCCCCTCTTTTTTGTCTTACTCGGCGGCCACACGCATAGGTGAATCCCTAATTTTGTTTTCTTTTTTTTAAACGTATGAAGTGAAAGAGGCTATGTTTTTTATGTTTCTTGTAGTGTGGTTATGGGATGGCTGGGCCAAAAGCCCATATGCCTCTTGTTAACACTAAAAATCGGCCCTCCTTTAAATACGTAAGTTTTCTTTTTTATTATTTTCGTATTAAAGTTATTCACGTATCTCGTATATGCTTCTCGTGTTAATAATAATTACTCTTTTCCGTATCATAAATAATGCACACGTAATATTTTTCTGAAACTTAATAATTATTTTTGAATAATTATTATTTATAATATTTAACTAAAACTGAGCGTGCATATTTAATATTCAGGAATTCTTAAATACGGGTTTTACAATTCTTCCCCTCTAAAAAAATAATTCGTTCTCGAATTAAGGATACGATTATACCGGTGTTTTACAATTCTCCCTCTCTAAAAAGAAAATTCATCCTCGAATTAAGGGTAATTTAAGCTGGGGAAGTTACCTAAGCTGAACGACACATAGACCGAAAGGACATGAAAGCTGAAAAACATACTCCCTCCGTCCCAAAATTATTGTCCCCCGACAAAAAACACACAGTTTAAGAAAAGTATCACATTTTCAGCTTTCTCTCTCTTACTTTTTGCAGAAAGACAATTTTACCCTTAACCAATTAATTTAGAACCTTTTTAAAGTTTGTAATTATGATTTCAATTGAGGGTAATCTAGTAATCTTGATCTAAAATTCATACCTATTTTTAGAAGTTTTGGAAGTGGACAATTAATTTGGGACAGACCAAAAAGGAAACGTGGACTATAATTTTGGGACGGAGGGAGTATAAGCTGAAAGACTTGTAACTGAAAGACATACCCGAATCAAAATTGGAAGTGAGGATAAGAAGTCCGTATAGACTCCTCTGTTTCCCAAGTGGCCTCCCACTCGGTATGATTCCTCCTGAGGATCTTGACGAAAGGAATGGTTTTCCTTCTCATAACTCGATCCTGGCGATCTAAGACTGCTTCGGGTTCTTCAATATAAGATAGGTCCTCCCGAATTTGATCGAGTGGATAATTAACTTTGTGAAGTTCATGATAGTTGTACCCTCTGAGTAGTGATACATGGAACACGTTATGAACGTGTGAAAGCTGAGGCGGTAACGCCAACCGATAGGATACTTCGCCGACACGTTCGAGAATTTCGAACGGTCCAATGTAGCGAGGGCTGAGCTTTCCCTTGAGGCCAAAACGTCTGACCCCCTGTGCTGGTGATACCTTGAGGAATACACGATCCCCAGTTTGAAATGATAGATCTCTGCGATGCTTATCACCGTAACTCTTTTGGCGAGTACACGCTTCTTGTAGCTTTGCCCTGGAAATGGCGACCTTTTCATTGGTTAACTCTATTAATTTTGGTCCCTCAATCAAATGTTCCCCAACCTGATCCCAACAAATAGAAGCACGACATTTCCTGTCGTATAATATCTCGAAGGGAGCACGCTTGATACTGGCATGCCAACTTTTGTTGTAGGCAAACTCGATCAAGCAAATATAGTCATCCCAATGTCCTGTCGATTCTAATGCACAGGCGCGTAGCATGTCCTCCAAATTTTGTATGGTACGCTCTAACTGACCGTCCGTCTACGGATGGAAAGCTGTGCTGAGCTTGAGCCTAGTTCCCCAAGCTTTATGCAAACCTCCCTAGAAGTGAGAAGTGAATCGTGGATCCCTGTCTGATATAATTTCTGACGGTGTACCGTGTAATCGTACAATTTCCTTTGTGAATAGATCTGCTAGTTTACTGATACTTCGAAATCTTTACGGATAGGGATGAAGTGTGTTGATTTGGTCAAACGATCGACAATAACCCATATCGCACCATGTCTCCTCTGAGTCTGTGGTAACCAGGTGACAAAATCCGTAGAGATCTTGTCCCATTTCCACATTGGAATATCTAATGGCTAAAGCAGACCGCTGGTACGCTGATGTTCTATCTTAACCTGCTGGCAGGTTAGACATTTAGAAACAAAAGTGGCGACATCCTGCTTCATGTCGCTCCACCAGAAATGCTACTTAAGATCGTGGTACATCTTAGTGGAACCTGGATGGATAGAAAACGGAGAGCTATGAGCCTCATTCATTAAGGCTTCTCTGAGAGTAGGGTCGTCTGGAACGCAGAGTTTGGTGCCCTACCATACGATACCATCATCATCGATACGAAATTCAGTCTGCTGGTTAATATTCTGGACAATCGCCCAGATTTCACCATCATCCTTTTGTGCGGCTTTAATCCGAGAGAGTAAATCTGGATCCACTCTCAGACTAGCCCAGTAGCCTCTCTGTCCATGTATTAAGAGCTCAATATCATACCGCTCTAAGTCCTGAATAATTTCCTCCTGAACCTTTATGCCATTTATCATTCTTGACTTTCTGCTAAGGGCACCTGCTACTACATTCGCTTTTCCTGGGTGATACTGAATATTAGTGTCATAGTCATTCAGTAGTTCCAACCATCGCCTTTGTCTCATGTTCAGCTCTCGCTGTGTAAATATGTACTTGAGACGTTTGTGATCGGTGAAGATATCACACGACTCACCGTATAAATAATGCCTCCATATTTTAAGGGCGAAAACGACTATTGCGAGTTCCAGATCATGCGTAGGATAATTCTTCTCATCCGGCTTTAGCTGACGTGAAGTGATGTAGTGGTTTTACTACCCTTTAGGAAAAGAGCGTAAAAGTGGCAAGTATTAAGTGTCGGTTAGGAAAACCAAGCACTAATGACCAAATAAGTTCAAGTTCGTTTCCCAAGGAGGCTAGTGTGTTGTGTAAAGATAAGATTAAGTGTTTGTGATTATATTGGTGAGAAAAATAAATAGAAAAGATATTAGAAAAGAATGACGGTTACGAGTATGAATTAAACTAAGACGAAGTCGTACACGTAAAACCGTAAAAAGTGACTAAATTAAAAAATTACCCTAAAAATTTCTAAAAAATTGCAATAAATCCTAAAAAATGTAATTAGAGTTTACAAAAATCAAAAATCACTCAAACCTTTTATTTAGTTAAATATTAATTTTTTAATGCTAATTAAAGCCCAAAAAATCAATATAATTAACAAAAAGCCCAAAATGAGATTTTTTAATTTGTAAACCTCTAAAATGACTTAAATAAATTTAAAACTATTTTTGAAAATTTTAAAATTAATTAAAACTATTTAAAAACAATTAAAAACTAATAAAACTTAAAATAATTCTAAAACTTAATCTAATGATAATAAAATTAATCTAAAAATTTTAAAATTCCTAACTTAATGTATTTAAACTAGGAAAAATGAAATTTTCAAAAATCTAAAATATAATTTTTAATAATAAAATAATATTAAAAATAAAAAATTTATAAAAAATTCTAAAAAGTTGCAAAATAATTTATTTTTACCTAAGTAATACATAAATGAACTTGAAATTAGAAAATACCCCTATTGGGCCTTAAAATGGGCTAAATGACAAAACAGATCCTTAATGGGCTTGATTTTTGGCCCAATAAGAAAAAGTCAACCAAATAAGCCCAAAACTTCCAATTTGACTTAAAATTTGATTTTAAGAACAAAACTCCGAAGGTCCAAAAGCTGAAAATGTGCTTATCACAGCTTATCAAGTCAACAACTTATTCTTAATGGGCTTTTGAGCCCATTAAGCCATAAGCTAATGCCATAAGCTCTAATTTGACACACAAGCTTCCTTTGAGTTACCAAAGAGATATGTGAAAAGAAATTTTGAAAAAGCACAAGAAATAAGCCTGAAATAAGCCAAGGCTCTCTTCACAAAATGACAAAATAGTCGTTTTTGAGTTCTAGACCACCTCAAGTGCTGATTCAAGTTGCAAAAGGTTTTAAATGACTTAATTAAGCAAAATAATCAAAACGTTTTCCAATAAGCACACTAAATAATCTAGAATAAGCAATTAAGCACTTATGTAACAGTCAACTTGATTATTTTTCTAGTCAAACTTAAAAGTCAAACCCTAATAAGCTCCTAATCAAATCAATGGGTCAAATAAGGAAGATCTATCACAAAAATAAGTTGTTGCAAGTCTGGATAAGCCAAAATGGCTTATGAATAACCTGTTTGATAAATAACACTAGAAGTGGCTAGTAGCAGGGGAAAGGAGTTCCCACTGCTTGACCAATTTGACTTTTTGTCTTTAGTGACTTTTTGTTGGATTCAAGTTACAAACAAGGCACCCAAGTGATCAGTGGATCACAAGGAGTCAAGAACAACAGTAATATCACAAATTCACCAAGCCAATTAGTGTAGTTAATTCAAAACATCCACGGACATGCACCAGATATGAACAAAAAGCAGTTTCAACTCAATAAGCACTTTTAGCAAGAATAAGCCAGCCAAACTTCACCAAATGCATACACAAGCTATAAATAATTCAAATGAACATAAATAAACAGATTTCATGCATTGATTCAAAGTTTAGATCAAGATTCAAGCACTTAAATGTTATTGATGAACAAAGAACAAGCAATTTTAATACTTTGCTGATATACTTGACCACAAATCCAATTTCAAACACTCAAATCTTCTTAACAGGTTATAATATGTATGTTTAATCACTTGTTATCCCTAAGCATGCCTACAAACTAAGTGTTTCCAAAATCTTAGGTCAAAACAAGCAGATTTCTAACTTTTATAGCACAATCAAGATTTTGATGTTTAAAAGCCAAGAACTTGCAGCAATTAGCACTCAACCAAGCATATATCAGATATCAACACAAATAACCAACAAACAATAACTCAAATCTAATTTGTGATCTTAAACAGGTTAACCCAAACACCCCTTAGCTTTTTCAATCCAAGATTTAACAAAGAAAAAGTGTGATTCAATGTTACCCAAGCCCAATCAAACACAACAACAACTATATTATGCAGCATCAAGCACTTTTAAGCCACAAAAACAACAAGAACAATAGCAGAACACATAATCACAAAAATGAAGTATTTTGACAGATTTTGGGTTCAAGGACTCAAACATCATGAATGTACATCCACACTCATGAATTTTTGAGCTGATGTGCCTAGCAAAATAAGGCACAAGCTTCCACATCAAGGATGCTAAGATTCAACAAGGTTAGAACACAAATATCTAAAACAGAAAAGTGAAAAATGCTTGATTAGAGCAACCTTGTTCCCACTCCTTGATTATCCTCAAACCACAAGCTTACAACACCTTGATAAGCTCCTTATCAGGGTGATATAATCACTTGCAATCCAAGACTTCTAAGGGTTTAAACCAAGAACTTAGCAAAATATCAAGATTTGGAAAATTATGCAATTTCTTGCACAATGTTTAAAAATAGGTTTTGAAATTTCAAAATCATAAACATGAAACATAAACAAGCATAGAATAAGGTTGGCACTTGGATTTATTCAACACTTCAAATACGTTTTCATTAATATTGAAAAAGAATTTACAGAAATGTGAACAATGGAAAAACCAAGAGCAGGGCTCAAGTGAAACCCTAATGCCTTTATATAGGCTACAAAGATTGTCTAGAAAGCATAAAAACATAAACCCTAATGGTGTGAAGTCAATGAATTGCCCTTGAGAATTTGAATTTTATGCTTGAACATGTGAGCTTCTTGGACGTTTGTAAAGTTGTAAAGTGTGAAGGAATTTGATCAATGGTCCCAAGTGAGCTTAAGTTTTAAGCAAAATTATGGGGCGTTGGATTATGGCAGGGTTTTGGCAGTTTCTCCCAAAGTGTAGCAGGGGAATCTTGTGTGGGGCTGTTGGTTGGTGAGGTGTCAAGTTTAGGAGTTGGGTTAGGGTTAGGAGACCCTTAATCAATATTCTAGAAAGTATTAGGGTTTAATTTCATGTAATTAAGAAAAAACCAATTTTGTGAAGAACATGAATAGTGGTGATTTTAATCCAATTTGGGTTTAAATACTTGTGTTTAGCGCCATTTATTAAACTAATCAAAGATTAGTTATAAACGGTTTTTAGTGGAGGGTGACATGGCCAAAAGCTGAATGGGGATTGGTTGTTTTGAGTGAGTGGGGGTACGTGTCACCCCACCACTGGTCTAAGTAATTATCATGTTTTGGCAAAATTTCTCCTCAGTCTTTCTTATTTCTTTCATTTGTAGTTTAATTAGCCGAAACCCGAATTCCTTCTTTGTTGAAGTTTTCTTTTTCACACTTTTGCCCCAAATACTTTTCCAAAGTATTTTCAGGGGTATTTCTTGCCATTTGATGATTCTTGAAGGGCTGTTTTGGCATTTTCTTCAAAGATTATGGTATTGACTTGTATTGTTGACTTTTTGGAGTGAAAAGTCTTTATTTATGAGGGACCATTTTTGCCAATTCTTGAAAGTGGAGGGCCTTTTTTTGTAAATTTGAAAAACTTTAAGGACCAAACTTGTAATTATGAATAAACAAGGGTTTAAAGTGTCAATTATTCAATATTGAAGGACCCTTCTTGTACAATCTTCAATTCTTCAAGGGTTTTCTCTTGGAAAATCTTTATTAGGGCTTGGTTCATTGTGCGGCTTCGTTTCCTGTGTTCGTTTTTGCTTGTTTCTTGTGATATTTTTTCATTTTCTCAATATCCGTACCTAAAATACACATGTAACAAACAAAAGCATATATTTGGCCTTTTTCATGATATTTTATGCATTTTAAGCCCATTTTGGACGATGAGATTATGTATAAAAGTAGTCTCATCACTCCCTCATACTAAACAATTGTCGTGCCCTCACGCAATGCTAGAATAAAGTATCGTAGCACCTCCAAATATCATTTTTATGCACCTTTATTGAATGATAAACTAACTACACTAATACTATTACTACTACTTGCGTTTTAGACATATTGTATGATTTTCATCGCAAAATGGGACGTTTAGGTTCATAGAACAAGAACACGTGAATGCTTCGTTAGAAATAATTTCGTCGTCCTCGATTTTCACCCCAACTCCATGCCAAGCGTGCAACGAGATCATTGTCATTATAAGTTAGTAATGCTAACACTACTCATGTGCCCTAATCACGTACTTATCCTCCCATTTTCCTAAGTTGTATCTCTTATATTTTGTTTTGTCTTGAATGTTTCACGAGGATACATTTTTTGACTTATGCAATGATAGAGATTTAGGTCTAAAAATAGAGTCATAACGGTGTAACCAAGACCATTAAATTAATAACCCCTCCTAATAGACAAAGATGTCAAAAAATTAAGTCAACAAGAAGGATCGATAAACACGGTTTTATAACGGTTTTGAACATGAGACTTATTACCAAGACTTTTATACGCCCCCTACCGGATTGGCCTTATTATCATAGGTTTACCTCCATCTTTTATTCAACTTCGCCATGAAGCTTTTATTATGACTCGGTCTTGCCTTGCCTTTTATTATCCTCATCATCGGTGGTTTTATTATGGCCAAAGACGTATATCCTCACGCTAAAGCGAAATTTGGATCTTTAAAGCTTCAAAGATTAAGGCATAATTCACTTTCAATTTCGCATAGATTTTTCGGCCTTGTGAGCTTCAAATTGTTTGCTTGATTTAGGCGAGCACTTAAAATCTTATTATTGGGTGAAGCTTTCGATTATTCGGGTTGCCAATACTTCGAAACTGTGACGCTGGCGATACCTTAATGTCTTCCCAATTTAATTACATGGAAGCTACTAGAAAAGACTAGGAACCAACAATCAAGACTAACCCGCTAAGCCAATACTTATTAAGCAAAATATATTTACAAGCGAAGGGAGAATAAGCAAACAACGAGAACACATGAGTTTTTGAAAGAATACGAGTACTCTACGTTTAGCATAGTAACTTATAATAAACTCTATCATTTCTCGTCCTCATTTAAGAGACTTAGCCTAATATAAAGTTAAGGAATCGAAGCTAAGTGCTCAACACGCACGGTCGAGTAAAAAATTACTCTTATTCTTGCCATCAGAAAATCTACATTCGTGTCTTCAAACACTTATGAAACATGAGAAAAATTTAAAATTTGGCCATTTTTAGCCTAATTTTGCAACAAAATGATAAAGAAAAAGATGAACTTTGGAAAGCATGAAGGTTTGGCAAGGCAAGTATCTATTCACCCCCCATACTAAAGTTAAACACTGTCCTTAATGTTTCGAGTCTAAGGGTAGGATACCCCAATACTAGAAACGTAGTCGAATGCTTAATCTAGCATGAAAAGGGTGTGACCGTTAAACTTAAATCCATTTATGAAGTGTGCTATAAACCAAAGGTTAGAACATAAAAGGATATATCATGGATATTGAGAATTTATTCAAAGCGAACGATCGAGTGCTCCCATAAAACGAACACGAGAGGCTCTAATCGTGAAGATCATGATCATCTAAAAACCACTTATCACAAACAACCACGGAACAAAGGATGGAAGGGCACAAATCCCCTCACGTTACTATATTAGAAAGCGATAATATGTACATGGGATAAGCATGGGACTCCCCCGCGAGGCACCTCGTTTTTGATTACCGAGTCATGAGCTCGACTCGATCCCCTCAATACTAATTATTATTGGGGAAGGTGATTTGGTCGAGGTAGTTCAAAGATGGAACTTCCCCGCCAAAGTAGTGCTTCAACCTATGTCCATTCACCTTGAAATTGGGTCTATCATTTTGAGCTAGCTCGATGGTCCCATAAGGAAAAACTTGGATCACGGTGAATGGACCGGATCAACGGGATTTCAACTTGCCGGAAAATATTTTCAAACGTAATTTATAAAGCAACACTTGATCTCCAATGTTAAAAACCCGGTTTTTAGTTTTTGAGTCATGAAATTTTTTAGTTTTTTCCTTGTAATTCAATGAATTTTCATAAGCAATATCTCTCAATTCATCTAGTTCATTCAATTGCATTTTCCTGTGTTTTCCCGCGGTCTTAATATCATCATTACAATGCTTAAGGGACCAATAAGCTTTGTGTTCGAGTTTAATTGTCAAGTGACAATTCTTCCCATACACAAGCTTATAAGGAGTGCACCTGATGGGCGTCTTATGAGCGGTCCGAAAGGCCCATAAAGCATCGTCCAACTTATCCGACCAAGATTGTCGGTTCTCTCCAATCGATCTTTCCAAGATCCTCTTCAAAGCTCAGTTTGAAACCTCGACTTTCCCACTCGTTTATGGGTGATAAGCCGTAGAAAGCCGATGTGTAACCCCATATTTCCTTAGGACCCTTTCTAATTGGTCGTTACAAAAATAGGTTGCACGATCCCTTATGATCGTATGAGGGGTTCCAAAACGAGAAAACAAGCTTTTCAAAAACTTGACTACCACATGAGCATCGTTCGTGGGAAAAGCCTTAGCATCCACCCACTTAGATAGGTAGTCAACGGCGACAAGGATGTACTTATTACCACGAGATGATGGGAACGACCCCATAAATTCAATGCCCCAAACGTCAAAGATCTCACACACTTGGATGATATTTTGTGGCATTTCATCATTTTGTGAGGCTTTTCCTTGTCGTTGGCATGAGTCACACGACTTCACAAGTGCATGTGCATCTCGGTAAATAGTAGGCCATAAGAAACCGGCATCAAAGACCTTCTTAGCCGTGAGATTAGCACCGTGGTGACCACCCGTGGGTCCCTCGTGACAAGCTCTAAGGATGTTAGAAGCTTCGGTACCAAAGACACAACATCGAATGATTTGATCCACACAAGTCCGAAATAGATAAGGGTCGTTCCAAAAGTAGAACTTGACGTCACGAAAGAATTTCCGTTTTTGTTGAGTCGTCATACCCTTAATGATGAAGTTACCCGCATGGTAATTTGCGATGTCCGCAAACCACGGGGTAGATGAATCAAGCTTAGAATTCACTACACCAAGTGTCTCGAGAGGAAATGTTTCGGTGATTTCCTTTGGCTCGTAAATACTTTGGTGAGGATCTTCCAAACGAGATAGATGATCGGCCGCTAGATTTTCGGCTCCTTTTTTGTCAAGGATTTCGACATCAAGTTCTTGAAGGAGGAGAATCCAACGAAGTAATCTCGGCTTTGCAACTTGTTTAGCCATAAGATACTTGATAGCCGAATGATCCGTATACACTATGCATCGAGTCAAGACGAGGTAAGGTCAGAATTTCTCAAATGCATACACCACGGCAAGGAATTCCTTTTCCGTTGTAGTGTATTTCAGTTGAGCCTCGGTCATCGTCTTGCTAGCATTGTGAATAGGGAAGAAGTGTTTTTCATGATGTTGCCCCAATACGGCCCCAATAGCGTAGTCACTAGCATCACACATGAGCTCAAAGGGGAGGTTCCAATTGGGAGCAACAAGAATGGGAGCTTCAGTAAGTTTCCTCTTAAGGATTTCAGAGGCTCGTACACAATCTTCATTAAAGACAAATGGTGCATCTTTTTCGAGGAGATGTGTAATAGGTCGAGAAATCTTTGAAAAATCCTTGATGAATCGACGATAAAAGCCCGCGTGGCCTAGGAAAATCCTAACTCCCTTAACGGTTTTGGGATGAGGTAATTTGGAGATGACGTCTACCTTAGCTTTGTCTACCTCAATCCCCGCTTTCGAAACCTTGTGCCCTAAGACGATTCCAGTTTTAACCATAAAATGACATTTTTCCCAATTAAGCACTAGGTTGGTTTCCTCACAACGTTTCAACATTCTCTCAAGATTCGACAAACACGAAGTGAACGAACAACCAAACACGGAAAAATCATCCATAAAGACTTCCATCGTCTTCTCGATCATATCATGAAAAATAGCCATCATGCACATTTGAAAGGTTCCCGGTGCATTACAAAGTCCGAATGGCATTCTACGATAAACAAACGTTCCATATGGACATGTAAACGTAGTTTTTTCTTGATCACGAGGATCGATGGGAATTTGGAAGTAACCGGAAAAACCATCTAAAAAGCAATAGAAATCGTTTCCCGCAAGACGCTCCAACATTTGGTCCATGAAGGGCAATGGAAAATGGTCTTTACGAGTGGCGTCATTCAACTTACGATAGTCGATACACACCCTCCAACCGGTCACGAGTCTAGTTGGAATTAACTCGTTGGCATCGTTTGGCACAACGGTCATTCATCCCTTCTTAGGGACACAATGAATAGGAATCACCCAAGGGCTATCGGAAATAGGGTAAATCATTCCCGCGTCAAGGAGTTTTAGGACCTCCTTTTTGATGACGTCATGAATTTTGGGGTTCACCCTCCTTTGACATTGGATTGCGGGTTTTTAGTCTTCCTCCATTAAGATTTTGTGGGTACAAAATTTGGGATCAATCCCCTTAATGTCGGATAATTTCCACGCAATTGCCCCTTTGTGATCCTTTAGAACATCGACAAGTGCGGTTTTTTCATCATTTGAAAGATCTTTCGCAATAATAACCGGTAACTTAGAGTCCTCCTCCAAAAATAATATTCAAGGTGAGGAGGTAAATCTTTCAACTCGAGGATTGGTGGTTCCTCAATTGAAGATTTGGGCTCGATACTCATAACCTCCTCGGGTGGAGGAAATGGGAAATCGTTAAGAAAATCCTTGATAATCGAGAAGTCCTCATCGTTGTCGAGGTCTTCGTAACAAGTACGTGGAACATCGAATTCTTCCAACATAAAATCACCACCTTCAAATGGGGTAAAGGTTGGTGTCGAATTATCAAGAATGGGATCAAGCATAGTGGGATTGCCACTATTTTCATCATCACCAAAACCTAGAACTTCTTGTGAAAATTCCTCGTAAACAACGTCAATCATATCAACGAGGTTTATGGTAGCAGCAGAATAAACATGAGAAATTGGAGAATTTTGAGTTGCGTTTATAACAAGTTCCTCGTCGTTGAAACGTAAGGTGATCTTTCTAGCATGCACATCAATCAAAGCCATAGACGTATCTAAAAACAAACGACCTAAAATAAGAGGAACTTGAGGATCCGTGGGAATATTCACAACGATAAAGTCTACCGGATATAGAACTTTCCCACTTTCACAAAAACGTCTTCGGCCAATCCACATGCGGGAATCGTGGAATGATCGACCAATTCGATAGACATTAGTGAAGGAGTAAGATTAGGAAGATTGAGCGACTTGAAGATTGCAAGTGGCATCAAGTTAATACTAGCACCAAGATCGGCCAAGGCATAACATTCTTCCATATCTTGGATTGCACATGGAATCAAGAATTTACCGGGATTACCGACTTTTTGAGGTATGCGGTTAAGATAAACAGATGAACAACTAGACAATTGTTGCAATTTCTCCTTGTTGTTTAACATACTCTTAAAGTTAGCGGCAAATCGAGGCATCATGACCAAAGCATCGGTAAAACTCACATTAAAATGAACGTCACGAAACATTTTCATAAAAAGCTCAAATTGGTAATTGTCGCGCTCTTGACGTTTCTCTTTTCTAAGTCTCGATGGATAGGGCAAAGGTGGTGTGGGTTTAGGCATAGGCATAGCCTTTGGAATCTCGGGTTCCAAATGTGGTAATGGGTCAACCGTAGGTGTGGCATGAGCGATACTTCGTGGGATTGGGACATGCTCCTTTTCGACCACCACCTCGGGTTCTTCCTAAATTGCTTCCTCCGTAGGAGCAATTGGTTGAGGAGTCGGTTCCTTAAGTGTCTTACCACTTTGTGTGGTAATCACTTTCAACTCTCCCTTAGGGTTCGATATGGTATTGCTAGGAAGACTACTCAAAGACGGTTTACACATTATAGTCTCAAACATGGATGAAATTTTATCCTCAAACATAGATTGCCTCTTCTCGGCCTTAATCATTTCTTGTTTTATTTCATGTTGCCCTTGTTCCATTTTTTGTTGGTTTTGTTGTAACCTAGTTACATTTCCCTCCATTTTGTTGGTGTGGATCTTATGCTCATTTGCTAACTCATTTTTCAACTCCTTTTTCAAGTCATTCTTAAACTCGGATCTTAGGCTAATGATCTATCTTTGAATATTATCAAACCTAGAATCGTTTCCATTTGCGTATTCAACAAATTCATTTGGAAGATCTTTCAAAGTTTGCAAACCCTTGTTGTTGTTTTGAAAATCATTGTTTTGATTTTTGTTTGAAACTTGATTGTTATTAGCCCCTTGATTCCCATAATTGTTCCCTTTGTAATTGTTTTTGAAACCAACTTGATTGTTTCGATAGTTGTTGTTAGCATTTTGATTGGGAGCAAAACCCGGTGGAGTCATTTGATTAGAGCGGGTAACTTAACCGTTTTGGTTGTAAGTTCCCGTGGCAGCGTAGGCACTCGAAGTGTTACCACCGTTGGTAATGCACTCGGAGAAATCATGACCTCAACCACAATACATACATGAAACCTCAACCGCTTTAGCCTTAGTGGGAGCACTTTGTTCACCAACTTTGAATTCAATTAAAAGACCTTTAAGCTTATCAAAGATTTTGTTTTCCAAGTTCGCCTCAATTTGGCAAGCATCGATGGTATTGGACAATGAAGGTGAAGCCGAAGACAAAGCCTTACGAACACTTGATGTGTTACGAGGACTATACACCTTAGATATATTTCAATAATAAACAACGCTTCCTTAACCTTTTTACACAAAAAGTTACCACCCGCGACGGCATTAAGATAATCTCTTTCATGATCATTTAAACCATTGTAAAACGTGTCAATTTGATGCAAGTCGGAAAAACCGTGATGAGGACACTCATGTAACATTTCCTTAAACCTATTCCAAGCCGTTGAAAAACTCTCATTAAATTCTTGTGAAAATTTAGAAATCTCGTTTTTCAAATGCGTAGTCTTAGAGGGCGGGAAAAATTGGTTCACAAATTTTGAAACGAGATCCTTCCACGTCAATATTGAATTGGGTGGCTCTTTCTCTAACCAAATTTTAGCGGGCCCCGCTAAGGAATACGGAAAAAGCATCATCTTAATCGAATCATTAGCAACATCCTTAAATTTGCAAGTGGCGGTAAGACGATTGAATTGGCAGATATGGTTGTGCGGGTTGTCCTTTTCATCACCATGGAATTCGTTGTTTTGGATCATCGATAACAAACCCGTTTTCACTTCAAAATTCTCCGCAAGGATGGCGGGAATTACAATAGCCTCTCCATAACCCTCGGCGGGTGCTTGAAGTAACTCCATCATAGTTCGATTCGCCATGGTTGGTTCTTCTTCTATGATAGGTTCATCAATAGGAGACTCCTCACTAGAAAGATTAGGAGTAGGTGTGGACTCATTTTGGTTTTTTCGTTTACGTGCACGTCTTGCTTGATTACAAGTAAGCATAAACGTCACGTACAACGTGGGGATGAGCAAAGAAGATTCTTTTTGGTGTTTTTAATTTTTACAATTTTTTTTGTGGTTATTGATTGTTTTTACTTTTTTTTGGATTTTGGTGATTGTATTAAGTAGACAAAAATCTACAAATCTCTCCTTTAATTCAAATCTCTTGATTAAAAGAGCCTTAAGGAATGAAAACGATCACGTGAAGTGAACGCCTTCGATGACTTTAGAACGTTGGTGGAACACCAAAACGTTCAAGAGGGTTTAATCAAATGAAACCAAGAAAATATATATGATACTTAGATAATACTTTGTTTGGCAAACCCTCGATTAGCCCTTTTTTATCTAAACACGCACAAGCAAGCAGGGAAACGAGTCGGCGCGAAGCACTTGAGAGCCTTTTTCCTTAGGGTATATTTTATAATGCCCGCCTTATACCCACCTTATAGTTTGTGTTTGTCAAAATTAAGCTTCACGAAAGTAATTATCTATTTTGCCTTTTTTCTTGTTTGAGATTCGAATACAATGATTGAGTAATGACCTCCCAATCAAGGTTGTGTTTTCACACTTTTGGAGTACTTGTGAATTTATTGTTCTACGTATACAATATAGTAATATTCACACAAAAAACGAAAACCGATAATACGTATTAGTAGAGTGCTACTAATACAAATAGCTATTATGGCTAGTATAAAAACAACAATTGTTCAAATCAAAACACAACACGCCTTCCCGGCAGCGGCGCCAAAATGATGTAGTGGTTTTACTACCCTTTAGGAAAAGAGCGTAAAAGTGGCAAGTATTAAGTGTCGGTTTAGAAAAACCAAGCACTAATGACCAAATAAGTTCAAGTTCGTTTCCCAAGGAGGCTAGTGTGTTGTGTAAAGATAAGATTAAGTGTTTGTGATTATACTGATGAGAAAAGAAAAATAGAAAAGAGATTAAAAAAGAATAACGGTTACGATTATGAATTAAACTAAGACGAAGTCGGACACGTAAAACCGTAAAAAGTGACTAAATTAAAAAATTACCCTAAAAATTTCTAAAAAATTGCAGTAATCCTAAAAAATGTAATTAGAGGTTACAAAAAATCAAAAATCACTCAAACCTTTTATTTAATTAAATATTAATTTTTTAATGCTAATTAAAGCCCAAAAAATCAATATAATGAACAAAAAGCCCAAAATGAGATTTTTTAATTTGTAAACCTCTAAAATGATTTAACTAAATTTAAAACTATTTTTGAAAATTTGAAAATTAATTAAAACTATTTAAAAACAATTAAAAACTATTAAAACTTAAAATAATTCTAAAAATTAATCTAATGATAATAAAATTAATCTAAAAATTTTAAAATTCCTAACTTAATGTATTTAAACTAGGAAAAATATCTAAAATTTAATTTTTAATAATAAAATAATAATAAAATAATATTAAAAATTCAAAATTTATAAAAATGTATAAAAAGTTGCAAACTAGTTTATTTTAACCTAAATAATACAGAAACGAACTTGAAATTACAAAATACCCCTATTGGGCCTTAAAATTGGCTAAATGACAAAACAGATCCTTAATGGGCTTGATTTTTGGCCTAATAAGAAAAAGTCAACCAAATAAGCCCAAAACTTCCAGTCTGACTTAAAATTTGATTTTAAGAACAAAACTCTGAAGGTCCAAAAGCTGAAAATGTGTTTATCACAGCTTATCAAGTCAACAGCTTATTCTTAATGGGCTTTTGAGCCCATTAAGCCATAAGCTAATGCCATAAGCTCTAATTTGACACACAAGCTTCTTTTGAGTTACCAAAGAGATCTGTGAAAAGAAAATTTGAAAAAGCACAAGAAATAAGCCTGAAATAAGCCAAGACTCTCTTTACAAAACGACAAAATAGTCGTTTTTGAGTTCTAGACCACCTCAAGTGCTGATTCAAGTTGCAAAAGGTTTTAAATGACTTAATTAAGCAAAATAATCAAAAAGTTTTCCAATAAGCACACTAATTAAGCCATAATAAGCAATTAAGCACTTATGTAAAAGTCATCTTGATTAGTTTTCTAGTCAAACTTAAAAGTCAAACCCTAATAAGCTCCAGATCAAATTAATGGGTCAAATAAGGAAGATCTACCACAAAAATAAGTTGTTGCAAGTCTAAGCCAAAATAGCTTATGAATAAGCTGTTTGATAAATAACACTAGAAGTGGCTAGTAGCAGGGGAAAGGAGTTCCCATTGCTTGACCAATTTGACTTTTTGTCTTTAGTGACTTTTTGTTGGATTCAAGTTACAAACAAGGCACCCAAGTGATCAGTGGATCACAAGGAGTCAAGAACAACAATAATATCACAAATTCACCAAGCCAATTAGTGTAGTTAATTCAAAACATCCACAAACATGCACCAAATATGAACAAAAAGCAGTTTCAACTCAATAAGCACTTTTAGCAAGAATAAGCCAGCCAAACTTCACCAAATGCATACACAAGCTATAAATAATTCAAATGAACATAAATAAATAGGTTTCATGTATTGATTCAAAGTTTAGATCAAGATTCAAGCACTTAAATGTTACTGATGAACAAAGAACAAGCAGTTTTGATACTTTGTTGATATACTTGACCACAAATCCAATTTCAGACACTCAAATATTCTTAACATGTTATAATAGGTATGTTTAATCACTTGTTATCCCTAAGCATGCATACAAACTAAGTGTTTCCAAAATCTTAGGTCAAAACAAGCAGATTTCCAACTTTTATAGCACAATCAAGATTTTGATGTTTAAAAGCCAAGAACTTGCAGCAATTAGCACTCAACCAAGCATATATCAGATATCAACACAAATAACTAACAAACAATAACTCAAATCTAATTTATGATCTTAAACAGGTTAACCCAAACACCCCTTAACTTTTTCAATCCAAGATTTAACAAAGAAAAAGTGTGATTCAATGTTACCCAAGCCCAATCAAACACAATAACAACTATATTATGCAGTATCAAGCACTTTTAAGCCACAAAAACAACAAGAACAATAGCAGAACATAAAATCACAAAAATGAAGTATTTTGACAGATTTTGGGTTCAAGGACTCAAACCTCATGAATGTACATCCACACTCACAAATTTTTGAGCTGATGTGCCTAGCAAAACAAGGCACAAGCTTCCACAACAAGGCTGCTAAGATTCAACAAGGTTAGAACAAAAATATCTAAAACAGAAAAGTGAAAAATGCTTGATTAATGCAACCTTGTTCCCACTCCTTGATTATCCTCAAACTACAAGCTTACAACACCTTGATAAGCTCTTTATCAGGGTGATATAATCACTTGCAATCCAACAATTCCAAGGGTTTGTACTAAGAACTTAGCAAAATATCAAGATTTGGAAAATTATGCAATTTCTTGCACAATTTTTAAAACATGTTTTGAAACATCAAAATCATAAACATGAAACATAAACAAGCATAGAATAAGATTGGCACTTGGATTTCTTCAACACTTCAAACATGTTTTCATTAATATTGAAAAAGGATTTACAGAAATGTGAACAATGGAAAAACCAAGAGCAGGGCTCAAAGTGAAACCCTAATGCCTATATATAGGCTACAAAGATTGTCTAGAAAGCATAAAAACATAAACCCTAATGGTGTGAAGTCCCTGAATTTCCCTTGAGAATTTGAATTTTCTGCTTGAACATGTGAGCTTCTTGACGTTTGTAAAGCTGTAAAGTGTGAAGGAATTTGATCAATGGTCCCAAGTGAGCTTAAGTTTTAAGAAAAATTGTGGGGCGTTGGATTATGGCAGGGTTTTGGTAGTTTCTCCCAAAGTGTAGCAGGGGAATCTTGTGTGGGGCTGTTGGTTGGCGAGGTGTCAAGTTTAGGAGTTGGGTTAGGATTAGGAGACACTTAATCAATATTCTGGAAAGTATTAGGGTTTAATTTCATGTAATTAAGAAAAACCCAATTTTGTGAAGAACATGAATAGTGGTGATTTTAATCCAGTTTGGGTTTAAATACTTGTGTTTAGCGCCATTTATTAAACTAATCAAAGATTAGTTATAAATGGTTTTTAGTGGAGGGTGACATGGCCAAAAGCTGAATGGGGATTGGTTGTTTTGAGTGAGTGGGGCACGTGTCACCCCACCACTAGTCTAGGTAATTATCATGTTTTGGCAAAATTTCTCCCCAGTCTTTCTTCTCTCTTTCATTTGTAGTTTAATTAGCCAAAACCCGAATTCCTTTTTTGTTGAAGTTTTCTTTTTCACACTTTTGCCCCAAATACTTTTCCAAAGTATTTTCAGGGGTATTTCTTGCCATTTGATGAATCTTGAAGGGCTGTTTTGGCAATTTCTTCAAAGATTATCGTCTTGACTTGTATTGTTGACTTTTTGGAGGACTAATATTGAAAAGTCTTCATTTATGAGGGACCATTTTTGCCAATTCCTGAAAGTGGAGGGCCCTTTTTTGTAAATTTGACATACTTTAAGGACCAAACTTGTAATTATGAATAAACAAGGGTTTAAAGTGTCAATTATTCAATATTGTAGGACCCTTCTTGTACAATCTTCAATTCTTCAAGGGTTTTTTCTTGGAAAATCTTTATTAGGGCTTGGTTCATTGTGCGGCTTCGTTTCCCGTGTTCGTTTTTGCTTGTTTCTTGTGATCTTTTGTCATTTTCTCAATATCCGTACCTAAAATACACATGTAACAAACACAAGCATATATTTGGCCTTTTTCATGATATTTATGCATTTTAAGCCCATTTTAGATGATGAGACTATGTATAAAAGTAGTCTCATAATGAAACATAGGCAATGACTTTCCCATGCTGCATAAGTATACAACCCAAGCCTTTTCCTGAAGTGTCACTGTAAATCTGATAACCACTTGTACCAGATGGGAGAGTAAGGATCAACGCTGAAATTAAACGATGTTTGAGTTCCTCGAAACTCTTTTCTCTCTCCTCAGTCCATATAAAATTTTCCCCTTTACGCATAAGTTTGGTCAATGGTAATGCCAAACATGAGAAATTCTCTACAAATCTGCGGTAATATCCCGCTAACCCAAGAAAACTACGGACTTCAGTGGCAGATGTCGGTCTAGGCCATTTAGTTATAGCCTCCACCTTTGCAGGATCAATGGTGATCCCCTCTACATAAACAATATGGCCTAAAAATGCCACTTTATTCAGCCAAAACTCGCACTTAGAAATTTTAGCATAAAGCTTCTCTCGTCGGAGAATCTGCAAAACTGTACGGAGATGATCCTCATGCTCCTCTTTGGACTTAGAGAAAAATAAGGATATCGTTAATGAATACAATCACAAACTTGTCTAGGAATTCGTGGAAGACTCGATTCATCAAGTCCATAAATACTACAGGCACATTCGTGAGACCGAATGGCATAACAACAAATTCATAATGACCATACCTCATGCGAAAAGCAGTCTTAGATATATCCTGCTCTTTTACACGCAGCTGGTGATAACCTGATCGTAAATCAATTTTTGAGAAGTGCTTGGCACCCTGAAGATGATCAAATAAATCATCAATACAAGGAAGTGGACAACGGTTTCGAATAGTGAGCTTGTTCAGCTCGCGGTACTCGATACATAGTCGCATACTACCATATTTTTTTGACAAACAAAACTAGCGCACCCCAAGGTGACATGCTTGGACGAATGAAACCTCTTTCTAGAAGTTCCTAAAGCTGATTATTCAGTTCCTTAAGCTCTACAGGAGCCATACGGCAAGGAGCTTTAGATACTGGTTCTGCACCTGGAATGAGATCGATACCAAACTCTACCTCTCGCATGGGAGGTATGCCTGGGAGTTCCTCTGGAAAGACATCCAGAAAATCTGACACAATTGGCTGATCATGTAGTGAAGGTGTCTCGGAAGCAGTGTCATGAACTGTAGCTAGAAAACCCTCACAACCATGGTAAAATAGAGTACGGGCCTGTAAAGCTGATATAATCTGAACATGTTTTCCTGGCAGAAAACCCCGGTGAATAAACTTTGGTGTCTAGACATCACCGAAGATGACCCGGTGTGCATGACAATCTATGGTGGCACGATGAACTGACAACCAATCCATACCCAGAATAATATTGAACTCACACATATCTAGAGGGAGGGAACTGAATGGACGGATTTTATCGTCAAAGTCAAGAGGGAGATCCCTGTATACCTGAGTAATCCGTACAGAGTCTCGCATAGGTGTAAATATACTAAGCACACTGTCTAGTAGTGTAGGGGTCATATTTATTCTAACAACAAATAAGGTAGATATAACTGAGTGTGTGGCGCTTGTATTGAAAAGAACGCAGGCAGCCTGTCCGTGTATAAACAAAATGCTAGTAATGCTACCTATGGTCTTATTTGCTTGCTCTCGGCTAGTAGTGTAAACGCGACCAGTGGTTGGTGGTAGTGGTGTGGTGGAGGTAAAATCTAAAGAATCTATCCTGAGGTACCGACAACATCTCCTTTCTTGCAATCCCTCATCATATGACCCAGCTGACCACACTTGTAACAACCACTCGAACCACGACAGCAAGGTACCAGGTGTTTCTTCCCATATGTGATGCAAGTGGGATTAGAATACCTCGTAGAAGCAGCTCTGGTTTGCTGAGAACCTGATTTAAGAAGATGTACAAGTGTCACGATCCTAATAACATAACTGGAATAAGGCTGTTTAGATGAAATTTAAATTTACAAGAATTTGTTGGTCGGGCAGACTGCTGACCTCTTTAGTTTTGGTCACGCCCCTGCCCAGCATCTTTGTTGACATACTGAAAGTTAGAATTTGTTTTACACGATGATTTAGTGTTGTGAAGCTTAAAGAATCACCTGTAGTTGCCAGATGAGTTTGAGCTGCCATGGTAGTTATCACCACCGCTTCTCTTATCTGATCGATTGCGGTTATAGGACTGACCGTGGTTTCTGGAGTTCTGCTGTGGGGTAGCCGATTGGGATCAGTGTCCTCCTCTGTGTTTGCAAGATTATAATTGGATAAGGCATGATATATATTGACAAGTAATACCCAGAGTTAAATTGTTTAAGTCTGCTGAATGAGATGTACCTCTTCTCAGGACGCTCTACATTCTCAAGCTCATCCCTCTCGAAAAGCATCTCAATATCACGAGCTGCATTAGCTACATGTGACACGTTAGTGAACGTAGCACTCATTAGCCTATCCACAGTCCTAGAGTGAAGGGCCCAACGAAATTGTTTCACTTGCTCCTTCGTGGTACCTGCAGCCTCTCCCAAGAATCAGCCGACCTGAGATATCAATGCATAAACTCGATACTGTTCTCGCCATGATTTTGACGAATGGCGTGAAAGTCCCTCTTCAGTTTTGCTTGCTCAACATGAGGGAAAAACTGGGCATATAACATTGCCTTGAACTGTGTCCAAGTCATTGTGAGCAGCCACTTATCTCCCCCATTCGTCAACTTATGATCCCTCCACCAATGTAGGGCGTGACCCTCCAACTTGTAAACAACAAGCCTAACCTTGAAGGCATCCCCACAACCCATGGCCCCAAAATTTTTCTCTATATGATAAATCCAGTTTTGTGCGTCTGTTGGAGCTACAGTCTGTTCAAAAGGTCAGGGTTTCTGTTTGTTAAACAAATCTAACCAGGTGGCTAAAGTGGCAGGTGGTGGAAGGGGAGGGTTGTTATTTTTCTGAGGTCCGTTTTGGTATTCAGCTCGGATCTCATTACGTATCTGGGGTAGCATGGCTTGTACAACCGCTTGAACAACAGTAGCAATAGCAGCTGCTGTAGCTTCATTCTTATTTTCGCGTCTAGGTGGCATCTGAAATTTAAAGATGATAAAATGATTACCTTGTTAGAAACCAGGAATAAGAATTTGAAATATGCATGAGGTAGTTCATGAAGGCATAGCCAACAAAATATGACATGAATACTGGTGAACGCCTATGGTCAGTTTACAAAACGACATTTAACTGAAAACATGAATCTCACATGAGTAAGGATGAACGCCTATGGTCAGTTCATCTATAAAAAATCTGAACGGGCAAGGGTGAACGCCTATGGTTAGTTCACCAAAACGAAAATTTGCTAAAAATCACATGCGACTAAGTATGGCCAGTCTTGTACCAACCTTTTACTTAGTCAAAATTAAGAAAACTGACTGATAAAATACATGAGTAATCATGAAAGATATCAACGCCAAAATACAAGAAATTCTTAGTGACTACCCACAAGTCACAAGTCAAGTTTTAGAGCCTACATGTCGAACCTTGCTCTCTGATACCACAATTGTAACACCCCACTTGAATAAGTGGACCGTTACGTGTATTTATGGCGTGCCATCAAAGCATGCAAGGCAATGTATTAAACACTAACTGGACATAACGGAAATAACGGAATCAAACATCAGTAATCCAAAGATAAGCTCAAATATAAAGATTAAGTACTGAAGGGAAAAGGACGAAACAATGTCCAAACAACCAAAGTAATGTATGAGTGCATAAAATAAAGGAGTCTGGATAGCTCCCATCCGATGCACGTACTCTCTCATAAGTCCTAAGATCGTCCTTGTGTACCTGCCATTTGGAACATGAAAGGAACTACGGATGAGCATAACGCCTAGTGAACGGATATGAAGCATGATAATATGCACTAATGTGGAACAGATAAAAATGCTGAAACTATGACTGTTATGTAATTTATAGAAAAGTTGTGTAAAATCTGAGAAGTCTGATTTATACATAATAAGGCTGAATTATTAACTGTTAAATATGAAAACATGAATTTACTGTATTTTAATTGCCAAGAGATTATATAGGTCATGTGTTGTACAACTGTCACATGAATAACTGGAGGGGTGACCTCGTCATGCTGTAGAGGGGTGACCTCTAAATAATGTGCTGGGTGGAGGGATCAACTCCAATGTGAAGGATGTAGAGCACACACCACATTCAACTAATAACTCTAAACTGATAGCCTAGGATGCACCTATACGCCCCGCTGATAATACTTGTTAATGCAAAGCAATGCCTAAAACCATTGTTAGTGTTAATTAATCTTTCTTAGTTTTGATCACGACAAATTACAAATACATTTGTTGTCAAACACAATCATAAAACGAATTATCTAACTAACACTATCATCAAGGTAATAATCATTACTCTAACATATCTTAATCATGCTTAGTGATCATAAAAGTGATTAGCCTTAAAACTCACTTTTATCAAATGTAACAAAAGATTTTTAATAAACTTTATTTTTAAGAAAATGTTGTATTAAACTGAAAATGTTTTGAATATGGCATATTCCAAATGCCATAAGAATATCCTTTGAAGGTTTAAACAACCTCAGATATTTCAAATTCACTAAAAGACAAAAAGGAGCAGAGTCTACTACCCACGGTTCCTTAAGTGCCTACGCGGTTCCCTATCGATAAGGAACCGCCTGGGTAGATAAGGAACCGCCCCAGATAGCCATTGGCATTTGTCTTCTATAAATAGTGGATCAAATCTGCATTCTCATTTACCCTTTTTGGACATCTCTTTCAACCTTCTTTCTCCTATCTAATCCTAGTCATTTGTAAAGGATCACTTAATTTGTTAAGTATGTTTACTCATGATTATCCTCTTGATCTCCTTCTTTACCTTGTCCAAAGAGAAGATCACTCACACACTTGTGATGTGATTAAAGATGAAGCATTGAAGAAGATCACCTTCTCCTAAAGATCTAGTCATGTTCATCATTTGTTTGTTTGTGTCTTGTGTAGATCCAATGTATTTGTGAATACTTGGACTAGTTGTGTTCACCCAAGCTATGTGTGAATACTTGGATTAGAGTTGTGTAAATCCATTGCACATGTGTGTGCTTGGATTTGTGTTGTGTAGATCCAAGTTACATGTGTGTACCTGGATATGTTTAGTTGAGTTGTAATTAGTTATGTTAGTTCTCACTAAACTATAAAGTGATGTGGTTGTGTCTTGTGAGTTCTCACTAAACTATAAACTGATATGTAGTTGTGTTGTGTGAAGTTCTCACTTAGCTTCAAAGTGAAGAGTCGTGAAGATTGGTTCTAGCTTTAGATTAGAACTCGACATCTAGCCTTGTGTCGGAAAATGGTGAAGAGGCAACATTGTGAAGATTGGTTCTAGCTTTGGATTAGAACTCGACATCTAGCCTTGTGTCGTAAAATGGTGAAGTGGGCGACGTTGTGTAGATTGGTCCTAGCTAAGATTAGGTCTCGACATTTAGCTTAGCGTCGGAAAATAATGTAAGCGACGTTGTAAGGTTTTCTCCGCCAAGAAGGGAGCTTGTGGATATAGTGGAAATCTTGAGCAAGGTGTACTCGAGGAGTGGAGTAGGAACGAGGATAGAGCCTCGTTGCCGAACCACTATAAACCTTGGTGTCTTCCTACTAGGTTGTTTCTTTCCTTACTCATTACTTACATTCATTATCATTATACTTACTACACATTGTTAATTCATTAGAATTGAACCTAATCATTATGTAACTAGCTTTCAAGTAAAAGATAGTTTTGTGCACTCACCTAATTGAAAGGAACTTTAATTAGGAGATAAATTGATGAGAAACTATTCAACCCCCCTTCTAGTTTCTACAATTGGTATCAGATCGATGGTGACACAAGATCTTTAAAGTATATTGTACTTTAAAACTTGGATCGATCCATTGTCTCCTCAAATTAGAAGGTTAAGTTGTACTAAAGTTTTTCTTTGGTTAAAACTATTTTTTGTTGAAAATAAGCCTTTTAAATTGTTAATATTGCATCTCATTTAGATTAGTAGTATTAATGCATTTTAGATTTACTCTTGAAATGTATCTACTAGTTTGCATCTTGTTATGTGTAGGTACTCATGAAGATAAATCATTCTATTGATTGTGGATTGAGTTACTTACACTTGTAGAAGAGTCATCTTCTTTAATTTCCAACATCATTGAAAGATGATATCAAGATGGGTAGGAGTGATACTAGTCCTTGAAGACTTAGTAGTAACTATTAGTCATAGTTGGGCTTTGCATTGGTTCCTTGAAAGCTCGAAATGCAACTTGTGGCCAAGGTACGCTTTCATTCTTCCACACGCCCTACTGATCACTCTTTTGATCATTAATTGACTATATGCTTGTTCTTGGCATCCTTGCCTTGACATTTATTTGTGGTTTGTGATTCTTTCCTTTTTCCCTCTCAAACCTTCATTGCTTGGATACTTGACTCACTATGGATATGTAGGGTGAGTTAGTAGAAGCTTAAAGTATCAAGCATGATTTCCATGGTTTGCACCTTTACGGTTAGTAGGCCCAATATCATGTGTAACTTGTGCAACTAAGCTCATCTCTAGGATGATTAGTGAATCCCTTGAGATACCAAACTACTTCATTAAGTTGTAGGTGGATTTTACACATTTGGAATTGAAATATTCCAAGGATATTGTTATTGTTAATACTAGCAATAATTATCCGATCATGTGGGAGAGAAAGTGAATCTATACTTTGCTCATGTTTTGAAATAGAATAAGACTACTCTTGAAAATGATCTTACTCTATGCATCAAAATTGCTTGGTATAATTCATTACCAAAGCCGTTTAGACTTTCGCCAGAAAGGCACGTGTTAAACCACTATATATGACACAAGCTCTTCGTCTCCTCGATTTGAAGAATGTCATTTGTCTCTTGAGCAATGTTCTAGGTCTTGATTCAATTACCTTGACCCCTATCCCCTTTGCTTCTTTTTACGAGTAGTCATTTGTCTGTTTCGGTCTTTTCCTATCTCGATTCAACTCGTAATCGTTCAACAAGGCATTATTACATAGTATTGTGGTGGTCCAATGATATCCTTAAAGGTTTAAGATATATTTTCAAGTAATTTTAAAATTTTGGTTTTCATAAATTCTTTGTTTTTCTTTGATAAAAACCAGCCACTGTAGGCGGTTCTTTATCTAGCGCGGTTCCAATGCGCGGTTCCAATGCGCGGTTCCTTATCGATAAGGAACCGCGGGCAGAATCTTCGCAAAAGCGCCAGTTTTATTAAATACCCTTTTAAAAAAACCCTCTCTCTCCTTCACACACACAGCGACGAAAACACCCAATTTTCCACCATTGTTGTTTTTCTAAAACCTTCAATTACTCAAGATTAATTGATTTCGATTTATGGGTTTCACTCGTCCTTCATCAAAGATCAATTATTTGTAAGTCATTTATTTCAATTTCATCTAATTTGTTCTAGGGTTCATACATTCATAATTGGGGCTTTTTAAAATTGACATTGAATTAGAACCTTACTAGGAATAAGAGTTGACATAGTTTTGTTACTATGATTCCTTAGGTTCATATTCATTGAGATTTCACTAAAACCCATTTGTAGAACAAATCCGAATTTTGACTAAATAGTTTGGTTGATTGATGGAATTGATATGAACCCATGAACAAGTTGGTAATGGTATTGTTAAATGCTTACCTAAAAACCTTGTTTTGAAAAACTAATGTTCAAGTTCATTATTGATCTTACATGGTCAATGTGTCATTGTTAATGATGAACTAGCAACATTGTGAATATGAGAATGATAAGGATTAAACCTTGGTTTGTCAAGAGATTGATGAAACACATTCTTATCTTTTAGTCTTTTAGTTTATATGTAACATATGAGTAATTGGGGAAATACTTTTGTGTTTATTTAGGTACTAATCATGCCTTCGGAATTTAAACAAGACCACCAATACACTAGACAATACATGCCAAACTTTTCCGAAATGTGTGCTTCCCCTCAACTTACAAACACCTATTCCTCACTCCAAAAATGTTGCTTTCACGAGGGTAGAGTTGTCGAAAAGGATATTGAGGGATATATATATACTCGATCGATGTTCGGAGAAATTGGGTTTGATTGTTTGTTGGACATCAAAGAGGATATATATCCCGAATTTCTCTTAGAGTTATTTAGCACATACTCCCTCATTTATGACAATGATAGAGTATATGTCAGGTTCATCCTTGAAGGTCGACTCATTAAACTCTCTTTTGAAGACTTTGGTCAAGCTCTTCGTGTTCCATTTGTGGGCACTTGTCGATTTACTGATAAATGGAAACTTGATTATCTTTTTGAACCATTCGACTGTGCTCCAGATGAAAATGAAGAGATTGACCTTGACTACATTCTTGATGTCATTTGTAAAGAGCGTAGTTGAAACGTTGTAACAAGCCTCCACTCTACCAAGCGTCGAGTAAAACGCTATGAGGTTCTCTTGAGCGACCTAAATGATTGTATGGTACGTTGGGATGACATCCTTAGGGAGAATGTATTTTGTCTTGGCGGAAACCGGGATCATATTCTGGCGTGTATGGCGCACATGTTATGTTGCATCGCTACCAACGCCAAGTACAATCTCGCATACTACATCGCTCGACGAATCACTTATGCTCTTTCCAAACCCAAAAATATCTTCTCTATTCCATGCTACTTACTCGATTTCTTAAGAAGGTTGGTGAAGACTATCCCGACATCAACATTTCTCGCTTTCGTTCGGTTGAATGTGTCATGCTACCAATTCAAAGGGTACAACCACGAAAAGCTAGAAGTGATCGAGGTTCGAGAAAGTCCGATCCACAAGAGTCCGATGATGAGGACTTTGATATGTCACCAAGTGATGGTGGTGGCGTAGGCACAAGTGCTCATGTTGGTTCTTCGAGTAACTCCCACCCATCCATGGACACTTTCATGGAAGGTTTAGAAGAAATCATCCCTCCTCCTCACTATGCTACTAGTGGACTTCCCGAAAACTTCGGTCTTGAGGATGTCTACCGAGCCAATCTTAAAACCCAAGGTGATTTGTATGATCATCGAGTGGAGTCAAGAGGATCGTTCACGAACATAGCCAAATTGATCAAGGGACTTGGCAAGAAGAAGAAATGAAGCATTGGTTTATCAAGGTTAACATGTTTATAAACATGTTTGAATTGTTGAACTATTTATTCTTACTCTCTTTTTATTTAGGTTGTTATGTTTGGTTACTAACACTTTATGTTTGGATTACTTAATATTTTAATCCTAATCGTTGCATAGCTTTGTGCATATTATGTGTTTTGTTAGCTTTCTAGATTTTGATTTATAGTTAACTTTGGCTTGCTATTTACCTGTGTGAAATCTAGGCTAACCAAAGTTTGAGGAAGTGCAAATTTTTCACACCACTGGTCGTGGTTCCTTATCGAACCCGCGGTTCTTTAGCGATAAAGAACCACGTCCCTACATAAGGAACCGCCTGTCCATGTTTCGACACAATCTTTGCTTTACATCGTTTTCCTTAATCTGTGTAAAACTTTGATAAACTTTTTTGCAAAAACCTGCAATTTCCTAAACTAGGGTACCTAATTTCATTATTCACCTAAAATGATTTTAACCCATTACTAGTTTGGATCATTCCCTTCTCTTCTTAAACCTCTCTTGTTGATTGTGTTCTTCATCCCTTCAACTCTTCTCTAAACCTTAACACACAACCATGGTGTCCACTAGAACATCCAATTCCTCCAAAACCTCCTCATCCAAAAGAAGCCTCAAAATTAAGATTAAGTTACCTAACATTGGTTCTTTATCTTTTCACACTCCCAAAAATGAGATCTATCCTATTCTCATTTCTTCTTCACCTTTACCACCCCTTGCTCCAGGCAAGACAAATTCAACCCATGGTACTAACCATTCACATGGTTCTACCTCCTCTTCGTTCCAATCAAGAATGATTGAGCTTTCTCCACCTTTCACTCCTAGTCCTCCTTTGGATGGGACTTCTCAACCTCAACCTCTACAAAGTATTCCCTTTGTACTTGAGCCTTTGGTTACCTCTCCTTTCACTCCACCAAATTCTCCCATCTCACCCTTGGACACTATGCCTCCACCACCTCCTCCACCCTCTAACACTAATGCTCCTATTTTGGGCATTCCTATTCCCCACTTCATGGGTGATCCTTATTTCTTTGGGTCCCTAGAAGCTCATGGTGCAAATTGCCCATGTTGTCTCTATAGTAACTACATCATTCAAAACCGAAGGTTGGAGATGCTTGGTCTTCATAGAAGGTTGCAAGATTTCTTGCTTGCCTTATTCTCCATGCCTCCTCCTAGGAGATGAATGATGGTTTTTCAAAATAACATGCTTTTTAAAGAAGGTCAAGCTAAAGAGATCTATGAATTCAAGACCTAGTTTTAGCTATCTTAGTTGTAGCTTATTGTCTTTTTATATCTTGTATTTCCTTTCCTTTCCCTCATGATTTTCTCATGTGGATGATTTATGGATTTAGTTTTATGTGTTTATCTATATGATCACATTAAACAACTTCAATTTATTTAAAATTAAACCTAAATCTATTACAACCTCTAAAAACTTGACTTAAAATTGGATCAAAATCTTATCTAAATATTTTGTCACCCTTTGTCAAGACATTCTTTGTGATTGTGTTTGTTTTATGCAACCCTAGCATACTCTAGTGCTAAAAGAGGTAAGAATCCAATATTTTCAAAATTTTGAAAAAGTCTTATTTTTCTCTAAAACTTTTGAAAATCAAGGTTTGCTGTCCTCTAGACGCAGCTCCTTAGCCCCAGGCGGTTCCATATCGATATGGAACCGCATGCTATATTAAGGAACCACGCACAGTAAAGCCGTTCTTGGCTTATTTTTGATCTTTCTTCTTTGACCACTGTCCTGGTTAAGATTCTTTGTTTACCCAATTTGGCTAAACATTTCCTAAAACCTTTTATTTTCATTTCAAATCTTTGCCTTGTCTATTTTCTTTAAATTCTGCTCTTTTAGGAGTTCTTCTCTTCATCCCTCATAATGCCTAATTCTTCCTTCCCTAACCTTGACATTTCTTTGTCACAAACTTCTCAACCTAAAGCTTCTTCTTCTAAGCTTTCAAAGAAACCGAAAATCTCGGTTAAACCCGTTTGGATAAAAAAGAACAAGAATCCTCATGATTCTTATTCTCCAAAATCCTCGAAGAATTCATCTTTCTCTCCGATTCAATATTGGAATGAGACTTACTCTATAAATCCAATTACCGGAGAAAAGGAAATTCTTCCACCACCACTAAAACCTTTCAACTCTCCTCAACTCAATGACCTATCTTCTTTCCCTAATCTCACTAGGCATTTTGAAAACATCTCTTATCCATTATCTCCCTCTCCACCAACCTCTAATTTTGATGGACCTCCCCCCATCTAACGACTTTGTTTTGCATCATGGTGCCTCGTGTGCTTGTTGTCGTTTTCAACAAATTGAACTTACTCATCTCTATGACAAGCTAAATTTCCTTGAATTCCTCTTCACTCGACCTCCTCTCAAAGTTTTCGTTCCCGTGAACAAAACTTCGAATGGCGCTTCGTCGTCTTTCTTTTCCAACTAAGGCACATTTTGTACTTTAGTTGTTTGAGTCAATAAAACTTAAGCAATCTTGGAAGATTATAACTATTAGAGTAGTGTATGCTTTGTGGTTTATTTTCCATATTTTTTGCTTTAAATATTCATATTGTGCGTATGAATATTTCTCTTGTATGTTATTTCATATTTATGTAATATGAATGTTATGTGTGTTATCTTTCCCTCTGTTTCTATTTCACACATTGGTTAAAGAGTTGATCATGGTTAAAACTTAAAATTAATTATGGGTGATTCTATAAATTCTAATTTTAACCCCTTGATATTTTAAATCATCTTTGATTGGTTTGGATGTTTCTTTTCTTCCTTTATTCCACCAATTGAACTATGATGTTGTCAATACACACTCTTTGGACATACTTAGCAAATGTTTGCTTCTAATTTGAGATTTCTTTTCCTTCTACCTCTCAAGTTAGTTAGTAAGTAGTGAACATACATACATTGGTGTTTCTTCGCTTTCTTCTAACCTTTGTGTAGTATGTCACCTTAGCTCATTTACTTGGTGCCCCAAGCAAGGGGGAGTAAGCACCAAGGGGGAGCTACTAGCAAAAGTCCGGTTCTTTTCTTCTTTAAAGACTTGTGCTAACCTTTTTGCTTCAACAAAGGGGGAGAAATGATAGTGATAAACTCGTTAATAATTCGAATAAACTTGTATTTTACGTAAATGAGTTTATAGTAGTCGTAATCAAAAAGAGGGAGATTGTTAATGCAAAGCAATGCCTAAAACATTGTTAGTGTTAATTAATCTTTCTTAGTTTTGATCACGACAAATTACAAAGACATTTATTGTCAAACACAATCATAAAACGAATTATCTAGCTAACACTATCATCAAGGTAATAATCATTACTCTAACATATCTTAATCATGCTTAGTGATCATAAAAGTGATTAGCCTTAAAACTCACTTTTGTCAAATGTAACAAAAGATTTTTAATAAAATTTATTTTTAAGAAAATGTTTTATTAAAATGAAAATGTAAATTTGAATATGGCATATTCCAAATGCCATAAGAATATCCTTTGAAGGTTTCAACAGCCTCAGATTTTTCAAATTCACTAAAAGACAAAAAGGAGCGGAGTCTACTACCCGCGGTTCCTTAAGTGCCTATGTGGTTCCCTATCGATAAGGAACCGATTGGGTAGATAAGGAACCGCCCCCAGATAGCCGTTGGCATTTGTCTTCTATAAACAGTGAATCAAATCTGCATTCTCATTAACCCTTTTTGGACATCTCTTTCAGCCTTCTTTCTCCTATCTAATCCTAATCATTTGTAAATGATCACTTAATGTGTTAAGTATGTTTACTCATGATTATCCTCTTGATCTCCTTCTTTACCTTGTCCAAAGAGAAGATCACTCACACACTTGTGATGTGATTAAAGATGAAGCATTGATGAAGATCATCTTCTCCTAAAGATCTAAACATGTTCATCATTTGTTTATTTGTGTCTTGTGTAGATCCAATGTATTTGTGAATACTTGGACTAGTTGTGTTCATCCAAGATATATGTGAATACTTGGATTAGAGTTGTGTAAATCCAGTTCACATGTGTGTGCTTGGATTTGTGTTATGTAGAACCAAGCTACATGTGTGTACTTGGATATGTTTAGTTGAGTTGTAATTAGTTATGTTAGTTCTCACTAAACTATAAAGTGATGTGGTTGTGTCTTGTGAGTTCTCACTAAACTATAAACTGATATGTAGTTGTGTTGTGTGAAGTTCTCACTTAGCTTCAAAGTGAAGAGTCGTGAAGATTGGTTCTAGCTTTGGATTAGAACTCGACATCTAGCCTTGTGTCAGAAAATGGTGAAGAGGCAACATTGTGAAGATTGGTTCTAGCTTTGGATTAGAACTCGACATCTAGCCTTGTGTCGTAAAATGGTGAAGTGGGCGACGTTGTGTAGATTGGTCCTAGCTAAGATTAGGTCTCGACATTTAGCTTAGCGTCGGAAAATAATGTAAGCGACGTTGTAAGGTTTTCTCCGCCAAGAAGGGAGCTTGTGGATATAGTGCAAATCTCGAGTAAGGTGTACTCGAGGAGTGGAGTAGGAACGAGGATAGAGCCTCGTTGGCGAACCACTATAAATCTTGGTGTCTTCCTACTAGGTTGTTTCTTTCCTAACTCATTACTTACATTCATTATCATTATACTTACTACACATTGTTAATGCATTAGAATTGAACCTAATCATTATGTAACTAGCTTTCAAGTAAAAGATAGTTTTGTGCACACACCTAATTGAAAGGAATTTTAATTAGGAGATAAACCGATGATAAACTATTCAACCCCCGCTTATAGTTTCTACAATACTGATAAATGGCTAAGCTGAAATAAATGGGACGCTACAAGAAATCACTCCCTCGCAGAGGAGTCATGACACCGGTGCCTCTAGTGTCATGGTTACGGTACCTCCGTAACTAGTACATAAACTGATCATGCTTGTATATAAAGCTCAGGCGAATTTATTTAGTTATTAAATTGATTACTGATAAGCTTAAAACATATCCCGGGGAAACATTTGGCTGCAGACGGGGAATCCTAATCATGCATAAAAGAAAGTCCTTACTGATGAACGGAAAATCCGTACCTCGTATCCAGTAACCGATTGAGATCAACTGACAGAAAGTCTACTCTGATTTCACGCGAGCTACATGAATAAAGACGCGAATAAGTTAGCTGATATTCTTTTATTTTATTTATCTGACTGTACTTAGTTAATTTATTTATTCATGTATTACTGTTAGTATATAAACTGATAAGTCTGAACGTTCTAATATTTCTGATTAACGTATTCATGTTCTATTATTAATTACGGTATAACACGTATTCTGGCGTTATAAAATTTCTATATTTAGTAACGTTTGTTAATAATAGAAAGTTTCCTAATTTAGACCGTTTCCAAAATGAATAAAATTATTTAATAAATTTATACCCTTTTAATTTTATAAAAATAATTTAATATAATAAATTAATTTACTAACTAAATCATTTTAAACATTTATTTATTAAAGTGATAAAATAAGGTATAATTAATTCTTCGTATAAATCCTTTAAGTCTAACCCGAGCCAACAGAGATTCTCCATTCTCGGTCGCACTAAAACAAGCCAACAAAAATGTAAAATCCAAAACTGGATTAGCGACAGAAATTTCTATCGCTAACTATTGCTAACTGTCACTAAAAGGTTGTGTCAAAACTGTCCCAAATCTGACCTGACAAACTGTGACAGAAAAATCTATCACTAAACTATCACTAATTTCAGAACTAAACCTTATTATTTTCTGTTTAAAAATTTCCCACTGCTACTTATATTTTTCCCACCGTTCTTGTGTGTTTTCCCACTGCCCAACACAGCCAAACACCCCCTTAATAAATTTTTAACCCCCGATGGGTTTGTTTGACTGCGATGGCTGAACACAACGCATGCCGCCCCTGTGTGGGTCAAGGCTGGGCAGGGAAAAGGGTACCACCGAGACATCTTGATCTCGGTTTTATAAACAACAACAAAACGAAACACCCCTTAATCATATAACCCCTGCGGTGCTTTGTTCGCGGCTGGCCAAAAGGGAACATCACCGAGACCTCTTGGTCTCGGCTGGGCATCAACACACGCCACCAAGACATGGTGGTGTCTTGGTTTTTCGTGTAGCCATCCAATCTGACATCCCCTTTTATCGATTTACTGATTTATTTTCTCTTTTTTTGTCCGAATCAATTTAAAGAAACAATAAGGGAAGAACAAGATGATTACCGTTATATATATTGGCTAGAGAATGAAGATCGTGTACTAGTTTTCTTGAAGCAACCAGTCGAACCCCCTATTTTTTTGTCTTACTCGGCGGCCACACACATAGGTGAAACCCTAATTTTGGTTTCTCTTTTTTTTAAACGTATGAAGTGAAAGAGGCTTTGTTTTTTTTGTTTCTTGTAGTGTGGTTATGGGATGGCTGGGCCAAAAGCCCATATGCCTCTTGTTAACACTAAAAACCGGCCCCCCTTTAAATACATAAGTTTTCATTTTTATTATTTTCGTATTAAAGTTATTCACGTATCTTGTATATGTTTCTCGTGTTAATAATAATTACTCTTTGCTGTATCATAAATAATGCACACATAATATTTTTCTGAAACTTAATAATTACTTCTGAATAATTATTATTTATAATTTTTAACTGAAACTGAGCATACGTATTTAATATTCAGGAATTCTTAAATACGGGTTTTACAATTCTCCCCCTCTAAAAAATAATTCGTCCTCGAATTAAGGATACGATTACGCCGATGCTTTACGGTTATTATTGGTGACGGAAGAGATAAGAAATGTGCCGCTATAGGGAGGTTGGAGTGGTTGGAGATGGCCGGTAAAAGGTGGTTGGGATGGGTCGGTTGGAATGGTTGAATAAAGGGAAGGGGGGGGGGGGGGTGGATTAAGTGACCCCAATTAGGAGCTAGTTGGGGCATAGAACCGGGTTGGTGCAGGGGTACTAGGCTAAAATTAGGAGGGTTAAATTGACGAGCAGTATTTGATGAGTTGAAGTTCTAAAAAAATTCACCCATTGCAGCGTGCTGATGTGCCACATTTTGGTACGACGTCTGACCCCATTGTTGTGCAACGTCAGCCTTTAACGCTGCCAAGTAAGCCCGTTGCTACGCCACATCAGTTTGTTTCCTCAACAAATCTGTCTCTGGCGCATGTTGGGACATTATTTGTTGGAGTTCTTCCCGAGTCACAACGTTAGGTGGAGTTGGCGGACCGCGCCTACGAGAAGTTACAACAATAATTTTTTATTATATACAGCAAGACATAAATATGAACAATTGCTTTATATTTTGTTTTATTGAGGGCAACATGTGAGAAGTTAAGCTTCCACACGGTAACTTCTGCCCATTCCCGACATATTTTGTTTATTTTGACTAGGCATGATTAGGTCCACTATTTGTTTATCACTCATCTACGAGATGCTCCTTGCTTTAACTTGGTCTTGCAAGGCTTTCATCTTAACCTATAAAAAACAGTTTAAAACAAATAAAATTAGTTACTAAAGCATGTAAAGAGTTATATTACTTACATATCTATCATTGTTTTTTTTTTCGGATTTAAACTTGCCATCATTTGAGTTCCCCTTCCTCCACGTTTCAACGAGGTCCTCGTAATACCCCTTTTGGATTTTCTATAGAATATCAAATAAATTGATAACGAGCTATAATAAATAAACAATATAAACACCTTTAATAAAATCACAAAAATTATAAAGAGTCTTACCTATTCATTCCTTCCTTGCACGATTGACTTTTTGCCTTGATGGGTTACTATCGTGTTTTTGGATCGATTAACGACATTACTCGCACCTCTTTCCACCATATCTGGATGTGACTACCATTCAACCAAGTCATCTCAGTCAGCTTAGGTTCTCCCGTCCCACACGCTCGACGGTGGCATATTCTGTCTTGCCTGTTTGGGCGTCTCATAAACTGAATAATGATTGACCTTGATCTTGTTCTTATGTTTTTGCCACAATAACCTCTATTTAAGTTCCACCCCAAGCCTAACCCTTTCCCCCTACCGTATACACATTTATGTCAAACACCACCTTTTCCTGATTATTGAACCATACCGCGATGTCGAAATAGGTCTACATAAAAATATATGAATTTAAATAAACAAAAAATTTAAACATAACACACATATCTTAATGTCGATAACAATAAGAATAGAAGTAAAACAAACAATTAATACCTCAAGTGTAGGATAAATATGCGCTTTAGAGGCGTCTAAAATTTCGTTCCACTCGCAAGCAAGGGGAAGTGTCCGGACTGTTTCCCCCATAAGATGATTCAACAAGGATGCATAATCGCCTAGAAGATGGAAGGTAAGAAGATCCGCGGAATCAAAGCTAACCGACAAAGGTCGTTCGTTATTATTTCTAAACTCCTTCCTTAATTTCATACTTCCCATCTCAATACGTAGATTTGAACCTACAAAGATAAATTATTGAGTCGTGAAAATTCAAGTAACGGAAATTATAAAGAATCAGTGTTATAAAAAATAATAATCATGATTTCTTACTTTGGCACTGGGCCGGTACGGGACCTGTGGGCCGTCTGGGTGGACTACCACCAGCACCCCACTGTGTGATCTAGGAGCTACACACGCCATTTGTAAAATAACAAGTACAAGAGCACATAATTTACTTGACCAATTAATGCTAATACACTATGTAACACCCCCAAATTTACAACGCAACGGAATATCAACTTTGGGTGTTACTTCATAGCACATCACACACAGTCATAGAAAACAACCTCAAAGAGACGTTTTATTATATACACCATTCGACAATTTTATTAAACCATAGTTTTAATAAAAAGAGGTCTCCATGACTATTACAAATTTTAATAAAAGTAAATATTTGTCCAATGTTATCGAATGGAAATTGTTTGTTTTGCTTTTACTTTATCATGCGCGACTCCATGCTCTAGCTGCTCTTACAGCTAAACACCTGAGAATACATGCTAAAATGTCAACACAACGGTCGAGTGAATTCATAGCTTTTTAAATAAACAATCATGGGGTTTTAAATAAACCATAAAGCTTTTGAACACAAGAATCTCATCCATTGGCGATATTGTAACACATACAATATCTATATTCTACACTATTAAGCTAAGCTCATGACACTGATGTATTAATCAATAAATTTTCCCTAGTCAGGTATCTTGCCAAATACGCCATACCTCATGTACAACACACCAGGTTGAGCGTCCAACTCACATGTACGACCTGCCCGGGTGGGGTCATCATTCCCAACGGATCCATTCGTCTGTACAAGCGCCTACCCATCACAAGTAGTTAACGGTTCATGATTTATAGGGATTTTTCACTGGCAATACGTAACTTAGCCTTACTAATAGTGGGTCATTACATATACAATCAACGTTTGTGTTCATTTTCCAAAAGCATTCAATAAAACGACTTTACGTTTATTTACATCATCTTGTATTTTTTCATAGCATATATTCAAACAAAGAATGTTTATTCACAAACACGTATCCTTTCAAAAGCATATAAATATAAACACATATGCTTATTTACCAAGATCATGTATTCCCCTTCGTGGGTTTATAAACACATATAAAACAGTAAAAGTGAGGTTATGAGCTTACCTGATGTAGCTATTACACTAGATCAAGGAACAAACTTCCAATAGTCGATACACGACTTCACGAGATATCAATCGCTCATTAATCGAGAACGAGATGCCCAACGGTCGATATATAACCGAAAGAGACCTAATATAACGAGAGGCATCTTAGGTTCGAGACTATACATAAGTCATACATATATGTAAATAGTCCACATTAGTAGGTTTGGACATTGCATAAGTTTTATAAATCTTTCCATAAGACTTTTGATAACATAGATAATGTATTATCTCATTATAACCATTAAGCTCAATAAGGCCCATTAGTAGCCTATTACAAGTTCTGATTGACTCAAACCCATTATATGCTCGGTTTAGGTTTCATAGATTAAGTCTAGCCTCAGGCTCAATAGTTTCCCAATATCCATTATAGGTGTTCGTTATCCTTTTATGGCCTAAGTACACTAAATAAGCATTACGGGTTCTAAAAACGTATCAAACGATGTCGACTTAATATATCTCGTTGGCCCTGGGTCTTGGGTTTTCCAACCATCAGTATATGAATAGGTCTAGACTTCCCGATAAGTAGATCCTACCACCTCGGGTTTTATAAAAAATGGTCAAGTTACATATTTTATTGTTTCGGTGCAATTACGTCAATTTTATAACATGTCTCGATATTTAAGTCATTATTTCTAAACCGTAATGAGTCCTGATTCGATTTTTATACTCCCATCACCGTAATCAATTCTACTACACTTATAAGGAACTCTCATTAGCTATGTGTTTTTTTTATCAAAAAGGGTCAAATGATCAAATATCAACTCGGGTCAAGGCTGTTTTTGGACAACCAGATTCGGTTTTATGGTTTTGGCCGCAATTTTCAAATCGTTTATCTGTAGAAAATTCTCTGATTCATGTGTGTTCTACATAAATTTAGCTACAACTTTTAGTTTTACATATTTAGGGGTTAGTATATAAATTTTCAATGTTTTTAGCTGTTCAAAACTGGTGATCAGATTTGCCACCTATTTAGCGTTTCGACCATAACTAATTCATCCGACATCGTCACGAGATGAGCGACCCAGCCAAATCGCCACAAAAAAGCCCACCTGATATTATTATCCAAGGCTTAACACCTACTGAGTTCGACGATATAAACTATTTTTGCTACTGATCTAAATCTTAAAATCAAAATCAACACCCAAGGCTTGTTTGACTTGCATTTTGTTGTTACAAACTCCTATACAATGTCTAGAACCATCAAATACATATTACAACATATATTTACAGAGGCAAAAATGAAATCATACATATCATCCTTATTACAAAAATTACATGAAAATGGTTATACAAAAATTGACAAGGTATTTCTTACAAATGGTGATGAAGAAAAATAAGGATGATGCACCAAGGATTTTCATAACTCAAGCCAATAATCAACCAACTATAAATCTTTGAAAACTCTTTAATCTGTCCTTGAAACCATCTATTTGAACTTTAAATTCAGCCCTAAATATCTTTCGTAAGATGTTGATGATGATGGAGGTGATCATGATCCAAGAATAGAAACTACTAACACAAGTCTTCTACATATATTCAAGTAATATAGCTTGAAAATAATCTTGTGATTATGTTATTGTTGTTGCTCATGGTGTACGGAAAAAGCAATAGCATAATGGGTGTGTGAAGTTTCTTTGCAAATGAAATAAAATGGAAAATATTACATCTTTGTAGCTAGACTTGAAATGATCATGCAAAAGTTACTTAACATTTGTCCTCAACTAGAACACGTGTCTAGTAAATTTAGCATTGTTGGTGACGCTAAGATTAACACACAAGATGTGTTTGTTAGTTAAAATAATATCTCATTATTTGATAAAGCGGGTATTATTGAAGCCCGATATTTTAACAGTTACACGATTTAAAAGATACGCGTAAAACACGAAAAATAAACACTCCATATAAAACAAAAATGCCGACATTCGGATCACAGTGATATTCTGATAGATAAACGAGGGCTTATAATTTAATAAACATTAACGCGTTAATAAGCGAAAGACGCTTAAGGGTTAAACGTAAATGACGAAGAATGTTAGTAAAACGAGAAATTAAAACGACGACCATAGAAAATATATCTATGTCATAATGTGGATATTTACGATCGTTGACTAACATGGACTTTTCCGTTAAATGATAAATGACACGTATTCGATACGTTAAAGTCTTAACCTCGCCGGTTAGTCGAGAAATCAATATTATTCTTCGAACGAACATGACAAATAAAAGTCGAGTAATAAATATTGATCCGAATACTAGAAATAAGATTAGATCTCGGTCTAAATGTTGATTTTAAATATCGGGTTACTACGGAATCTACCCCTTTATGAAGCGACGTCCCGACGCTTAATTCGTCTCAATGGTCTTCGGTTAAAGGCGAATAGGTGAGAGATAAACAAGTCATCATTGAGGTTTCTAGCGAAGGTTGAAAACAAAAGTCAAAGCAACGAATACGCATTACGGGAACAAATGAACGGTTTGAATGTAGCTTCAATCGTTATAAGGAAACATGAATACGTAACTCGAAGGAGAAGCCATTGGAAGCGAAAAATTAACAAGTCGTCAATTTTTGGAAGTGCCTCAAGGTACATTACTACTAGCTTATCAAACATGCGACGGTCGATATAAGTTCGAATAAAAATCCACATGACAAGTGAAGAGTCGAAAGAAGTGGGCACATTTGGGAAACTTCTAATGTGACAATCAATTCAAAACATCGGTGATCACATCGATCAAATCGAAACACATATCATTCACGGTTCTCGTAAAACAAACTACGTCATAAAAATCGCATGGATAGTACATAATTTCATCGACAACGTTACAATACATTCAAGACGAGGTGATTGGTACCAGTCGTACAAAATCACCTATTTGTATGATCTCGAACATGCAAACCTATTTCTTCAAAAGCGAATTCATCGATACGTTAATCATTTGGAGTATACATTACTCTATCGAAAGAACTACGATCCAAGTCAAACACAAAAGCCATTACTAAGCACACATAATCACATTACGACATGCTTGCAAAATAGGCAAGCCATGCTAAATCGATTAGTTTAATCAAGTTAACTCGTGCTTGATAAATAGCCAAGCCATGATCAATAAGAATATTTGACAGGATTTTCGGCTAAGTTCAGTCAAAGGAAGGTTTGCAAGTTAAGGGATGTTCACGGACCTCATAGCCATGGATGTATATCCAAAAATATTTTTGTCATCAAAGGGTGCTCACACACGGATCCATACCCAAAAGATATTACAAAGTGCTCACAAACGGATCCATACCAAAAAGATATTACATGGTACGTGTTACCCATAATCGAACTTCATTTCACACTGCTGCCTCGAGCTCGCACAATGTACGACCACTCGACTAAATCGCATATCACATAAACACATAACAAGCAAAGGGTTGCACATTAATTTCAAATATGGATGTCCATCGTTGACCATCGAAAAAAGTCTTTAATGAACAATTGATAATAAAACTCAATTTCTAAACTCCTTTCACTTGCGGTGTCAGTTACAACATACTCCTTTTCGAGGTGGTAATGAATTTATTAATTCAATTCATTAAAAAGTTCAGTGCATTGGCAAACTTACATGATAAAAAAAGGAGTGTACTAATTAAACTTCTGCTTCAGTGATCAAGGTGATGTATCATATTCTTCGTCTAATTTGTAATACTAGACCAAGGGTTTCGTCATCAAGAAGAAGTCTTCGATGACCCTTCGATAGTAACAAGTTAAATTTCAAAATCTTTACATCCAAGATAAGTTATCGTTGATGAATTAATCGTCGGTCAAACCACAAGTACACACTTAAATCCTTGTGTCTATTAGATAAGTCGTCTATTCTTGGAACATGTGACGGTTCCTAATGGTTAGCTTATCTAGCTCACGATAATCAGGACATATTAGAAATGATCCATAAAGACAAATCATAACTCGAGAGAAGTATAACGGGTTACTCGTACATAGACGATAATCAATACTAACCCTAATAATGACGATAATGAACAATTCATACCAACGAAACACGAGTCGAAGAAAGACATCTATATACAAAATAATCAAAAACCAAGTCGGCCATACTTAAGCCCACTCATTTATAATTGTTATTTACATACAAAGGCGTCCCAATCTAAGAACTATATATTTATGGTTCACGAACTTATAACTTGTTTAAATAAAAAAGCATCCCAATTTATTTCAACAAGACCATTATAAATCATCCTACTCAGGTATTACCATCTCAAAAAACGATATCGTATCCAAATTACATACCATAGCAAGTAAAGGGTGTCAATAAACTTACTTCATGATTTCTGTATTCAAACGTCCCATTCCATTTGAATAAAGAAACCTTAAACAATCTAAGGCCGAGTGGTTTAAAACGTTCTTATTCAAATGTCCCAATCCATTTTAATAAGAGAACCTTAAATGACACATAGTTGGGAGATTTAAAATCTCTATATTTAAATGTCCCATTCCATTTAAATACAAAGTCTTAAGTCACTCAACTAGATGACTACTACAAGCATATCCTTGTTGTACCCAAGGTATATATAGTTGATTTGGGTATATATATATTTTTGGTCCAACATTGGCATCCTCCGTTTTGCCAACAAAACATAATCAAACACAATTAAACTAAATATTATATTACATAGAAGATGTCTCCTTGAAGAAATGATTCTTCAAAATCATAAGGAGTACAAAAATAAAATAATACGTTTATCAGTTATGTTTCAAAAGGAGATGTCCTAAGATGGAACATCACGATGAGATGACAACAATCGAGTTCAAATTATTCGATATGTGATTGATTACGAAACAATATATATGTACCCAAAGTATCAAACGAGTTTCATACTCGTATGTGGATAATAAATTAATTATCGAGATCAGTGATTGGCAGCGAGGCCAAACTCTATACAAAACCTATTCATAAATTTTTTGCTAACATTGTGAGGACCATTGCTTCACGCACAATGCCTTTCTATACCATAGTGGATAGATACACATACATACAACCATTTCTACATACACACAGGATCATATTATCACAACCAAGCATTGGTTTTTATGAGGCATGGGCGCGCAAATATTGTGTAAGGCAACAAAACAAGTTTCCAAAAGAACTGTTATAGTCCAGGTGTTCAAAACGACCTAGTTCTCTATAACAAGTGCTCAGATACCAATATGTAACAACCCCAAATTCATAATGCAACGGAATACCAACTTTGGGTGTTATTTCATAGCACATCACACGCAGTCATAGAAAACTACCTCAAAAGAGATGTTTTATTATATAAACTATTCAACAATTTTATTAAACCAGAGTTTCAATAAAAAGAGTTCCCCATAACTATTACAATGTTTAATAAAAGTAAATATTTATCCAATGTTATCGAATGGAAGTTTTTTGTTTTGCCTTTACTTTATCATGCGCGACTCTATGCTCCAGCTGCTCTTAAAACTAAACACCTGAGAATACATGCTAGAATATCAACACAACCGTTGAGTGAATTCATATGTTTTTAAATAAACAATAATGAACTTTTAAATAAACCATAAAGCTTTTGAATACAAGAATCTCATCCATTGGCGATATTATAACACATACAGTATATATATACCATACTATTAAGCTAAGCTCATGACACCGATGCGTTAATCAATAAATTTGTCCTAGTCAGGTATCTTGCCAAGTACCCTATACCTCACGTACAAAACACCCGGTTGAGCCTCCAACTCACAAGTGTGACCTGCCCGGGTGGGGGTCATCATTCCTAATGGATCCATTCGTCTGTACGAGTGCCTACCCATCACAAGTAGTTAATGTTTCCTGATTTATAGGAACTTTTCACTAGCAATACCCAACTTAGCCTTACCAATAGTGGCTCATTACCAATACAATCAACGCTTGTGTTTGTTTTCCATAAGAATTCAATCAAACGTCTTTATGTTTATTTACATCACCTTGTATTCGTTAAAAGTATATATTCAAACAACGAATGTTTATTCTCAAACATGTATCCTTTCAAAAGCATATAAATATAAACACATATGCTTATTTACCAAGAGCATGTATTCCCCCTCTCGGGTTTATAAACACATATAAAACAGTAAAAGCGAGGCTATGAATTCACCTGATATAGCTATTACACAAGATCAAGGAATAAACGTCCAATAGTCGATACATGAATTCACGAGATATCGTTCGCTCATTGATCAAGAACGAGATGCCCAACGGTCGATATATAACCGAACGATACCTAATATAACGAGAGGTGTCTTAGGTTCGAGACTATACATAAGTCATACATATATGTAAATAGTTCAATTTAGTAGGTTTAGACATTGCATAAGTTTTATAAAAATTTTCATAAGACTTTTTGTTAGGACCATTGGAATAGTTATTTGTAATAGGTAGACTAGGAGGTATGTAGTTCCTCCTGGTCATAGTAGTAGTAGGAGCAAGTCGTGCTCCTGGTCTTATAGAAAGTAAAACTTTATTATTTAGATATTATTCTGTTAGGATATGCATGAGATATGTTAGGAAAGAATATGCATATCAGTTTTATACGTTTTGGTTAATGATGTATTAGGGTTTCCTTGTAGTATAAAAGGAACCTTAGGCAGAAGGGTTTGACATACCTTCATCAAATATAATTCTAGTTCATATTAATATTAGAAATCCTTAGTAAAGGATAAAGTCGTTATAGTTATTCTATTCTTCTTGTTCATAGTATTTGTATTCCGCACTTATACTGTGTGATTTATATAAAGTCTCTCTGTGAATAGACTTGTGATTACAGAAGTCGTTCACCGTTCCTAACAGGCTGCAAGATCCACATCTAGTGGACCCAACAAGTGGTATCAGAGCCTGGGAGAGTCTCTGTACAAGAAGAATCAATTTTTCTCATTACTAACATTTTTGTTTAATTATGTCTGCCTCAAGTTGTACTCAAACAGGAGAAGATAGTACCCCTAAAACTCAGCAACCTCAGCAGATCATTGCTACGATTTCCAACACAAATGGTAAGTTTCCTCTTCTAAAAAAGGACGAGTATGATAGCTGGGCGATGAAGATGGAATGCTGGATCACCAACACTGATCAAGACCTTTGGAAGATTATTCTGAATGGAAACAGCAGGAAGTTGACTGGAAGAGACAAGAATGAAAGTATTATTCTTCTTGACCCTAAAACTCATGAAGAAATCACAACTGTTCAGAAGGAGATCAAAGTAAAAACTATTTTGCTGCAGTCTCTTCCTGATGATCACATGGGTGACTTTTATCATCTGGACGATGCTAGAGAAATCTGGAATGCAATAAAAGCAAGGTTTGGTGGGAATGAGGAGTCAAAGAAAATGCGAAGATCCATGCTGAGAGATGAATTCACAGACTTCAAGATCTCAGAAACTGAAGGTATCCATCAAGGGTATGACAGTTCCAATAGATACTGAGCCAGTTGAATCAACTTCGGTCGAAACCTGCCAATGGTGATATCAATGCAAGGTTTCTTAGAGCCTTACCCTACTCATGGAATCAGGTGGTAATCTCTCTCAAAGCAAAAGGTGGGCTTGACTATCTTAATTTTCATGATTTGTTTCATAAGCTCAAAACCTTTGAACCTCATGTGAGGGGATACTCAAGTGATTCTTTTCCTACTCCTGCTAACTCTGCCTTTGTGAGTTCTATGGGATCTAGTCCCATGTCCTATGCTAGTAGCCCAAGCAATACTGTGTCTTCTCAGCATACTTTTCAGCATACTTCTACTCCTGAACCAAAAGCCAAGTCTGGTAGCATGGTAGAAGCTGTTCTTCACTCTTTTGTTGCTGACGTTGATGCTCAACAGCAACTTGCTTTTGATTACTTCAAACAGGTTGAAAAACTTGACCTGGATGAAATGGATCTAAAATGGCAGATGGCCATGCTCACTCTTAGGGTTCATAAATTTGAGAAGAAAGCCGGTCGAAAATTTAACTATAACCCAAGAGAGCCAGCAAGGTTTGACAGAAGCAAGGTTAGATGCTATAACTACCAGCAGCAAAGTCATTTTTCAAGGGAATGCTCTAACAAGCATGACCAAGAGAAGAGCAGGTATTCAGCTTTCAAGATTCAGGAGGTGAAGGATGACAAGAAGGCGTTGGTGTCTGTTGACTCTATGGTCAACTGGAATGATCATCAGAATGCTGCCCTGGAATCAGCTGAACCTTCTACTGACGTGTTTGCAATGATTGCTGGGAATCTGTCTGATGCCGAGGAAGCAAAAGAGTTTGCTCTTATGGGCATCTCACCTCAGGTACAACATTATCCTCTTGGCTATCATGATAAATATTCAGAATTGTTGTCTCAATATAATGACTTAAATGATCAGAATGATAAGTATTTTTAGAGGTTCAAGCATATAAGGCTTCTTTAAAAACATTGGAACAACAAAAGAGTTGGCTTCAAGATACTCAACGAGAGTATGAGGATAAAATCAGAATTCTAAACATTGATTTAGAAAACACAAAAAATATGCTTAAATACACTGAAAAGGTAAAAGAAGACAGTATCAAAGATAAACACGACATGCAGGATAAATTAGATGCTACACTCTTTAGATTTGAAAAATGGCAAAAGGCACCTAAGAATCTTTCAAAATTGATGGATAGTAGTATGTCTGGTAGGATTAAAAGAGGGTTAGGATTTGATAAATATATTGATTCAGAAGATGTGTTTGATTTATCTTTTTCAAGTGTCTTTGATCCTGACAAGGAGGAAGAGGGAACACCTAGCTACAATAGGTTTAAACCAGCAGCAACAATGCATGCTGTCCCTCCACCTCTTACAGGAACTTTCATGTCCGTTACTAGGCATAATGACTTGGATGGATCACAGATGCATGAGTCCCCAAAAAGTTCTACTAATACTAATGACTTTGTCTCATGTACTTTCAGTGACAAAGCCAGTGACTCTGCATCATTTGGTTCAAGTGAAGAGTCGAGACCTACAAGCTCCAAGTCAAATAACCATGCTGCTACTAGTGCTAGGAAGAGTGAAGAGAGAGTTGCTTCTACTTCAACTGTGTCTAGTTCTGGTTTATTGAGTCCTAGGAATAATGTTTCTCCTAGAATTATGTGTAATAAAGTTAGCAATATGAAACAATGTCATTCTAATAAAAGGATGTTTAAAACATGTTTTGTTTGTGGGAGTGAATTTCATTTGATTAAAGATTGTGATTTTTATGACAAACATTCTTCTGTTTATCAAGCATTTCCTCCTCCTGGTCCACCAGGAGTTGTTCCATATTCTTCTAGAAGACTAAACCCATGTGCTCAATCTTTTTCTTCTTCTAGAAGGACCTCTCCATTAGCTTCTGATCATTGGAGAAACACTGGATTAATACCAAATAGACCAACCAGCAACTATTTTCAGACTTTTAATTCAAATTATGCATTTAATTTAGACCATATGTACTTTGGGTTGGGAAATCTAGGAACTGCTGTTAAGCCCTCAGCAGGTTGTTCTTGGTCAAACAATAACACCCGTATGATGAATAGGCAACCTAAGAACAACGGTGGATCTCATCAATCTTCTTGGCTATCTACTAAAGATCCACAAGGCAGGCTCAAACCTGAAAAGGTTTGGGTCCCCTTAAGACACTAACTTTTGCATATATCTTTTCTTGTTGTTGTAGGTTATCCCATACCAAGATCCTACTCTAGGAATTGTTGATATTGGATGATCTAGGAGCATGATAGGAAATAAAAGTCTTCTATCTAACTTTGTACCATTTCAAGGCGGAAAGGTCTATTTTGGAGGAGGTGAAGGAAGGATCACTGGCAAAGGAACGATTCAGACGCCTAATCTTAACTTTGAGCAGGTCTACTATGTGGAAGCACTTCAACATTTCAACTTGATATATGTCTCTTAGATTTGTGACAAGAATCAGTTTGTCCTCTTTACGAATACTGATGCACTAGTGTTATCCAAAGACTTTAAACTCCCGGATGACTCACAGGTTCTGCTCAGAATCCCTAGAAGACACAACCTCTATATCATCAAGCTGAATGAAGTCAATCCTACTGGTCAACTAGCATGTTTGGTTGCTAAAGCCTTAGAAGATGAAGCCACCAAATGGCACAGAAGGATGGGACATGTGAACTTCAAGACCATTCACAAATTAGCAAATCTGAACTTGCTCTCTGGTTTACCTCCCAAAACTTTCAGAAATGATATCAATTACCTTGCGTGCAGCAAAGGCAAACAACATAAAGCATCCTTCAAGACCATTACTGCTCTCAGCCTTATAACTGAACCATTGCAGCTACTCCACATGGATTTATTTGGTCCTACCTCTATTAGGAGCATTGACCACAAACAATTCTGCCTTGTGGTAACTGATGGGTATAGCAGGTTCACGTGGGTTTTCTTCATGGCTGCCAAGAGTGAGACCTACTCAATTCTCAAGGACTTTATTACACTTATTGAGAATCAGTTGTCTAAGAAGGTTAAAGGTATCCGATGTGATAATGGAACAGAATTAAAAAATGCAGACCTCATAGCACTTTGTAATTCTAAAGGCATCAAAAGAGATTATAGTGCAACAAGAACTCCTCAACAGAATGGTGTGGCAGAAAGAAAGAACAGGACTCTAATAGAAGCTGCAAGAATAATGCTTGCCGATTCCAAGCTTCCAACCATGTTCTGGACAGAAGCTGTCAATACTGCAAGTTATGTTTTGAATAGAGTTTCTATTACTAATCCTCATAAGAAGACTCCCTATGAGCTACTCACAGCTAAAGTACCAAACAATGCTCATTTGAAGCCATTTGGGTGTCCTGTCACCATTCTAAATACTAGTGACTATTTGGGGAAATTTGATGGCAAGGCTAGTGAAGGATAAATTGTGGGATATTTAGCTCACTCTCGGGCTTATCGTGTCTACAATCTCCAAGCCAAGCGGGTAATTGAAACTATAAATCCTAGGTATTTTGAGGAGAAGTCAAACATACGAGGCAAGGGTCCTGAATGGTATTTTGATCTTGATTATCTTAGTGATTCATTGGGATATTTTCGTTTCAAAACTAACCATGATGCAGGTCCACAAGTGTTTGCAACTTCTAGTGCAGGTGTTCATTCTAGTCTTTCAGACTCAGATGAAGAGGATGATATTTTTGTTGTTCCATCCTATTCCACCATAGTCTATCCTACTACTCCAAGTGATGCTACTCCATCAGACATTTTGGACTCATAAGGAGCTCTTGACACATTGCTCAAGCAACAACTAGATGCTACTACAGCAGCTGCTCAAGGTGGCTTTGAGTTTCCTTTGAATACTTCTGCTGACAATGCTACTCTTAGTACTCCAGTTGTTACTCCTAGTGCTAGTTTAACACCTATTGGTAGTCCGGCTAGTGATTCCACTTCCTCTACTAGATTCTCTAGTCCTTCTGACCTGGGAAACAATCAAAAGAAGTCTTCTACCAAGCTGGATGATATTCATAAGCAACCAATAGATGGTATCTTCGACTCTGCTTCATATGATGATGACTTTGTTGGGGATCTTAATAACTTGGCACCAGAAGTGGAAGTAGCTTCCAATCCAGTTTTGCAGTCACACAAAGACCATCCTACTACTCAAATCATAGGAGATCCTGGTTCTACTGTCAAGAATCGCAGAATGCATAAGAAAGCAACATCGGATCATCATGCTCTTGTGAGCTATATTGAGGACCAAAAGCGTAATAATAATACGGACTTTCAACACTGTTTATTTGCTTGTTTTCTTTCACAGGTGGAACCTAGATCAGTCTCTCATGCTCTTGAGGATCAAAGTTGGGTGGAGGCTATGCAGGAGGAGATGCAACAGTTCTTGTTTCAGAATGTTTGGATCCTAGTTGACTTGCCATATGGAAAGACAGCAATTGGTACCAAATGGATTCTCAAAAACAAGAAAGATGCGAGGGGTATTGTGGTGGGAAATAAGGCAAGGTTGGTTGTACAAGGTCATACACAACTTGAAGGCATTGACTACACTGAAGTTTTTGCTCCTGTTGCTAGGATTGAGGCCATTCGTCTGTTTTTGGCCTTTGCTTCTTATGTGGGCTTTACTGTTTTTTAGATGGATGTCAAGAGTGCATTTCTCTATGGCAAGATTGATGAGGAAGTTTATGTCACTCAACCTAAAGGCTTTGTAGATCCACTTCATCCCAAGTGTTGATGCAAAAGTTGGTTGATCCTTGCTAGACCCGAACTAGACTTAATTCGGGTTGGCTGGGTACCGGCTCCTGCACCAAGTGAATCGTCTGGTTGGGATCCTGCACACTAAACAACACGCGTTAAGCTTACCGTGGGAAGGTTTCCCACGATTAGACTCCGGCGTGAGAGTAAGTAACCGATTTAGGGTTATATGTGAGTTTAGAGAGAATTGTGATACCTTTGAGGAACCCTTGGGGGTTCCTTTTATAGGCAGTGAAACCCCAGTGGGCTTTCACTGACCCTTCGGCCCCAAGGAAAAGATAAGCACCAGAATTAGAATGATTGTTATCTTCTAATTCTGGCAATGAATATCTCTTCCTATTAGGATTAAGATATGCTTAGACAGAATATTATTCTGTCTGATCTTATGTCGGCCGCCTTGGGCCGTGGGCCGCACACATGTGCGAGCACTGTTCACTCAAGCCCATAAGCCTGAGTGATATTTATCCACCCTTTTACGATGGGCCGGATACGGGTAGTACCCGTGGGCCGGGCTCATGACCCGGTTTGGGGACTATACGTCATCATGTCCCCCCAGTCTAGTTGTTACAGCCGTAGGCGTAACCTCTAGACTATCAATCTGCCCTCCGGTCTTACCAAGAAAGGCCTTAGAAATGATAATGGAAATTTAGTTCCGGCCGCACGTGGCAACCAGTCGTATAAATATCCCTTAGTGAATACTACCGCAGCCGTGCGCGATGGCCGAGACAAATTAAATGCAACAGTTAATATGGTCTTACGTAAGAGCCGCATAACCCGACAAGAATCCAGTCGCATTAATGATATGCAACAATCCAGTCGTATACCTGCAAAAAGTGCATGATTACTGACCAGCCTCGAGCCACACGAAACTGTTTAAGAAATGACCCGTGGGTCCCCTACTGACGTTACAGAAATGTCAGAAATCCTATCCATTGGATAGGAAATGCGACTGACACGTGTAAAGAATCCATAACACCTCGGAAACCGAAGCCACCCTATATAAGGGTGAGCATGCGTGTATGTTACACACACAATTCATTCATCCCCCCGCCATTGTTAATCTTCAAGCTTTTCCTTCACAACTTTTGCCTTCATTTCCACGGACATCCATCACCGCAGGTTAGATCACCACGCCCTTAAAAACCTTTTCATAAATTATGGTTAAGGATAACCCCCTCATCACGGACGTCCTGAATGTGATGTCGGGAGAAAAATATCTCGACTTCCTGTCGAAGTACTATGTGCCTGAAAGCGTACACCCCACCTTTCCGGGTGATGGTGAAGCTATTACGGACGCACCGGCGGGGAAAATAGGCATATACACACGCCTATTTGACTCAGCCAACTACCGTATTCCGCTATCGAAGTTCTTAGTAGATCTTCTCATGTACTATGACTTTCATATCACCCAGCTCCACTGTATAGGGGCGTGTAAGATCAACCAGTTTGAGATTACATGCCACACCTGTAGGGTAACCCCCACCGTTAACCTGTTTAGGGCTTTCTATTTTCCACAGTTGGTGAACGGGTGGTTGTCGTTCAAGAAACGTCCCGGCAATTCCCCGATGACATATAGGAAACCCCTTGACTCCCTGAAGAATTGGTACGACCATTACTTCTTTGTAGATGAGAAGGTATTCCCCACCCCCTTTGTAGTTAAAACCAAAGCCCCAAGAGATTATCCGCCCAAGCCTAAAGACTATAGTAGCCGGGACCTGAAAATACTAGACACCCACCGCACGGAATTTCATAGAGGGTTGCCGGAGAACTTTCTGTGCTTGGTAGGAATAAGCCGTCGTTATTTTGGGAGGGATGACTTGTATCCGTGCTTCTTAACGGAGCAAGGCGAGGGTAGGTTATATATACCTTGTATATCCAATATGTCGTGTATATTTAAAATGTTACTAACCCACATACTTCTTTAATCATTTGCAGAGATGAACCTTCACGGATTGATTCGCCAAGGCGACCCCATGAAGGTGAGGGAAGGATTCCGGCCGTTGAAGCCGAATGAGCTCCCTTTGCTGGAAGCATTGGCCGACCGTACTATTCCATTGGAGGAGACAACCGAACCCAGGTCGGACGAGGAGGAACCTGTTATCGAAAAATCCCCATTGGATTTTCATAACGAAGATGGTGACGACCCATTGCTGGAGGGAGGCACCATTAACCAGGAGGAGGAGCGCGACCTGAATGAAGACAATACGCAAGCTTCCGGATCCTCCATACGTACTTCAAAAAAGAGGAAAACAACCAGGCGTGTGGCAAAAAAGATTGGGGAGGATGCCGGGGTTGCGAATGCTCCTCCCAAGAAGTTGCGACAAGACCATCCTCAATATCAGGGGGATGGCAACACCATGTCTGGTCAGGCCGACCCTACCCCGACCATGGAAGGGCCCGTTCTTCGTGTCGCTCCAGTGAACGCCGTAGCCCCTACCGGCCCAGATCCTACTACTGGCACCTCGTAAGTACCCATCCCGATGATGGTTTGTATCCTCGCATGATATATGTAGACTAAAAAAGTTATCTTGTTTTTTAACCACAGGGTAAATCCGGCGGTCGCAACTCAAGGAGAAGAGGTGGGGAGAAATCCATCCCCCGCGGTCACTAACAATCCTCCTTCCCCCACCCATGCCAAGGAACCATGCCACGAAGGGCCAGAGGAGAGCTTGCGTCTAGCTTGGAACCTATCAAGCTTGACACGGCTAGAAGCCGAATCAGAGTGCTCGGAGTTCATTGAACACATCACTCCGCCCGTCCTCGCACAGGATTTGGATGAGCTGGACCATGAGGCTTTAATCGAGCAGTTTGATGTGTCATCTGCACATCAGGTCACGGTGGGTGCCGCGCTGAGACGCAGACTGATCAAGGCCCTCACCAATGTGAGCCGTGCCGACAAAAAGATCGCCCGCCGGGAGGCTTTGGTTGTGAAGAGCGAGAAGACCATTGCGTCTTTGCAAGCGGCGTTGTTGACTGCTGAGGCGACGGTAAAGGAGCAGGCACTCCATGCCGAGACAAGAGAGAAGCGCATCGCTGAACTGGAGGCCCTTGTAGTCGCATCAAATGAGAAGGTAATCTTCCAAACATGTTGCTCATATACTTCTACTCCTTGTGTGTATGTAGCCCAAAAATATATTCGTACACTAACTCCCAATCTTATACGCAGGTGTCTGCGGCTGAGGCGGCTACCAAGGCGGTGACCGTGCAATCCTTCAGCATTGCTCAGGAGCGCGACGCACTGAAGGAGGAATTGAAGCAAGCTCAAAGCAACTTTGAAAATCACGTTGTCGCTGCTGATGAAGAGTTGAGCCGGGTGGTCGCCAGCTGTGTGGAGAGAGTATGCCCCCCCTACTGAGTGCAACAGCTGGCCGTAGGTGGATTATCGGGCAAGGGATGCGGCTTGCCGTAAGCGGGGCTCTTAACGCTCCACACCTATTGCAAGCCTTTGCTGGGGTTGTATCTGACGGGATCGACCGTGGTAGGCATGAAGGCATGATCCAAGCTGCGGAAATGATCACCAAAGGTGAGGATATCACCCGGCATCCGTATCACAACCTCTCCGCAGCGGGGAAAATGACTGCGTCAATGGACGCCTTGGCCAACCTTCAACACCCACTTCTGGACGAGCTTGAAGCCTTGAAAGACGCTCCCAACGAGATAATAATGTCTCGGCTGAGTGCTAACCCAACCCCTTTGACGCTGGCTACCTATGACTGTATATCCAAAGCTGTGTCAGGTGAGAAGCCGCTTGATGAAGCTTTAGACACTCTTGCCATCAAAGTTCAGAACGGGAAAGATGCTCGCGGGGAGGCTCTCCGTGCTTTGATTGAGGAAGGAAAGAAGGATCTAGAAGAATTCCTCCCCTCCGTGTAACTTGTATGTTTGTAGACATTTGTACTTATATTCGTCCGTGTATGTACACGGCTAAGACATGCATGTAATAACTTGTCTTTTTATTTTAGGAGTCCGTGTCAACCACGGCCATTTTGTTTGTTTAATTTTTAAACTTGTATATCTCATTGCAATCCAATGCTGCGTGACATATCACGTCTTACATACGAGTCCAATTTACTAGACATGCGACGTGCGTCTTTATTATGCGGATCACCGTATGGCTATAGCATATGAAACTTACCCCAACGTCTTGTGAGTAAGGTGTCTAGTAAGGATACGTGATCCGTGCGGCTGGGGTTGCATCCCTCTTACGCGGCAAGTTGAATTAGTAGGTTCACTTAATCCTCTTACCCCACCTGGAGGCGTTTGGTACATGTACGGTATTTTGAGAGAATGCATACGAAAGAAACATGGCATATTATAACACAAGTAAAATTCATACGGCTAACAAAGAATCTGACAAAGAGGAAAATAATTTGTACGAAACGGGCCGTGGAACTAGCTAGGCACCACGGCGTTTTATTAGAACGTTTACAAATTTTTTTTCTTTTTTTTTTTAATAATAACGACAAGTCCTAAAACAAAAGTTCATAAAGGAAACTTAGACAAACATAAGAAAAACAAATAAGACAAATAACCCGCATGGTTCTTTATTAAGACCGCCTATAGCGAAGTGTCCACGCGGGAGCCGTAGCTTTCAAAGATAGCACCTTTTTAGATTGGCGATGTTCCATGTGCGCTCTAGGTCGCGGCCATCCATATCGCGTAACTTGTACGCGCCCCGTCCTAAGGTTTCAGTGACTTCATACGGTCCTTCCCATTTAGGGCCCAGTTTTCCTGTATTTTCCACTCGACTTGCTTCGTTAGCACGATAGACGTAGTCTCCCGGTCGAAAAGAAACACCCTTGACCTTGGCGTCGTAATAAGCCTTCATTTTAGCCTTGGACTTAGCTTCATTGATGGCTGCTATTTCCCTTTTTTCTTCCAACAGATCTAGGTTGATTCGCAGTTGTTCATCGTTTGTGACGGCATTAACCTCCGCCGTGCGGATGGTAGGCATCCCTATTTCTGCTGGTATAACGGCTTCAGTGCCGTAAGCCAATGCAAACGGAGTATCTCCGTTAGCTGTTTTTATCATGGTTCTATGTGCCCATAGCACGTGTGACAACTCGTCAACCCATTTGCCCTGCCGCTCATCCAGCCGCGCCTTGATTCCGTTTCCCAAGCTCCTATTTGCTCGTTCGACAAGGACGTTCGTTTGTGGATGTTTAACAGATGCGAAGCGCCGTTTGATGTTCAACGATGCGCACCAGTCCTTAAATGGGTTGTCCGTGAACTGCTTGCCGTTGTCCGATATAATTTCTCCTGGTAGACCGAAACGGCATACGATGTGTTCCCACACAAACTTCTTGACCTGCTTACCCGTGATAGATTTTACTGCCTTGGCTTCTATCCACCGTGTAAAGTAATCCATTGCAACAATCAAGAATTTAACCCCTCCCGCAGCTACAGGAAATGGTCCTGCAATGTCAATTCCCCACTTGTAAAATGGCCATGGGGACGTGATAGGTGTAAGCTCCTGCTGCGGGTGCCGCGGTACTGGCCTATGCACTTGGCAATCCTTGCACCTGCGGATCATGTCGCGCGAGTCTCTGTGCATAGTGGGCCAATAGTATCCTGTTCGTAAGGCTCGGGCTACCACGGATCGTGGGCCTGCATGCATGCCGCACAACCCTTCGTGTATGTCACTGATCACGTAGGCCGCCTGGCGTGGTCCAACACACCGCAGCCACGGCTGCAAAAAAGAGCGTTTGTAAAGGATGCCTTCCCGGAGTTCGAAATGTTGTGACTTCCTTTTAACGCGCCTTGCTGCTTTCTCCTCGTCTGGAAGGGTTTCATTAGTCAAATAGTTGATGATTGGGGTCATCCATGTAGGTCCCTCCTCTTCAACTATAGTGGCCACTTCCCCTTCCGTGATGGACTTTTCCTTAAGTATTTCCACCAAAACCTGTTTAGATAAGTGGGCGAAGCTCGTGGATGCGATCTTACTGAGAGCGTCCGCTTTCTTGTTCTCGCCCCTTGGCACCTGCTTGATGGAAAACTTACTAAAAGTCGCGATTAACGTCTTGACTTTTTCCAAATACCTGACCATGTTGTCCTCCTTAGCCACATACCCACCTAGAATATGGTTCGCGACAAGCCGTGAGTCCACGTAGGCCTCAAGGTTGCGGACTCCCATTCTAGCGGCGATTTTTAAACCCACAATTAATGCTTCATATTCCGCTTCGTTATTGGTGGCCGTGAACTCGAAACGGAGGGCGTACGTGAATTCCATTCCTTCTGGGTTTGTGAGGATGAGGCCTGCCCCCGACCCGTCTGTGCATGAGGATCCGTCCGTGAATAGTACCCAGGGTTCCGCTGGGACCTCCTCTTGCTTAATGATTGGTTCTTCCTCATCCGGCTTTTCGATCAGGAAATCTGCCAAGATCTGGCCTTTAACAGCCGTCCTTGGTCTGTAAGATATATTATGCCCTCCTAATAGGATGCTCCACTTCTCTAGTCTCCCTGCCACGTCTGGTCTAGATATAACCTGCTTAATTGGCTGATCCGTAATCACGACAATCGGGTGCGCCTGAAAGTACCGGCGCAGCCGCTTTGTAGCAAATACTAGTGCTAGTACCAATTTTTCCATGGGGGAATAATTCAGCTCCGCTCCTTGTAATGTTCTACTTATGAAGTAGACCGGGGTCTGTATGGTGTCTCTATCCGTCATTAGTACCGCGCTTATTGCGCCTTGAGTAGCCGAGAGATACATAACAAGTTCCTCCTTTGGACGGGGAGCTACCAACATGGGGAGAGATGCGAGATGCTGCTTGAGTTGGCCAAAGGCTTCCTCAGCTTCCTTCGTCCAACGGAAGTCTCCCTTTCTAATACACTTCTTGAGTGTCTTAAATAAAGGTAATGACTTCTCTGCAGATTTGGATAGAAATCTATTTAGTCCGGCTAACTTCCCATTCAGGGACTGCACCTCCTTCCGTGTCTGCGGGGACGGTAGCCGTATCACTGCGTCTGTCTTCTCTGGACAAGGTTTGATGCCGTTCGGGTCAATCAAATATCCCAGGAACATTCCTTCTGTTGCCCCAAACGTACATTTCTTTGGATTTAACTTCATGTTAATCCTTCTCAGCGTGTCGAATGTCTCCTGGACATCCCGGAGGAGTGCCTCCTCCGTGTGGCTTTTTATCACCAAGTCATCAACATACACTTCCAAGTTGCGTCCTATTTGTGATTCGAAAGCTTTATCCACCAACCGCTGATACGTAGCGCCGGCGTTCTTCAATCCAAACGGCATTTTCGTATAGCAATATACGCCCTGGCTTGTGTGGAACGCCGTTTTTTCTTCATCCTCCTCAGCCATCTGGATTTGGTGATACCCTTTATACGCATCCAAGAAGCATTTGAAAGGATATCCACACAAGGATTCTACTTTCCAGTCAATTTCTGGTAGCGGGTAACAGTCCTGTGGGCAGGCCTTGTTTAGGTCCGTGAAATCCACGCACATGCGCCAACTTCCGTCATGTTTTTTGACCATGACTGGATTGGATAACCACTCGTGGTAGTATACCTCGCGCATGATGCCTGCGTCCACCAGCTTCCGCACTTCCTCCAGTATAACTTGACTTCTCTCGGGCGCCTGGCCACGCTTCTTTTGTTTGATGGGTTGGTACCCTTGGCGGATCTGGAGCTTATGCTCTGCTATCGTACGTGGCACACCCGTCATATGTTTTGGTTCCCATGCGAATATGTCCAGGTTTGCCCTTAAGAGAGAGCACATGGCCCTTTTGCCGCTGTCTGAGAGCGCTCCTCCTATGGATACCTCCTGTTCCGGGTAGTCAGGGTGAATGGCCACCTTCCAATTGGGCGGTGGTGCTCCATCCTTGGGTGGTACAGGTGGTGCCGGTGTTGTCACAGTGTGACATTCGGATGTTGGCACGACTGTGTTGTAAATAGTAACGATTCCCCCATCAACGGGGAATTTAATCATTCCGTGTGCCGTAGAGGGTACTGCTCGGATAGCCAAAATGCCTGGTCTGCCTATGATTCCATTATAAGGAGAGTGTGAACGTATCACCATGAAGTTCATCCACGTTGTAGTGGAATGTTCCTCATTCCCAATGGTGACAAGCAAACGCAACTGCCCTATTGGCCAGATAGTATCTCCACTAAAGCCAGTAAGCGGCAACGTGGCCGGTACTAATTGGCTCCTTATCTCTGGGCATAACTGCACAAAGCAGTGTTCATACAACACCTCTGCTGACGACCCCCCATCCACATACATGCGGCGAACATTGTGCGTTCCAATGCTTATCTCAATGGTGAGAGGCGCATCAACCACGTCACTTGCTGTGATGAGAGGGAATGAGATTTCCTTGCCGCGGGAAAATTTTTGGCCAATTTTCTGCCTCGTGCGGCGCTGTCTGGATTGGATCATGTATATGGTAGAAGGCTTGTCCTTTTGGGGATCCTTCTTATCATACTTCTTGTTGTTGTCCTTTCCGTCTTTCCAATCCTTAACCAGGTGCTTGAGTTTGCCTGATTTGATTAGCGACTCGATATGCTTCTTCAGCTGGATACACTCCTCCGTGCCGTGTCCTTTGTCATTATGGAATTCGCAGAAGCGACTTCCCTGCCGACGTTCCGGGGGTGTGGTCATTGGGGGAGGTCTTGGAAAATTCGCCCCTTCAGTCAACAAGATCTCCCGGTAGGACATCTTTAGGGGGGTGAACTTGTCGTCCGACCTTCCGCCTTTGCTCTGGCTTTTATAGTCCGAGCCCTTGTTGTTGTTCTGGTTGCCCTGACCGCCCGACTGTCTCCGGGACTGGTCATTTGAGCGGTACCCATTTCCTCGGGATGGGTAGGCTGCGGCAACCGCTGTTTCTCCCTCTATGAAATTCCTAACTCTCTCCATGAGGTCATCATATCTTTCTGGACGCTTGTCGTTGAGACGCCTGATCAGTTCTCTGTCTGTTATGGCGTGCATGTAGTCCGAGATTTTCAGGAGCTCTGGCATGGTTCTCGTGCGTGTGCACTCATCATTGAAGCGCTCGGTGAAGGATTCTGTGGACTCCCCCGGCCGTTGCTTAACAGTTGCCAATGAAACCGGATCCCTATTATACTTCTTCCTTTGAGTATAATTGTTCTCGAACGCAGTGCGTAGTTCCGTGAAACTATCAATGCTCCGTGGGGGGAGTGCCTCGAACCAGTCACGAGCGTTTCCAATTAAGGTCGAATTGAACATTTGGCACCATATAGGCATGGGCCATCGCTCAATTTTAGCCTGAGTATCAAATATTTTGAGGTGATCGACAGGATCACCGGACCCATCATACGTCTTGATACATGCCGGCATGCGGCGTTTGGTGTCCTCAGAGTAGTTCCGTATGCGAAGAGTAAACGGATCTTCCCTGGGATCAGCCCATGGCCGCGTGAGCCTAGGGTCATCCCATGGTTCACACCACGGACGCGAGAGGTCCTCTGCTTCCGTATCCCTATAGTAGGGGCCACCATAATACTCATCATTGCTTGGTGGTGGTGGCGTGCGCCTAGGCCGGCGGCATTTTGGCGGATGGTCATCTGAGTCCTCCCCAGACGGATCTGGGGACAGCGGTGGTGCCCCGCCTTTTGAGTAGGGACCACTTTTTTGAGACGAACCAGGAGCCTTCCTCCCTGTGTTCATTCTATCCCACACACTTGGGCGGCGTGTGGTTCTGGTCAGCTCTCGGTCTGGCCGCTCGGGTGAGCCATCCGATCTTTCTCCCTCTTGAGGCTGCGTTAATTCTTGCATGATGCGATCCCCTATGCGTTCAAACACATTCCGGGGTTGAGGGTCTTCCTCAAAGGTTCCCTGCTCCCGAGGCTGAGTCCTCCTTTTTCTCCGATTTCGGGAAGGAGTGGATGGTCCACTGTCGCCAAAGTTGAGTCGGGCTTGGAGGTTCCTGCCCAGGCTCAATCTTGATGCGATCCCTGGGATGATCCTTTCAAAATTCTGAGTGAGAACTCGAGTGAGCTCATCCTCGCTGAGTGGTTGAGCTTCCACTTCTTCCTCCATTAAGGGTCTACGTGGCTCCTTGTTAGGAGGGGCTGGCGCACTTCCCGGATCAGGGTTGTCCAGGGTTGAAGTGGGCGGGGGTGTCACCGAGATCGTGCTCGTCACCCCTGCGGACTGAAGACCGCCACGGTTACCTGGCCCGCCTGCGAGGCGGCTAGGTGATTGGTTGGGAATAAGAATCCCTTCCCCTGGGGGCTTCCGATTCCCAGGATTCACGTTCCTGGGGTTAACTGGCGGATGCCCCTTCGTCATTGAAAAAATCGAGATGAGGTTTTGTTCTAGCTTAGTGTTAAGGTCCCACGGATGGCGCCAACTTGTTGATGCAAAAGTTGGTTGATCCTTGCTAGACCCGAACTAGACTTAATTCGGGTTGGCTGGGTACCGGCTCCTGCACCAAGTGAATCGTCTGGTTGGGATCCTGCACACTAAACAACACGCGTTAAGCTTACCGTGGGAAGGTTTCCCACGATTAGACTCCGGCGTGAGAGTAAGTAACCGATTTAGGGTTATATGTGAGTTTAGAGAGAATTGTGATACCTTTGAGGAACCCTTGGGGGTTCCTTTTATAGGCAGTGAAACCCCAGTGGGCTTTCACTGACCCTTCGGCCCCAAGGAAAAGATAAGCACCAGAATTAGAATGATTGTTATCTTCTAATTCTGGCAATGAATATCTCTTCCTATTAGGATTAAGATATGCTTAGACAGAATATTATTCTGTCTGATCTTATGTCGGCCGCCTTGGGCCGTGGGCCGCACACATGTGCGAGCACTGTTCACTCAAGCCCATAAGCCTGAGTGATATTTATCCACCCTTTTACGATGGGCCGGATACGGGTAGTACCCGTGGGCCGGGCTCATGACCCGGTTTGGGGACTATACGTCATCACCAAGAAAGTTTACAAGGTGACCAAAGCTCTCTATGGACTTCATCAGGCTCCTAGAGCTTGGTATGAGTGTCTTTCCACTTTCTTGTTGAAACATGGCTATAGAAGAGGCACAATTGACAAAACACTATTTCTTAAGAGGAATACCAAGGACATTATCCTTGTTCAGGTATATGTGGACGGCATAATATTTGGGTCTACTAAGAAGGAATGGTGTGATGAGTTTGAACAACTGATGAAGGGCGAATTTCAGATGAGTGCTATGGGAGAGCTTACATTTTTCCTTGGTCTTCAAGTCAAGCAACAGTCGGATGGAATCTTCATAAGTCAAGATAAATATGTTCATGAGATCCTTCAGAAGTTTGATATGGATCCTCTTAGACCAGCAACAACACCTTATGAAGTAGCTAAAGTCAAACTCAAGAATGAGCCAGATCCTCCGGTAAATGTTCACATGTACAGGTCAATGATTGGCTCACTCATGTATTTGACTGCATCGCGTCCGGATATTATGTTTGCAGTAAGTGCTTGTTCTAGACATCAGGTGGCTCCAACGGTTTCTATCTTGAATGCAGTCAAGAAGATTTTCAAGTACATCAAGGCTCAACCCAAGCGAGGCTTGTGGTATCCTAGAGAATCACCTTTTGTTCTTGAAGCATATAGTGATAGTGACTATGCAGGTGCTAATAATGACAGAAGTCTACTACTGGTGGTTGTCAGTTTTTGGGTCGACGACTTATCTCATGGCAATGTAAGAAACAGACGATAGTAGCTACTTCTTCAACAGAAGCTGAATACGTAGCTGCTGCTAGTTGTTGTGGACAAGTCTTGTGGATACAAAATCAGATGCTTGATTATGGGTTCAACTTTATGAACACCAAAATTTTCATTGACAATCAAAGCACTATCTGCATTGTGAAGAATCCTATTTTTCATCAACGTACAAAACATATAGAAATTAGGCACCACTTTATCAGGGATGCTAATGAGAAGAAGTTGATACAGGTTCTTAAGGTTCATACGGATGATAATGTTACTGATCTATTGACTAAAGCCTTTGATGGTCCTTGGTTCAACCACTTGGTGGTTCACATTGGAATGGTCAATCCTTGAGACCTAGGATTGAGGGGAGGCTAAGCCTAAGGGGAGGCTTAGTGTACATATTTACTTGCACAAATTAACATATTGGTAGTTTTTAACAACAGATTATATGGTATTTGCGGTGTGTGCTACTTCTATTGGAGGATTTTGGTTACTTCTGGTGGTAGTCTTTAACTTTTAGTGGATAACAATTCTTCCTTGTTGTTAATGGTTGGCTTCTAGTCTTGGTCTGGGTTACTGTTCACTATGTTGACTTCTGTTGACCACATTGTGCTTCTAGTGTTGACCCTTATGCGTTTTGATTTTTAGTCAACGCAAGTTTCTTCTGGTGTATATCATATTATATAACTTTGGTAACTGGGATTTGCAAATAAAGTTATAAGGGGCAAGTGGTTACTTTTGCATTAACTGCCTAATTTGAAAGGGCAACTCACATTATTAGGGGTCAATGAACATTTACAAGACCATTATTTATGGTCAATTACCCCCTTGACTCATTCATCACAACCATAACACACACACACGCTCCTACTCTCTCAATCTCTAATCAATCACTCTCCATCACTTCCAATCATCATCGATGGATGCTCTGTTCTACAAACCCGATCACAATAAAGTAGCGTATCTGGGAGATGGTCCTAAACATGATGAATTCACAGACATCCTCGAGTTTATTGAGGCTTCTAACCTCAGGTATGCTTTTACTGTTTGCCCGATTGTCTATGATAGTGTCATTCACCAGTTTTGGGACACTGCTCATCTTGTGGATGTTTTGGGTCGCCCACTTGAACTCCATGCTACCATTGATGGACGTTCTTATGTGGTTTCAGAAGCTTCTATTAGGAGTTCACTTCATCTTCAAGATGAAGGTGGTGTTGTTTCTATCCCTAATTCTGAGGTTTTGGATCGGATGGCAGATCTTGATTATAAACATGGGGGGAAGTTTAACTTCCAAAAGAATAGGTTTCCCCCCCCCCCCCTAGTGGAAGCTTCTAGTGCACTTCTTTATTCAGTGCTTAAGCCCTAAGTCTGGGAGTTGGGATGCATTTCCCATTCCTTTGGCTACTGGTTTGATCTGTATAGCACACGGTCGAGTGTTTAATTTTTCTCGCTACTTATTTGCTGGGATGGTTTGCAATCTTAGTAGTACTGGATCTAGAAAGAAATTTTTAATGTATCCTAGGTTCTTACAGCAGATACTTATGTGTATACCTCGTGATAGGGAGGAGTATGAGACCCCCAAGCTTAGTTCTAAAGTTTACTCCAATATGGCTCTTGGGTTTAAGGGGGTTTGGAGGCCCCTTACTGATGCTATGCTGGGCCTTGCCCAAGGTCCTCCTAATGTTGTTCCTCCGGCTGCTGAAGTTGAGGAGGAACTTCCATTAGGAGATGATCCTATGGAGGATGAGCATCTTGCTGGTGGTGTGCTCATGTGGTGGTGGAAGAGCCAGTTGAGGAAGTGGTGGTTGAAATGCCATCCACTTCCAAGGCTGCCACCTCTTCTATGCCAAATAAGTCCCCATTTGTGGATACTCCCCCTTCTAGTACAACCCCTCATTCTGCTGAGAAGCCCTCTAGTTCTCGTGCTCATAATGCTGACCCCTTTATTGCTTCAGGTTCCAATGAAGCTTTCCCTGATCCAAGTCCTCTTGGTGGGGAAGCGGAGGAACCTGCTACACTGACTTCTTTGCTTGATCTCATGCACAGGTACCATGAAAGGATTATTTCTTTGGAGGCAGATTTGAATCAGCATCGCAAGCTTACTAGGGAATTTGTTCTTCCAATGGCGGACCGGATTAAGGCTTTGGAGACACAGCAGAGGAGGAGGAAGAAGCATGTTGTTCATTCTGATTCTGATGAGGATGTTGAGGATCTTGTGGAGGATGGTTTGACTTTGCTGGCGAAGGCTGCATTTGCTGATAAGCCGTATGCTGATTTGCCTATTCCTCCTAGTCCATCAAGCATCCCTCCTACTGTTGCTACCCCTAGACCAAAGGAGGATATTGCTGGTTCTTCTGCTGGTACTACTGCTTGTCCAACTGCTGGACCGTCTCATGATCCTAAGGGGAAAAGCCCCTATGACTGATGCACCCTCACCCCCTAGAAAGCGTACTCGCAGACAACTTGAGGAAGTCAGGTTGGGGGAGGAGGCTGCACAGCGAATGCAGGCGGAGATTGATCAAGCTGCTAGGACTGAGGAAGAAGCTTATCAGAAGCAAAGGCGTGAATAGTTGCAGCATGATGCTATGCATTGGGATGATAATGATTGGATGCAGGTGCTTACTATTCTTACATCTGATTATTCTTAGTTTACTGATCTCTTGGGTGCTGATGTGAATGAGCAGAACTGTATCCCCCGGGCAATGGCATTAATGCGCAAACAACAATTGTCTCTGGCTGCTCAACTGTGTGAAAAGCGTCGGAACAGATCTTTGACAAGAACCGAGGAGAGGAAGTTAATGCAGAGGTATGTCAAATATCAGTCGTGTGCTCACTTTACTGTTGGTTGGACATGGGATCAGGTTAGGGGATTGTCTTTTGACGAGCTTAAGGATCTATACCGAAGGATGATAAAGAGTCAAAACACACCGGTTCCGGAGCGCTTCATCTATCGTCCTCCTCCACGAGTGGTTCCTACTTCTCAACCTGCTGTTGCTCCTGGTTCTTCATCTAGTGTTCCTCTTGTTTCTACTGGTATACCATCTGTTGTTGATACTTCTACTGCTGGTTCCATACCCACACCTTCGGTTGCTCATCCTGTTTCATCTTTGGGTCCTACCACCACCACCAATGCTACTAGTACCACCCATGCTACTCCTATTATGGAACAATCCTCACCACCAGTTACTGACCCTCAACCTACCCCTTCTCCTGGTGCAGCTACCTTTGATCCTTTGGTTGGTCAAGGTGTTGATTCTACTCCTTCTGATCCTATTGATGCTACGAAGGTAACGGTTGAAACCTCGTTTGGTGTTTCAACACCTCGTCGTTCCATTTGCAAGAAGATGGCTAGACGTGGTAAGTCTGTTCCATATGAGAAGCGTGCTCCTGAGAACCTTATTGATGCAGCTTCGGACAGTGACACTGAGTTTCCAATGGGTACGGGGTTTATTACTACTTGGACGGTTAAGCCATCCACAAGTGTTGCTGGTACATTCACCCATAGGATTTCCATCAGTGATGGTTATATTCGTTATGTCTCGGGTTTGCAAGGTGTTTTGACTTGGGCGGATCGTAGGGATCTTATGTCGTTGTATGGGTTTGTGGATGCTGGTATTCCTACACATCCTAGTGAGGTGGCCAACTGGCCTGGTTTGACAACGTGGGCTGACTTAAAGATGATGCTTGACTCTCCTCCACATGATCCACATTCTGGTGTCTGGAAAGACCAGCCACGCTGGGTAATCAAGAGATGGAAGCTGTATGCTGGCTGTGGAGTGCATATCTTGGAGTTGGAGTCTGGTGCCATAGTGTTCAAGCTTACGGATATGGACTATCCGTTGACTATTGCTACTATGGAGGCCATGCTCGCATGTCATTTGCAGATCTCCAATGCCCCTTCAGGGAATGAGACTTCCATGGATACTACTCTGGTGGAAGGGATACAAGCTCGGTTGCAAGCTGACAAGGTGGCAGTGTCTGGTATGTGATGGGTATGTTTTTATGTTTTTGTGTTTATACTGACATTCTTTTCACCAATCTGTATAGTGATTGGTGACTTACATTATAGATAGTTGAAAAAAAATTAAAAAATAAAATAAAAAATATACTTTTTATATAATATCTGCTTATACTTTAAACAAATGATAGATTTCACACTTGTGCATAATATAATATCTGCTTATACTTTTCTAAACATTGGGTTTCATTTGACTGTTTCACACTTGTGCTGGTTTGGAGTTTCATCTGGTGTTGGACCTGGTCCACACAACAAATGGTGTTCAACTCACCACGTCTCACAGACAAGAAAGAGTTGATTCACCATGAGGGTACGGCTCTGGTGTGATAGTCAAATCCGTTGATGGTTGCCAGGTTACCCAAAACTGGATGGTTTTCACTTGCCATGGTCCTAGACTGAAAAGTGGCTAATCCAAGGGGGTACGACTCTTGGTAACGGTTTTATCAAATCCGTTGATAGCTATAATAGATTGCTCAAAGCTATAGGGTTTTCAACTCACCGATGCTTCATTGCTAAGAGTTTGTTGGGTCTAAATTAATATGAGTTGATGTGGCAGAAACTCCAAAACGAAGAAAACATGCTAGACGCTGACACGCCATGTTTGGACGCTGACAGAAGTCTACGGCGCTGATGGAATTTCTATTTACGGAATATATTGGATATATTCTAAATAATATATTCAATATATATCTATAGAAATAGAATATTTAGATGTTTATTTGATATTATCTCTTGTAGATTCTGTTCCTTCCACTATAAAAGGAACAAGAGTCTTAGGTTTTATTCATATTATTCATTCACAATGTAAACCTAAAGTGTGTGTCGACTAGGTGTGGGATTCAATGTACACACACCTAGTGATTGTTGATTATTAATATAATTAGCAATCCATTTGTTTTAATTCGTGTTCTTTGTGTCCAAACACCTTGTTATGATCATTGTTCTTATTCCGCTATGTTATCATATGAATGATGATCAATCTAGATATAATGGTTCATAACCATTGAGTCTAACGATCAATGGACTCCACAATTGGTATCAGAGCCTAAGGCTCTTGATATCTAGGTCCGACGAGGTGTTCGTGTATCGTGAAGAAGAAAAATTCGTATAGAGTTTTTCTGGACGTTTTTGTGTGCGCAGCAGCATTCAGAAGAGCATAACTTTTTATTGAACCGTTGGATCGCCACGAAATTTTATATGTGTGTTCTACATACATATATCTAGATATCCACCGGAGGGATTGTCAAGATCTATCCTCAAGAAAAAGTTATTAAGCGTCGAAGTCAGCAGGGGTCATATGCTGTTTTCTGTGAACAGTAATAGTAAAAACGCGATTTCTCCTTCGTTAACCGTTGGATCGTCGTGAAATTCGATCTGTAGGTTCTTGACACTTATGTCTAGGATCTCACCGAAGGGATCTTCGATCTGAGCATTTATGAAGAAGTTATTCGCTGTCGAAGTTCACTGCAGTTTATGGATTTTCACATGAAATAATGATTTAGGGTTTATAAAACCCTAGATCAATTAGCCGCTGATGGGAATTATTTAGACGCTGATAGATGTTGGTGTGACGCTGACAAGACATGGATGAGACGCTGATGACGTCAGTGTTTGGGACAAGATGCTGACAAGGTTTAAAGTTGGCGCTGATGTTTGTTATTTAGGCGCTGACAGGCTTAATTTAGGCGCTGACAGGCTTAATTTAGGCGCTGACAGGCTTAATTTTGACGCTGACAGAATAAGTCAACGCTGATAGGTTGACAGTGTTGTCCGATATATACATTTTAAATGCTGACAAGTGTTGTCTGATATTGGACAACACACAGTGTTGATATCTTGGACAGTGAAGGATATTGGACAACACAAGGAAGGCTGCTGTTTGAGAAAATTGGACGTTTTAAGCACACAAAAAGGAGGATTATACACACAAAGGTACATGGAATCTCCGTTTTAATATAGAATATCATGATGATATTAAAGGCTCGGATATTTTGAAAGGGATTAATGATTTTTAAGTAAGTTAGCAACCATTCATGAAGAATTTTATTGAATTATGTAATCGGGATAGCCTTGTGAAAGAGTTATTCGCTTACATCTTTTACATATGAAGATAATGACTTGTCATGAAGAGGTGTTGGCTTAAGGGGAAGAATTCTTATGGTAAGTTTGATGATTGAAGAAGATTTTCACGAGGTTATGTTCTATCATATCTTGAAAGTAATTAGCATGACAACTAACTTTCAAGGTAACTTGTTCGTGCTTTCATGGTTGGTGATGAAGACTTGTCATATCTAGCAAGCCAATTGCTATCACTTGAAGGAGTTACATTATCGTGCTCAGTGTCTCACATAGGATGAGGATTTTTGACAAACGGATCGAGGTCTACTTATACTTTGTACCATGAGTATAAGTTCTTCATCACATAGATAGTACAAGACATGGAACACAGGTTTGGGTTATTCTACTTCTATATCAAAAATATTATAGTTATTTTTCTTCAGGATCATTACATAGAGCTACATTTGGAGAATCTTCAAAGATTGCATACATTGTTTACTTTCCTGTTGATGTGACAAAAAGGGGAAGATACGCATGCTACACTTGAGGGGAAGCAATTTGAAGATCATGTACAACTTACAAGAGATATACAAAGAGTTTTGCCGACATCAACTAGGGGAAGATTGTTGGGTCTAAATTAATATGAGTTGATGTGGCAGAAACTCCAAAACGAAGAAAACATGCTAGACGCTGACACGCCATGTTTGGACGCTGACAGAAGTCTACGGCGCTGATGGAATTTCTATTTACGGAATATATTGGATATATTCTAAATAATATATTCAATATATATCTATAGAAATAGAATATTTAGATGTTTATTTGATATTATCTCTTGTAGATTCTGTTCCTTCCACTATAAAAGGAACAAGAGTCTTAGGTTTTATTCATATTATTCATTCACAATGTAAACCTAAAGTGTGTGTCGACTAGGTGTGGGATTCAATGTACACACACCTAGTGATTGTTGATTATTAATATAATTAGCAATCCATTTGTTTTAATTCGTGTTCTTTGTGTCCAAACACCTTGTTATGATCATTGTTCTTATTCCGCTATGTTATCATATGAATGATGATCAATCTAGATATAATGGTTCATAACCATTGAGTCTAACGATCAATGGACTCCACATTGGCGAGTCCAGAAGGGTACGGCTTCTGGTAAAGACATATCAAATCCGTTGACGGCTGTGATGGTTTGCCTAAAATCATCAGGGTACCGCCACTCACCATTGATTCACGTTATAAGAGTTGGGCTGGGTTCTGGTCTCCCAGGGTGATGCTTATTCCACCATAAAGACTGGCTAGCCCAAGAGCGAGCAACTACTTGGTAAAGGCTCATAAAATATGCTCATGTGGCTGTGAAGATTCAACAAGATGCAGATTTGTTTCAAGATTTCAAGAAGCTTCTAGGTGTTCATTGTTGCAGCGGTCATTCTGTTCCTTATGCTGATGGTTTTGATGCTGCTGTTTCTTTTCCTGTTCCAATCCTCAAGCTATGTTGCACGGTTTACCAGGAAACTTGAACTCAACAGGTCAAATTCAAGTTTAAGAGAGGATTGTTAGGACCATTGGAATAGTTATTTGTAATAGGTAGACTAGGAGGTATGTAGTTCCTCCTGGTCATAGTAGTAGTAGGAGCAAGTCGTGCTCCTGGTCTTATAGAAAGTCAAACTTTATTATTTAGATATTATTCTGTTAGGATATGCATGAGATATGTTAGGAAAGGATATGCATATCAGTTTTACACATTTTGGTTAATGATGTATTAGGGTTTCCTTGTAGTATAAAAGGAACCTTAGGCAGAAGGGTTTGGCATACCTTCATCAAATATAATTCTAGTTCATATTAATATTAGAAATCCTTAGTAAAGGATCAAGTCGTTATAGTTATTCTGTTCTTCTTGTTCATAGTATTTGTATTCTGCACTTATACTGTGTGATTTATATAGAGTCTCTCTGTGAATAGACTTGTGATTACAGAAGTCGTTCACCGTTCCTAACAGGCTGCAAGATCCACATCTAGTGGACCCAACACTTTTGATATCAATCTACTATGTATTATCTCATTATAACCATTAAGCCCATTAAGGCCCATTAGTGTCCCATTACAAGTTCTGATTGACTCAAACCCATTATGTGCTTGGTTTAGGTTTCACAGATTAAGTCTAGCCTCAGGCTCATTAGTAGCCCAATATCCATTATAGGTGTTCATTAGCCTTTTATGGTCTAATACACTAAATAAGCATTACGGGTTCTTAAAACGCCTCAAACGATGTCGACTTAATATTTCACGTTGGTCGGGTCTCGGGTTTTCCGAGCATCAGTATATGAACAGGTCTAGACTTCCGGATAAGTGGATCCTACCACCTAGGGTTTTATAAAAATGGCCAAGTTACATATTTTATTGTTACGGTGCAATTTCATAAATTTACAACATGTCTCGATATTTAAGTCATTATTTCTAAATTGTAATGAGTCCCGATTCGGTTTTTATACTCCCATTACCGTAATCAAGTCTAGTACACATGTAAGGAACTCTCATTGGTTATGTGTTTTTTTATGAAAAAGGGTCAAAATGATCAAATATCAACTCGGGTCAAGGCTATTTTTGGACAGCTAGGTTCCGTTTCACGGTTTTGGCCGCCATTTCCAAACCATTTATCCGTAGAAAATTATCCGATTCGTGTGTGTTCTACATAAGTTTAGCTACAACTTTTAGTATTAAATATTTAGGGGTTAGTATATAAATTTTTAGTGTTTTCAGCTATTCAAAACTGGTGATCAGATTCGCTACCTATTTAGCGTTTCAGCCATAACTAATTCATCCGGCATCGTCACGAGACGAGCGACCCGACCAAATAGTCATAAAACAAAATCCTATCACCCTATATTATTAAGGCTCAAAACCTAATGATTTAGACGATATAACCTGTTTTTGATACTGATCTAAATCTTATAATCAAAATCAACGTGATCCGAATGTTGACGTTTCTGTTTTATAGTGAGCATTTATTTTTCGTGTTTTACGCGTATCTTTTAAATCACACAACTTTTATAATATCGGGCTTCAATAATACCCGCTTTATCAAATAATGAGATAATATTTTAACTAACAAACACATCTTGTGTGTCAATGTTAGTGTCACTAATAAGTGTGAAAACACTTATCCTTTTACCACTTATTTCCAATAATAACAAGACCAAAACGTATATTTTATGTCGTAAAAGTCGGAATTATGCGTGGTTTGTGTTTTTATTGTGTTTTAGGATAAAAATATGCAAAAGGAAGAAAACATGGGCTATCACGGGCTTTTATCGAAGAAAAAGACAAAAGACGATGTCAAAAGATCAAGAGTGCAAAAAGAACGGAAGTCCAAGGCCTATTCTGAAGATTTATCGAAGAAAAAGTAAGACAGAAGTTTAAAGAAGTCGAAGAACTCAAGTCTAATAGAAGAAGAAAATTATAAGACAAGTTCAATTTATATCGACAAATCCTGAGACGACATCGAGAAAGACAAAGAATTTAAATCGAGTCGAGACTAGAAGAAAAAAGGAAGGAAGCAACACATGCACTCCCCACCTCCTATAAATACCCTCCTAATGACACATTAGGAGGGTGTTAGCTAGTTTATTTTCCGTTTGGTAGTTTTTCATTTTAGAGAGAGAAAGTGTTTAACTTTCTCTCACTAAAACTTCATCTTTTCTTTCATTCATGTTTTAAGCTTTAATTCAATCTTGTATCTTTGAATCTTTAATCTACAAGTTCAAGTTAATTTTTTTTATCTTTAATCTTCTTCTACCTGTCTTGATTTTATTTACCTTTGATTCGTTATCATCTTTGATGTTGTTTAATCTTGATGTTTATGTGATTAAAAAGTTTATCTTTTTATTCATCTCTAAGTTTTAATATGGATTAAGTTTTGAGCTTTCATGCTTATTGGCTTAGTTTGTGTTTAGCTTATTTACTTTTCATTTTTCTTAAAAGCTTCATCTTTTTATGGTTTGATTTAAAAGTTTTGCTTATTTAAAGTTTAAAAAGTTCTTATTTGTGCTTATTAGTTCTTTTCGTTATAAATTTGGTTAAGTTTTAGTTTGAGCTTATAAAAAATAGCTTATTAACTTGGCTTATTGCAAAATACATACCATCGGAAAAGGGTAAACCCCTTTCTGATTGTACATTCCGATTAGGCCATTTTATTCTGACAGCTTCACTTTTATTCCGATCACTGGGTATCGAAAAAGGGTTTTGTTTTTCCGATTACTATTCCGATCTGGATTCCGATAGGGGGAATTATTTGATATTCCGATTGCTTTGAGTTATATGTATTCCGATCATTCCTTTTGTATGCATTCTGATAAGATTCCGACGGCTGTGTTAGTTGTTATTCCGATTAGGATTCCGATGGGCCCATTCCGATCCCATTCCGATTGCATTCCGATTATAGTATTCCGACGAGTTTAATTCCTTGTTTTTACAAAGTTTTTAAGTTTTAAATTCATTACGTTTAATTTTCCAAAAATTGCACGCTTCCCGAAATCTCTGTTTTTACCAAGTGTTTTTCTAATTTTAGTGACAATTTTTCTAGATTTGCTTTTAGCCTATTTTAATTACGTTTGGCATTTACTTTTTAATTAGTTATAGACAACGACAACCTTTTTATTTTCCACCAAGAACGACTGAGTCACACTCTTAACTAGTAATCAATTCGAAAAGACTGGAACAACGAACTTTCATAACTAAGTAAAATCAAGTTATTAAATGGCGCCGCTGCCGGCTCTTTTCGTTAAGATTAATGGTTTTTAGTGAGAGACGTGTTGGATTTTGGGATCCGTTCATTTTTGAACGTTATTTTTCTTGCTTAAATTTTCAAAAATCCATAAAAATTAAAAATTTTCAAAAATTCCAAAAAAAAGAAAAACATAAAAAACCAAAAATATTTCTTGTCTATCTTTCTTTTCTTTTTGTAGGTGTGTATGCGTACCCGTGCTCGTAAGAAGAAAGCAATTCAAGCCGAAGTCATAACTCCACCTATTGTCACCATGGAAAATCGACCAATGATCGAGCTTTTGCAATCGCAAGTGGAGGGCAACACCGATGCTATTGTCATACCCGAGATTGGAGCCAACAACTTTGAGCTCAAATCTGGCTTCATTCAAATGGTCTCTGCTCAACCTTTCTTGGGGCGTACACTTGATGATCCTCATGACCATATAAAAAGGTTTATTCAACTCACTAATACGGTTAAGTATAATGGGGTTTCACAAGAGGTGATTCGCTTGCAACTTTTTCCTTTCTCCTTAGAGGGACAAGCCCGCCATTGGCTTGATAAGGAACCGCCACAAAGTATTCTTACGTGGTCGGATTTAGAGACCAAATTCATCAACTACTTTTTCCCACCCTCACGTACTACCGCTTTGCGAAATGAAATCATTAACTTTGAACAAAAGTATGATGAGACATTTAGTGAATCTTGCGACCGTTTTAAGGAACTTTTAAGAAAGTGTCCGCAACATGGTTTCACAAAAGTACATCAAATTAATAATTTTTACAATGGTTTAAGCATGAATGACCAAGATTCACTAAATAGTGCCTCGGGGGGGGGGGGGGGGGTAATATTTTGGTTAAGTCTTCTAATGCCGCTTGGGTTATTATTGAGAATAAGTCTAGAGTGCAAACTAAGAGTGTTCGGACTAATGTGGCTAGTGCGAGTACTAGTGACGCCGACAAGAGAATTGATAAGCTTACTTCGATTGTTGAAACAATTGCTTTGCAAACCGCTAACAATACCAAAGCCATCAATACGCAAGTAAATGCTTTGAGTCAGTCATGTGAAATATGCGGGGGATCTCATTCATACACCGATTGTCCTTCGACTCATGACAATCCGGAAAATGTGTATGCCGCCAATGGTAACTTTTCTACGGGAGGCTCTCAAGCACGTCCTCAGGGTGACCGCAATTTGCTCAGTTATCGTTCAAACAATTTCCTTTCACCACCTGGTTTTCCCCCACAAAACCCAAACAACCTCAATCGCAACAATCAAAACCAACCACGAGCTCCAAATCACTATCAATCCCAAAGAAACCCATATCCACCTCAAGGAAACAATCAAATTCACCAACCACCCGCTTATCAACCACCTGCCTACCATGCTCTTCCTCCCACCCAACCCACTGCATTTAATCAAGAGGTTAACACTTACATGAGGACTAATGATGGGATAGTGCAGAATCTTCAGCGGAAACTCAACAACTTGAAAGGAGATATGGTGAAACAAGGGAATGATCTTCGAGCCGATATGCGAAACTCTTTGAGTAGTCAAACGAATGACTTAAGGGATATGATGGCTAGTTTCTTCCAAAGTAATCAAACCTCTGGTTCGGGTTCTCTTCCGAGTAACACCGTTGCTAATCCAAGAGGGGAGATGAAAGAAATCACCACTCGAAGTGGAAAAGGTTTAAAGGAACCCGAGCTTCCTACACCTACACCGGTGATTGTGAAAAAGGAAAATGAGTCCCCTTCTCCAATTCCTCCACCTTCTATTTCTCCAATTCCTCCACCTTCTATTTCTCCAATTCCTCCATCTTCTATTTCTCCAATTCCTCCAACTTATACTTCCACCCCTCCACCACCCAAGGATGTGAGTGAGAATTCTATTCCAAAGCCTTCATCTCAACCCAATATACCTTATCCCTCAAGGTTGAGGAAAGAGAAGTTGAAGAACAAGGATGATATTCAGGTTTCTAACTTTCTTAAAATGTTTAAACAACTGAATTTCAATATCTCCTTTGCTGAGGCTCTCACTCACATGCCGAAATATGCTAAAATGTTTAAAGATCTTCTCAGTGATAAGGAGAAACTTCTTGATATCGCTCAGACCAAACTTAACGAGAATTTCTCCGTGGTACTCTTAAGGAAATTACCCACCAAACTTGGTGATCTGGGTTGTTTTCTCATTCCTTGCGACTTCCCCCGGGTAGAGAATTGTATGGCCCTAGCCGATCTAGGTGCTAGTATAAACTTAATGTCATTAAACGTTTGGAAACAATTGTCTCTACCCGAGCTAGTCCCCACACGAATGACTTTAGAATTAGCTAACCGTACGGTTGCTTATCCGGTGGGGATAGCCGAAGATGTCTTCGTCGGTGTCGACAAATTCACCTTTCCGGCGGATTTTGTTGTCGTTGACTACGAGATGGATCCCCGTGTTCCATTAATCGTTGGACGCCCATTCTTGAGGACCGTTCGCACTCTCATTGATGTAGCCGCGGGCGAATTAATCATGAGAGTTGGTGACGACAAAATCGTCTTCAACATGGATAAACTTTCTAAACAGCCTTCTGAAAACGAGAGCGTTAATTCCATTGACGTTCTTGATGAGGCTTGTGAAGAGCATTTCAAAGACGCTTGTAAACGTGGTTCTTCTTCTCTTCCCATTGTTGAGACCGTTGCCTCTATTGCTCCCTCACTAACTCCATTTGGAGAAACTGATATCCTTTTGAAAGAATTTGAAGCAACTTTGGGAGATGTGGGTTTGCAATATGAAGATTCTCCCTCCAATTGGGATGAAGATATTCGTACCATTGAGAAACTTCTCAATGAGGACCATATTTCTCCACCATCTGCTAAGGATATGTCTATCGATAAACCGAATTTGACTATACCTTCCATCGAAAATCCTTCGGATTTAGAGATTAAGGATCTATCGTCTCATCTCGAATACGTGTTCCTTGAAGACAATAAGAAGTCACCCGTCATCATCGTAAAGGATTTGAAAGAAGACGAAAAATCTCTACTTATCGCCGTGCTGAATAATCATAAGAAAGCGATTGCTTGGAAAATCTTCGATATTCGTGGAATTGATCCTCACTTTTGCACACATAAAATTCTCATGGAGGACGACTTTAAACCTACTATTCAAAACCAAAGAAGGGTGAATCCCAAGATCCATGACGTTATCAAAAAAGAGGTTATCAAACTTCTTGATGAGGGAATGATTTACCCTATCTCGGATTCACCATGGGTTAGTCCGGTCCATTGTATGCCTAAGAAAGGCGGAATCACCGTTGTGGCCAATGAAAACAACGAGTTGATTCCTACTCGTCTCGTTACAGGGTGGAGAGTTTGTATAGACTATCGCAAACTCAGTGATGCTACGAGAAAGGATCATTTTCCCCTTCCTTTTATGGACCAAATGCTCGAACGTCTAGCGGGTAATGACTATTACTGCTTTTTAGACGGTTTCTCTGGGTATTTTCAAATTCCCATCAATCCTAAAGACCAAGAGAAAACCACATTCACTTGTCCTTATGGAACATTTGCTTACAAACGAATGCCTTTCGCCTTATGCAATGCTCCTGGGACTTTTCAAAGATGTATGATGGCTATCTTCCATGACATGGTTGAAGAAACTATGGAAGTCTTCATGGATAATTTCTCGGTCTATGGTGATTCTTTCTCTACTTTCCTTTCCAATTTAGAACGCATGCTTAAGCGGTGTGAAGACACTCGCCTTGTTCTAGATTGGGAAAAATGCCATTTCATGGTAAAAGAAGGCATTGTGCTTGGACTTAAAATATCAAAAGTCGGTCTTGAAGTGGACCGTGCTAAAGTTGATGTCATAGCCAAATTACCTCCACCTTCAACCGTGAAGGGTGTGAGAAGTTTCCTTGGTCATGCGGGCTTCTATCGTCGATTCATTCAAGATTTCTCTAAGACCGCTCGCCCGATGACCCACCTCTTGGAAAAAGATACTCCCTTTATCTTTTCTAAAGAGTGTCTTGAATCCTTCAATCTTCTTAAGGACAAGCTAACTAAGGCACCGGTCTTGGTTACCCCTAATTGGGAGCTACCTATTGAATTGATGTGTGATGCTAGCGACTTTACTATTGGAGCGGTTTTGGGCCAAAGAGTGAACAAACACTTCCAACCAATCTATTATGCTAGCAAGACAATGACGGGGGCTCAATTGCATTATACCACTACCGAAAAAGAGCTTTTAGCTGTAGTGTATGCTTTTGAGAAGTTCCGCCCCTATCTTGTTCTATCGATCACCATTGTCTATACCGACCATTCCGCGTTGAAGTACTTGTTAACTAAGCAAGATTATAAGCCAAGACTTCTTCGTTGGGTTTTGCTCCTTCAAGAATTTAAAATTGCAATTCGTGACAAAAAGGGAGCCGAAAACCTAGTCGCGGATCATCTAAGTAGACTTGAGGATCCTTATCAAGGGGATCATCTGAATCAAGAGATCAATGACTCTTTTCCCCTTGAGGCCTTAATGTCTATCAATTCCAATCTTGATGACACCCCGTGGTTTTCGGACATTGCAAACTACTTAGCGGGTGGAATTCTCAAGGAAGGGTTAACGTTCCAACGAAAGAAAAAGTTCTTTAAAGACATTGAACACTATTTTTGGGACGACCCTTACCTTTTCAAACAATGTGCAGATCTTGTCATTCGTCGATGTGTTGATGGGCCGGCAGCGTTACTAATCCTTGAAGCTTGCTATAAAGGACCTACCAGTGGTCACTTTGGTCCCAATTACACTGCGAAGAAAGTTTTCTACTCTGGATTCTATTGGCCCTCCATTTATCATAACGCTCATGAAATGGTTAAACATTGTGATGCTTGCCAAAGACAAGGCAAGATCACACATAAAGATGAGATGCCTCAAAATTTCATACAAGAATGTGAAATCTTTGATGTATGGGGTATCGACTTTATGGGGCCATTTCCATCATCTAAAGGGAAAAAGTACATCCTCGTAGCCGTTTGTAGAAATGTAAATCTTGCTTATGTTTTTAGAGAGAGAAAGAGATAGAGAGATGGTGGATTACACAATATTATAGAGAGAGAAACTTATGTTTTCTATGTGAAAAATGAATAACCACACACCCTCTCCATCTAAGGAGATGGTTTATATACCCAAGCCCAAGTTATGGGCTTGGGTTTACATTAGGCCGCTGGCCCATACAATTCATGGGCTCGGTTTTGGGCTTTGTTTAATAATGTAAATAACTAAACTACGAGCTATACATGGACTATTGTTGGAGTGACCGATCATTCTTAATACGTAAAACGTATTTCCAAAAATCTCCCCCTAAGGGAGGTCACTCCAAACAAGGGTGTTAACCTAGTTACAATAATAAAATAAACCTAGCATACTATGCTTGTCTTGAGCTCGTAGTCTTCGTCTTTCTTTTCTTTTTCTTTTCTGGTGAACATGCTGATGTGATTTTTGATATCAATCTTGAGAATTAATCTCTTGCCTTGATCTCGTGCATCCATCACTTGTGATCTTCGCCTCTTAGTGACCTCACGTCCCACATACTTATACCTTTTGTAATTCTTGAAAGCTTCAGAGTTCAATACAGCGGAAGACTTAACTTTTAGGCTTTCTTGAATTATATGAGATATTAAGTGTATAAAGTATAAGCATGCGGGGACAACTTCTTCTCGGATTCCGCAACGCCACCGTCTTCAAATGCCGCAACATAAGTAGACACGAACGAAATGGCTTTGAACATTTCATTCTAAATCGGTAGCATTTTACCTCCGGTCGGTGAAGACCGTTGGACGATATTAGATATCGTACCCGTGACAGATAGTTTCAATTAAGTAACTTCCTGACAAGATTTCGCGGGTAAACCCGTTCTCTTTATTCGACCGTCCAAAGCTGACTGCGAACATAAAGAGTGAATCAATTGGATAATAATATCCGCATTATTTGAAGCCGTCAATTCATGTTCCTGGAACAAGTGAAATTCAATTAAGAACCGCACCATCGTTGCTTTCCAGTTGTCATGAGCTTGATTCGTATAGAATCTTGCAAGTTACCTACCAAGTGCTGTTTGAGGTTAACACTAGAAGGATTTCCACTCATCACTGTCAACACTAAGGTATCACTCTTGAGTGTTTGATGTAGTGGTTTTACTACTCTTTAGGAAAAGAGAGCAAAAGTGGCAAGTATTAAGTACGACGATTTAGGAAAACCGTGTACAAATGACCCAAAGTGGGGAATCGTTCTCAAGGAGGCTTAGTGTGTGTGTAATGAATTGATTATCTTTGTGATTATATCTTTGAGAAAGAAAAATAGAAATGAGTTTAGAAGAGAATGACGGTTACGAAGACAGATTAAACTAAGTCGAAAAAGGTGTACACGTAAAACCGTAAAAAGCACTAAAATTAAAATTTTACCCTAAAAATTCCTAAAAATCACTAAAAATCCACAAAAATATTCTAAGAGTTTACAAAAAAAAAATCCAAACTTGCCAAAACCTTTTAATTAATTAAATAATGACTTTTTAATGCTAATTAAAGCCCTAAAAATCAATATTAACTATTAAAAAGTCCAAAACAAGATCTTAAAGTTTGTAAACCACAAAATACCCTAATTAAGCTAAAAAGTATTTTTCAAAATTTTAAAACCACTAAAAACTATTTTTAAACAATTAAAAACTATTAAAATCAATTAAAACTTAAATTAATTCTAGAAAATAATTAAAAGACTCTAAAAATATTTGGAAAGTTGCAAAATTCCTAATTAAGTGTCTACAATCTAGGAAAAATATGAAAACTTAGAAAATCAGACTTTTAATTTTTAACAATAAAATAATATTAAAATATTATTAAAAATCCCAAAATTATAAAAAATTCTAAAAACTTGCAAACTAGCTTAATTTAACCTAAATAACTCAGAAATGAAAGTGAAATTACCTAAATACCCTTAATGGGCCTAGAAAATGGGCTAAACCCAAAACAGATCCTTAATGGGCCAAATTTGGGCCCAATATAAAAAGGTGTCCAAAATAAGCCCAAAAAGCACTACTTGACTCAAAATTTGATTTTAAACAACTTTTTCCAAAGGCCCAAAAGCTGAAAGTGTGAAATAAGCTAGCTTATACCAAACAGCTTATTCTTAATGGGCTTTTTGGCCCATTAAGCTATAAGCCAATGCCATAAGCTGAAATTAAACACACAAGCTTCTTTTGTCCTAAATAAGACTTCTGTAAAAAGAAATTTGAAATAAGCCCAAGGAATAAGCCTGAAAATGCAATAAGCAATCTACAGAAAACGACAAAATAGTCGTTTTTGAGTTCTAGGCCACCCCAAGTGCTGATTCAAGTTTCTATAGCTTTCAAATGACTTAATTAAGCAAAATCAACAAAGAGTTTTCAAATAAGCTGACTCAATAAGCTGGAAAAAGCAAATAAGCACTTATGTAAAAGTCAAATAAGTTGGTTTTCTAGCAAAAAGTCAAAGTCAAAGTCCAATAAGCTCCAGTCTAGTCAAATGGGTCAAATAATGAAGATCTATCACAAAAAATAAGTTGTTGCAAGTCTGGATAAGCTAAAATAGCTTATTGATAAGCTGAGTTCAATTTTACACTAGCAGGGGCTAGTTTTGGGTGTTGAGTAGTGGAAACTTTTTCCACTGCTTGACTTATAGACTTTTTTGTCTTTAGTGAACTTTTTGGAGATTTAGATTACACAAAGGCACCCAAATGATCTTTGGATCAAAAGGAGTCTACAACAATCAAAATATCACAAACACAATCACCCAATTGATACAGTTTAATCAATAAAGTACCAGATGTTGCACAGACATGAACAAGTAAGCAGTTTAGGTTCAAAAAGCAATTTTAGCACAAATCAGCCAGCCAAATTCAACCAAATGCATACACAAGCTATATTAAACTCAAATAAACAAGTCTAAACAGGTTTCATGCAGTGATTCAAAGAATTAAGCAAGATTCAAGCACCTTAAGTTACTGATGAACACAAGAACATGTAGTTTTTCACTTTGCTGATGTATTTGACACACAAGCCAGATTCAACACCTCAAATCTATCAAGTATGTTATATTAATGATGTTTTAACAGCTTTCAACCCTAAGCATGCATAAACTCTAGGTTTTACCAAATTCTTAGGTCAAAAACAGTCAAACTCACAAAGTTATAGCACAATCTTTGATTCAAGGTTTCAAACCACAAAACTTGCAACAAAACACTCTCAAACAAGTGTATATCAGATATAGAGCACAAATACAAACTTCCACAAACACAATAACAAGATTCAATCACAAACAGGTAATCCCAAACACCTCTTTAACTTTTCAAAACCAAGTTTTTCAAATCAAAAGTGAGATTTTAGACCACCCAAGCCCTAATTAACACAATAACATATTAGAACAACAGATTCAAGCAAGATTAAGCCACAAAATGCACAGGAACATAGGCAACACTCAAGTATCACAAATATCCAAAATATTTTCAGATTTTGAGATTAAGGGTGTGTACCTCATGGATGTACATCCACACCCACGAATTTTGAGCTTATGTGCTAGCAAGAACAAGCACAAGCTTCCACAACAAAGCCTGCTAAGAATCAACAAAGTTAGAAGCACAATTATAAAATCAGAAAGATGAAAAATCCTTGATTGATGCAACTCTTGTCCTCCACACTTGATTATCCCCAAGTTATAAGCTTCACCACACCTTGATAACACAATATCAGGGTGCTATGATCAGCCCTATAGCCCAAGAATTCCAAGATAGACCAAGATCTTAGCAAAATATCAAGAAATTGTGGAAAATGTACAAACTTTTGCACACTCCTCTTTTGAAAACAGATTTTTGATTCAAGAATAATGAACAAAGAACAATAATAAACATGTTATAACAATGGCACTTGAGCTTTCTTCAATATTTCAAACTCATTTCATTAATATTGAAAAGGATTTACAGAAAAGTGAACTTAGGAAAATTCAAGAGCAAATTCTAAATGACAGCCTAAATGCCTATATATAGGCTACAAGTAACTACTACAAAGCATAAAAACGTAAACCCTAAAGCTGTGAAGTCCCTATATTGCCCTTTGCCTTGTTTTGAACTTGGAAGATCATGTGACTGAATTTGGCTTGTAGCATGAGTTGGCAAGGTGAAAAGTTGATCAAAGGGTGTATATCAAGCTTAGAATGTAAGCTGGAATGAGGATGGTTGGATCACTGGCTCATTCTTGTTTGGACGTGAAGGGTGGGTCAGGGGAGGTAACATGTGACAAAAGGGATGATGAGGTGGAAGGTTTTAAGGTTGGGTTGTGTTAACAATACCTTTAATCATAAATCTGCACAATTTTGGGGTTTAATTTTTGCTAAAACAAAAATCCCTAATTGTGTTCTTGAGCTGATGAACATGGTTTTGATCTGTTTAGAGGGTGATTAACATTTAAATAAATGTTAAGGCGCCAAGGTTTGGTTAATTATTTAATCAGGGGTGAGTGGGATCTGATGTGGAGAAAGGGTGAAGTGTGATTGGTGGAAAGGATTGAGTGGGACACGTGCCTTCCCTTGGTTGGTCTAGGTAAGTATGATGTCTGGCCAAATTAAACCCCTTTTCTTTGTAACTCTTTCCACTTTGTGTAAAACAGGCTAAAACTCAAATCCCTTTGTAATTAAACTTTCAATTTTCACACTTTTGCCCCAAAAACTTTTGTGAAGTAAATTCAGGGGTATTTCTTGCCATTTTATGATACTTCAAGGGCTGATTTGGCATATTGTTGATGGATAATGGTCTTTACTTGTATGATTGGCATTTTGGAGGACTGAATTTGCCAAGTCTTGTTTGATGAGGGACCATTCTTGCCAAATGTTGAAAGTTAAGGGTCCTTTTTGTAATTTTGGGATTTTCAAAGGACCAATCTTGTAATTTCTTATACTTTGAAGGACTTCATTACAACTTTGACTTTATGGAGGGTAATGGTTGACAATTTAGCTTTGTTGAGGGGCTAAACTTGCCAATTCTTCAAAGTGGAGGGCCCTTTTGTAATTTTGACAAACTTTAGGGACCAAACTTGTAATTATGAAGATACAAGGGTATAAAGTGTCAATTATTCCATATTGGAGGACCCTTCTTCATAAGTCTTCAAATCTTCAAGGGTTTTCTTGGGAAATTTCTTCATTAGGGTTTGGTTCATTGTGCGGCTTCGTTTCCCGTGTTCGTTTTTGCATGATTCTTGTGATCTTTTGTCATTTTCTCAATATCCGTACCTAAAATACACAAGCAACAAACACAAGCATATATATGGGTATTTTGATGATATTTAATGCATTTTAAGCCCTATTTGGACGATGAGACTATGTATAAAAGCAGTCTCATAACTCCCCCATACTAGACCATTGCCGTGCCCTCACGCAATGCTAGAATAAAGTATCGTAGCATCTCCAAAATTCATTTTTATTCACTTTATTGAACGATAGACTAGCTACACTACTACTATTGCTACTACTACTTGCGTTTTAGACATAATGTATGATTCTCATCGCAAAATGGGACGTTTAGGTTCATAGAATAAGAACACGTGAATGCTTCGTTAGAAATAATTTCATCGTCCTCGATTTTCACCCCAATTCCATGCCAAGCGTGCAACGAGATCATTGTCATTATAAGTTTAGTAATGCTAACACTACTCATATGCCCCAATCACGTACTTATCCTCCCATTATTCCTAAGTTGTATCTCTTATATTTTATATTGTCTTGAATGTTTCACGAGGATACATTGTTTGACTTATGCGATAATAGAGATTTAGGTATAAAAATAGAGTCCTAACGGTGTAACCAAGACCATCAAATCAATAACCCCTCCCAATAGACAACGATGTCAAAAAATTAAGTCAACAAGAAGAATCGATAAACACGGTTTTATAACAGTTTTGAACATGAGACTTATTACCAAGAATTTTATACGCCCCCTAACGGAAGGGCCTTATTATCTTTGGTTTACCTCCATCTTTTATTCAACTTCGCCATGAAGCTTTTATTATGACTTCGGTCTTGCCTTGCCTTTTATTATCCACCTTATCGGTAGTTTTATTAGCCAAAGACGTATATCCTCACGCTAAGGCGAATTTTGGATCTTTAAAGCTTCGAAGATTAAGGCTTGATTCACTTTCAATTTTGCATAGATTTTTCGGCCTTGTGGGGCTTCAAATTGTTTGCTTGATTTAGGTGAGCACTTGAAATCTTATTATTGGGTGAAGCTTTTGATTATTCGGGTGCCAATACTTCAAAACCGTGACGCTGGCGATACCTTAATGTCTTCCCAATTTAATTACACGGAAGCTACTAGAAAAGACTAGAAACCCAACAATCCCAACTAAACCGCTAAGTCAATATTTATTAAGAAAAAAATATTTACACGCGAAGGGAGAATAAGCAATCAACGAGAACACTTGGGATCGATTCCCTTAATGTCGGATAACTTCCACGCAATTGCCCCTTTGTGATCCTTTAGAACATCGACAAGTGCGGTTTTTTCATCATTCGAAAGTTCCTTCGCAATAATAACCGGCAAATTGTCGCCCTCCTCCAAATAGACATATTCGAGATGAGGAGGTAAATCTTTCAACTCGAGGATAGGTGGTTCCTCAAGTGAAGATTTGGGCTCGATACTCATAACCTCCTCGGGTGGAGGAAATGGGAAATCGTTAAGAAAATCCTTGATAATCGAGAAGTCCTCATCGTTGTCGAGGTCTTCGTTACAAGTACGTGGAACATCGAATTCTTCCAACATAAAACCACCACCTTCAAATGGAGTGAAGGTTGGTGTCGAATTATCAAGAATTAGATCTAACATAGTGGGATTGCCACTAGTTTCTTCATCACCAAAACCTAGAACTTCTTGTGAAAATTCCTCGCAAACCACGTCGATCATATCAACGAGGTTTATGGTTGCAACGGAATAAACATGAGAAATATGAGAGTTTTAAGTTGCGTTTATAACAAGTTCCTCGTCGTTGAAACGTAAGGTGATCTTTCTAGCATGAACATCGATCAAAGCCATAGACGTATCTAAAAACGAACGACCTAAAATAAGAGGAACTTGAGGATCCGTGAACGATAAAGTCTACGGGATAGTAGAACTTCCCCACTTTCACAAAAACGTCTTCCGCCAAACCACATGCGGGGATCGTGAAATGGTCGGCCAACTCGATAGACATTAGTGAAGGAGTAAGATTAGGAAGATTGAGCGACTTGAAGATTGCAAGTGGCATCAAATTAATGCTAGCACCAAGATCGGCCAAGGCGAAGCATTCCTCCATATCTTGGATCGCACAAGGGATCAAAAATTTACCGGGATCACCGACTTTTTGAGGTATGCGATTAAGATAAACCGACGAACAACTAGACAATTGGTGCAATTTATCCTTGTTGTTCAACATGCTCTTAAAGTTAGCGGCAAATCGAGGCATCATGACCAAAGCATCGGCGAAACTCACATTAAAGTGCAAATCACGAAACATTTTCATAAAAAGCTCAAATTGATAATTGTCGCGCTCTTGACGTTTCTCCTTCCTAAGTTTCGATAGATAGGGCAAAGGTGGTGTGGGTTGAGGCATAGTAGGCATAGCCTTTGGAATCTCGGATTCCAATGTTGGTAATGGGTCAACCGTTGGTGTGGCATGAGCGGTACTTCGTGGGATTTGGACATGCTCCTTTTGGACCACCACCTCGGGTTCTTCCTCAATTGCTTCCTCCGTAGGAGCAATTGGTTGAGGAGTTGGTTCCTTAAGTGTCTTACCACTACGTGTGGTAATCACTTTCATCTCACCCTTAGGGTTGGATAAGCCGTTGCTAGGAAGACTATTCGAAGACGGTTTACACATTATTGCCTCAAACATAGACGAGATTTTATCTTCAAACACGGATTGCCTCTTCTCGGCTTTAATCATTTCTTGTTTAATCTCATGTTGCCCTTGTTCCATTTTTTGTTGGTTTTGTTGTAACCTTGTGACATTTCCTTCCATCTTGTTGGTGTGGATCTTAAGTTCATTAGCTAACTCATTTTTTAACTCTTTTTTCAAGTCGTTCTTAAACTCGGATCTTAGGCTAATGATTTCTCTTTGAATATTGTCAAACCTAGCATCATTCCATTAGCGTATTCAACAAATTCATTTGGAAGATCTTTCAAAGTTTGCAAACCTTTGTTGTTGTTTTGAAAATCATTTTGATTCTTGTTTAAAACTTGATTATTAGCCCCTTGATTACCATAGTTTCCTTTGTTGAAATTGTTTTTGAAACCAACTTGATTGTTGCGATAGTTGTTGTTAGCATTTTGATTTGAACCAAAACCCGGTGGAGTCAATTGATTAGAGCGGGTAACTTGACCGTTTTGGTTGTAAATTCCTGTGGCCGCGTAGGCACTCGAAGTGTTACCACCGTTGGTAATGCACTCAGAGAAATCATGACCTCCACCATAATACATGCAAGAAACCTCAACTGCTTTGGCCGTAGCGGGAGCACTTGGTTCACCAACTTTAAACTCAATCAAAAGTCCTTTTAGCTTATCATAAATCTTGTTTTCCAAGTTCGCCTCAATTTGGCAAGCATCGATGGTAGTAGACAAAGAAGGTGAAGCCGAAGACGAAGCCTTACGAACACTAGACGTGCTACGAGGACTATACACCTTAGATATATTCTCAATTATCACCAAAGCTTCCTCAACCGTTTTACACAAAAAATTACCACCCGCGGCGGCATTTAAATAATCCCTTTCATGATCATTAAGTCCATTGTAAAACGTGTCAATTTGATGCAAGTCGGAAAAACCGTGATTAGGAAATTCATGTAACATTTCCTTAAACCTATTCCAAGCCGTTGAAAAACTTTCATTAAACTCTTGTGAAAACTTTGAAATCTCGTTTTTCAAGTGCGTAGTCTTAGAGGGCGGAAAAAATTGGTTCACAAACTTAGACACGAGATCCTTCCACGTCAATATAGAATTGGGTGGCTCTTTCTCTAACCAAATTTTAGCGGGCCCCGCTAAGGAATACGGAAAAAGCATCATCTTAATCGAGTCATTCGAGACATCCTTAAACTTGAAAGTGGCGGTAAGACGATTGAATTGGCGGATATGGTTGTGTGGATTGTCCTTCTCATCACCACGGAATTTGTTGTTTTGGATCATCGACAACAAACCCGTTTTCACCTCAAAATTCTCCGCAAGGATAGCGGGAATCACAATAGCCTCTCCATAACCCTCGGTGGGTGCTTGAAGTAACTCCATCATAGTTCGATTCGCCATGGTTGGTGCTTCTCTTACAATGGGTTCGTGAATAGGAGACTCCTCAATAGAAAGATTGGGAGTGGGAGTAATGTTCTTTCGTTTACGTGCACGTCTTGCTTGATTACGAGTTAGCATAAACGTCACGTACAACGAGGGGACGAGCAAAGAAGATTCTTTTTGGTGTTTTGTATTTTTCAATTTTTTTGTGGTTTTTGATTGTATTAACCTTTTTGGATTTTGGTGAATGTATTAAGTAGACACAAATCTACAAATCTCCTCCTTAATCAAATCTCTCGATTAAAGAAGCCTCAAGGAATGAAAACGATCACGTGAAGTGAACTCCTTCGATGACTTTAGAACGTTGGTGGAACACCAAAACGTTCAAGAGGGTTTAATCAAATGCAACGAAGAAAATATATATGATACTTAGTAATACTTTGGGCGGCAAAACCCTCGATTAGCTCTCAAAATCAAATACTCACAAGCAAGCGGGGAAACGAGGCGGCGCGAAGCACTTAAGAGCCTTTTTCCTTAGGATATATTTTATAATATCCACCTTATACCCACCTTATAGTTTGTATTTTTCAAGATTGAGCTTCACAAGAGTATTTATCTATTTTTTCCTTTTTCTGTGGTTTGAGATTCGAATACAATGATTGGGTAATGACCTCCCAAGTCAAGGTTGTGATTTCTCACGTATTTGGAGTACTTGTGAATTTATTGTTCTACGTATATAATATAGTAATAGTATTCACACAAAAATCGAAAACCGATAATACGTATTAGTAGAGTGCTACTAATACAAATACTATTTTGGTTAGTATATAAAAACAACAATTCCAAATCAAAACACAACACGCCTCCCCGGCAGCGGCGCCAAAATGATGTAGTGGTTTTACTACTCTTTAGGAAAAGAGAGCAAAAGTGGCAAGTATTAAGTACGACGATTTAGGAAAACCGTGTACAAATGACCCAAAGTGGGGAATCGTTCTCAAGGAGGCTTAGTGTGTGTGTAATGAATTGATTATCTTTGTGATTATATTTTTGAGAAAGAAAAATAGAAATGAGATTAGAAGAGAATGACGGTTACGAAGACGGATTAAACTAAGTCGAAAAAGGTGTACACGTAAAACCGTAAAAAGCACTAAAATTAGAATTTTACCCTAAAAATTCCTAAAAATCACTAAAAATCACTAAAAATCCACAAAATATTCTAAGAGTTTACAAAAAAATCCAAACTTGCCAAAACCTTTTAATTAATTAGATAATGACTTTTTAATGCTAATTAAAGCCCTAAAAATCAATATTAACTATTAAAAAGTCCAAAACAAGATCTTAAAGTTTGTAAACCTCAAAAATACCCTAATTAAGCTAAAAGTATTTTTCAAAATTTTAAAACCACTAAAAACTATTTTTAAACAATAAAAAACTATTAAAATCAATTTAAACTTAAATTAATTCTAGAAAATAATTAAAAGACTCTAAAAATATTTGGAAAGTTTCAAAATTCCTAAGTAAGTGTCTACAATCTAGGAAAAATATAAAAACTTAGAAAATCAGACTTTTAATTTTTAACAATAAAATAATATTAAAATATTATTAAAAATCCAAAAACCATAAAAAATTCTAAAAACTTGCAAACTAGCTTAATTTAACCTAAATAACTTAGAAATGAAAGTGAAATTACCTAAATACCCTTAATGGGCCTAGAAAATGGGCTAAACCCAAAACAGATCCTTAATGGGCCAAATTTGGGCCCAATATAAAAAGGTGTCCAAAATAAGCCCAAAAAGCACTACTTGACTCAAAATTTGATTTTAAACAACTTTTTCCAAAGGCCCAAAAGCTGAAAGTGTGAAATAAGCTAGCTTATACCAAACAGCTTATTCTTAATGGGCTTTTTGGCCCATTAAGCTATAAGCCAATGCCATAAGCTGAAATTAAACACACAAGCTTCTTTTGTCCTAAATAAGACTTCTGCAAAAAGAAATTTGAAATAAGCCCAAGGAATAAGCCTGAAAATGCAATAAGCAATCTACAGAAAACGACAAAATAGTCGTTTTTTAGTTCTAGGCCACCCCAAGTGCTGATTCAAGTTTCTATAGCTTTCAAATGACCTAATTAAGCAAAATCAACAAAGAGTTTTCAAATAAGCTGACTCAATAAGCTGTAAAAAAGCAAATAAGCACTTATGTAAAAGTTAAATAAGTTGGTTTTCTAGCAAAAAGTCAAAGTCAAAGTCCAATAAGCTTCAGTGTAGTCAAATGGGTCAAATAATGAAGATCTATCACAAAAAATAAGTTGTTGCAAGTCTGGATAAGCTAAAATAGCTTATTGATAAGCTGAGTTCAATTTTACACTAGCAGGGGCTAGTTTTGGGTGTTGAGCAGTGGAAACGTTTTCCACTGCTTGACTTATAGACTTTTTTGTCTTTAGTGAACTTTTTGGAGATTCAGATTACACAAAGGCACCCAAATGATCTTTGGATCAAAAGGAGTCAATAACAATCAAAATATCACAAACACAATCACCCAATTGATACAGTTTAATCAATAAAGTACCAGATGTTGCATAGACATGAACAAGTAAGCAGTTTAGGTTCAAAAAGCAATTTTAGCACAAATCAGCCAGCCAAATTCAACCAAATGCATACACAAGCTATATTAAACTCAAATAAACAAGTCTAAACAGGTATCATGCAGTGATTCAAAGAATTAAGCAAGATTCAAGCACCTTAAGTTACTGATGAACACAAGAACATGCAATTTTTCACTTTGCTGTTGTATTTGACACACAAGCCAGATTCAACACCTCAAATCTATCAAGTATGTTATATTAATGATGTTTTAACAACTTTCAACTCTAAGCATGCATAAACTCTAGGTTTTCCCAAATTCTTAGGTCAAAAACAGTCAAACTCACAAAGTTATAGCACAATCTTTGATTCAAGGTTTCAAACCACAAAACTTGCAGCAAAACACTCTCAAACAAGTGTATATCAGATATAGAGCACAAATACAAACTTCCACAAACACAATAACAAGATTCAATCACAAACAGGTAATCCCAAACACCCCTTTAACTTTTCAAAACCACGTTTTTCAAATCAAAAGTGAGATTTTAGACCACCCAAGCCCTAATTAACACAATAACAGATTAGAACAACAGATTCAAGCAAGATTAAGCCACAAAATGTACAGGAACATAGGCAACACTCAAATATCACAAATATCCAAAATATTTTCAGATTTTGAGATTAAGGGTGTGTACCTCATGGATGTACATCCACACCCATGAATTTTGAGCTTATGTGCTAGCAAGAACAAGCACAAGCTTCCACAACAAAGCCTGCTAAGAATCAACAAAGTTAGAAGCACAATTATAAAATCAGAAAGATGAAAAATCCTTGATTGATGCAATTCTTGTCCTCCACACTTGATTATCCCCAAGTTATAAGCTTCACCACACCTTGATAACATAATATCAGGGTGCTATGATCAGCCCTATAGCCCAAGAATTCCAAGATAGACCAAGATCTTAGCAAAATATCAAGAAATTGTGGAAAATGTGGAAACTTTTGCACACTCCTCTTTTGAAAACAGATTTTTGATTCAAGAATAATGAACAAAGAACAATAATAAGCAGGTTATAACAATGGCACTTGAGCTTTCTTCAACATTCCAAACTCATTTCATTAATATTGAAAAGGATTTACAGAAAAGTGAACTTAGGAAAATTCAAGAGCAAATTCTAAATGACAGCCTAAATGCCTTTATATAGGCTACAAGTAACTACTACAAAGCATAAAAACGTAAACCCTAAAGCTGTGAAGTCCCCATATTTCCCTTTGCCTTGTTTTGAACTTGGAAGATCATGTGACTGAATTTGGCTTGTAGCATGAGTTGGCAAGGTGAAAAGTTGATCAAAGGGTGTATATCAAGCTTAGAAAGTAAGCTAGAATGAGGATGGTTGGATCACTGGCTCATTCTTGTTTGGACATGAAGGGTGGGGCAGGGGAGGTAACATGTGACAAAAGGGATGATGAGGTGGAAGGTTTTAAGGTTGGGTTGTGTTAACAAGACCCTTAATCATAAATCTACACAATTTTGGGGTTTAATTTTTGCTAAAACAAAAATCCCTAATTGTGTTCTTGAGCTGATGAACATGGTTTTGATCTGTTTAGAGGGTGATTAACATTTAAATAAATGTTAAGGCGCCAAGGTTTGGTTAATTATTTAATCAGGGGTGAGTGGGATCTGATGTGGAGAAAGGGTGAAGTGTGATTGGTGGAAAGGATTGAGTGGGACACGTGCCTTCCCTTGGTTGGTCTAGGTAAGTATGATGTCTGGCCAAATTAAACCCCTTGTTTTTGTAACTCTTTCCACTTTGTGTAAAACAGGCTAAAACTCAAATCCCTTTGTAATTAAACTTTCAATTTTCACACTTTTACCCCAAAAACTTTTGTGAAGTAAATTCAGGGGTATTTCTTGCCATTTTGTGATACTTCAAGGGCTGATTTGGCATATTGTTGATGGATAATGGTCCTTACTTGTATGATTGGCATTTTGGAGGACTGAATTTGCCAAGTCTTGTTTGATGAGGGATCATTCTTGCCAAATGTTGAAAGTTAAGGGTCCTTTTTGTAGTTTGGGATTTTCAAAGGACCAATCTTGTAATTTCTTGTACTTTGAAGGACTTCATGACAACCTTGACTTTTTGGAGGGTAATGGTTGACAATTTAGCTTTGTTGAGGGGCTAAACTTGCCAATTCTTCAAAGTGGAGGGCCCTTTTTGTAATTTTGACAAACTTTAGGGACCAAACTTGTAATTATGAAGATACAAGGGTATAAAGTGTCAATTCTTCCATATTAGAGGACCCTTCTTCATAAGTCTTCAAATCTTCAAGGGTTTTCTTGGGAAATTTCTTCATTAGGGTTTGGTTCATTGTGCGGCTTCGTTTCCCGTGTTCGTTTTTGCATGATTCTTGTGTTCTTTTGTCATTTTCTCAATATCCGTACCTAAAATACACAAGCAACAAACACAAGCATATATATGGGTATTTTGATGATATTTAATGCATTTTAAGCCCTATTTGGACGATGAGACTATGTATAAAATCAGTCTCATCAATGTTCTGGCAAGATCACTAAGAAATTGCGTAGAGGCCTGGAACGTGTTTAAATTTAGTTAAGAATTAAACAGCTGTTGCTTTCCAGTTATCACAAGTTTGATTCATAAAGAATCACACTAGTCACCTACAATGAGCTTTTTGATATTCGCTCAAGAAGGATTTCCATCTTCATTGTAAATACTTTCGTATTACTCGGATGTTCAGGCAAGATCATGAAGATTTTACGTAGGACTCTTAAAATCTTTCTTACTTTTCACAGTGTGTGAAGAAGCAAGGAAATATGAAAGTGTGTCCTAATGAGATATTTTATGATCTCAAATGGCTCTAGACTCGATCGTGCATTTTGGATTTTAGTGATCGGAGGCTGGAGAGGAGTGCCACCTTTTCAATACCAATTTACTCGGAGTGAATAAATCGATAGATAACGTGTTGATTTCCGTGTGATTAAAACAAATATCTTTTGAGAGATATCTGAGTTAGCTGGGATGGGTTGTGCATTGCATCATTGGGTCCATGATGTCTATCTTCAATATCAAGAATCATTAATAATGATCTGAATAGCATATGTATTGACCCTGTTTCTACCTAAAATTGTAAGGAGGGCTTCTTTCTTTACACCCTTTATCTTTACAATTCTTTTTCATTCTTCAACCCCTTCAATGCTTACCAATACGTCATAACTAGCACCTTGTTGTGATTGTTCCAATGCTAACTTAAGTACTTGGTCGGCATTCAGCTACGTTCACAATCTTTTCTCCATCTTTTCCTAAGGACTACTATTTCTAGCTATGGAATGTCCTTGGGAAGATTCCTCTGGTTCTGGAAGAATCATAGGACTTAACCTATCCTACCATCCTTATGTCACCACAATCTTCATCGTCGTGAAATAAATGGGTTTTGGGTAAGTATATGTCACCATGAAAATCCATTTTGAGATGCAAATCCGTTTTGCTCCCCCTTAACATATGCCACGATATTCGAAAACATTTCGCATATGTCAGGATGAGCCAGCACATTAAGTCAAACCATTTGTGATAATATCCCATATTAAATCACATTTTCTCCCCCATATTAAAAATATTAACACAATCGATGTTTTTAATATCAATTGATTTAATGAAGTTTTAACAAAGGTTTTGGGAAGAAAAATGCAAGTCCATTTTATCTTCATGATATCAAACGTATGAGATATGATAACGATTTGTAACATGATCACATATTCACCATATAAAAAAAATTGACAAGGTTGGACCTGATTGATGAGAACATCAGATGATAAGATCAAATGGTTCTTGTCAGCATATGTGGGTCGCCTCGTCACATCTGAAGTCATCTCTTGACACCACGTGTACGATTGATATTGTTGTCTTGACACCAGTTAGTGAGCTTGGCACGTTCGGCATCGAAGATTCTGAATGCTTGACGATTGCTCCCCCTCAATTGTTGACCCGTGTTCTATTGAAAGAGTTGTAGTCGTCGTTTGATTAGTTGCATCGTCGAGTATGTAGATACCAATTGTAGATTGCTATGGTTGTAGAGATGATAGTTTCATAAAAACAAGACTTCTCTTGTTTTAACAAATAAATGCACTGAAGCGTACATAGATTTGTGTTAGACCAAGTTATAAAGTAAACTTGATCCCTTACAAGGTTTTAAAGTAAACCTTGCCCGAGAAAATTAATTCCCGTTGTGAGCCAAAGCTTTCATAAGAAATACTTGACTTTAATATGAAAAGCGGGTTGCAGTCAGAAATAACTACAAGCCATATGGGCATGTTTTATGAAATAATTACAACTTTTGTACGAACTCTATTTATGGCTCCGTGTCGATATTAATCAACATTTCTAAGGCCGTAAATATTATCGTACCAAAAGACATGCCTTTGAAAAATAAAGTAAAAATATTTTTGGATTTTTATGAATTTTTCAATTTTTATGGTTTTATATTTTTGTATTTTGCTTTTGTGGATAAAAATATAAATAATATATACAGATGATCACCAAGGATACGGAGAATAGTTTTAACAAGACTATTTTTTCGCTTCATCTGCTAGTTCCTTTAGAGTCTCAGGCGAGAAGGATCTCATTCCTAGCTTGTCGGCCAAAAATTCAATTCGAGCGCGATCTAAAGCCTTCGTGAAAATATCCGCCAATTGATACTCAGATCAGACAAAGTAAAGCTCGATTACTCCATTTTCCACTTGCTCCTTGATGAAATGGTAGCGAATGTCAATATGCTTTGACCGGGAGAATTGAACGTTGTTGCAGCATAAGGCAATTGCACTCTTGTTGTCGCAGTACATCGGAATTTTGTTGAAACCTAGACCATAGTCAGTTAATTGCGATCTCATCCAAAGAATTTGAGCACAGCAACCGAACATAGCTATGTATTCTGCTTTCGTACTTGAAATTGCAGCGCTTTTCTGCCTTTTCGATGCCCAACTAATTAATCGATCTCCTAGTAGTTGCAATGTTCTACTCGTGCTACGCCGTGTATCTTGACAACCCGCGTGATCCGCATCTGCATATGCCATTAGTGCAATAGAAGAGTCCTTCGAATACCAAAGTCCCCGATTAATGGTTCCTTTAAGATATCGAAAGATCCTTTTAACAGTAGCTAAGTGTAACTCAGTAGGCCTAGTTTGATACCTAGCACACATACATATAGCAAACTGAAGATCAGGTCGACTGGCTGTGATATACAGAAGAGTACCGATCATTCCACGATAAAGTGTTGGATCAACTGCAACTCCATGTGGATCTGCATCAAGCTTAGATTTTTCCACCATTGGAGTATCCATAGGGTCGTAAGATTCCATCTTATATTTCTTAAGCGATTCAAGGGCATACTTGGATTGATTGATAAAGATGCCTCTGGGACTCTGAGATATCTGAAGACCTAAGAAGAATGATACCTTGCCCATCATTGACATCTTAAACTTGGAAGACATGAGTGTCCCAAACTCATCGGATAAGGTTTGGGTCGAGGCTGCAAATATAATATCATCAACATATATTTGTACCATAATCATATCTTTACCTCGTTTCTGAATGAACAGCGTGGGATCCACCTTGCCTTTAGCGAAGCCTTGCGAAATGAGGAATTGTGACAGTAGATCATACCATGCGCGAGGAGCTTGCTTCAACCCATAGAGAGCCTTCTTAAGCTTGTACACATGATTAGGATATTTAGGATTCACAAAACCATCCGGCTGTTGAACATAGACCTCTTCCTTGATTTCATCATTCAGAAATGCCGTCTTCACATCCATCTGATAGACGATCATATTCATGTGAGCTGCATAAGCGAGGAATAGTCTAATGGCTTCCAAACGGGCAACATGTGCAAATGATTCCATAAAGTCGATGCCCAATAATTGCTTGTATCCATGAGCTACTAGACGAGCTTTGTTCTTCAATATTCCGCCTAACTCATCGAGTTTCACCTTGTAAACCCATTTCAAAGTGAGTAACTGCACTTGATCTGGGCATGGGACAAGTTCCCATACTTCAAGACGTATAAATTCATTAAGTTCTTCTTGCATAGCTTCTATCCAACATGATTGAGTAAAAGCTTGTTGCCATGTCTTAGGTTCAACTTCAGTGAGAAAAGCATCAAAGTGACAAAACATTGCATTTTCTTGTAGCTGACTTCGTGTGGATACCGGACGATTAGGGTCACCAATAATAGAATCTATAGGATGATCCTTTGTCCACTTGCTGTCATGTTCACGAATCCGTGGATTGGAGTAAACTGTAGAAGGAGCTTCTTCTGAGGTGGACGACCCGGCTTGATTAGGGTCGGGAATTGGTACACCAAAGAATGGAAGTATACGCATTTGAGCGAATTCCAAATCGTGATCATCATCATTCTCTTCATCATCAATAGGCATGATATGGGTAGTTGAAACATGTGTTGGTTGAGAATTACTTGTTGAAGGTATATCTTGACCAATTGTAGGTGCAGACATATCTGATTGTGCTTCGGTTGCTGGAGCGACAACTTCGGTTACCGGAGCTATTACCTCAGGTTCTGGAGCAACAATACTTGGAGGAGTAAAGAATTCATCAAAGAACGGTTGAAACAACGTATCCCATTCCTTCCTAGTAGGTGGTGTAAATGATGATGAAGTAGGGTTGTTTGGGACAAGACCAGAACTAATATTACTGGGTCCCATTTCATGAAGTGTGGGTTCAGAGCTGCTTTGCTCAGAAGCCATTGCTGTCAGCTCATCAAAATCAACATTCATAGTTTCGATGATCTTGCGAGAGTTACGGTTGTAGATTCGGTATGCCTTCTTTGCGGGTGCGTAACCAATGAAAATACCAATATCAGCCTTTGGTTGAAGTTTTCCCAAATTGTCACCATCATTATTGGGATAGCAAAGAGAACCAAATACATGAAGATATGATAAATCTGGTACTTTTCCATGGAGAAGCTCATAAGGTGTTTTACCATGGCGTTTACGAATCAGTGACCGGTTTTGGGTGTACACTGCGGTAGATACTGCTTCTGCCCATAAAAACAATGGAGCCTTTGCGTAAATTAACATTGTTCGAGCAGCTTCCATAAGTGTGTGATTTTGCCTTTCAACGACACCGTTTTGTTGTGGAGTGCGAGCAACGGATGTTTCATGAAAAATGCCAACTTCTTCATAATAATCACGCAAAATTTGATTCACAAATTCGGTTCCATTATCTGTACGAATGCATCGGACAGTAGTGTTGATACGCACTTGAATCATCTTGAGAAATCCGATGATGAATTTAGGTGCCTCATTTTTTGCTTTAAGAAATTTCACCCATGTAAACCGAGAGTAATCATCGACAATGACGAGGATGTACTTTTTGCCACTAAGACTTTCAACACGCATTGGCCCACAAAGATCCATATGCAACAGATAAAGTTTCTCTTGGTTGGTGTCTTCAGTCTTGGGTTTGTATGACTTCTTAGTGCTTTTCCCCATTGTACACGCGGAACACAAATGATCCTTGTGAAATGATAGTTTAGGAAGACCACGAACAAGTTCGTTTTTTGCCAAGTGATTAATAGCGTCAAAGTTAAGATGAGATAACCGTCGATGCCATAACCATGACTTAGTCTTCGATGCTTTGGAGAGAAGACATATGAGAGAAGCGGCCATCATGTCTTGTAGAGACAAAGTATACAAATTATTCCCTCGAGTACCTTTCAATAAATCAACCCCTTCCAAATTACGAATGAAGCAGGTATGCTCTCGAAAAGCAACTTCTAGGTTTGCATCATAAAATTGTCCCACAGAAAATAAGTTGTGACCAAGACCTTCCACGTAATACACTCTTGAAATTATAACATTCCCAATATGATATTCACCGTAACCCATTATCTTTGCAATATGATCATTTCCAAATCGAACCGTACCAAGAAACTTGCTGACGAAATTTCTGAGCTGAGAGCGATCTCCGGTCATATGCTTGGAGCAACCAGAGTCCAAATACCAGAGAACAATTTGGACCACCTGTTTTCAATAACAACAGTAGACAATGCATTGGAAACTATTGGTTCCGGAGTGTTAGCAGATACAGATATAGAATTATCAGAATTGCTAACATTTTTGAGACCCTTAGATTTCCTGCATTTTCTAATGTGAGTTTTAGCACTAACAGGTTTTACTATTCCAACTTTCTTAGGTTTTAGATTATTCGCGGGCACTACAGTGGGAGTAGACCTATTTAAAGGGCACTTGGTTCCTACAATAGTGTTGGTGTTCCTAGTTAAAGGACACGCTTGTGTTTTGGTAGCCTTGGTACTCCTAGTTAAAGGGCACGCTTTCTTCACTTCAGTGGGAGTGATCCTAGTTAAAGGGCACGCATTTCCTACTATAGTGAAAGTTCTACCAGTGGGGCGCCACATCCAACCAACTTGGGTTAACACTTTCCCAGTCGGTTTCCATTCTAATCCATTTTTCCGGGCATGCATCTCATTCACATGGTCAATAAGGCAAGAATCATGACGACTAGAAAACATACATTCATTGCAATTCCAACATTTCAAATCAGAATTCACAGTAGGCTTAGAACGCTGCACAACCGCAGAGCCTTTAGGTTTAGCTACATGATTCTTTTTATTCAAAACAGAAATAACATTCCTAGGATGGGCTTCTACTTTCTTCTTCACTTGACTACTAGATGGGGGCAAGATCCTATCATTCTTCTTGTTTCTTTTAAGCTTAGATCTTTGAGCCTTAGTAGTGGTGCTTACTCCTGTAGAAGGCAACACAGGAATATTAGAAGCTGGTTTTGATTCCACCTTATCTTTAGTGACCAAAGCTTGAGATGGTTTAGTCCTAGGGCCCTTATTAAATGGTGTGACGGCTATAAGGTTCCTTTTGATTGCACTAGAGGACGATGCTGAGACACTGGCTGCGTTATCCACAACATTCTTACCTTTTAGAGTACAAAGTGTTTCCTTTAACTCAGAAAAGACCAGATTCTTATCACAAATTTGTTCCCTCAAATCAGATATTTCCATCGACTTTCGGTTCAATTGTTCAATCAACGATTGATTCTGTGCAGTGGTATCAACACATGCGGGCTTTACTGAATCGAAGAGTTGTGTATTTTTCTGTTTCAAGTTATCAACTTTGGACAAAATCTTGGAAACTCGATTATCTAGATCAAGTTTAAAATTCTCAGCAGCCTCAAGTACGTTCACAGAGTTAAGCTCCTTAGATTTCTCTATGTCTATCGGCAAAGATCTAGCAGCTTTGTCACTTGGCTGACGCTGTTTTGATTGTAAATTCAATCGAAAATTCTTTTCAAAGTTTGCATCATCGATATTAACACCTTCGAATGACGTTTCAAAGATTTCTTGAATAAATTGTTGCTTGCATTCAAACGAAATACAATGTGTTTGAATCTCATCAAAACGTTTTGAAAGCGAAGAATATGAATCTTGAAGCTTTAAAAATTCAGCGTCAGATTCGTGAAAAGTACTATCTACCACATTATCCACATATTCAACATTATGCACAATATAATCATTATCAACACTTTTATTCACACAGACGGACACTATATCATGAGACATCACTTCCTTCAGAAGCTGTTCATTTTGGCGTGAAACCCGTTCTATTTCAAGTAAACTGTTTTCATAAGCATCTTCCATTTCATTGAAAACACGTCTAACTTCTTCTATTTCCAAAAGCAAATCTTGATCAAGATTACTAAGACAAGCTTTAACATTGTCTACAAACGGAACAATTTCATTTCGGAACGCAGCTCTAGTGTGCTCAAAGTTCCATTCACCTTCCGTTATGGCCGAAGCTGTCGTACGTTCCAAAATGACCTTGTCAAAATCGGCTAAGTGTTGGTGAACCGCATTTAAGTTAACGGACGCCTTGTTTACCGGTGGAATTAACTTTGTTAAATCCGTTTTGACAAGTGTAGGAGACGTACTAGGAAGGTTTTCATTTGACAAACTTTGGGGCACAAGAACTGTCAATTCTGCTAATTCCTTTTGTAAGCGAATGCGTGTCTTTTTTGAAAATTGATCTTTGTTATGTTGATCATAATCAATTGTATGGAATTTTGAAAGCATTTTAGAATGAGTTTCATCCGCAAGTGATTGTGTCTCCTCAGTACTACGAACAAAAGGTGCTTCTTTCGATTTGCCAATTATGGTCATATCATAAAGACCGGGAATATATTCCTGAGCTTGTTTTGCATAACCGGGATTAGGTGGTAAATCTTGAAGACGCTTAAGTTCGAGTTCTTTAAATGATTTAGTTAAAAGATGAACCTTTTTTGTGGAAGCGTATTGTTTTAAAAGCTGTTGTTCTTTGAATTTAAGAAGTTTGGTAGCATTAATTTCCGATTCAAACTTTTTAGACTCGAGAGTTTCGAAATCCATTTTAAGTTTCTGAAAATCATTGACAACCGACTCTTTTGCTTTTAATTCATTGGAAAGATTAGCTTTTAATGATTCTATTTCTTTCAAGTGTTCAATCTTTTCAAAACTAAATTGGTCAAATTCAGAACATGTTATTTTGTCTGCTTGAGGGACCATTTCAAAAGTTTTGACCTTTCCTTTATGCACCGCAAGCTCAGCAGTTAGGGTGGAATTGGTATCTACGGATTGTCTGAGGGCCATATGCATTTGATCAATAATATGTTTAGGCACCATGACCAAATCATGTTGAGCATAAGATTCCATACCCGTCGTAGCATTTGGTTGAGGTTCACTCAAATATGTAGGATTGGGTACCACATCATTTGAGTTACTAGTCCCCGAATGCTGTTCGAGGTTGTCATTTTCATGCCCAACTTGATGTTGGTTATCATCAATATTATTAGATGTGGTTGGTACCTCACTGACGACATCAGAACCGTAGTGAGAGAGATTAGCAACGAGAGAAGCTTGGGCAGAGTGAATGTCATCACAATCCGAATCATATGCGTCAAGATCATCTGCTTGATAAGCTACAATAGAAGTGGAAACGACTGCAATGCCTTCAGTTTCTGCTGCCCCTGGGTCTGCAAGAAATGCTAACTCCTCTGAATCCAAAATCTTCCCCTTAGACTAAGCATCAACCAAATACATCTTCTCACGAAACCATGCATCATCCCTTCTCCTTTTCGGCTGAGTGCATTCCCTAGCCATATGACCTTGTCCTCGGCAATTGTAGCAAGTCACAACCTTATTAGGACCAATAGGACTTCCATTTCCACTAGCTTGAGAATTCACAGCTTGATTGTTCCCAGTCCTTGTAGGAGGTCCATATGAATTTTGCCTTCCCTGAATAGGTTGCACTGTTACTTGACCATCTTTAACAGTAGCTTGTTGTCGAGGATTTGAGGAGGTGCGGAGCTGATTGTTTGTTGGTGGAAATCCTCTAGTTGCAACAAGTTTTGACAAGTAGGCGGTGAGATGGTTTAGTACATCAGCTGGCGTATCATTTGGAGTAAAGACCGGTGCTTGGATTGGTGGAAGTTCATTAGAGTAGAAAGCTTGTGTTGGTTGTGCTTCTATTGGAAAATATCCTTGCTGAGGAGTATAGCCCATTGGAGAAGTGTTGGCTTGTGATGGTGATGTCTGATATGGTGGTTGCTGTGGAAAAGATTGTTTATGAACACTTTGTTGAAATGCTTGTTGTGTCATCATTAGTGGTGGATAAGATGGTTGCTGTGGTTGTTGATAGTTGTGTGGTGGTGTCTGCTGCAAGTATGATGGTTGCTGATAAGTATAAGCCATGTTTTGTTGAGAAGCATACATTGCAAGTGGATCATGAACTTGAGGTGTAGACAACCGAGCCTCGATCACATGGCATCCGTGTTGTTGAAGAAAAGCTTGAAGTTGATCCACATTGGTGTTATGCAAGTCCTTAGCCAATTTAACATCCGTCACGTATTTTTTCCATTCTAGAGGAAGAGTGTTCAAATACTTGGTGTTCAATTGAAAGGTAGGAATTTCCATGCCATAGATATTAAGCTCATTCAACAATAGGGTAAATCTCAGATAGTAATCATTGAGAGTCTCCCCTGGCACATAGGCAAACTTATCAAAAGTATCATAAAGCTTACACTATCGTTCTTGTTTAGTTAACGAGGTGCCTTGCATTAGAACCCGAATTCTATCCCATAACTCTTTGTCAACTTTATGTTTGCTGACGAGTTTGTAGACATCTGGAGGAAGGGCTTGGAGAATTATGTTTGTAGCATACTTATCACATTTGTCTTGAATCTTCATATCTCCAGTCAACTCACCCGTTGTGCGAGGACGAGTAGTCGTACCTGTAACACCCCCAAATTTACACAACTCAATACAGCGGAAGACTAGTTGGTGTTACGGGATAACACATTACTCACATCATAGACAACGCATAAAAATCGCGTCGTTTAATAATAAAGCATTTCCATTCATAAATATCAAATTTACATAGGTCCCAAGTCATTGTATTTAATACAGGTTTTATAAAACATTTGAATGGAAATAAGTATTTAGGTGCGGGCCATGAATTCTTGATGTCTTCCCGAGAATTACCTTCAAGTATCTGAGATAAAACATGTTAAAAGAAAAGGTCAACGATAACGCCGAGTGAATTCATAGAGTTTAATAAATTCCATCAATATAACTTTGGTGTAAAATTATTACCAAAAATCATTTCGTACAAATCATTGTAATAGGCCATAAAATAGCCAAAGTCATTTTTATACAAATCCTTATTGAAAATCATAATATAGGCATTTGCCTTAAAAATCATTATACGAGCCAATGTCGTAAAAACATCATACAATACGTCTTACGATGTTGTATAAAGTTAAGTAAAAACCGTTATATGAATATGGTTATGAAAACCAAAACACGAACATAATGTCAATAGTATGACCCCGTATTGCTAGTCAGGCAATACATCGTAATTCGGAGCGTATAGCAGTATTTCGTTAATTGGATTATTATAAGCCGCATGACATTGTTACCTTACTAAACCAAACAACGGGTAGCTAGCCCGATACTCAATTTGCCCATCTAAATTAGCGTGTCGTCACAAAGGTCACGCTATGGAAATCTTCTCTTACATAAATTCGCTTACCAATCAATGTGGCACGACGGGGATCAACCGTCAAGGCGCGAACTGGGGTGATCGTCCCCAAATAGTACTATTATACGCATAAGCGTCTACCAAATCCTGGTAGTTCACAATTCATGCTAATGGGACTTTTAGTGACATAACCTAACTTTAATAATCCATTTTTATTTCATCTATCGGGTCCTTTAATCATTCATAGGGTCATACAATCGGGTCATACAATCATTCGGGTTCAAATCAATAAACAAACAATCGGGACAAATGGTGTCCTATTTTATAAAAACTAACATGTTATCTCCCTCGCGGGTTTATAAAACATTTCATAAAAACATTTAAAAGAGTGCGAGGCTATGAACTCACGTTGATGTGGGAAGGCGGGTTATCGGCAATTCGGGCGTACGGTAATACTCGTCTTAGACTCATGTCCAATGACTTTATAAAAATAACAATTATGTATACATATGATGAATTTATATATATGATGATCAAGTGGGTTTACATATTCTCATTTACTCATTTTTGTGTTATGTGTCGATAACTTTTATACTAGTTTTCTAGTTTTACCTATTTACGTGTTTTAGGTCCAATAAGCCTATTATAAGTTTATTAACTTGTATTAATCCATTTCATACTTGTATTATCAGTATTTATACTTTACATGTTGGGCCCAAATGGGTTAAGCCTAATAAATAAGTTTATAAGTGTTTTAGTCCATTTTGTTGTATTATTAGTCCAATAACGTTAACTTAGCCCGTTAATGTCCGTATGTTATATAGTTCGGGTTTTATCGGTTTTTACTTGTTATATATGCTTATATATCAGTATATGAGTTTATAAAAGTTTACATTAGACGGGTTTGATCGTCTAAGTTTTAGTTGGCGAAAAACGTTAATTTTACGGTAATAGCTGAAAAAGTCGTAAAAATCATGTTTATAGTTTTATAACTTATAAAACTTATCAAACTAACATTTTCATAAAATTTCCACTTATTTATCGTTATACATATTTATATAAATGTATTATATAAGTTAGTGGGTTTTAATTCACATTCTATACTATTTTTATTTGAGTGCTTATATAATACTATTATACTTTAATTTCCAAAATCTGATTTTTACTTTCATGTTCACCAAAACAACCATATCTAGAGTTCTATATGGATATAGAAGCTCAAATTTTTATGACATAAACTACATGATATGTGCTCCATTTAACTCTACTATAGCTACTGTTGAATCAGCCTCTAAGTATTTTCTAAAAATCGTCCAAAACAGTGAACTCAGATTTGTACTCTAAACTTGTTTTGATCATATCTCACTCATCCTAATGATTCCATTGCATGGCCAACTCTCACATGTGTATAAGACATATTACTTACTGTATATCCATTAATATATGCCATTTTATCAGTTCATGACATGGTTCTTTACTGTTTTATACAACCATCATTTTAAGCATGATTTTAACCTTTTTACATATAGTTTTTCATCTTTTTACCCATGATTATCAACACCAAATCCCCACACAATATTTTTATCATCATATATTCATCATATACATATACAATAAGAAAGAAAATACATGATTACATAATCAAAATAACAAGAGGATGGGAAGAACAATCTTTATACCACCAAGGTGATGAAATGATGAGTTTTTGGATGAACAAGACTTGGTTTTGGGTAACCAATCTTATGAGATATCAACACCACTTCTAGGATCACCAAGTATTTGTAGATTCCTCCAAAAATCAGACCTTGTTCTTCATGAAAAATCCTTGAGAAATCAGCCCCAAACTTCCTTGAAAATTCCTTTTCATAGGTTAGGATCACCTCCAATCTTCATATCTTCAAAGGGTATTCAACTTGTGCAAGTTAAACACATGATTCATGGTTGAATTTTTGATCAAATGGGGTGTTTTGGGAGCATGGTGGACGTTCATAGAGAGAGAACAAGAGAGAGTTTTATTAGTTTTGCATGTAAGAAATGAGTATTGTTGTTTATGTTTAGTTGTTTTAAAGTGTAGATGGTTTTGTGGTGGAAGACTTAGGACAAGTGTCCTAGTCTTTAGCTAGAAACTTGACACACTTCAAGTGTGTTTGACAAGCTTTAGCCATCCCATGGTGGGGTGAGGCAAGTGTAAACTTGTCTCATCCCACTAATTTACGGGTACTCCTCGATCCTAGTTTCCTCGATTTGCGTGCCTTCGGGTCGTTTTACGAAAAACGTTTTTTCTAAATCATAAATCAACGGCACAAAACGAATCTAATTAAAATTGTCTCATCAAAAACGGAGTTCGAAAACGTAAATACGTAATCCTAAGGTTTCCGGTTTAGTTGTAAAGGACGTTAAAATAAAATCGTAAGTCCTAATCTCTTCTCGTAAATTTGTGAGTTTATGAACCAACACAAATTTAAAACTCCAAAATAATATTCACGGATAAATTTATTTTCTCAAATGTCAGACTGTCACCAAAGACGGTGTATGTAAACGTAAGCACGTAGCGTAGAATCCTCCGGTTTAGAAGTAGTCGATGCTACTTCAAGACGTAAATCCAAATTTCTTCCCAAAAATAAGTGAGTTCATATAATAATATTTTCAAATAAATATTGAGAATAAAATATGAATCATAAATTGACGGATTGTCACAGCATTTACCCCTAAACAGGATCTTTGTCCTCAAAGATCATCTTACCTTACTACTCGCTTCTTATAGAGTTAAAGCCATGTGGGTATTTCATCCACATTCGGTCTTTTCTCACAAGTGTAATTCATTACAATACGCGAGTTTCATCAGACATAACTACGGGAATAAGATCAGGCTTAATGTTGACTTACTTTCTCTATCCATGATGTTCACGGGTTTTTGATGAATGCAACTTTACGCCGATCTAAACTTCTATATGGAATAGTCAGATTTTCACTTGATAGACATTTTATCAATTTAGACATACGAAACATAATCCACGCAGCTCTTGAAGTCCTAGGGTAGATCCAGCTTATATGCCTTTCAAACCAACTTTTACATCATCTCAATGGTCCCATACAACGGGGACTTATATCCCATGATCTTCCAGATCATCAATTCATTTTTCCATGGTTAGAATTTTTGGCCTAACTTTGCTACCCATCTGGCACTTCAAGATCTACATTTCATATTCACATAACCTCCTGTCTACTATTGGCAGTCAATAATCAGATCCCAATTTCAACAATCAATTCAGGTCTCGCGATCGAGTATTTTTGTAAGGTTAGGTTCGCCATCATAGGAAACCTTAAACCTAAAAGATATGTCCAACTCACAATGGGTGTATGTCGGGTGTCTTCATCTCAAATCTTGCTTACAGATGATCTAATATTTAGATCCTAACAAGATTCGATCTCAATCCTAATACGATGATTATCAATGATAATCCTTCCAAAGGAAAACGATTTTACAGTTTATTACCCAAGGTCAATCATTCAAACATAGAACATCGCTTATAGTATTTTGTATCGTTACTTTACCTCGTCCCTTCGATTGGGGTGGTACATAGTACTCTCATCAAGGTTCGTTCTCAATGACTTCTGAGCAAATCTCTAGAAATTCGATGCGAAGCGAGGATCTTGATATAGATGATCGATACAGGCACACCATGTTTACATAACTCTTTTAAATACAAAAGAGTCAATTTGTTCATCAAGAATCTATCATTAATCGGAATGATATTAGCAGATTTGGTTAGTCTGTCGACGATGACCCAAATCAAATCAAATTCAGATGATGACCTTTGCTATAATTAGACGTTTACTAATGTATGAGGCGATGTCTGCCTTCATAATTTGCCATCAGTACAACTTCTTCAGACAAAGATACTTTTAGTCAGAAATGACATAAATAGAATACTTATACTTACAAGATTTTAATATGACTACATTTCTAAATCTCCATATTTAGGCAACCACAATTGGACTTTTATACATTTAACGCCATCGGCTTCTCAATTCTAATGGTTCACATTAGCCGCGAACCCCTTTTTATTATCTATATTATCCTTTTTACAAACATCGTTCATATTTAAATTGTTTGGCAGTTTTATTTTGTACCATCATTACTAAGGAACACATCCCAATTGGTTCTTTATCCTTTCTATATTATGTGTCTATATCTACATTCACTTTCCTAGATGGAATAGTTATCATGTCCGTATTTATTCAAAAATTATTTCTTTACATTTTCTCTGTTTTAGTTTCTTCTCAACTATCATTTTTATCCGTTTTACTCAATCCGACGTCTAAAGCGTCGATAATTATTACGACTAGTTAAATATTAAATATTCAATCTTTATGAAACGTAAACGTAAAGATTTTAAATTTCTTAGTCCGTCCAATTATATGAAAATGTTTAAAATAATTTTTAATTTAATTAACACGATTTTTGTTGATTTATAAAAAATAATTAAAATAATTAATAAGATCCGTAAATGTTTGAAAAATATTTGGTTATACTTTGGTCTAAATTTTCTTAGTTTGAAAAGCGTAAATTATCGTTTCAAATTTCAAGTCAGGGTTTAAATGGTTTCCTCAATCCTTCTTAAGTTGTCTTAAGGTATGCAAAAACATTTACCCCTAAACAGGAGTTTAGTTAAATGTTTTGGGTATAAGGGAATAATCCCTTAAAAGTTCTTTGATAAAATATCTGTCATAACATATTTCCATATTTCTTTTTAGTAAAACCCAAAGTCTTAAAAGGGCTCTTAATTTAGAAGAGTCAATTTATATTCCATTATCTATTAATCACATGGTCAATTAATATAAGGGATTAAGTCTTAAATCACATGTTGTATATTCAAGGTACAGGTTTTTATTGTTCAGCCAATTCAGGGCAATCTATAACTAATTATAAACTCCTTCTTATTCTTATAAACAAACAAATGGTCCTTAATGATTACAAGCATGAATTTATCAAATTACAGCCTACACACGTGACTCACCAAATTTATGAATGCTACATGTGCATTAGTCAATCCAAACGACATCACGTGAAACTCATAATGTTCATTACAAGTATCGGATGTAGTGATTGGAATAGATAATCTTCTTCGCAAACGCGCAGTTGATAATAGCCATGCCGTGGATCTAATCTTTAAAACATACACTAGAACCTTGTAAATGATCGAACAAATCTTCCATTTCGAATTATGGATATCGTTTTCGATTGTCAATTTACTCAGTTCACAGTAATTTATAAATATAAGGAATGATAACACCATAGCTCTTCATGATGACGAGCTCCGTAGAATAAAATCTTTCTCCGACAACTCTCTTAGTTGTATGGTAATTCCTTTAATTTAGATGGTGCTGACTTACAGTGCACAAGCCACAGGTGCAGCACCGAGAATATAATCAATACCAATTTCAACTTGCCCTAATGGCGAAAGTCTAGGTAATTTACCAAATACCTCCTAATGTTTCAGATAACATAAACATCTTTTAATAAATTCATATTAGGTTGTTTCTAGATTATAATATCTATGACTAATTCACAACCATTCATGGTATAATTTCAAGTCTAAATACAGGATATGGTCATCCATCAAGAATTATTTAGATCACTTCTGATAATCAACATCTTATCATCTAGGGGAATTCTATTCGAGTTCCCATCAATTAAGACAATGTCGTCATGTCATAATCAATCAATCCATTCTACTGGCACTTATCAACTTTCCAATTTCATTGCTGTTGATAAGATGTGAACTTCTCAAAAGACTAATAATAACTCATGATCCTTCATAAGTTCAAGGATATCTGGAGACATAACTAACCTTAAAAGAGTAAGGTCAACGCATAATCTACGCGAGAAAATTTCAAATCAGATACAGACGAAAACATTAACGAATATGAGTATATCCCATGTTTTCATAATTTGAGTACGCATTCGAAAGCTCCTCGGATCGTTACCCAGGTCATTCAAATGAAATCAAATCATAAGAAATGATAAGAACGTCAATACATCCAGTCGGGTATCAACACTCGGTAATCAGATACTTTTCCTAAGAATCTCACTACGGGAGAATTGGACAAGAAAGAATTGTCAATTGTCAAATAAGACAATTTCCATAGATGAGTAAATTCGATTCAGAAGAATAGATGCTACAGGCACATATGTAGGTGTCCCGAATAATATGTCCCTATTTCGCACTTTTTGCAGATCTCATAAAATTTTAATCCTTCACAGTCTTCAAAGAAAATTTAGTGTTTATAATAATTTCATGGTGACTACTAATCAGTCTTGCATGGTCCCTTACAAATTGTATGTAGGCGCGCAACTATATACAATTTCAAGATTAACGATGCAATACTGAGTTCGTCAAAATTTTATCATCATGTTTATAATAAAAACGTTGTCATGCTTAATTCTTAAGTAAGAATCAAGAATAAATTTACAAAGATTTTCTTTGTTATAAAAAACAGTTAAGTTTTCTAAGGTACTTTATAAACAATCTCATTTCGATAACAATCACTTATAAATCTTACTTTGAATAAACCTTATAGTGATGAAAATTCAATTTTTCTCAATGGATACGATTTTATCTTATAAAAACAATGAGTGATCTGCAAAAGAGTGATGAAAGCTTGTTCAGCAAGAACTAACTTCAGTATATATCAGGAAATGAGCTTAGCCAAATAATCATGAGGTTCATGACTTCGATGGCACTCAGGAATACAATGAGAATAATCCATAACGTAACTCAAATCGAGATGAGTACTTGTTCAATGGTTGCATCACTAATGCGATCATTAGAAAGAGGCAATAAGAGATAGATAACATCGATACATGTAGAATTTAGCAATCAAAGGTAGTATTTTCATTAATCACAAACAAGTCAAATTGTACCGTAACACATTACGTGTCACTATGTTATACAATTCTCAGAACTCATCCTACCAACTGATGTCTCAGTTAAGTTAGGGATTATTTTTAAAAGATACCACAATGAATACTAATCTACAAGAGTCATTTGGTGTTCCACATGTCCCGGAAGATCCATCGGTCCCAATTCAGAAGAAGATTTCTTCATTTTATTTATTGGACACTGGGCATCCTCATCATTGGACGATGGCCTAGGAAAAACCCTTAACACAAATCAACAATCAATTAAAACCTTATAATTCAATCACAAAACTTAACGATTTCCTCTTAACAATCTCATATTCCATACGGGTTAAATTTTACTTTATTCAAGTTTTAACCAATTTTATACTCAATTCGATATCCTACCTTATTCTCCCATACTTTCAACCTTATTTATAAACCTTAAAAGGGAAATAAAAGCTCGATATGATCAACAATTAATTTCCAATCCTATAGCTCTTACAACAATAGTTATCAAATGAGTCACTAGTATGAGATGACTCATATATTCATTTAGGCTTCTCGAAAAGGTATTAGTGGCATGAGGCTTTTGGGTAATGGTTCCAATGACAGCCTCAAGTGCAACATTCACCCTTTAGATTTCAATTTAAGAATTGGATGACTACGAATCAGATGACATCTTTCTAGGTGGTAACGTTTTTTCAAACTCCACTCTATAAGGAAAGATCGTCATGACATCGATATCAGATTTAATCTCGCCAATTCTTCTTCAATATCGCAATCAACTAATATCTACATTTCTACGAATATCAACCATTTGTTGGGATCATAAATATCCACGACTTGGTTTAGATCTGGAATAGCTAGAATTCCTACGGGGATAGCTTCGATTAATTTACTAGGGGATTTAGGGTTCCTTGTGACAATCTACGTCGTATAAATACCTCGTATAAATATCGAAATAATCATCAAACAATCATGTAATAAAATTACATCATATATGTATATATATAATCCAAGTTATATATATTAAAATAACACTTCTCAGTCTGTCCTTGTCGGTAACTCGGGAATTCTTCGGCACCGTTATAGTCAAAAGATTTTTAGACATTTTTAGAAAAATGTTTATAGTTAAAAGATTTTGAAATGTTTTATTCAAAACCTTGGTTTTAAAAATCTTTCGTTCTCTAAACGAGAGCTCTGGTACCAAACTGTAACACCCCCAAATTTACACAACTCAATACAGCGGAAGACTAGTTGGTGTTACGGGATAACACATTACTCACATCATAGACAACGCATAAAAATCGCGTCGTTTAATAATAAAGCATTTCCATTCATAAATATCAAATTTACATAGGTCCCAAGTCATTGTATTTAATACAGGTTTTATAAAACATTTGAATGGAAATAAGTATTTAGGTGCGGGCCATGAATTCTTGATGTCTTCCTGAGAATTACCTTCAAGTATCTGAGATAAAACATGTTAAAAGAAAAGGTAAGCGATAACGCCGAGTGAATTCATAGAGTTTAATAAATTCCATCAATATAACTTTGGTGTAAAATTATTACCAAAAATCATTTCGTACAAATCATTGTAATAGGCCATAAAATAACCAAAGTCATTTTTATACAAATCCTTATTGAAAATCATAATATAGGCATTTGCCTTAAAAATCATTATACGAGCCAATGTCGTAAAAACATCATACAATACGTCTTATGATGTTGTATAAAGTTAAGTAAAAACCGTTATATGAATATGGTTACGAAAACCAAAACACGAACATAATATCAATAGTATGATCCCGTATTGCTAGTCAGGCAATACATCGTAATTCGGAGCGTATAGCAGTATTTCGTTAATTGGATTATTATAAGCCGCATGACATTGTTACCTTACTAAACCAAACAACGGGTAGCTAGCCCGATACTCAATTTGCCCATCTAAATTAGCGTGTCGTCACAAAGGTCACGCTATGGAAATCTTCTCATACATAAATTCGCTTACCAATCAATGTGGCACGACGGGGATCAACCGTCAAGGCACGAACTGGGGTGATCGTCCCCAAATAGTACTATTATATGCATAAGCGTCTACCAAATCCTGGTAGTTCACAATTCATGCTAATGGGACTTTTAATGACATAACCTAACTTTAATAATCCATTTTTATTTCATCTATCGGGTCCTTTAATCATTCATAGGGTCATACAATCGGGTCATACAATCATTCGGGTTCAAATCAATAAACAAACAATCGGGAAAAATGGTGTCCTATTTTATAAAAACTAACATGTTATCTCCCTCGTGGGTTTATAAAACATTTCATAAAAACATTTAAAAGAGTGCGAGGCTATGAACTCACGTTGATGTGGGAAGGCGTGTTATCGGCAATTCGGGCGTACGGTAATACTCGTCTTAGACTCATGTCCAATGACTTTATAAAAATAACAATTATGTATACATATGATGATTTTATATATATGATGATCAAGTGGGTTTACATATTCTCATTTACTCATTTTTGTGTTATGTGTCGATAACTTTTATACTAGTTTTCTAGTTTTACCTATTTACGTGTTTTAGGTCCAATAAGCATATTATAAGTTTATTAACTTGTATTAATCCATTTCATACTTGTATTATCAGTATTTATACTTTACATGTTGGGCCCAAATGGGTTAAGCCCAATAAATAAGTTTATAAGTGTTTTAGTCCATTTTGTTGTATTATTAGTCCAATAACGTTAACTTAGCCCGTTAATGTCCGTATCTTATATAGTTCGGGTTTTATCGGTTTTTACTTGTTATATATGCTTATATATCAGTATATGAGTTTATAAAAGTTTACATTAGACTGGTTTGATCGTCTAAGTTTTAGTTGGCGAAAAACGTTAATTTTACGGTAATAGCCGAAAAAGTCGTAAAAATCATGTTTATAGTTTTATAACTTATAAAACTTATCAAACTAACATTTTCATAAAATTTCCACTTATTTATCGTTATACATATTTATATAAATGTATTATATAAGTTAGTGGGTTTTAATTCACATTTTATACTATTTTTATTTGAGCGCTTATATAATACTATTATACTTTAATTTCCAAAATCTGATTATTACTTTCATGTTCACCAAAACAACCATATCTAGAGTTCTATATGGAGATAGAAGCTCAAATTTTTATGACATAAACTACATGATATGTGCTCCATTTAACTCTTCTATAGCTACTGTTGAATCAGCCTCTAAGTATTTTCTAAAAATCGTCCAAAACAGTGAACTCAGATTTGTACTCTAAACTTGTTTTGATCATATCTCACTCATCCTAATGATTCCATTGCATGGTCAACTCTCACATGTGTACAAGACATATTACTTACTGTATATCCATTAATATATGCCATTTTATCAGTTCATGACATGGTTCTTTACTGTTTTATACAGCCATCATTTTAAGCATGATTTTAACCTTTTACATATAGTTTTTCATCTTTTTGCCCATGATTATCAACACCAAATCCCCACACAATATTTTTATCATCATATATTCATCATATACATATACAATAAGAAAGAAAATACATGATTACGTAATCAAAATAACAAGAGGATGGGAAGAACAATCTTTATACCACCAAGGTGATGAAATGATGAGTTTTTGGATGAACAAGACTTGGTTTTGGGTAACCAATCTTATGAGATATCAACACCACTTCTAGGATCACCAAGTATTTGTAGATTCCTCCAAAAATCAGCCCTTGTTCTTCATGAAAACTCCTTGAGAAATCAGCCCCAAACTCCCTTGAAAACTCCTTTTCATAGGTTAGGATCACCTCCAATCTTCATATCTTCAAAGGGTATTCAACTTGTGCAAGTTAAACACATGATTCATGGTTGAATTTTTGATCAAATGGGGTGTTTTGGGAGCATGGTGGACGTTCATAGAGAGAGAACAAGAGAGAGTTTTATTAGTTTTGCATGTAAGAAATGAGTATTGTTGTTTATGTTTAGTTGTTTTAAAGTGTAGATGGTTTTGTGGTGGAAGACTTAGGACAAGTGTCCTAGTCTTTAGCTAGAAACTTGACACACTTCAAGTGTGTTTGACAAGCTTTAGCCATCCCATGGTGGGGTGAGGCAAGTGTAAACTTGTCTCATCCCACTAATTTACGGGTACTCCTCGATCCTAGTTTCCTCGATTTGCGTGCCTTCGGGTCGTTTTACGAAAAATATTTTTATAAATTATGAATCAACGGCACAAAACGAATCTAATAAAAATTGTCTCATCAAAAACGAAGTTCGAAAACGTAAATACGTAATCCTAAGGTTTCCGGTTTAGTCGTAAAGGACGTTAAAATAAAATCGTAAGTCCTAATCTCTTCTCGTAAATTTGTGAGTTTATGAACCAACACAAATTTAAAACTCCAAAATAATATTCACGGATAAATTTATTTTCTGAAATGTCGGATTGTCACCAAAGACGGTGTATGTAAACGTAAGCACGTAGCGTAGAATCCTCCGGTTAAGAAGTAGTCGATGCTACTTCAAGACGTAAATCCAAATTTCTTCCCAAAAATAAGTGAGTTCATATAATAATATTTTCAAATAAATATTGAGAATAAAATATCAACCATAAATTGACGGATTGTCACAGTACCTTCCGTCACTGTACCATAATCTAATGGTCCATTGAGCACCGATGCCCAAATGAGATGTCCATTCTCTTTGTTCAACATGTAAAGTTCCATTCGGGAAGTCCAATCCTCGTACATAGACTTCTCCAACATTGGTGGACGATTATCCGTACCCGAGAGGATGGACTTATCCGTAAGAGATGTGTACTCCATTTCAATAAGTTAAGATTTACAAAGTTGATCGAACAATGAAATAAGTTTAAGTATTTTTGTGTTGTTGTGAGTTAAAATCGAGAAACAATGTTAAAATCCCCTAAAATATGTTCTCGATAAACCAAAAATTCCAAGTCAAAATTACACACGATTCGAAATTTTTTAAGGAATAATTTTTGGATTGTCGGAATGTCTAGATCGGAATGCCAGATCGGAATGTCACTATCGGAAAGTTCAGATCGGAATGTCACACTATCTGAATGTCCAGATCGTAATATAACCCTGTCGAAATGTTGTTGGTATCGAAATGCCTAGATCGCAAAGTTCTATCGGAATGTTCAGATCGCAAAGTACTGTCGGAATGATTCAGATCAGAATATAGCTGACAAAATTTAGGCAGAGTAACGACTTAAAACTTCCTTATAACCGTCAGAATCCCAGATCGCAAAGATCGATCGGAATGTCCAGATCGGAATAAGTATCGAAATCCAAGTATCGCAAAGTAGAACCAGTCACTTTCCGATGGTGATGGTTATTGCGATGGAATCCCTTTTCACGTGTACTTTCCGATGATGATGGTTGCTTAGAATTCGGAATGAAGAAAAACAAGAACTTTTTGAACTTTTGATCCAAGAAAGATTGTGTTTTAACCAAAACCAAGATACCAAAAAACACTATAACACGATTAACTACGTTATACTACTAGAAATCACGATCAAACACAAAAAAAATTTGATGATTCGGCAAGAAACACTCAACAACCTACGAAATGTTTATAAAAACATACGTAACACTAAAACAAACCTATATTTCATCCCAAGCTCTTGATACCATTTGTAGAAATGCAAATCTTGCTTATGTTTTTAGAGAGAGAAAGAGATAGAGGGATGGTGGATTACACAATATTCTAGAGAGAGAAACTTATGTTTTCTATGTGAAAAATAAATAACCACACACCCTCTCCATCTAAGGAGAGGGTTTATATACCCAAACCCAAGTGATGGGCTTGGGTTTACATTAGGCCGCCGGCCCATACAATTCATGGGCTCGGTTTTGGGCTTTGTTTAATAATGTAAATAACTAAACTACGAGCTATAACATGGACTATTGTTGGAGTGACCGGTCCTTCTTAATACGTAAAACGTATTTCCAACACCGTTCACTACGTATCTAAATGGGTTGAAGCTAAGGCTCTCCCTACGAACGATGCGAGGGTGGTTGTGAACTTTTTGATGCAGATTTTTGCGTGATTTGGTATTCCTCGTGCTATCATCAGTGACCGCGGGACTCATTTTTGCAATGATCAATTTGCTCGAGTCATGGCTAAGTACGGTGTCAATCACCGTCTTTCCACCGCTTATCATCCTCAAACAAATGGTCAAGCCGAGATATCTAACCGTGGATTAAAGAGAATTCTTGAGCGTACTGTGGGAGAGCATCGTGCCTCGTGGGCCGATAAGTTAGACGATGCTTTGTGGGCTTTCCGTACCGCATATAAGACACCTATTGGTTGCAATCCATATCGTCTTGTGTACGAGAAGGCATGCCACCTCCCTATTGAGCTGGAACATAAGGCGTACTGGGCTTTGAAGTGGGCCAATTTTGACATCAACAAAGCCGGTGATCTTCGGAAGATTCAACTCAACGATCTAAATGAACTGAGGAATGAAGCTTATGAGAACTCACTGATTTACAAGGAGAAGACCAAGATCATTCATGACTCAAGGATTAAGAACCGAGAGTTCCACATTGGTGATCATGTTTTACTCTTTAACTCTCGATTGAAGATCTTCTCGGGCAAGCTGAAGAGCCGTTGGTCTGGTCCATTCACCGTCGCCAAAGTCTTCCCTTACGGCACCACTTAACTTTCTCAACCTAATGTACCGAATTTTAAAGTGAATGGACAGCGTGTGAAGCTGTACTTTGGTGAGGACATCTCTCATGAGATGATTCCATCCCTCACCACGTATCCCTTGAATTAGTTTTGGGTCGAGTCAGGCTCATGACTCGGTTAACAAAAACAAGCGCTTCTCGGGAGGCAACCCGTTGATCTATCCTTTACCGTTTTCATAATAAGTGTGGGGGGAGCCCCGTATGTGTTTGTTGCCTTGTTTCTTATAACGTGCAGGGATTAAAGCTTCAAAGATCCACTTTTAATGAAATTTGATGACCGTGATCCCGTGTACCCGTCTTCCCGGTTCTATCCTAAACTATCAGGATTTAATATCTCATATCTCATATGTTCACATTGAAATCACTATAGTTGTCCTTTCCTTAGCAAGATTTAAACAACGTGCACAATGTCCTAAGTTTAGGGGAGTTTACTCCCACATGCTTAAACATTGAGGATAATGTTTATATCAAGTGTAGGGGGGACTTCTATCGAAGTAAGTGGGCTTTTCCATGAATTTGTCCTCATTTTAACCGGAAAATTTGATTTTTCGACATTTTTCAAAATTTTTAATCTGTTTTGGCCTAGTAGTTTTTCCTTTGCTATCATTATTTACTTTCTTTGCTAGAATTAATTTTCAATAAAGTGGTTTAAAATTTTTCAAAGTCGTGAATATTTTGACTCAACCCGAGTTTACTTATCTAAGTTTACTCTAGCTAGTATCCTTAACGTGTTTAAGTCAAGTTTTGCTAGGCTTTTATATAGGGAACTTTAAAACGCGAAAGTCTTAACTCTCACGGGTTAAGAACAAGAACTTTTAGCAAGTTCCTATAATTGATCGTAGAGATTCGTTTATCAAGGGAACTTTAAAATGCGAATTCTAAACTTGAAAAAGGTTAAGAGTTTGCAAGATCCTATAGATGACTCGAAAACCCAAAACTTTGATTTAATTGGCAAAGCATCCACGAGTCTCATTCCTTGAGATTTTAAATTGTGGAGAACGAGAGATGATAGAGTCAATTATAAGTTTGGTATTCTTTCGTGAATTTATGTGAGTTGATTATAAGCTTTTTCTCCCATCGCTTGCTAATAAATTTATTTGCAATAAATAAGGTTGTACTATTTGAAAAGTTACTTAGCTTATAGAACAAGATCGTTTAAAAGTTGCTCGGTATTAATTAGAGTTCATAGCCAAGGCATAACTTATTGAAGCGGGATGCGAAGATTGGCGAGTCCAAAAAGGTCCTAACAAGACATGAGGGCTACATTTTGTTGCTAAAGATCCAAAAGTGATTTGAAGAATCATTTATCAAAACTCAATATGAAGGATCGAGACACACGACGAAAAGCAAATACTCCCCTAAAAATCATGGAGAAGTCTATCCAAAAAGGCCCAAACAAGGTATGAGGATAAATAGATCCAAGTCCTAAAAGGAGGCGGATCGTTGTATATCAAAGTCCAAAATAAAGATTGGAGAAAAATGAAGAAGTCGTGGTCCAAATATGAAGAATCTCTCAAAAACTTCAAGTGAAGAAATTCCTATTATGAAGAGAAGACCATAATTTCAAGAACGTCTCTTAAGATTTGAAGTATTAAGTCGCTACCAAATATCGGTCCGAGAAAGGTCTCAAATCGTGAAGCGAGTTATTCCAAGATATGAACTTTAAGAGGTCCTGAGAAGCAGTTTTAAAAGATTTTGTCCTTTAGCTAACTATTGATTAAATCGTCCCACTTTATTTTCGGCCTAAATAAACTATCAAAATAAGTCAAACAATGTATCCTCGTGATCATTCAAGACAATATTAAAATATAAGAGATACACCTAGGAATAAGGGAGTCTAAGTAAATAATTGGGCCACATGAGTTCGTGTTAGTTTGCTAACTTATAATAACAATGATATCGTTTTTATGCTTGGTATAAGGAACGTGAAACTTGAGGATGATAAACATTCATGACGGCCAAAACCCCAATGTAAGTCTTTGATTTCTTTACTTGTTTTGAACATGTTTCTATCTTTTTAGTCTCCTTAAAGTTTAGTATTTAATAAAGGCCAAGGTGGGTTATTTATGATGAGAAATGTAATCTGTGCTTTGAAATTAATGCATTACGTGAGGGCATTGCAATGGTCAAGTGTAGGGGATTTAATAAGTGTGAAAACACTTATCCTTTTACCACTTATTTCCAATAATAACAAGACCAAAACGTGTATTTTATGTCGTAAAAGTCGGAATTATGCGTGGTTTGTGTTTTTATTGTGTTTCAGGATAAAAATATGCAAAAGGAAGAAAACGTGGGCTATCACGGGCTTTTATCGAAGAAAATAACAAAAGACGAAGTCAAAAGATCAAGAGTGCAAAGAGAACGAAAGTCCAAGGCCTATTCTGAAGATTTATCCAAGAAAAAGTCTAAAGACGGAAGTTTAATGAAGTCGAAGAACTCAAGTCTAATAGAAGAAGAAACCTATAAGACAAGTTCAATTTATATCGACAAATCCCGAGACGACATCGAGAAAGACAAATAATTTAAATCGAGTCGAGACTAGAAGAAAGAAGGAAGGAAGCAACACATGCACTCCCCACCTCCTATAAATACCCTCCTAATGACACATTAGGAGGGTGTTAGCTAGTTTATTTTCCTTTTGTTAGTGTTTCATTTTAGAGAGAGAAAGTGTTTAACTTTCTCTCACTAAAACTTCATCTTTTCTTTCTTTCATGTTTTAATCTTTAATTCAATCTTGTACTTTTGAATCTTCAATTTACAAGTTCAAGTTAAGTTTTTTTTATCTTTAATCTTCTTCTACATGTCTTGATTTTATTTACCTTTGATTCGTTATCATCTTTGATTTTGTTTAATCTTGATGTTTATGTGATTAAAAAGTTTATCTCTTTATTCATCTCTAAGTTTTCATACGGATTAAGTTTTGAGCTTTTCATGCTTATTGGCTTAGTTTGTGTTTAGCTTATTTACTTTTCATTTTTCTTAAAAGCTTCATCTTTTATGGCTTGATTTAAAAGTTTTGCTTATTTAAAGTTTAAAAAGTTCTTATTTGTGCTTATTAGTTCTTTTCGTTATAAATTTGGTTAAGTTTTAGTTTGAGCTTATAAAAAATAGCTTATTAACTTGGCTTATTGCAAAATACATACCATTGGAAAAGGGTAATCCCCTTTCCGATTGTACATTCCGATTAGGCCATTTTATTCTGACAACTTCACTTTTATTGCGATCACTGGGTATCGGAAAAGGGTTTTGTTTTTCCGATTACTATTCCGAGCTGGATTCCGATAGGGGGAATTATTTTGATATTCCGATTGCTTTGAGTTATGTGTATTCCGATCATTCCTTTTGTATGAATTCTGATAATATTCCGACGGCTGTGTTAGTTGTTATTCCGATTAGGATTCCGATGGGCCCATTCCGATCCCATTCCGATTACAGTATTCCGACGAGTTTAATTTCTTGTTTTTACAAAGTTTTTAAGTTTTAAATTCATTACGTTTTATTTTCCAAAAATTGCACGCTTCCCGAAATCTCTGTTTTTACCAAGTGTTTTTCTAATTTTAGTGACAATTTTTCTAGATTTGCTTTTAGCCTATTTTAATTACGTTTCGCATTTACTTTTTAATTAGTTATAGACAACGACAACCTTTTTATTTTCCACCAAGAACGACTGAGTCGCACTCTTAACTAGTAATCAATTCGAAAAGACTGGAACATCGAACTTTCATTACTAAGTAAAATCTAGTTATTAGTCACCAACAATGCTAAATTTACTAAACACGTGTTCTAGTTGAGGACAAAACAGATAACAGTCAAGAAAGAGAGAACATCGGGTATTATTGAAGCCCGATGTGCTCTCTCTTTCTTGACTATTATCTGTTATCTATTATTATGAGTGTTATTATGAGTGTTGGAGTTGGTACCGATCCTCCTGTTAACATGGGGGTGGTGTGACTGAGCCCATTTTGATTAGTAGTCTTGATGCTGGTGACCCTTTACATGTGCAGAATAGTGATAGCAGTGCTTCTACTATAATTCCTTTTAAATTGCTTGGTACTACTAATTATAGAATTCGGAATAATGCTATGAAACTTTCTCTTCAAGTTAGAAATAAAATTTGGCTTTATCAATGGTACTTGTTTAAAGGAAACTTATGCGAATAGTAGTGTGTTATCTGGTCAATGAGATGGATGTAATGCTATGGTCTTAACTTGGATTATGAATGCTGTCTCTCAAGATGTTTATATGGGGTTGGTTTACTCTGAAAATGCTTTTACTGTTTAGAATGAATTATTTGAAACTTATGATAAGGTAGATGGTTATGTTGTTTACAATCTTCTCCAAAAGATTAACTTTGTGAAACAAGAAGGCACTTTTGTTGCTGAATACTATCACAGACTTAACTCTTTGTAGGGAAAACTTGATGCCTTGACCAAATTATCTAAATGTGTTTGCCCCATTAAATGCTCTTGTCCTGCTAGCACTGAATTTATTCTACATTAGTAGCTTATGAAGCTTATGCAGTTTCTAATGGGCTTTGATGACTGCTATCAACCTGTTAGAACTGTCCTTATCACCAGGGATCCTCTCCCTGATGTGAAGGATGCTTATGTGATGGTTTCTAGGGAGGAGTCACATAGGGGTATCCTTGAACCCTCTGCTGTGATTGACTCCAAGCTCAGTGCCACCTCCTTTGTTGGCAAAACTTTTGGTCAGCAAAGAAAAGGGAATTGTTCTAACTTCAACAAGAACTATTCCAGAAGGGGCAGTTAACACTATCAAAATAAGGGTCCTAATCCTATATTAAACTATACCAACTGTGGGATGATTGGTCACATTATGGATAGATGTTATGAAATCATTGGGTATCCTTCTGGATACAAAAGCCCTCTAATGCTAAATCTTATGTGTCTAAACCTAATTTTAATGCTAAGATGAATGATGCTAAGATGAATGATGCATCCTCTGCTTGTGATGTCCCTTCCTCTTTCACTTTTGATCAAATGAAGAAACTTCTGAATTGATCAATGATTCTACCTCTGGGAACATTCATGCCAACATGATAGGTAGATGCTCCTTCTATAATTGCAATGTTTGGTTTAATGTTAACTTTTCTAGATATTTCTGTAGAAACTTGAAAGGGTTGGTTAAGACTATCACCCTTGGGTGGATTATTGACTCTAGGTGTAACCAAAACTTGATAGTTTCCACTTTTGGTATGTTTAATATTGTTGATGTTAGCAATCCCAGTCTCACTGTAAGGGCACCCTAATGGGACCAGTGCCAACATAAGTCATGTGGGTCACTTGAGACTGTCCAACAATGTTATTTTGTATGATGTTATGGTTGTGTCTAGCTACTGTGTCAGTCTGTTATCTATTAATAAATTGATTAAAGATAGTAATTTATTTGTGGATTTTGATTAGGATAAATGTTATATTCAGGATTTGACTAATGGGACCACTCTGGGGACTAGTAGTTAGTCTGGAGGCCTCTACTTGTTTGACCTAGATTGTAATAACAAGTTTGTAGGTACTTCAAATATGATTATGTCCTTTAATGTTTCCAAAGAATTGTGGCATTTCATACTTGGTCATCATGCTGACCAAGTCCTATCTGTCCTCAAATCTGACCTCAAGCTTTCTAAAAATACTTGTGTCTCTGTCTGTGAGGTCTGCCATAGGGCCAAACAGACAAGAGAACCTTTCTCTTTGAGTTATCACAAGTCTACTCACCGTGGTGAACTTGTTCACCTTGACTTGTGGGGGCCTTACAGGATCTCTAGCAGAGAGGGATACAAGTATTTTCTGACCATTGTTGATGACTATTCTAGGGCTATTTGGACCTACCTTTTGAAAACTAAAGATGAAGTTTTGAAACCTTTGCTAATTATATTAAACAGATCAAAAATCAATTTAACAAGTGCATCAAAGTTGTCAGATCTGACAATGGTACTGAATTTATTAATAAGAAGATGGCCTCTTTGTTTTCTGACCTTGGAATAATCCATCAAACCTCTTGCACTCATACCCCTCAACAAAATGGCATTGCTAAAAGGAAACATAGGCAATTACTGAATGTTGCAAGGAGCCTTATGTTTTAGGGGGGGGATTCCTCTTGTTTTCTGGTCTGATTGTATTCTAACTTCTGTCTACTTAATCAACAGGCTTCCCTCATCTATCCTCAAAGGTAAATCACCATATGAACTGGTTTATAAAAAAACTTAATCTCTCTTATATTAGGTGTTTTGGGTGTCTTTATTTTTCTACTAATTTAAACAACAGTGATAAGCTCACGCCTAGGTCTGAAAAATGTGTTCTGATTGGTACTCTCTTGGTATAAGAGGCTTACAAGCTTTTAAGTTTGGATACTAGATGTGTCCTGTTTTCTAAGGATGTGAGATTTTATGAAACTGTGTTTCCTTTTAAAATGAAAAACAATAAGAAGGGAGTTTTGGCTGATTTTGATACAATGAAGTTGAATACCTTTCTTTCTTTGATGATCAAACTCCTATAAGACCTAATGATGAATAGAGAGCAACATCTATAGAGGAAGGTAGGAACCCTTTAAGTGTTGAGCATGATCCTCAGCAGACACTTGAAGTGGATTCTGCAACCCACATAGATGATAACTTATCTAAGGGCAATGTTTTAAACATAATGCCTAAACCTTCTGAACCAGTTCTCAACCTTGATGACCCTGTGACTGATGAGGTGACTGCTCCTACTAGGAAGTCTAGTAGGATTACTAAACTGTCTGCTAAGTTGAATGATTATGTTATTGACAGTAAACTTAAATATGGGATTGAAAAACATGTTAATTACTCTAGGCTTAATTATGTGAACTTTTTCTTTGCTACCATCCTTAAGAAGTCTGTTGAAGCTAGCACCTTTAATGAAGCCAGTAAGGACTCTAATTGGACTGAAGCCATGAACAAGGAAATTGAGGCCCTCATTAGAAATAACACTTGGACCATTACTGACCTTCCTTTAGGGTGAAAATCTCTTAGTTTCAAATGGATGTATAAAGTAAGTATGGGGCTTCTGGATTAACTGATAAATATAAGGCTAGGGCGGTAGCCAAAGGGTTTGGTCAAAAAGAGGGTATTGATTTTGATGAAACTTTCAGTCCTGTAGTTAAGATGGTTACTGTTAGATGTATTATGTGTCTTGCTATGTCTAATGATTGGCCTTTGTTTCAAATGGATGTTAACAATGCCTTTCCGTATGAGGACTTGGATGAGGATGTTTATATGACCTTACCCCTAGTATTTGATAACCCAAATCCCTCTAAAGTTTGCAAACTGAACAAGTCCCTCTATGGACTTAAGCAAGCCCCAAGGCAGTGGAATGCCAAACTTACCACTGCCTTTGGTGGCCATGGCTTTGTTCAAAGAAGACTTGATTACTCTCTCTACATTAAACATCCTGGTGACACCTTTAATGTTATTCTTGTTTATGTTGATGATCTTGTTGTCACTGGTAATGACTTATATGAAATTGAGAAGTTCAAGAGTTTTCTTAAGAATAAGTTTATGATCAAAGACCTTGGTCATATGAAGCACTTTCTTGGTATTAAAGTCCTACACAATAACTCTGGTGTGTCTGTGACTCAAAGAAAGTACTGTCTTGACCTTATTCATGAGTTTGGACTTCTTGCTGCTAAACCTGTTGCTATGCCCTTACCTAAGAATTGTGTTCTCGCTGTGGATGAGAGTGAATTTGATAAGTTATCAAAAACTTATTGGCAAGCTTATTTATTTGACTCACACAAGACCTGATATTTTTTATGTTGTCCTATGTCTAAGTCAGCATATGCATGCCCTTTTGCAATCTCACCTTAAATTTGCTTTAAGGGTTATTAGATACTTGAAGGGTTCTCCAGGTAATGGTATCCAAATTTACAAGGATAAGAAACTTAATTTGTCTTACTTTACTAATTCTGATTGGGCTAAATGTTTGAAAACCAGAAAGTGTGTGTCTGGCTATTGTGTGTTTCTGGGTAATACACTTGTCTCTTGGAAAAGCAAAAAACAACCAACTATATCTAGATCCTCTGCTGAAGCAGAGTATAGGTGCATGGCTAGTGCTACTTGTGAAGTCATTTGGATTTCTAATTTGCTTAATAATTTGAACATTCCAAGTGTGTTTCATGTGAACATGTATATTGATAGCTCTTCTGCTATCCAAATTGTTGCCAACCCTGTCTTTCATGAGAGGACCAAGCATTTTGAGGTTGATTTCCATCTTGTAAGGGAAAAAGTGCATTGTGGTATTATTAAGACTATCAAGGTTGCAGGTCATGGTTCACACCAACATTTTAAACTGTGTAAGCAGTTGGGAATGGTGGACATGTTCATGAGATGATTTTGCAAACTTGGTAAGTTTGTGGGAGGATGTTGACTTGTCAAACTTATCAAGTTTTGTTATGTTTTGTGCCTTTTATGTGTTTGTCTATTTGTGTAGGGGCCATTTGTGACTTTTGCTGTGTCCTTCTCTAGACTGGTGTTGGGCCGATCGTTGAAGCCCATTAGCTGGCCCTTGTGTCTTGGATGCGTATTATTACCCTAGCTGGTGCTAGGGTTTCATTTATCACTCATAACACACACACATCTTTGTGTGTGCTCTCTCCTTTTTTACCAGCCGTTTGTGGCTTATAGTGTGGGAGGATCTTCATGTGTTTCATCTTGTTTTAGATTAGGTTGAGTGTGAATGTTTATGTAGTGAGGAGATCGGATCAATCTAATTGGGACGATCTCATATATTTCTTTTGTATTTGTTGATTAGCATCTGTTTTAGGGACTAATATTTGTTTTGTACTTTGGATTCTTATTAATAAATCACTAAGGGAGGTTGGTTGGGTGATAGGATCTGGTCTCATACTTTGATTCTCATGTTTTAACAACTAGTTTTGTGATGGGCAAGATCGACATGGAGTGATGCATCAGGTGGAAGAAAGTACGTTCAACAATAGCATAAAATTAGTCGACTAATTATGATCAATTGGTATGCAAATTTTCTGTTTTTTTCCTATGTTTCGCGTTAGGGTCGAATCCACAAGCCAAACTAGGCGCAAAAGATTAAAAGAAGGTTTGGCAATTAATTAACAAAGAGAAGAGAATCATATTTGAAGTATGGTAAGATAAGAAATCAATGATACTCGAACAACATTTGCAAACTTTATATTAAAATAAACCAACAAATGATATTAGTTAAGGCAATTGGGATTCTTTCCAGGCCCTCCAAAAAATATAAAATTACCCGATGCCTCATTATACCCGCTTTGAACATCATAACACTCTGGTCGTTCTGCTCGCAAAGTCACGCTAGGCATTGGAATGATGTGATTTTCCTTATCGACCAATTCCATGTTGCTAACATAAGATGCATTCCCAAATCCCTCACTTGCGAAATGGCCACTTCCCATTTGGGTTGATGTGTGCTCCTTGCTTCCTATACTATTTAAAACTGTAGGGATATGCGATCGTTTAGTCACCGGTAAATGAGTGAGCCTATCGGGGGCACACACTTAAACACGAAGAGTACGTTTATTATATATTTAATATATGTAACTCGTTTATATTTATTAAATATATAATTTGTTTCACGAAATATATTTAACGTGTTTTGTTTAATCGTTAGACGTTGTAAACTGAAATGATAGACGTTAAATGAAATATGAGAAAGACAAATTAAATATTTTGTACGTATCAATTTTGATCTAATGTAAGAACATGAGATTTTCTTTAAAGATAGTTGATATCATAATATAAAGTCTACATTTGTTTAGTTTGATTTTGTCGGCAAGACATGCACAAATATGTTACACGGGAGACAAGTAAATATATTTACTTGTTTTATTTGTTCTAATCTTTGACTTGGACAAAGTATATAAGCAAACACCTCCGTGGCATATTAGTCGCTTGTCCCACACAAAATACTACATGTGAATGTATTCTTTCTCCTTATTATCAGATTCTATAAGCTTTGACATTTAATTGTTAAAGCTATTAATAAACCTTTATTCTGAACGTATATTATAATAGCGTTCGAATCGGTTTGGTAGATCAAGAACACTTGTTGTTAGTAACCGTGAAACAACCAATAGCACCGTAACGTATTCACTTGACGTGTGTGTGAGCAACCGGTAGAGACGGTTATTTTACCGTTAAGTTTCAAGATCAAGACCAATTTAATTGATTTAGTCAATTAAATTAAAAGGTTAGTATTTATTGTTTTTTTATTATGTGTTAATCATAAATGTTATACTAGATCCATTCCGATGCGCACTCGTAGTTAATGGTTAACTAGTATTCTAAAATCCCAACAGTGGTATCACGAGTCATCGTATGACTTTTATGGGTTACACATAGATAAACATGCTAGATCCGCTTAAATACTCGCTTTATTTATTTTCTATGGCAATAACATGCATTCTTGCCATAAAATTTTAATCTTGATCTAGATCTAATAAAATTGGGTAGGTTTATTAAATTGGTTAATAAACAAAATTTTATTTTTATCCGTCAAAGACTTTAGCAATCACGTTTGTGATGCATGCTCGTCACCAAGTACCTAGCAACTTGGTGAGGGTCTTTGATCCTCAAATTGGGGAAGACTCACTTGAGATCTTGGATCTTATATGATTTACTGCTTTCATATAGAGTCTGTCTTCTTCTTCTACCCCTTTCTAGTCTGTTTTTATGTGCTTATTTGTTTTCCATTATGAATTGCAAAACGTAATAATACAAGATTCTAGAAATCATAAAAACGGATCTCTACTTATATCGAAACTAGCTTTAAAAGTATGTCATATTAATACACTTATTTTTCCTTGCGAATCGGCAATGTGTTATTTGTTAAAACTTGTTTTTGAACAAATCTTAATATTGACATAAGATCTATGAAACTTGTTTTTATTATAATCTAATTATTTTGCAAAATCATATTGTCACTCGAGTTGGGCTTACATACCGTAATGATAGCTTATAAACCATCTTCTCAACGACGTGATTTGCAAAATTAATTGGTTTATAATACTTAAAATTACAACACCATTTTGTGCTTTACTAATGATAGAATTGCTATTGCACTACGTGTTCTAGTCAAGCTATCTAGGGTTTGAATGATCTTTAATGTTTCCCGTGTCACATAATGTTTCGGCATCTATGTGATAATTATCCCAAGCACTTGCGCCTTCGGACGCATGAAGAGTAGGATATAGGGTTTGATCATTCTTTAATGCTTTCCCGCGGTAAACACGCCTAAAACCAAAAGTTAACAAAAGGTTTTTCTTAACTTGTGCTAAAGGATGATTGCATGCATCTTTTACATGTTTTTACATTTGTTTTCTAAAACTTATGTGATACCTATTTGAATTTTTAAGTCTATGCCATCCAATTTAATAGCACTTGTTGTGGTTTTTCGCCATCTGGTCAGACCTAGGGCGAATCATGCACCCAAGGCGATTTTTGTCACTGGTCAGACCTTTGCCAATTATTGCATGCTTTAAATTGGTACGACTTAAGTCGAGTTCCCGGTCAGATTCGGAACCCGAGGCATAAGATGAGATGAAACATACTCATGATTTATTACATGTAGAACAAGTTTGTTTGAGATGTTCAATGGTACTCGAAAGAGATGTGAGAACTCCCATCCAAACACTCTACAACAATAAAATTCATGAATCGTCTCATAAATCTAAGAGTTGCACTTGTAATGCAATTAACGCTCGACGCTTACCTCTTGCCCTACTTGATATTAGACGGTCGGACCTCTAATATTAAGTGGGAGTGCAAGCAAGGATCTTAGTCTCATAATGATTAATTGGGTAGTTAATTCTTTTGAGAATGTAATTATCGAAAATACTAATCATTGAACTTTTATTTTGTAGATGAATAATTCTACCTCTTGCTTAAACAGCACGGTTGTTAAGTCTTTCCTTGAGAAAATGAAGCTGACTGAAACTAACTTTGTTGATTGGTATCGTGCTCTTCGGATAGCGCTCGAAACTGATGACTTGGTTAAATACCTTGAGCAACCTATTCCTGATCTCCCGTTTCTTCCTCCTGGTGTTGAAGGTCCTCAACAAGACCCGGAGTACCACCATACTTGGGTTAAAAGGTCCAGAGAAATTGCTGGCCTTATGCTCATGACTATGTCCCCTAAACTCCAAAGGCTTTTGGAGGGTCATGGCGCATGGTCAATGATGGAGGATTTGAAAACCATGTTCACTGAACAAGCGGATCAAGAACTCCTTGATGTTGCACGTGCCTTTCACGCGTGTAAACATGAGGATGGACAATCTGTGAGCTCTTATGTCTTAAAGATGAAGGGCTACATAGAGAGCTTGGAACGTCTCGGTCATCCCGTGTCACTGAAACTTGCAGTTAGCCTAATCTTAGCCTCACTGAACAAGGATTATGATAGGTTCGTGCAAGATTACAATATGCATGGCCTGGGGAAGACAATACCTGAGCTGCATGCCATGCTCAAGCTGCATGAGAAGACGTTGCCAAAGAAGGTTGCACCTGCTACTGCTAATACTATCAATGCTATTAGGGCAGGAAGGATCCAAAAGCCTAATAAGGCTAAACCGTCTAATGCTGCGAAGGGTAAGAATCATGGCAAAGGGAAGAAAGTAGCAAACTTTACTCCTAGAGCTAAGATTCCCCCTCCACCAAAGAGAGAGAATCCTGCAAAGGACGCCACTTGTCACCAATGCGGTGACATTGGTCATTGGAAGAGAAACTGTCCAGAGTATCTCGCTGAGTTGTGGAAGAAGAAGAAGCTATCTCAAGGAGCTAGCACTTCAGGTATCTTCACTATAGAAATCTTTACTTTTCCTAATAAATCTTGGGTTTATGACACTGGTTGTGGTACTCACATCTGTAATACTACTCAGTGACTAAGGATAAGTAGGAAGCTGAAGCCAGGAGCTTTGAACCTGTACGTGGGCAATGGTCATCGTGCAGCTGTCGAAGCCATTGGTGTTTTTCAATTATTTCTCCCTAGTGGACTAGTAGTCATTTTGAATAATTGTCATTACGCACCTTCTATTTCTAGAGGGATTGTTTCAGTTTTCCGTTTGTATGACGATGGTTTTGTTAACCGTTTTGAGAATAATGCAATAATTTCAGTTTCGAAAGATAATATGTTTTATTTTCGTGCTATTCCTCGTGATGGTATATATGAAATTGATATGTGTGATTCTAATGCAAACGATGGTTCTATTTATGTTGTAAGTAACAAAAGGGCCAAGTCTAACTTGGACTCTACACTCTTATGGCATTGTCGCCTTGGCCACATAAGCAAAAAGCGCATTAAGCAATTACAAATTGATGGATTGCTTAAGTCAAACGATGATGATTCCTTTGACAAGTGTGTTTCATGTTTATCTGGTAAGATGGCACGTAAACCTTATTCACATCAAGTGGAGAGGGCTAAAGATCTGCTTGGACTTATACACACCGATGTATGCGGCCCATTCAGAACCGTGTCAAGACAAGGTGCAAGCTACTTCGTCACTTTCACTGACGACTATAGTCGTTATGGTTATGTTTACTTGCTAAAGCATAAGCATGAAGTGTTTGAAACATTTAAGGTGTTTCAAAAGGAAGTAGAAAATCAACTCGGTAAAACCATAAAGGCACTACGTTCTGATCGTGGGGGTGAATTTATGAGTTATGAATTTTTGGATCATCTTAAGGAGCATGGGATTATTGCCCATAGAACTCCTCCATATACACCACAACACAATGGTGTGTCTGAGAGGAGAAATAGAACCCTACTGGATATGGTTCGCTCCATGATGGCACAAACAACTCTTCCAAAGTCCTTTTGGGATTATGCTCTTGAGTCTGCTGCACGCATTCTCAATATGGTTCCAACTAAGAAGGTTGATAAGACTCCATACGAAGTATGGCATGGGCAAGCCCCTAAGTTGTCTTACTTAAAGGTCTGGGGATGTGAGGCTCTTGTTAAGCGTGATACGCTTAATAAACCTGACAAACTTGAACCCAGATCGATTAAGTGTATCTTTGTAGGATACCCAAAGGAAACAATGGGTTACTCCTTCTATTACCCACCCGAGAACAAGGTTATTGTTGCTCGTAATGCTGAATTCCTAGAGAGTAATCTTATGAATCAAGAAGCAAGTGGGAGTTTAGAAGATCTTGAAGTAATTCAAGATGAAGATATACATCCTTCTGGAAACTCTAGCGATCATGAAGAGGATGATCAAGAAATTGATGAACCTATAAGTGATATAGCTCCCATTCGAAAGTCTACAAGGACTAGGCGTGCTTCTGACCGTATGTGTTTATACATTGACGTTGAGGAACATGAGTTAGGGGATCATGGTGAACCTACTAACTATAAAGCTGCATTAGCAGATCCTGAATCTGAAAAATGGCTTGATGCTATGAATTTGGAGATGCAATCCATGAAAGACAATGATGTCTGGATCTTAGTTGACCTTCCTCCTAACGCTAGAACCGTTAGCGGAAGTGGTTATACAAGAAGAAGACCGACATGGATGGCAATGTACACACCTTTAAAGCTCGATATGTAGCGAGGGGCTTCACTCAAACCTACGGGGTTGATTATGAAGAAACCTTCTCTCCTGTTGCAGATATCAAAGCTATAAGGATTCTCTTAGCCATAGCCGCGTTCTATAACTATGAGATTTGGCAAATGGATGTTAAAACCGCTTTCCTGAATGGAAATCTTTACGAAGAGGTCTATATGAAGCAACCTGAAGGTTTTGTCAATCCTAAATATCCAAACCGAGTATGCAAGCTTCAGAGATCCATTTATGGACTTAAGCAAGCATCAAGGCAATGGAATAAGAGATTTGATGATGAAATCAAGAACTTTGGTTTCACTCAGAATCTCGATGAGCCATGTGTATATATCAAAGCTAGTGGGAGTAATATGATGTTCCTAATCCTGTATGTCGATGACATATTAATCATGGGAAAAGACATTCCAACGTTGCAAAGTGTAAAAGCTTACCTTGGAAAGTGTTTTTCTATGAAAGATCTAGGAGATGCTGCATATATTCTTGGAATCAAGATCTATCGAGATAGATCAAGACGGTTAATTGGTTTATGTCAAAGTGCTTACATAGATAAAATTTTGAAAAAGTATAACATGGATAATTCCAAACGTGGCTTTATTCCCATGCTAACTGATTCAAAATTATCTAAGACTCAAGGAGCATCTACCCCTGCTGAGGTGAAACGCATGCAGAGAGTTCCTTATGCTTCGGCAGTAGGATCAATCATGTATGCTGTCAGATGCACTAGACCAGACGTTGCGTTCTCTCAGAACATGACGAGCCGTTTTCAGCAGAATCCTGGTGAGGATCATTGGACTGCTGTTAAGAACATTCTGAGGTATCTTAGGCATACCAAAGACATGTTTCTGGTTTATGGAGGAGATATGAAACGAGAGCTCAGGGTTGCTTGCTACACTGACGCTGGATATCTGACAGACGCTGATGACACGAAGTCTCAGACTGGATATGTTTTCAAAATGAATGGAGGTGCTGTAAGCTGGAAAAGCTCGAAGCAGACCATCTATGCTATCTCATCTACAGAGGCTGAGTATATAGCCGCTTCGGAGGCTGCTAAAGAAGCAGTTTGGATTAGGAAGTTTATTTCTGGGCTTGGTGTTGTTCCCACAAATAATGAACCTATGAAGATGTATTGTGACAATACCGGAGCCATTACTATAGCTAATGAACCAGGAATCACTAAAGGTGCAAAACATTATCGTGCTAAAGTTCACTACCTCCGAGAAGTGATTGAACTGGGTGATATTACACTGGAGAAAGTTCACACAGATGACAACTTAGCTGACCCCTTTACAAAGGCTTTGGAACTTAAAAAGCATTCAATGCTTTCTCATAACATTGGTTTGCTTCCAGCTAATAGTCTCATGTAATCTGTGATATTTTAGTATTTGGATAATTTGGGATTCTAAGACAATTATTATTTTCTGATGAATAAAGATATTTGATGTTTGTTATCATTCATATAATTATTGTTGTCCTATATTTGTATGTTTAAATCCTTGAATATTTGATTATTCTAAACATGTCCATTGTCGGTTAGCAATATGGGAATATTGTCTACATTAAGACAAATATGGGTGTTGGTTATATTCTTTGAATATAATGGACGGTTCCCACCAAACTCATATGTTATTCATAAGGGATGCATATTGGACACCCCGAACTTTCGAATATTACTTTTGGATCCTTGTCATGAGTAAATTTTCGAAAAATGGTGATTAAGTCGTCCTTAGACTTGAGATGCAAACAAGTTGTGCATGTGTGATGATTATATGTTAAACGCTAGCTTGCAAGAGTTAGTTATAAAGGCTATAGTTGGAAGTGTTGTGAAGCAGCATCCACAGACACTTGCAGTCAATATAGAATTTGTTCCTCCACTTGATATAGTGCAGTAAAGTACCACTGGATCCTCTCCAGAATTAATTAGGTAATTGTATGGCCGTACCCAAAGTGTGATCAAGATGATTTTTGCTCACATTTGGACTATCTAAATTAATTCGATCACGAGAAATTAGAATTAAACTATATGGAATGAGTTAGGATCCATATCCATGGTTTAATAGGTACTCGAAACAAAAGGATGATTAGCAAGTTTTATAATCATATACCATCGTATACTTTTGAGATATTTTTCTTGAAACTATCAACTCAACATTTACTGGTTATAATGAAGTGTTGCTAGATGTTTCATTATGGACGCTGTATGTCTAAACTCTCACAAGTGGGAGCTGTAGGGATATCGTTTAGTCACCGGTAAATGAGTGAGCCTATCGGGGGCACACACTTAAACACGAAGAGTACGTTTATTATATATTTAATATATGTAACTCGTTTATATTTATTAAATATATAATTTGTTTCACGAAATATATTTAACGTGTTTTGTTTAATCGTTAGACGTTGTAAACTGAAATGATACACGTTAAATGAAATATGAGAAAGACAAATTAAATATTTTGTACGTATCAATTTTGATCTAATGTAAGAACATGAGATTTTCTTTAAAGATAGTTGATATCATAATATAAAGTCTACATTTGTTTAGTTTGATTTTGTCGGCAAGACATGCACAAATATGTTATACGGGAGACAAGTAAATATATTTACTTGTTTTATTTGTTCTAATCTTTGACTTGGACAAAGTATATAAGCAAACACCTCCGTGGCATATTAGTCGCTTGTCCCACACAAAATACTACATGTGAATGTATTCTTTCTCCTTATTATCAGATTCTATAAGCTTTGACATTTAATTGTTAAAGCTATTAATAAACCTTTATTCTGAACGTATATTATAATAGCGTTCGAATCGGTTTGGTAGATCAAGAACACTTGTTGTTAGTAACCGTGAAACAACCACTAGCACCGTAACGTATTCACTTGACGTGTGTGTGAGCAACCGGTAGAGACGGTTATTTTACCGTTAAGTTTCAAGATCAAGACCAATTTAATTGATTTAGTCAATTAAATTAAAAGGTTAGTATTTATTGTTTTTTTATTATGTGTTAATCATAAATGTTATACTAGATCCATTCCGCTGCGCACTCGTAGTTAATGGTTAACTAGTATTCTAAAATCCCAACAAAAACTGCTCCTCCAAATTCGATTAAATTTGCATGACGTCCAAGGTATGTGAATAAAGTTGACGGCCAATATCCTACCAGATTGCTGGCAACAAGATTAGGTCCCATAGTTAGCCACCAGTTGCCGCTCTTTGGATCCTAGATATTTCATTATCAACAGAGATCGTGATCTTTATATGCCATTCACGTGTATAAATATTAAGAAGTTTCTCAATCACAACTGTAATAGTATTGAAGAAGGCATAATTGCAAGTACAAAAATATATACAAGTCCCAAGCTCTCAAGCTTCAAAATGCATACATATATAACAGATAGCATTTCAATGATGGCATGAGTATTAAAAGTTAAAAAGTAATTGAAAATTTACCTTCCAGATTGATAAGCTGATGTCATACTGACCACCATTGTATGTTGATACTGGTGAGATAGCAACCCCAAGGCTTATCTTCTGATTCGTTTGGACGAATCCCGAACACATCAAATTGTAACATCCAGATTCATGATACCCATCATTCTGTAAATTTTGGATTTCAAACTTCTAGTTATATTGATGCTAACATAACATCGTATAATGTACAAAATGTAAAGAGTGTGATCATTGTTATGAAGAAGAATAAAAATTACTAACAAGCAATAAACTTACAGTCCAGTAAACGAACAGTCTAGGATTAGTGTCTCCGTATAGTTCTTGATAAACCTGTCATTACAAAGATAATTGCTAACTATTACTCGTAGCATTTTCATTTGTATGCCTGCATATACATATACCTACGAATACACACATGTATATACCGGAAGTGATTTTTAGACTACAAAAAAATTCATAGTATAGTCTTTATTTTCAATTGTACGTCAAGCTACGAATAATTTTGATATTTGTTGAACTTGGTTAACACAAATAACCTAATGCTATGATGAAACCATATGTCCATATGATGCTTACAAAAAAATCCCTGTTCAGATCATAATCAATTTACGGTACGCAGTACATATTTTGAAATACATAATTGTAATTGTAATAAGGAAGATGCTATACACAGATCTAAGGGTTATGCATATAAATTCTTATTGTAAAAGTTGTTTGTACCTTCAAGTAACTGTAACCCCTCAATTTAACTTATCCCAACTAATTGAATGTATCAAAGAAACCGTTAAAGTAAAAAGAGGACGTACGTACCATCCAACCAGCTTCAACAGTGTTTAGAGGGCCTTGAGGATCATAAGCAACCCAAATTTGTGAAAGGCTAAACTCATTTTCATTTGTCACGTTAGGAGCCCATACATTTAGTTTTGCTCTTGCACCATAGCTTTCTTGTTTTACGAGCGCCACTGCATGCTGCAAACATAAATGAGAAAAACGATTTTTACAACATTTTTTTAACACTGACAATTAGATCATCGGACAAAGTCGGTGTACAATTTATCCTAATTATCTGATTAAGAAAACTCAAAAAAGAGAAATGAAGTTTAATTGTTTATTGTTTTGTACTTGTTAACCATTGCAAATCACCATCTTATATGTATAGAAATTAGTATATGTACGAATTTAGTACCTGGCTCGACATGTAGTTGTTGTCGATATTTGGATCGAATCTCGGGGAATCTAAATTGAATTTTTGAAATATGTAACCTACTTATAATGAGGTGTTTACCTTAGAGGTTGAGTTTACTTTAAAACCCGAGTGTCGGTTTTGTAAACGGAGTTGTTTAAAGAAGTTAAGACGGTTGTATGAAAAATTAACGTAAATCTGTCCGGATTTTGTAGTTTGAAAATGAGTCGGGTAAAGGACTTTAAAAGTAAATTCATTTGATAAACTTGTAGGAGGACTTTCTATATATAGTAAGTTAGTTTATCGAATCGTTTCATAAACGTTTGGTAAGTTTTAAAAGGGGTAAATAAGCTAGTACATGTAGCATGTGCCGGCGGACTTTGTTAAAAGTGTAAAATGGTAAAGTAAATGTGTATTAAAGTATAATGAAGTTATTTATATCGTTTTCTCTCGAGTTTATCGTGACTTTATGAGTTTGAGTTTCATGTTGTTATATATGATTTATTTCTCGAGTCATTATTAATGAACGCGCCTTATTTGATAGGTAGCGGTTCTCGTGTTTGAATGACATCCATTATCATCGACGATCATCTCGCTAGATCTCTTATACTAAGGTGAGTCTGTAGCCTCGCTTTTTATGCTAGCTACTAAATGTTTTATACCCGCGAGGGGGATACATGCTATTTGAAAATAAATGAACACAAGTCATGAGTAATTGTTGGACCCAAATGTTGCCTAAATTGATTACATTGTATTGAGTACCTTGTTGCTAAAGACCCTAAATTCATGAGCCGTTAACTATCTTCTGACTTGATGTTGTGAGTCGGGAATAGCCGCTTATTCTAATGATAGTACTATTGGATTGACCACCCTATCTGAGACAAGGGAATTACGTTGATTAACCTCTGGGAAGGATAATTTACGAGAATAAGAATGTGGTATTCTAGCAACTGATATCCTAGAGGGGCAATGGATTTATTCTAGTCATGTCGGCATTTGGCGTGGGTGACTATTTGGTTAAGGGGTCGGTGTCATGAGCTTAAATACAATGTTTATTATTATTGTAGATTTGCTAAAAAGGATCCGGTGGTCTAACATGGTGGAATATGGTGGTGGTAGCCATTGTTGGTTTAGAGAGAGAGAAGAGAGGTTGAATGTGAGAAATGAAAATGTATTAGAAATGAACAAAATGACAAGCAACACCCCTCCTTGGAAGCTAAGGAGGGGTATATATAGTCACACACGCACCTTAAACTATACATCGAACCTAGTCTAGTCTAAGCGTGTGTGACTATGATAACTAATGGGAATTCTTAAATGTCGTCACATAAAGTGAGTTTCCAACAATCTTCCCCCATGGGACGACGTGTAGAATTTCTTACAATATTCTTCATAACAAGTACAAAATAATTAAGAACAAGAGCTTTCATGAAGCATCCAATGCTGATGAAGTCTTCTGAGGCCTTCGTCTTCAAAACGACTCATCTTTAAAGTAACTTGTAGAAGAAATACTGTAACGGCACGAGCTAAGTAACCCATACACTTCTGGTTAAGGAGAAGCTTCTGAATTAGCTTCCCCCTAATTCATGCCACATAAACTTGATGTAGAAGCTTTTAAATAGCTCCCCCCTAAATCGACAATCCTCGTAAGCAACTTCAAAGCTTTCAATAAAGCTTAGAATAATTAAGCGCACAGCGGAATCTAACAAGCAAATCCCATCATATAACATGATAACGTTGCTAAGAGGAATTGAAAGTAAGGGGCACACCAAGTAGATCAACAACTTTTCTTCTCACGCTTGAATAATCCTTCTGAATTTTTCTTCCCCCTGAGAGTTCAAGTTATGCATACCAGAAAGAGTCAAGACATTTCTTCCCCCACATAGTTGAAGAAAGTAAATCAATCCCAATTATGAAGCTCAAATACTGAAGTGGACACTTTATCCCATTCATGAAGTTGACATCGTAACACCAGAGTCAATTAAGTCCCGGAAATGCACATATCTTCTTCCGGAGATGCACCAGAGTCAATTAAGTCCCGGGAATGCATATAGGATAATGATGATTTTTAATTGCAACAATCAAACAATTAAACCTCGAGTCAGTAGTTTTCCGTTTAGAGATTGATAACGCCACGAGTTAAAACACTGATTTTCTCTGCGGCTATGACAAATGTCATCCCGGAATATCTTCAAATCAAAAGAAGGTATGAAGTTCATCACGTGTACTCGTTGTGCGTTCAATGTGTCTTCTTCTTCCCCCTTGATGGTTTCGAAATTCAGAACCATCAACAAATCGTACGCACATAAACCTGAAATCTCGTGAGAATAATAAATAAGTTGAATTTTATATTTTGTGAGAATCAGCTGTTGATCGAAAATCTCTTCTCATAAACTCTCCATGGCCACCTTTACCAACCCACGTGAAAGCAATTTGAAGTGACCACTGAAAGAATGAACCAGATACATCAAACGTGAAGCTGAATAAAAATCCTTCGATCTTGTGACTTAAGCTTGCACTATTGTTGAATGAAGAACGGTGGAGAAATCTCTAAGTACTTAATGCATCACTGAAGAAGTCTATAAGCACAACACCTCTTGAAATTATCCACGTCGACTAAGCGCGTGACACTGAGTACAACAATGTAACCCCTTTAAGTGATAGTTATTCGAGTCATCAACCATCCACCCCGAACCCGGAAACCAGATAACCAAGTCTTCATTCTAATATGAAGCACGAGCAAGTTATCTTTGAAAGATAAAATAAGTACACGCCTTCAAAAAATCCGTCTTCAACGTCACGTAATTAATACCCGATCAAACAAAATCTGTAGCCACTAAAAAATCGCCCAATTTTTTCTCGGTCTCATCAAATAAATTTCGTCAATTTGTCACGTCTTTTTGTCTCGTCACTTTGTTGTCTCGTCCGATGATGACCAAAGTAAAACTTAATACACACCAAATTTATTTAATATTTGTATAAAAAAATTTGTGTGTATATATTACTAAAACACACGGCTTAATTCATTGGTTTTTTGAAAAAATGTGAGTCCATCACATCTTTTATCCAAATGAATTAACTTCAGCCCGTGAGTTCATGGCCCAAATCACAAACCCGGTTCACCACTGTGGTTCAATAGACTCGTGTCTAATGTGTGGTAAATATGTGTTTGTTGGCCCATCACACACCAAATACAGTCCATCACACATCAAACCCGGTCCAAGAACTGGGAATAAGATACCCATAACTACCTAATTTCACTCACATATAACTTAACCCTAAACCTAATCTTCTACATAGTTTACTCCGTCCCTCACACTCTCTCACTCCTACCAAACTCACATAGAAACCATCGCCTCTCATTTTCACTCCCATCTGAAACCACCAAACTCCATTTTCTCCCAACAACTAAATAAAAACAGCCTCCAAAATCAATCCCATCACCCAGCTTCGATCTAAAAACGCAGCATACAATGTTTTCTATATCAAATTAACCAAACGCATCTCGTAAGATCATTAATCCCATATCTCCATCTCACAATTAATCACCTAGGATGTGACCTCGAGTTGAAATCAGAAAACATACGCACGACCACAAGATCTGTTGAAGGATCTCGGGTAGGTAAAAACTAGATGCATGTTTAATTTTACACTCGAAAAAAAATGAGAGACTGTAACAATCAATGTTACGAGTCTCTTATAATTTTCGTATATATAAAAAAAATGGGTTATCCCCAACAAAGATCTATGATGAGTTTTGTTTTCGTGTTAAGATCTTAATGGATCTTACATATGCATGACCAAAAAAACTGAGATCTTGTTTATGCTAAATTTTTTATTTCTATTGATTAGATGGGATAGGTGTCGATGGGTGTAGGTTTAGATTGTGGAGTTGAGGAGTAAAAAGGTTGGCAGTTGAGTTTAAACTCAGTGAGTTAATTTGGTTCAGTGTTGAGTCGACTTAGTGAGTTAACTGAGTCAACTCGGTAATTACCGAGTTGACTCGGTTGTGATGGATTTGGTTTTGGTCATAGTTTTGTCCACTGATTTTATAAAACATAGTCCATCGGAATGTCAAAAGATGTCCCATCGAAATGTTTTTTGAGTTTGATTCAAAGTAATGTTTTCAGAAAAAATAAGGCACCCATCGGAATGATTTGTTAATATGGTCTCATCGGAATGTTTTTGTTTTAAGTCTGTCATCGGAATGAAACAAACACCCCCATCGGAATAAGCTTAATCTGAATCCCCATCTGAATCCCAATCGGAATCCCCATCTGAATCCCCATCGGAAACGCGGTCGGAAACCCAATCGGAAAAGGGTTTTGAAGTACCGAAAATGGTGGATCTGTAAACTTTTGTCCTTATCTATCAGCATAAACAATAATAAAGAGACCCAGAAACAGTGAAAATTCCAGATTTGAATAAACTTTGACCAAGAAAAAGTATGGAACGTGGACCAATGACTATTCACTGATAACTATTAGACCATCATGACGAAAGATTGAACAAATTTGAGACTGTTTGGACAACAATAAGACGACATGACAAATTTGTGACAGATTAGACCAAATAAGAACAATACGTGACAAAAATGATATATTCGGACCCAAGAAAAAATTTTAAGACCACCAAAATCGAAGCAAAAAACATGATCCAAGGAATGAACCAAGGCTCTGATGCCAAATGTAGATTTGCTAAAAAGGATCCGGTGGTCTAACATGGTGGAATATGGTGGTGGTAGCCATTGTTGGTTTAGAGAGAGAGAAGAGAGGTTGAATGTGAGAAATGAAAATGTATTAGAAATGAACAAAATGACAAGCAAAACCCCTCCTTAGAAGCTAAGGAGGGGTATATATAGTCACACACGCACCTTAAACTATACATCGAACCTAGTCTAGTCTAAGCGTGTGTGACTATGATAACTAATGGGAATTCTTAAATGTCGTCACATAAAGTGAGTTTCCAACAATTATTGCCTTGAATATAGATTGTGTGTACGAGAATTCTATAAATGATTATGATTGATTTTCTTCTTGTGTTCAAATGTGATTTGATAAACCTATAGACTCGCTCAACATTATTGTTGACTCGTTTTAGCATGTATTTCAGGTAATAGGAAGTGATGGAGTATGGAGCTTTGTTGTGGAGGTTGTGGCTTGGCTTTTGGAAGAATGTTGGTCTAAAAACTATTTCTACCCTTTACTGTTGAACAATTTATTTTATGTTTGTGTACTGTACTAAACTTGTGTTGGTTGTTGGTCGAGATCCATAGGGACTAAACGCTTTACTCTAGTGTCGTTTTAGTACAATCATGGGATGAAATTTATGTTTTAGACCTATTATGAAAATCATGTTTATATTTATGTGTAAACGTCTCTATTTTGAGTCGTTCAATATACCTTGTGTGATGATGCTTGTGTCTAGCACCCAATTGTGTATTTCCGCTACGCAATGTAAATTGGGGGTGTTAGACCCTCTTTCTGGGTGTTTCTTTTATTTTTATCTTGCTCTTGCTCTGCTGTGATGCTTTTTGTTTCTTTGCCTTGCTTGTGCTCTCTTTCTTGACTGTTATCTGTTTTTCTGTTATCTGTTATTATGAGTGCTGGAGTTGGTATTGATCCTCTTGTTAACACAGAGGGTGGTGTGACTGAGCCCATTTTAATTAGTAGTCTTGATGCTGGTGAACCTTTACATGTGCAGAATAGTGATAGCAGTATTTCTACATTAATTCCTTTTTAATTGCTTGGTAGTGCTAGTTATAGAATGTGAAATAATGCTATGAAACTTGCTATTCAAGTTAGAAATAAAATTGGCTTTATCAATGGTACTTGTTTAAAGGAAACTTATGCTAATAGTAGTGTGTTATCTGCTCAATGAGATAGATGTAATGCTATGGTCTTAACTTGGATTATGAATGATGTCTCTCAAGATGACTCTGGGTGTAACCAACACTTGACAGTTTCCACTATTGGTAATGTTTAATATTGTTGATGTTAGCAATCTCAATCTCACTGTGGGGCACCCTAACGGGACCAGTGCCACCATAAGTCATGTGGGTCACTTGACACTGTCCAACAATGTTATTTTGTATGATGTTCTGGTTGGGCCTAGCTACTGTGTCAGTCTGTTATCTGTTAATAAACTGATTAAAGATAGTAAATTGTTTGTGGGTTTTGATGAGGATAAATGTTGTATTCAGGATTTGACCAAGGGGACCACTCTGGGGACTGGTAGTGAGTCTGGAGGCCTCTACTTGTTTGACCTATATTGTAATAACAAGTGTGTAAGTACTTCAAATATGATTATATCCTTTAATGTTTCCAAAGACTTGTGGCATTGCATACTTGGTCATCCTGCTGACCAAGTCCTATCTATCAATCTGACCTCAAGCTTTCCAAAAATACTTGTGTCTCTTTCTGTAAGGTCTACCATAGGGCCAAACAGACAAGAGAACCTTTCCCTTTGAGTGATCACAAGTATACTCACCCTTGATGAACTTGTTCACCTTGACTTGTGGGGCCCCTACAGGATCTCTAGCAGAGAGGGATACAAGTATTTTCTGACTATTGTTGATGACTATTCTAGGGCTGTTTTGACCTACCTTTTGAAAACTAAAGATGAAGTTTTGACACCTTTGCTAATTATATTAAACTGATCAAAAATCAATTTAACAATTGCATCAAAATTGTCAGATCTTACAATGGTACTGAATTTATTAATAAAAAGATGGCCTCTTTGTTTTCTGACCTTGGAATAGTTCATCAAACCTCTTGCACTCATACCCCTCAACAAATTGGCATTGCTAAAAGGAAACATAGGCACTTGTTGCATGTTGCAAGGAGCCTTATGTTTCAGGGGGATTCCTCTTGTTTTCTGGTTGGATTGTATTCTAACTTCTGTCTACTTAATCAACAGGCTTCCCTCATCTGTCCTCAAAGGTAAATCACCATATGAACTGGTTTATAACAAAAAACCTAATCTCTCTCACATTAGGTGTTTTGGGTGTCTTTGTTTTTCTACTAATTTAAACAACAATGATAAGCTCACACCTAGGTCTGAAAAATGTGTTTTGATTGGGTACTCTCCTGGTGAAAAGGCTTACAAGATTTTAAGTTTAGATAATAGATGTAACCTGTTTTCTAAGGATGTGAGATATGAAACTGTGTTTCCTTTAAAATGAAAAACAATAAGAAGGGAGTTTTGGCTGAGGTTGATACAAATGAAGCTAAACACCTTTCTTTATTTGATGATCAAAATCCTATAAGACCCAATGATGAATAGAGAGCAACATTTATAAAGGAAGGTAGGAACCCTTTAAGTGTTGAGCCTGATCCTCAACAGACACTTGAAGTGGATTATGCAACCCACATAGATGATAACAACTTATCTGAGGGCAATGTTTTAAACATAATGCCTAAGTCTTCTGAACCAGTTCTCAACCTTGATGACACTATGACCGATGAGGTGACTGCTCCTACTAGGAAGTCTGGTAGAAGTACTATGTTGCCTCCTAAGTTGAATGATTATGTTATTGATAGTAAACTTAAATATGGGATTGAAAAACATGTTAATTACTCTAGGCTTAATTCTGTGAACTTTTGCTTTGCTACCACCCTTAACAAGTCTGTTGAACCTAACACCTTTAATGAAGCAAAAAGAACTCTAATTGGATTAAAGCCATGAACAAGGAAATTGAGGCCCTCATTAGAAATAATACTTGGACCATTACTGACCTCCCTTTAGGGAGAAAATATCTTGGTTGCAAATGGCTGTATAAAATTAAGTATGGTGCTTTTAGATTAATTGATAAGTATAAGGATAGGGTGGTGGCCAAAGGTTTTGGTCAAAAAGAGGGTATTGATTTTGATGAAACTTTCAGTCCTGTAGTTAAGATGGTTACTGTTAGATGTATTATGTGTCTTGCTATGTCTAATGATTGGCCTTTGTTGCAAATGGATGTTAACAATACCTTTTTTTTATGGGGACTTGGATGAGGATGTTTATATGACCTTACCCCCAGGATTTGATAACCCAAATCCCTCTAAAGTTTACAAACTGAACAAGTCCCTCTATGGACTTAAGCAAGCCCCAAGGCAGTGGAATGCCAAACTTACCACTGCATTGGCTGAGCATGGCTTTGTTCAAAGCAGACGTGATTACTCTCTCTACATTAAACATTATGGTGACACCTTTAATGTTATTCTTGTTTATGATGATGATCTTGTTGTCACGGGTAATGACTTATCTGAAATTGAGAAGTTCAAGAGTTTTCTTAAGAATAAGTTTATGATCAAAGACCTTGGTCATATGAAGTACCTTCTTGGTATTATAGTCCGATACAACAACTCTGGTGTGTTTGTTACTCAAAGAAGTACTGTCTTGACCTTATTCATGAGTTTGACCTTCTTGCTGCTAAACCTGTTGCTAACTGTGTTCTTGATGTGGATGAGAGTGAATCTGATAAGTTCCTTATTAACATCTTCAATTATCAAAAACTTATTGGCAAGCTTATTTATTTGACTCACACAAGACCTGATATTTCTTATGTTGTCCAATGTCTAAGTCATCATATGCATGCCCCTTTGCAATCTCACCTTAAAGTTGCTCTAAGGGTTATTAGATACCTGAAGGGTTCTCGAGGTACTAGTATCCAAATTTACAAGGATAAGAAACTTAATTTGTCTTACTTTACTAATTCTGATTGGGCTAAGTGTTTGAAAACTAGAAAGTCTGTGTCTGGCTATTGTGTGTTTCTGGGTAATACACTTGTCTCTTGGAAAAGCAAAAAACAGCCAACTATATCTAGATACTCTGTTGAAGGAGAGTATAGATTCATGGCTAGTGCTACTTGTGAAGTCATTTGGATTTCTAATTTGCTTAATAATTTGAACATTCCAAGTGTATTTCCTGTGAACATGTATAGTGATAGCTCTTCTGCTATCCAAATTGCTGCCAATCCTGTCTTTCATGAGAGGACCAAGCATTTTGAGGTTTATTTCCATCTTGTTAGGGAAAAAGTGCAATGTAGTAGTATTAATACTATCAAGGTTGCATCAGCTGATCAAACTGTTGATCTGTTTACCAAAGGTCATGGTTCACACCAATATTTTAAATTGTGTAAGCAGTTGGGAATAGTGGACATGTTCATGAGATGATTCTACAAAGTTGATAAGTTTGTGGGAGGATGTTTACTTGTCAAACTTATCAAGTTTTGTTATGTTTTGTGCCTTTTATGTGTTTGTCTATTTGTGCAGGGCCATTTGTGACTTTTGCTGTTTCCTTCTCTGGACTGGTGTTGGGCCGATCGTTGAAGCCCATTAGGTGGCCCTTATGTATTGGATGCGTATTATTACCCTAGCTGGTGCTAGGGTTTCATTTATCACTCATAACACACACTCACACACATCTTTGTGTGTGCTCTCTCCTTTGAGCCGTTTGTGGCATAGTGTGGGAGGATCTTCATCTGTTTCATCTTGTTTTAGGTTAGGTTGAGTGTGAGTGTTTATGTCGTGAGGGAGATTAGATCAACCTAGTTGGGACGATCTCATCTATTTCAATTTCTTTTGTATTTGTTGATTAGCATGCGTTTTAGGGACTACTCTTTGTTTTGTACTTTGGATTCTTATTAATAAATCACCAAGGAGGTTGGTTGGGTAATAAGATCTGGTCTCATACTTTAATTCTCATGTTTTAACAACTGGTTTTGTGATGGGCAAGATCGACATGGAGTGATGCATCAGGTGGAAGAAAGTACGTTCAACCGGACTAGTTATGCTCAATTGGTATGCAAATTTTCTGTTTTTTTTCTCGGTTTCGCGTTAGAGTCGAATCCACAAGCCAAACTAGGCGCAAAGGATTAAAAGAAAGTTTGGCAACTAATTAACCAAGAGAAGAGAATCATATTTGAAGTATGGTAAGATAAGAAATCAATGATACTCGAATAACATTTGCAAACTTTATATTAAAATAAACCAACAAATGATATTAGTCAAGGCAATTGGGATTCTTTCCAGGCCCTCCAAAAAATATAAAATTACCCGATGCCTCATTATACCCGCTTTGAACATCATAACACTCTGGTCGTTCTGCTCGCAAAGTCACGCTAGGCATTGGAATGATGTGATTTTCCTTATCGACCAATTCCATGTTGCTAACATAAGATGCATTCCCAAATCCCTCACTTGCGAAATGGCCACTTCCCATTTGGGTTGATGTGTGCTCCTTGCTTCCTATACTATTTAAAACTGCTCCTCCAAATTCGATTAAATTTGCATGACGTCCAAGGTATGTGAATAAAGTTGACGGCCAATATCCTACCAGATTGCTGGCAACAAGATTAGGTCCCATAGTTAGCCACCAGTTGCCGCTCTTTGGATCCTACATATTTCATTATCAACAGAGATCGTGATCTTTATATGCCATTCACGTGTATGAATATTCAGAAGTTTCTCAATCACAACTGTCATAGTATTGAAAAAGGCATAATTGCAAGTACAAAAATATATACAAGTCCCAAGCTCTCAAGCTTCAAAATGCATACATATATAACAGATAGCATTTCAATGATGACATGAGTATTAAAAGTTAAAAAGTAATTGAAAATTTACCTTCCAGATTGATAAGCTGATGTCATACTGACCACCATTATATGTTGATACTGGTGAGATAGCAACCCCAAGGCTTATCTTCTGATTCGTTTGGACGAATCCCGAACACATCAAATTGTAACATCCAGATTCATGATACCCATCATTCTGTAAATTTTGGATTTCAAACTTCTAGTTATATTGATGCTAACATAACATCGTATAATGTACAAAATGTAAAGAGTGTGATCATTGTTATGAAGAAGAATAAAAATTACTAACAAGCAATAAACTTACAGTCCAGTAAACGAACAGTCTAGGATTAGTGTCTCTGTATAGTTCTTGATAAACCTGTCATTACAAAGATAATTGCTAACTATTACTCGTAGCATTTTCATTTGTATGCCTGCATATACATATACCTACGAATACACACATGTATATACCGGAAGTGATTTTTAGACTATAAAAAATTCATAGTATAGTCTTTATTTTCAATTGTACGTCAAGCTACGAATAATTTTGATAATTTGTTGAACTTGGTTAACACAAATAACCTAATGCTACGATGAAACAATATGTCCATATGATGCTTACAAAAAAATCCCTGTTCAGTTCATAATCAATTTACGGTACGCAGTACATATTTTGAAATACATATAATTGAAATTGTAATAAGGAAGATGCTATACACAGATCTAAGGGTTATGCATATAAATTCTTATTGTAAAAGTTGTTTGTACCTTCAAGTAACTGTAACCCCTCAATTTAACTTATCCCAACTAATTGAATGTATCAAAGAAACCGTTAAAGTAAAAAGAGGACGTACGTACCATCCAACCAGCTTCAACAGTGTTTAGAGGGCCTTGAGGATCATAAGCAACCCAAATTTGTGAAAGGCTAAACTCATTTTCATTTGTCACGTTAGGAGCCCATACATTTAGTTTTGCTCTTGCACCATAGCTTTCTTGTTTTACAAGCGCCACTGCATGCTGCAAACATAAATGAGAAAAACGATTTTTACAACATTTTTTTAAAACTGACAATTAGATCATCGGACAAAGTCGGTGTACAATTTATCCTAATTATCTGATTAAGAAAACTCCAAAAAGAGAAATTAAGTTTAATTGTTTATTGTTTTGTACTTGTTAACCATTGCAAATCACCATCTTATATGTATAGAAATTAGTATATCTACGAATTTAGTACCTGGCTCGACAGTTGCTCTTTCCGCAATTTACCAAGTTTCTTGTCAAAACCGGAAAATCTTAAAATGTCACTTTCACTTGTTCTTTTAATTGGAATTGTACCGATAGGGCAAGATTCACCATTTGAACTCCAGAGCTGCTTTATTTCTTCAGATGCTAACTCTGGTGACTTGTTATTTCTTGTTGGTAACTCGGGTAAAACCTGATATTTTATAATTTATATGTATGAGATTAATAATATATCGATAACGAGTGTATAAACACTATTAGAAAAGCTGACATCATTATAGCAAAGTTTTGAGTTCGTTTGATTTAAAGATTTTGTCAATATGATCACCATAGCCCTAAATAGTTGAGGAGAACTTTTAAGTATTTACCAATGGCAATGTTCTTCTAATCTCTGGAAGATCGAAAGCTGGTTGATGATGGAATAAAACACAGTCTATTATATCTCCATCGGGACTCTGATTCAACATAAATGTTACGATGTTAATATAAGACACCCGAAACAAATTGATAAATATAACTAATACTACTACATGGTAAAAAAAATGTATATTTAGTTTTAGACTTGCCTGAATCGACTTGACAAAAGGCTTGTTAATCTTTTGAAGATGATTCTTAATCAACTTCATGTTCTTTGACTCGAAAGATTGTTTTTCTGGTCGAGCATTTTTGATATCTTCTGAAGAAATGGGGTTTAACAAAAACCAGAACAATAAAAATATGAAAATGAGTGGAGACATCTCATAAGAAGATTTGGCCACCATCAAACTAATTATATAAAAAAAAAAAAATTGAGAATTAAAACAGCAATAACTTTTAGATGTGAATGTGATCATATACTCCTTTTGCCCCCATTTCATTGTATTGATTAGGAATAATATATTTTTTGGCTCTGTCACAATAAATTGTTTTTATTCATTAAATACATAGTTACAAAAGTTTTTTCCTTAGTCAACTATCGGAACATTCTTACAAAAAATAGTTATTACAACAACCTTGAAGATGTTATTAAAAGGAAACATTAATTCAAAGATATAAAAGGCGTTTTGTTAGTGAAATATCACCTTACATATCTTAAATGTTACTTTTTTTGTTGGTAAATAATAATGATAATGAGACGAAAGTAAAGAAACTTATATTTGAAATTAAGGCTTAAGAGATGTTTATTGAATAAATGCATTTAATTTACGAGGGGAGTTATTTTGCCACAACATAATAAGAAAAGAGAAATGTTAAAGTCACAAAATTTTTACAAAACAAAATCCACAAAATGAGTTGTCATTGTTATCATTGGTTTGAATTATTAGATGATTGGAAAAGTAAGAGAGAGATTACCACATCTTAACATGCCACATTATTTTGTAGATTTTATTTTGTAAAATTTTGTGATTCTAGCATATCTCGAAAAGAGAAATGTTAAAGTCACAAAATTTTTACAAAACAAAATCCACAAAATTAGTTGTCATAAGAAAAAGAGTAAAATACAATAAATGCATTTAATTTACGAGGGGAGTTATTTTGCCACAAGATAATAAGAAAAAGAGTAAAATACACCGTTCATATTTGCGTTGACTGACGTCCTTAGTATTTTGACAAAAAAAACTGCACCGTCCATCCTTAACTTGCAAACCTTTTCCGCCATGGTGAATCAACTTAAGCTGAAATGATGATTGGTATGCTTAATTTTTGTATTTTAAAACACGACACATGGTGAATCAACTTAAGCTGAAATGTTCAATTTGTATGATTGCTCAAGTATACCAACTAAAAAGCTTTTACATCAAAAGATATTTTGAACTATGCGGCAGGCTACTGTTTGGATCACTGGATATATGTTATGGGAGTTCCGTACTAAGCAGGTGTTTAAAGCAAAAGTTCACATCGCTAATAAAAAATTCTAGTAGATTTAATTATAGTGTTATGAATGCCAGGGTTGTCTCGTAATTTTCGGTGGCCCCAGACGAGAACAAAAAAGAGGCCCTATGACATTGTAAACCAAGGAGAAAGCGCTTATAAATTTGAATTATATAATATTATATGTTTTTATATGCGGAATTACTAAAAATGCGTCCCTTTTTAAGTGGAGGCCGTGTGCGGCGACACCTATTGCACACCCATCCGAGACCCTCTGATGAATGGATTTTTAGAAGAGCCAAGAGAGGCACAGTTAGGTGGCAGTTGTGGTTTTTCAATCCATTGGGATGCTTCAAGAGTTCAGATTTGGAGGTGTGAGTGTTGCAGCTATTTTGTTCATGTTTAAAGTTTTGTCGTAGAGCAGAGTGTTTGTGTTTGCTGCTGTTTGTTGATGTTCTTGTCTATTGAGTTTAACAACAATATAATGATCATATGTCAATAAAAGAGAACAATTACACTATATTGGTAAGGTAAGAAATAAGATATTAATATAAGAAGTTATTGATATTCAGCACTTGCTTAGGGACAATTTGGATTATTTCCAGGTCCTCCATAGAATATATAATTACCCCAATTGTTACGAAACCCGCTTTTAATATCATAACAGTTGGAAGTTTCTTTCACTAACTTCAAATTAGACACTGCATCGATCCTATTTTCATTATCGATCACTTCTAAGTTTCTAACAAACGCGGCTTTCCTAAACCCTTCTTCTGGCCAGTGACCACTACCCATTTGGGTCGACGTATGTGTTCCACCATTTTTATCAATCACCTCTCCTCCATAATGAACTGTAGTTGCGTTATAACGAAGGTCTGGAAATAAAGATGAGGGCCAATAACCCATCAAGTGATCTCCCATACTCAACCACCAGTTCCCAGTCCCTCGATCCTGAAAAATCAATATCAAACGATTATAACGGCAAAAAGAAAGTCTTTTACAATATTCGTGTGAGACTAAATGTTTACCTTCCATATCAAAATGATAATCTCGTATTGTTCACCATTATATGTTGATAGGGGATGCACAGCAGCTCCAAGGGCAAGACCTTTACTAATTTGGACGAATCCCGGACATAACAAATTGTAGCATCCAGTTTGATAACCATCGGGCTGCAAGATTTATTAGATTGATTATGGTTTAGTAATCCAAATTAAACTCATTCGCAAACCTACTCTAAAAATATCCAACTAAAAAGCAATGTATGATAGCAAATTTACAAATATATAACTTACGGTCCAAAAATTAAATAATCTAGGGGAATCGTCCTTAAACAAGTTTGGGTAAACCTGCCATATCATGATAAACAAGAGCGTAAATCAACATTGACAGTTATCAACATTTCGTAAGAATATATACAAATAAACATAGATTTGGAAAAATAAGAATATTGACATACCATCCAACCAGCTTCAACAGTGTTGAGAGGACGATTTGGAGCAACATAAGAAACCCACATTTGTGAAAGACTAAATTCATTTACACCAGCAACACGTGGTTTCCATACATTAAACCTTGCTTGCGCACCATGGTATCCACCTTGTTCTACAGCTCCTATTGCATGCTGCAAACGTACACTAGTAATCAATCATGTGGTTTGATATAGCATAGGATATAAATTGCGAGTACCTCATGTTTTGTTAAGCTTTGTGGAGTTATTTTCTTTCCAAATGAAGAAATAGATTCGGACGCTAAAATGTCATCGGCAGTTGTTCTTCGTATGGGAATTGTTCCATTTGGACATGATTCACCATTTGAACTCCATACTTGCTTAAGTTCTGATACCCTATATGCTTTCTTATCTTTATTTGGTATTGGCATCTCCGGCAGGCCCTTTTACGAAACAATGAGAAAAGCAATACAAAATTTGAGATAGGTTGTAAAACTATATTACACATATATAGTTTTTGGGTTCGGATTGTTTTTTTTTAAGTATGCGCAAATAAAAAGTATACCATTTCTAATGTCCCTTTTAACATAGGAAGATCAAAAGCTGGTTGAAGGTGAATCAAAACGCAGTCTATTATATCACCGTCTGGACTCTGATTCAGCATAAAAAAGACAAACATAAAATCAAAACATGTACAAACATCTGTATAAATAATCACATAGACTTTAATTTCAAGCTAAAGTACCTTAATCGACTTCACGAAAGGCTTATTGATCTTCTTAAGATGATCGTTAATCAACTTCATCTTCTTTGACTCTAAACTTGACATATAATTTATGTATTTCGCTTCAAAATTTTTGACATCTTTTATTGCAAAAACAGGTGTAAAATACAACAGAAATAATATTGATGTGTATATGATTGGGGGTGTTGGAGCATACATCGTTGTTGTATATATATGTTTATGCTCTTGCGAGACAGATTTTATGATGAATGTTTCAAATGTGAACAATTTATGTTAAAATGTTGCAGGCTTCTTACTAAGTGTAAATAGTAGTACTCCATATAAACATATTACAGTTATTTATTATTCTAAATCGGGTCAAATAGAATCAAGTAAAAAATCAAGCATTTAATATTGAGTTTTGACTTTTAACTAAAAAAAAAGAGCACAAGCTATGAAAATATTATTTTCTTTTTAGAGACTAACTATAAGAGAATATTATTTGTAAATCAATTACATTAAATTTAATAACTTGTTTATGGACCAAATTATATCTATACTCTGTTGTAATATGTTATTAGAGAAAAGTTTATATAAGGACTATTGTTTTCTTCGACCTTTGCATAGCGTTTGGTAGGTCGTAATAGAAGTAGAAATGGTAAACATTATTATGACGGAATACAAAAATTGTGTTTGTTTCCAATTACGTAATGTAATGTATTATTACATGCAATCATTCATTACATCAAAAACCTTTCAATTTCATTCATTAGTGGCTCCTTGTTTTTAATCCATTACGTTCAGGAATGTAATGAGAATTACAAGGAATGGAATGAGAATTACAGAAAAACCCATTATTATTTACTCACCAAACAAAAACTATACATCATCAAAGGTTTTTATTCTTTTTATTTCTAATTACATTGCATTACATTTTTACAACCAAAAAATAATTACAATCGTTATGAACCATTTCATTATTTCATTTGCATTCCGTTACAAATTCATTTCATCATACTAGACATACAATTCAAATCTCATTCATTTAATACATAAAAACAAAGTTTCATCATATTTGTTGTAACTTCATATAATTCATTAATATGTCATTTTGATTATAGTAATAAGCTACTAAAGGCTTCTTGATTTTTTTTTTAGAACGGCACATCAATATCACTGAAATCCGACCCCCGAGTTATACCATTCATAACGGGCAGGCCCCGGGACCCGAACCACTAGGGAAAAACCCCTAGAACTCACGCTTCGCACTAAGGAGGAAAATCATGGATTTTTGTCTCTTGCAAGACTTGAAGCCATGACCAAACCCCCTTCCCAAGCTCCAGAAGGAACACAGGACAATATAATATCTATACTATATATTTAGCATATTTGTCCTTCTCTCCTCATTAAATGTTTAATTTTTAAGAGGTAAAATCATCCAAACACAATATACAAGATATTAATGCATGCAAGAAAATCAGATTTAAATAAGTACAAGATACTAATGTATATGTACAACTTGCACAAGTATACTACATAAACGTAATTAAAACTCATAATTAATATAATTAATATACCCTATTTCCTAAATGTACAATTATTATTACAAATTTTACAACAATGAAAAGCCTATATGCATATTTAATACATAATTAATATAATAAATACACATACTTAATAGACCCTATTACATAAATATACAAACATATTTACACATTTTACAAATATGAAAAACATATATAGATATTACAAACATAATTCATAGAGAGAAGCACAAAATACATCCTTGTGGTTTACAAAAAGTGTTGATTACATCCCTCGTCAGTATTTCGGACATAATACATCCAATCGTTACATACTTTAGACACGATACATCCCTTGGAAGGATGATGCAAATATTTTTTTCGTTAATTAGTAACGATGGTTTATAAAGAATGATATTTCTACCTTTTTTTTATTATAGATGGATGTATTTTGCACTAAACTCAAAAAAATATTTAAAAAAAAATTATAAAAAAGTAACTTTAATGTTTATTCAAAAAAAAAGTTTAAATTTTTTAAAAAAAACTTTAATTTTCTTTTGAAGAAAAGAAATTTAATTTTTCGGAACTATTTTTTTGAAAAAAATTTAAAAATACACTTTCTTCGTAAAAAAAATTTTAATTTTCCAAAAAATTAATTATTTTTTGAAAAAAATAGTTAAAAAAATATTAAGTTTTTTTATTGGATAAAAATTTCGAAGAAGTGATTTTACTTTTTTGCAAAAAAATTTTATTTTTGGAAAATGTAAAAAATATGGCTACAAAAATTATTAAACATTTTTTGAATCAAAATTAAATTATGCTTTTTTTAAAAAAAGTTCCCTAACGTTGTAAACTTTTTCGAAGAAAATATAACTTTATTTTTTCTCAGAAAAAATGGTTTAGAAAAATAAAATTTCTTATTTCGAAAAAAGAAATTTTTTTCCGAAGAAAGTGTAATTAATTTTTTTTAAAAGGTTTCGAAAAAATTAAACTTCCTTTTTTCGAAAAAAATTAAATTTTTTTATAAAACATTTAAATTACTTTTTTAAAATAAAATTTTCCCTTTTTAAAAACTTTTTTTTCAAAAAATAATTAATTTCTTGAAAAATTAAAATGTTGGGAATCTAAACTTGTTAGATTCCCTGATCATTGATTTAAACATAATTAGGCTGTTAGATAGTCCCTTGCCTGTGCCTAGGAGGCAGGCAAGTTTCGCAAGACTCACAGAGATCCAAGTCTCTGTGAGCAACCTCAGAGGAGTCCATGTCAGAGACATTGTCAGGGAAGTCGAAGAATTACCTAAAGACATACTCATTGGCTGTGATGGATAACAGCCAAGATGTATCAGGGACTCTGAGGGGTTGAGAGTTAACAGGGGTGGCAATACCCTGATAACTCTCAGCACACTTTGGACATGCCATTTGTGTGTTCGAGACTATGAAGAAAAAGGAAACTGTTTTGACAACTGTTTCCTTAAAGCATAATGGAAGACTACCAAGAATAGAAGGACATCATGTGACTGATGTGGGAACTTGTAAAAGCTTGTGTAGTCGCCATCAAGTACTGTTTAGGTCAAACTCGTAACACTATAAATAGGATGTGTATCCATGCATTAATGTTCAACACTTTGAGATATTAAGAACATTATTGCATATAACTTAGTGAATCAAACAGCTACGACTGTATTCATACGTTAGGGTTTATTGTTGTTCAAAGTGTGCACAACACATTGTCATCAAACTGTGTTATCCATAACACTTGTAATTCTTTATTATACAATAATAAGATTACGTTTGAAAAGTAATACCTTGTGTTGATTAAGTTAAGATTAGGGTTTCTTGCATTGATTAGGGACTTTCAATTGGTATCAGAGCGGTGTTTGATATTAAAACCTTCAAGAAACATCGTTCTCAGTTTTATAATCAAGATCCACCATGCCAGAAACTTCTAACCCACCACAATCACCTTCTACAAACCCATCTTCACCAAGACTTAACCCTCCTGCCAATGACGATGATCTACCCCAACTTCTTGACTCAAGAGGTGGATCACACGTCACAAGTGTACCAGTCTTTGATGAAGAAGATTTTGCCAGTTGGAAGAGTCAATTTCTTGTATATCTTGATGGGCTTGAACCTTTTCTTTTAGAAATTTTAGAAAATGGTCCATATATTCCCATGGAGCTTACATCCACTGAAGAAAACCCTCTTCCCAAACCTCTCAAACAATGGACTCCAGCTGATAGGAAATTAGCAAACCAAGATAAACGTCTCAAAAGTATCATAATTTCCTGCCTTCCCAAGCATATCATGAAGTCTGTCATTCAGTGTCCCACAGCTAAACAAATGTGGACAGACCTCATTCTTGGCCATGAAGGACCCTCTGAAACAAGAGAGACAAAGATTTAGGCACTCAGACTTCAGTTTAATGCCTTTAAGTCACTTGAAGGTGAAAAGGTTCAACAAACCTATACTAGGCTGAAGATTCTTCTAAATGACCTAGCTATGAATGATGTCACTATTGGTCAAGCTGAGATCAATGCTACTTTTGTCAACAGCCTTCCAAGAAAGTGGCTGAGCATGAATCAGACTCAGAGAGCTAACAACTCAATCAAAAATGATACCCTTGCTCAGCTCTATGGTAAGTACAATTATGAAGAAGGGCTGATCGATACTATCTACAAATCAGAGACTGAAAGATTTGTAGTCCAAGGAGCTTCTTCCAAAGCATTGATCTCTGCGACACATCCTCATGACAGCGATTCTGATGTTGAAGAAGATACCTGTAGCAGCCAAGAGTTCTTGACAGACCTCAATGCAGAGTTCCATGAAAGAGCCTTGCTAGCCAACCAAAGAAGATCCTTCAAAAGATCGGGAAGAGTAGGATCAGCTAGTAAACCAACTGACAGGTCAAAAGAAACTTGTTTTGCCTGTGGAAAGCTTGGACATTATCAAAAAGACTGTCCTTCCACCAAGACATCCTCACCCTCTTATCCATCATCTTCATCCAAACCTTACAAGTTCAAACAACTTAACAACTCATCTCAATCCAATTCTTCAGACACTGAGAAGAAAGATTACAAAAATAAGTACAAGGCACTTAAAGCTGAGTTAGAACAAATGAACTTGAAGATTGAAGCTCTGTCCAAAAAGGATGGTGGTGAGAAAAAGACAGAGAAAGGGTTGGTTGCTGAAACTTATGATTGGAATGATGAGCCACTGACTTCAGATGAAGAAGACACCACCAGAGTCAGGGCTTTTATGGCGATAGCTGAGGATGAACCAGCTGTTGGAAAAGGTGATGCAAGATCAGGACAATGGGTTGACATCACAATGAAAAAGGTACACAGGCTTTTATCCATGTCTGATAGTGATGAACGCAAGCATGTCCTTGATTACACCATTGTTGATTTACACTTTGTTGAGGAACAAAGAAAGAACCTACTTGATAAGTTTCACTCTGTTAAATCTGAAATGCTAAATGCTAAGGCTGAATATGAAACCCTCAGGCGGGTTAATTTAGAGAAAATATCCCTGCAAAATGAAGTAGCTAGATTAACCTTGAAAAACATTGCTTTAAATGATCAAGTCTCTGAATTGAACAAGATTATTGAAAAATGGTTGTGTGCTAGGTTTACTATTGATGAATTGCTTAGGGATGAAGTGCCTGCTGACTTAAAAAGGGATATATATGCTAAGAAAAATAAGCTGATAATTCTCACCAAACTCAAAGACATTGTCTTTAAATCTACAGAGACTATTCATATGTCAGATACCACTTTGACAAATGACCCTGTCTCTGAAGATGTGGCTGAGCTACCACCCTTGCCCAAACTCTCTGGAGTTGAACCCAGCAGTTCTTCTAGATCTGCTAAGGATGAACTTAGGACAGATATTAAGAATCCTCCAGCTAAAGTTTTTCATGTGCGTGCTAAACAAACTGGTAAACAAGTAGCTTTTAAGCCTGTTACTACTAAAGCTGTGAATAAGGTTGAACCTACCACTGAAGATCGCCTGTTGTCTCTTATGAAAGAAGTAGAACTCTTGAAACAACACATTAAGCCTTCCGCTTAATGCTCTACTTCTCATGAACCTAAGTCAGTCCTAGGTGAACCCAAAGGGGAAAGGTTAATCAAACCTTATTGCAATGCATGTAAAAATTCTCATCATTCGACCTTAGATCATGACAGACACATGGCAACTAAAAGAGCTCAGACACCCTCTAGGGACAGACCACAGAGTTCCAAAAGACAACAGGGAAATTACAAACCTTATCCTCCCTGTAAATTCTGTGGGTTCACAGACCATCACTCAGACGAGTGTGGTGACTTCCCTGGGTGTGATATCTGTGGGAGTTATAACCATGAAACAATGAACTGTCCATCCCAACGCCAAAAGTTTTTCAGGAACACAAGAGTTGCTAATAAGCAATTCAGGGAACCCACTGGAAAGTGGGTTCACCATAGGAACTAATCTGTTTCTATGTATCTGTGTAGAAATATCTCAAGGAATCGGTATGGTATCTAGATAGTGGCTGTTCTAGACACATGACAGGGATTCAACAATACCTGCACAGATACTCAAAGGAGCCAGGTCCTAAAGTGGTGTTTGGAGATAACTCTTCAGGTGACACAGAAGGATATGGCTCAGTGAACTGCAATGGGATTACATTTACCAGGGTTGCATATGTGAATGGTCTTAAACACAATCTTATTAGCATCAGCCAATTGTGTGATGCTGACTATAAGGTTTTGTTTACTAAGACTCAGGGAACCATATTCAACAAAAACAATGATGTTGTGCTGATTGCACCTAGAAGGAGAGATGTTTATGTCATCAACATGACTGTATGCTCTGAAGACAGCTCAAATTGTTTTCTTGCTAAAGCCTCTGAAAGTGTCAATTGGCTGTGGCACAAAAGACTGTCTCATCTCAACTTCAAGAACATCAATAAGATAGCCACTCAAAACTTGGTTGCTGGTCTACCTTAAGTAATGTTTTCCAAAGACAAAACTTGTTCTGCCTGTGTCAAAGGAAAGCATCACAGGTCTTCATTCAAGACTAGGCAATCATTCTCTATTGACAAGTGCTTACATCTCCTTCACATGGATTTGTTTGGGCCTGTCAAACCTCAGACCATTAATCACAACAAATACACTTTGGTCATAGTTGATGAATTTTCAAGATACACATGGGTGTTCTTCCTCAGAAAGAAAAGTGAAGCAGCTGAAACCATCATGTCCTTCATTAGACAGGTTGAAAATATGAATGATGTTAGAGCAAAGCTCTAAGAAGTGATAATGGTACTGAATTCAAGAATCATCAACTTGAATCTTTTTGTGATGAAAAAGGGATTTCACAGAACTTCTCTTCAGCTGGCACCCCTGAACAAAATGGTGTGGCTGAAAGAAGAAACAGGACTTTGATTGAAGCAGCAAGAACCATGTTAAATGGTGCAGCCTTACCAAAGCAATTTTGGGGAGAAGCTGTTCACACTACCTGCTACACACAAAACAGATCAATCATTGTCAAAAGACATGGTAAAACCTCCTATGAAGTTTTCAGAAAAAGATCTCCAGACGTCAGCTATTTTCATGTGTTTGGGTGCCCTGTGTTTATTTATAACTACAGGGATAAACTTGGAAAGTTTGATGAAAAAGCTGATGATGGTTTCTTTTTGGGATACTCTCCAACAGCCAAAGCCTTCAGAGTATTCAATATCAGAAGACAAGAAGTAGAAGAAACATTCCATGTTAGATTCAATGAAGATGATGAAGTCATACAGAGAACAGGAACAGAGGGTGATGAAATTGATTTTAATGAAAATGTATCTTTTCCAAGTGATGAGTTCACAGAACCCAGACCTACCAGTCATCATCACTCCAACACTCTCACCCCTTATGTCCCTGCCTTTGACCCTCTGTCTACTCACAACATAGAAGTTCCTACCACTCAGGAACTTGATGAAGAAGGACCTCAAATTTCTGATGGTCCTTCTCATGATATTGATGACTCACCAATTCTTCAAATCCCTAAAGATTCTTCTGCTGATAATGAAATAGCACCCCTTGATATGGCTGAAGAAGACTCTGACACTAAAGTAGTCTTTGAAGAAAGCCCTCCTACTCAGCAGAATGAATCTCAAATTGTACCAGCTGTGCCCACAAGTACTCCTGTCCTTGAGTCCCCAGCTCCTCAAAATAAGTGGTCAAGAGATCAACACATTCTTCTTGTCAACATTACTGGGGAACCAAATGCAGGGGTCACAACTAGACAGCGAATCCAAGACTCAGAGTCAGCCTCAGCCAATGAATGTCTCTTTGCTGAATTTCTCTCACAAATTGAACCTAAAAGGGTAGCTGAGGCTCTGGTAGAAGAAGGATGGGTAGCTGCTATGCAAGAAGAAATTAATCAGTTCAAAAGGAACAAAGTATGGACACTAGTGCCAGCTCCACCTAGAAAGAATATCACAGGCACTAGATGGATCTATAGAAATAAGATGGATGAAATTGGGAACATCATCAGGAACAAAGCCAGACTGGTAGCACAGGGGTTCTCTCAGAATGAAGGAATTGATTATGATGAAACTTTTGCACCTGTTGCTAGACTTGAAGCCATCAGAATCTTCCTTGCTTATGCTGCCTATATGAACATCACTGTGTATCAGATGGATGTTAAGAGTGCTTTCCTTAATGGTGATTTGGCTGAGGAAGTGTATGTTGCACAACCTGAAGGATTTGAGAACAGCGAGTTTCCCAACCATGTGTACAGACTTCACAAGGCAATGTATGGTCTGAAACAAGCTCCAAGAGCATGGTATGAAACTCTTTCCAATTTCTTAACTGAAAATAAATTTGTCAGGGGTTCTATTGATAAAACACTCTTTACCTTCAAGGATAAGAGTGATTTCATCATTGTGCAGATTTATGTGGATGATATCATCTTTGGGTCAACAAATGTAAATCTTAGTAAACGTTTTGCTAAATTAATGACCAAGAAATATGAGATGAGTATGATGGGAGAATTAACTTACTTTTTGGGCTTTCAAATTAAACAATGTCCTAAGGGAATCTCAATTTGTCAAGAAAAGTATGTTAAGGATTTACTTAAAAAATATGACTTAGCTGATTGTGCATCAGTGAAATGCCCCATGCTTCCACCCAACAACTTGGGCCCTGATGAGTCAGGAGTCTCTGTCAATGAGACTTTATATAGAGGCATGATTGGGTCACTCATGTATTTAACAGCTAGTCGTCCAGATATCCAATTCTCCACATGTCTCTGTGCAAGGTACCAAGCTAACCCAAAAGAATCCCATCTAGTGGCTGTTAAGAGAATTTTCAGGTATCTCAAAGGAACACCATCCCTAGGCCTATAGTATCCAAAATAATCAGGCTTTGATCTCAAGGCCTATTCAGATTCAGACTATGCTGGATGCTGTATTGACAGAAAGAGCACTTCAGGCAGCTGTCAAATCCTAGGAGGAAAATTGGTTGGATGGAGTGCTAAAAAGCAAAACTCTGGCTATGTCTTCAGCTGAAGCAGAATATGTCGCTGCAGCCAGCTGTTGTGCTCAGGTGCTCTGGATGAAAAGTCAATTGGCTGACAATGAAATCTTGTATGACAAAGTGCCAATCTTTTGTGACAACACCAGCGCCATTGCAATATCCAACAACCCTGTTCTTCACTCTCGTACCAAACACATTGATATCAGGTATCATTTTATCAGGGATCATATAATGAAGGGAGATATTGAGCTGCATTTTGTTCCCACAGAGCTGCAACTAGCTGATATTTTTACAAAGCCTTTGGCTGAACCTTCGTTCAACAGGCTAGTTGTTGAGCTAGGAATGCTCAATATCTCAAAGCCTGTGGCTTGATATTAAATGTGTTCATTAAATGATTGATTCTATATTAAATGTTTTTCACATGAAACTAGGTAGTTACTTTCCAAGTAAATGCAAAAAACATTCTCAAATATTTAATCATTTATTTTTCAGATAACGAGGAGACAAACTATTTTGAAAGGTCAAGGGGACCCACTTGAACAGTCATTTTCGCTCCTTGCATTTAATACGGTTGAATAACTGTTCACTTAGTTTGAATATATATTGTCTCTTCTCTCTTCTCACCCACCACCACTCTCATTTCTCAAATCTAATTCTCTCTCTAAGTTCTTATCTCTCTTAACCTATCCGCCATTTTCTTTCACCTTCAACCTCAAATCCATGGCGTTTTCAGTTCCCAAAGCTTCAAATGTTAACTTCGAGATCAACGAGAGCATCCTCGCCTCCAACAACGCCATTGGATGGATTAAGGCACCAAACAACACCTATTCAGATCTGGTAAATTTCATGCAGAATTGTGACCTAAGTGAAGCCTTCACTAAATCCCCATCCACCTTTTACCAAGAATACCTTAGGGAATTCTGGTATTCTGCTGAAGTTGTAGAAGACACCATAACATTTAGCCTTTCTTGCAATGAACACCCTTTTGCCTTCTCCCTTAAAGACTTTTCAAGTGTGGCCGGATTGAAGCATGGAGATGAATGCCTGAAGGTAGTTGACAAAAAGGCTGTCAAAGAAGCCCTGGCCACACTCAACCCCTGCCATGACGTCAACCCTGCCCTTACACCAGCTGAGGTCCTCGCCAAATCTCCTCTGAAGATTAAGTATTTCACTCCCATGTGGCGTGTCCTCTTCACCCACATTGTTAAATCCCTGGGAGGAATGCAGGGATCACAGGATCAGATGTCTTTCAACCATCAGGCTATTGCTTATGGATTAATCTGGGGAGCTGATGTTGACGTTGGAAGCATTCTCTTCTCCAACCTGGTAGAACAGCTGAAGGGAAGGAATCAGGTCAGAGAAAAGAATATCTGCTATGTGCGCTTCCTGTCTATGATATTCAAAAGTTTGCTGGGAGATAACTATCACAACAAGGCCTTGACTGCTCTTAAGCCCTACCGCATCACAGGCGCTATCTACAAGGAAATAGGAGCTGAAGATGTCCCTGTCACCGCCCATATGATGAATGTGGCCAACCAAGTACCAAACGCTGAGAAGCCCTTGCTCCCTTCCTCTGAAAAGGTGAATACTTCTAGTGTTGCTGGCAAGTCTATGTCTTTGACCTCTGGGCAGCACACTACTAAGTCCAAGGCTTCATCTGGCCAACAGCCTAAGAAGAAGAAAATGCCATCTTCTTCCCACTCCAAAGCTGTTTCTAAGGCCAAGGGAAAGAAGACTGACACCTCCTCTGGTCCAGATACTCATGTGGATCCAGATTCATTGGCTGACAAACAACAGGAGTCTAGTGTCTCAAAGTCAGCTGAGACGACAGGAAACCAGCCTGATCAAGCTGATATCTCACAGGTAATCAATGTACATTTTTAGAGGTTCACAAGCAGCCACTCTCATTTGTCTGTAGGAGAGAGTGGTGAAGTTAGGGTAATCCTCGACCCATAGAAGTCTGTCAATACACTTAGAATCCTTTAAGACTTCTGTACACCCTGTCTTTGCAACAGGGAATGATTCATTTGTGTTTATAAAGCACCCCGATGACCCTGCACCCTCTAGACAGTATTCAGGCTAACAACAACCTGAATACACTAATGTCTCAACCTTGATCAGCTGTACTTCACACAGCCTCTTGGTTCCCTCCTTAAAAGAGTCCCAAAGGATTTATCCTTTCAGGGGGAGCTGAATCATCACCCTCAGCTTTCCTAGGGGCAGCGTAACAGGCGACCTTTAACCACATATGTTTCACTCTTAAAAGAGTCCCAAAGGTTTTAACCTTTTGGGGGGGGGGGGGGGGCTGAATAATCACACTCAGCTTTCCTAGGGGCAGCGACTCGCGATCCATAAACAACATATGTCTCACAATCAAAAGAGTCCCAAAGGTTTTAACCTTTTGGGGGGGCTGAATAATCACACTCAGCTTTCCTAGGGGCAGCGAATGGCGATCATTAACCTTATTTTTTTCACACTTAAAAGAATCCCAAGGATTTATCCTTTGGAGTGGCTGAGTAATCACCCTCAGCCTCTCTGGGACAGCGAAATGGCGACCATTCCCCTTATATTTTCCCTGTTACTAATTACAACAAATTTGCAGGCTGAAATTGTACAGCCAGTCATCGAGTCTCAGGTACAACAAGAAAAGAAGGCTGATACAATGACTCAAGACAAACCCAATGATGAAGAGCCTTTGTTAAATGCTGATGAAGAAATGCTATCATTGGAAGATTATGTCTCTGATATTGAGTCCATGCCTGAGGATGAATTCCTTGAAGGGATGTTCGATGAAGAGGATGAAGAAGATGAGGAAGACCAGCTGTCTGTCTCTCCTCCAAAAGAAATAGCTGTGTCTACACCAGCTGGTGATAAGACTTCTCCTCCCAAGGATGCTGTTGATACTCCCAACTCTGCTACATCCACAACAACAGTTTTCCAATCTCCAGCCTATGATCCAACAGCGGAGTTTCTCTTGTTTGATCATCCTGCCCAGACGAACTTTGATATTCTACCAAGGGGGCATGACTATGCTCAGCAAAGCCTCAATATCAAGAATCTTTAGCATGTTCATCATCAATCAGATATTGAGCGCTTATCAAGGAAGCTGGATGTGATCAAGTCTGAGATGCACAACTTCACTGTGACATTTCCAGGCATCATCAAAAAGGCTGTGGCTGAGGCTGTCACTGAGCCAATTCAGGATGGTGCAAGAAGAGGTGTAGCCCAAGGACTCAGTTATCTTTCAACAAGAATAAAGGATGCCATTGACTCAGCAGTCCCTGCCATGTTCCATGAACATGAACTCACCATGCACAGGAAATTTAATGCTGTTCGCACCAGGCAATACCGCCATGCTAACTTTATTGTCAGGCGTGTTCAGGCAAATACTAATGCAAATGCCAATCTCCTGCTGAAGATTGCCAGGGCTTCAAGAAAAAGACAACGTGCTATGGCTGCCTCTGTGGAGCAGATTGCAAGACGTTTTCAAGCACGTTCATCCAAACATCTGCGAAGTCAGGATAAACGTGAGGGGGAGAAAAATACAACACTCAGCCTTGCATCTGCTGAACAAGGCTCATCATCAGCTAACCCCACCATTACACCTGTTCCTCTCCAAGTCATCACACATGTTATAATACCTAATGATGAGGATAATACTCAGGGGGAGCAACAAACTCAAGATGGAGCTGACTCATCAAAGTCTATGGTTTTGGTTAACACCAGCAAGCCTAAGGATGATGATGAACCAGCTGCCAAGAAATTAAAATTCACTGTTAGCTCTCTCCCCAAAGCTATTCAAACTCAGGCTCAGACAACATTTATCAAAAGAGCTGATGTTTTGAAAAACATAAGTGTGGAGTCCTCTGTCTCGAAGAAAGGAAAGGAGATAGTTTTGGTTGACACAGATACTAAACTTAAGAAGATAGTTGCGATGCTAGAGACAGGAGGATCCACCACAGACCTTTCCCAATTCTCAACCTTTACACCTTCCGATGAGATTCCTTTAACCCCTGAAGAAATAGAGCAACAGGCTGAAGAATTTAAAAGATTAAATGAACTCAAGACAGCCAAAGAATTGAATGAAGCTACTCTGAGGAAGATGACACCACCTGAAAGGGAAAAACAAAAACAAAGGTTAAGGGAAATGGAAGCAAAACGCGTTGAGGCTTTAAGGAAAGTCAAAGCTGATTATGATGCCTGCGTGAACAACAGATATGCTTCTGGCAAGATAACCAAGTTCAAATACACCATTCATAAATCCACAAACACCCCACAGATGATCTTATGGAGGGAAAACCAACAGAGAAATATGGATGTGTTTGACAACTTCAGGTTAAAGACACTTGGGTTATCAGAATGGTTCGAACTTGAAGCCTTAGCTGCCAAAAAGTCTGGAAAGGCTAATTTTCTTCTGCTTAAAACTCTTAAGGCCAAGTTTAACTGGATCAAGGAAACAGCAGCCAAACTTAAGATTGATCCCCCACCACAGCTTTTTGAACAAGAACCCCCAAAGACAGGCAACAAAAGGAGAAGGATTTCACAAATTGTTAATGAAACTTTTGTTACTGAAGATGTTCAAGTGGATGGCATGCACAGGGATTTGATCCTCCCAAATGGTATTGTTGGCCCTGTTGATGGTCAGACATACACAGAGCCTGAAAGAGGAATGGCATTTATGAACAAGGCTTGCCAGTATGCTTTTCAAAGGGAAGATGAGATGTGCTTAGCTTCAACTATTCAGCTACTCTGTCACAAGAAATGTCTCAAGATCAACATAGAGTATTCCAAGAAGTTTGCAAAGACTTTGCAGGATGAAATTGATAACAGATTAGACTTGGCTGAAGCTGAAGAAAGAATTAAAAATAATGACTATTTAAGATGTTCACAGCCCTTTTTACCTTCATCTTTTATTTTGCTTATGTAATGCACTTGTAATTTTCTTTAAGTTTTAATAAAATCATGAGGTATGTTTGTTTAGATCTGTTATGTGTAAGAAGAAGCTGTTAAACTCACTTACCTTAACTTAGTTAGATCTAGCATTATTTATGTTTAAATAGGGGGAGATTGTTGGGAATCTAAACTTGTTAGATTCCCTGATCATTGATTTAAACATAATTAGGCTGTTAGATAGTCCCTTCCTTGTGCCTAGGAGGCAGGCAAGTTTCGCAAGACTCACAGAGATCCAAGTCTCTGTGAGCAACCTCAGAGGAGTCCATGTCAGAGACATTGTCAGGGAAGTCGAAGAATTACCTGAAGACATACTCATTGGCTGTGATGGATAACAGCCAAGATGTATCAGGGACTCTGAGGGGTTGAGAGTTAACAGGAGTGGCAATACCCTGATAACTCTTATCACACTTTGGACATGCCATTTGTGTGTTCGAGACTATGAAGAAAAAGGAAACTGTTTTGACAACTGTTTCCTTAAAGCATAATGGAAGACTACCAAGAATAGAAGGACATCATGTGACTGATGTGGGAACTTGTAAAAGCTTGTGTAGTCGCCATCAAGTACTGTTTAGGTCAAACTCGTAACACTATAAATAGGATGTGTATCCATGCATTAATGTTCAACACTTTGAGATATTAAGAACATTATTGCATATAACTTAGTGAATCAAACAGCTACGACTGTATTCATAAGTTAGGGTTTGTTGTTGTTCAAAGTGTGCAAAACACATTGTCATCAAACTGTGTTATCCATAACACTTGTAATTCTTTATTATACAATAATAAGATTACGTTTGAAAAGTAATACCTTGTGTTGATTAAGTTAAGATTAGGGTTTCTTGCATTGATTAGGGACTTTCATAAAATTTTATTCAGAAGAAAGTGTAATTTTAAAATTTTTTAAATAATTTTAAATTTGTTTTCCCAAAAATATTAAACTTTTTTTCGAATAAACTAAAATTACCTTTTTAATAAAAAAGTTAAAAAAACTATTTTTTGAGTTTAGATCAAAATACATCCCTTTATAATAAACAAATAAAATATCATTGTTTATAAACCCTCCTTAGTATTTAACGAAAAAATATTTGTATCATTCGTCTAAGGGATGTATCGTGCCCAAAGTATGTAATGGTTGGATGTATTGGGTCCGAAGTACTGACGAGGATGTATTCCACACTTTTTATAACCTAGAGGGATGTATTTTGTACTTCTCTCTAATTAATATAATTAATAATTCTAATTAAAATACTCTATTACATGAATATACCAACATATTTACACATTTTACAACCGAGAAAAGCACATATGCATATTATAACATAACTAATATAATTAATAATTCTAATTAAAATCTTTATCTCTATCTATCTATACTATATTTTAAGCATATTTGTCCATTTCTCCTCATTAAATGCTCAATTTTTAAGAGGTACAATAATCCAAGCACAATTTACAAGATATTAATGTATAAAAAAATCACATTTAAATCATACAAGATAGTAATACATATATACAACTTGCACAAGTATACTACATAACAATAATTAAAACTCATAGTTAAAATAGTTAATATACCTTATTACCTAAATGAACAATTATTATTACATAGTACTTTACAACAATAAAAAACCTATATACGTATTAAATACATAATTAGTATAATTAATACACATATTTAATATGCCCCATTACATAATTGTACAAACATAGTTACACAGTTTACAACTATAAAAAACATATATGAATATTACAAACCTAATTAATATAATAATAATAATTTATAATTCTAATTAAAATCTCTATTTCTACTAATTTAAAAAAGTATTTAAACCATTTTATTTTAAAAATCTTATAAAAATTTAACCACTAAAACATTATTTTATTACGAAATTTATCTCTCTTAAAAAATATAAGTATGTAAAAACTAAACATTCAAATTTAAAAGTCTGTAACATGCAATGTCTTGTAACTGGTATATTATTAGAGTGCATTTTTATGGCTCAATTAATTATTTACAAAAAGTGTAGGGCCATTTAATTATTTGGTCAAAATTCTTTAACTGCTTGGTAAAAAAAAGTTTTGTATTTTAATTATTCAACTTCAATCTTTGTAACAACCTTTCCATTTTGTAACATAAAATATTATAAGATATAAATAGTCACGAACACATGTTACTACTCAAGATTTCCAAGTAAACACCTTCAGCCGCTTCCACAACCACCCTCTTACTGCAACGACAACATACAACATTTGGATACTTGAGATCCGATACTACCCTACTTTATTTCCTATACGGACAAAGGGTTTGGTGTTTGAGGTGAACCAACTTCTCAATATCTCCTCCTCAGTCGCTGCCACGTCACTCTCCACCGCCACAGTACATTAAAACCACTCATTTTGCAGGTTTCACTTAGATCTTGTTGTTTTGATAGTTGATCTATATATATATAAATCATTAAAAGCAGTTAACCACTCCCCCTTTCGACAAATCAACCGTCGTCGCCACCACTACGAGGTCCGTTAACGACGAATGACTGTCTGTGCACGTCGAACAGGATGATCCGGTAGGGAACGGTTCCGGATCAGATCGGGTTATGATGAAGAAGTGGTTGGGCATGGTGGCGAGTGCTGCTACTTCTCTTTCAGTATCTGAAGGCATGTGAACGTTCACTTTGTGTGTGAAAAATAAATTTTTTGATAAGTGAATTATTTTTTGGGAGATTTTAAAAGAGATGGAGGAAGAGAGTGTGTACGTATCTTAAATAATAGACACGTATGATTTTGGTTGGGGTTAAGCGCGAAGTTTATAAGATATAAATATTCTATATTGCATTTGGTGGTTTCATTTGTGATCAGCTTGTAACCTGTATTTGTTAAAAATAAATTATTTGCCGCTATAAACATATAAATGAAAAACATATGCTAGCTACCAAATTAGTATATCGAGTACCTACCGCCCCTAAAAATATATAAAACATGTTTTTATATGTAAACTATCGATTCAGAAATTATAATTAAAAACTACGAATTATAATAACATATAATTTATTCACAGGGTAGCCGCTGCCGCATCGCGAGAGTACGCTGCTAGTTTGTGCGTAACTCTAAATAATTTATACTTTATAACGTTAAGAAATGCATACCTTTTACATTTTCAACCATGTACTAGACTTACAAATCAATGTATTTTTATTCATAAAATTGAACAAAATAGAACCATATCTTTACTCCCATAGTCAATGATAGAGCAATGAGAGACTGTCTCAAAGATTTAGTGATTTATTGAATATAAGGGACAAGTGGACACCTTCTCTGGTCCGAATTGTGCCACTGATATGATTTTAGCAGGCGTCGATTCTCTTTCTAGAGTAAGTTCCTGATAGAGTTTAATCAGTAATCAGATTTGGTTACCTTGAACACACAAACATAAACGAAAAAAATACTCATCTCGAAAACCAAGGCTATTCAGAAGTTACTTCAATGAAACTTTGGTGATACATTAGATATATAATTAGCTTATAAAAACAATGTCATAATATTAAAGCAACAATAAATTATTTTATTACTCATAAATCAGAATTAAGATTATGTGTGCTCAAAACTATATTTTCCTACTTCTGTTCTGTTTCTAATACAGCATAAGTACAAGCCACGTATTATACAAATGGTACATCTACCACCACAAGAATATATCTACACACAACCTTATAAATCACAACTGTACATTACATCAATGCGCTAAATGCCGCTAATACAGAGAAGGGGAAACCAATTGGATGGAAACAATGTTAACATGTTGATTAAAACTGGAAGGAGAAAGATGTAATTCGTATAACTGACACAATAATAATTTAATTGAAAAAGGGCGTGCAATTTGGTGTCGAACAATAATATGTGAACACCTATAATTCTATAAGTTCACAAATTAGTGACTAAAAATAGAGCATAAGGGGAGAACCACTATTTTTCATTGCAAAACTAAATTTAATGCATACTAATTAACAAGAGAAAAAATATGCACAGTTGTATCACAAGGAGGATTAGGGGAGAAACAAGAGATCATAAGGGGAGAAACACTCATTAAATTTGATCCAGAATCCCCCAAAGCATCATCATCATACATGTAGCTCCGTTAAGCTGATTGTCGGCTAATGTGTGTAGCAAATGAACTTACACCCTAATGTGATCGTGATAGTATAGTGATAATTAGATACGTTATAGGGTAAATTAGAAAATTACCTTTAGGAAAAAGTAATAGTCTAAAATTACCAAAGACAGATTCAATTAAACACGTGGATGAAACAAGTTCGTCGTACACAAAGATCTTATGAATTTGAGACGTTTTGTATCGATTTGGACAATTGATTCGAATTGGTTTCGGTTTTTAAACTAAAATTAAAGTCAACAAATTTAAAACCTATTTTAATCCTAAAGTGCATGAATCGTAACCCCGAATTAAATCTAATGGACAATTAAATATTAAAACTTTTAAACTATATAAAATAAACAATCTATTTAAAAATCAATTATAAATTTAAAATATAAAAATAATTATAAAATATATAATTATTATTTATAAAGTATATAATTATATAATAATATTTATAAAAGATATAATTATCAAGTATAGAAAATAGTATGTTCACCTAGTGCAACTATGGAAGGCAATCCTAACCCACCCTTTGAATGTTTCGTCTCATATATGAATGCGTATAACCGATTTACTATTTGAGAAAATTTCAGCAGCATTTCCCCGCAACTCCCTAAATATGTGTTTAAAGAAATTTTCGTAGGAGTAAAGGAGAAACACTGTCGAAATCATCTCAAATAGTAAATCGGTTATACGCATTCATATCCTAAATGAGACAAAACATTCAAAAAGCAGTCCCAAACAGGGAACTTTCCGAAGTTAATTCCTAATAAATTAACTTCGGACGGGTTTTCTATAGGTTGATCAATTTCAGACGGGAATTTTCCGAAATTAATCGCTAAAATCCTAAAACATTCCTAAGGTTTAGTTCAATAAAACATTTATATCATATAATAAAAACAGCTTATCCTAATAAGCTTATCAGGATAAGCTGTTTGATAATAGCTTATCCTGATAAGCTTATCAGAATAAGCTGTTTGAAAACAGCTTATCCTGGCGGTGGTGGTGCTGGCGAATGGAGATGGAGGGGTAGTGCACGTGTGCAGGTGTGGAGGAGAATGGTGGTGAGTGGTGGTGGTGATGATAATGATGATAAAGATGGTGTTGATGGCGTAGCAGTGAAGGGTGTGGAGGTGATGGTGTAGCAGCAGCAGCGAAGGGTTTTTTTTGGATAAGAAAAAGTGTTATGAGAAAAGTGAAGATCTGGTCAAAAAGGTTCATTTTTGCCCAGCGACAATCCCTGGCGAGATGTCGCCGGGGATACTTTCTACTTTTGTCGTCTAGCCAAAAGCGCGCGTTATTCAAAATCTTTGGAGGGAGGTGACCAAGTTTCCCTGGCGACATGTCGCCAGGGATACGTTTGACTTTTCAACGCATATTCACATACCTAAACTTTTTTGTCGTTTTTCTCACACCTTCCCTGGCGACGTGTCGCCAGGGAAACTATCCCTGGCGACATGTCGCCAGGGAAACTATCCCTGGCGACATGTCGCCAGGGATAGTTGCAAATGTCGCAGGGAATATGTTTTGTCAAAATAAAATTTATTATTACTTATATATTATTATAATTAGTTATAAAATAATTATAATAATTATTATTATTTAGAAAATTATTATTATTATTATTATTTATAAAATAATTATTATCATTTTTTAAATAATAATATCATCCCGGTCAGTTTAATTTCTAAATTCATTCCGATTTAGTCCGTTTAGTTTCTCGATTTATTCTAATTCGGTAACCATTGAACATCTAACGTGTAACCAATGCATACCGACTCATCCATTGAACATCTAACGTGTAACCAAGACATGCCGAGTCATCCATGAAACATCTAACGTGTAACCAACACATACCGACTCATCCATTGAACATCTAACGTGTAACCAACACAAACCGACTCATCCATTGAACATCTAACATGTAACCAACACATACCGACTCATCCATTGAACATCTAACAATTAACAAATGCATATCAACTCATCCATTGAACATCTAACGTGTAACCAAGACATGTCGAGTAATCCATTGAACATCTAACGTGTAACCAACACATACCGACTCATCAATTGAACATCTAACGTGTAACCAATACATACCGACTCATCCATTGAACATCTAACGCTTAACAAATTCATACCGACTCATCCATTGAACATCTACGTGTAACCAAGACATGTCGAGTCATCCATTGAACATCTAACGTGTAACCAACACATACCGACTCATCCATTAAACATCTAACGTTTAACAAATGCATACCGACTCATCCATTGAACATCTAACGTGTAACCAAGACATGTCGAGTCATCCATTGAACATCTAACGTGTAACCAAGACATACCGACTCATCAATTGAACATCTAACGTGTAACCAGTGCCTACCGACTCATCCATTCAACATCTAACGTGTAACAAACACATACCGACTCATCCATTGAACATCTAACGTGTAACCAACACATACTTACTCATCCATTGAACATCTAGCGTGTAACCAATGCATACCGACTCATCCATTGAACATCTAACGTTTAAAAAATGCATACCGACTCATCCATTGAACAACTAACGTGTAACCAAGACATGTCGAGGCATCCATTGAACATCTAACGTGTAACCAACACATACTGACTCATCCATTGAACATCTAACGTGAAACCAATGCATACCGACTCATCTATTCAACATCTAATGTGAAACAAACCCAAACCGACTCATCCATTGAACATCTAACGTGTAACCAACACATACCGACTCATCCATTAAACATGTAACGTGTAACCAATGCATACTGACTCATCCATTGAACATCTAACGTTTAACAAATGCATACGGACTCATCCATTGAACATCTAACGTGTAACCAAGACATGCCGACCTGTTCCCAGTTTACATTTAACGTGTGACCAACACATACCGACTCATCCATTGAACATCTAACGTGTAACCAACAGATACCGACTCATCCATTGAACATCTAACGTGTAACCAAGACATGCCGAGTCATCCATGAAACATCTAACGTGTAACCAACACATACCGACTCATCCATTGAACATCTAACGTGTAACCAACACAAACCGACTCATCCATTGAACATCTAACATGTAACCAACACATACCGACTCATCCATTGAACATCTAACAATTAACAAATGCATATCAACTCATCCATTGAACATCTAACGTGTAACCAAGACATGTCGAGTAATCCATTGAACATCTAACGTGTAACCAACACATACCGACTCATCAATTGAACATCTAACGTGTAACCAATACATACCGACTCATCCATTGAACATCTAACGTTTAACAAATTCATACCGACTCATCCATTGAACATCTACGTGTAACCAAGACATGTCGAGTCATCCATTGAACATCTAACGTGTAACCAACACATACCGACTCATCCATTAAACATCTAACGTTTAACAAATGCATACCGACTCATCCATTGAACATCTAACGTGTAACCAAGACATGTCGAGTCATCCATTGAACATCTAACGTGTAACCAAGACATACCGACTCATCAATTGAACATCTAACGTGTAACCAGTGCCTACCGACTCATCCATTCAACATCTAACGTGTAACAAACACATACCGACTCATCCATTGAACATCTAACGTGTAACCAACACATACTTACTCATCCATTGAACATCTAGCGTGTAACCAATGCATACCGACTCATCCATTGAACATCTAACGTTTAAAAAATGCATACCGACTCATCCATTGAACAACTAACGTGTAACCAAGACATGTCGAGGCATCCATTGAACATCTAACGTGTAACCAACACATACTGACTCATCCATTGAACATCTAACGTGAAACCAATGCATACCGACTCATCTATTCAACATCTAATGTGAAACAAACCCAAACCGACTCATCCATTGAACATCTAACGTGTAACCAACACATACCGACTCATCCATTAAACATGTAACGTGTAACCAATGCATACTGACTCATCCATTGAACATCTAACGTTTAACAAATGCATACGGACTCATCCATTGAACATCTAACGTGTAACCAAGACATGCCGACCTGTTCCCAGTTTACATTTAACGTGTGACCAACACATACCGACTCATCCATTGAACATCTAACGTGTAACCAACAGATACCGACTCATCCATTGAACATCTAACATGTAACCGAGACATGCCGACTCATCCATTGAACATCTAATGTGTAACCAAGACATGCCGAGTCATCCATTGAACATCTAACGTGGAACCAACACATACCGACTCATCCATTGAATATCTAACGTGTTACCAAGACATGCCGACTCATCCATTGAACATCTAATGTGTAACCAACACATACCGGCTCATCCATTGAACATCTAACGTGTAACCAAGACATGCCGACTCATCCATTGAACATCTAACGTGTAACCAAGACATGCCGAGTCATCCATTGAACATCTAACGTGTAACCAACACATACTGACTCATCTATTGAACATCTAACGTGTAACCAATGCATACCGACTCATCTATTGAACATCTAACGTGTAACCAACACATACCAACTCATCCATTGAACATGTAACGTGTAACCAACACATACCGACTCATCCATTGAACATCTAACATTTAACCAAGACATGCCGACTCATCCATGGTACTGTTTTTTAAAATTTTAATGATGAAATAATTAATGCAAAGTAAGGCCGATGACAGATATTACTTTTATCTTTCTCTGCCTACGTACTAAATCTGAAATAGATATATGTACCATATCCAAATACACTCATGCATGAGGTTTCAGTATGCAACACTTGTCTAGCTGATGTATTTGATGGATGGGTGGTCAATTGAGTTGCTAAATATTAGAGGGAAAACATTGGCGGGAAAATATTGGAGAGAAAACATTAGCGGGAAAATGTTAACAATTTCCCTCACTTTTTTAGCATAAAAGGAGAACCACACACACTCCTTATCATCACAACCACCAGCGATCACACACACTAATCATCATAAACACATTGTTATTATGAAGATGTTGAAGCATGAAGCTTTTCCGTGTACGTGTGGACGTGAAGATGTAGTTATTCGACAATCGTGTCAAGATGATACCTTTGGTAGACAGTACTATGCTTGTCCACCTTCAAAGGTGGAACCTCCAGTTTCATATGGATGCAGATTTTTTTTATGGAAAGACGAACGAGTCAGACTACTTGTCATTTATCTTGGAGGTTTAATGAGCTTTTCTCCTCCAAGCTCTTCTTCAAGATCTTCAACGAGCTTTTCTCCTCCAAGCTCTTCTTCGAGACCTTCAAGGACTCCAATTTATTCTCCAAGCTCTTCAACGTGTACAAACTGTGTGCACTTGAATGGAAAAATAAAGGTACTTGAGAGTACAGTATAGTTGTACCGCCATGTCGATAGGCACACAGTGGATTCAGCTGCACTACTTCACGACCTTTACGATGACATGGGGAATCTTAGTTTGAACTAGTTTGTGATGTGTTTTTTCCGTGTTTACGAGTCTAATATCGTTGTAATATCCATGTTTAATAAAGCGCGTGTTTAAGTGTCCGTGACGAATAAAATTATGTTTAGGAGTGTCTGTCTGTAAGTGTCCCATGTGATATTACAAAAGGTTTTATGTAATATTTGGAATAAATAAATATTTGTTTTATAGATGTCTCATTTTTTATTATATAAACGTCATGAAATTAAAATAATATCGGATCGATAGTTAAAATAATATCGGATCGATAGTTAAAATAATATTATATCGGGTAAAGACACAGATTTTCTGCTTAAGTTTGAAGTTAATTACGTTGGACGAAGTATCCCTGGCGACATGTCGCCAGGGATAATTTTGGCAGGTTATTATCATAAAAAATTAATGTTAATTACGTCGGACGAAGTTTCCCTGGCGACATGTCGCCAGAGATACGTTGGAGGGAAAATTTCGCGCTTTTTCCTTTGACATTTGATTTTGGACGGTGAATCCCCGGCGACATGTCGCCAGGGATACCCTAGTCAAACTTTGACCAAAAAGTATATCTGCTTCTTGGCCACGTCAGCCAAGTCGCCAGGGAAAAGGGGTTATCCCTGGCGACTTTTTGTCGCCGAGGAAATCCCGGTCACATGTTCCCAGTTTTCTTGTAGTGATCGCTTACATTTATTATAATTAAAAGTTGTCATTTATTTTTAAAGTTATATCTCAAAAACATGAAAAAACAATTGTTCGCGATAGAAAATTTAGTCCCAAGGTACCCCTTTCGCATTGCGAGGGTACCCACCTAGTAGCTAAATATGCTGATATTATTGCGTACTTTGTATTTTTGTTGTGTATATATTGTTGGATGTTTGGCATCTGTATTTTTACGCTTTTTGAACAGAACAGTACAAACTATCAATCTGTTTGACTCATGTGTGTTAGAACAATATGCTTTCATTTAACCTATTTTGATAAAGTGCCCCATTTAGGGAATGATGCTACTTTACATGTTTTCTGTTGGGGCACGAAACAAATTTATTTTGTACAACTACATGTGAACTCACTATTGCTAATAGGATGCAGGAGGGTTTGCTTATAGTCACTACTACAAAAAAAAGCATCAAGATCTCTTTATGAAGACCTAATATGAAAAAAACAGGTCTAGACACAAAAATTCAGCCCCCCAAAATCATCGGAACCGGGTTTCAAAAAACAAACCGGTCTTGATCCAAATAACAAAATCAAACCGGTTGGTATTTTGAAAACCGGTTTGGAAAAGGGTAAATGAGACCGGTTGAGTATAAAAGAACACGTGTCGATAAGTGTTTAGATAATGACCGGTTTTAACATGTAAACCGGTCACTATTTTCAGAAAAAAAAAGTCGTTGCCATCTGCAGAGTTGTTGTTGGAACTTTTTTCCCATAAATAACCTCATTTAATGCCATTTTTAACACACAAACACATTCTCAAATTCCTTTCAACCAAAAACATCATTCAATGCTTTCAAAAGTATTAAATACATCTTATTCATCAATTTTTTATTTACTATTATACATTATTCTTGTAGCTATTTTGTTTTTTTTAAATATTTTTTCATATGTATAGGTTTGTTTGCGAATATCATTACTTACGACTCGTTGAAGTAAGATATTATATTCAATATCTTAAACCAACCTTCTATAATTATCCAGTTTAATTAAACACCCATCCAATGTCAACCTATTAGAGGTTGATCTTATATTTCCCGATTTGAGACTAGTTTTAGATCACAGTATTTCATTTAGGATGTGAATGCTTATTTTAAGATGGAGTGTTGATTTAGAAATAAAGCTAATAGCATTTTCCCATACTCCTACTAGTATGCTTTTTTACGTATGTTTGAAGAGTTAGGGGGATCGGGTGTTATTTTAGAAAAACTAACTTATTATAGACCTCCTAATTATATTATATATGGATCGTTCCACATTGATGTACAACATAAAGCGAGCCACGAATACATGGAAAATTTGTCTCGTTTCATGCAAGTTGCCGAGGAAGATCGGGTGATGAGCAGAAAAGATAATTTTTTTTCCTTGTAAAAAATGTAGAAATTGTGTGTTATATGAGAGCGCTAAAGAAGTTAAAAACCATCTAATAAGAGATGGGTTTAGGCGAGAGGGTATACGTGTTAGGATTTTTATGGTGAAAAAAGAATTGCTTCTACATGTAATGAAGATCATGACTTGCCAATTAACGAGGACCGTCGTAATTTAAATGACATGTTAAATGACATGGACGATGATGTTACTCAAAAGGAGCATGCTAAATTTGAAAAATTATTTGTTGGCGCCGAGAAATCATTGTTTGGTGGTTGTACAAAACTTACCATACTTTATGTGGTGATAAAGTTGTTCAAATTAAAGGCATCATTTGATTGAGCGATATAGGTTTCACAACTCTATTAGAGTTTTTACATGAAGAAATGCTCCCCGACGACAACGAATTGCCCGTTACAACATACCAAGCAAAAAAACTAATGTGCCCAATAAATTTGGAAGTTGAAAGAATAGATGCATGTCCAAATAATTGTATGTTGCATAGAGGCACTAATAAGGATCTACAAGTGTGCAAGGTATGCCAAACCTCGAGGTATGTGCAAATAAAACATAAAGGACGTGACGGTTATGTGATAAAAATGGCCTTCCTGCTAAATTATTGTGGTATTTTCCGATCATACCAAGACTCGAGCGATTATATGTAGATGCCAAGGAGGCCAAATTATTACGTTGGCATGCCGAGGAGCATAAAAAAGGTGGAAAATTAAGACATGTAGCTGATTTTTTTCAATGGAGAAATATTGATAGCTCGTTTGAAAATTTTGGTGGGGATGTTAGAAATATACGGCTAGGACTTAGTTCAGATGGATTTAATCCATTCAGAAACATGAGCAATGTCACAGTACTTGGCCAGTTCTTTTATGCAACTACAATCTTCCACCTTGGTTATGTATGAAACGAAAATACATCATGTTGTCATTGTTAATTCAGGGTCCCAAACAACCCGGGAATGACATTGATGTGTATTTGAAGCCTTTTATCGATGACTTGATAGATTCATGGGGACCGGGAGTAAAAATCTATGATGCTTACTCGAAAAATTATTTTGTGCTACGAGCCATGATTTTTTGCACCATTAGTGATTCTCCAGCATACGGCAATTTATCAGGATATATTACGAAAGGGGAAAAGGCATGTCCTGCTTGTGAAGATTGCACACACTCCTTTTGGTTGTGACATTGTAGGAAAATGGTTTATATAGGACATCGAAGATCGCTTTTAAGGAATCACCCGTATCGTAGAAAGAAAGAGTTGTTTGATGGTAAAATGGAGCGTGGAGTGTTGAGACCACCGTTAGATGGAAAAGAACATTTTCTCGAGTTAGAGACTTGAATGCTGCTTATCTCCGTTGGATGAGTCGTGAAGATTGTACTTCAGGTTATGTTGTTGATGTTCCCGCTGGTACGTTTGTTGGGCAAGAGGAATCCTTTGTCATTACGGTCGATGTTGATGACATTTTGCAAATGTGGACGAATGGATGGCTCGATGCAAGCATTATAACTTACTTTATCTGGTAAGATTACTTTAAAACCACTTCTAAAGTATTTACGTTCTTGTTTAGAATTGCTTATTAAAACTTCTTGCTTTTTGGATTTGCTTATATAGAGGTTTTTGGCATTATTAATTAAATTTGCTTATTGCAATATCAACAATTTGGGATTACATATCGATTAGGGTCTGTTTAGGATTGTTTAAAGATTAGTAGTTGTTTCATAATGTTAATTAGGCAGTTTGCGATTAGATCGGGACTAGGGTTTTTTATACACTTGGGGATGTATGGGATTGTTTATACACTAAGGGGTGTTTGATATTGCTTATAGACTTATGGTTGTATGTGATGGCTTTGTGGCAGGGGTTGTTTGAAATTGCTTATTTAGACTAGGCGTTCGTTGTTTTAACTTTGGAATTATCTTTTATACCTTTGTCTTGTTTATAGGGGGCTATACAATTTAATGTAGTCAAGTTCCAAACGATGTGGTCTATTAAACCCATATTTGATTCAAGCAAGTCAATGCCTTAACAACAGTTCAGGTGTTAAAGATTACTTGGCAAGAGCATTCACTTCTCCCTACGAAGTTTTCCTTGCGCCATTTATGATAACGTATGATATGTGTTATTTAAATTGTTTTTTTGCTTCTGTGGGAATATAGTTAATAAATTTGTTTCAACTTTATCAGAGGGAACCATTGGGTGTTGTTTGTTGTATGCCCTAAATAACGCACGTGCTACATCTTGGATTCACATCATCCAAAGAAAAAGAAGAGGACCGATCGAAGCTATTGGCTTACAAGCTGTTTGAACAAGTTCGTTGCAAATTACAATGTTGTAGAGGTAAACGTTCTCCCTATAATTAGATGCACAGCCAAATTGTTTTTATTATACAACTTTTAACATGTGTATATACTTGGTATATTTAAATGCAGTGTAATCAACAAGCTGAGTTATGGGAATGTGTGATTTATTGGTTTTTTATGTGTGTGTTCGTAGTGTTGTTCGTACTCGATTCAATTCGAATTGATCACGGTTTAATGTGGAATTATTGGTGTTGGTCACTAAAAGGGGGAGCTTGATTATCTAAGTTTATAAACGTTAAAGCTATTAAACATAAAAATAAAGGATGGATGTCTAACCTCAATTGCTTGTCCAGAATCAATGCTGCACAATAGAACTTGGTAAAAGAAAATAAAGGTGATTACTATTTAAGAAATAAAGTTGAAAACTTGAAAAGATTAAACTAAAAATTAAGACTTTTAAAATAATTGACGAAAGATTAAACTTGATAAAAAGTAATTTTGGAAACTTAAAACTTTATAAAAAAATGTAAAATTGAAAATAATTAGGACAAAACACTTTTGAAAATAAACTAAGTAAAAATGGCGGGAAAATTAAATTTAAAACTAATTCGGGAAAACTCAAAACTATAACTAATTCGGGATCAAGACCTCCACACTATTTGGAATGCAAGTTCTAGTTATAAGTCAGAATACAAAATTGAACACAAGTCGGAATCCCCAAATATTGAACCTTATTCGGAATCTGTGATGTTTAATGTAATCCGGAATCAAGATCAAAGACCCAACTGATACACAAATCGAAATAACAATCCTGTACGTAATTCGGAATTCTGGTGCAACACCTAATTCGGAATTCTGGTCCAAAACCTAATTCGGAATCCCAATCTTCAACGTAATCCGGAATGCCAAAGTTTGTACTTAATTCGGAGTGTGGCGTTTGCTAACAATCCGGAATACGTCTATCATACCCAATTCGGAATACAAGAGAAAGACCTAATCCAGAATCCGTGTCTTTAACCTAATTCGGGAAATGGAGTCCTGAACACTATTCGGAAAGTATGCTGAAATCGTAATTCGGAATATGGTGGTTGCTATGTTATTCGGAAAAACTTGTTTGCACGTAATTCGGAAAGAACAAATATGATATAATTCGGAATAAGGTAATCCACACCTAATCCGGGATAATTGAAAACACAACTTAATTCGGGATAAATGAATTCAAACACAGTTCGGAATACTAGGGTTTTCAAAATCCGAATTAAACCAAAATAAGCAAAAATCAAATAAGCACTTACCAAACCTTTAACCCAATAAAATTTTAGAAAAAGCTAATAAGATACAATTTAAAAACTTTTAAAAACACTAAATAATCAAATTATTTAAAATCAACTTTTTATAAAAATATTAATCTACCTAAATCAACTTATTTAATTACTAGAAAACATAAAAAATTAAGCAATAAGCCCAATAATTTAAAAACCTCAAACACACCAAATCAATAAGCACAATCTAATAAGCAAATCAATCACACAATCAACAAGATAAAATCAACTACATGATTAAAGAGACAAAATAATAGATTATGATTGTAAAACCCGCATGCTTTTACCATGAACAGTACACTAATAATCGTACGTACAAGATTAAAACTTTCCTTATATAACATGAACACGTATCACGAATATTAATTACAAGAATTACGTACGTGTTATTACACGATAAGTATTAAATACGTGTTAGTACACGATAATTATTAAAAATAATAATTATAGTCACGAACATAAAATCATGAACAAGAAATCACGAACAGATAATTATGTACTCACGTATATTATTAATACGATGCATGTCGTTACGTACAAGTAATTAAAATAACGTAAATTATAATAACATGAATAATTAATAATTACGTAACACGTGAACACGAATAATTAACACGGTTATTCTTCGTATTTTAAATCAAATATGGTAAGTCATTACGTACGTAATAGTTACGTTTAAACGTATAAATATAACCATGGGAAAATTCACGACAGTTTAAATCACGACTGCGCGTATAGTTTAATAATACGCGAATTATATAAAAGGTATGGGCATTTGTTTTGGGCCGTTTAGACAAGAGAAAAGACAAGACAATCATGGGCTCTAGGCCCATTTGGGGTAGGTCGGCTTAAAAAGAAAAGAACGGAGGGAGTATTTTGTTTTAGACAACAAATATTCCAAACCCTAAAAACACATAACAAGCCGCCAGTTTTTTTCTCCCTTTTTGTCTAATGGCTATCGACTTCTCCCACCAAGAACCCATAAACAGTCGCGGGTTTGATTCAAGAACAAGGTTGGATTCGTGTTTTAGATCTTAAAACCCTAACCGCAATTAGGTAATCTGTTTTCTTTTCTTTTCATTGTTAGTTATATTAGTTGATCACGAATCCATTAAAACAGGTTTAAAACGTGTATATAAACGTGAAATCTAACAAGATTATAGGTTGGTGTTGTTTTATGCGAAGTAGCATACAAACCGAGACCCTTCCATGGTCTCGATGGTAAAATATGTCCACCAGCCGCAACCCTAATTGGGTGTTGGCTGGGTTTTGTAAAAACAGTGGGAACGACAGCTTAGCAGGGGAAAAACACTGGCTACGGCCAGTGGTGGGTTTGGTTTGCCAGTGGGAACCGAGACCCTAGTGGTCTCGGTGGGAAATTCATTGCAAGCAGGGGGAAACCAGCCATTGACGGGGGCAACAGCACCACTGCCAGTGGGAAACTGGCAGTAAGGGGGTGTTTGGTTTCTGATTTTGACAGAATTAAGGGTGTGTTTGGCTGTCAGTGTTAGGGAAGTAAGGGGCTGTTTGATTCGGTTTAAAAAATAAAACACGGGTTTTGTCACGGGAATGTTTTATACTAGTCATGTTTTCTTCAAGCTAAATTGTTTTTAACAAGTGACATTTTACAAGTATATTTTAGCGAGAGAATTAAATTAATTTAAAGCATGACTAGAATTAATTTAATTTAAATCATGAACCAGGGTTATATTTGTTTTAATAAAATAATACATGGGTCCGGGTTATTATTTTTTACGAGTTTAATTAGCCTTACATGTTTATTAATTTACAAGGTAATTAAATTAATAAAGCGTGACTTATAATTACAAGATTAATTAAATTAAATTACCATGGCTATTAATTAATTTAATTTAACATGACTTTGGTTATTATTATTTAGACAAGAATACATGTTTTTAACCTAAGTGTGTAATTATTTATTTTATACTATAGTATTAATTAATTATTAAACATGACATATAATTAATTAATTAACATGGACTTAGGTTTATTATTATTATTTAATAATACATGATTTTAACCTAAGTATTTATTTATGTAATTTAGACTATAGTAATTAATTAATTATTAAAACATGACATATAATTAATTAATTTTCAAGACTTAGGTTATATTAATATTATTATTAATACATGTTTTAACCTAAGTATTTTATACACTTAATTTAATTAAATCATGTTATATTTAATTAAAACCTATAGTTTATTTAATTTACATGTATTAATAAATAAACTATACTATTAATCACATGACTTAGTATATATAATCAGTAAAACTTAAGCTTATCCTTTTTAGCTTAATAATCCAGCTTATTTCTAATTATGGAAACTTTCTATTTTTAGAAACTTATTTATTTTAAGCAGCTAATCTATTTATGGAAACTTTCTATTTTTAAAAACTTATCTATTTTAAGCAGTAAATCTATTTTTGGAAACTTTCTACTTTTGGAAACTTTCTATTTTAGGAAACTTGCTATTTTTAGAAAGTTACTTATTATTACACAACAAGTACAATAATACAAGAAATACAAGAAATACAAGTAATACTTAATCAGAATATACAGAATACACGATACACACAGTATAACGTTAAAATCAGTAAAACATGACATGAACATATAAAACAGGTTAAGACATGATATAAAACCAGTTACGTACTCAGTAATCGGATACTTATACACGTATGTATTTATGTAGCATTAGTGATATCGAAGTAGGACTCTCTTCCATTCGTCTTCTTCCTTTACCGGACTTAAGGTACAGACTCTCCGTCCTTTTAGTATGGACATTCTTACTTATTAGGATTCCCCGTATGCAGCCAACTGTTTTCCCCAGTATATGTTTTATATGTTTTTGAACTGCTTATGTTTAATTAGATACCTAAAGCCATATACATGCATGACCAGTTCACCTAGTTATGGAGGTACCATAACCATAACACTGGAGGCACCAGTGTTATGACTCCACCACGACGGAGTGATAGCTCATGGCGTCCCTTCAGCTTTTGGTCATATTATTATTATCAGGTGGGGCGTATGGGTGCATCCTAGTTTACATGTTTTCAGTATATTATTCTGGTGAATGTGGTGTGTACCTTGCATCCTTCACATGGAGCTAATCCCTCCTACCCAAACAGTTATATTAATTAGAGGCAGCCCCTCTAATTGCATGACGAGGTCACCCCTCCAAGTATTCATGGACGTTGATATTTCATGACCTATATGGGCTTAATGGTTAACATGTTAAACAATTTTCATAAGATAAAACATAAGGCTTTTCAAACTATAAAACTAGTGTTACTAAGTTATACCAGGTTTTCCAGGACTTATTCATTTCCACTGCTACATGTTTTACATGCTTATATTATTCATTTCATGCTTGTATATCCGTGCACTGAGCGTTATGCTCAGCCGTTACTCTCCTTTCCATGTCCCAAAATGGCAGGTACCCAAGGACCGACTCGAGGATTTGGAGGACGTGAATAGGATGGAAGCTGCCATAGACTTCTTTTCCTTTTGCCTTCATATATTTATGCTTGTGTAGTCTTTATTCATTTCATTTACTTTATTTATGTTTTGGGATTATGTTTGGGAACCGATGTTTGATTCTGGTTTTCCCTATGGTCATGTATGTTTTACTACATATTACCTTGCATGCTTTGATGACACGCCATAATTACGCGTAACGGTCCACTTATCAAAGTGGGGGTGTTACAATGATTAAGAAAGGTAGAATGAGAATTAACTAAAAAGCTTGATTAAATTGAAGATTAAGATTCAAATACAAGATTAAGAGATGAAAGGTGTAAACAACTTGAAAGAAAAATTCTAACTAACACCCTCCTAATGAAGAATTAGGAGGGTATATATAGGAGAAGGGGAGGGTGTTGTTTCTTCTCTCTTTTTTCTTGTCTTCTCGTCTTTTAAATAACTCGTCTTTCTCGACTTTGTCTCGGGATTGGTCGAATGATAACTTGAACTCGTCTTCTAATTTTCTCTTTTAGTAAACTTGGTTCTTCGACTTCGTTAAAATTCCGTCTTTAGACTTTTTCTTCGATAAATCTTCATAATAGGCCTTTGACTTCCGTTCTTCTTGCACTTTCGATCTTTTGACTTCGTCTTTTGTACTTTTCTTCGATAAAAGCCCGTGAAAGCCCTTGTTTTCTTCCTTTTTCATATTTTTTCCTAAAACATAATAAAAACACAAACCACGCATAATTCCGCCTTTTACGACATTAAATACACGTTTTGGTCTTGTTATTATTAGAAATAAATGGTAAAAGGATAAGTGTTTTCACACTTATTAAATCCCCTACACTTGACCATTGCAACGCCCTCATGCAATGCATTAATTTCAAAGCACGGTTTACATTTTTCATCATAATTAACCTGCATTGGCCTTTATTAAATACTAAACACTAAGAAAACTAAAAAGATAGAAATACAAATGCTTGAAGGAAGAAAAAGTAATGAAATCTAAGACTTGCATTAGGGCTTTGCTTGTCATGAATGTTTTTCACCCTCAAGTTTCACGTTTCCCACACCAAGCTTATAAACGAGATCATTGTTATTATAAGTTAGTAAGCTAACACTCACTCATGTGGCTTAATTATTCGCTTAGACTCCCTTATTCATGGGTGTATCTCTTATATTTTATTATTGTCTTGAATGATCACGAGGATGCATTGTTGACTTATTTCGATAGTTTATTTAGGCTGAAAATAAAGTAGGACGATTTAATCAATAGTTAGCTAAAGGACAAAATCTTTTAAAACTGCTTCTCGGGACCTCATAAAGTTCATATCTTGGCATAACTCGCTTCACGATTTGAGACCTTTCTCGGACCGATATTTGGCAGTGACTTCATACTTCGAATCTTGAGAGACGTTCTTGAAATAATGGTCTTCTCTTCATAATAGGAATTTCTTCACTTGAAGTTTTTGAAAGATTCTTCATAATTGGACCACGACTTCTTCATTTTTCTCTAATCTTTATTTTGAATTTTGATATACAACGATCCGACTCCTTTTAGGACTTGGATCTATTTATCCTCATACCTTGCTAGCGTCTTTTCGGATAGACTTCTCCATGATCTTTAGGGGAGTATTTGCTTTTCGTCGTGTATCTCGATCCTTCATATTGACTTTTGATAAATGATTCTTCACATCACTTTGGATCTTTAGAAACAAAATGTAGCCCTCATGCCTTGTTAGGGCCTTTTTGGACTCGCCAATCTTCGCATCCTGCTTCAATAAGTTATGCCTTGGCTATGAACTCTAATTAATACCGAGCAACTTTTAAACGATCTTGTGCTAGAAGCTAAGTAACTTTTCAAATCGTACAACCTTACTTATTGCAATTATATTTATTAACAAGCGATGGGAGAAAAAGCTCATAATTAACTCACATAATTTCATGAAAGAATACCAAACTTATATTTGACTCTATCATCTCTCGTTCTCCACAATTTAAAATCTCAAGGAATGAGACTCGTGGATGCTTAGCCAATTCAATCAAAGTTTTGGGTTTTCAAGTCATGTATAGGATCTTGCAACTTCCTAGACTTTTTCAAGTTTAGAATTCGCATTTCAAAGTTCCCTTGATAAACGACTTTCTAGGATCAATTATAGGAACTTGCGAAAAGTTCTTATTCTTAACCCGTAAGAGTTAAGACTTACTCGTTTTAAAGTTCCCTATATAAAAGCCTAGTAAAACTTGACTTACACACGTTAAGGATACTAGCTAGAGTAAACTTGGATAAGTAAACTCGGGTTGAGTCAAAAGATTCATGACGGGCCTAATATATCAAAGATATCTAAACTCATTAAAACCATTTTATTTAACTTTATTTTTCTCTTTTGACTTTATTTTAAAAATGAAATATATACGATGCGATAACAAAAGGAAAGAACATAAAAGAGAATAAATGAAAAATAATAGTAGGCCAAAATAGATCAAAATTTTTGAAAAAAATGTCGAAAAATTAGATTTTCCGGTTAAAATGAGGACAAATTCATGGAAAAGCCCACTTAACTTCGATAGAAGTCCCGCTGCACTTGATATAAACATTGTCCTCAATGTTTAAGCATGTGGGAGTAAAATCCCCTAAACTTAGGACATTGTGCACTTTGTTTAAATCTTGCTAAGGAATAGACGACTATAGTTATTTTAGTGTGACCATATAAGATATGAAATATTGAATCACGAGAGTTTAGGATAGAACCGGGAAGACGGGTACACGGGATCACGGGTCGTCAAATATCATCAAAAGTGCTATTTGAAAGCTGTAATCCCTGTACATCATAAGAAACAAGACAACAACACCTATGTAGCCCCCCTACACTTATTATGAAAACGGGTAAAAAGGATAGATCATCAGGTTGCCTCCCGAGAAGTGCTTGTTTTTGTTAATCGAGTCACGAGCCTGAATCGACCCAGAACTAATTTAAGGGAAACGTGGCGAGGGATGGAATCATCTCGTGAGAGATGTCCTCACCAAAGTACAACTTAACACGATGGCCATTCACTTTAAAGTTTGGCCCATTTGGTTGCGATAATTCAATGGTGCCATAAGGGAAGACTTTAGCAACGGTTAATGGACCGGACCAATGGCTCTTAAGCTTTCCAAAAAAGATTTTCAACCCAGAGTTAAAGAGTAAAACTTGATCACCAATTTTGAACACTCGGGTTTTGATCTTAGAATCATGAATGAGCTTGGTTTTCTCCTTGTAGATCAATGGATTCTCATAAGCCTCATTCCTAAGTTCATTAAGTTCATTGAGTTGGATTTTCCTAAGATCACCGGCTTTGTTGATATCAAAATTAGCCCATTTCAAGGCCCAATAAGCCTTATGTTCCAACTCAATGGGGAGGTGGCATGCCTTTCCGTACACAAGACGATATGAAGTGTAACCAATGGGTGTCTTATATGCGGTACAGAAAGCCCACAAAGCATCATCTAACTTATCGGCCCATGAGGCAAGATGCTCTCCCACAGTATGCTCTAAGATTCTCTTAAGTCCACGGTTAGAAATCTCGGCTCGACCATTAGTTTGTGGATGATACGCGGTGGAAAGTCGGTGATTGACACCATACTTAGCCATGACTCGAGCAAATTGATCATTGCAAAAATGAGTCTCGCGATCACTAATGATAGCACGAGGAACACCGAATCGAGCAAATAGTTGTTTCAAAAAGTTCACAACCACCCTCGCATCGTTCGTAGGTAAAGACTTTGCTTCAACCCATTTAGATACGTAGTCAACGGCTACGAGGATGTACTTGTTCCCTTCAGATGAGGGAAATGGCCCCATAAAGTCGATGCCCCATACGTCAAAGATTTCACACTCTTGGATGAAATTTTGAGGAATCTCATCGTTATGTGTGATCTTGCCTTGTCGTTGGCAAGCATCACAATGCTTAACCATTTCGTGTGCATCACGATAAATGGTGGGCCAATAGAATCCAGAGTCAAAAACTTTCTTCGCGGTATAGTTAGGACCAAAGTGATCACTTGTTGGTCCTTTATGGCAAGCTTCCAAGATTTGTAAAGCCGCGGGCCCGTCAACACACCGACGAAGGATCAAGTCAGCACATTGTTTGAAGAGATAAGGGTCGTCCCAATAGTAAGTTTTCACATCCTTGAAGAATTTCTTCTTTTGTTGGGACGATAACCCTTCGATGAGAATTCCACCCGCCAAGTAGTTTTCAAAGTCCGCAAACCATGGGGTCTCATCAAGATTGGAGTTAATAGACATCAAGGCCTCAAGGGGAAAATATTCATTAATCTCTTGGTTTGGAAGTTCCCCTTGATAAGGATCCTCGAGTCTACTAAGATGATCCGCAACTAGGTTTTCCGCTCCCTTCTTGTCACAAATTTCAATTTTGATTTCTTGAAGGAGTAAAATCCAACGAAGAAGTCTTGGTTTAGAATCTTGTTTTGTTAACAAGTACTTCAACGCGTAATGATTTGTGCACACAATGGTGGTGGAAAGGACAAGATAGGGGCGAAATTTTTCAAAAGCATATACAACAACTAAAAGCTCTTTTTCGGTTGTAGTGTAATGTAATTGAGCCCCCGTTATTGTCTTGCTAACTAATGGATTGGTTGGAAATGTTTGTTGATTCTTTATCCCAAAATCGCTCCAATAGCAAAATCGCTAGCATCACACATCAATTCAAAAGGTAACTCCCAATTAGGGGTAACTAAGACCGGTGCCTTAGTTAATTTATCCTTAAGAAGATTGAAATATTCGATACACTCTTTAGAAAAGATAAAAGGAGTATCTTTTTCCAAGAGGTGGGTCATCGGGCGAGCGATCTTAGAAAAATCTTGAATGAATCGACGATAGAAGCCCGTATGACCAAGAAAACATCTTACACCCTTCACGGTTGAAGGAGGAGGTAATTTAGCAATCACATCGACTTTAGCACGGTCGACTTCAAGACCGTCTTTGGAAATTTTATGTCCAAGAACAATGCCTTCTTTTACCATGAAATGGCATTTTTCCCAATTAAGAATGAGACGAGTGTCTTCACATCGTTTAACCATACGTTCTAAATTGGCAAGGAAAGATGAGAAAGAATCACCATAGACCGAGAAATCGTCCATAAAAACTGTGATAACCCAAAACCGAGGTCATTGCTTAATCTTATTTTACAATTATTTTTGAAAATTTTGGATGAGTTTGAACGATATTTATTTTTGGAGGTTTAAGTTTAAACCGATGTTGGCAGGTTTATATTTAATATTTAATAAGTATAAGGAGTATTAGCAAGCGTGATGTCGATGGATGCCAAATATTTTACGTTTTATTGCCGGTTGTTCGACGTTTGGCATTTTTGATGTTTTCTTTTAAATGACGTGTTAAGTCGAGTCGGGAGTCGATATTATTATATTTGACGTTTTAAATTTTTAAAGGTATCTTTATGAAACCCAAGCCTCGTAAATATTTTCAAAATTGACTAATAGTTATTTCCCACCTTTTAGCTAACTATTTTTATTTTGAGCCATAACTATTGCAAAATTACAACATTGGTCCCTCAACCACTATATATAAACTTAAAATTTCACACACACATCACATATTCCACTCATAAAAAATTTTCACTTCTCTCTCTCTCTTTCTCTCATCTTGTCATGACCCTCTATCCACCAAAACACACCCTTTGATCAATTTTAACTCAATTTTGAGGATGATCTAAGTAAAAACAACACAAGGCCCATTATTATAATTGTGATTAGATCATTTTGGTATAAAAATTATGTACATGCAAGAGTTCCCATTTTTTCAAGTTGGTAGGTGAGAGCTATGATCATGCATGGCATTTTTATGATGATCCATGGTGTTCTTGCTAAACATTTTGTTAAAAACTTGATTTTGATTTGAAGGTTTTGATTTTTATGATGATTATAATGTTATGGTTGATATATGTTAGTGTTAGGGATATAGGATGATCATATCTATGGTTGGTTTTTACTAAAAATGTGATTTTATACAAGTTTTAGAAAGGCATTTTACAACAGTAGGTAAACTGTAATTTCGGGATTTTTATGTTGTGATAATGGCTTAACTTATAGCCTAGGGTTGTAGATAATTTGATTAGCTTCTATTTGATATAACGTAGAGCTTCTAGCTCCAAACGAGCGTGAAGTTATGATGTTTTGATTATTCGTGTACCGGGAGACGAGTATCGGCACTACATATAGTTGTTGTCGATATTTGGATCGAATCTCGGGGACAATAAATTGAAGTTTTGAAATGAGTCACCTACTGATAATGAAGTGTAAACCCTAGAGGGTGAGTTTATTTTAAAACCCGAGAGTCGGTTTTGTAAACGGAGTCGTTTAAAGAAGTTAAAACGATTGTATGAATTATAAACGTAAATATGTCCGGATTTTGTAGTTTGAAGATGAGTCGGGTAAAGGACTTTAAAAGTAATTTCATTTGATAAACTTGTAGGAGGACTTTCTATATATAGTAAGTTAGTTTCTCGAGTCGTTTCATAAACGTTTAACGAGTCTAAAAGGGGTAATTAAGCTAGTACATGTAGTATGTGCCAGCGGACTTTGTTAAAAGTGTAAAATGGTAAAGTAAATATATAGAAGAGTGTAATAGAGTTGTTTGTGTTGTTTTCTCTCGCGTTTATCGTGATTTTATGAGTTTGAGTTTGATGTTGTTATATATGATTTATTTCTCGGGTCATTATTAATGAACACGCCTTATTTGATAGGTAGCGGTTCTCGTGTTTGAAAGGCATCCATTATCATCGATGATCATCTCGCTAGATCTCTTATACTAAGGTGAGTCTGTAGCCTCGCTTTTCATGCTAGCTACTAAATGTTTTATTACCCGCGAGGGGGATACATGCTATTTGAAAATAAGTGAACACAAGTCATGAGTAATTGTTGGACCCGAATGTTACCTAAGTTGTTTACATTGTATTGAGTACCTTGTTGCTAAAGACCCTAAATTCATGAGCCGTTAAATATATTTTGACTTGATGTTGTGAGTCGGGAATAGCCGCTTATTCTAATGATAGTACTATTGGGTTGACCACCCTATCTGAGACCAGGGCATTACGTTGAGTAACCTCTGGGAAGGATAATTTACGGTAATAAGAATGTGGTATTCTAGCAAGTGTTACCCTAGAGGGGCAATGGTTTTATCCTAGTCATGCCGGCATTTGGCGTGGGTGACTATTTGGTTAAGGGGTCGGTATCATGAGCTTAAATACAATGTTTTGCCTTGAATATAGATTGTGTGTACGACAATTCTATAAATGATTATGATTGATTTTCTTCTTGTGTTAAAATGTGATTTGATAAACCTATAGACTCGCTCAACATTATTGTTGACTCGTTTTAGCATGTGTTTCAGGTAATAGGAAGTGATGGAGGATGGAGCTTTGTTGTGGAGGTTGTGGTCTGGCTTTTGGAAGAATGTTGGTCTAAAAACTATTTCTATCCTTTTACTGTTGAACAATTTGTTATATGTTTGTGTAATTACTAAACTTGTGTTGGTTGTTGGTCGAGATCCATGGGGACTAAACGCTTTACTCTGGTGTCGTTTTAGTACAATAGTGGATGAAATCATGTTTTATACATATTCTAAAAATCTTGTTTATGTTTTATGTGTAAACGTCTCTCTTTTGAATCTTTCAATATACCTTGTGTGATGATGCTTGTGTCTAGCACCCAATTGGGTATTTCCGCTGCGCAATGTAAATTGGGGGTGTTAGAGATTGGTATTAGAGCTACAAGTTATAGAGAACTGGGTCGATTTTAAAAATTGTCATAAACTATAACTTTGGTGTCGAATGTATTTATTCTTCAAAAGCACACAACTCCTCTGCAACGCTCTGGTAAGATCACTTTTAGTTTTGTTTTGTATTATAGATGTATCCCTCATAACTGAAATGATTTCCCGAGTATTTATTAAGTAAATACTACGATATTGTATTGGAATTATTGAAAGTACGCTGAGTGCTTGTCAGTATCATATTTGTTTTGCAAGCATTGCATAAACATCATTTGCATTGTGTTGCATAGCATGGATTACGTATAACATTTGCATAAGCATTGCATACTAATTTTTGTTTTGTTAACGATGACCTTAAGTATCCTTGAACCCTTAATTGTAGAAAATGGCTGGTTTACCTCGGGAGGATGGAGGGATTGATTTGACTAATGTATTGGACGATGAGGAAGTAGATAACTTTGGTGCTAGTGACGATGAGGAGCCTTATGAGTTTTTAGATGATGGAATTGCTCCTACTACAGTTGGACAGACCGAGCCTGAAGTGATTCAAGGTAGTTATGTTTCAAGAGTTAATGTTGTGCCACAGACTGTTTCAGACTGTCAGCGACCTGTTGTACGTTCTTCGACGCCTACTTGTGATGTTTATATGAGCAGTTTGCCCGGGATTGCATTTGCTAGGGGTGATGTTCCTGTTGAGTCGAGTAGTGCTGCTAGTGCTCGATCTATTCATGATGGCATATCTAAGGTTTATTGTCCAGGTCCTAGGTCTTATGATGATATTTTCTGGTTTCTCAAGAAGTTTGATAGATCCTTGTTTGAAAGGTATTTAGTTGAAACCCGTGTGATTAGAAGGTTTGAGTAGAATGAGAAGAGGTTTGACAGGTTTGTTAGTAGTGTGAGGAGATCAGAGTTTGTTAGAGCAAGGGAAATGGATGAAGTTGTTAGATTAAGATCTATGATGTTGAATTTGAGTGGGCAAATTGAAAGGTTTCGTAAGGAGCAAGAAAGGAATGCAAGGTTGAATGCGTGGGATGTGCCTATGAGATCTTTTCCTAGTCGAGGTGTGGTGATTCGTGATGTGCCAAGTCAGGTTGAAGCTCAAGTGTTGGTGAAGCAAAGTGAAGGAGGAAGTCGAAAGGGAAAGGAAAAAGTGGAAGAAGATTCCGAGGAATACGATAGCAGCAGTGATGATGAGCCGATGTATAAGAAGCTGCGGGGATCAGATGTTTAGTTCTTTTATGTTGTTTTTATTAGCCTTGTTGTAATAGAACTTATGTAGACTGGTACTGTAGTTTATGATGAAACTTAATGACTTTAAGTTTGTCGTGATGAAGGGTTGTAGTGACATTACTTGTCACAAATTGGTGGAAATTTTCCAACGCAATACAAATTACCTTCATGACTTATGATTTGTCTTATTAGTTCTTTTGTGAATTGGTTAATGATTCATTGTGAACTGTGTTGTTGGTGCATGTAGTATCCATGTTACATCTTGATAGAGAAATCCTTCTTCTTATCTTGATATGAATACTTACTTGTTCTTTTCTTTTATGTCATCACAGGAAGGAGTTGGGAGGCATTTTTCTCACTTTACTATATTGTTGTTTGGTTAGTTTCCTAAAACATGCCGCCTAAGTTGACGACTGCTACTGTTAATACCATGATTGAGCAAGCTATCGCTAGAGCACTGGAAGCTGAACGTGCTGCGAGGAACCAATAGACTGAGAATAGAAATACTGCTGGTCAGGTTAGAGGGAATGTTGAAAATCCTGTTGCAAGTAATGCTGATGAACAAGTTGGAGGTAATGCTATTGTTCAACAGATTCAGAAGGAATGTTCTTATGCTAGTTTCATGAAATATGGACCTACCCAATTTCGTGGTACTGGTGGTGCTTTGGAGTTAAGGAGGTGGATTGAGAAGATTGAAAGTACTTTTGAAACCAGTGGATGTTCAGAAGCTAGTAAGTTGAAATTTGTTGCAGCTACTTTTTAGGATGATGCATTAAGTTGGTGGAATAGTTAGGTAGCTACTATGGGATTGGTTGAAGCTAATGCTAGAACATGGACTGTGACCAAGGGACTGTTAACTGCTAAGTTTTGTCCTAAGGAAGAGTTAGTTCAGTTGGAGGATGAGTTGAGGCATTTGGTGCTGAAGAATAATGATATTGTAGCTTATACAAGGAGATTCTTTGATTTATGTTTGTTGTGTCCTGATGCTTTTGCTGATGACCGTAAGAAGATGAAGCAGTATATCAGAGGTTCATCTAGTAATATCAAGGGAGAGACTACTTCGTCGAAACCCAAGTTATTTGATGAAGCTGTTCAGATAGCTCATGCTTTAATGGATGTAAAGCTGCAGGATCGAAAGGATAGTATTGCTGAAGGGAATAAGAGAAAGTGGGAAGCTGCACACTCAAACAAAGGGTAAAATCGTGGTGGTTATCTTAACAACAATAACCAAGGACCAAATAGGAATCAACAATATAATTTGAGGAGTAATGATGGTGTTCGTGTTGCCACTGGAAATCAAGGTAACAAGGTGAATCCAAAGTATGGTCGATGTAATCTGTATCATGTTGGAAATTATCCACATGCTTGAAATAAGTGTGGGAAGGCCAGACATAAGATGGCAGATTGTAGAAACAAGGATGTGGCCACTAGAGCCAATGTTGTTAAGGTAGTTAAATGTTTTGGATGTGGAGCCGTGGACATAAACAAGGGAACTGTCCGAGGGTTGGCATACGACAAGGAGGCAATGTTGTTGCTGTTGCTGCTGGGACTGCTGCTCCAGCCTATGTCGTGGGAGATGCTGACAAACCTCAAGGGCCGAATGTGGTGACTAGTACGTTCTTACTTGATGCTTGTTATGCTAGTGTGTTATTTGATTTTGGATCCGATAGAAGTTTCATAGATGTTAGATTCAGTCAGCTATTGGATAGAGAACCAGTGAGATTGACAACTAGTTATAAGGCGGAGTTAGTTGATGGTAAGGTTGTAAGCACTAGTTCTATACTGAAAGATTGTTCCTTGAAGTTAGGAAATTATGTGTTTAGTATTGATTTGATGCCTATAGAGTTAGGATCTTTTGGCGTGATTGTTGGAATGGACTAGTTAGTTGGTAATGGTGCAGTGATTTTTTGTGGAGAAAGAGTAGTTCAGATACCGCTAAGGAATAGGGTATTGACTGTGAAAGGTGATGAATGTACTTCTCGTTTGAGAGTTGTTTCTTGTTTGAATATGATGAGGTATATAGAAGCCGGTTGTCATGTGTTTCTTGCACAGATAAGTAATGATGGTGTGAATGAAAGGAAATTAGAGGATGTGCCTGTGATTAGAGTGTATCCTGAGGTTTTTCTTGAAGATTAGCCAGGATTGCCGCCGCATCGTGAAGTGGAATTTCGTATTGATTTAGAGCCGGGAGTTGTGCCTGTTGCTCGTGCACCGTATCGTTTAGCTCCATCTGAGATGAATGAATTATCTGATCAATTGAAGGAATTGATGGATAAGGGATTTATTAGACCGAGTTCATCACCGTGGGGTGCTCCTGTTTTGTTTGTTAGGAAGAACGATGGTTCTTTTAGAATTTGTATTGATTATCGAGAGCTTAACAAACTGACTGTCAAGAATCAGTATCCATTGCCGAGGATTGATGATTTGTTTGATCAGTTGCAAGGCTCAAGTGTATACTCGAAGATTGATTTGAAGTCTGGGTATCATCAACTGAGAGTTAGGGAAGAAGATATTCCTATAACAGCTTTCCGTACTCGATAGGACATTTTGAATTTCAAGTGATGCCTTTTGGGTTAACGAATGCGCCTGCCGTATTCATGGATCTGACGAATCGTGTATGCAAGTCGTATTTGGATGAGTTTGTTATCGTATTTATTGACGATATTCTCATTTACTCCAAGGGTTAGGAAGAACATGAAAAGCATTTGAGAACAATTTTGGAATTGTTGAAGAAAGAGAAGCTATATGCGAATTCTCTAAGTGTGAATTTTGGTTGAAATCAGTGCAATTTCTGGGGCACGTGATTGATAGTGAAGGTGTTCCTGTGGATCCTGCTAAGATTGAGCAATCAAGGATTGGCCAGTGCCGACGACGCCGACTGAAGTTCGCCAATTTCTTGGTTTAGCTGGGTATTATAGAAGGTTTATTGAGAAGTTTTCACTAATTGCTAAGCCGTTGACCAAGCTTACGGAAAAGAATCGAGTGTTTGAATAGGGATTGAAAGAGGAATCTGCATTTAGTACGTTGAAGGATAAGTTGTGTTCTGCGCCGATTTTGTCTTTACTAGAAGGATCTGAAGATTTTGTAGTGTATTGTGACGTGTCTCATAAAGGGTTTGGAGCTGTGTTGATGCAAAGGGAGAAAGTAATAGCATATGCATCAAGACAATTGAGGAAGCATGAAGAGAATTACACTACTCATGATTTAGAACTTGGGGCTGTGATTTTTACTTTGAAGTTGTGGAGACACTACTTGTATGGAACCAAGTGTGTGGTTTTCACTGATCATAAGAGTCTGCAATATATTTTGGATCAAAAGGAATTGAATATGAGGCAAAGGAGATGGGTTGAGTTGCTGAGTGATTATGACTGCGAGATTCGTTACCATCCTGGTAAAGCGAATGTGGTAGCTGATGCACTTAGTAGAAAGGAAACAGATAAGTCTGTAAGAGTTAGAGATTTGGTAATGATGGAAAATGTTGATTTGACAAAAGCGATATTGAAAGCCCAAACTAATGGTTTGAAGAAAGAGAATGTTGAGGCAGAAAATTTGGGTAGAATGTTGAAACCATTGTTTGAAGTAAGGTCAAATGGATTGTGGTATTTTGAGAATAGGATTTGGTTACCATTGTGTTCGTTCGAGGAAGGTTCTTTAGGAGTGCGAGATTTAGTGATGAATGAATCTCACAAGTCAAAGTATTCAATACATCCTGGATCGCACAAGATGTATCAAGATCTTAAGAAAGTTTATTGCTGGCCGAATATGAAGGCGGATATATCACAGTATGCCAATAAGTGTTTAACTTGTGCGAAAGTGAAGGCTGAACATAAGAAACCGTCTGAATTATTAGTGCAACCTGATATTCCTGAGTGGAAATGGGAGAAGATTACAATGGATTTTGTGACAGGTTTGCCAATGACTGGAAGTGGTTGTGATATGATATGGGTGATTATAGATAGATTGACTAAGTCTGCTCACTTTTTTACAATGAAGAAGACAGATTGTATGGAGAGGTTAACAACAGTGTACGTGAAGGAGATTGTTTGTCGACATGGTGTGCCTTTGTCGATATTTCTGATCGTGATAGTAGGTTTACTTCAGAATTATGGAAGTCTTTGCAGAAAGCGATGGGAACGGATTATGTTTGAGTACAACATATCATCCAGAAACTGATGGACAAAGTGAAAGAACGATTCAAACGTTAGAGGATATGCTTCGTGCGTGTGTGATTGACTTTGGAAATGGTTGGGATAAGCATTTTCCATTGGTTTAATTTTCATATAATAATAGTTATCATGCTATTATTAAAGCCGCTCCATTTGAAGCTTTGTATGGACGTAAGTGTAGATCTCTAGTGTGTTGGAGTGAAGTAGGAGAAAGTCAATTGACTGGACCTGAAATGATATTTGAGACGACTGAAAAGATTGTGCAAATTAAGAAGCGTTTGTTATCTACCAGAAGTAGACAAAAGAGTTATGCTGATAACCGAAGGAAACCATTAGAATTTGAAGTAGGAGACATGGTTATGCTGAAGGTATCTCCGTGGAAAGGAGTGATTCGTTTTGGAAAGAGAGGAAAGTTGAGCCCGAGATATATTGGACCATTTAAGATTATCCAAAGGATTGGATTGGTTGCTTATAAGTTAGAGTTGCCTGATGAACTTAAGGCTATTCATAATACTTTTCATGTGTCTAATCTGAAAAAGTGTTTAGCTAAAAGGGATGTGGTGATTCCATTGCAGGAAATTCAACTTGATGATAAGTTGCGTTTTATAGAGGAACCTGTAGAGATTATGGATAGGGAAGTTAAGAAATTGAAGCATAGTAGGATTCCAATTGTGAAAGTGAGATGAAACTCTAGACGTGGATCAGAGTTTACTTGGGAACGTGAGGATTTCGTTAAGGACAAGTATCCTCATTTGTTTAGGAAGGATTAAGCGCCGCAGACGTCGCTTCTTTTAAGAAGGAGGGGATGTGATAACCCAAAACCGAGGTCATTGCTTAATTTATTTTACGATTATTTTTGAAATTTTTGGATGAGTTCGAACGATATTTATTTTTGGAGGTTTAAGTTTAGACCGATGTTGGAAGGTTTATATTTAATATTTAATAAGTATAAGGAGTATTAGCAAGCGTGATGTCGATGGATGCCAAATATTTTACGTTTTATTGTCGGTTGTTCGACGTTTGTCAATTTTGATGTTTTCTTTTAAATGACGTGTTAAGTCGAGTCGGGAGTCGATATTATTATATTTGAGGTACGTTTTAAATTTTTAAAAGTATCTTTATGAAACCCGAGCCCCGTAAATATTTTCAAAATTGACTAATAGTTATTTCTCGCTTTTTAGCTAACTATTTTCATTTTGAGCCATAACTATTGCAAAATTACAACATTGGTCCCTCAACCACTATATATAGACTTAAAATTTCACACACACATCACATATTCCACTCACAAAAAAATTTCACTTCTCTCTCTCTCTCTCTCTCTTTCTCTCATCTTGTCATGACCCTCTATCCACCAAAACACACCCTTTGATCAATTTTAACTCAATTTTGAGGATGATCTAAGTAAAAACAACACAAGACCCATTCTTATAATTGTGAGTAGGTCATTTTGGTGTAAAAGTTATGTACATGCAAGATTTTTCATTTTTTCAAGTTGGTAGGTGAGAGCTATGATCATGCATGGTATTTTTATGAATGATCCATGGTGTTCTTGCTAAAAAAATTGTTAAAAACATGATTTTGATTTAAAGTTTTTGATTTTTATGATGATTCTAATGTTATGGTTGATATATGTTAGTGTTAGGGATATGGGATGATCATATCTATGGTTGGTTTTTACTAAAAATGTGATTTTATACAAGTTTTAGAAAGGCATTTTACAACAGTAGGTAAACTGTAATTTCGGGATTTTTATGTTGTGATAATGGCTTAACTTATTGCCTAGGGTTGTAGATAATTTGATTAGCTTCGATTTGATATAAGGTAGAGCTTCTAGCTCTAAACGAGCGCGAAGTTATGATGTTTTGATTATTCGTGTACCGGGAGACGAGTATCGGCACTACATATAGTTGTTGTCGATATTTGGATCGAATCTCGGGGACAATAAATTGAAGTTTTGATATGATTCACCTACTGATAATGAAGTGTAAACCCTAGAGGGTGAGTTTATTTTAAAACCCGAGAGTCGGTTTTGTAAACGGAGTCGTTTAAAGAAGTTAAAACGGTTGTATGCATTATAAACGTAAATCTGTCCGGATTTTGTAGTTTGAAGATGAGTCGGGTAAAGGACTTTAAAAGTAATTTTATTTGATAAACTTGTAGGAGCACTTTTTATATATAGTAAGTTAGTTTCTCGAGTCTTTTCATAAACGTTTAACGAGTCTAAAAGGGGTAATTAAGCTAGTACATGTAGTATGTGCCGGCGGACTTTGTTAAAAGTGTAAAATGGTAAAGTAAATATATAGAAGAGTGTAATAGAGTTATTTGTGTTGTTTTCTCTCGAGTTTATCGTGATTTTATGAGTTTGAGTTTGATGTTGTTATATGATTTATCTCTCGAGTCATTATTAATGAACGCGCCTTATTTGATAGGTAGCGGTTCTCGTGTTTGAAAGGCATCCATTATCATCGACGATCATCTCGCTAGATCTCTTATACTAAGGTGAGTCTTTAGCCTCGCTTTTCATGCTAGCTACTAAATGTTTTATTACCCGCGAGGGGGATACATGCTATTTGAAAATAAATGAGCACAAGTTATGAGTAATTGTTGGACCCGAATGTTGCCTAAGTTGTTTACATTGTATTGAGTACCTTGTTGCTAAAGACCCTAAATTCATGAGCCGTTAACTATATTCTGACTTGATGTTTTGAGTCGGGAATAGCCGCTTATTCTAATGATAGTACTATTGGGTTGACCACCCTATCTGAGACCAGGGCATTACGCTGAGTAACCTCTGGGAAGGATAATTTACGGGAATAAGAATGTGGTATTCTAGCAACTGATACCCTAGAGGGGCAATGGTTTTATTCTAGTCATGCCGGCATTTAGCGTGGGTGACTATTTGGTTAAGGGGTCGGTGTCATGAGCTTAAATACAATGTTTTTCCTTGAATATAGATTGTGTGTACGACCAATTCTATAAATGATTATGATTGATTTTCTTCTTTTGTTCAAATGTGATTTGATAAACCTATAGACTCGCTCAACATTATTGTTGAATCGTTTTAGCATGTGTTTCAGGTAATAGGAAGTGATGGGGGATGGAGATTTGTTGTGGAGGTTGTGGTCTGGCTTTTGGTATAATGTTGGTCTAAAAACTATTTCTATCCTTTTACTGTTGAACAATCTGTTATATGTTTATGTACTGTACTAAACTTGTGTTGATTGTTGGTCGAGATCCATGGGGACTAAACGCTTTACTCTGGGGTCGTTATAGTACAATATGGGATGAAATCATGTTTTAGACCTTATGCTGAAAATCTTGTTTATGTTTTATGTGTAAACGTCTCTCTTTTGAGTCGTTCAATATACCTTGTGTGATGATGCTTGTGTCTAGCACCCAATTGTGTATTTCCTCTGCGCAATGTAAATTGGGGGTGTTAGAAAAACTTCCATAGTTTCTTCAACCATGTCATGGAATATAGCCATCATACACCTTTGGAATGTCCTAGGAGCATTTCATAAGCCGAAAGGCATTCTTTTGTAAGCAAATGTTCCATAAGGACTAGTGAATATGGTTTTCTCTTGGTCTTTTGGATCGATGGGAATTTTCCAATACCAGGAGAAACCGTCTAAGAAGCAATAGTAGTCATTACCCGCTAAACGCTCGAGCATTTGATCCATGAAAGGAAGAGGAAAATGATCCTTACGAGTGGCATCATTGAGCTTGCGATAGTCTACGCAAACTCGCTAACCCGTGACAAGTCGAGTAGGAATCAACTCGTTGTTTTCATTAGGAACAACGGTTATTCCGCCTTTCTTAGGCACACAATTGACGAGACTAACCCATGGCGAATCCGAAATAGGGTAAATCATTCCGGCATCTAGAAGTTTGATAACTTCTTTCTTGATGACGTCATGAATTTTTGGATTAACCCTTCTTTGGCTTTGGATTGCGGGGTTAAAGTCATCTTCCATGAGAATTTTATGAGTGCAAAAGTTAGGATCAATTCCGCGGATGTCGGAAATTTTCCAAGCAATTGCTTTCTTATGATTTTTGAGCACATCGATAAGTCGAGATTTTTCATCCTTTTTTAAGTCCTTTGCAATGATGACGGGTAACTTCTTATTGTCTTCTAGGAAAACTATTCAAGATGAGATGGTAAATCCTTAAGCTCTAAATCCGGAGGATTGTCAATGGAAGGCTTAGTCAAATTCGGATCATCGTTTGTGATTTCCATAGGAGAAGGTGGAGAAATATGGTCCTCATTGAGAAGTTTCTCAATGGTACGAATGTCTTCATCGCAATCGGAGGGAGAATCGTCATATTTTAAGTCCACATCCCCTAAAGTTGCTTCAAATTCTTTAAAAAGAAAATCACTTTCTCCAAATGGAGTTAGTGAGGGAGCAATAGAGGCAACGGTGTCAACAATGGGTAGAGAAGAAAAACAACTTTTACAAGCGTCTTTGAAATGTTCTTCACAAGCCTCATCAAGTACGTCAATGAAATTAACACTCTCGTGTTCATAAGGTTGCTTAGAAAGTTTACCCATGTTGAAGACGATTTTGTCGTCGCCAACTCTCATGATTAATTCGCCCGCGGCTACATCAATAAGAGTGCGACCGGTCCTCAAGAATGGACGTCCAACAATTAATGTAACACGCGGATCCATCTCGTAGTCAACGACAACAAAATCCGTTGGAAAGGTGAATTTGTCGACACCGACGAAGACATCTTCGGCTATCCCCATCGGATAAGCAACTGTACGGTTAGCTAACTCCAATGTCATTCGTGTGGGGAGTAGCTCGGGTAGAGATAATTGTTTCCAAACGCTTAATGGCATTAAGTTGATACTAGCACCTAGATCGGCTAGGGGCATACAATTCTCTACCCCGGGAAAGTTGCAAGGAATGAGAAAGCGACCCGGATCACCAAGTTTGGTTGGTAAGAGAACCGCGGAGAAATTCTCATTAAGTTGGGTTTCAGCAATATCAAGGAGCTTTTCCTTATGACTTATCTTTGAATATTTTAGCATATTTAGGCATGTGAGCAAGCGCCTCGGCAAAGGAGATGTTGAAATTTAATTGTTTAAAGATTTTAAGAAAGTTTGAAACTTTAATATCGTCCTTGTTCTTCAACTTCTCTTTCCTCAACCTTGATGGATAAGGTATATCGGGTTGAGATGAAGGCTTTGGAATGGAATTCTCACTCACATTCTTGGGTGGAGGAGGGGTAGAAGTGGAAGGTGGAGGAATTGGAGAAGGTTGTTCGTTATCCTTTGTCACAATCACCAGAGTAGGTTTAGGAATCTCGGGTTCCTTATAACCTTTTCCACTTCGGGTGGTGGCTGCTTTCATCTCCCCTCTTAGATTAGCAATGGTGTTACTCGGTGTGGAAACCTTGGTTTCCGGATCTTTTAAGCTACTAGGAATGCATCATGTTCATATGATTATACAATCAAAGCGGAATTAGAACATGACACATTAACAAGGTGTTTCGGCACAATAACACATGTATTAAAACAATTGGGTTGCTCATTATATTAATAATAAACAGCCACTAGACGTGTATACATTAATCCCACGTCTAGTGCAACACATGCTTTAGGTTTACATTGTGATTGAAAGTTATGAATAAAACCTAAGACCCTTGGTTCCTTTTATAGTGTAAGGATTAGGGTTTACAAGAGATAATATCAAATAAACATGTAAATCTTCTATTTGAATAAATATATACAGAATATATCCTGCATATATATCCAAATAGAAGCTTCCAAAGGCTTCTTGTCTACGTTTCTATCAATGCTTACATTGTACATGACAATGCTTGGATTGTACATAACAATGTTTGCTTCTGTCAACCTTGGATTTGCTCTTGTCAACGCTTGGATTGCTCTTGACAACGCTTAGACAAAATCTTCATGTTTTCTTCGTTTTTGAGTTTCTGCCACATCAACTTTTTGACCTAACAATCTTCCCCTAGTTGATGTCGGCAAAACTCTATGTGTATCTCTTGTAAGTTGTACATCATCTTCAAATTTCTTCCCCTCAATTGTAGCATGTATGTCTTCCCCTTTTTGTCACATCAACAGGGAAGTAAACAATGTATGCAATCTTGAAGATTCTCCAAATGTAGGCTCTGTGTAATGATTCTGAAGAAAAATAACTATAATATTCTTGATGTAGAAGTAGAATAACCCAAACCTATGTTCCATATCTTGTATGATGTGATGAAGTGTGTTGCAGATACAAAAATCCTCATCCTTTGTGAGACACTGAGCACGATAATGTAACTCCTTCAAGTGATAGAAAATATGTGCATAGAGTACCATAAGAAAAATCACATATTCCTAGATCTTGTATCACTTCATCAGTAACAATGTAAGCACAAACAAGTTATCTTAAAAGTCCATGACTGGAAGTGCACGACTTTAAGATATGATAGAACACAAACTCGAGAAAATATTCTTCAAACATCAAACTTACCATAAGAATTCTTCCCCTTAAGCCAACACCTCTTCATGTCAAGTCTTAATAAACCAATATCTTCATATGTAAATACCTCCTTTTTGTGTGCTAAAAAGTACCAATTTTCTCAACAGCAGCTATCCTTTTGTTATCTGAGAACCTTCATTGTCAAATATCTTAATCACATGCATTGTCTGATATCGGAAAACACCTATCAACTCTTGAGCAAGCGTTTCTCGGAAAACTCATGTCAACGCTCTCTGTCAGCGTTCAACTTATTCTTGTCAGCGTCAAAATTACAAACGTCAGCGTCAACCATAAACCTTTGTCAGCGGCTAATTTTCATCTGTCATCGTCGAATTTAACATTTATGCTGACACCATTTGTGGCTATAATCTCCATCAGCAGTTGAGATACAATATGGCAGTGGGTTAAAGATAATAACAGTAGATTAGTTATTTTGTGGATTTCATGTCTTAAGCCCAATCACTATACTACTATTATCCCTCGTATCTCATATATTACTGGATGAATAAAACTCCTAATAATTAGGTAATCAAATATATAAGATATATTGATATCCCTAAACATTAGCAATTATACATATCCTCCGTATACTCCTTTCTTTGAAATATATCCCACATGAAGAAGCAAATAATAAATCCTATAAAATAAAATAGGATTCTTACCCCACGTCATTGTTACCTAGAAATCAGGCAAATATTATGTGAATACATTCATATCTTACGTATGAGTACTAACTGTAGACTTTATCAAAAGTCCCACAGATCCTCCATGCATTGTCATCCGAAAACTTAGGCAAACATCACGTGACATCCTGTTTATCACTTTGTTTTCCAATCATGGGACCATCTGCTGTAGCTTTACCAAAACCTGCGAGTCCTTTTCTGTCCCCTCGTACTTTAACCTGCAACCTTCTCTTTGGCCCACATGCAGTGATAAACACAGTATATGAATAATACAGCTATACGTGAAGTACTTCCAAAGCTATACGTGACAAACCAGGGACCATCCACTGCTTCAAAAACTTGGCTGAGATCTCATGATTCTTTAACCTCCACGTCTGAACACTTAGCAATAACAGAAACTGATATCATAACACGTTTCTTCCTTGCATCAAAGCTATTGTTCCACGGCATCTTTATTACATAAGCAAAGAAACAACCTTAAAAGAATCAGAGTTTAAAGAAACCCTAAATTCTTGAAAGCTGTTTTATTACCATGAACTTTAAATGAGATCAGCCATAAATCTTCCCTGAACGCATCCTCTCTGTTAATTAATCGATCTAGGGTTTATACGAAACCCTAGTTTATGATTTTATGTAAACTATAATTTCGAAAATCACATTCTGCAGCGAATTTCGACTTAGAATAACTTCTTCATGCGAGCTTGTGACAATCCGTCAATTTATGGTTGATATTTTTATTCTCAATATTTAATTGAAAATATTATTTTAATGTTATATTATGAACTCACTTATTTTTGGGAAGTAATTTGGATTTACATCTTGAAGTAGCATCGACTACGTCTAAACCGGAGGATTCAACGTTACGTGCTTACGTTTACATATACCGTTTTGGTGACAGTCCGACATTTCAGAAAATAAATTTATCCGTAAATATTATTTTGAGATTTTAAATTTGTGTTGGTTCATAAACTCAAAAATTTATGAGAAGAGATTAGGACTTACGATTTTATTTTAACGTCCTTTACGACTAAACCGGAAACCTTAGGATTACGTATTTACGTTTTTGAACTCCGTTTTTGATGAGACAATTTTTATTAGATTCGTTTTGTGCCGTTGATTCATAATTTATAAAAACGTTTTTCGTAAAACGACCCGAGGGCACGCAAATCGAGAAAACTAGAATCGAGGAATACCCGTAAATTAGTGGGATGAGACAAGTTTACACTTGCCCCACCCCACTATATGGAAGGCAAGTGCAAGCTACCAACACCAAAGAGGTGTCAAGTTGTAAGTAACTTAGTTACTTACACTTGTCCCAAGCTTACAAAGTAAGCATACTTTCCCCCAAAACCACTAGCCATTACCATTTCCATTCATCTCCTCCATGCAAAACAACTCATTTTCTCTCTTCCTCTCTCTATGATTTCGTCCCAAACTCATCCAAAACAACCTCCATTTGATTTTGATTCAACCATAAATCATATGTATAATTTACATATGATGAAAACCCATTGAAGTTATGAAGATTGGAGGTGATCTTAACATGTAAAAAGGAGTTTTCAAGGGAGTTTGGGGCTGATTTCTCAAGGAGTTTTCATGAAGAACAAGGGCTGATTTTTGTAGGAATCTACAAATACTTGGTGATCCTAGAAGTGGTGTTGATATCTCATAAGATTGGTTACTCAAAACCATGTCTTGTTCATCCAAAAAGCTCATCATTTCATCAACTTGGTGGTATAAAGATTGTCCTCCTCATCCTCTTGTTATTTTTGATTATGTAATCTTGTATTTCTTTTACTTATGTATATGTATATGATGATGAATGATGATTAAAAATATTGTGTGGGGATTTGGTGTTGATAAACATGCTTAAAAAGATGGACAAACTACATGTAAAATGGGTAAATCTTGTTTAAATGGTAGGCTGTATAAAAACAGTAACTAACCACATGTTAGACTGATAAAATGATGAAGTAGAATCAATTTACAGTAAGCTATGAGTCTTGTACACATGTGAGAGTTGGCCATGCAATGGAATCATGGTAATGAGTGAGATATGATCAAAACAAGTTTAAGGTACAAATCTGAGTTCACTGTTTCGGACGATTTTTAGAAAATACTTAGATGATGATTCAACAGTAGCTATAGGAGAGTTAAATGGAGCACATATCATGTAGTTTATGTCATAAAAATTTGAGCTTCTATCTCCATGTAGAACTCTAGATATTGCAGTTTTGGTGAACATGAAAATAAAAATCAGATTTTGGAAATTAAAGTATAATACTATTATATAAGCACTCAAATAAATATAGTATAAAATATGAATTAAAACCCACTAACTTATATAATACATTTATATAAACATTTATAAGGATAAATAAGTGGACATTTTATAAAAATGGTAACTTGTTAAGTTTTATAAGTTATAAAAACTATAAACATGATTTTTACGACTTTTTCGGCTATTACCGTAAAATTAACGTTTTTGCTAAATAAAACTTAGACGGTTGGACCCTCTAATGTAAACTTTATAAAACTCATATACTGATATATAAACATATATAACAATTAAAAACCGATAAAACCCGAACTATATAACATACGGACATTAACGGGCTAAATTAACGTTATTGGACTAATAATACAACAAAATGGACTAATACACTTATAAACTTATTTATTGGGCTTAACCCATTTGGGCCCAACATATAAAATGTAAATACTGATAATAAAGGTATGAAATGGATTAATACAAGTTAATAAACTTATAATAGGCTTATTGGACCTAAAACACGTAAATAGGTAAAACTAGTAAACTAGTAAGAAGTTACCAATACGTAAACACTAAAATGAGTAAAAGAGAATATGTACACCCACTTGATCATCATATATATATAATCATCATATGTATACATAATTGTTATTTTTATAAAGTCATTGGACATGAGTCTAAGACGAATATTATTTGTCTAGGTTTCCGTGATTGAAGCACGTACCGTACGTCCGAATTGCCGATAACCCGCCTTCCCACATCAACGTGAGTTCATAGCCTCGCACTCTTTTAAATGTTTTTATGAAATATTTTATAAACCTGCGAGGGAGATAACATGTTAGTTTTTATAAAATAGGACACAATTGTCCCGATTGTTTGTTTATTGATTTGGACCCGGATGATTGTATGACCCTATGAATGATTAAATGACCCGATAGATGAAATAAAATGGATTATTAAAGTTAGGTTATGTCAGTAAAAGTCCCATTAGCATGAATTGTGAACTACCGGGATTTGGTAGATACTTATGCATATAATAGTACTATTTGGGGACGATCACCCCAGTCGCGCCTTGACGGTTGATCCCCGTCGTGCCACATTGATTGGTAAGCGAATTTATGTATGAGAAGATTTCCATAGCGTGACCTTTGTGACGACACGCTAATTTAGATGGGCAAATTGAGTTTCGGGCTAGCTACCCGTTGTTTGGTTTAGTAAGGTAACAATGTCATGCGGCTTATAATAATCCAATTAACGAAATACTGCTATACGCACCGAATTACAATATATTGCCTGACTAGCAATACGGGGTCATATTATTGATATTATGTTTGTGTTTTGGTTTTCATGACCATATTCATATAACGGTTTTTATTTAATCTATACAACGTTATAAAACGTATTGTATGATGTTTTTACGACATTGGCTCGTATAATGATTTTTAAGGCAAATGCCTATATTATGATTTTTGATAAGGATTTGTATAAAAATGACTTTGGCCATTTTATGGCCTATTACAATGATTTGTACGAAATGATTTTTGGTAATAATTTTATACCAAAGTTATATTGATGGAATTTATTAAACTCTATGAATTCACTCGGCGTTATCGCTGACCTTTTCTTTTAACATGTTTTATCTCAGGTACTTGAAGGTAATTCTCGGGAAGACGACAAGAATTCATGGCCCGCACTTAAATTATAGTTTCCATTCAAATGTTTGTAAAACCTGTATTAAAAACAATGACTTGGGACCTATGTAAATTTGATATTTATGAATGGAAATGCTTTATTATTAAAACGACGCGACTTTTAAGCGTTTTCTATGATGTGAGTAATGTGATATCCCGTAACACCAACTAGTCTTCCGCTGTACTGAGTTGTATAAATTTGGGGGTGTTACAGTTTGGTACCAGAGCTCTCGTTATAGAGAAAGAAAGATTTTTAAAACCAAGGTTTTGAATAAAACATTTCAAAATCTTTTAACTATAAACATTTTTCTAAAAATATCTAAAAATCTTTTGACTATAACGGTGCCGAAGAATTCCCGAGTTACCGACAAGGCCAGACTGAGAAGTGTTATTTTAATATATATATATAACTTAGATTATATATATATATATATATATATATATATATATATATATATATATATATATATATATATATATATATATATATATATATATATATATATATATATATATATATATATATATATATATATATATATATATATATATATATATATATATATATATATATATATATATATATATATATATATATATACGATGTAATTTGATTACATGATTGTTTGAAGATTATTTTGATGTTTATACGAGGTATTTATACGACGTAGATTGTCATAAGGAACCCTAAATCCCCTAGTAGATTAATCGAAGCTATTCTCGTAGGACTTCTAGCTATCCTAGATCTAAACCAAGTTGTGAATATTTATGATCCCAACAAATGGTTGATATTCGTAGAAATGTAGATATTAGTTGATTGTGATACTGAAGAAGAATTGGCGAGATTAAATCTGATATCGATGTCATGACGATCTTTCCTTATAGAGTGGAGTTTGACAAAACGTTACCACCTAGAAAGATGTCATCTGATTCGTTGTCATCCAATTCTTAAATTGAAATCGAAAGGGTGAATGTTGCACTTGAGGCTGTCATTGGAACCATTACCCAAAAGCCTCATGCCACTAATACCTTTCCGAGAAGTCTAATTGAATGTATGAGTCATCTCATACCAGTGACTCATTTGATAACTATTGTTGTAAGAACTATAGGATTGGAAATTAAGTGTTGTTCATATCGAGCTTTTATTGCCCTATTAAGGTTTAAGAATAAGGTTGTAAGTATTAGAAAATGAGGTAGGATATCGCATTGAGTATAAGTTGATTGAAACTTGAATAAAATAAAATTTAACTTGTATGGAATATGAGATTGTTAAGATAAGCCGTTAAGTTCTTTGATTGAATTTTGGGGTTTTAAATGATTGTAGGTTAGTGTTAAAGGTTGTTCCTAGGCCATTGTCCACTAACAAGGATGCCCAGTGTCCAATAAATAAATTGAAGAAATCTTCTTCTGAATTGGGACCGATGGATCTTTCAGGACATGTGGAACACCTAATGACTCTTGTAGATTAGTATTCACTGTGGTATCTTTTAAAAATAATCCCTAACTTAAATGAGACATCAGTTGGTAGGATGAGATCTTGGAATTGTATGACATAGTGACACATAATGTGTTACGGTACAATTTGACTTGTTTGTGATTAATGAAAAGGACTACCTTTGATTGCTAAATCCTACATATATCGATGTTATCTATCCTTTATTGCTTCATCCAAATGCCCGCATTAGTAATGCAACCATTGAACAAGTACTCATCTCGAATTGAGTTACGTTGTGAATTATTCTCTTTTGAGTGCCATCGAGGTCATGAACCTCATGATTAATTGGCTAAGTTCATTTCCTATCATATCGTAGTTAATTCTTGGTGAACAAGCTTTCATCACTCTTCTGCAGATCACTCATTCTTTTTATAAGATTAAATAGTATCCTTTAATAAAATTTAATTTTCATCACTATAAGGATTATTCAAAGCAAGATTTATAAGTGATCATTATTGAAATAAAGTTGATTATGAAATACCTTGGAAAACTTAATTGTTTTCATAACAAGGAAAATCTTTGTAAGTTTATTTTGATTCTTATTTAAGAATTAAGCATGAAAATGTTTTTATTATAAACACAATGATAAAATTTTGACGAACTGAGTATTGCATCGTTAATCTTGAAATTGTATATAGTTGCGCGCCTACATACAATTTGGAATGGATCATGCAAGGCTGATTAGTAGTCACCATAAAACTAATTAATATACACTACATTTTCTTTAAAGATTGTGAAAGATTAAATTTTATGAGATCTGCAAGAAGTGAAAAATAAGGACATAGTGTTAGGGACACCTACATATGTGCCTGTAGCATCTATTCTTCTGAGTCGAATTTACTCATCTGTGGAAATTGTCTTATTTGACAATTGACAATTCTTTCTTGTCCAATTTTCCCGTAGTGAGATTCTTAGGAAAAGTATCTGATTACCGAGTTTTGATACCCGACTGGATGTATCGACGTTCCTATCATTTCTTTTGATTTGATTTCATTTGAATGACCTGGGTAACGATCCGAGGAGTTTTCGAATGCGTACTCAAATCATGAAAACATGGGATATATTCATATTCGTTAAATGTTTTCGTCTGTATCTGGTTTGAAATTCTCTCGCATAGATTATGCGTTGACCTTACTCTTTTAAGGTTAGTTATGTCTCCAGATATCCTTGAAATTTTGAAGGATTATGGGTTATTATTAGTCTTTTGAGAAGTTCACATCTTATCAACGGCAATAAAACTGAAAAGTTGACAGTGCCAGTAAAATGGATTGATTGATTATGACATGACGACATTGTCTTAATTGATGGGAACTCGAATAGAAATCCCCTAAATGATAAGATGTTGATTATCAAAAGTGATCTAAATAATTCTTGATGAATGACCATATCCTGCATTTAGACTTGAAATTATACCGTGAATGGTTGTGAATTAGTCATAGATATTATAATATAGAAAGAACCTAATATGAATTTATTAAAAGATGTTTCTGTTATCTGAAACTTTAGGAGGTATTTATTGGTGAATTACCTAGACTTTTGCCATTAAGGCATATTGAAATTGGTATTGATTATATTCCTGGTGCTGCACCTGTGGCTTGTGCACTGTACGTCAGCACCATCTAAATTAAAGGAATTACCGTACAACTGAGAGAGTTGTCGGAGAAAGATTTTATTCTACCGAGCTCGTCATCATGAAGAGCTATGGTGTTATCATTCCTTATATTTATTAATTACCGTGAACTAAGTAAATTGACGATTAAAATCTATATCCACTACCAAAGACGATAGATTGTTCGATCATTTACAAGGTTCTAGCGTATATTCGAAAATTTGATTCACGGCATGGTTATCATCAACTTCGCATCCGCAAAAAAGATTATCTATTCCAATCACTACATCCAGAACTTGTAATGAACATTATGAGTTTCATGTGATGTCGCTTGGATTGACCAATGCACATGTAGTATTCATAAATTTGGTGAATCTCGTGTGTAGGCTGTAATTTGATACATTCATGTTTGTGATCATTAAGGACCATCTGTTTGTTTATAAGAATAAGGAGTTAATAATTATTTATAGACTGCCTGAATTGGCCGAGTAATGAAAAATCTGTACCTTAAATAATTAACATGTAAAAATCCTTTATATTAGTTGATCGTTTGATTAATGATGGTAAGATATATACATATTGACTCTTCAAAAATTAAGAGCCCTTTTAAGACTTTGGATTTTACTAAAAAGAAAATAGAAATATGTTTTGACAGATATTTTATCAAAGAAATTTTTAAGGGATTATTTCATTATGCCCAAATCATTTAACTAAACTCCTGTTTAGGGGTAAATATTTGTGTATACCTCAAGACAACCTAAGAGGGATTGAGAAAACCGTTTAAACCAAGACTTAAAACGACAATGTTGGCTTTTCAATTAAGAAACTTTTAACCAAAGATTTTTCGAACAATTACGGATCTTACTAAATATTTTGGATAAACCAACAAAAATCGTGTTAACTAAATTCAAATTTATTTTGAACATTTTCATATAATTGTTCGAACTAAGAAATTTAAAATTTATACGTTTACGTTTCATAAAAATTAAATATTTATTATGTAATTACTTGTCATACTTATCGACGCTTTAAACGTCGAATCGAGCAAAACTGATAAAAATGATAGTTGAGACGAAACTAAAACTTAGAAAATGTGAAGAAAGAATTTCTGAATAAATACGGTCATGATATTTATTTCATCGAGGAAGGTGAATATAATTACTGACACATTATGTAAAAAGGATAAAGAATTCTTAATAATGAATGTGCAAAATAAATTGCCGAACAATTTAAAATATAGCCGATGCTTATAGAAAGGCTAATATAGATAATAAAAAGGGATTCGCGGCTAATGTGAACCATTAAAAATTGAGAAGCCAATAGCGTTGAATGTTTTAAAGGCCACTTGTGGTTGCCTAAATATGGAGATTGTGAGATATATTTATGTTGGAATTTGTAAGTATAAGTATTCTATTTATGTCATTTATGACTAAAAGTATCTTTGTCTAAAGAAGTTGTACTAATGACTAATTATGAAGGCAGACATCGCCTCATACATTAGTAAACGTCTAGCTATTGCAAAGGTCATCATCTGAATTTGATTCGATTTGGGTCATCGTCGACAGACTGACCAAATCTGCTAATATCATTCTTGTTAATGATAAATGCAAAAGAGTTATATAAACAGAGTGTGCCTGTATCGAACATCTTTATCAAGATCCTCGCTTCGCATCGAATTTCTAGAGATTTGCTCAGAAATCATTGAGAACGAACCTTGATGAGAGTACTATGTACCACCCCAAATCGAAGGGACGAGGTAAAGTAACGATACAAAGTAATATAAGTGTTGTTTTATGTTTGAATGAATGACCTTTGGTAACAAACCGTATAATCATTTTCCTTTAGAGAGATTATCATTGATAATTATCGCATTAGGATCAAGATCGAATCTTGTCATGATCCAATTATTAGAGGATCTGTAAGCAAGAGTTGAGACGAAGACACCCGACATACACCCATTGTGAGTTGGACATGTCTTTTAGGTTTAAGGTTTACTATGATGGCGAACCTAACCTTACAAAATACCCGACCCGCGAGATCTGAAGTGATTGTTGAAATTAGGATCTAATTATTGACTGCCATTAGTAGGCAGAAGATTATGTGAATATGAAATGTAGATCATGAAGTGCCAGATGGGTAGCGAAGTTATGCCAAAAATTTTAACCATGAAAAATGAATTAAAGATCTGAAAGATCATGGGAATTAAGTCCCCGTTGTTTGGGACCATTGAGATGATGTAAAAGAGTGGTTTGAAAGGCATATAAGCTGGATCTAACCTAGGACTTCAAGAGCTGCGTGAATTATGTTTCGTATATCGAACTTGATAAAATATCTATCAAGTGAAAATCTGAATTCTTCTTAATAAAGTTTAGATCGGCGAAAAGTTGCATTCATCAAAAACCCGTGAACATCATGGATAGAGAAAGTAAGTCAACATTAATCCTGATCTTATTCCCGTAGTTATGTTTGTTGAAACTCGCGTATTGTAATGGATTACACTTGTGAGAAAAGACCGAATGTGGAGGAAATACCCACATGGCTTTAACTCTATAAGAAGCGAGTAGTAAGATAAGATGATCTTTGAGGACAAAGATCCTGTTTAGGGGTAAATGGTGTGACAATCCGTCAATCTATGGTTGATATTTTTATTCTCAATATTTAATTGAAAATATTATTTTAATGTTATATTATGAACTCACTTATTTTTGGGAAGTAATTTGGATTTACATCTTGAAGTAGCATCGATCACGTCTAAACCGGAGGATTCAACGTTACGTGCTTACGTTTACATATACCGTTTTGGTGACAGTCCGACATTTCAGAAAATAAATTTATCCGTAAATATTATTTTGAGATTTTAAATTTGTGTTGGTTCATAAACTCACAAATTTATGAGAAGAGATTAGGACTTACGATTTTATTTTAACGTCCTTTACGACTAAACCGGAAACCTTAGGATTATGTATTTACGTTTTTGAACTCCGTTTTTGATGAGACAATTTTTATTATATTCGTTTTGTGCCGTTGATTCATAATTTATAAAAACGTTTTTCGTAAAACGACCCAAGGGCACGCAAATCGAGGAAACTAGAATCGAGGAATACCCGTAAATTAGTGGGATGAGACAAGTTTACACTTGCCCCACCCCACTATATGGAAGGCAAGTGCAAGCTACCAACACCAAAGAGGTGTCAAGTTGTAAGTAACTTAGTTACTTACACTTGTCCCAAGCTTACAAAGTAAGCATACTTTCCACCAAAACCACTAGCCATTACCATTTCCATTCATCTCCTCCATGCAAAACAACTAATTTTCTCTCTTCCTCTCTCTATGATTTCGTCCCAAACTCATCCAAAACAACCCCCATTTGATCTTTATTCAACCATAAATCATATGTATAATTTACATATGATGAAAACCCATTGAAGTTATGAAGATTGGAGGTGATCTTAACATGTAAAAAGGAGTTTTCAAGGGAGTTTGGGGCTGATTTCTCAAGGAGTTTTCATGAAGAACAAGGGCTGATTTTTGGAGGAATCTACAAATACTTGGTGATCCTAGAAGTGGTGTTGATATCTCATAAGATTGGTTACTCAAAACCATGTCTTGTTCATCCAAAAGCTCATCATTTCATCAACTTGGTGGTATAAAGATTGTCCTCCTCATCCTCTTGTTATTTTTGATTATGTAATCTTGTATTTCTTTTACTTATGTATATGTATATGATGATGAATGATGATTAAAAATATTGTGTGGGGATTTGGTGTTGATAAACATGCTTAAAAAGATGGACAAACTACATGTAAAATGGGTAAATCTTGTTTAAATGGTAGGCTTTATAAAAACAGTAACTAACCACATGTTAGACTGATAAAATGATGAAGTAGAATCAATTTACAGTAAGCTATGGGTCTTGTACACATGTGAAAGTTGGCCATGCAATGGAATCATTGTAATGAGTGAGATATGATCAAAACAAGTTTAAGGTACAAATCTGAGTTCACTGTTTTGGACGATTTTTAGAAAATACTTAGAAAATGATTCAACAGTAGCTATAGAAGAGTTAAATGGATCACATGTCATGTAGTTTATGACATAAAAATTTGAGCTTCTATCTCCATGTATAACTATAGATATTGCAGTTTTGGTGAACATGAAAATAAAAATCAGATTTTGGAAATTAAAGTATAATAGTATTATATAAGTACTCAAATAAATATAGTATAAAATATGAATTAAAACCCACTAACTTATATAATACATTTATATAAACATGTATAAGGATAAATAAGTGGACATTTTATAAAAATGGTAACTTGTTAAGTTTTATAAGTTATAAAAACTATAAACATGATTTTTACGACTTTTTCGGCTATTACCGTAAAATTAACGTTTTTGCTAAATAAAACTTAGACGGTTGGACCCGTCTAATGTAAACATTATAAAACTCATATACTGATATATAAACATATATAACAATTAAAAACCGATAAAACCCGAACTATATAACATACGGACATTAACGGGCTAAATTAACGTTATTGGACTAATAATACAACAAAATGGACTAATACACTTATAAACTTATTTATTGGGCTTAACCCATTTGGGCCCAACATATAAAATGTAAATACTGATAATAAAGGTATGAAATGGATTAATACAAGTTAATAAACTTATAATAGGCTTATTGGACCTAAAACACGTAAATAGGTAAAACTAGTAAACTAGTAAGAAGTTACCAATACGTAAACACTAAAATGAGTAAAAGAGAATATGTACACCCACTTGATCATCATATATATATAATCATCATATGTATACATAATTGTTATTTTTATAAAGTCATTGGACATGAATCTAAGACGAATATTATTTGTCTAGGTTTCCGTGATTGAAGCACGTACCGTACGTCCGAATTGCCGATAAACCGCCTTCCCACATCAACGTGAGTTCATAGCCTCGCACTCTTTTAAATGTTTTTATGAAATATTTTATAAACCCGCGAGGGAGATAACATGTTAGTTTTTATAAAATAGGACACAATTGTCCCGATTGTTTGTTTAATGATTTGGACCCGGATGATTGTATGACCCTATGAATGATTAAATGACCCGATAGATGAAATAAAATGGATTATTAAAGTTAGGTTATGTCACTAAAAGTCCCATTAGCATGAATTGTGAACTACCGGGATTTGGTAGACGCTTATGCATATAATAGTACTATTTGGGGACGATCACCCCAGTTCGCGCCTTGACGGTTGATCCCCGTCGTGCCACATTGATTGGTAAGCGAATTTATGTATGAGAAGATTTCCATAGCGTGACCTTTGTGACGACACGCTAATTTAGATGGGCAAATTGAGTTTCGGGCTAGCTACCCGTTGTTTGGTTTAGTAAGGTAACAATGTCACGCGGCTTATAATAATCCAATTAACGAAATACTGCTATACGCACCGAATTACAATATATTGCCTGACTAGCAATACGGGGTCATATTATTGATATTATGTTTGTGTTTTGGTTTTCATGACCATATTCATATAACGGTTTTTATTCAATCTATACAACGTTATAAAACGTATTGTATGATGTTTTTACGACATTGGCTCGTATAATGATTTTTAAGGCAAATGCCTATATTATGATTTTTGATAAGGATTTGTATAAAAATTACTTTGGCTATTTTATGGCCTATTACAATGATTTGTACGAAATGATTTTTGGTAATAATTTTATACCAAAGTTATATTGATGGAATTTATTAAACTCTATGAATTCACTCGGCGTTATCGCTGACCTTTTCTTTTAACATGTTTTATCTCAGGTACTTGAAGGTAATTCTCGGGAAGACGACAAGAATTCATGGCCCGCACTTAAATTATAGTTTCCATTCAAATGTTTGTAAAACCTGGATTAAATACAATGACTTGGGACCTATGTAAACTTGATATTTATGAATGGAAATGCTTTATTATTAAAACGACGTGACTTTTAAGCGTTGTCTATGATGTGAGTAATTTGCTATCCTGTAACACCAACTAGTCTTCCGCTGTACTGAGTTGTATAAATTTGGGGGTGTTACAGAGCTTAGATCGAAGATCCCTTCTGTGAGATTCTAGACACAAGTGCCAAGAATCTACAGTTCAAAAATCACGAAGATCCAACGGTTAACGAAGGAGAAATCGTGTTTTGAACATGGCTTTTCACTGAAAACTACATATACTCTCTGCTGACTTTGACACTTAATAACTTTGGATTGGTGTTAAAACTTGACAATCCCTCCGGTGGATGTCTAGATATATGTGTATAGAACAGACACAAGAAATTTCGTGACGATCCAACGGTCCAATCAAGAGTTATGACCTTATGAATACTGCTGTGCACACAAAAACGTCCAGAAAAACCTATACGGATTTTTCTTTTCTTCTCAAAACACGAACACCTTGTTGGTCCTAGCATCACGAGCCACGAGGCTCTGATACCAATTGTGGAAACCTTGGTTTCCGGATCTTTTAAGCTACTAGGAATGCATCATGTTCATATGATTATACAATCAAAGAGGAATTAGAACATGACACATTAACAAGGTGTTTCGGCACAATAACACATGAATTAAAACAATTGGGTTGCTCATTATATTAATAATAAACAACCACTAGACGTGTATACATTAATCCCACGTCTAGTGCAACACACGCTTTAGGTTTACATTTTGATTGTAAGTTATGAATAAAACCTAAGACCCTTGGTTCCTTTTATAGTGTAAGAATTAGGGTTTACAAGAGATAATATCAAATAAACATGTAAATCTTCTATTTGAATAACTATATACAGAATATATCATGCATATATATCCAAATAGAAGCTTCCAAAGGCTTCTTGTCTACGTTTCTATCAATGCTTACATTTTACATGACAATGCTTGGATTATACATGACAATGCTTGCTTCTGTCAACCTTGGATTTGCTCTTGTCAATGCTTGGATTGCTCTTGACAACGCTTAGACAAAATCTTCATGTTTTCTTCGTTTTTGAGTTTCTTGCACATCAACTTTTTGACCCAACACTCGGAAGAGAACCCGAAGCAGAGGGTTGATTACTTTGGAAGAAACTAGCCAACATATCCCTTAAGTCATTCGTTTGACTGCTTAAAGAGTTTCGCATGTCATTCCTAAGCTCGGCTCGAAGATCATTCCCTTGTTTAACCATTTCACCTTTCAAGTTAATAATTTGGCTCTAAAGATTCTTCACCAGCGCGTCATTAGTCCTTATGTAAGTTTCAACCTCTTGATTATATGTCGTGGGTTGGTTGGGAGGAAGAGCTTGGTAAGCGGGTGGTTGATAGGTGGGTTGTTGGTAAACTTGATTATTTCCTTGAGGTGGATATGGGTTTCTTTGGGTTTGAAATTGATTAGGAGCTCGAGGTTGGTTTTGATTGTTGCGATTGAAGTTGTTTTGGTTTTCAGAAGGAAAACCGGGTGGTGAAAGGAAGTTATTTAAACGATAACTTAGCAAATTTCGGTCACCTTGAGGACGTGCTTGATAGCCTCCCGTGGAAAAATTATCGTTAGCAGCATACACGTTTTCCGGATTTTCATGAGTAGAAGGAAAATCAATGTATGAATGAGAACCACCGCAAGTCTCACAAGAAGGTGTTACAGCTTTAACTTGTTGAAATTGGTACGTAGCCATGGTTAAGAAAATTTTGTTCATCTCGGCTAGTTGGCGGGTGAGTTGGGTGAGTTCGGCTATCTCGGGGTTTGATGAAGTAGAAGAAACATTGACCCCCAGGTTATTTCTTGAAGATGCGGATGAATCCCAGTTTTTGTGATGAGTGGTCATGTTCTCTATAAGCTCTCTACACTCCTCGGGTCTTCTCTTAAAAAACGTACCACCGGCAGCGACATTAATAGTATCACGATCATGAAAAGTTAAACCATTGTAGAAAGTATCAATTAAATTCACGGGGATCATATTATGATTAGGACAACAATAGATTAAGACATTATAACGTTCCCAAGCATCGAATAGCGACTCATCGGGTTCTTGAGTGAAACCACTGATTTGATTCCGAAGACTACTTACCATGGATGGTGGAAAGTAGCGCGACAAATTTTTTTGAGTCATCTCGTCCCATGTATGAACTGAGTTTTTAGGAAGATGGTCAAACCATTTTTCGGCATGGTGGGATAAAGTGTGTGGAAAAAGATGAAGGCGAATAAAATCTATGGAAACACCGGGCAATTTCACGTTTTGAGTGACGGTTATGAATTTATCTAGGTTTTTTTTGGCATCATCATCTGGTAATCCGCGAAATGGACAAGCATTTTGAACTTGTTGGATCATGTGATGCTTCAACGAAAATTCGGGAGCCGTGATTTGCATCGGCGTAATCGGTCCTCCACGTCCATTCATAGTCGGTTGGTATAGCTCCGCTATCGCTCGAAGGTCGGGTTGAGGGACATGGTTGTTATTATTCAAATTAGGGTGTGGTGGGTTGTTATTATTATGCACACCGGCCATATCTAAGTCTCTACGAGTCTCGGGCTCAGAATAAGACGAAGATCGAGTACGCATACACTAGAAATGAAATACTATATTTTTGTTTTTTTCTTTTTTTTTATTTTTTTGGATTTTTGAAAATTTTATATTTTTTAGGATTTTTTAAAAAATTTTATGCTTGAAAATAACGTTCCCAAAAGAACGGATCCCAAAATCCAATTTTTCTCACTAAAAACCGTTAATCTTTACGAAAAGAGCCTGCAGCGGCGCCGTTTGATTTATTGGTTTTTTATGTGTGTGTTCGTAGGGTTGTTCGTACTCGATTCAATTCAAATTGATCACGGTTTAAGGTGGAATTATTGGTGTTGGTCACTAAAAGGGGGAGCTTGATTATCTAAGTTTATAAACGTTAAATCTATTAAACATAAAAATAAAGGAAGGATGTCTAACCTCGATTGCTTGTCCAGAATGAATGTTGCACAGTAGAACTTGGTAAAAGAAACTAAAGGTGATTAACTATTTAAGAAATAAAGTTGAAAACTTGAAAAGATTAAACTAAAAATTAAGACTTTTAAAATAATTGACAAAAGATTAAACTTGATAAAAAGTAATTTTGAAAACTTAAGACTTTATAAAAAATTGTAAACTTGAAAACAATTAGGACAAAACACTTTTGAAAATAAACTAAGTAAAAATGGCGGGAAAAATGAAATTTAAAACTAATTAGGGAAACCAAAACTACACTTAAGTCGGGAAAACTCAAAACCTATAACTAATCCAGGATCAAGACCTCCACACTATTCGGAATGCAAGTTCTAGTTATAAGTCGGAATACAAAATTGAACACAAATCGGAATCCCCAATATTGAACCTTATTCGGAATTCGTGATGTTTAATGAAATCCGGAATCAAGATCAAAGACGTAATCCGGAATGTCATATCGATACACAATCCGGAATAACAATCCTGTACGTAATTCGGAATTCTGGTCCAACACCATTCGGAATTCTGGTCCAACACCTAATTCGGAATCCAAATCTTCAACGTAATCCGGAATGCCAAAGCGTGTACTTAATTAGGAATGTGGCGTTCGCTAACAATCTGGAATACGTCTATCATACCCAATTCGGAATACAAGAAAAAGACCTAATCCAGAATCCGTGTCTTTAACCTAATTCGGGAAACGGAGTCCTGAACACTATTCGGAATGTATACTAAAATCGTAATTCGGAATATGGTGGTTGCTATGTAATTCGGAAAAACTTGTTTGCACGTAATTCGGAAAGAACAAATATGATATAATTCGGAATAAGGTAATCCACACCTAATCCGGGATAATTGAAAACACAACTTAAGTCGGGATAAATGAATTCAAACACAACTCGGAATACTAGGGTTTTCAAAATCCGAATTAAACCAAAATAAGCAAAAATCAAATAAGAACTTACCCAAACTTTAACCAAATCAAATTTTAGAAAAAGCTAATAAGACACAATTTAAAAACTTTTAAAAACACTAAATAATCAAATTATTTAAAATCAACTTTTTATAAAAATATTAATCTACCAAAATCAACTTATTTAAAAACTAGAAAACATAAAAATTAAGCAATAAGCACAATAATCTAAAAATCTCAAACACACCAAATCAATAAGCACAATCTAATAAGCAAATCAATCACACAATCAACAAGATAAAATCAACTACATGATTAAAGAGACAAAATAATAGATTATGATTAAGAAAGATAGAATGAGAATTAACTAAAAAGCTTGATTTTATTGAAGATTACGATTCAAATACAAGATTAAGAGATGAAAGGTTTAAACAACTTGAAAGAAAAATTCTAGAGAGAGAAAATAAAACACACACTAAAAATAAAACTAACTAACACCCTCCTAATGAAGGATTAGGAGGGTATATAGGAGAAGGGGAGGGTGTTGTTTCTTCTCTCTTTCTTCTTGTCTTCTTGTCTTTTAAATAACTCGTCTTTCTCGACTTTGTCTCGGGATTAGTCGAATGATAACTTGAACTCATCTTCTAATTTTCTCTTTTAGTAGACTTGGTTCTTCGACTTCGTTAAACTTCCGTCTTTAGACTTTTTCTTCAATAAATCTTCAGAATAGGCCTTTGACTTCCGTTCTTCTTTCACTTTCGATATTTTGACTTCGTCTTTTGTCTTTTTTGTTCGATAAAAGCCTGTGAAAGCCCGTGTTTTCTTCCATTTTTATATTTTTTTCCTAAAACATAATAAAAACACAAACCACGCATAATTCCGCCTTTTACGACATTAAATACACGTTTTGGTCTTGTTATTATTAGAAATAAGTGGTAAAAGGATAAGTGTTTTCACACTTATTAATGTGGTTACTATATACTTAAATGGATGCATGAATTTGTAATTGTTCATCAAATTTCTTCCAAGCCGCACCATCACACGGGTGCTGCATCTTACCGGGCTCCGAACACGTTCCAGTAGCATTCCCAAATCATATCCTTTGCACTTTTACTAGACTTGTACAAACGTTTTAGTCTAGGAATGATCGGAAAGTAACGCAGTACCTTCTTAGGAACTTTCTTCCCAGGCGTGTTAGTGTCTTTCTATTTACTTGTATTACACACCAGACAAAAATCCAAACCGGCGTATCCTTCCCGAAATAAGCAACAAACGTATTCACAAGCATGTATCGAATCGTACCCTAACCCGATTGTTTAAATGTCTTCTTTATTGCATAGTATGATGGTGGGAGCTTGAATCCTCTGCTTGGGGGAAAGATAGTTTGCAAAAACTCTAGAATATCATTGAATATGGTATTGATGATTTTACCTTTGGCCTTATAATGTGTAAACTTAGCCATAAAGTCTAATCGAGTCGCTTCTACACAACCAGGGCACAGTCGCTCATTGGCACTGCGATATAACTCTTTAAACTCGTTAGCTTGAGTCGGTCTGTTACTTGAGGTGGGAGGAGGTGGAGGAGGAATATAGTCCAAAGGAATATGGGTAAGATCATCAAGAAACGATGTCATGTCACTAATCAAAGGTTGTCTTGTGTTATCTATTATTGGCAGTGGTGGTGGAGGAGGTGTAGGTGTAGGAGGATCCGGTTCACCATGGTGTACCCATGTTGTATAGCTGTTGTCAAACCTGGATTTCATAACATAGTTCGAAAGAAGGTCGATATGTACTGGGAGTCTTGTTTGACAAGACTTGCATGGACATGTTATCTGATTCAAACTATTCACAAACTTCCTAGAATGCTTGAAAAAATTGGTAAGACCCAATATAAATTCTGGCTCATAACGCTCTAACCGTGTCCAACTCTTATCAATGCGTACCATAACTGTGTTTTAACGATACATTTAGTTATTATATGCAACTTAATTAAAACAAGGAATTTAAAAAAAATAATTATTATATATTTCATAAGTAATAATATGTATTATATTAAATTATAAAAAATAATATAAAATATATAATTATTATTTATAAAGTGTATAATTATATAATAATATTTATAAAAGATATAATTATCAAGTATAGAAACTAGTATGTTCACCTAGTGCAACTATGGAAGGCAATCCTAACCCACCCTTTGAATGTTTCGTCTCATATATGAATGAGTATAACCAATTTACTATTTGAGAAAATTTCGGCAGCATTTCCCCACAACTCCCCAAATATGTGTTTAAAGAAATATTCGTAGGAGTAAAGGAGAAACACTGTCCAAATCATCTCAAATAGTAAATCGGTTATACGCATTCATATCCTAAATGAGACAAAACATTCAAAAAGCAGTCCCAAACAGGGGACTTTTCGAAGTTAATTCCTAATAAATTAACTTCGGACGGATTTTCTATAGGTTGATCAATTTCAAACGGGAATTTTCCGAAATTAATCGCTAAAATCCTAAAACATTCGTAAGGTTTAGTTCAATAAAACATTTATATCATATAATAAAAACAACTTATCCTAATAAGCTTATTAGGATAAGCTGTTTGATAACAGCTTATCCTGATAAGCTTATCAGAATAAGCTTTTTGAAAACAGCTTATCCTGATAAGCTTATCAGAATAAGCTGTTTGAAAACAGCTTATCCCGATAATCTTATCAGAATAAGCTGTTTTCAAACAGCTTATTCTGATAAGCTTATCAGGATAAGCTGTTATCAAACAGCTTATTCTGGTAAGCTTATCAGGATAAGCTACTTTCAAACAGCTTATTCTAATAAGCTTATCAGGATAAGCTGTTATCAAACAGCTTATCCTGATAAGCTTATTAGGATAAGCTATTATCAAACAGCTTATTCTGAGCAGCTTATCAGGATAACCTGTTTGAAATAAGCTTATCCAAAAAAGCTTATTATAATTTATTCTCATCAAATAGGTAACATAAGGAGTGTTTGGATTTACGTTTAACAAAAATTAACAAGCTTAGACATCCCGGACGACATGTCGCCGGGGAATCTAAAAAAAACTAAACAAAAAACAATATGTATTATCAATTACAATTAAAAATTAAAAAAAAAACATACTGTTAAAGAGTCTTCGGGTCTCGGCTGTGGTCGGGGCGCGGCTATGGTCGGGGCTCGGCTGCGGTCGGGTCTCGGTTGTGGTCGGGCTCGGCTACGGTCGGGACTCGGCTGTGGTGACCGGATACGTAAAAACAAAACCAAATATACTATCAATTATAATATAAGTTATATAAAAAAAATCAGTTACAATATAAATTAAAAAAATTATATAAAAAAACCTTAAACTATCAATTACAATATAAATTATATAAAAAAACCTTAATAGGGGATGGAGATGGAGTGGTGGTCGTGCCGGTGAGTGTAGATGGCGGTGGTAGTGGTGCTGGAGAATGGAGATGGTGGGGTAGTGCACGTGTGCAGGTGTGGAGGAGAGTGGTGGTGGTGATGATAATGATGATAAAGATGGTGGTGATGGTGTAGCAGCGAAGGGTGTGGAGGTGATGGTGTAGCAACAACAGCGAAGGTTTTTTTTTGGATAAGAAAAAGTGTTATGAGAAAAGTGAATATCTGGTCAAAAAGGTCCATTTTTTCCCCGGTGACATATCGCCGGGGATACTTTCTAGTTTTTCGTCTAGCCAAAAAGCGCGCGTGATTGAAAATTTTTGGAGGGAGGTGACCAAGTTTCCCTAGCGACATGTCGCCAGGGATACGTTTGACTTTTCAACGCATATTCACGTACCTAAACTTTATTTGTCGTTTTTCTCACACTTTCCCTGGCGACGTGTCGCCAGGGAAACTATCCCTGGCAACATGTCGCCAGGGATAGTTACAAATGTCGCATGGGATAAGTTTTGTCAAAATAAAATTTATTGTTACGTATATATTATTATAATTAGTTATAAAATAATTATTGTTATTATTATTATTTATAAAATTATTATTATTATTATTATTTATAAAATAATAATTATTATTTATAAAATAATAATATCATCCCGGTCAGTTTAATTTCTAAATTCATTCCGGTTTAGTCCGTTTAGTTTCTCGATTTATTATAATTCGGTAACCATTGAACATCTAACGTGTAACCAATGCATACCGACTCATCCATTGAACATCTAACGTTTAACCAAGACATGCCGAGTCATCCATTGAACATCTAACGTGTAACCAACACATACAGACTCTTCTATTGAACATCTAACATGTAACCAACACATAGGACTCATCCATTGAACATCAAACGTGTAACCAACACATACCGACTCATCCATTGAACATCTAACGTTTAATAAATGCATACCGACTCATCCATTGAACATCTAACGTGTAACCAAGACATGTCGAGTCATCCATTGAACATCTAACGTGTAACCAACACATACCGACTCATCCATTGAACATCTAACGTGTAACCGACACATACCGACTCATCCTGTTAGAAATTCACTTTATGTGACGACATTTAAGAATTCCCATTAGTTATCATAGTCACACACGCATAGACTAGACTAGGTAACGATGTATAGTTTAGGTGTCGTGTGACTATATATACCCCTCCAAGGCTTCCAAGGAAGGGGTTGTTGTTGTTTGTTTTCCATTTTCACTTTTATAAACTTTTTCTTTCTTTAACACACACAACCTCTCTACTTCATCCATGGCTACCACCACCATCTACCACCCTACTAGACCACCGGATCCTTAAATGGCAAACCCACAATTGTAAGCCCAAGCCCATCTTACACATATCTAACGTTTAACAAATCTTACACATCCATTGAACATCTAACGTTTAACAAATGCATACCGACTCATCCATTGAACATCTAACGTTTAACCAAGACATGTCGAGTCATCCATTAAACATCTAACGTGTAAACAACACATGTCGACTCATCCATTGAACATCTAACGTGTAACCAACACACACCGACTCATCCATTGAACATCTAACATTTAACAAATGCATACCGACTCATCCATTGAACATCTAACGTGTAACCAAGACATGTCGAGTCATCTAATGAACATCTAACGTGTAACCAACACATACCGACTCGTCCATTGAACATCTAACGTGTAACCAATGCATACCGACTCATCCATTCAACATCTAACATGTAACAAACACATACCAAGTCATCCATTGAACATCTAACATGTAACCAACACATACCAACTCATCCATTGAACATCTAACGTGTAACCAATGCATACCGACTCATCCATTGAATATCTAACGTTTAAAAAATGCATACCGACTCATCCATTGAACATCTAACGTGTAACCAAGACATGTCGAGTCATCCATTTAACATCTAATGTGTAACCAACACATACTGACTCATCCATTGAACATCTAACGTGTAACCAACGCATACCGACTCATCCATTCAACATCTAACGTGTAACAAACACATACCGACTCATCTATTGAACATCTCACGTGTAACCAACACTTACCGACTCATCCATTGAACATCTAACGTGTAACCAATGCATACCGACTCATCCATTGAACATCTAACGTTTAACAAATGCATACCGACTCATACATTTAACATCTAACGTGTAACCAAGACATGCCGACCTGTTCCCATTGTACATCTAACGTGTAACCAACACATACCGACTCATCCATTGAACATCTAACGTGTAACCAACATATACCGACTCATCCATTGAACATCTAACGTGTAACCAAGACATGCCGACTCATCCATTGAATATCTAACGTGTAACCAAGACATGCCGAGTCATCCATTGAACATCTAACATGTAACCAACACATACCGACTCATCCATTGAACATCTAACGTGTAACCAAGACATGCCGACTCATCCATTGAACATCTACCGTGTAACCAACACATACCGACTCATCCATTGAACATCTAACGTGTAACCAAGACATGCCGACTCATCCATTGAACATCTAACGTGTAGCCAAGATATGCCGAGTCATCCATTGAACATCTAACGTGTAACCAACACATACCGACTCATCCATTGAACATCTAACGTGTAACCAATGCATACCGACTCATACATTGAATATCTAACGTGTAACCAACACATACCGACTCGTCCATTGAACATCTAACGTGTAACCAAGACATGCCGACTCATCCATGGTACTGTTTTTCAAAATTTTAATGATGAAATAATTAATGCAAAGTAAGGCCGATGACAAATATTACTTTTCTCTTTGCCTGCCTACGTACCAAATCTGAAATAGCTATACGTACCATATCTAAATACACTCTTGCATGAGGTTACAGTATGCAACACTTGTCCAGCTAATGGATTTGATGGATGGGTGGTCAATTGAGTTGCTAAATATTAGAGGGAAAACATTGGCGGGAAAATATTGGAGGGAAAACATTGGCGGGAAAATGTTAACAATTTCCCTCACTTTTTTAGGATAAAAGGAGAACCACACACACTCCTTATCATCACAACCACCAGCAGATCACACACACTTATCATCACAAACACATTGTTATTATGAAGATATTGAAGCATGAAGCTTTTCCGTGTACGTGTGGACGTGGAGATGTAGTTCTTCGACAATCGTGGCAAGATGATACCTTTGGTAGACTGTACTATGCTTGTCCACGTTCAAAGGTGGAACCTCCAGTTTCATATGGATGCAAATTTTTTTTATGGAAAGACGAACGAGTCAAACTACTTGTCAATTCTGTTGGAGGTTCAATGAGCTTTTCTCCTCCAAGCTCTTCTTCAAGACCTTCAACGAGCTTTTCTCCTCCAATCTCTTCTTCGAGACCTTCAAGGACTCCAGTTTCTTCTCAAAGCTCTTCAACGTGTGCAAACTGTGTGCAATTTAATAGAAAAATAAAGGTACTTGAGAGTACAGTAGAGTTGTACCGCCATACCGATAGGCACACAGTGGATTCAGCTGCCTTACTTCACGACCTTTACGATGACATGGGGAACCTTAGTTTGAACTAGTTTGTGATGTGTTTTTTTCCGTGTTTACGAGTCTAATATCGTTGTAATATCCATGTTTAATTAAGCGCGTGTTTAAGTGTCCGTGACGAATAAAATTATGTTTAGGAGTGTCTGTCTGTAAGTCTCCCATGTGATATTACAAAAGGTTTTATGTAATAGTTGGAATAAATAAATATTTTTTTATAGATGTCTTATTTTTATTATATAAACGTCGCGAAATTAAAATAACATCGGATCGATAGTTAAAAGAATAATTATATGGAATAAATAATAATTTCTCATAATAAGCAAAAACTAATAATATATATGACAGGGAGTTTCCCCGGCGACATGTCGCGGGGGAAACTTTTGGGATTTGGCGGGCAAAAGCCCGCCACAGATTTTCTACTTAAGTTTGAAGCTAATTATGTTGGACGAAGTATCCTCAGCGACATGTCGCCAGGGATAATTTTGGCAGGTTATTATCATAAAAAAATTAATGTTAATTACGTCGGATGAAGTTTCCCTGGCGACATGTCGCCAGGGATACGTTGGAGGGAAAATTTCGCGCTTTTTCCTTTGACATCTGATTTTGGACGGTGAATCCCCGGTGACATGTCGCCAGGGATACCCTAGTCAAACTTTGACCAAAAAGTATATATGCTTTCCTGCCACGTCAGCCAAGTCGCCAAGGAAAAGGGGTTATCCCTGGCGACTTTTTCTCGCCGGGGAAACCCCGGTCACATGTTCTTAGTTTTCTTGTAGTGATCGCTTACATTTATTATAATTAAAAGTTGTCATTTATTTTTAAAGTTATATCTCGAAAACGTGAAAAAACAATTGTTCGTGATAGAAAATTTAGTCCCAAGGTACCCCTTACGCATTTGCGAGGGTACCCGCCTAGTAGCTAAATATGCTGATATTATTGCGTACATTGTATTTTTGTTGTGTATATATTGTTGGATGTATGGCGTTTGTATTTTTACGCTTTGAACACAACAGTACAAACTATCAATATGTTTGACTCATGTGTGTTAGAACAATATGCTTTCATTTAACCTATTTTGATAAAGTGCCCCATTTAGGGAATGATGCTACTTTACATGTTTTCTATTGGGGCATGAAACAAATTTATTTTGTACAACTACATGTGAACTCACTATTGCTAATAGGATGCAGGAGGGTTTGATTTTAGTCACTACTACAAAAAAAAGCATCAAGATCTGTTTATGAAGACCTAATGCGAAAAAAACAGGTCTAGACACAAAAATTCAGCCCCACAAAATCATCGGAACCGGGTTTCAAAAAACAAATCGGTCTTGATCCAAATACAAAATCAGACCGGTTGGTATTTTGAAAACCGGTTTGGAAAAGGGTAAATGAGACCGGTTGAGTATAAAAAAACACGTGTCGATATGTGTTTAGATAATGACCGGTTTTAACATGTAAACCGGTCTCTATTTTCATAAGAAAAAAAAGTCGTTGCCATCTGCAGAGTTGCTGTTGGCACGTTTTTCCCATAAATAACCTCATTTAATGCCATTTTTAACTCACAAACACATTTTCAAATTCCTTTCAACCAAAACCATCATTCAATGCTTTCAAAAGTATTAAATACATCTTATTCATCAATTTTTTATTTACTATTATACATTATTCTTGTGGCTATTTTGTTTTTTTTTTAAATATTTTTCATATGTATAGGGTTGTTTGTGGATATCATTACTTAAGACTCGTTGAAGTAAGCTATTATATTCAATATCTTCAACTAACCTTCTATAATTATCCAGTTTAATTTAACACCCATCCAATGTCAACCTATTAGAGGTTGATCTTATATTTCCCGATTTGAGACTAGTTTTAGATCAGAATATTTCATTTAGGATGTGAATGCTTATTTTAAGATGGAGTGTTGTTTTAGAATAAAGCTAATAGCATTTTTCCAATAGTCCTACTAGTATGCTTTTATACGTATGTTTGAAGAGTTAGGGGGATCGGGGTGTTATTTTAGAAAAACTAACTTATTATAGACCTCCTAATTATATTATATATGGATCGTTCCACACGGATGTACAACATAAAGCGAGCTACCCCGAATACATGGAAAATTTGTCTCGTTTCATGCAAGTTGTCGAGGAAGATCGGCTGATGAGCAGAAAAGATGAAATTTTTTGTCCTTGTAAACAATGTAGAAATTGTGTGTTATATGAGAGCGCTAAAGAAGTTAAAAATCATCTAATAAGAGACGGGGTTTATGAGAGAGGGTATACTTGTTAGGATTTTTATGATGAAAAAAGAATTGCTTCTACATGTAATGAAGATCATGACTTGCCAATTAACGAGGACCGTCGTAATTTAATGACATGTTAAATGACATGGACGATGATGTTCCTCAAAAGGAGCATGCTAAATTTGAAAAGTTATTTGTTGCCGCCGAGAAATCATTGTTTGGTGGTTGTACAAAACTTACCATACTTTCTGTGGTGATAAAGTTGTTCAAAATAAAGGCATCATTTGGTTTGAGCGATATAGGTTTCACAACTCTATTAGAGTTTTTACATGAAGAAATGCTCCCCGACGACAACGAATTGCCCGTTACAACATACCAAGCAAAAAAACTAATGTGCCCAATAAATTTGGAAGTTGAAAGAATAGATGCATGTACAAATGATTGTATGTTGTATAGAGGCACTGATAAGGATCTACAAGTGTGCAAGGTATGCCAAACCTCGAGGTATGTTCAAATAAAACATAAAGGACGTGACGGTGATGTGATAAAAAAAATGGCCTTCCTGCTAAATTATTGTGGTATTTTACGATCATACCAAGACTCGAGCGATTATATGGAGATGCCAAAGAGGCCAGGTTATTACGTTGGCATGCCGAGGAGCATAAAAAAAGGTGTAAAATTAAGACATGTAGCTGATTTTTTTCAATGGAGAAATATTGATAGCTCGTTTGAAAATTTTGGTGAGGATATTAGAAATATACGGCTAGGACTTAGTTCAGATGGATTTAATCCATTCGGAAACATGAGCAGTGTTCACAGTACATGGCCAGTTCTTTTAAGCAACTATAATCTTCCACCTTGGTTATGTATGAAACAAAAATACATCATGTTATCATTGTTAATTCAGGGCCCAAACATCCCGGGAATGACATTGATGTGTATTTGAAGCCTTTGATCGATGATTTGATAGATCTTTGGGAACCGGGAGTAAAAATCTATGATGCTTACTCGAAAAATTATTTTGTGCTACCAGCCATGATTTTTTGCACCATTAGTGATTCTCCAGCATACAGAAATTTATCAGGATATAGTACAAAAGGGAAAAGGCATGTCCTGTTTGTGAAGATTGCACACACTCCTTTTGGTTGTGACATTGTAGAAAAATGGTTTATATGGGACATCGAAAATCGCTTTTAAGGAATCACCCGTATCGAAGAAAGAAAGAGTTGTTTGATGGTAAAATGGAGCGTGAAGTTTTGAGACCACCGTTAGATGGAAAAGATACATTTTATCGAGTTAGAGACTTGAATGTTGCTTATCTCCGTTGGATGAGTCGTGATGATTGTACTTCAGGTTATGTTGTTGATGTTCCCGCTGGTTTGTTGGGCAAGAGGAATCCTTTGTCATTACGGTCGATGCTGATGACATTTTGCAAATGTGGACGAATGGATGGCTCGATGCAAGCATTATAACTTACTTTTTCTGGTAAGAGTACTTCAAAACTACTTCGAAAGTACTTAAGTTCTTGTTTAGAATTGCTTATTAAAACTTCTTGCTTTTTGGATTTGCTTATATAGAGGTTTTTGGCATTATTAATTAAATTTGCTTATTGCAATATCAACACTTTGGGATTACATATCGATTAGGGTCTGTTTAGGATTGTTTAAATATTAGTAGTTGCTTCATAATGATAATTAGGCAGTTTGCGATTAGATCGAGACTAGGGTTTGTTATACACTTGGGGATGTTTGGGATTGTTTATACACTAAGGGGTGTTTAGGATTGCTTATATACTTATGGTTGTATGCGATGGCTTTGTGTCAGGGGTTGTTTGAAATTGCTTATTTAGACTAGGCATTCGTTGTTTTAACTTTGGAATTATCTTTTATACCTTTGTCTTGATTTTAGGGGGCTATACAATTTAATGCAGTCAAGTTCCAATCGATGTGGTCTATTAAACCTATATTTGATTCAAGCAAGTCAATGCCTTAACAACAGTTCAGGTGTTAAAGATTACTTGGCAAGAGCATTCACTTCTCCCTACAACATTTTCCTTGCGCCATTTATAGAAACGTAAGATAAGTGTTATTTAAATTGTTTTTTTGATTATGTGGGAATATAGTTAAAAATTTTGTTTCAAATTTATCAAAGGGAACCATTGGGTGTTGTTTGTTGTATGCCCTAAACAACACACGTGCTACATCTTGGATTCACATCATCCAAAGAAAAAGAAGAGGACCGATCGAAGCTATTGGCTTACAAGCTATTTGAAGAAGTTCGTTGCAAATTACAAAGTTGTAGAGGTAAACGTTCTCCCTATAATTAGATGCACAACCAAATTGTTTTTATTATAAAACTTTAAGCATGTGCATATACTTGGTATATTTAAATGCAGTGAAATCAACAAGCTGGGTTTTGGGAATGTGGTTACTATATACTTAAATAAATGCATGAATTTGTAATTGTTCATCAAGATCATTTCCCAAATATAGTAAGTAATATCCTAAGTAATATCCTGATTTTAGAATATGTAGATGAAATTTTTAGATGCAATAAGTACGCTTAATTATAATCAGCCAATATATTATATATCTTTTTTTAGAAATTTTATTTTCTTCTAATCTTGTATCTGTTTTACGTTAGATCCCTTGGAATGACACTTGTGCGTTCTCCATGAATCAGATTGAAGACACCATTGAAAAGTGGCATCAGTTATGTCCGATTTGATTAATTAGTTGTTCGCTATGCCGTTGTCTTTTGTTTCAGGCATTTGTATGTTCTAGTATTTAAGTTAAGATGATATGTACGAACTACTTTCTTATAAGGCACTTTGGAACTTACGTTTAGTGCTAGAACTCATTAATTATCATCTAAGTTAAATTCTGGAATATATGTATTGACGTTTATGATTTATTAGTTAAATTTATGGATATTTAGTAATATATGGATCAAAGCTCTGTGTTTGTATACTGCTGTAAAAATGAAAGAGGAAACTACAACATAGTGTTTATTAATGCTGTTGGAAAGAAGATTTTTATAAAACTAGTGTTATTTAAAAGTCGATTCCAGACCGGTTTATTACTAGAAACCAGGTCTCGTTATATAAACAAGACCTGTTATACACATTTTAACAGGTCTGGAAATTGATATTAAACCGGGTATATAACTACAAACCGGTCATCGAACCAGACCGGTTTTGTATCCGGTCTCGATATGATTTCATATCAAGAGCCCCCCACTTGGAGACCTCACGTAAAACCGGTCTGGACAGACTCTACAACGGGTCTTGAAAGCACTTTTTGTAGTAGTGAGTTATTATTCATGTTGAGCCAAAATCATTCTCGCTAAAAGCAACACATTTAAGTTCAAGGTAAAAATAAATACTGTTAAACGAATGGCTCATACAATACTAATGATTCTATAGAAGTTGGATCATATATCAAAATTAATTGGGCATAACATATCTAAAACCTAACATGTTGTATGTTTTATATGGAGATGATGTAGCAGGTGGCCTACTAATATTTTCTAATATAATGTGTAGCCATGCTCAAATAGAAGAGCAGTAGCTTGACAAAGTATGATGTTTACAGAAAGTGACACTTGAGAAGGATAATATATGCTAAAGCAGCTGAGATGCTAAATGTATTAAACAAATAGAGAGGTATTGGACATAAGAGATATTAGCTGAAATACATAACTGATCTGCGTATGTGTGAGACGTGGTGGGTCAAAGAGGCCAATAACCTATGGTACGGTCACTACAAGAAAAAGTGCTTTTAGTGACGAAAATTTCGTGACCAATTTTTATTCGGTCACTATTTATACAATTTTTATTTTTGTTTTATAATAATGACGAAATTATTGGTCACCAATTTAGTATAGTAAAAATTAATGACCAAACTATTTGGTCACGAAACAATATAAAATACTTACTTTTTAAAATCATAATATTATTCTTATTTAATTTTAAAATAAAGAAACCAATTAAATATTTGATTTTATACAACTTTTAATTATTTTCTCAGAATCTATAAAAGTTTTTAAAAAACCCATAAAAAACCGTGCTACTATAAGTTAAAGAAAACCCCATAAAAAAGCCCAAGTACGAAAGCCCATAAAAAACCCAACGATATCCATCAAATATCCCTTTTTATAAAAAAAAACCCAACGATAGTTTTATTCATAAAAAACCCATCAATTCACTTAAAAATGCATCTTTGATTCATTCTTCAGCTCCCCGCTTTGATTGTTCATCAGGTTTCAATTCAGCTTATTATACTTTGATTTCAACTTATTATCCATTGATTACAGCTTGTTATTCTTTGATTCGCTTATTTGTGTTAATTAGTTGGTATCTTTAATTTCAGCTTATTATTTTTTGATTCGATTAGGTTTTGATTCATATTATTATTTTTGATTCGTATTAATTTCAGCTTATTATTTTTTGATTAGTTGGTTATTTGTTGATTATTATTTTTATACTATTGATTTCACCTCATTATTCTTTGATTTGTATGGAATTGACTTTTAGCTTATTTGTGTTAATTAGTTGTGTTTGTTGGTTATTTAAAATGTGCAATTGGTTGTTGAGTATGTGATAATTCAGTCGCAAGTTGAACTCTTATTGAGTAATAAGTAGTTACGGATAGGGTACATAAACTATGGAGATAGATACTTTATATACTGAGTGTATATAATAAGGAGGTGTTTATTTTGGCTTATATAGTCGGCTTGTGACTTATTTAGTTTTTCGGCTTATGTTTCATAACCTCGCTTTTGTGTTTTAGTTTTAAACTTTGTGGCTTATATAAGTTTGTTATGTCATAATGGACTTATATAACCCGAAAAGTTTTGAAATAAGCCACAAAAAGTGAGCTTATGAAACCTAATCCGAAAAGCAAATAAGCCATAACCCAACTATATATTCCAGTGTAAAAAATAGGAATTTTACAAGTCTTAGAACCACCATTTCAATTGTTAATTAAAGTAGTATAGCAAGAAACAAACTAAACGGTTAAGAATAAACACATATTATAAGTAGGCTTCATTTGTGTTCATTTTTATCATTCAATAACTTATGTGTCTCAGTTTTACGCTTTGTGTCGGTTTGTGTATGAACGTGTTTGGGGATTCATGGAGATGAGCATAAGGATTTCACAGGGCTCTATACCAGATATTCAGACATCGATCTCTTTATAACCAACATCCCCGTCAATTATCTTTTAGTAAGCATCATTAATATTGTTGATCCATGTTGGTTGAAAAACACACCATGTGTCATAGGCTCATTCTGACTAAATGCTAATCTTCCTTTGTTGAAAAGGGAACGAGAACCAATTTTTGATATTGAAATATATGTTCTCCAAGATTTTTAATAAAAAACAATTGATTTTCTAGGTTGGCGTTGAGCTGGTTCCAAGAGATTTTGATATGAAATCTCCTCATCCTTTCAAGAAGGAGGACATCATCAGCTTAGTGCCTGTGCATAAGGTGATTAATCACACCATTTCATGATAGTGACAAATCATATTTTATTCGTTATTGTTCATATCATTTGATATTTCAATTTTGTATCTACTGCAGCAAGCAGCATGCTCGTCTGCTGATGGTCACCAATTCTTGGAGTCTTCAAAAATAGCTTTGGACAAAGGAAAGCTGAAAGATGTTGTTAGCTACGGGACCAAGGTACCAAACTTACATTTTGCTCATGTTCTAAACACGAATTAATATCAGTATCCCATTCATTCGTACTGCATCTTAAACAACATTTCTGCAATACTTTTTGTGGTCTATCTTTTACAATCAGTACGAGCTAACATGTTGTTACTTGTTTCAGGCTCTTGCAAAGCTATTTTGTCAGTCGCACAAGTTTTCTTCTTGTCAACATGACATTTCTTTTTCCTGTTTTCATATAGATTATCGAAGATGAATCAAAGTCTGGGCTACATGAGATTCAGTACGCTGAAGAATGGCTAGAAATAACCCGAAGATACAATTCCATTATGCCACTTGCAAGCACTGAAATTTTAGGTGACTCGTTTTTCTCTTTTCTTTTTATTTGCAAGTTTATTGTTGGTTACTATCTTTTGGTTATAGTTGTGGATAGCTTGACATGAAAGAATGTCACGAGGGGGTAAGGAGTAAGCTGCAATCTAGAGGGAGTAAACCTTTTCAGTTTGTACGCATAGTCCCATGCCACAATTGTACTCAGACTGCTGCTTACGATTCATTTTCTGGTATACTTCTTTTAGATTTTTTGATGCATTTATAAAGAAAATTCAATAAATTTATGATGTACATTTTTGCTTGCTTCTTTTTTTTCCCACGACTTAAAGCGTAATCCTCAAGCTGAAGCTTTCTTACAATTTTTAGAACTTCCACGTGTTCTTGATCAAAGTGGGACAGCTCAAAGCATCATCTTTTTCTAGAGGTATGAATTTATTTTTCTTGGGTAACTTGACGACTTATTTGAAGCTTATTTCATCTCAAAATTAACCCATTGTTCATGAGCTTATAAAACTTTGTGCACCTGGTATCTTTTAGTTCTCGTTCCTCCACTGTTCTGAGATACTTATCTCTTTCTTTCACTGCTCTCTTTTTGAGGTTTTCTTAACTCAAGTTGTTTAAGACAATATTATGCAGAACAACTTGCAGAAAAAATATCAGCTAATTGGATACATCAAGTGTTACAAATTATTAACAGTAGCTTGATTTTGGTTCACCATATTGTTAAATATTACGTTTAGTGTTAAAGATTATTAACAGTAGCTTGAATGTAATGTATTAATATTAAGTGTCTCTTTATCCAGGGACGAACCTGAAGAATCGTCAGGAAAGAAATGACAGTTTCACTGTATTGTGGTTTCCTGTAAGGTATTACGGCAAGTTTAGTCATTTTCTCAGCAAGTTTTGTCATTTACTCTTTCGTACATTGCGGGCAGTAACATAAAGTGTATAGCGTATCAAGAAAGATTCAATGATTGCATGTTATAAGATAGCTGTCTTGAGAATAATGTTTTTAGTGTCTATTCATGTTCAGTGTTGTATTTCTGTAATAACATGGTAGACAAATGAATGCAATTGTTGGTATGTGTTTTTAGTTTTTGTTTGTTTGGATTAATTTGCGTTATGTTTTCAAGTTTTGAATATTTGTTTCCAGTTTTGCTAAAAGTAAAAGGGTGCCAAAAAACCGAGCATTTTGTGGTTTTCGGTAACTTGTGGAGGTGACGAATTCTTGGTCACCAATAAACCAAAATAGTGACGATTGGTGACCAAAATATTTGATCTCTAACACATTGGTGACCAAAATTTTTGGTCTCCAAAAGATTGGTGACAAAAATATTTGGTCACCCGTGGTTTGGAGCTCTGTTGACCCCATCCAATCAGTGACCATTTGTTGGTCACTAATTGGTGACGAAATTATGTTTGGTCTCCAATTGAATTTAGTGACGGACCTTTCGTGACCATTGGTGACCACCGATATCTGGCCACTAAACTTTTAGTGACCATATTAGTACTTTTTGTGACAAAAATTTTTTGTTACTGAAAGCACTTTTTCTTGTAGTACACTACAAGAAAAAGTGCTTTTAGTGACGAAAATTCCGTGACCAATTTTTATTCGGTCACTATTTATACAATTTTTATTTTTGTTTTATAATAGTGACGAAATTATTGGTCACCAATTTAGTATAGTAAAAATTAATGACCAAACTATTTGGTCACGAGACAATATAAAATACTTACCTTTTTATATCTTAATATTACTCTAATTTAACTTTACAATAAAGAAACTAATTAAATATTTGATATTATACAACTTTTAATTATTTTCTCAGAATCTATAAAAGTTTAAAAAAAAACCCATAAAAAAACGTGCTACTATAAGTTAAAAAAAACCCAAGTACGAAAGCCCATAAAAAACCCAACGATATCCATCAAATATCCCTTTTTATAAAAAAAACCCAACGATAGTTTTATTCATAAAAAAACCCATCAATTCACTTAAAAAATGCATCTTTGATTCATTCTTCAGCTCCCCGCTTTGATTGTTCATCAGGTTTCAATTCAGCTTATTATACTTTGATTTCAACTTATTATTCTTTGATTACAGCTTGTTATTTTTTGATTCGCTTATTTGTGTTAATTAGTTGGTATCTTTAATTTCAGATTATTATTTTTTGATTCGATAAGGTTTTGATTCAGATTATTATTTTTGATTCGTATTAATTTTAGCTTATTATTTTTTGATTAGTTGATTATTTGTTGATTATTATTTTTATACTATTGATTTCACCTCATTATTCTTTGATTTGTATGAATTTGACTTTTAGCTTATTTGTGTTAATTAGTTGTGTTTGTTGGTTATTTAAATTGGGCAATTGGTTGTTGAGTATCTGATAATTCAGTCGCAAGTTGAACTCTTATTGAGTATTAAGTAGTTACGGATAGGGTACATAAACTATGGAGATAGATACTTTATATACTGAGTGTATATAATAAGGAGGTGTTTATTTTGGCTTATATAGTCGGCTTATGACTTATTTAGTTTTTCGGCTTATGTTTCATAACCTCGCTTTTGTGTTTTAATTTTTAAACTTTTCGGCTTATATAAGTTTGTTATGTCATAATGGACTTATATAACCCGAAAAGTTTTGAAATAAACCACAAAAAGTGAGCTTATGAAACCTAATCCGAAAACCAAATAAGCCATAACCCAACTATATATTAAAATAGGAATTTTACAAGTCTTAGAACCACCATTTCAATTGTTAATTAAAGTAGTATAGTAAGAAACAAACTAAACGGTTAAGCATAAACAAATATTATAAGTAGGCTTCATTTGTGTTCATTTTTATCATTCAATAACTTATGTGTCTTGATTTTACGCTTTGTGTCGGTTTGTGTATGCACGTATGTTTGGGGATTCACGAAGATGAGCATAAGGATTCCACAGGGCTCTATACCAGATATTCAGACATCGATCTCTCTATAACCAACATCCCCGTCAATTATCCTTTAGTAAGCATCATTAATATTGTTGATCTATGTTGGTTGAAAACTACACCATGTGTCATAGGCTCATTCTGACTAAATGCTAATCTTCCTTGGTTGAAAAGGGAACGAGAACCAATTTTTGATATTGAAATATATGTTCTCCATGATTTTTAATCAAAAACAATTGATTTTCTAGGTTGGCGTTGAGCGGGTTCCAAGAGTTTTTGATATGAACTCTCTTCATCCTTTCAAGAAGGAGGATATCATCAGCTTAGTGCCTGTGCATAAGGTGATTAATCACACCATTGCATGATAGTGGCAGATCATATTTTATTCGTTATTGTTCATATCGTTTAATATTTCGATTTTGTATCTATTGCAGCAAGCAACATGCTCGTCTGCTGATGGTCGCCAACTCTTGGAGTCATCAAAAATAGCTTTGGACAAAGGAAAGCTGGAAGATGTTGTTTGCTACGGGACCAAGGTACCAAACTTACATTTTGCTCATGTTCTAAACACGAATTAATATCAGTATCCCATTCATTCGTACTGCATCTTAAACAACGTTGCTGCAATACTTTTGGTGGTCTATCTTTTACAATCAGTACGAGCTAACATGTTATTACTTGTTTCAGGCTCTTGCAAAGCTATTTTTTCAGTCGTACCAGTTTTCTTCTTCTCAACATGACATTTCTTTTTCCTGTTTTCATATATATTATCAAAGATGAATTAAAGCCTGGGCTACATGAGATTCAGTACGCTCAAGAATGGCTAGAAATAACCCGAAGATACAATTCCATTATGCCACTTGCAAGCACTAAAAATTTAGGTGACTCGTTTTTCTCTTTTCTTTTTATTTGCACGTTTATTGTTGGTTACTATCTTTTGGTTATATTAGTGGATAGCTTGACATGAAAGAATGTCGCGAAGGGGTAAGGAGTAAGCTGCAATCTAGAGGGAGTAAACCTTTTCAGTTTGTACGCATAGTCCCATGCCAAAATTGTACTCAGACTGCTGCTTACGATTCATTTTCTGGTATACTTCTTTTAGAGTTTTGATGCATTTAAAAAGAAAATTCAATAAATTTATGATGTACATTTGTGATTGCTTCCTTTTTTCCCAGGACTTAAAGCGTAATCCTCAAGCTGAAGCTTTCTTACAATTGTTAGAACTTCCATCTGTTCTTGATCAAAGTGGGACAACTCAAAGCATCATCTTTTTCTAGAGGTATGAAATTATTTTTCTTGGGTAACCTGGCGCTTATTTGAAGCTTATTTCATCTTAAAATTAACCCATTGTTCATGGGCTTATAAAACTTTGTGCACCTGGTATCTTTTAGTTCTCGTTCCTCCACTGTTCTGAGATACTTATCTCTTTCCTTCACTGCTCTCTTTTTGAGGTTTTCTTAACTCAAGTTGTTTAAGACAATATTATGCAGAAGAACTTGCACAAAAAATATCGGCTAATTAGATACATCAAGTGTAATTATTAACAGTAGCTTGATTTTGGTTCACCATATTGTTAAATATTAAGTTTAGTGTTAAAGATTATTCACATTAGCTTGAATGTAATGTATTAATATTAAGTGTCTCTTTGTCCAGGGAGTAACCTGAAGAATCGTCAGGAAAGAAATGACAATTTCACTGTATTGTGGTTTCCTGCAAGGTATTACGGCAAGTTTAGTCATTTTCTTAGCAAGTTTAGTCATTTTCTCTTTCGTACATTGCGGGCAGTAACATAAAGTGTATAGCGTATCAAGAAAGATTTAAAGATTGTAGGTTTTAAGACGGTTGTGTTTAGAATAATGTTTTTAGTGTTTATTCATGTTCAGTGTTGTATTTCTGTAATAACATGGTAGACAAATGAATGCAATTGTTGGTATATGTTTTTAGTTTTTGTTTGTTTGGATTAATTTGCGTTATGTTTTCAAGTTTTGAATATTTGTTTCCCGTTTTGCTAAAAGTAAAAGGGTGCCAAAAAACCGAGCATTTTGTGATTTCGGTAACTTGTGGAGGTGACGAATTCTTGGTCACCAGTAAACCAAAATAGTGACGATTGGTGACCAAAATATTTGGTCTCTAACACATTGGTGACCAAAATATTTGGTCTCCAACAGATTGGTGACAAAAATATTTGGTCACCCGTGGTTTGGAGCTCTGTTGACCCCATCCAATCAGTGACAATTTGTTGGTCACTATTTGGTGACGAAATTATGTTTGGTCTACAATTGAATTTAGTGACGGACCTTTGGTGACCACTGGTGACCACCTATATCTGGTCATTAATCACTTTTAGTGACCATATTAGTACTTTTTGTGACCAAATATTTTTGTCAGTGAAAGCATTTTTTCTTGTAGTGATATATGGATCAAGTAACCTGTTCGGATAGGAAACTAAAGTATCTTCCTACAAATCTTTCTAATATAATTCAAAATTTGATGAAAATTATTGGAGGGTGAAATTGTGGGTCATTTGATTTATTCAATGAAAATAAGACATTTTGAATTAGGAATATAAATCGGATGATAAATCATTTCTCGTCTTGATAATCAATGTCTTACCTATTCAATTAGACGACATATTTACCACACTTAATGGCATAATTACATTTAAACGTTTTTCGACAACCCTCAGTCATCTATATATTAAGCTTTATATGATTTTTTGGAAGCTGTGTTTTTTTGTCTGAATTTATGTTTTGTTTGCTGGATTCTACTTACAACTGGATACGTTACAAGTTGGTTATTAAGATTCATTCTTTTTGTTAGAAGTTTGTTTTGTTTGGATTAATAAGTATCATCTGCTTTCTTTTATTAATTGATAATTGATTCAGCCTTTATTAATGATTATATTTACTCAGTTTTTATCTATTTACTGATATAACGTAATCCGAGTGATTATGGGTTGCCCGTCACCATAAATAGATATGCAACCCAGGGCACAAGCACAAAGAACTCTAGAGAACTCTATGGACTAGCATCTACCAGAAAGAAGTACATAGATCTGCGTGGAAAGGGACATGTGAACCACAAGCAACGTCCTTCACCGAGGGGGCTACCAGGAAGAGGAACAACACCCTTTCTCTAGGTCGTCATCGTTAAGAGTTTAATTTAGAGTCTTTTCAGGCTGAACTAGATTATGCTCTCTTTGAAGTTGCAAGGAAGAGAAAGAAAAGGATGGGTTCAGTTTTCGCAATTACATAAGGTAATTTGAATTTGAGCTATGATTTTCATTATGTTTCATACTAAAGGCCAATGAAGACCTAGGGGAAATGTAGGGAAGTTTTAAGGATTTACCGGGAGACAAACCCATTAGATAAGCTGCCGGTTTAGGAAATCGAGCATGCTGAATCACTTTAGGCGAATAACTTGAGCATTCAATTCTAAAGGTAATTCATAACCAAGGGTGTCAATCTCGGCCTATTTTTCAATGTTAGATTGCAATTACACTAATTGCGTAACCTTATAGATTATATTAAAAGGTTATTTAAAATGAAAATGGGTTAAATATGTAGAATGGTTAAAAACTCAGCAAATGTGTTCAAAGGCCTACCAAATTCTAAGCATGTTTCTCATAGAACTTAGACCATTTGTTCAATTCTAATACATTTAGTTCTTGGAACTATATTGACAAGCAATTTATATTTGGTCTTTATACTGACCTGTATTGAAAATTCATTTTGGGGCCGTTATCAAACCCGGCAGTTCTTAAACTATTAGAAGGTCTACATTGCCTAACCAAAACTAAATGTGATCACTTTTCTATGCTTTCAATTCTTTCCGAAAACAACACAGTGACGGCGTTTTAAAAAGCTTCAGAGACATCTACGAGCTGATCAAAGACACATTATATGTCATTATGAGAGAACCATTACACTATTACATACTATATTGGTAAGGTAAGAAATAAGATAATAATATGATTGATATTCAACAATTGCTTAGGGACAATTTGGATTATTTCCAGGTCCTCCAAAGTATATATAATTACCCCAATCCTTACCAAATCCGCGTTTAACATCATAACAGTTGGGAGTTTTTGCCAATGCCAACAACTCAGACGCTGGATATATCCTATTGTCGCTGTCAACTACTTCCACGTTTAAAACATACGCGGCTTTCCTCCACCTTTCCTCTGCCCAGTGACCACTACCCATTTGGGTCGACGTATGCATTGGATCATTGTTATTTACCACCTCTCCTCCAAAATTGACTTCAGTCGCGTTATTACAAAGGTCTGGAAATAAAGATGAGGGCCAATAACCTATCGTGTTATCTCCCACACGCAACCACCAGTTCGTAGTCCTTGGATCCTGAAAAATCAATATCAAACGATTATAACGGCAAAAACGTCTTTTACAGTATTCTTACCGGACTAAATTTTTACCTTCCATATGAAAATGGTAATCTCGTATTGTGGACCATTATATGCTGATACGGGATACACAGCACCTCCAAGAACGTGTGTACTACTAGTTTGGACGAACCCCGGACACAACAAATCATAGCATCCGGTATGATAATCATCAGGCTGTAACATTTGTTAGTTTGATTATATTTTGTAATCCATACTCAACTCAATCGCAAACCTACCTCTAAAAGTATTTAACTTCTGAGTGAGTCGTTGATTAAGTCTCAACATTACTTTCACGTGTGTGTTCTGTAGGACATGTATGTCAGCAGCTAATTAAATAAAATGTGTAACTAAACATATAACTTACAGTCCAATAAATAAATAATCTAGGGGAATCGTCCTTAAAATGGTGTGGGAAAACCTGCCATCATGACACACAAGAGCGTAAATCAATAATCATACAGAAGAACGGTATTTGCACTTTTTAGTTCATGATCAATATCTTTTTCTGATTGACTATTGATAACACATCAGAAGAAAGCGGCCATTCGATTGTTAAGATCAATGTAATATATAGTTAGTTCAACATTGATAGTTATAAATGTTTGTTAAGAATACAATTAAACATGGATTTGGAAAAATAACAAGATTGACGATACCGTCCAACCAGCTTCGATAGTGTTCAACAAACGATTTGGAGCCTCATGAATAATCCACATTTGTGAGAGACTAAATTCATTTACACCAGCAACATGTGGTTTCCATACATTAAAAATTGCTTTTCCACCATAGTATCCATCTTCATCTCCATCTACAGATCCTATTGCATGCTGCAAACGTACGCTAGTAATAAATCATGCATAAAACAAGGTTCTCTTTTTGTGTTTTAATATGACCTATGAGATGTAAATTGGGAGTACCTCATGTTTTGCTAAGCTTTGTGGACGTATTTTCTTTCCAAAAGAAGAAATAGAACCAGATGCTAAAATGTCATCGGCAGTTGTTCTACGGATCGGAATTGTTCCATTTGGACACGATTCACCATTTGAACTCCATACTTGCTTAACTTCCGATGCCCTCTCTGTTTGCTTTTCTTCATTTGGTATTGGCATCTCCGGCGGGCCCTGTTTATATATATTATTACCAAACAATGAGAAAAGCAATACGATAATTTTGAAATAGGTTGTGAAACTATATAACACATATATAGTTTTTGGGTTCGGATGAAAAGTATACCATATCTAATGTCCCTTTTAACATTGGAAGATCAAAAGCCGGTTGAAGGTGAATCAAAACGCAGTCTATTATATCACCATCTGGACTCTGATTCAGCATAAAAAAGACAAACATAAAATCAAAACACGTACAAACATCTGTATAAATAATCACATAGACTTTCAAGCTAAATTACCTTAATCGACTTCACAAAAGGCTTATTGATCTTCTTAAGATGATCGTTAATCAACTTCATCTTCTTTGACTCTAAACTTGACATAAAAGATTTATATTTCGCTTCAAAATTTTTAACATCTTTTATTGGAAAAACGGGTGTAAACAACAAGCAAAATAATATTAATGTGTATATGATTGAGGACGTTTGAGCATACATCGTTGTTGTATATATGTGTTTATGGACAGATTTTATGATGAGTGTATCAAATGAGAACAACTTAACTATAAATACTAGTACTACGTATATGGGTATAAACATATCAATTTATTTCTCCAAGCAGGTAAAATGGAATTAAGTAAATAAATCATGCATTTACAGTAATATTGACCAAAATAAGTAATTGCACTAGCTATTGTATTCTTTTTAAGAATATCTCAGTAGTCATTCTCAAATTGACCTCTTTTGGACGAGAATTATGTTTATGAAGTAATTGCGTTTAAATTTAAAGCCACCTTGAAGGACAAATCTAATTCATTTATTGTATTAAACAAAAAGAAAAGGTTCATCGTATTTGTGTATAGGTTCAAATAATTGATTAATATGTCATTAGAGCACAGGGAGCACAAGGAGTAGTCATGTCGTTGAGGTGGTGCCGTTGGCAAAAAGCAGTGACGGCTTTAGCACGAGAAATGTTATGGCACAACTTTTTAGAGGAAGTGGTGATTTGTGGTGCCATGGAGTATTTTTGGTGCCATAAAAGGTGTATATACCCCTTAGATTCCCCCCCCCCCCCCCCCCCCCCCACCCCAAAAAAAATAACTGAATAGCGTGAGCTGGTGTGGTTGGCGCCAGATCTTTGGCACCAGACCACAGAGTCCTGCGTCGTTCTCAAAAGTAGCGCCAAAGCTTGGCACCAGGCCATAACGCGACCACTCTCCCTGCTCTTATGTTTATAGTAATATGTCATTAAAGCCATGATAATTCAGTAACATGAATGATCTTATATTTCCATGTAAATCTAAATCAGCATGTACCCGTATGATGGAGCGGGTACCCAACCAATTAACAAAACAATAAGAAAAAGAAAATTGTATCGACCGGGTCTGATTCATTCATTTTTATAGATCCCAGTCGATTACTTTTGACAATTTTTATTTGCTAGCTGAACCGATGTCCACTCATGTTTCTGGTTAACCCATTTTCAGACGGCTTTTGTAAATGTATATATTTTTTTATTGTTGTAAAATATGAATATGTATAATTGTATCTTTAATAATGAGGTGTATTAATCATATATTAATTAGTATATTAATCATATATTAATTAGTATAAATTTTTTTTATTCTCAAATATGCATTTACAAAAGCCGTGTGAATATATAATTGTATGTTTAATAATGATGTGTATTAATGATATATTAATTAGTATAAATTATTTTTATTCTCTAATATGCATTTACAAAAGCCGTCTGAACATATAATTGTATTTTTAATAATGAGGTGTATTAATAATATATTAATTAGTATAAATTACTTTTATTTTCAAATATGTTTTAATTATTATGTATTATTAATATTTTTAATATATTTATTAAATTATAAGATTTTAAATAGGGCTGAGCATTGGGTTCGGACCGGACGGACTAAGATCGAACCGGACCAAAGACCGAACGGTCCAAAACCCCGGACCGAGACTAGACCGATCATTGACCGGTCCGGTCGTCTATAAGACATATTCGTAAGGTTTTTGGTAAGACCAAATCGGACTGAGGACCAAAATGGTCCAAACCCCCGGACTGAGTAGGGGACCGAAATTGTACGGTCCGGTCTGGTTTCCGAACCGGCCCGATCGATGATCCAAAATACTCACCCTTAACTTTAAGTATTGCTATTTTAATTTTATAGATCTGTTTTAGTAGGTTGTACACATTGCATTAGTAGATGTAAGTTGAATTGTCAAGTATACTAAACTATCTTAAAGGGACGTCTTGTTGATCCCAAACTTAGATCGATTTAGCTTTATGTATACGAGATTAGATCAAGTAATACACTTAGAGAAACCTTTGTATATGTATATGACAATCTAAGTGTTATGCGGAATTAACACTTAAACAAGAACACACAAGATATAAACAAACTTTCACTTTGATTAATGATATCAAACTTGCTTACAATGAAAGTAGTTTACGTATGAAAACTTATATTGAACATTAACCTAAAGGTCTTCTTTTATAGACATAAGAATCCTTGTACAATAATCTACGTATCAACTATTCTAGGTAAAGATAAGTATAGAAAATACATTGTTGTTCCTATCTTTACTAGAAGTAATCTAGAATACAATAAACGCCTAGAGTATATCCTTCCATCAGTGCTTGTCTTCAATGTATCAACGCTTGACTTTGTCTTGTCAACGCTTGAGCTGTCAGCGTTTGTATTACTCCTTTCAACGCTTGTTTTACTCTTGTCAGCGCTCAAGTAGACTGGCCATAATTTATTCCCAACAATCCTCCCCTAAACTTGATATCTACTCTAGTGATCAAGTTTTTGAATAAACATTAAGGACTAGGAGGAATCTTACAAACCTTCTCATATTGGTAAAAAATAAATCTGATCAAGTCTTTTGCCACATCACTTGAATAATCAATATCCAGCTGAGTGTTCTTCATCTTCTCCAAGACTTCCTTGGACATGAAGTACTGACCATCCACAAGTAGATACTCAGCAAACTTTGTAGAACTCAAATAATAAACACCAGCAGCTGAATACAACCTCCATTGAAGACCACTGAGATCATCTTCAAGATCCTTCCAAATAGCAGGATCTTCATCAATTGGTCCACACATTCTCTTGAATGTTGACCACAGTTTTATTCCATTGACTGAAGTTGGTGCTTCAGTCACATACACATACTTGGCTTCTAATAACCTCCATAGGTCTACCAAGTCTTCTCTGTCCAAACTTGCAAACAAAGATATATATATATATATATATATTTTTTTTCCAAAACCCACATTCATCTTCTTCATAGCTTACAATTGGGTTTCTGGAATCAAGTGGTAACACTTGTACCATATCTAAAGCTTCTAATGGTGAGAGCTTGAGGCTCTTTCTTATGACAACTTCACTTGGATGTAATGGATCCATATCTTTAGGAAACTCAAGAGAAAATCCCTTTTTCACTGGTCTGGGAACAAACATTTCCTTCTTGAGCTCCATTTCCTCTACAAGTTCTTCTTTTCTTTCATCTGAAAGAAGTCTTAGAGTGTTTGCTTCCTGCACTCTAACCCAAATGGGATAAGCTCTACATTCTAACTCATCAAATGTCAACCCAGTCAATTTCTTATAAGTCCATCCTGTTCCATGACTTCTGAGCAGCATAAAGTACAACTCCTTTCTATCCCTTTTCAAATTTGAGAGAACATTGCTTGCTTTTGTGTTTCAGTATGACCTTGCAATCCTTTTATACTCTGAGAAGAATCTCCAAACCCCATATCTGATCTGAAATGGTCAAATGTGGATTCTCTATACACCTTTCTTCCCAAGCATGGTACATCTGAACCACCTCTGGCATATCAAAATCAACCTGCAATTTCAACTCATTCAATTTATCCTTGGCCAGCTCATCACCATACTCAAGTCTTTCTGGTTGTTCTATGATCATAACACTTGAGTCTGAACTAGCTTCATCACTTCCTTCTTGCTCTTCTGAAGTGACAACAAAAGGTGATTCACCCACCTGCTTTCTTTCTTGTTCCACAATTTGTGCAGCCAACCTTCTATCAAATTCAATTTGTGCTGCATTCTTTGGAACAACTTCTTCTACCATAATACCCTTACCCTTATCTAATGGATCAACTGTTGGTAAGGTAGATGGTAATACCTGTGAAGAAACCTCTTTGATGATGGATGATGACTGGAATATATCAACCTCATTTGCAGATCTGTCAACGTCCAATTATGCTTTGTCAACGCCCAAGATACTCATGTCAGCGTTCAAATTCTCCTTGTCAACGCTCAAATTTCCTACCTCAGCGCCTTTTGCAATTTCCTCCAACATGGCTGTAAATGATAAATTTAAGTTTGTAGGAGAGACCAGAGACTTATCAAAACCTGTCTGTTTCTTCAAACTTGTTAGGGCCTCAGCAACATCCAAAGATTGACCATCATGAGAGCCCTTATCACTCACATTTATTTGTTCATCCTCCCCTTTGTAAGAATCCTCCATCCCTCTCCTTGTACTAGCAGTCTCCAAGATAACAATCCTCTCCCTCAATTGCTTGAGTTCAAGGCCTTGTGTGCTGACAACTTGTACCAAGTCTGCATTTTGCGTTTGCAAGCTCATGCAGACAGCCGTCAATTCCATTAGGGTCATTGGTTCCAATCTGCCCTCTTCTAAAAGGGTATTTGACCTCCCAAGTTAGATTCATTGGGCATGGATGAGGTCTTAATGATGGTAGGACTGTCTTGGCCAGCTTCTAAGCCAGAACCAATAGTCCCAGCCTCATCCACACCAACCACACTTGTGGTGGTGGTTCTCTCTGCTACATGGCTATGACCACTAGAGGAGAACACTCCAGTAGTCCTTTGGCGTTTTTGTAACCTATATTGTGTTGGGGGAGAAGAAGATGTGGATTGGGTGGATGTGGGTTGGTTAAGGGGTGTTTGGGTCTGTGAAGGTTGTGTGTCAACGTTTGAAATAGGCACATCAACGCCAACATTTAACGTGTCAGCGTCGAAGGGTTCTTGGTCAATTTCCATATGGTGTGGTGAAGGTAAAGGTTCAGGTATTGGGTCAATTTAGGGTTGGGGGTTTGGTTGGGGTTGAGCTGCGTCAATGACAGCAATCATAGCTGGGGTTAGGGGTAGGTCACGATGTGGGGGTGAGTTCATCTTCATAAAAAATGCTTTATTTTGCACAGGGATCTCATAAAAATCATCATGATCCCTTGTGCAGTAACCTTGGATATCAAAAACCATTTGTAAAAATCTGGGATAAGCTAAAGTCATTTTGTTCCCTTTATTTTTACACATGCCCTCAAAAATCATTTTGGAATAATTAAATTTTTGCCCAGTAGCAATACACACAATAGCACTAGCAATAGATCTATTGATCTCATTGTGTGCAGTGTACTTGGGACTCAAACATTGTAAGAGGACATGTATTAGGTACTTCCAGGCTGGGGGAAACTCCTGTTTATGATATTTATTTAAAGTTCCTTGAGCAGGAAAAGGATAACCCAAAGCCCTTAGTCCTTGTTCCAAAACTGTTTAATATGTGTGACAGGAATGAGTGGTGCATGAGAAAGAGCATACCTGAAAGGAGATGCGTTCAAATATGCCACCATTTGTGTGTATTGGGGAAACAGAGTATCATCAGCTTCAAGATACGCGATCATGTTGTGTTGACTTCTGAATCCTAATTCCAAATCACTTGGTTTGAATTTTGGTGCCATTGTTGAAAGTTGTTTGAATGATTGATAAAGATGAAGTTGATAAGAGAAAATTGTGTTAGACAAGAATAATAGGTACCCTGTTTAAAAATAGGAGCCAAATATATAGGAGAAGAAAATGCATGTGATTGGCCCAAAAATAGGCAAGTATTTTCAAAATGTAATCATGAAATTATTGAAAAAGAATAAGTTTATCTCATGCATTAAATGAAAGTTATCAGCTCCCAAAATTACGGCCTAAAAATATGTCAAAAAGTAACAACTGGGTAGGTCCCATTGAGTGTCAACGGTCAAAAATAACCTATCAACGCCCAACGGCTATATTCTTGTCAACGTTTGCCATAGCCATGTCAGCGTCTAAATTGGTCACAACAACGCTTGGAAAAATACTTGTCAGCGTCCAAAAAAATAAAAATGTTTAAAAATGAAAAATGACCTTAACAAAGTAATTTATCCTAGAGAAGATAACCAAAAAGTTGATAATTGTTATAGGGCGGCAAGCACTGTCCAGTTATGCACACTTGCTTATGCAAGATAGACATAACAGTCCTCTAGTGTTCTTTGCTAACCAAAACTCTTAACAACTAATTTACCTTATAAAATTCCTTGTTACTCCCAGGTAAATCCCATAACAAAATCATTCCCAAGTCTCCCAGCAGACCACAACCAATTCTAGGCCAAAAATGTCTTGGCAACATGCATAGTATATCAACTTTGCATGCTACAGTGCCTCATGATTTAGTAAAACTAACTCATACTCACCTGTGGACACAATCTAGAACTGTGATAAGAGTATCATATGGATACCCAAACATCCTAAAAGTTCCTAAAACCTCCCCTTAAACAGTGATACATAAGTTACCAAAAATATGCATGAACATAAAAAATTTATGTCAAGATAGGAATGAAAAATTCCAACCATCATCCATAAATAAAACATGTCCAAATGCTTCTCCAATGATCCATAAGCAACTCTGTATCCAATGGTATACTGCTAACACCACCTGCACATTTAGATTGAAAACCACAAAACTAACATTGTTGCTGACAACGCCCCGATAACACATAACAGCGTTGAGGGAAGCTTTGTGAGCGTTAGACAAATATATTGCTGACAACGTCAAAAAACACTTATCAGTGTTCAAGTAACCTTTGTCAGTGTTAGAAAAATATAGTGGAAAATCTAAACCCTCAAAAAGACCAATAACAATGCATTATCCTGTACATACTTTTACAAAAAGACTCCAAAACACATATTATGTGAGATTGATCATTCCAATACTTGTTACCAAGTATTGAAACCTCCCAGCATCAAAAGGTTTAGTTAGTAAATCTGACACATTCTCTTCTGTGTCAACCCTATCTGGCTGTATTAAACCTTTTTCAAAACAATCTCTTATAAAATGGTGTCTAATTTCTATGTGTTTAGTTTTAGAATGATGTACAGGATTCTTAATAATGCATAAAGTGCTGTTATTGTCAACAAATATCTTGGTATGCATGAAATTATACCCATAGTCCAACAGCTGATTCTGAATCCATAAAACTTGTCCACAACAAGCAGCTGCAGCCACATACTCAGCTTCAGTTGTAGAATTAGCCACCACTGTTTGTTTCTTGCATTGCCAAGATATCAACCAGCTCCCAAGAAACTGACATCCACCAGTTGTGGATTTTTTATCAACTTTATCACCTCCATAGTCACTGTCTGAATATGCAATCAGCTCCAATGGTGAATCCTTTGGGTACCACAAACCAAGACTAGGATAGCATCTCAAGTATCTAAAGATCCTCTTCACAGCATAAAGGTGACATTCCTTAGGAGTCACTTGATGGCGTGCACAAGCACACACATCAAACATGATGTCAGGTCTGGAGGCTGTAAGATACATCAATGATCCAATCATGGATCTATAGTGCCTGACATCAACATCTTTCCCATCTCCAATCTTTCCCCAAGGGTGTTCTCTATCCATAGGAGTAGTAGCCCTCTTTTCATGTGGAGAAAAGCCAAACTTCTTCAAGATCTCTGCCACATACTTATCCTGGGAGATGAAGATACCATCTTCTTTCTGCTGAACTTGTAAACCAAGAAAGAAGTTCATCTCCCCCATAGCACTCATCTTGAATTTGTCTGTCATAAGCTTGGAGAAATCCTCACTCGTCTTTGGATTAGTAGACCCAAAAATGATGTCATCAACATAGACCTGAACAAGCAACACATTCTTACCTTTCTTCTTTGTAAATAGTGTCTGATCTATGGTGCCCCTCTTGAATCCATTGTCCACTAAATAAGTAGACAAAGTACCATACAGAGGACTACTTCAAGAGCAAGTATCCACATTTATTCGTAGACGGACCTAAGGAGAAGTAATCCCCGGGACGGTGCTCTCCTAAGGTGGTGAGGATGTAAAACCCACAAAATAAGGTCATTACTTAATCTTACTTTTCAAATATTTTTGAAGTATTTCATAATATTAAATATTCTTATGTTTAACGGTTTAAGTTGAAACCGATATTAAATATTTTATTTTAATATTTTGACGAGCAACGAGGACTACTAGTGATCGCGATACCGACGGATGCCCACAATTTTATATTTTATTATCAATCGTTTCGATATTTAATATTTTCGACGATATCGTTTTAGTTACGTATCGAGTCGTTATATTATTATTTTTCGTGTGCGTTTAAACTTTTAAGTATTTTTATGAAACCCGAGTCCCGTAAATATTTGTAAAATTGACTTTTAGTCATTTCCCGCTTTTTAACTAATATTTACATTTTGGACCAAAACTATCTAATATTTGCAAATAACACCCTACCTACACTATATAAATCTTTTCCACTAAAATTGTCTCATTTATTTTATACAAATAAAAACACACAATCCTCCCCTCCCCTCTCTTGTACAAACCATCCATTACCACCACCTTAAAACCATCATCAACATTTTTTCTAGCTTGAATCTTCCAAAACCAAGCAAAGTCCCATCCTTAGAATTCAAAGGGCTACATTTTGGTACAAATTTTAGCTACATGCATCATACTTTTTAATTTTATGAACTTTGATCATTTATATAGTTATATGATCATCTTATCATATTGATTTTATATTGTATCCATGGACTTTTTAGTTTTTGTGGTTGAAAGAATTAAAATTTTTGTAAAAATGATCATGCATGTATTAGTAGTAATCATCAAATGATGTTTATGCTAGTTTTTCACTAAAAACTTATTTTTAAATTTTTGGGTTTTTGATTTTGATGATGATGCAAGTGTTAGGGATGGTTTATGATGATATTAGGGGTGTAGGATGATGAGGAAAATTGTTAGAATTGATCAAAAATATGATTTTGTGGGATATTTTGAAAGATGATTTTGGGCAGTAGGTTTGAGGCCGTTTTTGGGGGTCTTACTGTTTGTTAAACACTTAACTAATAGGATAGGGTTGTAGATAATTTCGTTAGCTTCGATTTCATATAAAGTAGGCCTTCCAACTCCAAACGAGGTGGAAGATACACTAGTTTGATTTTCGTGTACCGGGAGACGAGTGTCGACACAATCCGAAAATTGTTGTCGATATTTGGATCAAATCTCGGGGACTATAAAATGAGTTTCAAAATGATTCAAGGGCTGGTCTCAGGCTCCAAGTTTAGCATTTTGAGTCTATTTTTAGAATCAAGTGGCGGTTTTACAAATGGAGTTGTTTAGAATGGTCAAAATGGTTTCGTAAGTCAAGGTCGCTAAACTGTCCGGATTTTGTGATTCAAAGATGAGTCGGGCAGGGAACTTTAGAAGTAAAATCTTTTAATGGGCTTTTGGGAGGACTTTCTATATATAGTAAGTAAGTTCTCTGAGTAGTATCATAAAAATTTGATATGTTTAAGTATGGGAAAACGGCTTGGACATTCGGTATGTTCCGGCAGATTTTTATTAAAGGCATATAATAATAAAATGAATATATAGCAGAGTATAATAGAACCACTTGCATCGTTTTCTCTCGAGTTGTCGTGATTTTATACTTGAGTTTGATTTTATTAAGTATCATTTATTTCTCGAGTCTATTATTAATGTACGCACCTTATTTGCTAGGTTGCGGTTGTCATGTTTTTCGGGCATCTACTATCGTCGGCGATCGTCTTCAACTACTATAAGTACTAAGGTGAGTCTATAGCCTCGTTTGCGCAATTATACGATTTTAAAAACCCGCGAGGGGGAATACATGTTTTGTAAACTTAGAACACAAGATTTTTATGGTATGCTTTGTCCCACTATGAATGGACCCGTGGTTGCCTTTAAATTGCATTAAGTGATTGCCTTTGTTAAAACCTCAATTATGGACCGTTAATTAACCTATGATGGGTTAACCGCTAGTACAATTAATAGATCTATGGGGGAAGCCGCCCCGGTTCAGTTTTTGTGGACTTGTCATAGAAGCTTAGGCCCGACCTCCACACTGTTTGAGCATATTGTATTGAGAAGTCAGGTATACGGCAATGTACCAATAATCTGGAGGTAACCGACAATTAATAAATCTCTCGTCTTATTAGACTGATATGGGAGTGTCTAAGGGCTTGGTTCCATGAGCTTATTGCAATTTATGCTAAATACAATTATCATTGTTGATGCAAATTATTAGATGCTTGTTGCCTTTAAGCATGCCACAAACTTATAATCTTTGCTTGTGTTCAAAATGATTATATAAACCTATAGATTCACTCGGCATTTTTGCTGATGATTTTCTCACATGTATTTCAGGTAATCAGGAAGGGTGAAGCTTGGAAGCCACGGGAATGAATGTTGTGCACTACTTTGCAATATAAACTCTTTGAATATTTGTCGTTCCTTTTGTTCAAAACAATTTAAATCTTTTTTTTTGGTTGTACTTTGGTTACGATGTCTTGGGACGACGCTACTCTGACAAATGTTTTAGGAACGATAAATTTGAAACGTCTCTTTTCGAGTCGTTCTTTATAAATTATGTGTTGTAGTATCATTGTTTAGCACCCAAAGATGTATTCCGCTGCGTGTAAATTTGGGGTGTTAAACATACCATGCTCTAGGGGCTTGATGAAGTCCATACATAGCCTTCTTGACTCTATACACTTTGTCAGGATTCTCTGGATCCTCAAAACCAGGAGGCTGCATCACATATACCTCCTCAACAATTTTTCCATAGAGGAAGGCACTCTTGACATCCATTTGATAGACAGTGAAGCCCCATGCAGGATGCATAGGCTAAAAAGATCCTAATAGCTTCAATCCTTGCAACTGGTGCAAAGACCTCCTCATAGTCTATCCCCTCCTTTTGTGTATATCCCTGAGCCACTAATCTTGCCTTGTTTCTGACCACAATACCTCTTTCATCTCTCTTGTTTCTTAGAACCCATCTTGTCCCTATAGGTCTGACATATCTGGGACAATCAACCAGCTCCCAAACATCCTGAATTGCAAATTGGTGAAGCTCATCCTGCATTGCTTCCACCCAACTTGGTTCTTTGAGAGCATCAAATATTTTCTTGGGTTCCTGTTGTGACAGAAAACAGGCAAACAAACATGCTTGCACAAGAGGGGTATCAACCTTCTTGTGAATATTGGCAATAAATCCACCAAGACCTTGATGAAATCTTCTAGTTCGAACAGGAGTCATAATATCACCAATGATTTGAGAAGTGGGGTGATTCTTCATAGTAGAAGTGAGAACTCCTCCTTCAAACAGTCTGGTGTCTTCAACCTCATTCTCTAAGTTGCCAATATCTTCTTCATCAGACTCTCTTTCATCAACATGAGGATGAACCTCTTCATATACATTGGAAGGTTCACCCTGTTCAAAAGTAGAAGAGAAAAGATGTGCAAAAGTGTTGTCAACGCCTGAACCTTGGTTGTCAGCGTATGGGCTAACAACGCTTGAACTATTGTTGTCAACGTCTGAGCCATCAACGTCTGAATTGGTCTTGTCAGCGCTAGATTTGCCTTTGTCAGCGCCTGAAGGACCATGCATGTTGTTATCTGGTGATACTTGGGGACCACCATTTTCTCTTCCAGCAGCAGCAGCAAAAGCATCTGTCCATATGGGAATTGTGACATACTCTAGTATAGGAGATGACTTTTCTGCTTGTGATCTAACCTTTTCATGAACCTGTATACCTGAAACATCAACAACTTGTTCTTCCACAACATTTGAAGTTGCCTTCACAATGTCTAGATTAGTGACAGGCATATAATTTAAAGTCCTAGATAAAGGTTCCAAGTCAAACAACCAATTTGGACCACTTTCAGGATCACTAGGTTTATTCTCTAAAAACCTAACATGTACTCTTTCAAGTATACGTTTTTCCTTTTTAAGATAAACCCTATATCCCTTGCTCTGCACTGAATACCCCATGAAATAGCCTTCATCACCTTTTGCACTAAATTTACCTAAGGCATCACTAGTATCTAAAACAACTACATGACAACCAAAAGGTCTGAGAAAACCAATATTAGGTTTTCTTCCCCAAAGTAACTCATAAGGTGTTTTGTTCTGTATTTTGTTGACCAATGCTCTATTTTGAACATAGAAAGCTGTATTAACAGCCTCAGCCCAAAAGGCTATAGGAAAATGAGCATCAGCCAATATGGTTCTGGCTGCTTCAATTAGGGTTCTGTTTTTCCTCTCAGCAACCCCATTTTGCTGGGGGGGGGGGGGTTCTGGCAACACTAAATTGCCTAGTAATTCCTTTCATGGCACAAAAATCATCTAACACTTTATTCCTAAATTCACCACCATTATCACTCCTAAGCATTTTAACTTCATTACCAGTTTTCTTCTCAATCTGAGTGATAAAATCAATTAAAGTGTCAGCTGTGTCACTCTTCATAGCTAGAAAGAAGGTCCAAGTAAACCTAGAAAAGTCATCTGTGATAACAAAGCAGTATGATTTACCATTCAGACTCTCTATATTGGTTGGACCAAATAGGTCCATATGAAGCAAGTGAAGAGGTCTAGTACTAGAGTGCACCTGTTTTGACTTGAATGAGACCTTGTGCTTCTTGCCTTTAAGACATGCAACACAAGAGTGGTCATTGTGGAAGGCCTTCTCAGGCAAACCATCAACCAAGCCAAGTCTCACAAGCCTGTTTATATTTTTAAAGTTTATGTGCCCTAGTCTCCTGTGCCATTATTTACTTTCATCTACTAAAGCTTTAGCATAAAAACAAGACATATTGTTATTCATTCTAATCCCATTCAGATTCACATTGTATATGTCTTTATGCCTAGGTGTTCTATAGTCGATATATTTCTCATCAGGGATCTTGTAATCCTTTCTTAATACCAAACATTCAGTATCAGTAAACAGAACTTTATTTTTGTTATCACAAACTTGTGATACACTAAAAAGATTGTAATCAAGTTCCTTTACCAAAAATACGTTCTCAAAACGCAAGTTCTTGGTGAGAAGTGTTCCTTTGCCTGTGATAGTACCATATCCGCCTCCAAAGTAAACCATATCACCATCCATAATGGGAGTGAAGTTGGTCAAATAATCTTCCTTCCCTGTCATGTGCCTTGAGCATCCATTATCCCAATATCCAAAATCATTGACCTGTCTTTGAATGCCCTGCACATAAAGAAAACAAGTTAGTTTTCTTTGGGAACCCAAGCCTTAGAAGACTTGGATTCATCTGGTTGTTCAACAAGAACAGACTTAGTTCTCATAACAACCCTATTTTCATCCTTCTTTGGATGAAATACCCAGTTAACCCCAATAGGTTTTGTAATGACTTTTGAAAGGTATTAAATCTGTTGCAGGTCATTGAAATCCCATTATCATTAGGGTTTTGTTCTTTCTTTGGTCTCCATGTTAAGCTTGAAGAAGCTTTAGACCCCTTTCACGGTAGTTGCAAATATTTAGGTCTGGTCACGTTTCTGTCAGCGTTGGAATTGGTCTTGTCAACGCTGAAATTACCCTTGTCAGCGTTGAACCTAGGGTTTGCTACAGAAACCCATTGCCTATTAGACCAAGTATTTGTCTTTTGAAATGGTCTTTGTCCATGAGTGTTAGACCCTCTAGTGAAGAATGGGACATGTCTAACAACTTGTGGAATTTGCTGCACACAAGGTTTAGGTCTGACAATGTTTGACTTTCTAACAACGTTGAATTAGGGAGCGTTGACACACTTATATGCTAAATGTGAAAAGCTACCATAAGTGTAACAGGCTTTTCTAGACACAACCCTAGGTCTAGAAGAGAAGAAGCCTGTTCCATCATTGCTAACTTGGCTCTTAGGTGACCTAGTATTCCTATACATCTCTACATACTTAAGGCTAGGTTTTCTAACAGTGTTTGAGCCAAGATCAACAGCCTTACCAGTGATTGGGTTTGTAACCTTAATGGGAGTTGACTCATTAGGACTTTCACATAACAAGCCACCCTTAACAAATAAGGTAGGGTTGGCTTTCTTCCATTCATTCAAGTCAGTCAACTTCTGTTGATACTCTTCAACTGGGGTAACAACTCTTGGTGGAGGAATGAATTCCTCCTCTTGGAGTTCTGGCAAACCAGTCCAAGATAGGTCCTTTTGTTGGACACCATAGAAGTCACCAGCTGGTGGTGGAACCACAGAGTAGTCTTTCATCCCAATCCCAGTCATATCCTTAGGATCCCTTTGTTTACTCACACATTCTCCTAGGGTTTGTGTGGCCTAATCAAATCTTTGAATTTTAAGGCCAACATTATCTTTATTCTTAATGGCCTCATCTAACTTAGCCTGTAACTCACCATTAACCCTTTCCATGATACTCCTAATATCATTACTAGCATTCAACTCATGTTTTAAGATATTTATTTTATCTTTCAAGTCAAATTCCATTTTCTTGTATTCAGAAACTGTCTTCTCAGTTTGAGTGAGAGCTAGTTGATAGTTAGACAGTTTGCATCTCTCAGTACTCACATCATCTAGTAATCTTAACACCTCTTTGTTAAGTCTTTCAGTATTTAACCTACAACCTTTAATACAAAAAGCATCATCGTATACCTCATTATCAGATGAAGAGGAGGAGTGTGCCATGAGAGCATATTGAACATGCTCTTCTTCTTCTATCTCAGCAACCAAAGCTTTATCCTCTTCCACATCCTTAGCCAAATAGCTCCAATCCCATCCCATGCCATCAATTCCTTGAACTGCAACCATGGCCTTAGGATCCTGAGCCTTAACAATCTGGCTTGAAGGTTTGCTAGCATCATATCTTCTAGGAGATCTGCATTCCCTCATGAAGTGCTAATGTAGAGATTTTGTATCAATTAAAATTCGTTTTCTCGGTATCTCTTCGAATTGATCTCGGGTTAATTGTGTGAGATTAGTTGTTCTTGGTGAATCAAATAAAGAGAGGTCGTTGTCTAAAACTAAAGGAAAATAAAGACTTGAACAATTAAAGATAAAGTGAAAACGGTAAAAGGAAACAATGAAAGATAAAAACTTGGCGAAAAGTAAATGACGAGAATTTAAAAGGCAAATAAAAGTAAACGACTCAAATTAAAACTTAAAATAAAAGGAAAGCGAGTAAAAGTGCAAATAAAGAAAAGGCGGGAAAAAGTAAAGTTTAAAAAACTGAAACTGAAAACCTATTCGGAATAAGTATTCCGAATAAGGATGACTATGCGGAATAAAGGAGAAAACGTCCTATGCGGAATGTAAAGCTATGCGGAATAAAATTGTCTATGCGGAAAACAAGGACCATTCGGAATATATAAATATTCCGAATAAAGCTGGAAAAAAAACATGCAATTCGGAAAATTGAAAAGTTCCGAATAAGGAAAAAGAAAAAGAGCTATTCGGAAAATCCGAGTCTATGCGGAAAATTCCCCTATGCGGAATAATCTGAACATTCCGAATAGGGTTCCTATGCGGAATATTTAAGATATTCCGAATAGGATTACCTATGCGGAATATTAGGACATTCCGAATAGGGAAACAAGAAATCCAACCATTCGGAATAACCGATATTCCGAGTAAGGGACGAAATTTAGCAGTTATTCGGAAAGTCTGGGAAAGATACAGTAACAGAGACGAGACTCAGAAAATGAAGAACAAAGTACGAATTTGATTAAATCTATCCAAATCGAACCAAAAGATTAAACCAAAACAACCAATAAACATCAACTAACAATAATCAATCAACATAAATCATCAAAACTAACAAACAAAGCCAAATCAATCAAAACCCACTTGATTGAAAAATAAGAAAACTCAAGAACATGAACACAAAGATTAAGAACAAATCAAGCAAGAAAGGAAGAAGGAGATTAATAATAAAGTAAAGATTAACATTAATTAAATGGAAACTTACTTGGAATTAAAGGAAAATTAAAGGTGCATTACATGAAAATAAGGTGCATAAAATTAAAGAACATGAAAATGAAAATGGTGGAAGGATGGGTTGTCAAGCCACCAACCACTCTCAACAAATGAGGTTGGTTGGTATTTATAGGGAGATTAGGGAGGAGCTTAGGAAGCTTCCTCCCTCTTTCTTCTTTCTCTTAATTGCACACTTGGGTCCTTGATCTCTTTAATCTTTTGTTAGTCTTCTTAGTACTTGGACTTTGTCTTGGGATTTCTTCAAACTCGTCTTGTATTTTCTTCATAAATAAGACTCGAGTTCTTCGGCTTTTTAGTAAACTTCCATCTTTGACTTTTTCTTCGATAAATCTTCAGAATTGGTCTTGGACTTCCGTTCTTTTTCCACTCTTGATCTTTCGACTTCATCTTTCGTCTTTTTTTTCTTCGATAAAAGCCCGTGAATGTCGTGTTTCCTCCACTTTTCACCTTTTCGTCCTAAATTACAACAAAAACACAAACCACGCATAATTCCGACATAAATGACATAAAATACACGTTTTGGCTCGGTTATTATTGTAATTAAGTGGTAAAAAGGATGGGTGTTTACACACCTATCAAATCCCCTACACTTGACCATTGCAATGCCCTCATGCAATGCATTAGTTACAAAGCATGTTTACATTTTTCATCATAATCAATCCACGTTGGCCTTTATTAAAGAGATAGAAAATTATGAAAATGCAAAGAAAAGAAATTAAAAGCATACCTTGGGTTTTGAAAATGTCATGAATAATCATCATCCTCAACTTTTCACTTTCTCCATACCAAGCTTAAAAACGAGATCATTGTTATTATAAGTTAGTAAACTAACACGAACTCATGTGGGCCAATTATTCACTTAGACTCCCTTATTCCTATGGGTATCTCTTATATTTTATTATTTGTCTTGAATGATCACGAGGATGCATTGTTAGACTTATTTCAATAATTATTAAGTCTGAAAATAAAGTGCACGATTTAATCAATAGTTAGCTAAAGGACCAAATCTTTTAAAACTGCTTCTCGGGATATCAAAAAGTTCATATCTTGGCATAACTTGGTTCGCGATTTGAGACCTTTCTCGGGCCGATATTTGGCAGCGACTTCATACTTCAAATCTTGAGAGACGTTCATGAAATAATGGTCTTCTCTTCATAATTGGAATTTCTTCTCTTGGAATTGTTGAGAGATTCTTCATATATGGACCACGACTTCTTCATTTTTCTCCAATCTTTATTTTGGATTTTGATATACAACGATCCGCCTCCTTTATTGACTTGGATCTATTTATCCTCATACCTTGTTAGGGTCTTTTCGGATACACTTCTCCATGACTTTTTGGGAGTTTTTGCTTTTCGTCGTGTGTCTCGATCCTTTATATTGATTTTCGATAAATGATTCTTCACATCACTTTTGGATCTTTAGCAACAAAACATAGCCCTCATGCCTTGTTAGGGCCTTTTCGGACTCGCCAATCTTCGCGCCCCGCTTCATAAGTTATGCCTTGGCTATGAACTCTCATCATTACCGAGCAACTTTTAAACGATCTGGGGCTAGAAGCTAAGTAACTTTTCAAATCGTACAACCTTATTTATTAGCAGATAAATTTATTAGCAAGCGATGGGAGAATAGGCTTATAATTAACTCACATAAATTCACGAAAGAATACCGACTTATAATTGGCTCTATCATCTCTCATTCTCCACAGTTTAAAATCTCAAGTAATGAGACTCGTGGATACTTAGCCAATTAAATCAAAGTTTTGGGTTTTCGAGTCGTCTATAGGATCTTGCAAATTCTTAGACTCTTTCGAGTTTAGAAATCGCATCTTAAAGTTCCCTTGATAAACGACTCTCTAGGATCAATTATAGAAACTTGCGAAAAGTTCTTGTTCTTAACCCCTGAGAGTTAAGACTTTCGCGTTTTATAGTTCCCTATATAAAAGCCTAGCAAAACTTGACTTAAACACGTTAAGGATACTAGCTAGAGTAAACTCGGATTGAGTCAAAAGATTCACAACGTTTGAAAATTAAAACCACTTATTAAACATTTATTCTAGCAAAGAAAGAAAATAACTATACAAAGGTAAAAACTAATAGGCCAAAATAGATCAAAAATTTTGAAAAATGTCGAAAAATCGATTTTCTGGTTAAAATGAGGACAAATACAAGGAAAAGACCACTTAACTTCGATAGAAGTCCCCCCTACACTTAAGATAAACATTGTCCTCAATGTTTAAGCATGTGGGAGTAAACTCCCCTACACTTAGGACATTGTGCACGTTGTTTAAATCTCGCTAAGGAAGAGACAACTAAAGAGATTCCTATTTTAATATTGAGAAATATAAAATAGTGAATCGAAAAGAGTTTAGGATAGAACCGGGAAGAAGGGAACACAGAATCACGGTTCGTCAAGAGTCATCAAGAGTGTGTCTTTGAAGTTCTAATCCCTGCAATGATAAGAAAGAAAACAAGAAACTCCAACGGGGGCTCCCCCCTACACTTATGATGAAAATAGATAGATAATTGGGTTGCCTCCCAAAAAGCGCTTGTTTTTGTTGACCGAGTCACGAGCCTGACTCGTCCCCGAATTAAATGGTCCATGGGGAAGCCTCGAGTGTGATACCGGGATCAAAGACCTTGTCCTCGTTCCCGGTGGACATCAACAAAGGAGAGGCGGGGGAATAAGTCTTGAAAGGGAGAAAGGTCCTTTCAACATACGTAAAGTATGTGAATTCAAGATCCACGGGAGGTGGGTTGGGTAAAGTAAGCACATTGTCATCCCCCAAAAACAATGAATGCTGAGCAAACGGCAAAGCCGTATTGTTATCAATCATAGCATAATCAATGTCACCTCCCGGATCAAAGCACTCATCCTCCGAGATAGTCTCTAAAGGGGAGGATGAAAGGTGCTCGGGAGGGGGACTTGGGACAATATTTTCCTGCAGCAGATTATCAAAAATAATGTCCCCCTCCATGTCATTGTCATCAATACCTGGAGGCATGGAGTGAATGTCGATTTCTTCTAGCAATGGGTCATTATCTTCAACGGTGGGAGTAGATGGAGGTAAAGGCTTGGAAATAGCAGGAGAAGTCAACTCTTCGATTTGAGCAATAAGAAGGTTCACTTTCCGTAATCTATCGCGAAGAAGTACGTCTTCCACCTCATCCACCAGATCATGTTCATCGGTGAACTTCTCGTAAACCGGAGAGAATAAATCGTCATCACCCGCATCTCCCGGTGGAGATTGAGAAATTTCAAAAGTGAAATTCTCATAGCAGAGAGAAGAATCGTCATCACTAGGATCGACCTCGTCTGTAAGAGCAATGTCGTCCTCAGGCTCCATAGCAGGTAAGTCACAAACCTCATCATCCAATACTTTGTCGAGAACAACATCACTCAGCTCATTCAACGAATCTAGATTCTTAGATACAGTAGGAACATCGACAGTAGGAGCAGCAACTTCAGAAGATTGGTTGAAAGTGTAGACATCATCGTCGTCGTCATCATCATAATAGATGGGACGAGTCCAGTTAGGAGTGACGTAGTCGGCTAACTCTTCCTTGATAACCTCCACATCTTTAAGAAGCTCATGCAGCAACTTTTGTTGTTCATCGCCCCGAGTATGTTCAATTTCACCAATTCTATCCCACGCTGTAAGTAAACATTTAGGTGTAGAAAAGAAGGGAAAACGACGAAATTGGCTCAAAAAGGTGTCGGTGGTTTTCAAGGTTTCGTCCACATCAAGCAACGGTTGCCTTTCCTGATGTAAGTCAGCTCGAAGTTGAGCCATACTTTCTAGAATGTCATTCAAAGAAGTGAGTTGTTGATCAAGATTAGTTTGCTGAGAAGATTGATGAGTGAGGGTGTGATGTGGGGGCTCAAAATGTTGAAAACCTGAATTATAGCATGATTGTGGCTCATAGTAGTTCATCGGGTGGGAAGAATTAGAAACCGGGTTTGGTTCATAATAATCCATAGGTGAAGAAAACTGAGGACACGGATTTTGCTCATAATAATTCATTGGTTGACAATAGGAAGTATCGTGAGGACCCCCACAGTTGTTGCAGAACGGTTGAGGAGAAAGACTGGGTGCGTCATGTGGATAGCTATTATCATAGTCATAATTGTACCCCGGTTCATGCCCGTGATCATACGGGTATGGAACCGGGCATGAAATATGCCAATGAGAATCGCTTCCACAGTAGGTGCACGTGGGAATAGGAGGTGGGTTCAAAAAGGACGAATTAGTCGAGTTGCACAAGGGACAAAATCCGAATTGTGTGTTGTCGATATCGTTTCCGCACCGCTCACATGTACACCATTGACAAGAGTCATGCCCATACAGTTGTCTCCCGCACCCGACGCAATTGACATAAAAATCCATGGAGAAAGATAGATAAGCAAGAAGAATATTTTTGGTGCAAAACCTTGAAAAAGAAATGCTTTTTATAGATTTTTCAAATGTTTTTGGATTTTTGAAAATAGTTGACACGAAAAATAACGTTCACGAGTGAACGGATCCCAAAATCCAACGCTTAACTCACAAAAAACCTTCAATCTTCACGAAAAGACCCGACAGCGGCGCCATTTTAATGTAGAGATTTTGTATCAATTAAAATTCGTTTTCTCGGTATCTCTTCGAATTGATCTCGGGTTAATTGTGTGAGATTAGTTGTTCTTGGTGAATCAAATAAAGAGAGGTCGTTGTCTAAAACTAAAGGAAAATAAAGACTTGAACAATTAAAGATAAAGTGAAAACGGTAAAAGGAAACAATGAAAGATAAAAACTTGGCGAAAAGTAAATGACGAGAATTTAAAAGGCAAATAAAAGTAAACGACTCAAATTAAAACTTAAAATAAAAGGAAAGCGAGTAAAAGTGCAAATAAAGAAAAGGCGGGAAAAAGTAAAGTTTAAAAAACTGAAACTGAAAACCTATTCGGAATAAGTATTCCGAATAAGGATGACTATGCGGAATAAAGGAGAAAACGTCCTATGCGGAATGTAAAGCTATGCGGAATAAAATTGTCTATGCGGAAAACAAGGACCATTCGGAATATATAAATATTCCGAATAAAGCTTGAAAAAAAACATGCAATTCGGAAAATTGAAAAGTTCCGAATAAGGAAAAAGAAAAAGAGCTATTCGGAAAATCCGAGTCTATGCGGAAAATTCCCCTATGCGGAATAATCTGAACATTCCGAATAGGGTTCCTATGCGGAATATTTAAGATATTCCGAATAGGATTACCTATGCGGAATATTAGGACATTCCGAATAGGGAAACAAGAAATCCAACCATTCGGAATAACCGATATTCCGAGTAAGGGACGAAATTTAGCAGCTATTCGGAAAGTCTGGGAAAGATACAGTAACAGAGACGAGACTCAGAAAATGAAGAACAAAGTACGAATTTGATTAAATCTATCCAAATCGAACCAAAAGATTAAACCAAAACAACCAATAAACATCAACTAACAATAATCAATCAACATAAATCATCAAAACTAACAAACAAAGCCAAATCAATCAAAACCCACTTGATTGAAAAATAAGAAAACTCAAGAACATGAACACAAAGATTAAGAACAAATCAAGCAAGAAAGGAAGAAGGAGATTAATAATAAAGTAAAGATTAACATTAATTAAATGGAAACTTACTTGGAATTAAAGGAAAATTAAAGGTGCATTACATGAAAATAAGGTGCATAAAATTAAAGAACATGAAAATGAAAATGGTGGAAGGATGGGTTGTCAAGCCACCAACCACTCTCAACAAATGAGGTTGGTTGGTATTTATAGGGAGATTAGGGAGGAGCTTAGGAAGCTTCCTCCCTCTTTCTTCTTTCTCTTAATTGCACACTTGGGTCCTTGATCTCTTTAATCTTTTGTTAGTCTTCTTAGTACTTGGACTTTGTCTTGGGATTTCTTCAAACTCGTCTTGTATTTTCTTCATAAATAAGACTCGAGTTCTTCGGCTTTTTAGTAAACTTCCATCTTTGACTTTTTCTTCGATAAATCTTCAGAATTGGTCTTGGACTTCCGTTCTTTTTCCACTCTTGATCTTTCGACTTCATCTTTCGTCTTTTTTTTCTTCGATAAAAGCCCGTGAATGTCGTGTTTCCTCCACTTTTCACCTTTTCGTCCTAAATTACAACAAAAACACAAACCACGCATAATTCCGACATAAATGACATAAAATACACGTTTTGGCTCGGTTATTATTGTAATTAAGTGGTAAAAAGGATGGGTGTTTACACACCTATCAAGTGCCCCATACGATGACAGTTGTAGCACTCAACTTTGGATTTATCAAATTCAGCTGTGTCCTTTGCATTGAAGGTCATCTTCTTCTTAAACCTTCTGTTCCACCTGTCTGCTCTTATACTAGCAAGAGCCATGTTCCACTTAATATCCATCTCTTCCAAGTGCTCATCACTTATCTGCTCAAGGTCCTCATATGTAATCACTGAACCATTAGGCAAAGAAGCAATATAAGCACATACAGTATCCAGATCCAAACCAGCAGGTTTAACTCTTGGTGAGTCATTTTTGTATGTGTCAGCGTCCATGTATGAGACGTTGACAGTACATGTTCCAGCGCTGACACATGATGATCTAGTAACTGGATGCATGTAAGAGTCCTTCTGATTAAATTGACCTTCATTATGAGAAAAGAAGGCCATGTTACTGTTGGTAGACTTTCTTCCATGCTCTAAAAGAGTTTCATCTTCCAACAGCCTCAGTTTGTTGTAGATATCATCAAAAGTAGAACTTTTGTGAGTGTTGTTGGCAAGTATATATCTTGCCTCAATCTTCCACACCTCACCCAGACTTTTGAGAAAAGTGGCATTGATGTCAACATCACCAAGTTGTGTCCCCATGAAGGACAATTTGCTTGTAATGTCAAGCAATCTGCTTCTCACACAGCTAAGCTTCTCATTAGGTTGAGCCTTGAAGACAGCATAATCATGCATGAGTAGCTTCTTCTTTTCTTCTTTAGTATCCTCATTGCCCCCATATGCAACTTCAAGAGCTGCCCAAAGGTCCCTAGCAGATTCATAACCTCTGTACTTATGCTGGTTCTCTTGTCCCAAAGAGACTTTCAGAATGTTTAGGGTTTTCATGTCAACCCTTTTCTTTGCTATGTCTTCAGCAGACACAGCTCTACCATCATCAGGCTTTTCTCTCTTATCTGCTTCTGAACATCCAGCAACAACTGCTCTTCCAGCAATAACATCAGCAATCTTTTGGGCTTTATTGAATGTGTTTCCATATTCAATAATCTCCCAGAGTGTGTAGTCATAGATCCCTAGATATTGCTCAAAGTTGAATTTCTACAATTCAAAGTTGGTTGCATCAAGCATGGGAATCTTGATGTTTGGTAAGGGTGAGGAGGAGGAGGTTATTTCAGAATTTGACATGATGTTGTTAGGGTTTTGAGAAAATTAGGGTTTTGGTGATTTTTAGGGTTCTTGTGTTCTTTAAGATCAAAAGTTTCTCAACAAGCTCTGATACCACTTGTTGATCCCAAACTTAGATCGATTTAGCTTTATGTGTACGAGATTAGATCAAGTAATACACTTAGAGAAACCTTTGTATATGTATATGACAATCTAAGTGTTACGCGGAATTGTAGGATCTTGTTTTTCTAAGGATTAGACATGTTATGGATTAACCTATTGATATGGATGAAGAATGGAGAAACTTAGAGAGAGAAAGTAGAGATAGAAAGGAGAGAAAGATAAGAAAGATGGAAATGTGATTATTGTAAGTGTGTTCAACCACAACCCCTCCTAACATGCTAGGAGGGGGGTTTATATAGCCCACCCTACATGTGGGCTATATGGGCTATATTGGATCATGAGCCCAATATCATTGGAGTGACCGATCCTTTCTAAATATGTAAAAACATATTTCCAACAATCTCCCCCAAAGGGAGGTCACTCCAAGTTACAATGTCCTAAATAGTCTATAGCTCGTGATCTATGCTAATAATGATGTGACCGAGACTTTCCTTGGAAAAACGTATTTCCGACAATCTCCCCCAAAGGAAGGTCACACCATTTTACAAAATCTTAAACCTAGCATACCATGCTTGAGTCTTCGATCTTTTTCTTGTGAATATGCTTGATGTGATCTTTGACTTCAGCCTTGAGCATGTTTCCTTGCCTTGATCTTGTGCATTCATCACTTGTGATATTCGCCTCTTCGTGACTTCATGTTCCACATACTTATACCTTTATAATTCTTGAAAGCTTCAGAGTTTGATACAGCGGAAGACTTGACCTTCAGACTTTCTTGAATTCGTTGAAGTACTGAGTGTATGCAGTATAAGCATGTGGTGACGACTTCTTCTGGATTGTACACCGCAATGCCAACTTCTTGTTACGCTGCATAAGACAGTTAGAAACAAACCATATACACGGATGAAATGGACTTGAACATTTCATTCTAATTCGGTAGCATTTTACCTCCGGCCGGTGAAGATCGTTGGACGATATTAAATATCGTACTTGTGGCAGGTAGTTTCAATACAGAACCTCCTTGACAAGATTTCGCGGGTAAACCCGTTCTCTTTATTCGACCGTCCAAAGCTGACTGCGAACATAAAGAGTGAATCATTTGGATAATAATATCCGCATGATTTGAAGCCGTCAATTCATGTTCCTGGAACAAGTGAAATTCAATTAAGAACCGCACCATCGTTGCTTTCCAGTTGTCACGAGCTTGGTTCGTATAGAATCTTGCAAGTTACCTACCAAGTGCTGTTTGAGGTTAATACTAGAAGGATTTCCACTCATCACCGTGAACACAAAGGTATCACTCTGAGTGTTCTGGCAAGATCACTGAGATATTGCGTAGAGGCCTGGAACCTGTTTAAATTCAGTTAAGAATTAAACAGCTGTTGCTTTCCAGTTATCACAAGTTTGATTCATATAGAATCGTACAAGTCACCTACCATGAGCTTTTTGATATTCACTCAAGAAGGATTTCCATCTTCATTGTAAATACTTTCGTATTACTCGGATATTCAGGCAAGATCATGAAGATTTTGCGTAGGACTCTTAAGATCTTTCTTACTTTTCACAATGTATGAAGAAGCAAGGAATTATGAAAGTGTGTCCTAATGAGATATTTAATGATCTCAAATGGCTCTAGACTCGATCGTGCACTTTGGATTTTAGTGATCGGAGGCTGGAGAGGAGTGCCATCTTTTCAATACCAATTTATTCGGAGTGAATAAATCAATAGATAACGTGTTGTCTCCGTGTGATTAAAACAAATATCTTTTAAGAGATATCTGAGTTAGCTAGGATGGGTTGTGCCTTGCATCACTGGGTCCATGATGTCTGTCTTCAATATCAAGAATCATTAAACAATGATCTTAATAGCATATGTATTGACCCGGTTTTTGCCTAAGTTGTAAGGAGGGCTACTTTCTTTACACCCTTTATCTTTACAATTCTTTTTCATTCTTCAACCCCTTCAATGCTTACCAATACGTCATCACTAGCACCTTGTTGTGATTGTTCCAGTGCTAACTCAAGTACTTGGTCGGCATTCAACTACGTTCACAATCTTTCTCCATCTTTCCTAAGGACTACTATTTCTAGCTATGGAATGTCCTTGGGAAGATTCATCAGGTTCTAGAGAAATCATTGGACTTTAACCTGTCCTACCATCCTTATGTTACCACAATCTTCACCGTCATGAATAGAGATGTTTTGGGTAAGTGTATGTCACCATGAAATCCATTTTGAAGTGCAAATCCATTTTGCTCCCCCTTAACATATGCCACGATATCCGAAAACATTTCACACATGTAAGGATGAGCTAGCACGTTAAGTCAAACCATTTGTGATTAATCATTTCCCATATTAAATCACATTTTCTCCCCCATATTAAAAATATTAACCCAATTGATGTTTTTAATATCAATTGATTTAATAGCATTTTAAGAAAATTTGGGAAGAAAAATGCAAAGCCATATATCTTCATGAATTACACAAACTCCCCCTCAAATTAATGAGGGTGTGCTAAAACGTAAATTAAATACCTTTTAAACACAAGTGTAAGGTATTTATCACGTGCAAAGATCTATATGATAATGAATTAACAAGATTAGCAATTTACGAGGTTGGACCTGAATGATGGAGAACATCATATGAAAGAAGCCCATGGTTCTTGTTCACGAATGTTGGTCTTCCTCGTAACTTCTGAAATTATCTTCCCCTTTACACCACATGGACAATTGATATCAATGTCTTGACACCAACTTGTGAACTATGGCACTTTCGGCATCGAAGATTCTGAATGCTGGACAATTGCTCCCCCTCAATTGTTGACCCGTGTTCTACTTAAAGAGCTGTAGTCTTCGTTTGAGCAGTCGCATCGTCTAGTATGTAGAAATCAATTGCAACGAACTTCGGATTGTGGAGTTGATAACTTCGGATTTTGAAGTTAATGCTTTCCGGTGAAATGCTTGACTTCAATTTGAAAAGCGGGTTACTATCGGAAATAATAGCAAACCATATGGAGCATGTTTTAAATCTTTTAAACTTCTGCTCGAACTTTATTTTTAACCCCGTGTCATTATTGAATGACATTTCTAGGTTCGTAAATATTATCGATTCCAGAAGACATGCTCTTTTTATCAAAACGTTTTTGAACACACAATTCTGAAAGATTTAAAAAACCTTTTGAGAATTCTTGAAAAATTGTGTTCAAAGTTTTGAAAACCAATTACTTGAGCTTAAGATTTGGAATATCTTAGGAAAGCTCAAGTCCGAGAAGTTGTAAACTTCTCGTTGTAAGGATAAGTTACCATCGGCGATAACCTTTCCTTTTATTTGAAGAACGAGTCCTAAGCTGACATTTACTTAGAAGTCGTGTTCATGAGCTTGAAAACTTTGAATGTTTTTAACGGAAAGCTCATGACCGAGAAAGGTTAATTTCTCGTTATGAGGAAAAGTTCTCTTATTTAAAAGATACACTGTCCTTTCTGAGCTTAAAACTTCGAATATTTTAATACAAGCTCATGACCGAGAAAGGTAAATTTCTCGTTAAGAGGATAAGTTATCATAAAAGATAATCTTTCCTTTATTTTAAGTTCGAGTTACAGTCTGACATTTAACTGTAAGTCATTGTGCATGAGCTTAAAAACTTCGAATGTTTTTATTATTAGCTCATGCCCGAGAAAAATTAATTTCTTGTTGTAAGGATAAGTTTATCATCGGCGATAAACTTTCCTTTCTTTGAAGATCGGGTCATCATCTGATATTTAATGATGAGCCTTATACACGAGCTTAAAACCTTTGAATGATTTTAGGATAAGCTCGTGTCCGAGAAAACTTAATTTCTCATTTTGAGGGTAAGTTATCGTTGCGTAGATAAACTTCCCTGTCTCTGAAGTCCGGGTCATCATCTGTCATTTAACGAGGAGCCATATACACGAGCTAGAAACCTTTGAATGGTTTTAATGTAAGCTCATGTCCGAGAAAAATTAATTTCTCGTTTTGAGGGTAAGTTATCGTTGCGTAGATAAACTTCCCTTTCTCTGAAGATCGGGTCACAGACTGTAATTTGAATGTGAGCCATTGTGCATGAGCTTAAAAACTTCGAATGTTTTTAATATAAGCTCATGCCCGAGAAAAATTAATTTCTCGTTGTTAGGATAAGTTTATTATCGGTGATAAACTTTCCTTTCTTTGATGAACGAGTTATAGTCTGTGATGTGACTGTAAGTCCTTTGTAAGCTTTAACCATGAATCCCCTGAGATACTAGTTTCTCCGATATCTGCTTCTTCAGCAACCAAACTCTAAGAGTGTCCTTAGTTGAACGGTATACAACGATTAGACCGCTTCGTTCTTTTGAAACATCAACTTTGGGACCTGCATTCTCATTAGGAATTTGCATGCTTTGACATGGGTTAGCGATATCAATTATAGAAGCACGTGGGGGTTCACAGTTGGCTTTACTTGTGTCAGAGGTGACCTGAGTAGATGATTCACTTATCTTAGTTGGCAAACCTTCCCTTTTATAGAAAACTTTAAGTTCAGGCTTAAGTGATGTATCATCTTTTTCTTGATTGGTGTCTTCAGCTTTGGGCTTGTATGATTTCTTGGTACTTTTCCCCCTTGAGCACGCGGAACATAAATGGTCCTTGTGAAATTTGAGCTTTGGAAGACCTCGAACTAATTCGTTTTTAGCCAAATGATTAATGGCATCAAAGTTGAGATGAGATAATCTGCGACGCCATGACCATGACTTGGTCTTAGATGCTTTAGAGAGAAGACATACTAGAGAGGCGGCCATCATGTCTTGTAAGGACAAAGTATAAATATTTGCACCACGAGACCCTTTCAACAAGTCTTTTCCTTCCAAGTTGTGGATGAAACAAGTGTGTTGTCGAAAAGCAACCTCTAGGTTGGAATCACAAAACTGTCCTACTGAAAATAAATTATGACCAAGACCTTCTACATAGTATACCCTTGAAATCGTGACATTTCCAATCTGATATTCACCATACCCCATTATCTTTGCAATATGATCATTACCGAATTTTACCGTTCCAAGAAACTTGCTGACGAAATTTCGGAGCATCGAGCGATCTCCGGTCATATGCTTTGAGCAACCGGAGTCCAAATATCAGAGGATGATTTGGACCACCTGAAAATATCACCAGACGAAGACAATTTATAGGTTTCGGAATCTGAGTGTTCCTTGTTATTAGCAGGTACAGATTTAATGATCTTAGATTTGCTAACTTTAGGTTTCTTAGATTTCCTAGCCTTCTTCCTAGTTGGTGGTGTAGATTCAAGTTGGCTTAAATCCTGAGGTATTTCTTCACTGATAGGCACTATAGTGGGGGGCTGACCTAATTAAAGGGCGCGGTTTCCATACTTTAGTGCTAGTGTGCCTAACTAAAGGACGCTGAGACCTAACTTCAATGGATGCATTCCTAGTTAAAGGGCACATTTTTCCATCTAATGTAAAGGTCCTACCAGTGGGACGCCATTGCCATCCAACTTGGGCACGAGTTCTACCAGTTGGCTTCCATTCAAGATCATTCCTAATGGCATTCATTTCATTCACATGATCAATAAGACACAAATCATGACATTGGGAAAACATGCATTCATTACAATTCCAACATTTCAAATTAGAATTCACAAATGGTTTAGACTTCTGCACAGGCGCAGAGCTTTTAGTCTTAGCAACATGATTCTTTTTATTTAAATCTGAAATAACATTCCTAGGGTGAGCTTCTACTTTCTTGTTGATGGTACTACTAGTGGATGGTTTGATCTTATCTTTCTTGAGTGGCGATCCTTTAGCCCTAGTAGACTCTTTTACTCCTGTAGAAGGCAAAGTGGGAATATTAGCAACAGATTTTAATGGTGCCTTATTTGATGGTTCCAATGACGATTTTGCTCCTGGGGTCTTATTGAATGGAGTTACAGCAATGGGTCGATTAGTGAGTAGTGCAGAACCCGGTTTTCCTATGTATTGCAAATATGCTAAGCAATATTGAACATGCTTAATATATTCATGAGCTGAATAATAGTAACTGCTTGAGGGATCTAACGCATACAAATCATCTAAAATATCCCTAACAAGATCTACATGCTTAATTGCATTCCTCATATAATCATCGTAGGTAACCTGGTTTTTCTTATGGAGCGGGTTCTTATAAAGCACTACTGAATTGGTTGTTGGAGCACTAGAGGACGGTGCAGAGTTGGTAGCTAAGTTATTAACAACTTCTTGTCGGGTGAGAAGAAGTGTCTCCTTTAACTCGGCCAAAACCATGTTTTTGTCAATGAGCTGGATGTTTAAGTCAGAGATTTCCTCACACTTTTGGTTCCGTTGTTCAACATAAGATTGTTGTTGTGCTGCATTAAAAGCTAAGCGTTCTTCTATTGAACCATAAAGAGCGGATAGTCCCTGTCTTGCCCGATCCATCTCCCCTAGAATAGACGAAAGTCTAATTTCTAAGTCCTGGTTTTTAGACTCTGCAGCCTCTAGTTCCAATTTTAGTGTTTCATTTGATGACACATCTCTCTTTAATCTCATAATCTCTTCCTCTAATGCCTTAACTATCTCAATCATCTTGTCACTCGTCTCAACACTGTTTTCACAACCATTTGTTATCAAAAGATCCTCATTTTGAGTTTGTTGTTTTAATTCTAAAGATATACAATGTTGTTCAAGTTGATTAAAGCGTTTTGTAAGTAAATTGTAAGAATCTTGAAGCTTTAAAAATTCAGCGTTAGACTCGTGACAAGAATGATTATCTACCTCATTTACAGTATCAGCAACATTTATAGAGAGATCACACACATCATCACATATATTCACAGCATCACATTTAATCATAGCGGATGTAAGCTCATTCGAATAATTAACATTTACAGTAGTAAGCACATCACACGAAATTACTTGGGACAGGAATCGGTCATATTCGGATAAAATCTTTTCCTTTTCAATTAATTGTAGTTCGTAAGCGGTGTCCATTTCATAAACACTTTTTGAACTTCTGCAATTTCAAACTCTAGATTTTCCGAAAGAGATGCAAAACTTCCTTTTAGACTTTCGACAAACGGATTGATCTCATTCTTAAACACCTCGTTCATGTGTTCGAAAGCCCATTCTCCGGCGTTTAGGCCATTTGAAGTCGTACATTCCAGAATGACCTTGTCAAAACTAGCAAAGTATTGATTAATCTCTTGCAAGTTTAACCATACAGTGCTAACAGGTGGAAGATCCTTTGGAATTTCCTTAGGTCCTTCCCTTTTGACAAGTGTAGGAAGTGTACTAGGGTTTTCTTCATTTAACATGTAGGTTGGTGCTGTGATGAGATCTTTATCCATATGGAAGCGAATTCTAAAATCCGTTTTTGCAAGCTCCTGATTCATTTTAAAATAATCACACTCGGGATATTTTGCAAAGTTGTATGACCGATTCTCATCAACTAGATCCTTATTTGTGCGATCATCGTAAATAACAATCGGGTCTAAGACCAATCCTAATTTGGTTGCATTATAAAGTCTTGGACTATGGATAAAAGCTTGTTTTGCATACCGTGGGTTAGGGGGAAGGCCTTTTTGACGCGATAAGTTAAACTCTCTAAACGATGCGTCAAATAAGTGCACTAGTTGAAAGGCAGCGTATTATCTTAAAAGCAAATAATATAAACTTCTAATCTTATTAGCCGCATTAATTTCCATTTCATTCTTTTTAGACTCGAGTTATTCAAAATCCGTTTGAAGTTTGTGAAAATTAGTGACCACTAACTCTTTTTCTTTAAGTTCGTTAGAAAGATCTACTCTTAAGGTTTCAATTTCTTGCAAATGACTCATTTGTTTGTTTCGAAAATGATCATATTCGGGATTTGTTAGAACAGTGGACGAAGGAACTAATTCCAAAGTTTGAACTTTTTCGTTGCACAAAGCAAGCTCAGCACACAAATTCTTATTCTTAGCTAGGGTTTCTAAGAGTGCAGTATTCATTTGGCTAAGTAATGTAGCAGGAACCATGACCAAATCTTGTTGAGCAGGAATATGCGTATGCGAAATGGCTCCCGGTTGTGATTCACTCAAAGTCTGGGGACTCACATTGATATTACTATCATTGATTGTCTCCTCATTTGAAGGACTCACCACCAAAGACTCATTCGGATCAGCACCCTCTTGCCCAACTTGATGTGGTTGAATACTAGTATCAGTGGTATTATCAGTGGTATTAGTAAGTACCTCAGATATTTTTTCTGGCCCAAAGCTAGAGATAGTTGCCATAAGAGCTGCCTGAGCAGATTGAAGTTCATCACAGTCTGAATCGTAAGCATCCAGATCATCTGCTTGGTATGCTGCATTCTGTGTAGTGACAACTTCTTGTTCAGCAATCCCTGGATCAACAAGAAATGCAAGCTCCTCTTCATCAAGTTCATGTCCTTGTGCCTGAGCGTTCACCAAATAAATCTTCTCTGCAAACCATTGACCATCCCTTCTCCTCTTGGGTTTTATGCAATCCCTAGACATGTGACCCTCTTCCTTACAGTTGTAGCATGTAATCATTCTCAACTTACCTGTGGAATTAGCCCGCGGAGGAGTTTTGACCATTGGAGCAGGATTGCCCATGCGTGCATTGGTTGATGTATTGGGTCTCCCCTGATTAGGTTGTATGGGTTGAACCATTACCCTGCCATTCTCAATGGTAGCTTGTTGTCGAGAATTAGATGAATTCCTCAGCTGATTGTTAGTAGGAGCTGGTCCTCTAAATCCTCGTTTGCTCAATGTCCTTGTGAGATAAGCAGACATAGTGGCTAACACTTTAACTGGGTCAGTTCCTTGTTTGAATTCAGGAATGGGAACTTCATCATTATCACAATACAATGCTTGGTCTTGTTGAGCAGCATAAGCACTAGAAGGATTACTCATGTAGTCAGAATAGCTTGATGGATATGCTGCATTCTCTTGATAAGAAGGGTATGACGACTGAGCATAAGGTGCAATGCTTGCTGGTGAATATGGGTGAGGTTGTGAGGCATATTGTGATGCTTGTGGTTCTCTCTGAGATGAAGGTGCATTAAACCGATATTGTTGCTGATGTGAGGTGGGTGGTTGAGGTAGAATCGAATATTGGGGGAATCTTGGAGTCAGGTACGGTGATGGATGATAAGCTTGGTGTCCCATGATATAAGGAGTGTTGTTATATGACAAGCTTGGTTGATTAGCCATCAATGCCAGAGAATCAGGGTACATACCTCGAGGTGAACGGTGCATGATCACGTGTTTCTCATGCTGCTGAAGAAAAGCATAGAGTTGATCCAAATTGCACTTATGCAAATCCCTGGTTAACTTAACATCGGTAATATACTCACCCCATTCAGCTTGAGGTAGAGTATTCAAAAACTTGGTGTTAACCTGGAATGGAGCAATCACGAGATTGTATACATTCAAATCATTCATTAGAGTAGTGAATCTGAAGTAATAGTCGTGAAGCGTTTCCCCTGGGCTGTACGTGCACCTATCAAACAGATCATACAACTGACATTCCCGTTCCTGTTTTGTAAGAGACGTACCTTGTAGCAAAACCTTTAGACGTTCCCATAAATCCTTTGCAACCGTATATTGACTCACCATTCGATAAATGTCATGTGGAAGAGCTTGGAGAATGGTTTGAAGAGCCTTTTCGTCTGCATCAGCAATAAGTTGTTGAGCTGGTGTAAGTTCTTCAAACTCCCGTGGTCGAGTCACATTGTTAACAACGATGGTACCATAATCAAGTGGACCATTTAGAATTGACTTGACCATAAGCCTCCCATATGTCAGTTTTCCTTTAATGTATGACATCATACGACCTTGCCATGCTTCAAAGACTTCTTTAATGAGCATTGGAGGGCGATTATCCGTTCCCGTAATGACGGAAATATCCGTAAGTGATGTCATTTGAGGCATTAATGAACTCGGATTCATTTTGTGATCCCTTGAAAAAAAGATTATCAAAGATGATCGAACAATGAAATAAGATTATATGTTTTAATGTTGTTTATCTAAAGATATTAAGATCTTTTGATTGTGTGTTTTTTGTTAATGTTTCCAAATAAAAAACAAGGTTGAAAATCCTCTAAGTGTTGAAAAAGTATGGCTGATCGTACTCTAATCGGACTCCCAAATTGTGTTGCGATCGTACTCTCCTATCCTAGTGCTCTATCGTACTCCCCTATCATGATCGTATCCTGATCGTAGTGAGATGATCGTACCCTGATCGTAGTAAGATGATCGTAGCCTGATCGTAGTGGATGTGATCTTACCTAGATCGTAGCGATCTAATCGTACTAAGCAAACTATGTATGGATCGTACTTTGGATCGTGCTGAAGGATCGTATTAAGGATCGTGTTGATGGATCGTACTAAGAACCGGAAGTATGGATCGTACTTTGGATCGTACTACTAGATCGTATTGGTAGATCGTAGTGTCGATCTAAGTTATGATCGCAACAATGGATCGTGACTAAGGATCGCAAGTAGAAACCCCCAGGGTTTATGCAACCACAAAATCAGATCGTATCCCTAAAAACAGTCCGAGACTTGATATCACCAAGAAAGAAAGGATTTTTACCTTGAAAAAAACGTGATTCTAACCAAACGAATATCACCAAATCGTTACTAGAACTATTTAGAAGATATGTAGATCACTTGGAATCAAAGAACACGAAAAAAATTTGTAACTTTTGGAGAAATCAATCAAAAACACATGAACACACTTAAAAAAGTATGAACAACGCTAAACCAATCTTTATTTCATCCCATGGCTCTGATACCAATTGTAGGATCTTGTTTTTCTAAGGATTAGACATGTTATGGATTAACCTATTGATATGGATGGAGAATGGAGAAACTTAGAGAGAGGAAGAAGAGAGAGAAAGGAGAGAAAGATAAGAAAGATGGAAATGTGATTATTGTAAGTGTGTTCAACCACAACCCCTCCTAACATGCTAGGATGGGGGTTTATATAGCCCACCCTACATGTGGGCTATATGGGCTATATTGGATCACGAGCCCAATATCATTAGAGTGACCGATCCTTTCTAAATACGTAAAAAGGTATTTCCAACAGGAATTAACACTTAAACAAGAACACACAAGATATAAACAAACTTTCACTTTGATTAATGATATCAAACTTGCTTACAATGAAAGTAGTTTACGTATGAAAACTTATATTGAACATTAACCTAAAGGTCTTCTTTTATAGACATAAGAAGCCTTGTACAATAATCTACGTATCAACTATTCAAGGTAAAGATAAATATAGAAAATACATTGTTGTTCCTATCTTTACTAGAAGTAATCTAGAATACAATAAACGCGTAGAGTATATCCTTCCATCAGTGCTTGTCTTCAATGTATCAACGCTTGACTTTGTCTTGTCAACGCTTGAGCTGTCAGCGTTTGTATTACTCCTGTCAACGCTTGTTTTACTCTTGTCAGCGCTCAAGTAGACTGGCTATAATTTATTCCTAACACGTCTAACGTCATGTTTAGTTTAAAGAATGATTTTTGTAACAAAAATTAAACAGATGTTAATATTAAGAGAAATGAAAAGGTTCCCATAATAGATAAAAACAATAATATAAAGAACATAAGTATTCGATAAGCTACTAAAGTTTGTAACAATATTAAAAATAGTCTTCCATCCATTATGGTTTTTAAGCATGACGTGAAAAGCCAATGCACATTTGGTTAACACGTAAAAGTTATTAAAAGGGAAATGTCAACTATATATTATATTTAAATACAAAGTATTTGAAAAGGCATATTTAGAGCGGGGAGCGATGGCTGCAAACTGGGTTGTTATCCCTTGGCGCCACTTCATCTTTGGCGCACCATACCACAGTTGGTTCCAAATATCATGGCGCCAAGAATACAGGTCGGGTTAGTAAGTTTTCTCCCTTTTTTGTAATAAATTAGATATTGTGGGTTCATTATACCACATTCTTTTCATTTGGTGCCACTTTTTCTTTGGCTTACCACACCCCACAAATGCGGTGCCAAATGGATTTTAGTGTCAAATTTACGTGACACTTACTTTTTCTTATGCATTAATTTTGGGCCCCAACCGCTCCTATTGCTCTTAAAGTAAATTGATTATATACCATCAATAACTTGTTCAAAGACCGTGTGACATTTCTTTGTAGACCATGTGTGTTGCTATCTTACGTACATTCCCATCCGGATCACATAGAAAAACCTTCAATCCTTTTTTCCTTTTAGCTCTAGAAACAGCTAAATATAGTTGACCGTGAGTGAAAACATGACGTAGGAGGTACAAACCCACTTTTAAAGGGATTGAAATTGACTTTTGTCAATGGTCATTGCAAATGAAATTGAAATAGGGATCGTTTACGGATCTTTAGCGGCAAACACTTGTCACATGGAGTGATTCTATACCTTGGTATGATAACTATTTGTTCGAAATTTGTTTCATTGATAATTTGTGCACCAATTCCAGTTCTCGTTAATTTAAGAACCTGCAACCTCGTCTCATTACGCGAACCATCTGCTTGGTCAATATTTCTTTAACGTCGCTTTTCGGTTGGTAATTCGTTGTAATACGGTTGCAAATTTGCATCAAAATTTTACCGTTGCAAATTTTTCGTTGTATTAGCATGTTTTTGTTGTGGTGTCTCTAATGAATACAAGATGCCCTTTATATACAAAGTCTTTAGGGAGTGTAACCTCCTAGCAAATTAACTACTAATTAAAGAGTAATAAACTATACATTCATGATGAATATACATAATAAATATATTTATAATATTGATCAGATACTTTTTTGATTATCTGATTTTTTGGGTGTATGGATCAAGTAACGTATTCGGATAGGAAACTATTGTTGACGAGAGAAATTATTGGAGGAAATCAAACTAATTATAGGTGTTGTTAGGAGAATCAGATAACTATAGAAAGTAGTAAAATGTGTCTTATCTAGTCCGTGTATAGCTCCTTATTTCATGGGATTTGCCGTTGTACTAATACTATATATGTATCTCAATGTAATTGTGAATCAAAACACAAAAACCATTCAATCGTGTTCTCTGGTTTACATGGTATCAGAGCGTACCACATAGAAACCCACGAATCCCTTGTAATCGAACCAACATGTCTGATACTCCAAACCCGGAAACACGTTTAATCATTTAAGATGCTCCGTTCCCAACAGGGATCGTCTTGGATGACTCGACCTATCAGTTATGGTCTCAATTAATGGATATGCGAATACGAGCACGTAACAAACTTGGATTTCTCACCTAACATCCAAGAAACCTAGTACTGGCGAAAAACAAATTGAAAATTGGCTTATGAACAATAACAAGGTCAAGAGTTGGCTTATTAATTCGATGAACCCCACTTTGATTCCAAGGTTTATTCGATTAAAGACGGGGAAAGAAATATAGGATGTTGTTGCAAAGACCTTCTATGATGGGACGGACGAGACCCAACTATTTGAACTAAACAAGAGATCGTTTAGCACCCGACAAAATGGACCGCCCCTCGCAACCTACTATAATGGATTGTTTGGAATCTTTCAAGGGATCTATACTCGTCTGGTGGTACAAGAAGGCAACGTAACTAAGGTAGTATCCCTAAATAAATTTTTAGGTCGTCTTCGTGTACACATATTTTTAGCAGGTCTTGATGTTGAATTCGATCAAGCAAGAGGTGAGATCCTAAGGAAAGACCCTCCACTCGATCTCGAAGCATGCTATGCCTTTGTAAGAATGGATCAAAGCCAAAGATCTGCAATGAACGAGGGGAAACATGAACCGGATAGCATGGTGAATTTGGCAACTCGAAACCGACCAACAAAAGGAAAAACCCTGAAAAACACGAATCTGGTATGTGCTCACAGTGGAGAAGAAGGGCACTCGAAACAAATGTGCTATGAGATCAGAGGCTACCTGGAATGATGGGACTTCTCGAATAAAACCCCGAAGGAAGCTAGGCCAAGCCTCTGTTGCAACCACAAGCAACTATGAGAACACATCAACGGCAGCACACACGGAGCCTCATGAGAATAATGGTATCTTTAACAACTCAAAAATAAATAATTCCTGAATTATTGACACAGGGGCAACGGATCACATGACCAATGATTTAACGAAGTTAAGCACGAGACTCATATCGAAACGATCCATGATCAAAACAGCGAATGAAGGGAGTTCTGATGTCACCCATGAAGGGTCGGCTCAAGTAACACAAACAATGAACCTACACACTGTTCTTGTTGTTCCCTCTTTATCATCGAATCTCCTCTCTGTTAGTCAAATTATAGACTAATTAAAATGTTATGTGACTTTTTGGCATACCAATTGTGTGTTTCAGGATTTAGCGACGAATCAGATAATTGGCTATGTTATTAGGAGGGGAAACTTGCACTATTTTGAAAAAGAAAGACACGTTGAAGCTCACAACACAATAACGAGGCAAGGCAAGAAATCACTACCATGGTTATGGTATCGAAGATTAGGCATTTATCTTTTTCGTATTTAAAAAACTGAAGCCTGAAATTTTTAATAATGGAAAACATTTTGAATTCAATTGTGATGTGTGTGAAATGGCTAAAAGCCATCGTGTGTCATATTTACCAAGTGATAACAAAGCCAATGTTCCATTCATGGTGATACATAGCGACGTTTGGGGCCCAGTGAAAATACTGACACCTAATGGCTTCCGATACTTTGTTACATTTATTGACGAATGTACGCGGACGATTTGGGTTTCTCTCTTAAAAAACAAACGGGACGTGTGTAATGTTTTTGAATAATTGTACGTGCTAGTACAATCACAATATCAAAGTAACATTTTGGTGCTCCAATCCGACTATAAAGGCGAGTACGTAAATCAAAACATGGAAAAGTTTTGTAAAGAAAAATTAATTAGACATCAAACCACATGTGCGAACACACCGCAACAAAACAGATTAGCGGAACGAAGAAATAAACAAATTTTTTAGATTGTTCGGGCATCTTTATTCGACATGCAAGTTCCAACGCAGTACTAGGGAGAAGCAGTTCGAGCAGCCACATACATTATGAATCGGACTCCATCAAGGGTTATCGGTTTTAAAACTCCCCTCCAACAGTTTCATGAAATAATGAATGTCCCGATGATTCCGAATCTTGAAACTCGGGTCTTTAGATGTAAAACTTGCCTCCATCAGAATTTTGGAAATCTGGAACCTCGAGCAATCAAGTGTGTGTTTCTTGGATACGTTGAATTTAAAAAAGGCTATTGATGTTATGATCCGAAGGAAAAAAAAGATGTAGGTCATGAGGGACGTTAAGTTCCACGAGAACGAATCCTTTTTTGAACCCGAATGTTTCCCTCAGGGGGAGAAGACAACATCTAATGATGAAAACATCCGTGAAATTGAAGTAGAAAATGAAACGGAAAGCATGAACGAAGAAACAGAAGAAATGAACGAAGATGGGAACATGAACGAAGAAGTGAACTTGGACGAAGAAACAATGGATGAAAGTATGGACCCGCCTCAAAATAGTATAGTAGACCCGATACCTACATCAGCCAAGCCATATCCGATTCCGTCGCAAGGTAATCCTCCACCTACTCCTTTAGTTATTACTCCTGAACTTGTTACTTCACATGAAGAAAGTAGTGAAGCCAGGCACCCAGTTAGACGAAACAGGGGAATTCCAAAGAAACAATATCAACCGGAGCTCAAATCAGGAACCACGTATCCTATTAACAACTATGTCTCTTCCCACAAGCTTGGAAAACCACCAAGAACCATGGTCGAAGAATTGTCTACAGTAGTTATTCCAAAGAATATAAAGGAAGCATTAAAGGACTCAAGGTGGAAGAAAGTTGTAAAAGAAGAAATGGATGCATTACAAAGGAGTAGCACGTGGGAGATAATCTCGAGACACCCAGGAAAAAAATGGTAGGATGTCGATGGATATTCACGGTGAAATTGAATGCCGAAGGAAAAATTGAACGCTATAAGGCAAGGCTTGTCGCGAAAGGATACAAACAAAAATATGGGGTAGATTATGGCGATACATTTGCTCCGGTAGCGAAAATCAATACTATCCGAGTACTCATATCAGTTGATGCTAATAAGAACTGGCCATTGCACCAGTTTGACATTAAAAACGCAATTTTAAATGGTACACTAGAAGAGGAAGTGTACATGGACCCACCCCGTAGAATCGATTGTGGAGACAAAGTGTGCAAACTAAAAATGGCATTACACGGACTGAAGTGTAGTAATTCTTAATTTTTGGATCAATAATTATAACCCGACTTTTATTTATCATGTTTGTTTTTGTGAAAAATATTGACTTCTCAGTTAACCGGCAAGGTTAGGGCTTTAACGTATCGAATACACGTCGATTATCATTTATCGACAAAGTTTATGTCCGTCATCGACCGGAAATATCCTCGATATGACATAGAAATATTTTTCTTGTCATTATTTTAACTGTTCGTTTTACGAACATTCTTCATAAATTTATGATAAAATTTTAATTGTCATTCTTTATATGGCGCGTTAATGTTTATTAAATATAAGACCTCTATTTCTATATCAAAATATCAATGTTCTCCGAATGCCGTCGTTCTTGTTTTGTATCGAGTGTTTATTTTTCGTGCTTTACTCGTAACTTTTAAAATCGCCTAATTTAAAAAATATCGAATATCAATATTACCCGCTTTTACAAATTGTAAAACAAATTAAATATATACTATTCATTTCTAACTAAATCTTTATGTTTATAACGTAAAGTATTTTGAGAAACCAATTATTATTTTACTAACTCCAACTAACTGACGTGTCAAAATAAAACGTTCATATGCATCTCATATACTTTAATGAATGTACGTGTCATTCTACTAACATAGCTAGTTTTAACTTTAAAGATAAAGTTGAGTACTGTTTAATCAAGCTACTAAAAGAACGTTCGCTTTCATCGTAACATACACTCGCATGCCACCATGAATCACACCTATCTTATATGCACAATCGAGCTTCTAGTTTGGAAGATGTGGATCCGAATTCCAGTTTTGCTTTGAGTCTTGGTCAAACTTAAATTTGTTAGTACTCCTGTTCGAGTCGGTATTTGTACCCGTGCATCGCGATTACCTTTCACTTATATTCCGACGTCGATCTAAGGTCGTCGTTAGAAGCTAGTGGTTTCCCAGCCTATGTTATTTCATCATTTCACTCATGTCACTATATTTTGATCATTCTCCGCGTTTGATGTCGATGCACCAAGGTGAGTTCATAGCCTCGCTTTTACTTATTTAATTGTTTTATTAAATCTGCGAGGGGGATACATGCTACTTTTTACGAATGGACGCAAGTGCTTGAACAGTATGCTTATTTTATCCATTTTAGTCATGAACCGTTAATTACTTGGACCGACTGTACTGGTTGAGTAAACGTGAATGCTGTGAATAGATCTATTGGGATTGACCTCCCCGTCCGGGTTTAACGGAAAACCGACTGGACGCATTGTATTTGAAACTTGAACGGAATAACGGATGTTAATGTTCGGTTTCATGAGCTAAATGCGATAACTGATGCTCTCTGACCTTGGAAACCGAATACTTGAAATCTTGTGGTCCACTGCTTTTATTTGCAAACCTATGAATTCACTCAACCTTTGTGTTGACGCTTTTAGCATGTATTTCAAGGTTTAAGACCAGCTGGAGCATGGAGTCGCACTGGATATTTTAAAGGCAATAAAATAATGATTAACATTCGATAAACTTTTTAAAACTTTTTATTATTGCATTATTGTTGGGACCTCTTTCTGTTTGTAAACTATGATGTTTTAATAATCGAATGGATTAAACTGTTAAAACGTCTCTTTTGAGTCGTTTTCTGTAACTTGTGTGTTGTGCTATGAAGTAATACTCCCAATGACCCTTCCGTTGCTATCCGAAATTTGGGAGTGTTACAGATTGGTATCAGAGCACTTGTTATAGAGAACTAGGTCGTTTTCAAAACCTAGACTATAACAGCTTTTTCGCTAAAACAATTTTATTGCCTTTAAGATCATCCGTGCGCGCTCATGCTACCCAAAAGCTTGTAAAATATGTATATTGATATATATTTCTTTCTCGTTAGTATGTTTATATGAAGGGATTATTTGTATAAACATTGCGTTCTTTCAAGACATTGCGAGTGAAACAATGGTTTTTGCAACATTTTCATGACTTTTATGACATTTTTTTTATAAACGTGAACTCACCTCCAAGTGCCGATTCCATTTTTCAGTTACCTTCTGATTCCGAGTTTGAATACTCATCTTTTGCTTTGAAACTGTATACGTTATTTCATAGAACACTGTTGTAAAGTCTTCTGGTTGATTGGAGTACGCCTTTGACTTCACACCTCCTGTTGTGCAAAATTGGGGCAGATTTCTTTTGTAACAAGATGCATTTGTGTTCCTTGATTTTCTTATCACTCCGGATGATTTTAATATATCATGCCACGAATGAGATTATTTCGTTGTATGGAAAATTTGATTTTCTCTTCATCTCGTGCTCTGTGCGAACAGTGCTTAGGTAGGCTAATTTATAGTTATTTTGTTGAAACGAATTCGTCACTCGTTTGAACAAGAAAATTATAAATTACCGAACCATTAATTTCTAAATCTTAATTAGATGGACCTGACGAACCCATGTAATTGATGATTTGTAAATGAGTGGGCTTAAGCATGCGGTATTCGCACAATCTGTTTCATCTCGGCTCGTAATTCGAGTGTATGATTCATCTGTTGTCTATCGCTATTCTAATTCGTATCGATATTATCTTATACGAATGACTATTTAATCTTTTAATATTTTTGATACATTTATATGGATTATTCCGAGCGTGTATCGACTCTTGTGAACTTAAAAGTACTCTCACCTTTTCTCGAACGTATCGTGAACATGTAAAACAACCGAACTCTGGGACAGAGTTCTTTTAAGGTAGATAGACTGTAGTAATTCTTAATTTTCGGATCAATAATTATAACCCGACTTTTATTTATCATGTTTGTTTTTGTGAAAAATATTGACTTCTCAGTTAACCGGCAAGGTTAGGGCTTTAACGTATCGAATACACGTCGATTATCATTTATCGACAAAGTTTATGTCCGTCATCGACCGGAAATATCCTCGATATGACATAGAAATATTTTTCTTGTCATTATTTTAACTGTTCGTTTTACGAACATTCTTCATAAATTTATGATAAAATTTTAATTGTCATTCTTTATATGGCGCGTTAATGTTTATTAAATATAAGACCTCTATTTCTATATCAAAATATCAATGTTCTCCGAATGCCGTCGTTCTTATTTTGTATCGAGTGTTTATTTTTCGTGCTTTACTCGTAACTTTTAAAATCGCCTAATTTAAAAAATATCGAATATCAATATTACCCGCTTTTACAAATTGTAAAACAAATTAAATATATACTATTCATTTCTAACTAAATCTTTATGTTTATAACGTAAAGTATTTTGAGAAACCAATTATTATTTTACTAACTCCAACTAATTGACGTGTCAAAATAAAACGTTCATATGCATCTCATATACTTTAATGAATGTACGTGTCATTCTACTAACATAGCTAGTTTTAACTTTAAAGATAAAGTTGTGTACTGTTTAATCTAGCTACTAAAAGAACGTTCGCTTTCATCGTAACATACACTCGCATGCCACCATGAATCACACCTATCTTATATGCACAATCGAGCTTCTAGTTTGGAAGATGTGGATCCGAATTCCAGTTTTGCTTTGAGTCTCGGTCAAACTTAACTTTGTTAGTACTCCTGTTCGAGTCGGTATTTGTACCCGTGCATCGCGATTACCTTTCACTTATATTCCGACGTCGAGCTAAGGTCGTCGTTAGAAGCTAGTGGTTTCCCAGCCTATGTTATTTCATCGTTTCACTCATGTCACTATATTTTGATCGTTCTCCGCGTTTGATGTCGATGCACCAAGGTGAGTTCATAGCCTCGCTTTTACTTATTTAATTGTTTTATTAAATCTGCGAGGGGGATACATGCTACTTTTTACGAATGGACGCAAGTGTTTGAACAGTATGCTTATTTTATCCATTTTAGTCATGAACCGTTAATTACTTGGACCGACTGTACTGGTTGAGTAAACGTGAATGCTGTGAATAGATCTATTGGGATTGACCTCCCCGTCCGGGTTTAACGGAAAACCGACTGGACGCATTGTATTTGAAACTTGAACGGAATAACGGATGTTAATGTTCGGTTTCATGAGCTAAATGCGATAACTGATGCTCTCTGACCTTGGAAACCGAATACTTGAAATCTTGTGGTCCACTGCTTTTATTTGCAAACCTATGAATTCACTCAACCTTTGTGTTGACGCTTTTAGCATGTATTTCAAGGTTTAAGACCAGCTGGAGCATGGAGTCGCACTGGATATTTTAAAGGCAATAAAATAATGATTAACATTCGATAAACTTTTTAAAACTTTTTATTATTGCATTATTGTTGGGACCTCTTTCTGTTTGTAAACTATGATGTTTTAATAATCGAATGGATTAAACTGTTAAAACGTCTCTTTTGAGTCGTTTTCTGTAACTTGTGTGTTGTGCTATGAAGTAATACTCCCAATGACCCTTATGTTGCTATCCGAAATTTGGGAGTGTTACATGAAGAAATCTCCGCGTGCATGGTTTGGACGGTTTTCAAACTTTATGAAGACGGTAGGGTACAATCAAAGCGATGCAGATCACACGTTGTTTGTGAAGATACTAGAAAAAAACTACAGCTTTAATAGCGTATGTAGATGATATGGTAGTCATTGGCAATGATCCGGATGAAATAAGAAGATTACAAACGTTTTTAGATACGGAGTTCGAGCTAAAGGATCTTGGTTAGTTGAGGTAATTCTTGGGGATCGAAGTAGCTAGATCGAAGAGTGGTATTACTATGTGTCAAAGAAAGTATGTACTCGACTTACTAGCGGAGACCGGTATGATTGATTGCCAACCTATAGAAACACTGATTGAAGTAAATCATGGATTGACACTAGAGACGAATCAAGTACACGCCAATAAGAAAAGATATTAAAAACTCGTGGGAAAGTTAATCTACTTAGCACACACTCGCCCAGACATAGTATATGCTGTAAGTATTGTAAGTAGATTTATACATGCTCCAAATGAAGATCACATGATGACAGTCTATAGAATTCTTTGATTCCTTAAAGGATGTACTGGGAAGGGATTATTCTTTGGAAGAAATGATAGTGTAACATCTCATTTTTATAAATGGAATGTCACGCGTATTTATGGCGTGTCATCAAAGCATGCAAGGTAATATGTAGTAAAACATACATGACCATAGGGTAAACAGGAATCAAACATCGGTCCCCCAAACATAAGCCTAAAACATAATAAAGTAAATGAAATGAATGAAAGACTTATACAAGCAGAAGTATATGAAAGCAAAAGGAGAAGAAGTCTATGGCAGCTTCCATCCTATGCATGTCCTCCAAAATTCTCGAGTCTGTCCTTGGGTACCTGCCATTTTGGGACATGGAAAGGAAAGTAACGGCTAAGCAAAACGCTCAGTGCACGGATGTACAAATAAAGCATGAATAATATAAGCATATAAGCATATAACAACGGAAGAAACTAAGTCCCGAATAACCCGGTTAAGTCTTAGTAAAACTGGTTTTATAGTTTGAAAAGCCTTATGTTTATCTTATAAACACTGTTTAACATATTCTACCATTAGCCAATATAGGTCATGAAAATCCACCGTGCATGAATACTTGGAGGGGTGACCTCATCATGCAAATTAGAGGGGCTGCCTCTAATTTAATATACTGGTTTTGGGTAGGAGGGATCAGCTCCTTGTGAAGGATGCAAGGCACACACCTCATTCACATTGAGTAATCTGCTGAAAACATGTAACTAGGATGTACCCATCGCCCCACATGATAAATATAATAATATGGCCAAAAGCTGAAGGGACGCCACGAGCAATCACTCCGCCGTGGGGAAGTCATAACACCAGTTCCTCTAATGTTATGGTCATGGTACCTCCATAACTAGGTGAAACTGGTCATGCATTTATATGGCTTCAGGTATTCTAAATTAAACATAAGCAATCAAACATATAAACCTATACTATGGGAAAACAGTTGACTGCATACGGGGAATCCTAATAAGGAAAGAATGTCCATACTGAAAGGACGGGAATCCGTACCTTATGTCCAGTGAACGAAGAAGACGAACGGAAGAGAGTCCTACTTCGGTATCACTAATGCTACATAAATACATACGTGTATAAGTATTTGATTACTAAATACCTAACTGATTTTATGTCATGTCTTAGCTTATTTTATAAATTCATGTCATGTTTTACTGTTTTAAGCTTTATACTGTATTTATCCTATATTCTGTCTATTCTGATTAAGTATTACTTGTATTTCATGTATTATTATACTTGCTGTGCGATAATAAGTAACTTTCTAAAAATAGCAGGTTTCCTAAAATAGAATGTTTCCAAAAATAGAAAGTTACCAAAAATAAAAAGTTTCCAAAAACAGAAAGTTTCCAAAAATATAAAGTTTCCAAAAATAGAAATACTGCTTAAAATAGATATGTTTCTAAAAATAGAAAGTTTCCATAAACAGATTAGCTGCCTTAACTAAATAAGTTTCTAAAAATAGAAAGTTTCCATAATTAGATATAAGCTGGTTAAATAAGCTAATTATATAAGCTTAAGTATTTTTTGATTATTATTCTAAGTCATGTTGTTATAAAGTATAGTTTATTAATTATTACATGTAAATTAAATAAACTATAGGTTAAAAGTATTTAATTAAATATATCATGTTTTTAATTAAATAAAGATAAAATACTTAGGTTAAAACATGTATTATTAACTATTAATAATATAACCTAAGTCATGTTAATTAATTAATTATAGCCATGGTTTTAAAATAATTAATTAATTATAAAGTCTAACTAAATATAAATACTTAGGTTAAAATTCATGAACTATTAATTAAATTTATAACCTAAGTCATGTTCATTAAATTAATCATGTCGTGTTTTTATTAATTTAATTTAAGTCTAAAACATAAAAATCATAAACCTTTAACAAAATAATTTGTGAACCGGACCCGTGACTAAAAACCATGAACCGGACCCGTAATTAACACCATACCCCGAACCAAGGTCGGGGTTTCCCCTTGTTTGCTACTGCCGTGACCATCATCATCACCATACCGAGACCATATGGTCTCGGTGGTGGGTAATAAGCTAAGCCGAGACCCCTTATGGGCTCGATTAGGCGTTGGCTACAACACAAACACCCTTAAAACCCTTGTTTGGTTTACCCCATGATCATTAACATGTTAAAATAATTGTTTTTAATTAGTTTTTAATAACATCATGATTTTATGTGATAAGTTAAAATCAAACATAAAAGAAAAGGGTTAAAAAGCTATACCGAATACGTGGATCAAATAAGGATGAACACACACGAATCCTTGCATAATTTCCAAGATCAAAATCAACCCAAACACCCCTTCATGGTGTTTATAGGTGGCGGCCAAAAAAAGAGGAAGAAGGAGGATTAGGGTATTCTTTGTTTTCTAATTTTTGTAAATAATGAACATGTTTTACCCTTTTTTCCTAGTTAGTTAATTTTGCATGGGCTAAGCCCATTTCTTCTTCCTAATTTCGTGGTATGGGGCCCACATGGGTAACTCGTACTTTTCTCGAGTCTAAATATTATAGTGTGTTCTCATGTTTTATCGTGTTCGTGTTTTACGTGTTCTAATTAATTATTAACCGTGACTTAATATATTTATTCGTGTTCGTAATAAATATATATACGTAAATAATATTATCTCGTGATTAAATTACGTTCATGATTTCATGATCGCATGTTCGTGATTATAATTATTATTTGAATAATTATCGTGTGTTCATACGTAATAAATACTTATCGTGTTCTAACACGTACGTAATACTTAAAATTCCTATACGTGAAACGTAATGTGCTATAAAAGGAAAGTTCTACTCATATACATACGATCTTAAGGGAACTATTCATGGTAAAAGCATGCGGGTTTTACAACTCTTCCCCCCTAAAAAGAATAATTCATCCCCGAATTATAGATAACGTAAAAATGAAAGAGAAACATACCCGAATCAAACTGAGAGGGTATGTAAGATAAATGAACGTGCTTGTGACATGGTAGAAGGAACGTGGAACGTGACATGTCTTGAAAGGACATGGAACGTGACGTGACTAAAAGGACATATCTAACTGATAAGACAAAAACGGATAAGAAGTCCGGATGAACTTGTCCGTTTCCAAGTGGCTTCCCTCTTGGAACGGTTCCTTCACAAGATCTTGACACGAATGATAAATCTTGGTCCTCCTGACCTTGACTTGGAATACGAAGAAATTCTTGGTTATCAACGTAAGGTAGATCCCCTAAATTCGATCGAGGAAATAAGAGTTATCGTGCAAGGGTAACTGAAATGTTACGATGCAAAACAATTTGACTTAACTGATAATTAGCAACATTGCGTGAAACATATTGAAACGTAGTACGTGAAAATTTTGAACGTGATACGTGAAAATTTTTGAACGTAATACGTGGAGATATGATGAGTGTAATATGAGTAAACCTATCGTGATCCATGATACTTGTAACATATCTTGATCATGATATGAGGAACGTGGAATGAACATGACATGTGAAACATATCGTGAACATAAAATATAATGGCGGTAACGGCAAACGCTACAAGGTGAGACGTGGAATATGACGTGAAACGTCTATCTGAGGATAGAGAGTTATACTAAACATGGGTTTGGTCTCTCAAGTTCTTGCAAAACTTCCCAGAACGAAAATGAACGTAAAATCGTAAGCCAATATACTATCATGAACGTGAATAGTTTCATGAACGCGAGCGTGAAAGCAAGTCATAGAATTAAAATGAAGACATGAAGTAAATAAGGAGTACAATTGTGAATCTTTGTCTGACCCGATAACTGAGAGATTGCCAAGTGATCGGATGAGCCTTGGCTAGAACATGTCCGATCAATCTGTTGGTTCTGATATCCTTGTGGATGTAAGGATTCTACAGACTTGATCAAACTGTTTGCAATAACCCAGATAGCATCATGTTTCTTCTGAGTTTGCGTTAATCTGGTAACCAAAATCCATGGAGATCTTGTCCCATTTCAATTCACAATTTCAGATGATGAAAACATCCCAGTCTGTTGGTGCCCTATCTTAGCCTGTTTGTATGACAGGTATGAAGATATGAACGTAACTGTATCTTGCTTCATCGAACTTGATACATAGGAGTTTGCGAAACTCTGAGTCTATGAATCTAAACTTTTCTTAGCGTAGGTTTTTCTAGAACACCTAGTGTAATGTAGGGTTATCTCCTTTACGCATAAGCTAAGTCATGGTAAGATTAACCATGCAAATCTATGTGATCCAGCGTGTCACTGTAATCAACCAGAATTGATATTGGAAATTTCCACGGTGGAATTTCTCTTGTCATAGAATTTGTAACATGGTGTCAATATGGTCTTCCTGTTCTTCTCTAGGCTTAGAGGAAATCAGGTTATCCTCAATGAAAACACTGATGAATTTGCTTATGAGTTCATGGAAACTCATTCTTATAATGCTGTTTGAGCATTGATGAGACAAATTGAAAAATCTTAAATCTAGCATGACCGAGTCGTGCATGAATAGCAGTCATGGACATGTCCTACTTTTTCACTCGTCACAATTGGTAGCATGATCATGAATCCGATCTTGGCAAAATGCTTAACACCATACGGTTGATTGGACATGTTGTCAATACGTGGAGGAGAATAACGGTCATGAATGGTGATTTGTTTAAATCGACGGTCGTCGACAAATAATCTCATGGTACAGTCCTTCTCCTTGTAGGTTCTTCTGGAATGTATGGGAAGATTTTGGAATACTCGTCTGGTTATGCGTAAAAGGAACTTCGGTGGTCATGTCTTAACTAACAACTAAAAGTTTTAGCAGTCATGGCTAACCAAGCACGTGCTTGTAAAGCATAACTGATTTGTACAGATTTTCCTGATGGAAAATCATGCTGAATTATATTTAGGAGTCTGAACATTACCGTACATACTCATGAATCGTAGCATGGTGTGCGGTTCATATTCCATAATTAGGATTAAATTCAACTCGCATATGTCCGAGGTAATGCGTTATCAGTTGAGATCTTACATTAGGCTGAAGAAAACCTTCGTATACGTGGGGAATACGAACGGCATCTTTTATGGTAATGAGTATATATGGAATATGGTGCAAGAATGAATGTGTCATCGGCAACGTGACAGTTCTCACTGCTGCGCCGGTAATGGTACTGAAATTCTTGTGGCCTGAGTAATGCATGGCACAACAAAATGGATATATCCTTACAGGGTACCCTGAATTTCTTAGAAATGTTCCATAATTAGACGTGAGTCATGTGTCTTGACTCGTGTCTTGGAAATATAGGCATGACATATGTCTTGACTGGTGTCTTGACATGTGTCTTCAAAAAGCATACGTGAGACATGTGTCTTGACTGATGTCTTGACATGTGTCTCGAGACGTGAAACAATAGAACTACAATATTAGGTTATTATGCCAGAATTGGCGGATCGGTTGGACTACTGATCATTTGTATGTCTGAGCACGTCCGCGGCCGGAGCCTCGGTTGTGATCTCTAGGATAGTTGTTGTCATAGTAGTGGTTACTATCATCCTGTCTGTCAGTTCCATGACGGTCATTCTCATGACCGTGATTCATGTAACTATTCAGCTGAGTGGCCGGCTGGTACCGGTTTGCACTCATATGACTGAAACGACAACTGAATGACGTGTGACATGTAACTAAGAATTTGGAACAATGATTGATGAAAATAGTCTGATGGTGAAGTATCTTTTCGTCCAATAGCTTTGCTCTGACTCCCTTGTCTTCGTCTTGTAGGATCTCCAGGTTGTGAACAGCGTCCGCATCTCGTAGCGTCTCCAAACATCAGCAACATCAACCTTTAGTAACCTCTCTAAGTTATGAGCGGCATCGGCAATCTTGTAGAATATCAGCAAGTGAACATACGCCTGAGATGATTTAGAATCGACTAGTGAATTCTCGTGAAGTATTGCAAGTTAAAAACACATGGATTAAGGTATGTGAAATACACATGGAATACGGTACATGGAGTACACACGGAATGCACATGAAATGATCGGTATGTGGTCGATCATTTGTCATGATTTAAGGAAGTTATATCGGTTAGACGGTTAGGAAAAACCATCATGATAACATGGCAGTATTAGCATAGACATCATTCTGGTTGTAGCGAGAAACGTTAAAGTGTGGTTTCACAAAATTCAACGATGATTTGCCTGACAGCATGATCAATGAAAACCAACCATGACTATCATGAAAGCAAGATTCAATGAAATCCAACAATGTCTTACATGAAAGCATAAATAACAAAAGAGGCGTAAGACGTAATCAACATGAAGACGGAATTATCATGAAGATACATGAAACAATCTATCATGAAGGAGTGTATAACATAATCAGCATGAAACTGAAGTTAACCATGACAGTATGAAAACATACTTGACATAAAAACATAGTAACTTATGAGGGGACATGAAAAAAATTTATGCCAATAGATCATGAGGAAAATTTTATGCATGAAAAACAGTGCATGAATGCATAATGTAGTTTATAAAAACCTTTATATGTGCGAGAGGACGCCAATGGGTCGGTCCCAAAACAAAAGACATGGCGAGGGGACGCCTATGGGTCGGTCCCAAAGTTAAAAGTTTCGATAAAAGCACATGCGACTAAATAGGGTCAGTCCTGTACCAACCATTACTTAGTCATAATTCCTGCAACAATGATACATGAAACACAAATAAATGAAACTCATCTGTCAAAACTTATCAGAAAAATTTATGTGACTAATTATGAACTACTGGGGTTCAGTCCACATAGCCACAGTTCACGAGGAACATCATGCATGAAACAATGACACATATCTAAATATGAATAATGGTTGTCCATCCATATTAGTAAAACAATATCGATGAAACATCAAGGTTAAAACCTCAAGGTGCTGAAAACATCATGGTTAAAACAACAATGCGCTGAAAACATCAATACGTAGAATAACAAACGTTGGCTTAGGAAGCTCCTGGTGACTACCCGCTAGTCACAGGTCGAGTTTTAGAGCCTACAGGTCGAAACCTTGGCTCTAATACCATAATTGTAACACCCCATTTTTATAAATGGAATGTCACGCGTAATTATGGCCTGTCATCAAAGCATGCAAGGTAATATGTAGTAAAACATACATGACCATAGGGTAAACCGGAATCAAACATCGGTCCCCCAAACATAAGCCCAAAACATAATAAAGTAAATGAAATGAATGAAAGACTTATACAAGCATAAGTATATGAAGGCAAAAGGAGAAGAAGTCTATGGCAGCTTCCATCCTATGCATGTCCTCCAAAATGCTTGAGTCTGTCCTTGGGTACCTGCCGTTTTGGGACATGGAAAGGAAAGTAACGGCTGAGCAAAACGCTCAGTGCACGGATGTACAAATAAAGCATGAATAATATAAGCATATACGCATATAACAGCGGAAGAAACTAAGTCCCGAATAACCCGTTTAAGTCTTAGTAAAACTGGTTTTATAGTTAAAAAAGCCTTATGTTTATCTTATAAAAACTGTTTAACATATTCTACCATTAGCCAATATAGGTCATGAAAATCCACCGTGCATGAATACTTGGAGGGGTGACCTCTTCATGCAAATTAGAGGGGCTGCCTCTAATTTAATATACTGGTTTTGGGTAGGAGGGATCAGCTCCTTGTGAAGGATGCAGGGCACACACCTCATTCACACTGAGTAATCTGCTGAAAACATGTAACTAGGATGCACCCATACGCCCTACATGATAAATATAATAATATGGCCAAAAGTTGAAGGGACGCCACGAGCAATCACTCCGCCGTGGGGAAGTCATAACACTAGTGCCTCTAATGTTATGGTTATGGTACCTCCATAACTAGGTGAAACTAGTCATGCATGTATATGGCTTCAGGTATTCTAAATTAAACATAAGCAATCAAACATATAAACTTATACTATGGGAAAATAGTTAGCAGCATACGGGGAATCCTAATAAGGAAACAATGTCCATACTGAAAGGACGAAAATCCATACATCCAGTGAACGAAGAAGATGAACGGAAGAGAGTCCTACTTCGGTATCACTAATGCTACATAAATACATACGTGTATAAGTATCTGATTACTAAATACGTAACTGATTTTATGTCATGTCTTAGCTTATTTTATACGTTCATGTCATGTTTTACTGTTTTAAGCTTTATACTGTATTTATCCTATATTCTGTCTATTCTGATTAAGTATTACTTGTATTTCATGTATTATTATACTTGCTGTGCAATAATAAGTAACTTTCTAAAAATAGCAGGTTTCCTAAAATAGAAAGTTTCAAAAATAGAAAGTTTCCAAAAATAGAAAGTTTCTAAAAATAGAAAGTTTCCAAAAATAGAATTACTACTTAAAATAGATAAGTTTCTAAAAATAGAAAGTTTCGTAAATAGATTAGCTGCCTTAATTAAATAAGTTTCTAAAAATAGAAAATTTCCATAATTAGATATAAGCTGGTTAAATAAGCTAATTATATAAGCTTAAGTGTTTTCTGATTATTATTCTAAGTCATGTTGTTATAAAGTATAGTTTATTAATTATTACATGTAAATTAAATAAATTATAGGTTAAAAGTATTTAATTAAATATATCATGTTTTTAATTAAATAAAGAGAAAATACTTAGGTTAAAACATGTATTATTAACTATTAATAATATAACCTAAGTCATGTTAACTAATTAATTATAGCCATAGTTTTAAAATAATTAATTAATTAAAAGTCTAATTAAATATAAATACTTAGGTTAAAATTCATGAACTACTAATTAAATTTATAACCTAAGTCATGTTCATTAAATTAATCATGTCATGTTTTTATTAATTTAATTTAAGTCTAAAACATAAAAATCATAAACCTTTAACAAAATAATTTGTGAACCGGACTCGTGACTAAAAACCATGAACCGGACCCGTAATCAACACCATACCCCAAACCAAGGTCGGGGTTTCCCTTTGTTTGCTGCTGTCGTGACCATCATCATCACCATACCGAGACCATATAGTCTCGGTGGTGGGTAATAAGCCAAGCCGAGACCCCTTATGGGCTCGGTTAGGCGTCGCCTACAACACAAACACCCCTAAAACCCTTGTTTGATTTACCCCATGATCATTAACATGTTAAAATAATTGTTTTTAATTAGTTTTTAAAAACATCATGATTTTATGTGATAAGTTAAAAACAAACATAAAAGAAAAGGGTTAAAAAGCTATACCGAATACGTGGATCAAATAAGGATGAACACACACGAATCCTTGCATAATTTCCAAGATCAAAATCAATCCGAACACCCCTTCATGGTGTTTATAGGTGGCTGCCAAAAGAAGAGGAAGAAAGAGGATTAGGGTTTTCTTTGTTTTCTAATTTTTGTAAATAATGAACATGTTTTACCCCTTTTTCCTAGTTAGTTAATTTTGCATGGGCTAAGCCCATTTCTTCTTCCTAATTTCGTGGTATGGGGCCCACATGAGGTAACCCGTACTTTTCTCAAGTCTAAATATTATAGTGTGTTCTCGTGATTTATCGTGTTCGTGTTTTACGTGTTCTAATTAATTATTAACCGTGACTTAATATATTTATTCGTGTTCGTAATAAATATACATACGTAAATAATATTATCTTGTGATTAAATTACGTTCATGATTTCATGATCGCTTGTTCGTGATTATAATTATTATCTGAATAATTATCGTGTGTTCATACGTAATAAATACTTATCGTGTTCTAACACGTACGTAATACTTAAAATTCCTATACGTGAAACGTAACGTGCTATAAAAGGAAAGTTCTACTCATATACATACGATCTTAAGGGCACTATTCATGGTAAAAGCATGCTGGTTTTATAGATAGTCAAGAAGTTATCGGATATACAGACGGAGACTGGGTCGGTGACAAATCAGATGGGAAGTCTACGTCTGGTTACTTCACATATGTGTGGGGAAATCTAGTTACGTGGAGGAGTAAAAACCAAAAGTTGGTGGCCAGGTCGAGCGCTGAAGCGGAATACCGGGGTATGGTTCATGGTGTATGTAAATTATTATGGTTGAAAGGATTCTAAGAGACTTGGGGATTCAAGTTAATGAGCCGATGAAGTTGTATTGTGATAATCAAGCTGCCGTTAAGACTGCAAATAATCCCGTACAACATGATAGAACGAAGCACGTAGAGATTGATCGTCATTTTATAAAAGACCATCTAGACAAGAAAACTATCGAGCTACCGTTAGTAAGGTTAGAAGAACATTTAGCCGATATGCTAACTAAAGCTATATGCAGTCGTATATTCCATAGTTCTCTGAACAAGCTGAGAATGACGAACATTCATTCTCCACCTTGAGGGGAGTGTTGACGAGAGCAATTATTGGAGGAAATCAAATTAGTTATGGGTGTTGTTAGGAGAATGAGATAACTATAGAAAGTAGTAAAATGTGTCTTATCTAGTCCATGTATAGCTCCTTATTTCATGGGATTTGCTGTTGTACTAATCTTATATATGTATCTCATTGTAACTGTGAATCAATACACAAAAACCATTCAATCGTATTCTCTGGTTTACAATTATTGTATCTTCCTACAAATCTTTCTAGTTCTAACTTTGATGAATTATTGGATGGTGAAATTGTGGGTCATTTGATTCATTCAATGAAAATAAGACATTTTGAATTAGGAATATAATTAGGATGTTACTAGTATTTCTCGTCTTGATAATCAATGTATTACCTATTCAATCAGACGACATATCACTATCATTACCACAACTAATGGAATAATTACATTCAAACATTATTCTGACAACCCCCAGTCATCTACTAGTACATATTAAGCTTTATATGATGTTTTGGAAGCTGTGTTTTTTGGTCTGAATTGATGTTTTGTATGCAGGATTCTACCTACAACTGGATAAGTTACAAGTTGGTTATTAATGCTCACTCATTTAGTTCAAAGTTCGTTTTCTTTGGAGGGTAAAAGCTATACAATACCATGATACTTATCAAAATGTACCGACTTTAAACACTTACAATCTAATCGTTATACAATACCATTGAACTTTCAAATTGATTATATACTTTACCAATATGACCCGGAAATGACTATATTACCCTTGTATTCTTTAACTTAATTACATATATTGCCACTAGAACATGATATTGATGGTGGCTCCCATTTATTATTCCCATCAGTGTAATTCTGCTGAATAAAAGGTAAAAATACGTAGCCGACAATAAAAGAGGAGTATATATACGTAAGAAGAGCATACCAAATTTTATTTCCATTCATTATCAACCTACGAATTAATCATCAACACTTATTCAATTCCAATATTGTGATCGACAACCAGCAATTCCAATATTGTGTACCAGCAAGGTACACAGATCGAGAGAATAATATAAAGGTATTTCTAGAACAACATACCAATCACATGTTTTAAACTACAAATTGCCGTAGAGGATGATGAGTTTGGCTTATTTTGTCAACAAATGGATTCACCAAGTAGTTTCCAAAGGCTGCCTCACTGAGATTTGCCTCAAATTACAACTTATTAACCATTCGTTTCAGTTTCAGTTTCCTGGGGAGATATTCTCACATTAAACCCGACACCTTCACTCGAGCAATAACACCATCGAGATCATCACGTCCGAATGTGACTCGTCGTTTCGATCTAATCCATGTTCGGATCTGATTCGTCATTCACAGTTTAGATCTTAATCGCCTTTATGTGGTGGTTTACGGTAGATCTGGTGGTGTATGACAGGTTAATGGTGGATAATGGTCGATCTTTGGTAGTGATAGATTTATGACTGTTTTGAGTAATTTTTGTGTTTGATGTGAAAAAAATAAGCGAAAGTGATAAACATGGTGGTCTGCCACTTTCTATGGTTTTCAGAATTTATGTAATATAAAATGTTAAAGAAGAAAAGGGTAATATAGTCATTTTAGGGTGATATTGGTAAAGTTTATAATCAATTTGAAAGTTTAATGGTATTGTATAGCGATTAAATTGTAAGTGTTTAAAGTCGGTACATTTTAATAAGTATCGTGGTATTGTATAGCTTTTACCCTTCTTTGGATTAATAAGTATCATCTCCTTTCTTTTATTAATTGATATTTGATTCAGCCTTTATTAGTGATTATATTTACTCGATTTCTATTTATTTACTGATATAACATAATCCGAGTGATTATGGGTTGTCCATTGTCATACATAGATATGCAACGCGGTGGGTGCACAAGCACAGAAAACTCTATTCAGTTTTTTTGTGTGTTTCAACTGATTGTAACAACAATGATCATATGAAACCGTTACAGTTATATGTCATTACGAGAGAACCATTACACTATTACATATATTGGTAAGGTAAGAAATACTGTAAGATAATAATACGATTGATATTCAACAATTGCTTAGGGACAATTTGGATTATTTCCAGGTCCTCCATAGTATATATAATTACCCCAATCTTTATTAAATCCGCTTTTAACATCATAACATGTGGGAGCTCCATTTATTAACTTCAAATTAGACGTCAGATATATCTAAGGATAGAGAGTTATACTAAACATGGGTTTGGTCTCTCAAGTTCTTGCAAAACTTCCCAGAACGAAAATGAACGTAAAATCGTAAGCCAATATACGATCATGAACGTGAATAGTGTCATGAACGCGAGCGTGAAAGCAAGTCATAGAATTAAAATGAAGACGTGAAGTAAATAAGGAGTACAATTGTGAATCTTTGTCTGACCCGATAACTGAGAGATTGCCAAGTGATCGGATGAGCCTTGGCTGGAACATGTCCGATCAATCTGTTGGTTCTGATATCCTTGTGGATGTAAGGATTCTACAGACTTGATCAAACTGTTTGCAATAACCCATATAGCATCATGTTTCTTCTGAGTTTGCGTTAATCTGGTAACCAAAATCCATGGAGATCTTGTCCCATTTCAATTCACAATTTCAGATGATGAAAACATCCCAGTCTGTTGGTGCCCTATCTTAGCCTGTTTGTATGACATGTATGAAGATATGAACGTAACTGTATCTTGCTTCATCGAACTTGATACATAGGAGTTTACGAAACTCTGAGTCTATAAATCTAAACTTTTCTTAGCGTAGGATTTTCTAGAACACCTAGTGTAATGTAGGGTTATCTCCTTTACACATAAGCTAAGTCATGGTAAGATTAACCATGCAAATCCATGTGATCCAGCGTGTCACTGTAATCAACCAGAATTGATATTGGAAATTTCCACGGTGGAATTTCTCCTGTCATAGAATTTGTAACATGGTGTCAATATGGTCTTCCTGTTCTTCACTACGCTTAGAGGAAATCAGGTTATCCTCAATGAAAACACTGATGAATTTGCTTATGAGTTCATGGAAACTCATTCTTATAATGTTGTTTGAGCATTGATGAGACAAATTGAAAAATCATAAATCTAGCATGACCGAGTCGTGCACGAATAGCAGTCATGGACATGTCCTGCTTTTTCACTCGTCACAATTGGTAGCATGATCATGAATCCGATCTTGGCAAAATGCTTAACACCATACGGTTGATTGGACATGTTGTCAATACGTGGAGGAGAATAACGGTCATGAATGGTGATTTGTTTAAATCGACGGTCGTCGACACATAATCTCATGGTACAGTCCTTCTCCTTGTAGGTTCTTCTGGAATGTATGGGAAGATTTTGGAATACTCGTCTGGTTATGCGTAAAAGGAACTTCGGTGGTCATGTCTTAACTAACAGCTAAAAGTTTTAGCAGTCATGGCTAACCAAGCACGTGCTTGTAAAGCATAACTGATTTGTACAGATTTTCTTGATGGAAAATCATGCTGAATTATATTTAGGAGTCTGAACATCACCGTACATACTCATGAATCGTAGCATGGTGTGCGGTTCATATTCCATAATTAGGATTAAATTCAACTCGCATATGTCCGAGGTAATGCGTTATCAGTTGAGATCTTACATTAGGCTGAAGAAAACCTTCGTATACGTGGGGAATACGAATGGCATCTTTTATGGTAATGAGTATATATGGAATATGGTGCAAGAATGAAAGTGTCATCGGCAACGTGACAGTTCTCACTGCTGCGCCGGTAATGGTACTGAAATTCTTGTGGCCTGAGTAATGCATGGCACAACAAAATGGATATATCCTTACAGGGTACCCTGAATTTCTTAGAAATGTTCCATAATTAGACGTGAGTCATGTGTCTTGACTCGTGTCTTGGAAATATAAGCATGACATATGTCTTGACTGGTGTCTTGACATGTGTCTTCAGAAAGTATACGTGAGACATGTGTCTTGACTGATGTCTTGACATGTGTCTCGAGACGTGAAACAATAGAACTACAATATTAGGTTATTATGCCAGAATTGGCGGATCGGTTGGACTACTGATCATTTGTATGTCTGAGCACGTCCGCGGCCGGAGCCTCGGTTGCGATCTCTAGGATAGTTGTTGTCATAGTAGTGGTTACTATCATCCTGTCTGTCAGTTCCATGACGGTCATTCTCATGACCGTGATTCATGTAACTATTCAGCTGAGTGGCCGGCTGGTACCGGTTTGCACTCATATGACTGAAACGACAACTGAATGACGTGTGACATGTAACTAAGAATTTGGAACAATGATTGATGAAAATAGTCTGATGGTGAAGTATATTTTCGTCCAATAGCTTTGCTCTGACTCCCTTGTCTTCGTCTTGTAGGATCTCCAGGTTGTGAACAGCGTCCGCATCTCGTAGCGTCTCCAAACATCAGCAGCATCAACCTTTAATAACATCTCTAAGTTATGAGCGGCATCGGCAATCTTGTAGAATATCAGCAAGTGAACATACGCCTGAGATGATTTAGAATCGACTAGTGAATACTCGTGAAGTATTGCAAGTTAAAAACACATGGATTAAGGTATGTGAAATACACATGGAATACGGTACATGGAGTACACACGGAATGCACATGAAATGATCGGTATGGGGTCGATCATTTGTCATGATTTAAGGAAGTTATATCGGTTAGACGGCTAGGAAAAACCATCATAATAACCTGGCAGTATTAGCATAGACATCATTCTGGTTGTAGCGAGAAACGTTAAAGTGTGGTTTCACAAAATTCAACGATGATTTGCCTGACAGCATGATCAATGAAAACCAACCATGACTATCATGAAAGCAAGATTCAATGAAATCCAACAATGTCTTACATGAAAGCATAAATAACAAAAGAGGCGTAAGACGTAATCAACATGAAGACGGAATTATCATGAAGATACATGAAACAATCTATCATGAAGGAGTGTATAACATAATCAGCATGAAACTGAAGTTAACCATGACAGTATGAAAACATACTTGACATAAAAACATAGTAACTTATGAGGGGACATGAAAAATTTTTATGCCAATAGATCATGAGGAAAATTTTATGCATGAAAAATAGTGCATGAATGCATAATGTAGTTTATAAAAACCTTTATATGTGCGAGAGGACGCCAATGGGTCGGTCCCAAAACAAAAGACATGGCGAGGGGACGCCTATGGGTCGGTCCCAAAGTTAAAAGTTTCGATAAAAGCACATGCGACTAAATAGGGTCAGTCCTGTACCAACCATTACTTAGTCATAATTCATGCAACAATGATACATGAAACACAAATAAATGAAACTCATCTGTCAAAACTTATCAGAAAAATTTATGTGACTAATTATGAACTACTGGGGTTCAGTCCACATAGCCACAGTTCACGAGGAACATCATGCATGAAACAATGACACATATCTAAATATGAATAATGGTTGTCCATCCATATTAGTAAAACAATATCGATGAAACATCAAGGTTAAAACCTCAAGGTGCTGAAAACATCATGGTTAAAACAACAATGCGCTGAAAACACCAATACGTAGAATAACAAACGTTGGCTTAGGAAGCTCCTGGTGACTACCCGCTAGTCACAGGTCGAGTTTTAGAGCCTACAGGTCGAAACCTTGGCTCTAATACCATAATTGTAACACCCCATTTTTATAAATGGAATGTCACGCGTAATTATGGCCTGTCATCAAAGCATGCAAGGTAATATGTAGTAAAACATACATGACCATAGGGTAAACCGAAATCAAACATCGGTCCCCCAAACATAAGCCCAAAACATAATAAAGTAAATGAAATGAATGAAAGACTTATACAAGCATAAGTATACGAAGGCAAAAGGAGAAGAAGTCTATGGCAGCTTCCATCCTATGCATGTCCTCCAAAATGCTTGAGTCTGTCCTTGGGTACCTGCCGTTTAGGGACACGGAAAGGAAAGTAACGGCTGAGCAAAACGCTCAGTGCACGGATGTACAAATAAAGCATGAATAATATAAGCATATACACATATAACAGCGGAAGAAACTAAGTCCCGAATAACCCGTTTAAGTCTTAGTAAAACTGGTTTTATAGTTTAAAAAGCCTTATGTTTATCTTATAAAAACTGTTTAACATATTCTACCATTAGCCAATATAGGTCATGAAAATCCACCGTGCATGAATACTTGGAGGGGTGACCTCATCATGCAAATTAGAGGGGCTGCCTCTAATTTAATATACTGGTTTTGGGTAGGAGGGATCCGCTCCTTGTGAAGGATGCAAGGCACACACCTCATTCACACTGAGTAATCTACTGAAAACATGTAACTGGGATGCACCCATACGCCCTACATGATAAATATAATAATATGGCCAAAAGTTGAAGGGACGCCACGAGCAATCACTCCGCCGTGGGGAAGTCATAACACTAGTGCCTCTAATGTTATGGTTATGGTACCTCCATAACTAGGTGAAACTGGTCATGCATGTATATGGCTTCAGGTATTCTAAATTATACATAAGCAATCAAACATATAAACTTATACTATGGGAAAACAGTTAGCAGCATACGGGGAATCCTAATAAGGAAACAATGTCCATACTGAAAGGACGGAAATCCATACATCCAGTGAACGAAGAAGACGAACGGAAGAGAGTCCTACTTCGGTATCACTAATGCTACATAAATACATACGTGTATAAGTATCTGATTACTAAATACGTAACTGATTTTATGTCATGTCTTAGCTTATTTTATACGTTCATGTCATGTTTTACTGTTTTAAGCTTTATACTATATTTATCCTATATTCTGTCTATTCTGATTAAGTATTACTTGTATTTCATGTATTATTATACTTGCTGTGCAATAATAAGTAACTTTCTAAAAATAGCAGGTTTCCTAAAATAGAAAGTTTCAAAAATAGAAAGTTTCCAAAAATAGAAAGTTTCTAAAAATAGAAAGTTTCCAAAAATAGGATTACTACTTAAAATAGATAAGTTTCTAAAAATAGAAAGTTTCCGTAAATAGATTAGCTGCCTTAATTAAATAAATTTCTAAAAATAGAAAGTTTCCATAATTAGATATAAGCTGGTTAAATAAGCTAATTATATAAGCTTAAGTGTTTTCTGATTATTATTCTAAGTCATGTTGTTATAAAGTATAGTTTATTAATTATTACATGTAAATTAAATAAATTATAGGTTAAAAGTATTTAATTAAATATATCATGTTTTTAATTAAATAAAGAGAAAATACTTAGGTTAAAACATGTATTATTAACTATTAATAATATAACCTAAGTCATGTTAATTAATTAATTATAGCCATAGTTTTAAAATAATTAATTAATCATAAAGTCTAATTAAATATAAATACTTAGGTTAAAATTCATGAACTACTAAATAAATTTATAACCTAAGTCATGTTCATTAAATTAATCATGTCATGTTTTTATTAATTTAATTTAAGTCTAAAACATAAAAATCATAAACCTTTAACAAAATAATTTGTGAACCGGACCCGTGACTAAAAACCATGAACCGGACCCGTAATCAACACCATACCCCAAACCAAGGTCGGGGTTTCCCTTTGTTTGCTGCTGCCGTGACCATCATCATCACCATACCGAGACCATATAGTCTCGGTGGTGGGTAATAAGCCAAGCCGAGACCCCTTATGGGCTCGGTTAGGCGTCGCCTACAACACAAACACCCCTAAAACCCTTGTTTGATTTACCCCATGATCATTAACATGTTAAAATAATTATTTTTTAATTAGTTTTTAAAAACATCATGATTTTATGTGATAAGTTAAAAACAAACATAAAAGAAAAGGGTTAAAAAGCTATACCGAATACGTGGATCAAATAAGGATGAACACACACGAATCCTTGCATAATTTCCAAGATCAAAATCAATCCGAACACCCCTTCATGGTGTTTATAGGTGGCTGCCAAAAGAAGAGGAAGAAAGAGGATTAGGGTTTTCTTTGTTTTCTAATTTTTGTAAATAATGAACATGTTTTACCCCTTTTTCCTAGTTAGTTAATTTTGCATGGGCTAAGCCCATTTCTTCTTCCTAATTTCGTGGTATGGGGCCCACATGAGGTAACTCGTACTTTTCTCAAGTCTAAATATTATAGTGTGTTCTCGTGTTTTATCGTGTTCGTGTTTTACGTGTTCTAATTAATTATTAACCGTGACTTAATATATTTATTCGTGTTCGTAATAAATATACATACGTAAATAATATTATCTCGTGATTAAATTACGTTCATGATTTCATGATCGCTTGTTCGTGATTATAATTATTATTTGAATAATTATCGTGTGTTCATACGTAATAAATACTTATCGTGTTCTAACACGTACGTAATACTTAGAATTCCTATACGTGAAACGTAACGTGCTATAAAAGGAAAGTTCTACTCATATACATACGATCTTAAGGGCACTATTCATGGTAAAAGCATGCGGGTTTTACAGATAGTCAAGAAGTTATCGGATATACAGACGGAGACTGGGTCGGTGACAAATCAGACGGGAAGTCTACGTCTGGTTACTTCACATATGTGTGGGGAAATCTAGTTACGTGGAGGAGTAAAAAACAAAAGGTGGTGGCCAGGTCGAGCGCTGAAGCGGAATACCGGGGTATGGTTCATGGTGTATGCAAATTATTAAGGTTGAAAGGATTCTAAGAGACTTGGGGATTCAAGTTAATGAGCCGATGAAGTTGTATTGTGATAATCAAGCTGCCGTTAAGATTGCAAATAATCCCGTACAACATGATAGAACGAAGCACGTAGAGATTGATCGTCATTTTATAAAAGACCATCTAGACAAGAAAACTATCGAGCTACCGTTAGTAAGGTTAGAAGAACATTTAGCCGATATGCTAACTAAAGCTATATGTAGTCGTATATTCCATAGTTCTCTGAACAAGCTGAGAATGACGAACATTCATTCTCCACCTTGAGGGGAGTGTTGACGAGAGCAATTATTGGAGGAAATCAAATTAGTTATGGGTGTTGTTAGGAGAATGAGATAACTATAGAAAGTAGTAAAATGTGTCTTATCTAGTCCGTGTATAGCTCCTTATTTCATGGGATTTGCTGTTGTACTAATCTTATATATGTATCTCATTGTAACTGTGAATCAATACACAAAAACCATTCAATCGTATTCTCTGGTTTACAATTATTGTATCTTCCTACAAATCTTTCTAGTTCTAACTTTGATGAATTATTGGATGGTGAAATTGTGGGTCATTTGATTCATTCAATGAAAATAAGACATTTTGAATTAGGAATATAATTAGGATGTTACTAGTATTTCTCGTCTTGATAATCAATGTATTACCTATTCAATCAGACGACATATCACTATCATTACCACAACTAATGGAATAATTACATTCAAACATTATTCTGACAACCCCCAGTCATCTACTAGTACATATTAAGCTTTATATGATGTTTTGGAAGCTGTGTTTTTTGGTCTGAATTGATGTTTTGTATGCAGGATTCTACCTACAACTGGATAAGTTACAAGTTGGTTATTAAGGCTCACTCATTTAGTTCGAAGTTCGTTTTCTTTGGAGGGTAAAAGCTAAACAATACGATGATACTTATCAAAATGTACCGACTTTAAACACTTACAATTTAATCGTTATACAATACCATTGAACTTTCAAATTGATTATATACTTTACCAATATGACCCGGAAATGACTATATTACCCTTGTATTCTTTAACTTAATTACATATATTGCCACTAGAACATGATATTGATGGTGGCTCCCATTTATTATTCCCATCAGTGTAATTCTGCTGAATAAAAGGTAAAAATACGTAGCCGACAATAAAAGAGGAGTATATATATGTAAGAAGAGCATACCAAATTTTATTTCCATTCATTATCAACCTACGAATTAATCATCAACACTTATTCAATTCCAATATTGTGATCGACAACCAGCAATTCCAATATTGTGTACCAGCAAGGTACACAGATCGAGAGAATAATACAAAGGTATTTCTAGAACAACATACCAATCACATGTTTTAAACTACAAATTGCCGTAGAGGATGATGAGTTTGGCTTATTTTGTCAACAAATGGATTCACCAAGTAGTTTCCAAAGGCTGCCTCACTGAGATTTGCCTCAAATTACAACTTATTAACCATTCGTTTCAGTTTCAGTTTCCTGGGGAGATATTCTCACATTAAACCCGACACCTTCACTCGAGCAATAACACATCGAGATCATCACGTCCGAATGTGACTCGTCGTTTCGATCTAATCCATGTTCGGATCTGATTCGTCATTCACAGATTAGATCTTAATCGCCTTTATGTGGTGGTTTACGGTAGATTTGGTGGTGTATGACAGGTTAATGGTGGATAATGGTCGATCTTTGGTAGTGATAGATTTATGACTGTTTTGAGTAATTTTTGTGTTTGATGTGAAAAAAATAAGCGAAAGTGATAAACATGGTGGTCTGCCACTTTCTATGGTTTTCAGAATTTATGTAATATAAAATGTTAAAGAAGAAAAGGGTAATATAGTCATTTTAGGGTCATATTGGTAAAGTTTATAATCAATTTGAAAGTTTAATGGTATTGTATAGCGATTAAATTGTAAGTGTTTAAAGTCGGTACATTTTAATAAATATCGTGGTATTGTATAGCTTTTACCCTTCTTTGGATTAATAAGTATCATCTCCTTTCTTTTATTAATTGATATTTGATTCAGCCTTTATTAGTGATTATATTTACTCGATTTCTATTTATTTACTGATATAACATAATCCGAGTGATTATGGGTTGTCCATTGTCATACATAGATATGCAACGCGGTGGGTGCACAAGCACAGAAAACTCTATTCAGTTTTTTTGTGTGTTTTAAACTGAGTGTAACAACAATGATCATATGAAACCGTTACAGTTATATGTCATTACGAGAGAACCATTACACTATTACATATATTGGTAAGGTAAGAAATACTGTAAGATAATAATACGAATGATATTCAACAATTGCTTAGGGACAATTTGGATTATTTCCAGGTCCTCCAAAGTATATATAATTACCCCAATCTTTATTAAATCCGCTTTTAACATCATAACATGTGGGAGCTCCATTTATTAACTTCAAATTAGACGCCGGATATATCCTGTTGACGCTTTCAACTACTTCCAAGTTTTTAACAAACGCGGCTTTCTTAAACCCTTCTTCTGGCCAGTGACCACTACCCATTTGGGTCGACGTATGAATTCGACCATTGTTATTTAACACCTCTCCTCCATAACTGACAAGAGTCGCGTTATTACAAAGGTCTGGAAATAAAGATGAGGGCCAATAACCTATCAAGTTATCTCCCACACGCAACCACCAGTTCGTAGTCCTTGGATCCTGAAAAATCAATATCAAACGATTATAACGGCAAAAAAGTCTTTTACAGTATTCTTATGGGACTAAATGTTTACCTTATGTACGAAAATTGTAAGACCGTATTGTATACCATTATATGTTGATATGGGATGCACAGCAGCTCCAAGGGCAAGTTTACTACTAGTTTGGACGAACCCCGGACACAACAAATTATAGCATCCAGTATGATAATCATCGGACTGCAACATTTATTAGTTTGATTATATTTTGTATTCCATACTGAACTCAATCACAAACCTACTCTAAAAGTATTTAACTTCTGAGTGTGTCGTTGATTAAGTCTAAACATTAATTTCACGTGTTTGTTTTATAGGTGTGGCATGTACGTGAGCAGCCATTTAAATAAAATGTGTAACCAACAAGTAAAGTATGCTAGCATTCTGCACCAAAAATAAATACTACTATCAAATCAACAAATATATAACTTACAGTCCAGAAATTAAATAATCTAGGGGAATCGTCCTTAAATAGGCCTGGGTAAACCTGCCATCATGACAAACAAGAGCGTAAATCAATAATCATACAAAAGAACGAAGGTTTGAAAAATCAAGAGCCCCTAAGCATAATCATGGCATATGTGTATTTGCAGTATTTAGTTCATGATCAACATCTTTTTCTGATTGACTATTTGATACATTGATAGTTATAAAGGTTTGTTAAGAATACAAATAAACATGGATTTGGAAAAATAATAAGATTGGCGATATATACCATCCAACCAACTTCGATAGTGTTGATAGGACGATTTGGAGCCTTATGAACAATCCACATTTGTGAAAGACTAAATTCATTTACACCAGCAACATGTGGTTTCCATAAATTAAAAATTGCTCTTCCACCATAGTATCCACCTTTATCTACAAGTCCAAATGCATGCTGCAAATTGCAAACGTACGCTAGTAATAAATCATGCATAAAACAAGGTACTCTTTTTGTGTTTTAATATGACATATGAGATATAAATTGGGAGTACCTCATGTTTTACTAAGCCTTGTGGACTTATTTTCTTTCCAAAAGAAGAAATAGAACCATATGCTAAAATGTCATCGGCAGTTGTTCTTTGGATCGGAATTGTTCCATTTGGACATGATTCACCATTTGAACTCCATATTTGCTTAACTTCCGATGCCCTCTCTGTTTGCTTATCTTCATTCGGTATTGGCATCTCCGGCGGGCCCTGTTTATATAAATTATTACGAAACAATGAGAAAAGCAATACGATAATTTTGAAATTGGTTGTCAAACTATATAACACATATATAGTTTCTGGGTTCGGATTGTTTTTTTTAGGTATTCGCAAATGAAAAGTATACCATATCTAATGTCCTTTTTAACATTGGAAGATCAAAAGCTGGTTGAAGGTGAATCAAAACGCAGTCTATTATATCACCGTCTGGACTCTGATTCAGCATACAAAAGACAAACATAAAATCAAAACATGTAGTAGGAAACATCTGTATAACTAATCACATAGGCTTTCAAGCTAAATTACCTTAATCGACTTCACGAAAGGCTTATTGATCTTCTTAAGATGATCGTTAATCAACTTCATCTTCTTTGACTCTAAACTTGACATAAAAGATTTATATTTCGCTTCAAAATTTTTAACATCTTTTATTGGAAAAACGGGTGTAAACAACAAGAAAAATAATATTAATGTGTATATGATTGAGGGTGATAGAGCATACATCGTTGTTGTATGTGTTTATTATGCTCTAGCCAGACAGAACTAAGAGTATAAATACTAGTAAAAAAAAATCAAGCATTTATAGTAATAATGACCAAAATAAGAAAGAGCAGCAGCTATTGTTTTCTTTTACAGCCTAACTATGAGAATATCAGTAGTAAATCTCAAATTGACCTTTTTTGGACGAAAACTATGTATATAAAGTAATTGCGCTAAAATTTAAAGCCTTTGGTGATTCTGTAGTATAGATCAAATCATGTCTATACTTTATAGTAATATCTTACACTTTTAAGGACAAATCTAATTCATTTACTGTATTAAACAAAAAGAAAAGTTTCATCGTATTTGTGTGGGTTCAAATAATTCATTAATATGTCATTATGTTTATAGTAATATGTCATAATGTATAGTAATATGTTATTAAAGCCTTGTTAATTCAGTATCTGAACGATCTCATATTTCCGTGTAAATCTAAATTAGCATGTACCCGTGTGATGGAGCGTGTACCCAGTGAATTAACAAAAGAATAAGAAAAAGAAAATTATATTAAGTTTTATAGATCCCAGTCGATTTTTTTGGACGGCTTTTATTTGCTAGCCGAACCGATTGCCACTCATGTTCGTGGTTAACTTATTTTCAGACGGCTTTTGTAAATATATATGTTTTTTATTGTTTTAAAATGTGAATATATAAATTTTTTAATAATAAGGTGTATTAATGATATATTAATTAATATAAATTATTTTTATTTTTAAATATGTTTTAATTAATAAGTATGTATTAATTATTTTCAATATAAGTATTAAATTATAAGATTTTAAATAGGGCTTAGCATCGCTTCCGGACCGGATCGGACCGACTAAGGCTAAATCGGACCAAAGACCGAATGATCCAAAACCCCGGACCGAGACCAGACAGACAGATCATGGACCAGTCTGGTCGACTATTAGGCATAATCGTAAGATTTTTGGTAAGATCGAACCGGACCGAGGACCGAAATTGTCCAAACCCCCGGACTAAGAACGAGACCGAAATTGTACGGTTCGGTCCGGTTTCCAGTCCGGCCCGATCGACGGTCCGGAATGCTCACCCCTAACTTTAAATATTACTATTTTAATTTTCTAGATTTGTTTTAGTTGTACACATTGCATTAGTAGATGTAATTAGTTGAATTGTCAAGTATACCAAACTATGTTAAAGACACGTCTAACGTCGTGTTTAGTTTAAAGAATGATTTTTGTAACAAAAATTAAACACATGTTAATATTAAAAGAAATGAAAGGGTTCCCGTAATAGATGAAAACAATAATATAAAGAACATAAAGTATTCAATAAGCCACTAAAGTTTGTAACAATATTAAAATAGTCTTCCATCAATTATGGTCTTCAAGCATGATGTATGTGAGTCACAATAAAGTGAAAAGTCAATGCACATTTGATTAACACCTAAAAGTTGTACGTAAAAGTTATTTAAAGGAAAATATCAACATTATTTAAAATTTAAATACAAATATTTGAAAGAGCATATTTAGAGCGGGGGAGCGATAGCTGCAAACTGGGCTGTTAGCCCTTTAGCGCCACTTCATCTTTGGCGCACCATACCGCAGTTGGTTACAAAGATCCCGGCGCCAAGAATACCAGCCGTGTTAGTAAGTTTTATCCTTTTTGTAACAGATTGGGTATTGTGGGCCCATTATACCACATTTTTATCATTTGGCGCTATTTTTTCTTTGGCTTATCACACCCCACAAAATACGGTGCCAAATGGATTCTAGTGTCAAACTTACGTGGCACTTAGTGTTTCCTTTGCATCAATTTTGGGCCCCAACCGCTCCTAGTGCTCTTAAAGTAAATAGATTATATACCATCATAAACTTGTTCAAAGACCGTGTAACACTTCTTTGTGAACCACGTGTGTCGTTGCCTTACATACATTCCCATCCGGATCACATACAAAAAACTTCAATCCTTTTTGATTTTAACTATAAAGACATCTAAATATAGTTCATCGTGAGTGAAAACAGGACGTGGGAGGTACAAACCCAATTTTAAAGGGATTGAAATTGGCTTTTGTTAATATTAATTGCAAATGAAATTGAACCAAGGAACTGTTTGCGGACGATCTTTAGCTGCAAACACTTGTCAAATGGAGTGATTCTAAACCTCGGTATGATACTATTTTTCCGAAATTAGTTTCATTGATAATTTGTGCACTAATTTCAGTTGTTAACTTAAGAACCTGCAACCTTGTCCCATTACGAAAACCATTTGCTTGGTCATTATTTTTCAAAAGCATTATATGAACACCCACTTTTAATGCTAATATGTGATTTTGGACACTGATAATGTCTCATTTTTATATATTTAGGATGATGTAATTGTCTTATATTGCTATGTAAATAAATAAATTAGGGTATGAGTTGATGCTAATTTTTCTCCCCAAGAATCTAAACAAATCTTCAATTTATGAGGTATTTGTTTATTGACTTTACCTTCTACTTCAAGCTGCGAAGTTTAGTTTATAATGTTTTGATTGTTATAAAATGTAGAGAATGAAAGATTGAGGACGAAGAAGATTATTCTTATTAAGTAGTTGTTCTCTAATGAATATAAGGTGCCCTTTATATACAAGTCTTTAGGAAGTGTAACCTCCTAGAAAATTAACTACTAATTAAAGGGTAATAGACTATACATTCATGGTGAATATACATAATAAATATATTTATAATACTCTTCCTTTGATATTTACCGTTTGTTTATACTCCATAATCTGCCTCATTAAAAACCTTATCAAGAAAAAACCCAATGGGATAAAAACTTGAGAAGGGAAAAAAAGTGCAGTGTGCATAATGCTCCTCCTCAGATTAACGTATATCTTTCAAGCATCAAAGGCCGGTCTGTTGCTCAAAAACTTTTGTCAGCAAAGATTTTTAATGAAGTATACTAAATTATTGATGCTTCAGATTCTGTCCTACAAAGATGACAATATATGTGTACCTTCCAATCCAATGTCAAAGGCATTAGTTAAAAAAATAAACATTGTTAATACATATATTAAAAGAGAAATATACAATATCATTTCGCATTTTGATTGCAAAATTGACATCAAAAACTTTAGTTACACTTCTGATACTTGAGGACCAAATTTTTCTTTGAAACAAAAAACAAGATGATATGCATCCAAACGAATTTTGATCCATATAAGAGTTCATTCTTCTTGAACAAATAAGTTATTTATAACTTTTTCAAATGCTTCCATAAGTTGAAATTGCTAGACATGCTTGAGGCATTATGGATCCTTCATGGAATATTAGAGTTCTATTAAAACATATATAAGACAAAATTAATACTTTTTAGATTGACTTTCTCATAGAACATCAATAATATATTTACATCCACCTCTAGACAATATGACTCTAATAAGCAGTTTCATGCTTTTGTGAATTTATTTATTCCACAATTCATGTTTTAAAGCATGTAACTTTAGAGCTCTTAATTCAGTTTCGCACACAACCCATGTATATCCAATAGCTTTGACACAAAAATGTGTATGGACTTCTTGTCCTAATACTCCTCTTATTTCAAATGACTACATCTTTTCATGATGGTCAATCATTTTGTTGAGCCCACTTTTAAATAATAGTTCATTCATGATCCTCACCATGCATAATAATAAGCGCTATATTGTATGTAAACAAATTATCGAAGTCATTTAGTTTCGATTTCCTATGATTCTAGACATGATAAAATTTATTGCGATCTCATTGGTTATTTTAATGTTCTTTTAAGAACGTTTATGTTTGGTGTCTCTTTGTGAGACAATCATGGGGTATTTTATACCTCGAAGAACCATCTTGTTTTTTATGCTCCATAGTTTACATCTAGGATTTTATTAGAAATTGATTAGTCTACCATTCTTGAGATATGTCATATAAGTAGTGTCCTTGGGGAAAAAATTAGGAGCATGAGTGTCACACCCCACCATGACGGAATATGGGGCGCGAATTATGGATATCATCACAACAATAGCGTGTCTATAGAGATAACTAAATGAACAAAGAAATGTCATAAAAAGGTGACACAAATGTCATGACAATATCTCCTAAATGCAGGAGTCTAGGTAAGTAGGTAAATGTCCCACCTCTTACTAAAGACGACAAACAAACAAACATTCACACTCATGGTATCACTTATTAAAAAGACCTAAATAAACTAAGATGGAACATGGATCTCCTTCTATATACAATTCCTAGCGTCTCCAGTCCTAGCCACTTATGTTCTCACGCTTAACCCCATTATTACCTGAAAGAGACACTAAATTACGTCAACAAGAATGTTGGTGAGAGTCATAGTGTGATAACCTGAAACCGAGGTCATTGCTTAATCTTACTTTACGACTATTTTTGAAAATTTTGATGAGTTTGAATAATTTTTATTTTTGGAGGTTTAAGTTTAAACCGATGTTAGGAGAATTATATTTTATCTTTAGTAAGTATAAGGAGTATAAGCAAGCGTGATGTCGATGGATGCCCAATATTTTATGTTTTATTGTCGGTTGTTCGAGGTTTGTCGTTTTTTATGTTTTCTTTTGAATGATGTGTTAAGTCGAGTCGGGAGACGATATTATTATATTTGAGATACGTTTTAACTTTTGAGGAGTATTTTTATGAAACCCGAGCCCCGTGAATATTTTCAAATTTGACTAGTAGTCATTTCCGGCTTTTTAGCTAACTATTTTCATTTTGGACCACAACTATCACAAATTGACAAGAAAGGTCCCTCCACCACCATATAAAAGCTTAAATCTACCTACTTTTCTCACACATAACATCAAACTAGAAAAATATACTCCTCCTCCCTCTTTTCTTTTTAAGTCGTCACCCCCTACACCCCTTTCAATCAATTTTCACTCAAAATTTGAGCTTGATCTAAGCTAAACCAACACATGTCCCTATATTAGAATTGAAAGAGGTTTCTTTTGGTACTAAATTTAGTTACATGCATGGAGTTTGATTTTTCTAGGGTTGGTAGGTCAAGTTTATGATCATGCATATGTTGTTGGTGATGATCGAGAAATTATCATGCTATTTTTTCACTAAAAACTTGTTTTTGATTTTGGGTTTTTGATTTTGAGAATGATACGAGTGTTAGAGATGAGTTATGTTGTTATTAGGGTTATAGGATGATGATAAAAATGGTTGATTTTGGTTAAAAACATGATTTCATGCATGATTTTGAAGGGTAATTTAGATCAGTAGGAAAAAGGGTATTTTTGGGTACCTTATGATTTTATTATGGCTTAACTAATTGCATAGGATTGTTGAGAATTCGACTAGCTTCGATTTGATATAAAGTAGAGATTCTAGCTCCAAACGAGCGAGAAGTTATGATAGTTTGATTATTCGTGTACCGGGAGACGAGTATCGGCACGACATATAGTTGTTGTCGATATTTGGATCGAATCTCGGGGACTATAGAATGAGTTTTGAAATGAGTCGAGGACTGATGAAAAATTATAAAGCCTATAGGGTGAGTCTATTTTCAAACCTAAGTGTCGGTTTTGCAAATGGAGTCGTTTATAGAAGTTAAAACGGTTGTATGAGTCAATGACGTAAAACTGTCCGGTTTTTGTAGTTCAAAGATAAGTCGGGGAGGGAACTTCAAAAATAAATTCATTTGATAAACTTATTAGAGGACTTTCTATAGATAGTAAGTTAGTTCCTCGAGTCGTTTCATAAACGTTTGACGAGTCTAAATGGGGTAAATGAGCTAGTACATTTGGTATGTGCCTAATGTAGAGATTTTGCTAGGTTCAATTGTTGTTCTCGGTATCTTAACGAATTGATTTCCGGTTCAAAGTACGACTCAGTTGATTTTGGTGAAAAATAATGTATTTGGTTGTTTTTAATAAAAGTGCAAAGACGTAAAAGTAAATGGCGTTAAAGTAAATCTAAGTCTAATTTAAAATAAATTGTGCAGGTATTTAAAAGCGTGACGAAAATTAAAAGGCACTTAAGTGAATGACGCAAACTTAAATCTATCTAAGGCAAAATTAAAACGCAACTAAAACTAAAACTTAAACTAAGGCAAGGCTAAAATAAATCTAAGGCAAAATAAACTTAAAGTGCGACTAAGGAAAAAGGCGGAAAAAGTAAAGCTTGAAAATTAAAAAGAGAAAGTTAAAAACAGAAATTAAAAATAACCTGAAAACAGCTCATCCGGAATAATCCTTCGTTCGGAATAAACATTCATCCGGAATGTCACCTTCGTTCGGAATGTTCTTCTTCACTCGGAATATTCACCAAAAACCTTGATCCGGAATAATTCCTTTATCCGGAATATGTCACTTATCCGGAATAAAGTATTGATTCGGAATAAAATCCTTGATTCGGAATGTTGCCCTTGATCCGGAATATCTCTTGATTCGGAATGTTTGCTGATCCGGAATATTATTCCGAATAAAGCACCTTGATTCGGAATGTTTAATATTCCGAATAAAGCACCTTGATTCGGAATATTCTGTTGATCCGGAATGAGAGGTTGATCCAGAACTTTTGGTTGATCCGGAATAATTGATTGTTCCGGATGAAGAACCTTGATGCGGAATAATAATTATTCCGAATAAACTCAATTGATCCGGAATATCCAATATTCCGGATGAACACCCTTTGAAATCCTTCACTCGGAATATCTTGCTTGATCCAGAACTTTTCCTGGGAAGATCAGTAACAATGCAGCGAAGAACAAGGAACCAAGATATACACGAATCTAATAAAAACTAAACAAAATCAACCAAAAGATTAAATCAAACTAACCAAATAACATCTACCAATCATAAACAAACAATCCAAATCAACAAAACTAACAAAACTAATCAAAATAATCAAAACCCACTTAAATAAACCAATAAAAAATCAAGAACATGAACATAAACAATAAAGCATGAAGATTAAGATCAAATAAAGAAAGTTAGATAAGAGATTGACAATAAAAATAAAGATTGACAAGAATTAAATGGAAACTTACTTGAAATTAAATGAATTTAAGGTGCAAGACAAGTATTTAAATTTGACAAGTAATTAAATGGACATGAATTTAAATGTGCAGGAAAGTAAAATGGAAGAAATAGTTTGTCAAGCTATCCAACAAAACTAATGAAAATGAAATCCTAATCTATATATAGGGGAGATTAAGGAGTGCTTAGGAAGCTTCCTCATTCTTTCATCTTTTCCTTAATTGCGCATTTAAGTCCTTCTCTTCTTAATCTTTTGTTAATCTTGGACTTTAATGGCTTTGTCTCGGGATTTCTTTGAACTTTTCTTTGAATTTTCTTCATAAATAAGACTCGAGTTCTTCGGCTTTTAGTAAACTTCCGTCTTTTGACTTTTTCTTCGGTAAATCTTCAGAATTGGTCTTGGACTTCCGTTCTTTTTGCACTCTTGACTTCTTGACTTCGTCTTTCGTCTTTTTCTTCGATAAAAGCCCGTGAATGCCCGTGTTTTCTCCACTTTTCACAATTTCGTCCTAAATCACAACAAAAACACAAACCACGCATAACTCCGACATAAATGACATAAAATACACGTTTTGGCTCGGTTATTATTGTAATTAAGTGGTAAAAAGGATGGGTGTTTACACACCTATCAAATCCCCTACACTTAACCATTGTAATGTCCTCATGCAATGTATTAGTTACAAAGCACGTTTACATTTTTTTATCACAATCAATCCACGTTGGCCTTTATTAAAGAGATAGAAAATAACTAAACAAGTAAAGAAATCAAAATCATACCTTGGGTTGTGGAAATGTCATGAATAATCATCATCCTTAAGTTTTCACTTTCTCCAAACCAAGCTTAAAAACGAGATCATTGTTATCATAAGTTAGCAAACTAACACGAACTCATGTGGGCCAATTATTCACTTAGACTCCCTTATTCCTAGGTGTGTCTCTTATATTTTATTGTTGTCTTGAATGATCATGACGATGCATTTTTGACTTATTTCGATAGTTATTAAGGCTGAAAATAAAGTGAACGATTTAATCAATAGTTAGCTAAAGGACAAAATCTTTTAAAGCTGCTTCTCGGGACCTCAAAAAGTTCATATCTTGGCATAACTCGCTTCGCGATTTGAGACCTTTCTCGGACCGATATTTGGCAGCGACTTCATACTTCAAACCTTGAGAGACGTTCATGAAATAATGGTCTTCTCTTCATATAGGAATTTCTTCACTTGAAGTTTTGAGAGATTCATATTTGGACACGACTTCTTCATTTTTCTCCAATCTTTATTTTGGACTTTGATATACAACGATCCGCCTCCTTTTACGACTTGGATCTATTTATCCTCATACCTTGCTAGGGTCTTTTTGGATACACTTCTCCATGATCTTTACGGGAGTATTTGCTTTTCGTCGTGTGTCTCGATCGTTCATATTGATTCTCGATAAATGATTCTTCACATCACTTTGGATCTTTAGCAACAAAATATAGCCCTCATGCCTTGTTAGGGCCTTTTCGGACTCGCCAATCTTCGCATCCCGCTTCAATAAGTTATTCCTTAGCTATGAACTCTAATCCATACCAAGCAACTTTTAAACGATCTTGGGCTAGAAGCTAAGTAAATTTTCAAATCGTACAACCTTATTTATTGCAGATAAATTTATTAGCAGGCGATGGGAGAATATGATTATAATTAACTCACATAAATTCACGAAAGAATACCAAACTTATAATTGACTCAATCATCTCTCGTTCTCCACAGTTTAAAATCTCAAGGAATGAGACTCATGGATGCTTAGCCTATTAAATCAAAGTTTTGGGTTTTCGAGTCGCCTATAGGATCTTGCAAACTCTTAGACTTTTTCAAGTTTAGAAATCGCATTTTAAAGTTCCCTTGATAAACGACTCTCTAGGATCAATTATAGGAACTTGCGAAAAGTTCTTGTTCTTAACCCGTGAGAGTTAAGACTTTTGCGTTTTATAGTTCCCTATATAAAAACCTAGCAAAACTTGACTTAAACACGTTAAGGATACTAGCTAGAGTAAACTCGGGTTGAGTCAAAAGATTCACAACGTTTGAAAATTAAAACCACTTTATTAAAGATTTATTCTAATAATAACTTGTTTTTACTCAGTTAAATTGTTGTTCTCGATATCTTAACGAATTGATTTCCGGCTTAAAGTACGACTCAGTTGATTTTGGTAAAACAAATATTTTTGGTTGATTTTAAATTAAAAGTGCAAAGACTTAAATGTAAATGACGTAAAAGTAAAAGGCGTTAAAATAAAACTAAGTCTAAATAAAAGAAAGTGCTCAATATTAATAACTTTAAAATAAAAGGCTTGAAATTAAATGACTTGAAATTAAGAGCGTGACGAGAATTAAAATTGACAAGGTATTAAAATGAGAATGTAAAAATTAAACAAGACAAAATATAAAAATTAACACCCAATCGGAATATATTCCGATCAGACTCACCTTGACCTGATCGGAATGTTGTCGTCGGAATACCAATCGGAATTGCTGTCACCAATGGCCAAATCGGAATACCAAACTTACCCCTCAGATCGGAATGTCACAAACCCTATCTGGTCGGAATGATTGGTCGGAATATGAACTCACCTTGATCGGAATGTTACAAGCCTCCTGATCGGAATGTAGATTGACTACCCAATCGAAATATGTCACCTTTCAGATCGGAATAACCAACTTACCTAGATCGGAATATGTCAAACCCTCCAATCGGAATACTGTCACTAGACAAATCGGAATACCACACTTACCACTGATCGGAATATACACAAATCTCTCCAATCGGAATAATGCAAACCCTTTTCCGACCAAGCAGTGGAGTGCTGGTCGGAATGTATAACCCTTAACCGATTGTGAAGATCGGAATACGGAGAAAGGAATGAAAAATAAGCTAAATAAATAAGCTATAACTCTAATAAGCACAAGTCTAAAATCCTAAACCAAACCGTATGAGAAAAAGCTACTCAACTGAAATTTAAAGACTTTTATAACACGAAAGGAAAAGGTTTACGAAAAACAAAACTTTATACGAAAATAACCTTTATAAAAACTTTATAAAACTTAAAAATAACACAAATAAGCTATAAGAATCAATAATCCAAAACAATCACAAGCATAAAAACACAACCTTTAATCAAATAAGCAAGACAATAAGCATGTAAACAACAAGATCAAGCAAAGAAAGAAAGGTAGAATGAGCGATCAACAAGTAAAGTAAAGGTGCAATAAAGATAAAAGTAGCTTACTTGAAAATTAAAGTGCAAGACAAGGTAATTAAACGAGCAATAAAGTAAATGTGCAAGTAAATAAAGATGGAAGAACTAGTGTCACTCTAGCCAACAAAATGAAATGATAAACTTAATGATCTATATATAGGGGAGGATTAGGAAGCTTCCTCCCCTCCTTCATTTTATCTTAATTGCATCATTAGGCCCTTCCTTCTTAATCTCTTTGTTAATTGCACCATTAGTCCTTAAGCCTTTGAATCTTCTTTAATCTTGGACTTTAATGACTTTTGGCTCGGGATTTCTTTGAACTCGTCTTTTAATTCTTCAATAAATTAGACTTGAGTTTTTCAGCTTTTGATAAACTTCCGTCTTTTGACTTTTCTTCGATAAATCTTCAGAATTGGTCTTGGACTTCCGTTCTTTTTGCACTCTTGACTTCTTGACTTCGTCTTTCATCTTTTTCTTCAATAAAAGACCGTAAATGCCGTGTTTTCTCCACTTTTCACAATTTCGTCCTAAATCACAACGAAAACACAAACCACGCATAATTCCGACATAAAAGACATAAAATACACGTTTTGGCTCGGTTATTATTGTAATTAAGTGGTAGAAAAGATGGGTGTTTACACACATATCAAATCCCCTACACTTGACCATTGCAATGTCCTGATGCAATGCATTACTTACAAAGCACGTTTACATTTTTCATCATAATCAATCCACCTTGGCCTTTATTAAAGAGATAGAAAATTATAAACATTAAAAGTAAAGAAATCAAAAGCATACCTTGGGTTTTGGAAATGTCATGAATGATCATCATCCTAAAGTTTTCACTTTCTCCAAACCAAGCTTAAAAACGAGATCATTGTTATTATAAGTTAGTAAACTAACACGAACTTATGTGGGCCAATTATTCACTTAGACTCCCTTATTCCTAGGTGTATCTCTTATATTTTATTGTTGTCTTGAATGATCACGAGGATGCATTGTTGACTTATTTCGATAGTTATTTAGTCCGAAAATAAAGTGAACGATTTAATCAATAGTTATCTAAAGGACAAAATCTTTTAAAACTGCTTCTCGGGACCTCATAAAGTTCATATCTTGGCATAACTCGCTTCGCGATTTGAGACCTTTCTCGGACCGATATTTGGCAGCGACTTCATACTTCAAACCTTGAGAGACGTTCATGAAATTATGGTCTTCTCTTCATAATGGAATTTCTTCACTTGAAGTTTTGAGAGATTCATACTCGGACCACGACTTCTTCATTTTTCTCCAATCTTTATTTTGGATTTTGATATACAACGATCCGCCTCCTTTTACGTCTTGGATCTATTTATCCTCATACCTTGCCAGGGTCTTTTTGGATGCACTTCTCCATGACTTTTGGGGAGTATACGCTTTCCGTCGTGTGTCTCGATCCTTCATATTGATTTTCGATAAATGATTCTTCACATCACTTTGGATCTTTAGCAACAAAATATAGCCCTCATGCCTTGTTAGGGCCTTTTCGGACTCGCCAATCTTCGTATCCCGCTTCAATAAGTTATGTCTTGGCTATGAACTCTAATCCATACCGAGCAACTTTTAAACGATCTTGGGCTAGAACCTAAGTAACTTTTCAAATCGTACAACTTTATTTATTGCAAATAAATTTATTAGCAGGCGATGGGAGAATAGGCTTATAATTAACTCACATAAATTCCTGAAAGAGTACCAAACTTATAATTGACTCTGTCATCTCTCGTTCTCCACAGTTTAAAATCTCAAGGAATGAGACTCGTGGATGCTTAGCCTATTAAATCAAAGTTTTGGGTTTTCGAGTCGCCTATAGGATCTTGCAAGCTCTTAGAATTTTTCAAGTTTAGAACTCGCGTGTTAAAGTTCCCTTGATAAACGACTCTCTAGGATCAATTATAGGAACTTGCGAAAAGTTCTTGTTCTTAACCCGTGAGAGTTAAGACTTTCGCGTTTTATAGCTCCCTATATAAAAGCCTAGAAAAACTTGACTTAAACACGTTAAGGATACTAGCTAGAATAAACTTAGATAAGTAAACTCGGGTTGAGTCAAAAGATTCACAACGTTTGAAAATTAAAACCACTTTATTCTAATAAGGAAAGAAAATAACTATACAAAGGTAAAAACTAATAGGCCAAAATAGATCAAAAATTTTGAAAAATGTCGAAAAATTGATTTTCTGGTTAAAATGAGGACAAATACAAGGAAAAGAGCCACTTAACTTCGATAGAAGTCCCCCCTACACTTAAGATAAACATTGTCCTCAATGTTTAAGCATGTGGGAGTAAACTCCCCTACACTTAGGACATTGTGCACTTTGTTTAAATCTCGCTAAGGAAAAGACAACTAAAGAGATTCCTATTGTAATATTGAGAAAATATAAAATAGTGAATCGAAAAGAGTTTAGGATAGAACCGGGAAGAAGTGGAGACACATCATCAAGAGTGGATCTTTGAAGCTCGAATCCCTGATTAAGAGAGGAAAGGAAAGCAAACCAAAGGGTCTCCCCCTACACTTATGATAAAGAAAGCGAAAAGATAGATGCATGGGTTGCCTCCCAAGAAGCGCTTGATTTTTGTTAACCGAGTCGTGAGCCTGACTCGACCTTGATCATCATAGGAAGAAGCATGAAATATATCCACCGGGATCAAAGACATAGTTTTCGTCCATCAAATAACACAAGCTTAAGGCGAACAAGGCAAGCCAAAGAAGAGTAGGCAAGGTTCCCTTAAGCAGCGATGGAGCACGGTGGAAGCAAGGGTGAAGTAGTGCAAGCATGTCTTCAATAATTCCAAAGATTTTTCCTTTTATTTCATCAGGTGAATACTGAGATGGCTGCAAAATATCGATACCGGGGTCGAACACCTTTTCCTTTAGGGGAAAATAGCACTCAGGCTCAGCAGAGTGTGAAGAAGATCCGCGAAGAAGCACAACCTCGTCCTCAGAAGGGGGACAAAGAGGTGTTAACTCATACGTGCTGCGGATATTGGTGTCGACCGGTTTCTTCTCCTTTGAAAGAATGTTCTTCAAATCCAAAGTAGGATCAAGACGATAATCTTCAAAGTCCAAAGGAGGTGCATCACTCTCATGAGGGAAGTAAGTGTTGAGAAACGTAGAGAAATCTTCCTCAAATGAGTAATCGTCCAAAGTAGGATCGAGTGATGGCGGAGGATCTTCATCATGTGAAGAATCGCTCGAAAGAGTATCAGCCTCATCGAAATCATCATACGTGGGCATCTCGGGATACTCGGAAGTAAGGTCATCAAAATCATCCGAATCTGAGCTAGACTCATCATCATAAGCATCAAAGATCGGTGGAGAATCATAAATGGGAGAAGCGTCCAAATTGGATAGAGAATCATCTACATCATCTTGAAAGAGTGGATTATCGATGCAAGAGTCGAATAGAGGATTGTTGTAGATAACAAAGTCATCAAGCACATTAATCATATTCACGGATTCTCGTCCAAAGGATTTGCTTGTAAGCTTCCCCATTTTGAAAACTTGTGAATCATTCCCGACTCTTAAGATTAACTCACCTTCGGCAACATCAACTAGAGCTCGTCAGGTTCTCAAGAATGGCCGACCAAGTATTAAAGGAATACGAGGGTCCATTTCATAATCAACAACGACAAAATCAACCAGGAAAGTAAATGTGCCAACTTTTATGAACACGTCTTCGGCTATACCAACGGGGTAAGAGAGAGTGCGATTAGCAAGTTCAAGAGTCATCTTTGTTGGAGTGAGGTCGGTCAATGATAGTGTTTTCCAAACACTCAAAGGCATAAGATTAATACTGGCCCCGAGATCAGCTAGGGCAGTAAATTCTTCAGTTTTGTTGAAAACGCAAGGCAACACAAAACGACCGGGATCTCCAAGCTTTTCCGGAAGTTCTTTAAGAATAACTGCAGAGCAGTTTTCATTTAAGCGTGTGTTGGCGAGTTCAATCAATTTCTCCTTCTTGTTAAGCAATTCCTTAAATGCTTTAACAAATTTGGGCATGTGGACAAGTGCTTCAAGAAAGCTAATGTTGAAGTTCATTTGAGAGATCATCTTCACATAGCGTGACACTTCAGAGTCATCCTTGGTTAGCATTTTGGTCTTGCCTAAACGAGAAGGATATGGGATATTGGGTTTGGGTGGTGAAGGTGCAGGTGTAGTAGGTTAAGGTTGAGATGTTGAAGCGTCCTTCCTAGGTACATCGTCATGACGAGGCAGAGACGGGAATGGTGCACTAATACTAGGTGTAGGAGGAGTAGGGATAAATGGTGGTGGAGGAAGTGTAGATGATGGGGGCGGGGTAGGTGGATCGACAGTGGTAATTCCACTACGAGTAGTAATAGCACTCACATGTGCTCGCGGATTGGTGACGGTGTTTGAAGGTAGAGAACTCGAAGAAGAAGGTTGAGCGGCGGGCAAGAAACTAGCAAGCATATTCTTAATATCATTCGTTTGATTGCTGAAGGAGGATTGAATATTATCTCGAAGCTCGGATCTAATCTCATTTCCTTGCTTGGTGATATCTCCTTTAAGATTGATAATTTGGCTCTGCAGATTCTTGATTTGCTCACCTTGGGTTCTCATGATGGCTTCAACATCAGGATTAATGGGTGGGGTTTGTTGAGCGGGTGGGTGATAAGGATTAGAAGCACGAGGTGGGATTTGGTTGCTTCTATTGTAGTTGTTGGCGGGCTTTTGGTTTTGAGGAGAAAAACCGGGTGAAAGGTAGTTGTTTGATCGGTAGCTCAACAGATTTCTATCCCCTTGTTGTCGAGTTTGGTAATTTTCCGGTGAATAATTACCATAAGCTGCATACACATTTTCCGGATTTCCTTGTGTAGAAGGACAATCCGTGTATGAGTGAGGACTGCCGCATGTTTCACAAGAAGGTGCAACCGCTTTAACTTGTTGTTGTTGTTGGTTTGAAGCGAGAAGCGTGATACTTTTGCTCATTTTAGTCATCATGCGGGTGAGTTCGGTCATATCAGGGTTTGCTGAAGTAGAAGAAACATTGACTCTCGGGTTGTTCCTTGAAGAAGCAGAGGAATCCCAGTTTTTGTGGTGAGTAGTCATGTTCTCAATTAGCTCTCTACACTCCTCGGATCTCCTTTTCATGAATGTGCCACCGGCGGCTGCATTAATCGTATCACGATCTCGAAAAGTCAAACCGTTGTAGAAAGTATCAATTAAGGTCACATGGAGCATGTTGTGGTTTGGACAACGATCAATCAAGACATTATATCTTTCCCAAGCATCGAAAAGAGATTCATCGGGATCTTGCATGAAACCGCTGATTTGATTGCGAAGGCTCGTGACCATGGATGGTGGAAAGTGGCGCGACAAAAAGCGTTGAGTCATGTCATCCTAAGTGTGAATAGAATTCTTCGGGAGACGATCAAACCATTTCTCGGCATGATGTGATAGAGTATGTGGGAAGAGTTGTAGGCGAAGAACATCCATTGTGGCACCAGGCAACTTCATGCTTTGGGTGATTGTAATGAACTTGTCGAGGTGTTTGTTGGCATCATCATCAGTCATTCCTCGGAATGGGTTAGTTTGCACTTGCTGAATCATGTGGTGCTTCAACGAAAACTCAGAAGCGTTGATTTACATCGGCGCAATCGGTCCTCCTCGTCCAAACATTGTAGGTTGACAAAGCTCCTCCATTGTCCGAAGATCGGGCTGTGGAAGAACATTGTGGTTATTGTTGAGGTGCGGTGGATTATTGTTGTTAACACCTGACATACTTAAATCTTCTCGAGTCTCGGGCTCTTGATAATTAGAAGATCTAGTACGCATACACCTACAAAGACAAAAGAAAACAATACCAAACACAAAGACAATATATATACACAAGAAAGATAAAATCTTTTTGGATTTTTGAAATTTTTAATTTTTATGGATTTTTAGCAATTTTTAATTTTTATGATTTTTTGAATTTTTTATGCAAGAAAAATAACGCTCACAAGTGGACGGATCCCAAAAAGCAACGCGTCTCTCACAGAAAACCGTTAATCTTTACGAAAAGAGCCGGCAGCGGCGCCATTTAATAACTTGTTTTTACTCAGTTAAATTGTTGTTCTCGATATCTTAACGAATTGATTTCCGGCTTAAAGTACGACTCAGTTGATTTTGGTAAAACAAATATTTTTGGTTGATTTTAAATTAAAACTGCAAAGACTTAATTGTAAATGACGTAAAAGTAAAAGGCGTTAAAATAAAACTAAGTCTAATTAAAAGAAAGTGCTAAATATTAAAAACTTTAAACTAAAAGGCTTGAAATTAAATGACTTGAAATTAAGAGCGTGACGAGAACTAAAATTGACAAGGTATTAAAATGAGAATGTAAAAATTAAACAAGACAAAATATAAAAATTAACACCCAATCGGAATATATTCCGATCAGACTCACCTTGACCTGATCGAAATGTTGTCGTCGGAATACCAATCGGAATTGCTGTCACCAATGGCCAAATCGGAATACCAAACTTACACCTCAGATCGGAATGTCACAAACCCTATCTGGTCGGAATGATTGGTCGGAATATGAACTCACCTTGATCGGAATGTTACAAGCCTCCTGATTGGAATGTAGATTGACTACCCAATCGGAATATGTCACCTTTCAGATCGGAATAACCAACTTACCTAGATCGGATTATGTCAAACCCTCCAATCGGAATGTGGAGAGGGCTCCCAATCGGAATACTGTCACTAGAAAAATCGGAATACCACACTTACCACTAATCGGAATATACACAAATCCCTCCGATCGGAATAATGCAAACCCTTTTCCGACCAAGCAGTGGAGTGCTGGTCGGAATGTATAACCCTTTTCTGATTGTGAAGATCGGAATATGGAGAAAGGATGAAAAATAAGCTAAAGAAATAAGCTATAACTCTAATAAGCACAAGTCTAAAATCCTAAACCAAACCGTATGAGAAAAAGCTACTCAACTGAAATTTAAAGACTTTTATAACACGAAAGGAAAAGGTTTACGAAAAACAAAACTTTATACGAAAATAAATTTTATAAAAACTTTATAAAACTTAAAAATAACACAAATAAGCTATAAGAATCAATAATCCAAAGCAATCACAAGCATAAAAACACAACCTTTAATCAAATAAGCAAGACAATAAGCATGTAAACAACAAGATCAAGCAAAGAAAAAAAGGTAGAATGAGAGATCAACAAGTAAAGTAAAGGTGCAATAAAGATAAAAGTAGCTTACTTGAAAATTAAAGTGCAAGACAAGGTAATTAAAGGTGCAATAAAGTAAATGTGCAAGTAAATAAAGATGGAAGAACTAGTGTCACTCTAGCCAACAAAATGAAATGATAAACTTAATGATCTATATATAGGGGAGGATTAGGAAGCTTCCTCCCCTCCTTCATTTTCTCTTAATTGCATCATTAGGCCCTTCCTTCTTAATCTCTTTGTTAATTGCACCATTAGTCCTTAAGCCTTTAAATCTTCTTTAATCTTGGACTTTAATGACTTTTGGCTCGGGATTTCTTTGAACTCGTCTTTTAATTCTTCAATAAATTAGACTTGAGTTTTTCAGCTTTTGATAAACTTCCGTCTTTTGACTTTTCTTCGATAAATCTTCAGAATTGGTCTTGGACTTCCGTTCTTTTTGCACTCTTGACTTCTTGACTTCGTCTTTCATCTTTTTCTTCAATAAAAGCCCGTAAATGCCGTGTTTTCTCCACTTTTCACAATTTCGTCCTAAATCACAATAAAAACACAAACCACACATAATTCCGACATAAAAGACATAATACACGTTTTGGCTCAGTTATTATTGTAATTAAGTGGTAGAAAAGATGGGTGTTTACACACATATCATCTAATAAGGAAAGAAAAATAACTATACAAAAGGAAAAACAAATAGGCCAAAATAGATCAAAAATTTTGAAAAATGTCGAAAAATTGATTTTCCGGTTAAAATGAGGACAAATACAAGGAAAAGGCCACTTAACTTCGATAGAAGTCCCCCCTACACTTAATATAAACATTGTCCTCAATGTTTAATCATGTGGGAGTAAACCCCCTACACTTAGGACATTGTGCACTTTGTTTAAATCTTGCTAAGGAAAAGACAGCTAAAGAGATTCCTATTTTAATACTGAGAAATATAAAATAGTGAATCGAAAAGAGTTTAGGATAGAACCGGGAAGAAGGGACACGGAATCACGGGTCGTCAAAAATCATCAAGAGTGGATCATTGAGCGCTCGAATCCCTGAATAGTAGAAGAGAGGAAATAGCAACACCAACGGGTCTCCCCCTACACTTAAGGTAAAAACAAAGAAAAAGATAGATAGATAATTGGGTTGCCTCCCAAAAAGCGCTTGTTTTTGTTAACCGAGTCACGAGCCTGACTCGTCCCCGAATTAAATGGTCCATGGGGAAGCCTCAAGTGTAATGCCGGGATCAAAAACCTTGTCTTCGTTCCCGGAGGAATATAACAAAAGAGAGGCAGGAGGATAAGTCTTGAATGGTAGGAAGGTCCTTTCAACATATGAGAAGTATGTGAAATCATGATCCACGGGAGGTGGGGTGGGTAAAGGAATCACATTGTCATCCTCCAAAGACTATAGATGCGGACCAATTGGCAAAGCCGTAAGGTTATCAATCATTGAATGGTCATTGTTACCTCCCGGGTCAAAGCACTCATCCTCATTTCCCGGAGAGTGAAACTGATACATCACCCGCTTGGGCGTGCATTCAGTAGGATGAGGGGGTAATATAGTATGAGAAGTAAGATAAGAATTACCTTCCACCTGCGATACCTTTCTAGTAGAGTCAGATCTCTCCACCTCTGCGATAGAAGGGGGCATGGCTAACAAAGTATGCTCAGTAATAGCAGAAGAATCAGAGCTATCAATGTCCTCAATCCCTTCGTCAAAGAGAGGATTCACCTCACTAGATATGTAATCGTCAACAAAATCAAATAAAGAGTTCGAATAAATCTTGAAAGTTTCCTTCGGAACGTCTTCATCAGATAGTGACTCGTCATCACTAGAAGTAAAATCATCATCTTGATCAAAAAAGAGGATTAGAGAAAGCCAAAGAATCCTCTCCCAAAGTGTTGGTGGAAGGAACATCATCAGAAGAAAGTGCATCATACTCATCGTCACTGTTGGATGTCAACTCAGATTCACTTGGGATTGGGACAAGGTTATCAGCACTAGACTTTATGAATTCGTCGGATTCCTTTGCAGGAATTGTGCTAATATCCTCATCCCTTAGGATGGTTGAATCCTTAGGCTCCAGAGCCGGCAAGTCGGGCGAAGGAATAGAATTCTCATCGTTCCAAGAAATAGGACTCTCATCGTTATCACTGTCATAATAATATGGAGGCACAAGAGGAGGAGTATAAGCATTAAGTTTAGATACCTGCTCTTGTTGCTGATCTGCTTGACATTTCTCCATCATCTTGTTGCAAGCTTCTTGAACTTTGTGAAAGTAGTCAAAAATTGTGGCAAGTTGATCAGGAGGAAGTGCACAAAAGGGTTGATGAGTGACGATGTGACGTGGGGGCTCGAAGTTATACACACTGTGATGATAGCACGGAACTTTCTCAAAGACCTTCGACGGATCACAAGAAGAAGCATCGTGAGGGCCCCCAAAAATATAGCACCACGGGTATGGAGAAAAACCCGGTGCATCTTGAGGATAGGGATTGTCATAGACGGGAGAGGGTGGGAAAGTATTGTAAGAGTTGAAGTATGAATTTGTTGAATTACAAAATGGACAAAATCCAAATTATGTATCGTCGATATCAAAACAACACCGCTCACAAGTACACCATTGACATGTTTGAAAACCATGCCATGGTCTCCCACACCGTACACAAGACGAATCCATGAAGAATTATGAATAAGAGGGGGAAAGAAAAGAATTAAACATAATAGAGGATAAAGAGGAATATTTTTGGTGTAAAACTTTGAAAAAGAGATGCTTTTTATGATTTTAGAAATGTTTTTGGGATTTTTTTTTGAAAATTTTTGACACGAAAAATAATGTTCACGAGTGAACGGATCCCAAAAAGCAACGCGTCTCTCACAGAAAACCGTTAATCTTTACGAAAAGAGCCGGCAGCGGCGCCATTTTTAATGTAGAGATTTTGCTAGGTTCAATTGTTGTTCTCGGTATCTTAACGAATTGATTTCCGGTTCAAAGTACGACTCAGTTGATTTTGGTGAAAAAGAATGTATTTGGTTGTTTTTAATAAAAGTGCAAAGACGTAAAAGTAAATGGCGTTAAAGTAAATCTAATTTTAATTTAAAATAAATTGTCCAGGTATTTAAAAGCGTGACGAAAATTAAAAGGCACTAAAAGTAAATGACGCAAACTTAAATCTATCTAAGGCAAACTTAAAACGCAACTAAAACTAAAACTTAAACTAAGGCAAGGCTAAAATAAATCTAAGGCAAAATAAACTTAAAGTGCGATTGAGGAAAAAGGCGGGAAAAGTAAAGCTTGAAAATTAAAAACAGAAAGTTAAAAACAGAAATTAAAAATAACCTGAAAACAGCTCATCCGGAATAATCCTTTGTTCGGAATAAACATTCATCCGGAATGTCACCTTCGTTCGGAATGTTCTTCTTCACTCGGAATATTCACCAAAAACCTTGATCCGGAATAATTCCTTTATCCGGAATATGTCACTTATCCGGAATAAAGTATTCATTCGGAATAAAATCCTTGATTCGGAATATTGCCCTTGATCCGGAATATCTCTTGATTCGGAATGTTTGCTGATCCGGAATATTATTCCGAATAAAGCACCTTGATTCGGAATGTTTTAATATTCCGAATAAAGCACCTTGATTCGGAATATTCTGTTGATCCGGAATGAGAGGTTGATCCGGAACTTTTGGTTGATCCAGAATAATTGATTATTCCGGATGAAGAACCTTGATGCGGAATAATAATTATTCTAAATAAACTCAATTGATCCGGAATATCCAATATTCCGGATGAACACCCTTTGAAATCCTTCACTCGGAATATCTTGCTTGATCCGGAACTTTTCCTGGGAAGATCAGTAACAATGCAGCGAAGAACAAGGAACCAAGATATACACGAATCTAATAAAAACTAAACAAAATCAACCAAAAGATTAAATCAAACTAACCAAATAACATCTACCAATCATAAACAAACAATCCAAATCAACAAAACTAACAAAACTAATCAAAATAATCAAAACCCACTTAAATAAATCAATAAAAAATCAAGAACATGAACATAAACAATAAAGCATGAAGATTAAGATCAAATAAAGAAAGGTAGATAAGAGATTGACAATAAAAATAAAGATTGACAAGAATTAAATGGAAACTTACTTGAAATTAAATGAATTTAAGGTGCAAGACAAGTATTTAAATTTGACAAGTAATTAAATGGACATGAATTTAAATGTGCAGGAAAGTAAAATGGAAGAAATAGTTTGTCAAGCTATCCAACAAAACTAATGAAAATGAAATCCTAATCTATATATAGGGGAGATTAAGGAGTGCTTAGGAAGCTTCCTCCTTCTTTCATCTTTTCCTTAATTGCACACTTAATTCCTTCTCTTCTTAATCTTTTGTTAATCTTGGACTTTAATGGCTTTGTCTCGGGATTTCTTTGAACTTGTCTTTGAATTTTCTTCATAAATAAGACTCGAGTTCTTCGGCTTTTAGTAAACTTCCGTCTTTTGACTTTTTCTTCGATAAATCTTCAGAATTGGTCTTGGACTTCCGTTCTTTTTGCACTCTTGACTTCTTGACTTCGTCTTTCGTCTTTTTCTTCGATAAAAGCCCGTGAATGCCCGTGTTTTCTCCACTTTTCACAATTTCGTCCTAAATCACAACAAAAACACAAAACACGCATAATTCCAACATAAATGACATAAAATACACGTTTTGGCTCGGTTATTATTGTAATTAAGTGGTAAAAAGGATGGGTGTTTACACACCTATCAGTGCTGGCAGATTTTTGTCGAAAGTATAAAATGATAAAGTAGATGTATAGAAGAGTGTAATAGTATTACTTGTATCGTTTTCTCTCGAGTTTGTCCTAATTTTATGAGTTTGAGTTTGATATTCTTATGTATGGTTTATTTCTCGAGTCATTATTAATGAACGCGCCTTATTTGATAGGTTGTGGTTCTCGTGTTTAAAAGGCATCCTCTATCATCGACGATCATCTCACTAGGTCTCTTATACTAAGGTGATTCTGTAGTCATGCTAGCTACTAAATGTTTTAATACCCACGAGGGGGATACATGCTATATGAAAATAAACGAACACAAGTCATGATTAATTGTTTGGACCCGAATGTTGCCTATGTTGCCTTGCATTGTATTGAGTACCTTGTTGCTAAAGACCCTAAATTCATGAACCGTTAACTATGTTCTGACTTGATGTTGTGAGTTGGGAATAGCCGCTTATTCAAATTATAGTACTATTGGGTTAACCACCCTATCCGAGACCAGGGCATTACGTTGAGTAACCTCTGGGAAGGATAATTTACGAGAATGAGATTTGGGTATATATCTAGCAACTAATACCCTAGAGGGGCAATGGTTTTATCTATTCATGCTAGCATTTACTGTGGGCGACTAATTGGTCAAGGTGTCAGTGTCATGAGCTTAAATATAATGAGTTGCCTTGATATAGATTGTGTGCATGACAGTTCTATAAAATGATTATGATTGATTTTCTTCTTGTGTTCAAATGTGATTTGTTAAACCTATGGACTCGCTCCACATTATTGTTGACTCGTTTAAGCATGTGTTTCAGGTAACCGAAGGTGATTGATGGCGGAGCTTTGCTATGGATGTTGTGGGTTGGCTTTTGAAGTCTGTTGGTCTAAAACATTTTCTATCCTTTTACTATTGAACAATTTGTTAAATGTTTATGTACTGTACTGAAACTTGTTGGTTTGATGGTCGAGATCCGTGGGGACTAAACGCTTTACTCTGGTGTCGTTTTAGTACATAATGGGATGAAATGTATGTTTTAGACAATGTGTGAAATCTTATTTATATTTTACGTGTAAGCGTCTCTTTTGAGTCGTTCAATATACCTTGTGAGATGATACTTGTGTTTAGCACCCAATTGTGTATTTCTGCTGCGCAATGTGAATTGGGGGTTTTAAAAAAGTTGGCATCAGAGCCACAAGTTATAGAGAACTAAGTCGATTTTGAAAATTGTCCTAAACTATAACTTTGTTGTCGAAAGTATTTATTTTTCAAAAGCACAAAACTTCTCTACAACTCTCCGGTAAGATCACTTTTAGTTTTGTTTTGTATTATAGATGTATACCTCATAACTGAAATGATTTCCTGAGTATTTATTAAGTAAATACTATGATATTGTATCGAGGTTATTAAAAGTGTGCTGAGTGCTTGTCATTATCATATTTTATTTTTGCGAGCATTGCATAAACATCATTTGCATTGCATTGCATATCATGGGTTACGTATAACATTTGCATGCTCATGCATTGCATATTAATTTTTAACCATGACCTTAAGTATCCTCGAACCCTTATAATTGTAGAAAATGGTTGATATACCACATGGGGATGATTGGATTGAGATGAATGACATACTAGGAAGTGAGGAAGTAGATAACTTTGGTGCTAGTGACGATGAGGAGCCCTATTAATATCTGGATGATGGGATTGCTCATACTACAGTGGGACAGAGTGACCTCAAAGTGATTCAAGGTAGTTATGTTCCGAGAGCTAATGTGGTGCCACCGATTGTTCAGGATTGTCAGCGACCTGATGTACGTTCTTCTATGCCTACTTGTGATAGTTATTTGAATGGTTTGCCTAGGGTTTCCCCTGTTAGAAATGATTTCTCTACTGAGTAAAGCAATGCTGTTAGTGCCCGATCTATCCATGACGATATTGCTAAGGTATATTGTCCAGGTCCTAGGTCTTATGAAGTTATTTACTAGTTTCTTAAAAGGTTTGATAGGTCTTTGTTTGAAAGGTATGTAGTTGAAACCCGAGTAATTAAAAGGTTTGAGCAGAATGAAAGGCAGTTTGACAGGTTTGTTTCTAGTATGAGAAGGTCAGAGTATGTTAGAGCGAGGGAAAGGGATGAAGTTGCTAGTCTGCGAGTGACGGTGTTGAATTTGAGTGCCTAATTTAAAAGGTTTCGTGAGGAGCAAGAAATGAATAAAAGGGTAAATGTGTGGGATTGCCAATGAGGTCTTTTCCAAGTTAAGGTGTGGTAATCAGGGATGTGCCGAGTCGTGCTGAGACGCATTCATTGGTGAAGCCGCGTGAAGGAACAAGTCGGAAAGGAAAGGAAAAAGTGGAAGAAGACTCTGAGGAGGATGACAACAACAGTGATGACGAGCCAATATACAAGAAGCTGCGGGGATCACATGTTTACTTTCTTATGTTGTCTTTATTAGCCTTGTTGTATTAGAACTTAAGTAGACTGGTACTGTAGTTTGTGATGAAACTTAATGACTTTTAAGTTTGTCGTGATGAAGGGTTGTAGTGACATTACTTGTCATAACTTTATGGAAATTTTCCAAGTGCAATCCAAATTACCTTCATGATCTATGATTTGTCTTTTAGTTCTTTTGTGATTTGTTCGATGATTCATTATGGATTGTGTTGTTTGTGTATGTAGTATCCATGATACGTCTTGATAAAGAAATCCTTCTTCTTATCTTGATATGAATACTTACTTGTTCGTTTTCTTCTGTGATGACACATGAAGGAGTTTGGAGACATTTTTCTGTCATTACTGAATTGTTTCTTGATTAATTCTCTAAACATGCCACCGAAATTGAAAACTGCTAGTGTGAGTACTATGATTGAGCAACCTATTGCTAGAGCACTGGAAGCCGAACGTGCTACGAGGAACCAAGAGACTGAGAATAGGAATGCTGCTGGTCAAGTTGGAGGGAATGCTGTTAATCCAGTTGAAGGTAATGCTGATGAGCCGGTTGGAGGAAATCCTGCTGGTCAAGCTAGAGGTAATGTTGTTGCTCAAAAAGTTCAGAAAGAATGTTATTAGTTTCATGAAATGTGGACCTACCCAATTTTGTGGTACTGGTGGTGCTTTGGAGTTAAGAAGGTGGATTGAGAAGACTGAAAGTACTTTTGAAATCAGTGGATGTTCAGAAGCAAGTAAGGTGAAGTTTGCTGTAGATACTTTTCAGGATGATGCTTTGTAACACCCCCAAATTTATACAACTCAATACTGCGGAAGACTCGTTGGTGTTACGGGATAACACATTACTCACATCATAGACAACGCATAAAAATCGCGTCGTTTAACAATAAAAGCATTTCCATTCATAAATATTAAAGTTACATAGGTCCCAAGTCATATTATTTCATACAAAGTTTTACAAAGCATTTGAATGGAAATTATGGTTTAAGTGCGGGCCATGATTTCTTGTCGTCTTCCCGAGAATTACCTTCAAGCACCTGAGACAAAACATGTTAAAAGAAAAGGTCAGCGATAACGCCGAGTGAATTCATAGAGTTTAATAAAATCCATCAATATAACATCGGTATAAAATTATTACCGAAAATCATTTTGTACAAATCTTTGTAATAGGCCATAGAATAGCCAAAGTCATTTTATACAATTCCTTATCAAAATCATAATATAAGCTTTCGCCTTCAAAATCAATATACGAACAATTGTCGTTAAAAACATCATACAATACGTTTTATAACGTCGTGTAGATTAAATAAAATCTGTTATATGAATATGGTTATGAAAAACCAAAACACGAACATAATACCAATAGTAAGACCCCATATTGCTAGTCAGACAATATATCGTAATTCGGTGCATATAGCAGTATTTCATTAATTGGATTATTATAAGCCGCATGACATTGCTACCTTACTACAACAAACAACGGGTAGCTAGCCCGAAACTCAATTTGCCCATCTAAGTTAGCGTGTCGTCACAATAATCACGCTATGGAAATATTCTCATACATAAATTCGCTTACCAATCAATGTGGCACGACGGGGATCAACCGTCAAGGCGCGAACTGGGGTGATCGTCCCCAAATAGTACTATTATATACATAAGCGTCTACCAAATCCGGGTATTTCACAATTCATGCTAATGGGACTTTTAGTGATATAACCTAACTTTAATAATCCATTTTATTTCATCTATCGGGTCATTCAATCATTCATCGGGTCATACAATCATTCGGGTCCAAATCAATAAACAAGCAATCGGGACAACTAGTGTCCTATTTTATTAAAGCTAACATGTTATCTCCCTCTCGGTTTATAAAACATTTCATAAAAACATTTAAAAGAGTGCGAGGCTATGAACTCACGTTGATGTGGGAAGGCGGGTTATCGGCAATTCGGATGTACGGTACGTGCTTCAATCACGGAAACCTAGACAAATAATACTCGTCTTAAACTCAAGTCCAATGAATTTATAAAAATAACAATTATGTATACATATGATTATTTTATATATATGATGATCAAGTGGGTTTATATATTCTCTTTTACTCATTTTAGTGTTTATGTATTGGTAACTTCTTATTTTACTCATTTTAATCGGGACAACTAGTGTCCTATTTTATAAAAGCTAACATGTTATCTCCCTCGCGGGTTTATAAAACATTTCATAAAAACATTTAAAAGAGTGCGAGGCTATGACTCACGTTGATGTGGGAAGGCGGGTTATTGGCAATTCGGATGTACGGTACGTGCTTCAATCACGAAAACCTAGACAAATAATACTCGTCTTAAACTCAAGTCCAATGACTTTATAAAAATAACAATTATGTATACATATGATTATTTTCTATATATGATGATCAAGTGGGTTTATATATTCTCTTTTACTCATTTTAGTGTTTATGTATTGGTAAATTCTTACTAGTTTACTAGTTTTACCTATTTACGTGTTTTAGGTCCAATAAGCCTATTATAAGTTCATTAACTTGTATTAATCTATTTCGTACTTGTATTATCAGTATTTATACTTTACATGTTGGGCCCAAATGGGTTAAGCCCAATAAATAAGTTTATAAGTGTTTTAGCCCATTTTGTTGTATTATTAGTCCAATAACGTTAACTTAGCCCGTTAATGTCCGTATGTTATATAGTTCGTGTTTTATCGGTTTTTACTTGTTATATATGTTTATATATCAGTATATGAGTTTATAAAAGTTTACATTAGGCGGGTCCAACCGTCTAAGTTTTATTTAACAAAAACGTTAATTTTACGGTAATAGCCGAAAAAGTCGTAAAAATCATGTTTATAGTTTTATAACTTATAAAACTTATCAAACTACCATTTTTATAAAATGTCCATTTATTTATCCTTATACATATTTATATAAATTTATTATATAAGTTATTGGGTTTTAATTCACATTTTATACTATTTTTATTTGAGTGCTTATATAATACTATTATACTTTAATTTCCGAAAATCTGATTTTCACTTTCATGTTCACCAAAACAGCCATATCTAGAGTTCTACATGGAGATAGAAGCTCAAATTCTTATGGCATAAACTACATGATATGTGCTCCATTTAACTCTACTATGGCTACTGTAGAATCAGCCTCTAAGTATTTTATAAAATTCGTCCAAAACAGTGTACTCAGATTTGCACTCTAAACTTGTTTTGATCATATCTCACTCATCCTAATGATTCCATTGCATGGCCAACTCTCACATGTGTGCAAGACATATTACTTACTGTATATTGATTCTACTTTGCCATTTTATCAGTCTAACATGTGGTTAGTTACTGTTTTTATACAGCATGCCATTTAAGCAAGATTAACCATTTTTACATATAGTTTTTCATCTTTTTACCCATGATTATCAACAACAAATCTCCACATAAAATTTTTATCATCATATATCATCATACATATATACATTTAAGAAGAAAATACATGATTACATAATCAAAGTTAACAAAAGGATGGGGAGAACAATCTTTATACCACCATGATGATGTAGGTTATGATCAAGACATGGATTTTGATGGAGAAACTTGTGATAATCCAAGACCATCTTCAAGACCACCATTCTTCAAGAAATCCTTGTGGAAAATCAGCCCCAAGACTCCATAGAAACTCCTCCTTGGATGTTACAATCACCACCAATCAATATGGCTTCAAAAGGGCATCATCTTGTGCAAGAATAACATAGGTTTTCATGGATAAATTTAGATAAAAAGGGGTGTTTAAGGTGGTGGTGGGACGGCATAGATGGAGAGAGGGAGGAGAGTTTGGTGGATTTTGCATGAGAGAAATGGGAAATGGTTTAGATGAGAGTGGTTTTGTTGGTGCATAGCTTACAAGTTAAGCTTCTAGTTACATGTGTTGCAACTAGTAACCTCAAGATGACACCTCAAGGGTGTGTTTGCTTAATATTGCCGTCCCTTTTGAGTGCGGTGGGGCAAGATTTATCTTGTCTCATCCCACTAATTTACGGGTACTCCTCGATTCTAGTTTCCTCGATTTGCGTGCCCTCGGGTCGTTTTACGAAAAACGTTTTTATAAATTATGAATCAAGGGCACAAAACGAATCTAATAAAAATTGTCTCATCAAAAATGGAGTTCGAAAACGTAAATACGTATTCCTAAGGTTTCCGGTTTAGTCGTAAAGGACGTTCAATTAAAATCGTAAGTCCTAATCTCTTCTCGTAAATTTGTGAGTTTATGAACCAACACAAATTTAAAACTCCAAAATAATATTCACGGATAAATTTATTTTCTGAAATGTCGGACTGTCACCAAAGACGGTGTATGTAAACATGAGCACGTAACGTAGAATCCTCCGATTTAGACGTAGTCGATGCTACTTCAAGACGTAAATCCAAATTACTTCCCAAAAATAAGTGAGTTCATAATATAACATTAAAATAATGTTTTTGAATAATATCTGAGAATAAAATATCAACCATAAATTGACGGATTGTCACAGCATTTACCCCTAAATAGGATCTTTGTCCTCAAAGATCATCTTATCTTACTACTCGCTTCTTATAGAGTTAAAGCCATGTGGGTACTTCCTCCACATTCGGTCTTTTCTCACAAGTGTAATTCATTACAATACGCGAGTTTTCATCAAACATAACTACAGGAATAAGATCAGGCTTATTGTTCACTTACTTTCTCTATCAATGATGTTCACGGGTTTCTGATGAATGCAACTTTTCGCCGATCTAAACTTTACTAAGAAACAATCAGATTTTCACTTGATAGACATTTTATCAAGTTCGATATGCGAAACATAATTCACGCAGCTCTTGAAGTCCTAGGGTAGATCCAGCTTATATGCCTTTCAAACCAATCTTTTACATCATCTCAATGGTCCCATACAACGGGGACTTATATCCCATGATCTTTCAGATCATTAATTCATTTTCCATGGTTAAATTTTTTTGGCATAACTTCGCTACCCATCTGGCACTTCAAGATCTACATTTTATATTCACATAACCTCTTGCCCACTACCGGCAATCAATAATCAGATCCTAATTTCAACAACCATTTCAGGTCTCGCGGGTCGGGTATTTTGTAAGGTTAGGTTTGCCATCATAGGAAACCTTAAAACCTAAAAGACATGTCCAACTCACAATGGGTGTATGTCGGGTGTCTTCATCCCAACTCTCGCTTACAGATGCTCTAATATTTAGATCCTAACAAGATTCGATCTCAATCCTAATACGATAATTATCAAGGATAATCTCTCCAAAGGAAACGATTTTATAGTTTATTACCAAAGGTCAATCATTCAAACATAAAAAAACACTTATAGTATATTGTATCGTTACTTTACCTTGTCCCTTCGATTGGGGTGGTACAGTACTCTCATCAAGATTCGTTCTCAATGACTTCTGAGCAAATCTCTAGAAATTCGATGCGAAGCGAGGATCTTGATAGAGATGATCGATATATGCACACTATGTTTACACAACTCCTTTGAATACAAAAGAGTCAATTTCTTCATCAAGAATCTATCATTAACAGGAATGATATTAGCAGATTTGGTCAGTCTGTCGACGATGACCCAAATCGAATCAAATTCAGATGATGACCTTTGCAATAGCTAGATGTTTACTAATGTATGAGGCGGTGTCTGCCTTCATAATTTGCCAGTAGTACAACTTCTTTAGACAAAGATACTTTTAGTCAGAAATGACATAAATAGAATACTTATACTTACAAGATTCCAACATAACTATATCTCACAATCCTCCATATTTAGAAAACCACAAACGACCTTCTATACATTCAACGCCATCGGCTTCTTAATTCTGATGGTTCACATTAGCCGTGAACCCCTTTTTATTATCTATATTATCCTTTTTATAAGTATCATCTATTTTTTAAATTGTTCGGCAATTTATTTTGCACATTTATTGTTAAGAAATACATCATAATTGATTCTTTATCCTTTTTATATAAGGTGTCAGTATCTACATTCATCTTCCCTGATGAAATAATTATCATGACCGTATTCATTCAAAATTTCTTTCTTCATATTTTCTAAGTTTTAGTTTCTTCTTAACTATCATTTTTATCCATTTTACTCAATCCGACGTCTAAAGCGTCGATAATTATTACAACTAATTAAATATTAAATATTCAATTTTTATGAAACGTAAACGTAAAGATTTTAAATTTCTTAGTCCGTCCAATTATACGAAAATGTTCAAAATAATTTTAAATTTAATTAACACGATTTTTGTTGATTTATCAAAACTAATTAATAGGATTCGTAAATGTTCGAAAAATCTTTGTTTATATTTTGGTAAAAATTTTCTTAGTTGAAAAGCGTAAATTATCGTTTCAAATTTCAAGTCATGGTTTAAATGGTTTCCTCAATCCCTCTTAGGTTGTCTTGAGGTATACACGAACATTTACCCCTAAACAGAAGTTTAGTTAAATGTTCTGGGTATAAGAGAATAATCCCTCAAAAGTTCTTTTCGATAAAACATTTGTCAAAATATATTTGTACTTTTTTTTTGGTAAAACTCAAAAGTCTTAAAAGGGCCTAAATTTTTGAAGAGTCAATATATTCCATTATCTTATTAATCACATGGTCAAATCATGTAAAGGATTAAGTCTTAAATCACATGTTAAATATTCAAGGTACAAGTTTTCACTACTCGGCCGACTCAGGGCATTCTACAAATAATTATTAACTCATTCTTATTCATATAAACAAACAAATGGTCCTTAATGATCGCAAGCATGAATTTATCAAATTACAGCCTTCACACGTGATTCATCAAATTTATGAATGTTACGTGTGTATTAGTCAATCCAAACGATATCATGTGAAACTCATAATGTTCATTACAAGTTCTGGATGTAATGATTGGAATAGAAAATCTTTTTCGCGGACGCGAAGTTGATGATAACCATGCCATGGATCAAATCTTTAAAACATACGCTAGAACCTTGTAAATGATCGAACAAATCTTCCATTTCGAGTTATGGATATCGTTTTCGATTGTCAATTTACTCAGTTCACAGTAATCTGTAAATATAAGGGATAATAACACCATAGCTCTTCATGATGACGAGCTTGGTGGAATAAAATCTTCTTCGACAACTTTCTCAGTTGTACGGTAATTCCTTTAATTCAGATGGTGCTGACGCACAGTGCACACGCCACAGGTCCAGCACCGGGAATATAATCAATACCAATTTCAACTTTCCTTAATGGCAAAAGTCTAGGTAATTCACCAATAAATACCTCCTAAAGTTTCAGATAACATAAACATTTTTTTAATACATTTATTTTAAGTTCTTTCTAGATTATAATATCTATGACTAATTCACAACCATTCACGGTATAATTTTAAGTCTAAATGCAGGATACGGTCATCCTTCAAGAATTATTTAGATCACTTTTGATAATCAACATCTTATCTTTTTAGGGGAATTCTACTCGAGTTCCCATCAATTAAGACAATGTCGTCATGTCATAATCAATCAATCCATTCTACTGGCACTACCAACTTTCCAGTTTTATTGTCGTCGATAAGATGTGAACTTCTCAAAAGACTAATAATAACTCATAATCATTCGCAAATTCAAGGATATATGGAGACACAACTACCATCAAAAGAGTAAGGTCAACACATAATCTATGCGAGAGAATTTCAAATCAGATACATACGAAAACATTTAGCGAATATGAATATATCCCATGTTTTCATAATTTGAGTACGCATTCGAAAGTTCCTCGGATCGTTACCCAGGTCATTCAAATGAAAACTAATTAAAAGAAATGATAGGAACGTCGATACATCCAATCGGGTATCAACACTCGGTAATCAGATACTTTTCCTAAGAATCTCACTACGGGAGAATTGGACAAGAAAGAATTGTCAATTGTCAAATAAGACAATTTCCACAGATGACTAAATTCGACTCAGAAGAATAGATGCTACAGGCTCATATGTAGGTGTCCCTAACACTATGTCCTTATTTTTCACTTCTTGCAGATCTCATAAATTTTAATCTTTCACAATCTTCAAAGAAAATTTAGTGTTTATTAATCAGTTTTATGGTGACTACTAATCAGCCTTGCATGGTCCATTCTAAATTGTATGTAGGCGCGCAACTATATAAAATTTCTAGATTAACGATGCAATACTCAGTTCGTCAAAATTTTATCATCATGTTTATAATAAAAATATTTTCATGCTTAATTCTTAAATAAGAATCAAGAATAAATTTACAAAGATTTCCTTTGTTATGAAAACAGTTAAGTTTTCCAAGGTACTTTATAAACAACCTCATTTCGATAACAATCACTTATAAATCTTACTTTGAATAATCCTTATAGTGATGAAAATTCAATTTTTCTCAATGGATACGGTTTTATCTTATAAAAACAATGAGTGATCTGCAGAAGAGTGATGAAAGCTTGTTCACCAAGAACTAACTACAATATGATAGGAAATGAGCTTTAGCCAAATAATCATGAGGTTCATGATCTTGATGGCACTCAAAAGAATAATCGACAACGTAACTCAATTCAAGATGAGTACTTGTTCAATGGTTGCATCACTAATGCGAACATTAGGATGAAGAAATAAAAGATAGATAACATCGATACATGTAGAATTTAGCAATCAAAGGTAGTCTTTTCATTAATCACAAACAAGTCAAATTGTACCGTACCACATTATGTGTCACTATGTCATACAATTCCAAGATCTCATCCTACCAACTGATGTCTCAGTTAAGTTAGGGATTATTTTTAAAAGATACCACAATGAATACTAATCTACAAGAGTCATTAGGTGTTCCACATGTCCCGGAAGATCCATCGGTCCCAATTCAGAAGAAGTTTTCTTCAATTTATTTATTGGACACTGGGCATCCTCATCATTGGACAATGGTCTAGGAACAACCCTTAACACAAACTAACAATCATTTAAAACCTTATAATTCAATCACAGGACTTAACGACTTCCTCTTAACAATTTCATATTCCATACGAGTTAAATTTTACTTCATTCAAGTTTTAATCAACTTATACTCAATGCAATATCCTGCCTCATTCTCCAATATTTTCAATCTTATTCTTAGACCTTGAAAGGGCAATAAAAGTTGAATATGAACAATACTTGATTTCCAATCATATAGCTCTTACAACAATAGTTATCAAATGAGTCACTAGTATGAAATGACTCGATCATTCAATTAGATTTCTCGGAAAGGTACTAGTGGCATGAGGCTTTTGGGTAATGGTTCCAGTGACAGCCTCAAGTGCAACATTAAACCTTTCGATTTCAATTTAAGAATTGGATGACAAAAATCAGATGACATCTTTCTAGGTGGTAACGTTTTGTCAAACTCCACTCTATAAGTAAAGATCGTCATGACATTGATATCAGATTTAATCTCGCCAATTCTTCTTAATATCACAATCAACTAATATCAACATTTCTACGAATATCAACCATTTGTTGGGATCATAAATATCCACAACTTGGTTTAGATCTAGGATAGCTAGAATTCCTACGAGAATAGCTTCGATAAATTTACTAGGGGATTTAGGGTTCCTTGTGACAATCTACGTCGTATAAATACCTCGTATAAATATCAAAATAATCATCAAACAATCATGTAATAAAATTACATCATATATATATATATATATATATATATATATATATATATATATATATATATATATATATATATATATATATATATATATATATATATATATATATATATATATATATATATATATATATATATATATATATATATATATATATATATATATATATATATATATATATATATATATATATATATATATATATATATATATATATATATATATATATATATATATATATATATATATATATATATATATATATATATATATATATATATATATATATATATATATATATATATATACACACATATATATATATATATATATATATATATATATATATATATATATATATATATATATATATATATATATATATATATATATATATATATATATATATATATATATATATATATATATATAATCCAAGTTATATATATATTAAAATAACACTTCTCAGTCTGGCCTTGTCGGTAACTCAGGAATTCTTCGGCACCGTTATAGTCAAAAGATTTTTAGACATTTTTAGAAAAATGTTTATAGTTAAAAGATTTTGAAATGTTTTATTCAAAACCTTGGTTTTAAAAATCTTTCGTTCTCTATAACGAGAGCTCTGGTACCAAACTGTAACACCCCCAAATTTATACAACTCAATACAGCGGAAGACTCGTTGGTGTTACGGGATAGCACATTACTCACATCATAGACAATGCATAAAAATCGTGTCGTTTAATAATAAAAGCATTTCCATTCATAAATATCAAAGTTACATAGGTCCCAAGTCATATTATTTCATACAAAGTTTTACAAAGCATTTGAATGGAAATTATGGTTTAAGTGCGGGCCATGAATTCTTGTCGTCTTCCCGAGAATTGCATTCAAGCACCTGAGACAAAACATATTTAAAGAAAAGGTCAGCGATAACACCGAGTGAATTCATAGAGTTTAATAAAATCCATCAATATAACATCGGTATAAAATTATTACCGAAAATTATTTTGTACAAATATTTGTAATAGGCCATAAAATAGCCAAAGTCAGTTTATACAATTCCTTATCAAAATCATAATATAGGCTTTCGCCTTCAAAATCATTATACGAACCATTGTCGTTAAAAACATCATACAATACGTTTTATAACGTCGTGTAGATTAAATAAAAACCGTTATATGAATATAGTTATGAAAAAACAAAACACGAACATAATATCAATAGTAAGACCCCATATTGCTAGTCAGGCAATATATCGTAATTCGGTGCATATAGCAGTATTTCGTTAATTAGATTATTATAAGCCGCATGACATTGTTACCTTACTACAACAAACAACGGGTAGCTAGCCCGAAACTCAATTTGCCCATCTAAGTTAGCGTGTCGTCACAATAATCACGCTATGGAAATCTTCTCATACATAAATTCGCTTACCAATCAATGTGGCACGACAGGGATCAACCGTCAAGGCGCGAACTGGGGTGATCGTCCCAAAATAGTACTATTATACGCATAAGCGTCTACCAAATCCCGGTAGTTCACAATTCATGCTAATGAGACTTTTATTGACATAACCTAACTTTAATAATCCATTTTATTTCATCTATTGGGTCATTCAATCATTCATCGGGTCATACATTCATTCGGGTCCAAATCAATAAACAAACAATCGGGACAACTAGTGTCCTATTTTATAAAATCTAACATGTTATCTCCCTCGCGGGTTTATAAAACATTTCATAAAAACATTTAAAATAGTGCGAGGCTATGAACTCACGTTGATGTGGGAAGGCGGGTTATCGGCAATTCGGATGTACGGTACGTGCTTCAATCACGGAAACCTAGACAAATAATACTCGTCTTAAACTCATGTCCAATGACTTTATAAAAATAAAAATTATGTATACATATGATTATTTTATATATATGATGATCAAGTGGGTTTATATATTCTCTTTTACTCATTTTAGTGTTTATGTATTGGTAACTTATTACTAGTTTACTAGTTTTACCTATTTACGTGTTTTAGGTCCAATAAGCCTATTATAAGTTCATTAACTTGTATTAATCCATTTCATACTTGTCTTATCAGTATTTATACTTTACATGTTGGGCCCAAATGGGTTAAGCCCAATAAATAAGTTTATAAGTGTTTTAGCCCATTTTGTTGTATTATTAGTCCAATAACGTTAACTTAGCCCGTTAATGTCCGTATGTTATATAGTTTGGATTTTATCGGTTTTTAATTGTTATATATGTTTATACATCAGTATATGAGTTTATAAAAGTTTACATTAGGCGGGTCCAACCGTCTAAGTTTTATTTAACAAAAACGTTAATTTTACTGTAATAGCCGAAAAAGTCGTAAAAATCATGTTTATTGTTTTATAACTTATAAAACTTATCAAAATACCATTTTTATAAAATGTCCATTTATTTATCCTTATACATATTTATATAAATGTATTATATAAGTTAGTGGGTTTTAATTCACATTTTATACTATTTTTATTTGAGTGCTTATATAATACTATTATACTTTAATTTCCCAAAATCTGATTTTCACTTTCATGTTCACCAAAACAGCCATGTCTAGAGTTCTATATGGAGATAGAAGCTCAAATTTTTATGGCATAAACTACATGATATTTCCTCCATTTAACTCTTCTATGTCTACTGTTGAATCATCTTCTAAGTATTTTATAAAATTCGTCCAAAACAGTGTACTCAGATTTGCACTCTAAACTTGTTTTGATCATATCTCACTCATCCTAATGATTCCATTGCATGGCCAACTCTCACATGTGTACAAGACATATTACTTACTGTATATTGATTCTACTTTGCCATTTTATCAGTCTAACATGTGGTTAGTTACTGTTTTTATACAGCCTACCATTTAAGCAAGATTAACCATTTTTACATATAGTTTTTCATCTTTTTACCCATGATTATCAACACCAAATCCCCACATAATATTTTTATCATCATATATCATCATACATATATACATTTAAGAAGAAAATACATGATTACATAATCAAAATTAACAAAAGGATGGGGAGAACAATATTTATACCACCATGATGATGTAGGTTATGATCAAGACATGGATTTTGATGGAGAAACTTGTGATAAACCAAGACCATCTTCAAGACCACTATTCTTCAAGAAATCCTTGTGGAAAATCAGCCCCAAGACTCCATAGAAACTCCTCCTTGGATGTTATAATCACCACCAATCAATAGGGCTTCAAAAGGGCATCATCTTGTGCAAGAATAACATAGGATTTCATGGATAAATTTAGATCAAATGGGGTGTTTAAGGTGGTGGTGGGACGGCATAGATGGAGAGAGGGAGGAGAGGTTGGTGGATTTTGCATGAGAGAAATGGGAAATGGTTTAGATGAGAGTGGTTTTGTTGGTGCATAGCTTACAAGTTAAGCTTCTAGTTACATGTGTTGCAACTAGTAACCTCAAGATGACACCTCAAGGGTGTGTTGGCTTAATATTGCCGTCCCTTTTGAGTGGGGTGGGGCAAGATTTATCTTGTCTCATCCCACTAATTTATGGGTACTCCTCGATTCTAGTTTCCTCGATTTGCGTGCCATCGGGTCGTTTTACGAAAAACGTTTTTATAAATTATGAATCAACGGCACAAAACGAATCTAATAAAAATTGTCTCATAAAAAACGGAGTTCGAAAACGTAAATACGTAATCCTAAGGTTTTCGGTTTAGTCGTAAAGGACGTTAAATTAAAATCGTAAGTCCTAATCTCTTCTCGTAAATTTGTGAGTTTATGAATCAACACAAATTTAAAACTCCAAAATAATATTCACGGATAAATTTATTTTCTGAAATGTCGGACTGTCACCAAAGACGGTGTATGTAAACGTGAGCACGTAACGTAGAATCCTCCGGTTTAGACGTAGTCGATGTTACTTCAAGACGTAAATCCAAATTACTTCCCAAAAATAAGTGAGTTCATAATATAACATTAAAATAATGTTTTTAAATAATATCTGAGAATAAAATATCAACCATAAATTGACGGATTGTCACATGCTTTGAGTTGGTGGAATAGTCAGGTAGCTATAGTAGGTTTGATTGAAGCTAATGCTAGAAAATCGACTGTGATTAAAGGACTGTTAACTGCTAAGTTTTGTCCTGAGGAAGAGTTAGGTCAGTTGGAGGATGATTTGAGGCATTTGGTGCTACAGAATAATAATATTGTGGCTTATACGGAGAGGTTTTCTGATTTGTGTTTGTTGTGTCCTGATGCTTTTGCCGATGATCTAAAGAAGATGAAGCAGTATATCAGAGGTTTATCTAGTAATATCAAGGGAGAGACTACTTCGTCGAAACCCAAGACTTTTGATGAAGCTGTTCAGATGGCTCATTCTTTGATGGACGTTAAGTTGCAAAATCGAAAGGATAGTATTGTTGAGGGAAACTAGAGGAAGTGGGAAGCTGCACACTCAAACCAAGGGCAGAATCGTGGTGGTTATCGGAACAACAATAACTAAGGACCGAATAAGAATCATCAATACAACTTTAGGAGGAATGATGGTGTTCGTGCTGCTATTAGACCACAAGGTAACAAAGTGAACCCGAAGTGTGGTCGATGCAGTCTGTATCATGTGGGAAATTATCCACCTACTTGTAACAAGTGTGGGAAGGCTGGACATAAAGTGGCAGACTGTAGCAACAAGGGCGTGGCTACTTGAGCCAATGCTGTCAAGGTGCTTAATTGTTTTGGATGTGGAGGCCGTGGACTAAGAACGGAAACTGTCTGAGGGTTGGCACTCGACAAGGAGGCAATGTTGCTGCTGGGACTGTGGCTCTAGCCTATGTCGTGGGAGATGCTGACAAACCTCAAGGGCCGAATGTGGTCACTGGTACGTTCTTACTCGATGCTTGTTATGCTAGTGTGTTATTTGATTCTAGATCCGATAAAAGTTTCGTAGATGTTAGATTCAGTCAGCTATTGAATAGAGAACCAGTAAGATTGACAACTAGTTATAATGTGGAGTTAGCTGATGGTAAGGTTGTTAGCACTAGTGCTATACTGAAAGGTTGTTCCTTGAAGTTAGGAAATTATGTGTTTAGTATTGATTTGATGCCCATAGAATTAGGATCTTTTAACGTGATTATTGGTATGGACTGGTTAGTGGAGAATGGTGCAATGTTTGTTTGTGGAGAGAGATTAGTTCAGATATCGCTAAGGAATAGGGTATTGACTGTGAAGGGTGATGAGTGTACTTTTCGTTTGAGAGTTGTTTCTTGTTTGAAGATGATGAGGTATATGGAAGAGGGTTGTGAAGTATTTCTATCCTAGATAAGTAATGATGGCGTGAATGAGAGGAAACTGGAGGATGTGCCTGTGATTAGAGAGTATCCTGAAGTTTTTCCTGAAGATTTATCAGGATTACCGCCGCATCGTGAAGTTGAGTTCCGTATTGAATTAGTTTCGGAAGCTGCGCCAGTTGCTCGTGCACCGTATCGTTTAGCGCCGTCAGAGATGAAGGAATTATCTGATCAATTGAAGGAATTGATGGATAAGGGATTTAGACCAATTTCGTCTCCATGGGGTGCTCCTGTGTTGTTTGTTAAGAAGAAAGATGGGTCGTTTCGAATGTGTATTGATTATCAGAAACTTAACAAATTGACTGTCAAGAATTGGTATCCATTACCGAGGATTGATGATTTGTTTGATCAGTTGTAAGGGTCAAGTGTATACTCGAATATCGATTTGAGATCTAGGTATCATCAAATGAGAGTTAGGGAAGAAGATATTCTGATAATTGCTTTCGTACTCGATATGGACATTTTGAATTTCAAGAGATGCCTTTTGGATTAACGAATGCGCCTTCCCTATTCATGGACTTGATGAATCATGTGTGCAAGTCGTATTTGGATGATTTTGTTATCGTATTCATTGATGATATTCTCATTTAATCCAAAAGTGAAGAAGAACATGAGAAGCATTTAAGGATAATTTTGGAATTGTTGAAGAACGAGAAGTTGTATGCGAAGTACTCTAAGTGCGAGTTTTGGTTGAAATCAGTGTAATTTCTGGGGCACGTGATTCACAGTGAAGGTTTTCATGTGGATCCTTCTAAGATTGAGGAAATCAAAGATTGATCGGTACCAACAACGCCGACCGAAGTTCGCCAATTTCTTGGTCTAGCTGGGTATTATAGAAGGTTTATCGAGCAGTTGTCACTAATTGCTAAACCATCGACTAAGCTTGCTGAAAAGAACAGGGTGTTTGAATGGGGATTAGAAGAAGAAGCTGCATTTAATACGCTGATGGATAAGTTGTGTTCTGTGCCGATTTTGTCTTTGCCATAAGGATCTGAAGATTTTGTAGTGTATTGTGACGCGTCTCATAAAGGATTTGGAGCTATGTTGATGCAAAGGGAGAAAGTGATAGCTTATGCATCGAGACAATTGAGGAAGCATGAAGAGAATTACACTACCCATGATTTAGAACTTGGAGTTGTGATTTTTTCCTTGAAGTTGTGGAGACACTACATGTATGGAACCAAGTGTGTGGTTTTCACTGATCATAAGAGGTTGCAACATATTTTGGATCAAAAGGAATTGAATATGAGACAAAAGAGATGGGTAGAATTGTTGAGTGGCTATGACTGCGAGATTCGTTACCACCCTGGTAAAGCGAATGTGGTAGCTGATGCACTTAGTAGAAAGGAAAGAGATAAGTCTTTAAGAGTTAGAGCTTTGGTGATGATGGAAAGTACTGATTTGATAGAGATGATATTGAAAGCCCAAGCTAATGGTTTGAAGAAAGAAAATATTGAGGCAAAAAATCTGTGTAGAATGTTGAAACCATTTTTTGTAGTAAGGCCGAATGGAATGAGATATTTTGAGAATAGGATTTGGTTACCATTGTGTCCGTCTGAGGAAGGTGCTTTAGGAGTGCGAGATTTAGTGATGAATGAATCTCATAAGTCGAAGTATTCAATACATCCTGGTTCGGACAAGATGTATCAAGATCTTAAGAAAGTGTATTGGTGGCCAAATATCAAGGCAGATATAGCCTAATATGTTAATAAGTGTTAAATTGTGCGAAAGTGAAAGCTGAACATAAGAAGCCGTCTGGATTATTTGTGAAACCTGAGATTCCTGAGTGGAAATGAGAGAAGATTACTATGGATTTTGTGACAGGTTTTCCAAGGACTTCTAGTGATTGTGATATGATATGGGTGATTATAGATAGATTGACTAAGTCTGCTCACTTTTTACCAATGAAGAAGATGGATAGTATGAAGAGACTGACGACAGTGTATGTGAAGGAGATTTTTTGTCGACATGGTGTGCCTTTGTCGATAATTTCAGATCGTGATAGTAGGTTTACTTCAGAATTTTGGAAATCTCTACAGAAAGTAATGGGAACGGAGTTAAGTTTCAGTACATCATATCATCCTGAGACTGATGGACAAAGTGAAAGGACGATTCAAACGTTAGAGGATATGCTTTGAGCATGTGTGATTGATTTTGGAAATAGTTAGGATAGACATTTTCCGTTGGTGGAGTTTTCGTATAATAATAGTTATCATGCTAGTATTAAAGCCGCACCATTTGAAGCTTTGTATGGACGTAAGTGTAGATCTCCAGTTTGTTGGAGTGATGTAGGAGAGAGTCAACTGACTGGACCTGAAATAATTTTTGAGACAACTGAAAAGATTGTGCAAATTAAGAAGCTTTAGTTATCTGCCAGAAGTAGACAAAAGAGTTATGCTGATAATAGAAGGAAACCGTTAGAATTTGAAGTAGGAGACATGGTTATGATGAAGGTGTTGCCATGGAAGGGAGTGATTTGTTTTGGAAAGAAAGGAAAGTTGAGCTCGAGATATATTGGACCTTTTAAGATTATCCAAAGGATTGGATTGGTTGCTTATAAGTTAGAGTTGTCGGATGAACTTAGGGCTATTCATAACACTTTTCATGTGTCTAATCTGAAGAAGTGTTTAGCGGAAAGGGATTTGGTAATTCCACTGGAGGAAATTCAACTTGATGATAAGTTTCATTTCATAGAGGAACCTGTAGATGTGATACCCAGAAAACGAGGTCACTTATCTTACCCTAAATTACGCCTATTTTTGAAATTTTTAAGAAATTTTATTTACTATATATTTTATCGTTTTGGTTGAAACCAATGTTTGAGGTCGTAATCTTGACGATTGATGATTTAAGAAGAACGATGACGACTACGATCCCGATGGATGCCCAAATTTCTATGTTTATTGTTGTTTTATCGATATTATAATTTTTCGAGGATTTTACTTTCGGTTCGTGTTAAGTCGAGTCGGGTGCGTTTTATTGCTTTCCGGGTACATTTAAATTGTCCTAAAAGTATTTTGGAGTGTTTGGGATGACCCCCGACTCCCGCAAAATTTTCCATGTCGAGTAGTGAGTCATTCCCGCAAACATTTGAGGTCGTTTTCATTTAAGGCCAAAAGAATGCCATTATTGCACCCATGGCCCTCCAAATTTTAAAAAAGGGAAACAACACACACACACAACACAAAACACACTAAAAAGTTTCTTCACTCTCTCTGTTTTCTCTCTTTAGGCCGACGACCAAACACCACCATACCACCACCACATTTTTTCTAGATTGTTTTAATTAAAACCAAGGTTAGACCACTCTAGTTTAATCATTCCAAGTGTTTTGATACGCTTTAATCCAACATGCATTCATAAAATTTTTCAAGAATCAAATGGGGTTTTCAAAAATTTGTTTTGATGTTAACTGAGTTCATGCGTGTTTAATTGGAGTATAGGAGATTGATAATCACCCAACAAACCAACAAAAATCAATTTGGTTGGGGTGTTTTGATCACCCACACCCCACGGCCAAATGGAGGTGTTTGGTAGATCATGGTGATTGATGGTTTTTGCTTGTGGGTTATGTTTAATTCATGTTTTTAGATGTTTTAGAGTGGGTAAACCTCATTGCATGTATGATTTAGTGAATGGGCTTTAGGATGGATTTGGTATTTTAGGTGTTAAGGACTGATTAGGATGATTAGTCATGGTTAGGAGTGTTTAAGTTGAGGCTAGGTGTTGATAAAATGGTTTGGAAACGAGTGTTGGGTTGATTTTGAGAAGGGTAAATTTAGGCAGATTGTTTAGGCTTGTTTTCATAAATATGATTTTGTAAATAGGTCATGAGACTAGGTAATAGTTGTAGAGCGTCGTCTTAGCTTCGATTTGGTATAAGATAGAGCTTACGACTCCTAACGAGTCAAAAGTTATGATGTTTTGAAAATACGTGTACCGGGAGATGAGAACCTACATAATCCGAAATTATGTTTGGTTTTGGGTCAAATCCCGGGGACCATAGATATAGTTTGGTAATTGATTAAAGGTTGATTTTTGGTCTCAAACCTGCATTTGTGAGTCTATTATTAGACTTAGATGTTAAATGGGTCAATGGTATATTTTAAATGGGTCAAACAAGTCCAACATGGTCAATGTGCAAAATTAGTCCGAAAAACGTATGTCTAGTAATGTGTTGAGTAACGGGTCGTAAAAGTGAAAACTTTTAATGGGATTAAAAATGAGTTTTCTACAGGTCTTAAGGTATTTTTGAGAATTTTCCTAAATTTTATAAAAGGGTTTAAGTCTAGGAAAACAACCCATACTTTTGGTAAGTATCGGCGAAAAACGTAAAAAGGGTAATAACGTTAATAACGTAGATGAATAGTATAAAACGAGTAACAATTATCCGTTTGGTTTTGGCGTGTGTTTGTAATTATCACAATTGACTAATATGTATATAATATACAGTACTTAAAGTTTTATAAATGAGATTTACTCATTACGCGTTATTGTTTGTTAGGTGTTGAATTCCCCGGGCATCCTCATCATTGTCAGTGATCGTCATTCGAAATCGTCGACTACTCTATATACATAAGGTGTGAATTTGTAGCCTCGCTTACTACTATTTTAAATTGTTTTTACCCGCGAGGGAGATGCATGCTAGTTTTATAAAATGAACATATGTCATGAATAATTATTGGACCCGAATGTTGCCTTAAAATTGTGTTGAGTACCTAGTTGCAAAAGACCCTATATTCATGAACTATTAACTATTGTTTAATCCTAGTGTGGATTGAAAATTGCCGCTTATACAATTGATAGTACTATGGGGTTGACGACCCTATCCAAGACGAGGGCTAGTAAGTTGAGTACCCCCTGCGGATGGATAACTTGTGATAAGAGATAAGGTATAATTGCAACTGATGCCTTTAGAAGGGGCAATGGTTTCATCTTAATCACGCCGGTAATTATTACGCGGGTGATTGAGTTAACGGATTAGTGTCATGAGCTTAAACACAATTGTCATAACCTTGAAAATAGATTGTTTGATCGACAATTCTATGAATGACCGTGAATGATTTTTATAACATATATGTTCAAAATGAGATTATAAAACCTATGAATTCCACTCAACATTATTTGTTGACCCAATTTAGCATGTGTTTCAGGTAACCGATGAAGTATAGCATGAAGCATGTATTGGATGGGAGTGTGTGTGGCTTGGCGTCTACTTGTTTTTCCACCCATATTTAGCTTGAACACTTTTAAATTTTCTGTCATGTTAACGAAATTGTATCTTTTGGGGTTGAGATTCGTGGGGACCAAAACGCTAACTCTGTATTGTATCATCTTGGGTTTGGAAAATCGTAGACATGTATGTTTTTAACAATGCTTAAATTATGTTAAAATTTTTACGTCTCTTTGAGTCGTTTGATATATCTTGTGTGCGATGATAACTGCCTAGCACCCAAATGTTATAGTTCCGCTGCGCATAGCATTTGTGGGGGTGTTAGAGATTGGTAATCAGAGCCATGAGTTATAGAGAACTAGGTCGTTTTGAAAAATCCTAAACTATAACTTTTGGTGTCGTAAGAAATTGTCCAAGTACACAACTATCCTGCATGGCTCCGGTAAGGTTTATTTTAGTATTGATGGTATAGATGTATACCTTTGAGTTGAAGTAATATATGTGGGTATTTATTACGTAGATATTGAACTAATATATGTAAACGTTGAAATTGTACGTGGAGTACTCGATACCATAATTCTTGTATTACATATGCATGAGCATCATATTATCACATTTTGGGCATGTGTACCACCTTTGCATTGCATTTGCATGCATGTATTTATAAATATTGAATAGTAATCTTACGTGCCCTCCAAAATTCTCTGTTATTGCAGGAATGGCCGAGGTACCGCCTAACGGAAATGGAGATGAATACGTCGTAGGACACGAAAGGGGAAATGTGGGAACAGCTGTTGAAGGACAAGCCGAGACGAACAATGTGCAAGCTCAGGACCCTGATCGAAGGAGTACTACCTTCCCCAGGCCTACTCGTGTTTCTCATCTCATTGGTATGCCAGGTATCCCTAGAAGTTCCGACGCTGCAGCAAGCGCTAATTCTCTTCATCAGGACATCGCAAGAGTTATCTGCCCCGGACCAAGAGCTTATCGTGACGTTCCGCTTGTTTTGAGAAGAATGGATAGGTCGATGTACGAGCGGTACGTGGTGGAAACTAGAGTAATCAAAAGGTTCGACGAGAATGAGAGGGCACATCAGAGGTTGTTGGTAAGAACTGCAAGGGTTGAATTTGATGGAGTGGAAAATAAGAGTGATATTAATAGTTTGAGATCGATGATAGCAAACCTGAGTGCTAGTCTTGAGAAAGTTAGGGAGGATCAGGCGACGTTGACTAGGATGCGAAGTTGGGAGCATCGTGTTAGAGCATCCCTGCCACAAGATTGGAGATTTGTAGATGACTCGGAGATGGAGGCTAATGATTTTATGGTCCAGCCACCCGCCAGGGGTGTGTGTATCACTTTAGAGAATCAGGTAGCAGTGGAGTGTGGATCTACTTCTGGGACGAAGAAGGTAACTGAGTGTGGGCCGAATGATAAAGGAAAGAGGAAGATGGACGAGGACGAGGAAGACAGTGATGAAGAGCCCGAGGAGGATGAAGAAGAACCACCATCCAAGAGGTCGTGTGGATCACCACGTGACTAGTTGCTTGTATTTTATTTTATCTTTGATCGTTGTAATCGAACTATTTTAGACTCCTGTATGATGGTATTGTGATGAAAAACTTGATGACTTAAGTTTGATGGTGTATGGTTGTAGTGGCATTACTTGTCACAGATTTTGGTTGATTTATCAATGCAATCCATGTTTACCTTTCATAATCTATGATATGTCTTTAATTTGCTCTTTTGTGATGTGAACTGATGAATATTAGTAACCTTGTGGTGATGTGTTGTTGTACTTATATTATGTCTTGAAAGAGAAATCCATCTTAATCTTGATGTATATACTTACTTTGTTTTCTATTTTCCCTGTCTTTGCAGAGAGGTGTACTTGAGAATTTCACCATGCCTCCAAAGCTAACAGCTAACCGTGTGAACACAATGATTCAAGAAGCAATTTCAAATGCACTCGAAGCGGATCGTACAAACCGAAACCCAGATCAAGGTGGAAATGCAGGAAGACAGCAAGCCCCGAGGTAGTGTACTTATGTTGGTTTTATGAAATGCGGTCCCACGCAGTTTCGTGGTACTGGCGGAGCCCTAGAACTCCGAAGGTGGTTGGAGAAGATCGAAAGCACTTTTGAGATTAGCGGATGTTCAGAGGCAAATAAAGTCAAGTTTGCAGCTGCCACTTTTCTTGATGACGCCTTAAGTTGGTGGAACAATCAAGTAGCCACTGTCGGATTAGCGGTAGCAAATGCGAGGATTTGGACTGCTACCAAGGCTCTCTTGACCAAAAAGTTTTGTCCCGAAGAGGAGCTGGGTCAACTAGAAGATGAGTTAAGGCATTTGTCTTTGAGGAACAATGACATTACCGCGTATACAAGGAGGTTTAATGAATTGAGCCTTTTGTGTCCCGATGCCTTTGCTGATGATCACAAGAAAATGAAGCAGTACATCAAGGGTTTGTCAAGCAATATCAAGGGTGAGACAACTTCATCTAAGCCTGGGTCATTCGATGAAGCAGTCCAAATGGCTCACGCGCTAATGGATGTTAAACTGCAAGATAAGAAGGACTACATTGCCGAAGGGAACAAGAGAAAGTGGGAGGCAGCTCAGGGTAATCAATCCCAAGGTCAAAATCGTGGAGGAAACCGTAACAACCAAGGTCAGAACCGCAACCAGTAGTTCAACCAGAGAAGAAATGATGGAATGAGGGCTGTCACTAACCCTAGAGGGGCGAAGGTGAATCCTCATTGTGGTCGATGTAATTTGTACCATATATGGAATTGCCCACCTGCGTGTGGCAAGTGCAGAAAAGCGGGTCATAGAATTGCAGATTACCGAACTAAAAAGGTGGCTACTAGGGCAAATGCCACGAAGGTGATGGTTTGCTTTGGGTGTGGAGAAAGAGGGCATAAGCAGGGGAACTGCCCGAAGGCTGGAAATAGGAAAGGAGGAAATAATGCTGTTGTTGTGTATCGAGTAGGGACTGCTGATAAACCGCAAGGCCCTAATGTGGTTACCGGTACGTTTCTACTAGACGCTTGTTATGCTAGTATATTGTTTGATTCTGGTTCCGACAAGAGCTTCGTAGATGTAAAATTTAGTCGTCATATCAATAGAGAACCGGTAATGCTAACGAATAATTATAACGTGGAATTAGCCGATGGGAAGATCGTTAGTACAAATTCTATACTAAGAGGGTGTACCTTGAAGTTAGGAAATTACGCTTTTGATATCGACTTAATGCCCATAGAGCTAGGATCGTTTGATGTGATTGTTGGAATGGATTGGCTGATGGCGCATAGTGCAGTGATCGTTTGTAGAGAAAGATTAGTTCAAATCCCGTTGAGGAATAGGGTTTTGACTGTGAAGGGAGATGATGACGTATATTCCCCAACCGGGTCATGAGCCCGGCTCACGGGTACTACCCGTATCCGGCCCATCACAGATGGGTGGATAAATGTCATTCAGGCTTATGGGTTTGAATGAACAGTACCCGCACATGTGTGCGGCCCACGGCCCAAGGCGGCCGACATAAGATCAGACAGAATAATATTCTGTCTAGGTATATCTTAATCCCAATACGAGGAGATATTCACTACCAGAATTAGAAGATAACAATCATTCTAATTCTGGTGCTTATCTCTTCCTTGGGGCCGAAGGATCAGTGAAAGCCCACTAGGGTTTCACTGCCTATAAAAGGAACCCCCAAGGGTTCCACAAAGGTATGACGACTTATACTCTAAACTCACATAAACCTTAAACCGATTACTTACTCTCACGCCGGAGTCTAATCGTGGGAAACATTCCCACGATAAGCCTAACGCGTGTTGTTTAGTGTGCAGGATCCCAACCAAACGATTCACTTGGTACAGGAGCCGGAACCCAGCCAACCCGGATTAAGCCTAATTCGGGTCTAGCAAGGATCAACCAACTTTTGCATCAACAAGTTGGCGCCATCCGTGGGACCATAACACTAAGCTAGAACAAAATCTCATCTCGAATCTCCAATGACGAAGGGGCATCCGCCAACTAACCCTAGGAATGTGAATCCTGGGAACCGGAAGTCCCAAGGGGAAGGGATTCTCATCCCCAACCAGTCACCTAACCGCCTCGCAGGCGGGCTGGGTAACCGTAGCGGTTTTCAACCCGCGGGGGTGACGAGCACGATCTCAGTGACACCCCCGCCTACTTCAACCCAGGACAACCCTGATCCAGGGAGTGCGCCAGACCCTCCTAACAAGGAACCGCGCAGACCCTCGACAGAGGAAGAGGTGGAAGCCCTACCACTCAGTGAGGAGGATCTTACTCGAGTTCTCACGCAGAACTTCGAGAGGATCGTCCCAGGGATCGCGTCAAGATTGAGTCTGGGGAGGAACCTCCAAGCCAGACTCAACTTTGGTGACAGTGGACCAACCACCCCCTCCCAAAACCGCAGAAAAAGGAGAACTCGGCCTCAGGAGCAGGGAACCTTTGAGGAAAACCCTCAACCCCGGAATGTGTTTGAGCGCATAGGAGACCGCCTTATACAGGAATTAGCGCAGTCTCAAGAAGGAGAAAGGTCGGATGGCTCACCCGAGCGGCCAGATCGAGAGCTAACCAGAACCACACGCCGCCCAAGTGTGTGGGATAGAATGAACACTGGGAGAAAGGCTCCTGGTTCGTCTCAAAAAAGTGGTCCCTATTCAGAAAACAGGGGACCACCACCGTCCCCAGATCCGTCTGGGGAGGACTCAGATGACCATCCGCCTAAGCGCCGCCGGCCTAGGCGCACGCCTCCACCACCAAACAATGAGGAGTATTATGGTGGCCCTTACTATCGAGATACGGAAGCAGAGGACCTCTCGCGTCCATGGTGTGAACCATGGGATGACCCTAGGCTCACACGGCCATGGGCGGATCCCAGGGAAGACCCGTTCACCCTCCGCATACGGAACTATTCTGAGGACACCAAACGTCGCATGCCGGCATGTATCAAGACTTATGATGGGTCCGGTGATCCTGTGGATCACCTCAAAATATTTGATACGCAGGCCAAAATTGAGCGATGGCCCATGCCCATATGGTGCCAAATGTTCAATTCGACCTTGATTGGAAACGCCCGTGACTGGTTCGAGGCACTCCCCCCACGGAGCATTGATAGTTTCACGGAACTACGCACTGCGTTTGAGAACAATTATACTCAAAGGAAGAAGTATAATAGGGATCCGGTCTCACTGGCAACTGTCAAGCAACGGCCGGGGGAGTCCACAGAAGCCTTCACTGAGCGCTTCAATGATGAGTGCACACGCACAAGAACCATGCCAGAACTCCTGAAAATCTCTGACTACATGCACGCCATAACAGACAGAGAACTGATCAGGCGTCTCAACGACAAGCGTCCAGAGAGATATGATGACCTCATGGAAAGGGTCAGAAATTTCATAGAGGGAGAAACAGATGTTGCCGCGGCCTACCCATCCCGAGGAAATGGGTACCGGTCAAATGACCAGTCCCGGAGGCAGTCGGGCGGTCAAGGTAACCAGAACAATAACAAGGGCTCGGACTATAAGAGCCAAAGCAAAGGCGGACGGTCGGATGACAAGTTCACTCCCCTAAAGATGTCCTACCGGGAGATCTTGTTGACTGAAGGGGCGAACTTTCCAAGGCCTCCTCCAATGACCACTCCCCCGGAACGCAGGCAAGGAAGTCGCTTCTGCGAGTTCCATAATGACAAAGGACACGGCACGGAGGAGTGTATCCAGCTCAAGAAGCATATCGAGTCGCTAATCAAATCAGGCAAACTCAAGCACCTAGTTAAGGATTGGAAGGACGGAAAAGACAACAACAAGAAGTATGATAAGAAGGATTCCCAAAAGGACAAGCCTTCTACCATATACATGATCCAATCCAGACAGCGCCGCACGAGACAGAAAATTGGACAAAAATTTTCACGCGGCAGGGAAATCTCGTTCCCTCCCATCACAGCAAGCGATGTGACTGATGCGCCTCTCACTATTGAGATAAGCATTGGAACACACAGTGTTCGTCGCATGTATGTGGATGGAGGATCGTCAGCAGAGGTACTGTATGAACACTGCTTTGTGCAGTTATGCCCAGAAATAAGAAGCCAATTAGTACCGGCCACGTCGCCGCTTACTGGGTTTAGTGGAGACACTATCTGGCCGATAGGGCAATTGCGTTTGCTTGTCACCATTGGGAATGAGGAACATTCCACTACGACGTGGATGAACTTCATGGTGATACGATCACACTCTCCGTATAATGGAATCATAGGCAGACCAGGCATTTTGGCTATCCGGGCAGTACCCTCTACGGCACACGGAATTATCAAATTCCCCGTTGAGGGGGGGATCGTTACTATTTACAACACAGTCGTACCAACATCCGAGTGTCACACCGTGACAACACCGGCTCCGCCTGTCCCACCCAAGGATGGGGCGCCACCACCCAATTGGAAGGTGGCCATTCACCCTGACTATCCGGAACAGGAGGTATCCATAGGAGGGGCGCTCTCGGATAGCGGTAAAAGGGCCATGTGCTCTCTTTTGAGTGCAAACCTGGACATATTCGCATGGGAGCCAAAACATATGACGGGTGTGCCTCGTGCGATAGCAGAACATAAGCTCCAGATCCGCCAAGGGTACCAACCTATCAAGCAAAAGAAGTGCGGCCAGGCGCACGAGCGCAGCCAAGTGATACTGGAGGAAGTGCGGAAGCTGGTGGACGCAGGCATCATGCGCGAGGTATACTACCACGAGTGGTTATCTAATCCGGTCATGGTCAAGAAACATGACGGAAGTTGGCGCATGTGTGTGGATTTCACGGATCTGAACAAGGCCTGCCTACAGGACTGTTACCCGTTACCAGAAATCGACTGGAAGGTGGAGTCCTTGTGTGGATATCCTTTCAAATGCTTCTTGGATGCATATAAAGGGTATCACCAAATCCAGATGGCGGAGGAGGATGCAGAAAAAATGGCGTTCCACACGAGCCAGGGCGTATATTGTTATACGAAAATGCCGTTTGGATTGAAGAACGTCAGTGCTACGTATCAGCGGTTGGTGGATAAAGCTTTCGAATCACAAATAGGACGCAACTTGGAAGTATATGTTGATGACTTGGTGATAAAAAGCCACACGGAGGAGGCACTTCTCCGGGATGTCCAGGAGACATTCGACACGCTGAGAAGGATTAACATGAAGTTAAATCCAAAGAAATGTACGTTTGGTGCAACAGAAGGAATGTTCCTGGGATATTTGATTGACCCAAACGGCATCAAGCCTTGTCCAGAGAAGACGGACGTAGTAATACGGCTACCGTCCCCGCAGACACGGAAGGAGGTGCAGTCCCTGAATGGGAAGTTAGCCGGGCTGAATAGATTCCTATCTAAATCCGCAAAGAAGTCATTACCCCTATTTAAGACACTCAAGAAGTGTATTAGAAAGGGAGACTTCCGTTGGACGAAGGAAGCTGAGGAAGCTTTTGGCCAACTCAAGCAACATCTCGCATCCCTCCCTATGCTAGTAGCTCCCCGGCCAAAGGAGGAACTCGTTATGTATCTCTCAGCTACTCATGGCGCAATAAGTGCGGTACTTATGACGGATAGAGATACAATACAAACTCCGGTCTACTTTATAAGTAGAACACTACAAGGGGCGGAGCTGAATTACTCTTCCATGAAAAAATTGGTGTTAGCACTAGTATTTGCTACAAAGCGGTTGCACCGGTACTTTCAGGCGCACCCAATTGTGGTAATTACGGATCAGCCAATCAAGCAGGTTATCTCTAGACCAGACGTGGCAGGGAGGCTGGAGAAATGGAGCATCCTATTGGGGGGCACAATATATCTTACAGACCAAGGACGGCGGTTAAAGGCCAGATCTTGGCAGATTTCCTGATCGAGAAGCCGGATGAGGAGGAACCAGTCATTAAGCAAGACGAGATCCCAACAGAACCTTGGGTGCTATTCACGGACGGATCCTCATGTACAGACGGGTCCGGGGCAGGTCTCATCCTCACGAATCCAGAAGGAATGGAATTCACATACGCCCTCCGTTTTGAGTTCACGGCCACCAATAACGAAGCGGAATATGAAGCATTAATTGCGGGTTTAAAAATCGCCGCTAGAATGGGAGTCCGCAACCTTGAGGCCTACGTGGACTCACGGCTTGTCGCGAACCATATTCTAGGTGGGTATGTGGCTAAGGAGGACAACATGGTCAGGTACTTGGAAAAAGTCAAGTCGTTAATCGCGACTTTCAGTAAGTTTTCCATCAAGCAGGTACCAAGGGGCGAGAACAAGAAAGCGGACGCTCTTAGCAAGATCGCATCCACGAGCTTCGCCCACTTGTCTAAACAGGTTTTGGTGGAAATACTCAAGGAGAAATCTATCACGGAGGGGGAAGTAACCGCTATAGTTGAGGAGGAGGGACCTACGTGGATGACCCCAATCATCAACTATTTGACTAATGAAACCCTTCCAGACGAGGAAAAAGCAGCAAGACGCATCAAAAGGAAGTCACAACATTTTGAACTCCGAGAAGGCATCCTTTACAAGCGCTCTTTCTTGCAGCCGTGGCTGCGGTGTGTTGGGCCGCGCCAGGCGGCTTACGTCATTAGTGACATACATGAAGGGTTGTGCGGCATGCATGCAGGCCCACGATCCGTGGTAGCTAGAGCCTTACGAACAGGTTATTATTGGCCAACCATGCACAAGGACGCGCGCGACATGATTCGCAAGTGCAACGATTGCCAAGTGCATAGGCCAGTTCCGCGACACCCGCAGCAGGAGCTTACACCTATCACGTCCCCATGGCCATTTTACAAGTGGGGAATTGACATCGCAGGACCATTTCCTGTAGCTGCGGGGGGGGGGGGTTAAATTCTTGATTGTTGCAATGGACTACTTCACACGATGGATAGAAGCCAAGGCAGTCAAGTCTATCACAGGTAAGCAGGTCAAAAAGTTTGTGTGGGAACACATCGTGTGCCGTTTTGGTCTACCAGGAGAAATTATCTCGGACAACGGCAAGCAGTTTACGGACAACCCATTCAAAGATTGGTGTGCATCATTGAACATCAAACGGCGCTTCGCGTCTGTTAAGCATCCACAAACGAACGGCCTTGTCAAACGAGCAAATAGGAGCTTGGGGAATGGAATCAAGGCGCGGCTGGATGAACGACAGGGCAAATGGGTAGATGAGTTGTCACACGTGCTATGGGCACATAGAACCATGATCAAAACAGCCAACAGAGATACTCCATTTGCATTGGCTTACGGCACTGAAGCCGTCATACCAGCAGAAATAGGGATGCCTACCATCCGCACGGCGGAGGTTAACGTTGTCACAAACGATGAACAACTGCGAATCAACCTGGATCTGTTGGAAGAGAAAAGGAAAATAGCAGCCATCAATGAGGCTAAGTCCAAGGCTAAGATGAAGGCTTATTATGACGCCAAGGTCAAGGGTGTTTCTTTTCGACCGGGAGACTACGTATATCGTGCTAACGAAGCGAGTCGAGTGGAGAATACAGGAAAACTGGGCCCTAAATGGGAAGGACCGTATGAAGTCACTGAAACCTTGGGACGAGGCGCGTACAAGTTACGTGATATGGATGGCCGCGACCTAGAACGCACATGGAACATCTCCAATCTCAAAAGGTGCTATCTTTGAAAGCTACGGCTTCCGCATGGGTACTTCGCTATAGGCGATCTTAATAAAGAACCATGCGGGTTATTTGTTTTGTTTGTTTTTCTTATGTTTGTTTAAGTTTCCTTTCTTGTTTTTTAGGACTTGTCGTCATTATTCAAACAAAAGTGTAAACGTTCTAATAAAATGCCGTGGTGCCTAGCTAGCTCCACGGCCTATTTCGTGCAAATCATTTTCCTTTCTTTGTTAGATTCTTTGTTAGTTGTACGAATTTTACTTGTATTATAATATGCCATGTTTCATTCATATGCATTCTTTCAAATTACTGTACATGTACTATACGCCTCCAGGCGGGGTAAGAGGATTAAGTGAACCTACTAATTCAACTTGCCGCGTAAGAGGGATGCAACCCCAGCCGCACGGATCATGTATCCTTACTAGACGCCTTATTCACAAGACGTTGTGATAAGTTTTTTGTGTACCGTATCCACACGGTACTCTGCATAGTAAAGACGCACGTCGCATGTCTATTAAATTATAGACTTGTATGTATTTTTTCTTTATGTGTAAGACGTGGTACGTCACGCGGCATTAAAGTACAATGAAATACACAAGTTTCAAAATTAACAATAAACAAAATGGCCGTGGTTGTCACGGACTTATAAAATAAAAGGACAAGTTATTACATATATATGTCTTAGCCGTGTACATACACGGACGAATATAATCACAAATGTTTACAACATATCAGTTACAAGGGGGGAAGGAATTCTTCTAGATCCTTCTTCCCTTCCTCAATTAAAGCACGAAGGGCCTCCCCGCGAGCATCTTTCCCGTCCTGAACTTTGACTGCAAGAGCGTCTAAGGCTTCACCAAGCGGCTTCTCACCTGACATGGCTTTGGATACGAAATCATAGGTAGCCAGCGTCAAGGGAATTGGATCAGCACTCAGCCGGGACATTATTGCTTCATTGGGAGCATCTTTCAGGGCTTCAAGCTCGTTTGAAAGTGATATCTTGCTTGAAAATGATGAGGTATGCAGAAGATGGATGTGATGTGTTTTTGGCACAAGTTTCTAGTGATGGTGACTTAGAGGCAAAGTTAGAAGAGGTACCTGTAATTCGAGAATATCCGGAAGTTTTTCCTGATGAGTTGCCAGGTTTACCACCCACCCTTGAAGTCGAATTTCGAATCGATTTGATGCCGGGAGCTGCACCAGTTGCTCGTGCACCCTATCGATTAGCACCATCAGAGTTGAAGGAGTTATCAGATCAATTGAAAGAGTTGATGGATAAGGGATTTATTCGACCGAGCTCATCACCATGGGGAGCGTCAGTGTTGTTTGTGAAGAAGAAAGATGGGTCGTTTCGGATGTGTATCGACTATAGAGAGCTCAACAAGTTGACGGTTAAGAATCGGTATCCATTGCCGAGGATTGACGATTTGTTTGACCAATTGCAAGGTTCATGTGTGTACTCAAAGATCGACTTGAGATCAGGGTATCATCAACTGCGTGTGAAAGAGGAGGATATCCCTATAACTGCCTTTCGTACGCTGTATGGACACTTTTAAATCCGAGTGATGCCTTTTGGGCTAACAAACGCGTCTGCAGTATTCATGGACCTTATGAATCGAGTATGCAAGCCGTATCTAGATAAGTTTGTCATTGTATTCATCGATGATATTCTTATTTACTCTAAGAGCAAGGAAGAGCACGAGAAGCACCTGAGAAAGATATTGGATCTGCTGAAGAAAGAGAAGCTCTATGCGAAATTCTCAAAGTGTGAGTTTTGGTTAGAATCTGTGCAATTCCTTGGGCACGTAATTGATAGCAAAGGAGTTCGCGTGGATCCTGCCAAAGTCGAGGCAATCAAGGAATGGTCGGCACCAACAACGCCGACTGAAGTTCGACAATTCCTTGGTTTAGCTGGGTATTATCAGAGATTCATCGAAGGATTTTCGTTGATTGCGAAGCCATTGACAAAGCTTACTGAGAATAATCGGGTGTATGAATGGGGAGATGATGAAGAATCCGCTTTTAAAACACTTAAGGAAAAGTTGTGTTCTGCTCCGATATTGTCATTTCCAGAAGGAATCGAAGACTTTATGGTGTATTGTGACGCGTCTCGTAAGGGTTATGGAGCTGTGTTGATGCAGCGTGAGAAGGTGATTGCTTACGCATCGAGACAATTGATGAAGAATGAAGAAAACTACACTACGCATGATTTGGAATTGGGAGTTGTAGTTTTTGCGCTTAAGTTGTGGAGACACTACTTGTATGGGACGAAGTGTGTTGTATTCACTGACCACAAGAGTTTGCAGCACATTTTAGACAAAAAGGAGTTGAACATGAGACAAAGGCGATGGGTGGAACTACTGAGTGACTATGACTGCGAGATTCACTACCATCCTGGCAAGGCGAACATTGTAGCGGATGCACTTAGTAGGAAGGATAGAGAGAAACCTTTGAGAGTCAGAGCTTTAGTGATGACTGAGGGTGTTGATTTGACCGAAACAATATTGAAGGCTCAAGAGAAGGGATTAATGAAAGAGAATGTTGGTGCTGAGAATCTGGGAAGACTGTTGAAACCTCTTTTTGTGGTTAGGTCAGACGGGCTGAGATATTTTGAGTGTCGGATTTGGTTACCGTTGTGTCCGTCCGAGGAAGGAATGCCTGGAGTACGAAATTTGGTTATGAACGAGTCTCATAAGTCGAAGTACTCGATACATCCTGGAGCGGATAAGATGTATCATGATCTGAAGAAAGTCTACTGGTGGCCGAATATGAAGGCGGAGATTGCTCGTTACGTTAGTAAGTGTTTGACTTGTGCGAAGGTTAAAGCCGAACATAAGAAACCGTCTGGGCTGTTGGTACAACCAGAGATCCCAGAATGGAAATGGGAGAAGATCGCTATGGATTTCGTGACGGGTTTACCTAGAACTCCTAGTGGATCTGATATGATTTGGGTAATAGTGGATAGATTGACGAAATCTGCTCACTTCTTACCTATGAAGAAGACGGACAACATGGAGAAACTGACCAGTGTGTACGTGAAGGAGATTGTTTGCAGACATGGTGTACCTTTATCGATCATTTCGGATCGCGATAGTAGGTTTACTTCGGAATTTTGGAAATCTCTTCAACGTGCGATGGGCACTGAATTAAGTTTGAGCACGGCCTATCACCCTAAGACTGGTGGCCAAAGCGAACGAACTATTCAGACGATGGAGGACATTCTCCGAGCATGCGTGATTGATTTTGGAGGAAGTTGGGAACGCCACTTACCTTTAGTGGAGTTTTCGTATCATAATAGTTATCATGTGAGCATCAAGGCTGCACCATTTGAAGCGTTGTATGGAAGGAAGTGTAGATCACCTGTGTGTTGGAGTGAAGTAGGAGAGAGTCAGTTGACTGGTCCCGAAATGGTTTTGGAGACGACAGAGAAGATTGTGCAAATTAAGAACCGTTTACTTGTTGCATGAAGCCGACAGAAGAGTTATGCCGATAATAGAAGGAAACCATTGGAATTTGAGGTCGGAGACATGGTTATGCTTAAGGTTTCGCCGTGGAAGGGTGTGATTCGTTTTGGGAAGAAAGGAAAGTTGAGTCCGAGGTATATTGGACCCTTCAAGATTGTTAAACGAATTGGACCGGTAGCATATAAGTTAGAGTTGCCGAATGAGCTTAGTGCTATTCACGACACGTTTCACGTATCAAATTTGAAGAAGAGTTTGGCGGATAAGAAATTGGTGATTCCTTTGGACGAGATTCAGCTGGACGATAAAATGCATTTTGTAGAAGAACCCGTGGAAATTATGGACCGAGAGGTCAAGAGGCTGAAGCATAGTAGAATTCCCATTGTGAAGGTTCGATGGAATTCTAGGCGTGGACCGGAATACACTTGGGAACGTGAGGTCTTTTTCAAGGAGAGGTATCCTCATCTGTTCTAGCGGCACGAAATGTGAGTATAAGAAGAGGCGAGCGCTGGGACGTCACTCTCTTTAAGGAGGGGTGGATGTGATACCCAGAAAACGAGGTCACTTATCTTACCCTAATTACGCCTATTTTTGAAATTTTTAAGAAATTTTATTTACTATATATTTTATCGTTTTGGTTGAAACCAATGTTTGAGGTCGTAATCTTGACGATTGACGATTTAAGAAGAACGATGACGACTACGATCCCGATGGATGCCCAAATTTCTATGTTTATTGTCGTTTTATCGATATTATAATTTTTCGAGGATTTTACTTTCGGTTCGTGTTAAGTCGAGTCGGGTGCGTTTTATTGCTTTCCGGGTACATTTAAATTGTCCTAAAAGTATTTTGGAGTGTTCGGGATGACCCCCGACTCCCGCAAAATTTTCCAAGTCGACAAGTGAGACATTCCCGCAAACATTTGAGGTCGTTTTCATTTAAGGCCAAAAGAATGCCATTATTGCACCCAAGGCCCTCCAAATTTTACAAAAGGGAAACAACACACACACACAACACAAAACACACTAAAAATTTTCTTCACTCTCTCTCTTTTCTCTCTTTAGGCCGACGGCCAAACACCACCATACCAACACCACATTTTTTTCTAGCTTGTTTTAATTAAAACCAAGGTTAGACCACATCTAGTTTAATCATTCCAAGTGTTTTGATATGCTTTAATCGAACATGCATTCATAAAATTTTTCAAGAATTAAATGGGTTTTTCAAAAATTTATTTTGATGTTAATTGAGTTCATGCATGTTTAATTGGAGTATAGGAGATGGATAATCACCCAACAAACCAACCAAAATAAATTTGGTTGGGGTGTTTTGATCACCCACACCCCACGGCCAAATGGGGGTGTTTGGTGGATCATGGTGATTGATGGTTTTTGCTTGTGGGTTATGTTTAATTCATGTTTTTAGATGTTTTATAGTAGGTAAACCTCATTGCATGTATGATTTAGTGAATGGGCTTTAGGATGGATTTGGTATTTTAGGTGTTAAGGAATGATTAGGATGATTAGTCATGGTTAGGATTGTTTAAGTTGAGGCTAGGTGTTGATAAAATGGTTTGGAAACGAGTGTTGGGTTGATTTTGAGAAGGGTAAATTTAGGCAGATTGTTTAGGCTTGTTTTCATAAATTTTATTTTGTAAACAGGTCATGAGACTAGGATATAGTTTTAGAGCGTCGTCTTAGCTTCGATTTGTATAAGATAGAGCTTACGACTCCTAACGAGTCAAAAGTTATGATGTTTTGAAAATACGTGTACCGGGAGATGAGAACCTACATAATCCGAAATTATGTTTTGTTTTGGGTCAAATCCCGGGGACCATAGATATAGTTTGGTAATTGATTAAAGGTTGATTTTTGGTCTCAAACCTGCATTTGTGATTCTATTATTAGACTTAGGTGTTAAATGGGTCAATGGTATATTTTAAATGGGTCAAACAAGTCCAACATGGTCAATGTGCAAAATCAGTCCGAAAAACGTATGTTTAGTAATGTGTTGAGTAACGGGTCGTAAAAGTGAAAACTTTTAATGGGATTAAAAATGAGTTTTCTACAGGTCTTAAGGTATTTTTGAGAATTTTCCGAAATTTTATAAAAGGGTTTAAGTCTAGGAAAACAGCCCATACTTTTGGTAAGTATCGGCGAAAAACGTAAAAAGGGTAATAACGTTAATAACGTAGATGAATAGTATAAAACGAGTAACAATTATCCGTTTTGTTTTGGCGTGAGTTTGTAATTATCACAATTGACTAATATGTATATAATATACAGTACTTAAAGTTTTATAAATGATATTTACTCATTACGCGTTATTGTTTGTTAGGTGTTGAATTCCCCGGGCATCCTCATCATCGTCAGTGATCATCATTCGAAATCGTCGACTACTCTATATACATAAGGTGTGAATTTGTAGCCTCGCTTACTACTATTTTAAATTGTTTTTACCCGCGAGGGAGATGCATGCTAGTTTTCTAAAATGAACATATGTCATGAATGATTATTGGACCCGAATGTTGCCTTAAAATTATGTTGAGTACCTAGTTGCAAAAGACCCTATATTCATGAACTATTAACTATTGTTTAATCCTAGTGTGGATTGAAAATAGCCGCTTATACAATTGATAGTACTATGGGGTTGACGACCCTATCCGAGACGAGAGCTAGTACGTTGAGTACCCCCTGCGGACGGATAACTTGTGATAAGAGATAAGGTATAATTGCAACTGATGCCTTTAGAAGGGGCAATGGTTTCATCTTAATCACGCCGGTAATTATTACGCGGGTGATTGAGTTAACGGATTAGTGTCATGAGCTTAAACACAATTGTCATAACCTTGAAAATAGATTGTTTGATCGACAATTCTATGAATGATCGTGAATGATTTTTATAACACATGTTCAAAATGAGATTATAAAACCTATGAATTCCACTCAACATTATTTGTTGACCCAATTTAGCATGTGTTTCAGGTAACCGATGAAGTACAGCATGGATCATGTATTGGATGGGAGTGTGTGTAACTTGGCGTCTACTTGTTTTCCACCCATATTTAGCTTGAACACTTTTAAATTTTCTGTCATGTTTACGAAATCATATCTTTTGGGGTTGAGATTCGTGGGGACCAAAACGCTAACTCTGTTTTGTATCATCTTGGGTTTGGAAAACCGTAGACATGTATGTTTTTAACAATGCTTAAATTATGTTAAAATTTTTACGTCTCTTTGAGTCGTTTGATATATCTTGTGTGCGATGATAACTGCCTAGCACCCAAATGTTGTAGTTCCGTTGCGCATAGCATTTGTGGTGGTGTTAGAGTAGAGATTATGGATAGGGAAGTTATGAAATTGAAGCATAGTAGGATTCCGATTGTGAAAGTTAGATGGAATTCTAGACGTGGACTAGAATTTACCTGGGAACGTGAGGACTTCTTTAAGGATAAGTATCCTCATTTGTTTACTGAAGGTTAAGCGTCGAGGACGTCGCTCTTTTTAAGAAGGAGGGGATGTGATAACCTAAAACCAAGGTCATTGGTTAATCTTACTTTATGACTATTTTTTAAATTTTTGATGAGTTTGAATGATTTTTATTTTTGGAGGTTTAAGTTTAAACCGATGATAGGAGACTTATATTTTATCTTTAGTAAGTATAAGGAGTATTAGCAATCATGATGTCGATGGATGCCCAATATTTCACGTTTTATTGTTGGTTGTTCGATGTTTGTCATTTTTGATGTTTTGTTTTGAATGACGTGTTAAGTCGAGTCGGAAGACGATATTATCATATTTGAGATACGTTTTAACTTTTGAGAAGTATTTTTATGAAACCCGAGCCCCGTGAATATCTTCAAAATTGACTAATACTCATTTTCCGCTTTTTAGCTTACTATTTTCATTTTGGACCACAACTATCACAAATTGACAAGAAAGGTCCCTCCACCACCATATATAATCTTAAATCTACCTACTTTTCTCACACATAACATCAAACTAGAAAAATATACTCCTCCTCCCTCTTTTCTTTTTAAGTCGTCACCCCCTACACCCCTTTCAATCAATTTTCACTCAAATTTGAGCTTGATCTAAGATAAACCAACACAAGTCCCTATCTTAGAATTGAAAGAGGCTTCTTTTGGTACTAACTTTAGTTACATGCATGGAGTTTGATTTTTCTAGGGTTGGTAGGTCAAGTTTATGATCATGCATGTGTTGTTGGTGATGATCAAGAAATTATCATGCTAGTTTTTTCACTAAAAACTTGTTTTTGATTTTTTGTTTTTGATTTTGAGAATCATAAAAGTGTTATAGATGATTTATGTTTTTATTAGGGTTATAGGATGATGATAAAAATGGTTTGTTTTGGTTAAAAACATGATTTCATGCAAGATTTTGAAGGGTAATTTAGATCAGTAGGGAAAAGGGTAATTTAGGTTCCTTATGATTTTATTATGGCTTAACTAATGGAATAGGATTGTAGAGACATCAACAGGATTGTAGAGAATTCGATTAGCTTCAATTTGATATAAAGTAGAGCTTCTAGCTCCAAACGAGCGAGAAGTTATGATAGTTTGATTATTCGTGTACCAGGAGACGAGTATCGGCACAAAATATAGTTGTTGTCGATATTTGGATCGAATCTCGGGGACTCTAGAATGAATTTTGAAATGAGTCAAGGACTGATGAAAAATTATAAACCCTAGAGGGTGTGTTGGAAATACGTTTTTACGTATTTAGGAAGATTCGGTCACTCCGACAATATATTAAGTAGTAGCTCGTAGTTTAGTTATTTTATATTATGTAAACATAGAAAGGCCTAGTCCATGGAATGTATGGATGGCTCAATATGTAAACCCAAGCCCATCATAAGGCTTGGGTATATAAACCCTCTCCTTAGATGGAGAGGGTATGGTTCACTTTACTTTTCACATAGTAAGAAGGTGTTTCTCTTTCACTTTCTCTCTCTAAGTGTGTGTGTTCTCACCATCTCTGTATCTCTTTATCTCTCTAAAACATAATTAAGATTTACAATATCTTACAAATGGTATCAGAGCCACGGGATGATTGTATTGTTTACGTGTTTGTTCATATAGAGTTCGTGTGTTTTGATCATATATACCCACATCCAAAAATTTTTTGGTGTTTTTTGTGGTTTGATCTTCATCAAAATCATCTACATATTCGTGTTAGTGATTTGGGTTACTTAGATCGCTCAAAAACACAATATCTATGGCATGGCAATTCCTACGTTTCAATTGAACACCAAGTATTTGAACACCCTTCCTTCAGAATGGCGTAAGTACGTGACTGCTGTTAAATTGGCTAAGGACTTGCATAACACCAATGTGGATCAACTTCAAGCTTTTCTTCAACAACATGAATTCAATGTGATCGAGGCTCGGTTGTCTACACCACAAGTTCGTGATCCAATTGCCATGTATGCTTCTCAACAAATGACCCCACAACAAAAAATGGCTTCTGAGCAAAGCAGCTCTGAACCCGCACTTCATGAAATGGGACCCAGTAACATTAGTTCCAGTCTTATCCCAAACAACCCTACTTCATCATCATTTACACCACCTTCTAGGAATGAATGTGATACATTGTTTCAACCGTTCTTTGATGAATTCTTTACTCTTCCAAGTATTGTTGCTCCAGAACCTGAGGTAATAGCTCCGGTAACCGAAGTTGTCGCTCCAGCAACCGAAGCACAATCACATACGTCTGCACCTACAACTACTGGACAAGACATACCTTCAACGAGTAATTCTCAACCAACACATGTTTCAACTACCCATGTCATGCCTGTTGATGATGAAGAGGATGACGATGATCACGACTTGGAATTCGCTCAAATGCGTGAACTTCCATTTTTTTGGTGTAGCAATTCCCGACTCTAATCAAGCCGAGTCATCCACCTCATAGGAAGCTCCTTCTACGGTTTACTCCAATCCACGGATTTGTGAACATGATAGCAAGTGGACGAAGGATCATCCTATAGATTCTATTATTGGTGACCCTAATCGTCTGGTATCCACATGAAGTCAGTTACAAGAAAATGCAATGTTTTGTCATTTTGATGCTTTTCTCACTAAAGTTGAACCTAAGACATGGCAAGAAGCTTTTACCCAATCCTGTTGGATAGAAGCTATGCGAGAAGAACTTAATGAATTTATACGTCTTGATGTATGAGAACTTGTCCCATGCCCAGATAAAGTGCAGTTACTCACTTTGAAATGGGTTTACAAGGTAAAACTCGATGAGTTAGGCGGAATATTGAATAACAAAGCTCGAATAGTAGCTCGTGGATACAAGCAATTATTCGGCATCGATTTTATGGAATCCTTTGCACTTGTTTCCCGTTTGGAAGCTATTAGACTATTCCTTGCTTATGCAGCCCACATGAACATGATCGTCTATGAGATGGATGTGAAGACAGAATTTCTTAATGGTGAAATCAAGGAAGTGGTCTATGTTCAACAGCCGGATGGTTTTATGAATTCTAAATATCCTAATCATGTGTACAAGCTTAAGAAGGCTCTCTATGGGTTGAAGCAAGCTCCTCACGCATGGTATGATCTATTGTCACAATTCCTCATCACACAAGGCTTTGCTAAAGGCAAGGTGGATCCCACGCTGTTCATACAGAAACGAGGTAAAGATATGATTATAGTACAAATATATGTTGATGATATTATATTTGCAGCCTCGACCCAAATCTTATCGGATGAGTTTGGGACACTCATGTCTTCCAAGTTTAAGATGTCAATGATGGGCAAGGTATCATTCTTCTTAGGACTTCAAATATCTCAGTGTCCCAGAGGCATCTTTATCAATCAATCCAAGTATGCCCTTGAATCGCTTAAGAAATATAAGATGGAATATTGTGACCCCGTGGATACTCCAATGGTGGAACGAACTAAGCTTGATGCAGATCCACATGGAGTTGCCGTTGATCCGACACTTTATCATGGAATGATTGCTACCCTTCTGTATATCACAGCTAGTCGACCTGATCTTTAGTTTGCTATATGTATGTGTGCTCGGTATGAAACTCGACCTACTGAGTTACACTTAACTACTGTTAAACGGATCTTTCGGTATCTTAAAGGAACCATTAATCGGGGACTTTGGTATTCGAAGGACTCTTCGATTGCACTAATGGCATATGCAGATGCGGATCACGCGGGTTGTCAAGATACAAGGCGTAGCACGAGTGGAACTTTGAAACTACTAGGAGATCGACTAATTAGTTGGGCATCGAAAAGGGAGAAAAGCGTTGCAATTTCAAGTACGGAAGCATAATACATAGCTATGTCCGGTTGCTGTGCTCTAATTCTTTGGATGAGATCACAATTAACCGATTATGGTCTAGGTTTCAACAAAATTCCGATGTACTGTGACAACAAGAGTGCAATTTCCTTATGCTGCAACAATGTTCAATTCTCTCGGTCAAAGCATATTGACATTCGCTACAACTTTATCAAGGAACAAGTGGAAAATGGAGTGATCGAGCTTTACTTTGTCCGATCTAAGTATCAATTGGCGGATATTTTCACGAAGGATTTAGATCGCGCTCGAATTGAATTTTTGGCCGACAAGCTAGGAAAGAGAACCTTCTCGCCTGAGACTCTTAAGGAACTGGCAGATGAAGCGAAAGAATAGTGGTGGTAAACTATTATCCGTATCCTTGGTGATCATCTGTATATATTGTTTATATTTTTATCCACAAAAGAAAAATACAAAAATATAAACCATATCAAAACCATAAAAATCGAAAATTTCAGAAAAATCCAAAAATATTTTTACTTTATTTTTTAAATGCATGTCTTTTGGTACGATAATATTTACGGCCTTAGAAATATCGATTAATATTGACACGGCGCCATAAATAGAGTTCGTACAAAAGTTGTAAATATTTCATAAAACATGCCTATATGGCTTGTAGTTATTTCAGACTGCAACCCGTTTTTCATATTAAAGTCAAGTATTTCTTATGAAAGCTTTGGCTCACAACAAGAATTAATTTTCTCGGGCATGGTTTACTTTATAACCATGTAAGGGATTGTGTTTACGTTATAACACAATCTAACATGGATATATGTACGATTCAGTGCATTTATTTGTTAAAACAAGAGAAGTCTTGTTTTTATGAAGTTATCATCTCTACAACCATAGCTATCTACAATTGGTATCTACATACTCGACGATGTGACTACTCAAACGGCGACTACAGCTCTTTAAATAGAACACGGGTCAACAATTGAGGGGGAGCAATGGTCAAGCATTCAGAATCTTTGATGCCGAAAGTGCCAAGTTCACTAATTGGTGTCTAGACAACAATACCAATCGTACATGTGGTGTCAAGAGATGACTTCAGACATGACGAGGCGACCAACATTTTCCAACAAGAACCATGTGATCTTCTCATATGATGTTCTTATCGATCAGGTCCTACCTTGTCAATTTATTCTAATATGGTGAATATGTGATCATATTACAAATCGGTATCATATCTCACAAATTGGTCTCATGAAGATTAAACGGACTAGCATCTTTCTTCCCAAAAACCTTTGTTAAAACTTCATTAAATCAATTTATATCAAAAATATCGGTTGGGTTAATATTTTAAATATAGGGGAGAAAATGTGATTTAATATGGGAAATTATCACAAATGGTTTGACTTAACGTGACTGCTCATCCTGACATATGCGAAATGTTTTCGAATATCGTGGCATATGTTAAGGGGGAGAAAAATGGATTTGCTATACCAAAATGGATTTTCATGGTGACATATACTTACCCACAACCTATTTATTTCACGACGATGAAGATTGTGGTGTCATAAGGATGGTAGGATAGGTTAAGTCCAATGATTCTTCCAAAACTGGAGGAATCTTTCCAAGGACATTCCATAGCTAGAAATAGTAGTCCTTAGGATAGTTGGAGAAAGATTGTGAACGTAGCTGAATGCCGACCAAGTACTTAAGTTAGCACCGGAACAATCACAACAAGGTGCTAGTTATGACGTATTGGTAAGCATTGAAGGGGTTGAAGAATGAAAAATAATTGTAAAGATAAAGGTTGTAAAGAAAGAAGCCCTCCTTACAACTTTAGGCAGAAACCGGGTCAACCCACGTGCTATTGAGATCATTTTATAGATTCTCGATATTGAAGATAGACATCATGGACCTAGTGATGCATTGCACAACCCATCCCAGCTAACTCAGATATCTCTTAAAAGGTATTTGTTTTATTCACACGGAGACAACGTATTATCTATCGATTTATTCACTCTGAGTAAATTGGTATTGAAATGGTGGCAGTCCTCTCCAGCCTCCATTCACTAAAAATCCAAAATGCACGATCGAGTCTAGAGCCATTTGAGATCATGAAATGTCTCATTAGGACACACTTCCATATTTCCTTGCTTCCTCACACACTATGAAAAGTAAGAAACATTTTAAGAGTCCTACGCAACATCTTCATGATCTTGCCTGAACATCCGAGTAATACGAAAGTATTTACAATGAAGATGAAAATCTTTCTTGAGCGAACATTAAAAAGCTCATGGTAGGTGACTTGTGCGATTCTTTATGAATCAAACTTGTGATAACTGGAAAGCAACAGTTGTTTAATTCTTAATTGAATTTAAACACGTTCCAGGCCTCTACGCAATATCTCAGTGATCTTGCCAGAACACTCAGAGTGACACCCTAGTGTTCACAGTGATGAGTGGAAATCCTTCTAGTGCTAATCACAAACAGCACTTGGTAGGTAACTTGCAAGATTCTATAAGAATCCAGCTCGTGACAACTGGAAAGCAACAATGGTGTGATTCTTTAATGAACCAAACTTGTTCCAGGAATCAGAATTGACGACTTCAATCATACGGATAATCTATCCAAATGATTCACTCTTTACGTTCGCAGTCAGCTCTAGACGGTCGAGTAAAGAGAACGGGTTTACCTGCGAAATCTTGTCAATGAGATTTTTAATTAAATCTACCTGCCACAAGTACGATATTTTATATCGCCCAACAGTCTTCACCGACCGGAGGTAAATTTCTACCGAATTAGAATGAAATGTACAAAGCCATTTCATTCGTGTCTACTTATGTTGCGGCATTTGAAGACGGCGGCGTTGTGGAATCCAAAGAAGTCGTCCCCGCATGCTTATACTTTATGCACTTAATACTTCATCTAATTCTAGAAAGCCTAAAAGTCAAGTCTTCCGCTGTATCAAACTCTAAAGCTTTCAAGAATTATAAAGTTATAAGTATGTGGGACATGAAGTCACGAAGAGGCGAATATCACAAGTGATGGATGCACAATATCAAGGCAAGAGATTAATGCTCAAGATTGATATCAACGATCACATCAACATGTTCACCTGAAAAGAAAAAGAAAGATAGACAAAGAATACGAGCTCAAGACAAGCATAGTATGCTAGGTTTATTTTAGTATTGTAACTTGGGTAACGCCCTTGTTTGGAGTGACCTCCCTTAGGGGGAGATTGTTAGAAATACGCTTTTACGTATTTAGGAAGATTTGGTCAGTCCGACAATATATTAAGTAGTAGCTCGTAGTTTAGTTATTTTATATTATGTAAACATAGAAAGCCCTAGTCCATGGAATGTATGGATGGCCCAATATGAAAGCCTAAGCCCATCATAAGGCTTGGGTATATAAACCCTCTCCTTAGATGGAGAGGGTGTGGTTCACTTTACTTTTCACATAGTAAGAATGTGTTTCTCTTTCACTTTCTCTCTCTAAGTGTGTGTGTTCTCACCATCTCTCTATCTCTTTCTCTCTCTAAAATATAAGAAAGATTTACAATATCTTACAGGGTGAGTCTATTTTCAAACCTAAGTGACGGTTTTGCAAATGGAGTCGTTTATAGAAGTTAAAACGGTTGTATGAGTCGAGGACGTAAAACTGTCCAGTTTTTGTAGTTTAAAGATAAGTCGGGCATGGAACTTTAAAAGTAAAGTCATTTGATAAACTTGTTAGAGGACTTTCTATAGATAGTAAGTTAGTTCCTCGAGTCGTTTCAGAAACGTTTGACGAGTCTAAATAGGGTAAATGAGCTAGTACATTTGATATGTGCCGACAGATTTTTGTCGAGAGTATAGAATGATAAAGTAGATCTATAGAAGAGTGTAATAGTATTACTTGTATCGTTTTCTATCGAGTTTGTCGTGATTTTATGAGTTTGAGTTTGATATTCTTATGTATGGTTTATTTCTCGAGTCATTGTTAATGAACGCGCCTTATTTGATAGGTTGCGGTTCTCGTGTTTGAAAGGCATCCTCTATCATCGACGATCATCTCGCTGGGTCTCTTATACTAAGGTGAGTCTGTATCCTCGCTTTTCATGCTAGCTACTAAATGTTTTAATACCCGCGAGGTGGATACATGCTATTTGAAAATAAACGAACATAAGTCATGATTATTTGTTTGGACCCGAATGTTGCCTATGTTGCCTTGCATTGTATTGAGTATCTTGTTGCTAAAGAACCTAAATTCATGAACCGTTAACTATGTTCTGACTTGATGTTGTGAGTTGGGAATAGCCACTTATTCAAATGATAATACTATTGGGTTGACCACCCTATCCAAGACCAGGGCATTACGTTGAGTAACCTCTGGGAAGGATAATTTACGAGAATGATATTTAGGTATATATCTAGCAACTAATACCCTAGAGGGGCAATGGTATTATCTAGTCATGCTGGCATTTGGCGTGGGTGACTAATTGGTTAAGGGGTCGGTGTCATGAGCTTAAATACAATGAGTTTCCTTGATATAGATTGTGTGCACGACAATTCTCTAAAATGATTAGGATTGATTTTCTTCTTGTGTTCAAATGTGATTTATTAAACCTATGGACTCGCTCAACATTATTGTTGATTCGTTTAAGCATGTGTTTAGGTAATTGAAGGTGATTGATGATAGAGCTTTGTTGTGGATGTTGTGGGTTGGCTTTTGAAGTCTGTTGGTCAAAAACAATTTCTATCCTTTTACTGTTGAACAATTTGTTAAATGTTTATGCAGTGTACTGAAACTTGTTGGTTTGATAAAACTTAATTGATAGAACGTAGCAAAATAGTCTCAAGATAATCCATGGCGGCTGAAACACTAATTCTCTCTCTATTGAATTTTTTATCCGATTTGGTTGACATCATTCGATTAATAACAATGTGTAATTGTAACGGATCTTGTTTCTTCGTTTCTTAGCGTATCTTAGATCGGATGTTATAATTATTATCTATTATTGATCTCGACGTGTTTTCTAGTATCGTGTGATATTCAATTTTTAGGGTCGCTGTTTGTTTTAGGGCTCATTTGATTTTGTTATTTTTTATTCATGGTTGCAATAATGGAGACAGGTGGAAGTTCTCTGATTGGTTCGCTGATAGGAGCCCTAATTAGGGTTTCTTTTTTGTTTTGTTTTTTTACTGATTTTAGAGAGATGGAGCAGTCGAATATTAATAAACCTCTTATAGGGAAGACTAGTGGAGGTATTAAGAATAGTTTTGTTACCAAAATTCGTAATGTCGATGGCAAAATTATTGGCAAGGATGGGAAACCAATGAGATTGGTTGCGAGGAATGTTGGTACTCAGGAACCGATTGAGCAATCCATTAATTTAGGTGTTTCTAGCACTAAGGTGGATCATCCGAGGGCTGATGCCAAGGATGATAGGGCTCCGGAACCAAGATTTTTAGTTGCTAGCACTAAGGTTCCTCAATTGAAGGCTGATGCCAAGATTGACAGTACGCTAGGAAATGGCAATAAGGTGGATAAGGTTATTCAATCGAGTCTTAGTAGGGTGATTTCCAGTACTGATGTGAATACATTGGATGAGGGAATGACTAGTCAGGGATCACAAGACCCTATGGGATGGGAGGACCCTAATATTCACGGTGTCCAAGAGCCATTAGCTAAATCCTTTGCTTATATGGTATCTGCTGAGAAGGAGAATACGAAAGTACTATTTAAGAAGATCTTTAATGAGGAGAAGGTTGATGATACTGATTTTTTCCTACCTATTGAAAATGTTGTGGCGGCACAGAATAGGTTTAACAACTCGATTGTTGGTTTTTTGTGGGCAAATCTGTAGCCTTTCCTCTTGTTAAGAACTATGTCACCAACGCATGGTCAAAGTTTGGACTTCAAAAAGTGATGCGAGATGATGATGGCGTTTTCTTTTTTAAATTTAATTTAAAAACGGGGTTAGAACAGGTGCTTGAAAAAGGTATATGGATGATAATAAACCAACCGTTAATTCTTAACAAATGGACTCCTGATTTTGTTTTGTCTAGACATGCGGTGAACCATGTTCCTGTGTGGGTTAAGATTCACAATGTTCTGGTGCTTGCTTATAATGTCGATGGGCTGAGTCTTATTGGTTATTAAATTGGTTCACCTATTATGCTTGATGCGTTTACTAACTCCATGTGCACAAAGGCTTGGGGCCGGTTAGGATATGCTCGTGCCCTCGTTGAGGTGACTGGGGATAAAGAACTAAAAACATAAGTTATTATGGCGGTTCCACAAATTGAGGGAGGAGGACATTCTAGGGTTTGCATGAAAGTGGAGTATGAATGGAAGCCTCCTATGTGTGGGGAGTGTAGTGTATTTGGTCATAATGTGGAGCAATGTCCTAGGAAACCGATTATTATTACTGATAATGGGAAAGCGCCTATTGAGGAAAGTAATGACGGATTCACGAAGGTGGTGAGCAAAAGGCGTAAGGGCAGAAAGACGGGTCAGGCAAAATCGGGTCAGGGAGTTACCATTCCTAAACCGGATTTGAAACTAAAATTCTCCAAATTGGAGAAGGGTGAGTCTTCAAAACAGAAAACCCAACCGGCTGTTAAGGAAGTCACTTTAAAGAACACGTTTGGTGTGCTTTCTGATGATGAGAATGAAAACATTAAGGAGGATTATGTGAATGAGGACAGTGATGAAGATGATGAGGTGGACGAAACTATTGTGATCGAGGAACGTCAAAACCCTAATGAGCATATAGGAGCAAGAACTCCTACTGAACAAGTGATCAATGTTTAGTGTTGCGGCATGGAATATTAGGGGTTTTAACCTCGCCCTTAAACAAAATGAAGTTTGGCAAATCATTACGGAAAATAATCTTTCAGTTTGTGCCATTCTTGAGTCACATGCTAGAATGTCCAAGCTGGATAAATTGTGTTCATATATATTCCGTCATTGGGAATGGACGTCGAATGCCTCATAGTGTAATAAAGGGTCTCGTATTATTCTTGGGTGGAACAAAAATGATGTTGATATTTCTGTGATCACTCAATCAGATCAGGTGATGCATACTAGACTTTGGTTAAAAGCGGATAAGAAAGAAATCTTTTGTTCGTTCGTGTACGCTCATAACCTTTATTCGAATCATCGGGAGTTATGGAGTGATCTTGATATGTTTTATCTATATGTCAGGAATCGGCCTTGGTGTTTGTTAGGTGATTTTAACGCCGAACATGATTTTATTGATATGGCAGCCGGATCATCGATCATAGATATTTCAGTGAGAGAATTTCGCGAGTGTGTCAATAATATTAAGGTGAAGGATGTCCAAAGCACGGGTCTTAGATACACTTGGTCTTAAAAACCAAAAGGAAGTGATGGAGTGCTTAAAAAGATTGATCGTATTATGGTTAATGAGGAGTCTCTTGATACTTTCACGGGTTGTCATGCCATTTTTCAGCCATACAAAATATCAGACCACATCCCGGGTGTTTTTAAGATACCTACTATTGTTACTAGGATGATTCGTCCTTTTAAGTTTACTAATAGTTTGGTGTTGCATGACAAGTTTAAAGATACTGTATCTGCGGGTTAGGATCTAAATGTTAGTGGATTTTATATGTACAAGCTGGTTCAAAAATTGAAGGGTTTAAAGAAGCCGTTATGCAAGCTATTATATGAGCAAGGAAATTTGCATGACAATGTTAACCGTCTGTGCCATGAGCTTGATGCAATTCAAAGGGACCTTGATAAAGATCCTTTTAATAGTATTCTTAGAGAAGAGGAGGCTAATCATTTACAAGTATTTAATCATGCTTGTCTTTTGGAAGAACGTTTCTTAAGACAAAGGGCGAAGATTGATTGGCTTCGGGATGGAGACATGAATTCTGCGTACTTTCATAAAGTTGTTAAAAATAGAACTCGAAGTAACCGTATTGATGTTATTACGAATTCTATGGGAGAGGTGTTCTTTAATGAGCGTGTGGCGGATGCTTTTGTTCAGCATTATGCGATGTTTCTAGGGCAAGCTAATGAGGTATGAAGACCTATTTGTGAATCGTTTAGATGATGGGCGGGCAGCGGCTATGATTCAACCTATTTCAGACGTTGAGATTAAGGATGCCATGTTTTCCATGGGGAATGATAAATCTCCGGGTCCTGACGGATACACAACAACGTTCTTTAAGGAAGCTTGGAGTATTTTTGGGCGAGATGTCAATATTGCTATTCGAGAATTTTTTACTAATGGGAGACTCCTAAAGGAAACTAATCACACCATCCTTGCTCTTCTTCCTAAGGTAACTAATCCTGCTCATGTTACGGACTTCAGGCCGATATCATGCTGCAATGTTTTATTAAAGTGTATAACTAAGATCATCGCAAATAGAATGAAAGATAGTCTTAAAGTGTTGATAAGCCCAAATCCGTCGGCATTTATTTCTGGTAGAAGTATTGCGGACAACATTCTTCTAACTCAAGAAATTATGCATAACTATCACTTAAATCGTAGATCTTCTAGATGTGCTTTCAAGGTCGATATTCAAAAAGCGTACGATACGGTTGATTGTCGTTTCTTAAGGTGATTTTGAATGGGTTTGTTTTTCAGGCCAAGTTTATTAGTTGGATTATGGAGTGTGTGTGTCTTCGGCATCTTTTTCTATAAGCCTGAATGGGGTGTATCATGGATATTTTAGAGGTAAACTGGGTCTACGTCAAGGAGACCCGCTGTCCCCCTACCTATTTACTCTTGTCATGGAAGTGCTAACGCTCCTTATAAAAAGAAGGGTTCGGGAGTTTGATCAATTTATTTATCATAGATATTGTGAGAGGTTGGAGTTGGTCAACTTATGCTTTGCTGACGACATTTTCTTATTCACGCATGGAGATGTTAATTCTGCTAGGATGGTTAAAGAAAGCTTAGAGGAATTTAAATCGGTATCGGGCTTGTCTCCAAGTCTTCCTAAAAGTACCATTTACTTTTGTAATGTTGGGGATAACATGAAGAAAGATATTTTACAACTCCTTCCTTTTGAGGAAGGTCGATTGTCGGTTAAACATTTAGGGGTTCCCTTGATTTCATCTAGACTGATTTATCGTGATTGCAAGGAATTAATTGATAAGACGCAAAAAATAATTGAAGGATGGCAGCATAAGTCTCTTTCTAGGGTTGGTCGTATTCAGCTCATTAATTCAGTGTTGGGGTCTCTTCATGTGTTCTGGGAAGTAGTGTTTATTCTTCCTGCTAGGATACTTCTTGATATTGAGAAATATATGCGAGCGTTTCTATGGTACCAAGGTGGTTCTAGTACGGGGAAAGCTAAGGTAACATGGGAAACAGTGTGCTTGCCTAAGAAAGAAGGAGGGCTTGGTATTCATTGTCTAGCTCCTTTCAAGCAAGCGTTAATGGTGACTCATGTATGGAAGCTGATTTCGAATAAGGAATACTTATGGGTTAGATGGATTCATGCATATAAATTGAGAGGCCATAGTTTTTGGGATGTTCCGTGTAGAGGTAATATGACTTGGGGTTAGCGTAAAACACTTCAACTTCGGCCATTTTTACGTACATCTATTTGTCACAAACTTGGTGATGGTAGATCTACTCTTGCATGGTATGATTCTTGGTGTCCTATTAGCCCTCTAGCTAGTATTATTTCAAGTCGTGATATATTTCGCTCAGGGTTTTATAAACAGACGAAGGTCAGAGACCTTAATTCAAATGGTCAGTTTAATTAGCCTACTGAATGGCTCAATAAATACCCGAGGATATTCTGGAATAGAGAGGTAGAGATGGTAATGTGTAACCTTTCTCTACTCATGCTGTGTGGAAGGTGTTTCGGCCAAGGGATGTTAAAGTCCGGTGGTATCACATTGTTTGGTTCTCGGGCTGCATTCCTAGGCATGTATTTACTCTTTGGCTGATTATTAAACATCGTCTAAAAACGCAATATAGATTGCGTGAATGGGATCATGTGGATTTACAAACCCTTAAGTGTGCTCTTTGTGAGGTCACTTTAGATTCACATGAACACTTGTTTTTTAACTGCCCTTTTTCTATACAGGTTTGGAATGAAATTAGAGATGCTGCTGGTTTACCTAGCTCGTTGCATTCTATTGACGCTATCCTACATGATATCTTTCAGTTTGCTAGTCATAAGTCGACGAAGAGTGTAGTGTCCAAGTTGGTTTTGGCTGCTACTACCTATACTATTTGGCAGGAAAGAAACAATCGGACTTTTAAGAAGGGTAAGAGAATGGTTAACCAGGTGGTTGAGGCTATTAAAAATGTGGTTCGGCTAAAGCTCGTGTCATGTCGTTGGAAGAAGACTACTAGTATTGCTTTATTGGTTCAACTGGAGGCTTTCAGCAGATTTGCTTAATTAGTTTATGGAGAGAATCTTTTGTCTATGTACTTATAGGTGGTTTTTTCCTATAGGAGTTATAGCATTTGTAATAGTTGTTTATGTGTCATGTCATATAAACGTGTAGTTAAAGGGTTCCCTTGAGGTTAACACGGTACTTCAGCCGTGTTCCAGTGTACTTAATGTTTTGGGTGATTAATATATTTTACCAGGGAATATTTTTCCCTTTTACCCAAAAAAAACTTGTTGGTTTGATGGTCGAGATCCGTGGGGACTAAACACTTTACTCTGGTGTCGTTTTAATACATTATGGGATGAAATGTATGTTTTAGACAATGTGTGAAATCTTATTTATGTTTTATGTGTAAGCGTCTCTTTTGAGTCGTTCAATATACCTTGTGTGATGATACTTGTGTTTAGCACCCAATTGTGTATTTCCGCTGAGCAATGTGAATTGGGGGTGTTAAACATAGGTTTAGACTCCAACCCCAAAATATATAACATTTCAGTACATTTGTTGTGAATAACGACATTCAATAACATATAACATATTGGACAGTGTATTACTAACATGCATAACTATTCCGTACTAAGCGCTTATCCTTTCCGTCCCAAGGCTCCAAGCCTTGCCTATCCTTCCTTCCTTTCCTTTCCATGGCATATTAGGCGCACATACACCTAACATCCATCCCCGAGACCCAGTCTTGTCCCCAAGGCCCTGCCTTGTCCTCCTTGATATCAAGTATACTTAACTATATTAAGTATTTCCATATAGACAGTTCAATGCATAAGTAAAGACGTAATTGTCCAGGCTAACATAAAAGAACATTCACAACAATTTCATTTAAAAGAACATTTATAAGAACAAGTAACGAAAGTGTCCCTTCCATCCCATATGGAAGTAAAAAGATAAAGAAAATGGGACTATGAAACTCACCTGATTGAGCTTCTCCAATAATCCCGCGCACTAGCTAAAAGTCTATACAAATAAATGCATAGCATCAAGACATGGACCAATGACTAACATGGCTCATCAATCTATGATGAACATCTAAGCTTCTCCCATATATATATCCCGTTTATATGCTCTAAGCATCCCATTACCCCTCTCAACAAGTCCTTAACTTGGCTAAGTTCGATACCTATCCCGTTTACATTTTCCCCAAAACAGTCCCGACTTTTCGTCCCCAAACTATTAGCCAAACGCCCATCTAAACATACTAATGTTTTCTTTACAGAAAACCATATGCCCTTACACGTCTTAAATAACTCCTCTCTTTTTACCCAACCTTAAAGCTACTGTTAAGGCCCCGGTATACATGTATATACTTTTGTCTATCCAGGTTTTACTGATTATGAACATATAAAAAGTTTGTTATAATCAGAGGGTCTTCCATTGCCCCAATTAATTAGCCCTATTCCAGATCTCTTATATAACATATAAAATAACTCTCACACTCGTTTGAAAGTCCAATTATACTCCTAAGTACCCTAATTATCTTAAAATATTAAATTAAACCTGACTGATTTTCAAACTGTTTTGACCTTCGACTGTTGTAGCCTATTTTTGACCCACTTCCCGATCTCCAATTTAGTCCTAGTTTCTTGCATTCAAAAACCAATTCAAATGTCTTTTCAGGGATACTTGATTCGATTAATGAATTTTCCTAGAACCCTAGTTATGATCAAAACAATGGACCTAAAATTATGCCCAGTTTTTAATTACGAATTTAATTAAACTAACCCAATTAATTACCTAATAATTAATTAATTACAAGCCCTAATTAATCTAATCATTATTTTATCATTAATTAACATATTTTATAATAAAATCCAACCTATATCCATCATATAATGATTGAGAATGAATTAAAGATAATTAAAATGAAAAGGAATTAATGATTTACCTTTGTTTGAAAGCTGTGATTTTTACTGGAAAACCCTAACTTCTCTTGATGATGCCACGACTTATGTTTCTCCAGGGGAATGTTTCTGTGTTTTTTTTATTAAAAGACCTTATATAGTATACATACTAATCATTTTACAACACAAGCCCAACTTTCCTTTTCCTTTTTTTCTTTCTTTTGGTGCGTCGACTTCCACCGCCCCATATATATATATATATATATATATATATATATATATATATATATATATATATATATATATATATATATATATATATATATATATATATATATATATATATATATATATATATATATATATATATATATATATATATATATATATATATATATATATAGGAATGGGATCGATAGAAAACCTAATCTTGGTGGAAAACCTAGAAAACTAAACTGATGCCCTAAATATGACAAACGGATGCACTAAAAATTTGTTTATAGTGCATCCTTTTAGTGCATTTCGTTTAGGGCATCTGTTTGATATTTTAGTGCATCTGTTTTGGTTTTTCTAGGTTTTCTACCGAGATGAGGTTTTCTATAGAACCCATCCCTATATATATATATATATATATATATATATATATATATATATATATATATATATATATATATATATATATATATATATATATATATATATATATATATATATATATATATATATATATATATATATATATATATATATATATATATATATATATATATATATATATATATATATATATATATATATATATATATATATATATATATGTATATATATATATATATATATATATATATATATATATATATATATATATATATATATATATATATATATTATTTATTTTATCTTTTTTTATTACTTAATATAACACTACTAATGTTTCCTTAAATTTCCTTAGTTTATTACTTCCCCTAAGACCTCCCAAACCTCTAATCTATAAAACTAGCTGATTTTACACGTATACCGTAAAAATATACAGTTTTATAAATATTCTCAGAATATGAAATAAACTAAATAACTAAGTCCTAAATGACCTAAAACCACCCCAAAAAATATTCCCGTGACCAATTACCTTACCCGAGACCCCAAAATGCTAAACCCAAAATCGTAAAAATACGATTCACTGTTATACTTATACGTATACGTAAATTACCAAAATGATTCCATTTCGTTTTATAGTCACTATATTGTGAACTCATGATCATGAAACATCCGCCCATCAATTTACTCATGAGTATTCCGTACTAAAAAACGATGTCATTTCCTACCTTATTCACATAAAATAACATGTAAGCATATAAGACACATAGTCACACATAAAATGACCTAATAAATAAGTCTAAGTGTATATATGGCTATTAGATTATCATTGAATAATAAATTCATAATGTTTGTATCGAGGATCAATTAAATATGGTAATTCATTATGAATTTGTAGCTACTTATCTCCTCGTGAAGGAATTACCCTTCGTCTATATCCAGTATATTTGCATTTAGGTGGAGTAATGCTAAAAAACTGGGATAGGTTTGGTTTATAACCAAAACCAATTATGAAATGGAGAAATTATAATAATATATTGGCATGATGCTAATATTTGTTTTTTGTATATGACAGTATGACCCTATACAATAACAAAAATATTCTCTCATATCATTAGAATAATATAGAAGTAATTCATCTCATATTTACAATGAATTACTTACTCTAAAATGTTATGCTCGCATTTTAATATGTCGAGCTATTAAACATGCAAACATGAAGTTGCAATTTTTATTACTATTTAAACGATCCATCGATTTATAGAATTCTAAATGGTTCTGTTAGTGCAAACATTACGATGTTTAATCAAGATGACCCCTTTATGTTTTGGTGACGAAAAACGTATAACTTGTAATACATAATGTAAAATGTGTAAGGTACTCGTAATCACTCAAGCATACTTATGTATACTTCTCTCGACAACTTGAAGATTACATTCGTCATGAAAGACAAGAAGGACACGCGGTTCTCTTATTGAACACGCGGTTCCTTAGTGATATCGAACCGCGAGAAGATATAGAACTGCGGGCAGTCAAGCCGGTTTAGGCTTACACAAGATTTCTGGAAGCTTCTAGAAGATGGAGGGAAGAAAATAAATTCAAATTTTGAATTTTGAATTTGGGCTCCAAGAATATAATGTGCATCCTTTTATCCAATAGGTAGTCCACTCTTTTTTCCAATGGGTAGTCCACTCTTTTATCCATTGGGTAAAAAGGTGCTCTCCAAGGCAAGAGTTGGCTATAAATAGAAGACTATTCTCTTCCATTTTACTTTCACAAAAACACACAAAAACCTTCCAATATCCCATTCCACATTTGCCTCATCAAGAGCAATGAGAAGAACACTATAACCCTTATGAAGTGTTAGTGTCTAGAGTCATAACATGATGAAGATCTCTCTAGATCAAGTCATGATTATTGTCTTCCTACTATGTATATGTAGAAGATCCAAGTTGTGGGTACACTTGGATGTGTTTGTAAGGGTAGAATATCCAAGTGATGGGTATCCTTGGATTAGGTGTTAGTTGTGTAGATCCAAGTCTTGTTAGTACTTGGATATAGTGTTAGAGTTATAGATCTAAGTGTTGTGTGCTTAGATCTATATGGTTTATGTGTTTAGGCCATAAAACACAAGGTTTGTTATGTTGGGCCATAAAACATAACTAGTGGGTAGATTAGGTTGTGTCTTGGTAGTTCTCACTAAACTCTAAAGTGATGTGGTTGTGTCTAGGTAGTTCTCACTAAACTATAAAGTGATGTGGTTGTGTCTTGTGAGTTCTCACTAAACTTTAAAGTGATTAGTAGTTGTGTTGTGTGAAGTTCTCACTTAGCTTCAAAGTGACGAGTCGTGAAGATTGGTTCTAGCTTTCGATTAGAACTCGACATCTAGCCTTGTGTCGTAAAATGGTGAAGTGGGCAACGTTGTGTAGATTGGTCCTACCTAAGATTAGGACTCGACATCTAGCTTAGTGTCGGAAATGTGTAAGCGACGTGTATGGTTTTCTCCGCCTTGAAAGGAGTTTTGTTGACTAGTGAAGTAACTCTCGAGTAAGGTGTACTCGAGGAGTGGAGTAGGGCGAAGAGGAGCTTCGTGACCGAACCACTATAAATAATCGTGTCGGTACTTTCCTTTATATTTATGTCTTTACTATTATAGATGTATTTATATGTTGTGTGTTGTGTGCATCTCATAATCTAAACATCTAAGTTGCATAAAAGCTAAGGCTTAGTACGTGTGTGCTTCGTGTTTAGATTATGGTCAAGTGTACATCACTTAGTCTAAACATCCTAGTTGCGGAAAAGCTTATGCTTAGTACATGTGTGCTTAGTGTTTAGACTATTGCTTGATGTACTCTTGATTTGATGTGTTTGTGTGTTTACTTACTTGTAGTATTTATCTTTCAATCAAACACACCTCATATCTAGTCAAGCTTGATCGAGAATTTGATACAAAGGATTGTCAAAGTTTAACATGTAACAAAAGGTTAAGTTCACTGTCGGCGGTTCTCTAAATGGACCGGCGGTTCTTTATTGATAAAGAACCGCGGGTACACATAAGGAACCGCACACAGTGGATTAAGCCGAAATGTTTTGAAAACTAACTAGAAACTATTCAACCCCCCCTTCTAGTTTCTACAATTGGTATCAGAGCGATGGTCACACAAGATCTTTGAAGTATATTGTACTTTAAAGCTTGGATCAATCATTGCTCTAGTTTTTCAAAACAAATGGTTTTCAAAATGAAAACGGTTTTTAAAAATTGAGACGATCTTTGTATCAAATGTTTCATGAAGAGTGATTACTTATGAAATGTGTTTTGTTGTTTCATTCGTACAAGTTTTGTTGTTAAATAAACTTTGTATAATAGCTTGAATTAAATCTTTTCATGTTTGGAAGTATAAAAATCTTTTATGACATAATTAACTCTAAAATACGAGTTCTATGTGTCTAAAATGATTTTTTAGAGTCCTAAGTCCTTCAAAAAGTTACCAAATGATTTTGGCCAAAAACCCCATCTTTGCCCTATGGACGCGGTTCTTTATCTCTTCCCCGAGGTTCCTTATCAATAAGGAACCACGGCCAGTCTGACTCAGATTTTTGCAAACTTTGAAAAATCATATAAATCAACCGTAAGTCCGTAGAAGTCGTGCCACCCGACGTTTCGAACGTAATTGAGTTTTATTTAAACTAAAAATGCTTCCAAACCTTTATTCAAACTTTAAAATATTTTATAAGTTCTATACTTTGTCCAAAGTATTGAGTCTCGGTTTGTCGTAAAACTTGTGTTTTACTCTTTTATATTAAGTTGGACATCTCTTGTTGATATATCTTTGTAAATTGATATATTTATAAAGTGTTGAACTTAGTTAAATTTTGAAATGTGTCGAAAACTATTTTCAAATAAGATCAAGCTATGTATACGTTGGTATATCTAACACTCAAAACATGGACGAATGCTTTTATGTGTTAAGCTAATTGTTTGTGTGTGTTTCCTTGTTTGTTATTATTATATGTAGACTTTATTAAGTGTTCCTTGCTATTTGTAGTAGTATTGCTTATATGTCTAGTCTCTTGTGCCTTGCTTGGTATTTGTTAGTATCTAGTTTTTCCTAATTAGGATGTATGCTAGATTTCTTGCATTTTAGTTGCAACATTATGTGTGCATTACATATAGGATTAACATCTATTAGTTTACAAATGTTACATAAACATCTTGTAAACCTCGGGATGTTCTTTAACACTCTTAGGTTTGAAAGCTTTGGGAGCTTATCAAATCTATTGATTTGGGTCGTCTTACTCGATCATTGTGTTATTAGTTCAAGTAGATAAATGTCTCATTATAAAACATGAAACAGCCTTTAAAAATCTTAGCTATTTTCTCTTAAAAGAGTGTTTGTGGGAATCAAGAAAGATTTCGATTAAATATCAATGCATTATTCAAACTATGATTGGTATCATTATCGAATCTAATTGACATGTTTTTTAGTGTAGACATGAATGTGGTTTATTAATAATATACATCGGATCATAACTCACACTTGTGTTGAAGGTGTTATATTGAATCTACTTGTTCAAATTGTTATATATATTTTGTTTAATAAATACTTATAATGCACAATAGAGTCGGTTTGATAACTTGGATGTTTCATCCGAAATACTCAAGTAATTTACATTACTATGCAATTTATAAATGTGTCATTTCTGAAAGACCAATCAAGAGTGTTCCTTTGGTTTGTGTAAACTTTGTTTATACACTTCAATGTTATTGGCCTCAAGTTATATTAAGGTAATTAACCTTAACTAGACTTGTTTGACAAGATAGGCAATGGTGCATTCTTTACCCTCATTAAGTCATGCATTGTGTCGCCATGCAAGTTTCATCCTTGCTAAACTTTATTAGGCAAATGTTGGAATTACATTTTGTCTAACTTGAGAATGACTACTAGAGAATTTATGCACTAGGATCTTAATTTGACCTAACGGTTGAATTAATTCCATGTGGGAAGTTGAGTTGGTGTATAACTCGTAAAAATGGTCGTGTTTAGCCTTAATTGAGCACCTCTAGTGATAGTCTCATACTCATTCTCTAAATTGGCTAAATGGCTCTTCCTATATATGACTAATGATAGTTTACTTTGATGAACTTTGTATGTCATTAGGAGTCTTTTTCTTTTGTAGCCTTTAGGTTTTTCTTAGCTTTCCTCTTACGTGCTAATTGAACCTATGTGTCTTTCCTTTGTGTGTGTTCTAGTTTTTATTGCTCTTAAGCATGACTTTATGATAAGTTAGACTAGAACATTAGGATTTGCTGAATTGGAAAATCCTCCTTCACCACCTAAACCTAGCCTTTGTAGGCGGTTCTTTAAGTAGACCACGGCTCCATATCAATACGGAACCGCCGATGGAGATAAAGAACCGCGGGCAGAAGCTCTCAAATTTGGATTTTCTGAAACTTCCCAATTGTTCCAACACCCTTTGGAATCTTTGTTTCAAACCTTTGATCACTCCCAAAATATCTTGGGTTTTCCCTTTTTAACCCATTACTACCATGGTTTCTACAAGAACCTCCAATTCATCCAAAACCTCCTCTTCAAAGAGGCACCTCAAAATTAAGATTAAGTTGTGTAGATCCAAGTCTTGTTAGTACTTCGATATAGTGTTACTGTTTTAGATCTAAGTGTTGTGTGCTTAGATCTATATGGTTTATGTGTTTAGGCCATAAAACACAAGGTTTGTTATGTTGGGCCATAAAACATAACTAGTGGGTAGATTAGGTTGTGTCTTGGTAGTTCTCACTAAACTCTAAAGTGATGTGGTTGTGTCTAGGTAGTTCTCACTAAACTATAAAGTGATGTGGTTATGTCTTGTGAGTTCTCACTAAACATTAAAGTGATTAGTTGTGTTGTGTGAAGTTCTCACTTAGCTTCAAAGTGAAGAGTCGTGAAGATTGGTTCTAGCTTTCGATTAGAACTCGACATCTAGCCTTGTGTCGTTAAATGGTGAAGTGGGCAACATTGTGTAGATTGGTCCTACCTAAGATTAGGACTCGACATCTAGCTTAGTGTCAGAAATGTGTAACCGACGTGTATGGTTTTCTCCACCTTGAAAGGAGTTTTGTTGACTAGTGAAGTAACTCTCGAGTAAGGTGTACTCGAGGAGTGGAGTAGGGCGAAGAGGAGCTTCGTGACCGAACCACTATAAATCATCGTGTCGGTACTTTCCTTTACATTTATGTCTTTACTATTATAGATGTATTTATATGTTGTGTGTTGTGTGCATCTCATAATCTAAACATCTAAGTTGCGGAAAAGCTAAGGCTTAGTACGTGTGTGCTTCGTGTTTAGATTATGGTCAAGTGTACATCACTTAGTCTAAACATCCTAGTTGCGGAAAATCTTATGGTTAGTACGTGTGTGCTTAGTGTTTAGACTATTGCTTGATGTACTCTTGATTTGATGTGTTTGTGTGTTTACTTACTTGTAGTATTTATCTTTCAATCAAACACACCTCATATCTAGTCAAGCTTGATCGAGAATTTGATACAAAGGATTGTCAAAGTTTAACATGTAACAAAAGGTTAAGTTCACTGTCGGTGGTTCTCTAAATGGACCGGTGGTTCTTTATTGATAAAGAACCGCGGGTACACATAAGGAACCGCACACAGTGGATTAAGCCGAAATGTTTTGAAAACTAAATAGAAACTATTCAACCCCCCCCCCCCCCCTCTAGTTTCTACAGGTTCATACAATGGATATGTATGCAAACGTATATCCACTTGTTTTCTTTCCAGAAAATTGAGGGATTGAGTCGTCTATCTAGTTGGTAGATAAATAATGAACTTTCCTTGAGATATAAAACATTAGATTGAATAATCTAATCAATTTATAGTTTTCACATCATTAATGACTCGTGATGGTAGAACGAGTCATGCCAAAAAGATTATAATTATAGGCCATAAACTTATTTTATGGCTAGTGATAATATTTCACTAATTTATCTATAATGTATGTCGAGGAAAATGCGACGTAATGCATAATTTTTATGAAATTTTATTCCACGTGACAATTTTATATTTTCTTTTAGGAGCAACAATGTGTTAGCATAGATCCTTACATCTATGAATATAGTGGAAATATTTTTTTGACACACTTGTATTTTTCATACATCACATTGAATTTTAAATAAATCATATTTTCGTGTGCTCCTTTTTATTTTGCCACTATTAGTGGTTAGTATTTTGATATTAATTGACCATATCCTTTACCATGATAAACAGTCTTTAAAAATTTATTATTTTATTATCACATCCACTCGAGGGAACGGATATCTTGATTTTTTTATTATCACATTCTCATGAGAGAATAAAGATCTTTAAGTTGATCATTTCATCACATTCAATTGAAGGAATGAAGTCTTTATGTTGATCATTTCATCACAATTCACTTGAGGGAATGAATATCTTTATTTTGATTATTTCAGCACATTCACTTGATGGAATGAATATTTATACACCAATTATTATATGATCGCATTCACATGAGAAAATAGATATATTTTAGAACTCATTATCTTCTCGCCTATTAAAAAGAGATGAACATGAACAAAGAGACATGAACAAGACTAATGTAGCTATTTTTGTCAATTAAGTTCGTTTTTCCTCAACTCACTCGAATTGATTTCCGATTAAAACGTAAAACTTAATTTGTTCTTGGTAAACGTATATTTTTTTGATATTTTAAACTAAACTATTTAATTGAAAACTAATTTAAAATTTAAATAAAACTAAAAAGACTTTGAAACTAATTTAAACTAATTTAAAAATAATAAAACTATTGTAGAACTTAAACAAAATTTAAAACTAATGTAACTAAAATAAAAACTTTAAATCTAAATCTAAATCTAATTTTAATAAGACTAAATAAAAAAAAACTTTTTAAACTAATTTATTTTTAAACAAAACTATATAAATTGAAAAACTCTTTTAAATCTAAAATTTTTAACTAAGAATTTAAAACTATTTTTAATCTATAAAAACTATTTTAAAATTATAAAAGTAAATTAAATAAAATATTTTTTTTTATCTTTTTATATTTCAAAACTGAATAAAACGAAAATTAATTTAAAACTTTTTAATAAACTAAAAAACTTGTATTAAAACTATATAAACAAAACTGCCACTGAAAATAAACCTTTATTAATTAATCTATGTGGAATTAAACACAAGAAAGAAGCTAGCTGAGATGGTTGTGTTCGTTGGTTGTGATGCGACAGGTCAGGGGTTCGAGTCCCCTGACAGACAGATTTTTATGCTAATATTTTTTTTTTTGGAAATTAAGAAACCAAACAGATCAAAAGGATCTGTTTGTTTAAGCAGTAATATAAGCAAAATAAGCAGTTCAAACAGGCAGATATAAACAACCTAGACAAAGCAGATCTAAACTTAATTCTAAACAAAAGCAAATTCCAACCAACAGGCCCCCAAACCGTAACAAGATAAATCAAGTATGTAGAAACCAAACAAATACTACTAAATGTAAACAGATTCAAACAACTTCTAATAATTCGCAGCTAAAAAAAATCAAACAGAAATAAGAACAGTACTAAACATCTTAAACAGATAAAATAAACTATCCATATAAACTAATAAAACACTTAGCAGATAACTCAAATTAAACTAAAACTTATAAAAAATGAAAAGAAGATGAGAACCTTTTGTCGATTCCGTTGAGGCGAAGGGTGAAGCGCTGAGCCCCCTTTGATATCGATACCGAAACCAAACGTCACCAGGAACATCAAAGCATCACCATCTTTAAGCTCGAACCAAACAACGTCTCACGAATCAAACAGTAGGCCTCGAAATGAACCAGGAACATGAACAGTAACTTTTTGATATCTTCCCAGTGGGGAAAATATTTCACTTTCTCTTTATTTTTTATTATTATTTTTTTATAATAATAATAACTTGCGAACAGTAATAATAAAAAAAGAGATTAAAGATTAAATCAAACTTTGTAGAAAATTTAAAATGAGACACGAAAATTAATTAAGTAAAAACTACTTTCATTAATCATAAAAAATTACAATAACTGGAAATTAAACATTACATTAAACCCTAAAACTAATTTTTGCAGAAAAATTAAATAAAGAAAAAAGTGCTTGCTAAAAATTACACATGAAGGGGTTTTTATAGGAGAAACCCTCAAACCCTCTTGGTGGCTTAAAGATTAAGCAATTAATCTTGGCCCTTGAATCCTTCATTTTTTCTTCTCTTTCTTCTCTTTATTAATCCAACGGTGATAGCAACTCTTGTGACTCAGATTGCCAGCGTGGAATAATGTGATTGGAGGATTTGTGTATGATGAGTTGTCACAACCAATCACAAAAAAGGATGAGGCCATGTGGGATGAGGAGATGAGGACCACAATAGTGTTTGCTGTGAAAAACTTGGGGATTTAATCCCTCATGGTGTGAATTAACCAATAAGGGTAAAACCCCCAATTTTCATTGAGTAAAATTGGTGATGGGTGTTTAGGGTTTGGTAAAAATAAAAGGGATCTGCTGCGTTTGAGAGAGATGAAGTGAGGAGAGAGGGTAACTTTGTTTTTTTACGAACAAAATGTGTGAGTGGGTTTATTTATTTAACCGACGTGTGATGAGGGGTGAGATAAATAACACATTTAATAAAAACGTGTAAATGGGGAGTTGGGTAATGGTTACACGTGTGAGGGTTTTTTGGGGAGTAAAACGTGTGAGTTAAAACGTTTTATTTATATATTCGTTAGAATGGTGTTGGGTGTGTGGGTAAATGTGGGGTGAAGTAAAATATTTGTGTTTTATAAGTAAGTGTGAGTGGGAGGTTTTGGGTAAATGGGTTTATTTAATTAACGTGTGAGTTTATTCGTGTGTGAGGGTATATGAGATTTGACCATTCAATTGACCAAGGCAAGTAAGTGCATTTTTCTCCGTCCCTTTTGTTAGTTTATTGGGCTTGGCCCAACTATTTTATAATCCTTCCCATGAGTAATTTATTTTGGACCTTTTGATCCATGTATAAATTCATCATTTTCTTAAATGGGCTTGTGGGCCCAATAAGCAAATGTGGGACCTACAAAACTCCAATGTCTTCAAAAAGATTAAATCCGATAAAATCGAGCTTGATTTTGGCTTTCTCGATCTTTTCTTCAATTCCGTGTTGACTTTGACGGTTTTCGTGATCTTCGGCACACTTTTGATCTTTTGACTTTGTCTTCGTCTCTTTTTGGACGTTTCTTCAACATTTGACCGTGAAATCCCGTGTTTTCTTTCCTTTTGATCATTTGTACCTATTTTAACACAAAAATACAAAACCACGCGTAATTCCGACTTTTACGATATTAAACACATGATTAGGTCTTGTTTTTCCTTGATTTTAGTGGCAAAAGGATATTTGTTTACACACTTATTAAATCCCCTACACTTGACCATTGCAATGACCCCATGCAATGCATTATTTTAAAGCATAAAGTTACATTTTTCTCATTATTAATCCATCTCGGCCTTTATTACTACTACGACAAAAAGATAAAAACTTTAAAGGAAACAAAAGTTATAAAGATTTATTAACTTGGAAATTATTTGATGGAAGAAACTCGTAAAGAAATCTAAGACTTAAATCAGGGCTTTGGTGTCATGAATATTAATCACCCTCAAGTTTTACGTTCCCCATGCCAAGCTTAAAAACGAGATCATTGTTTACCATAAGTCCTCAAGTTAAAACCACTTATATAAGACAATTGTGTAAACTCTTTCTCCAATTCCTACATTGTATCTCTAGATTTTATTGATTGTCATTCACCCGTAGGCTCATTTGACTTATTTGATAATTATTATTCCAAAAATGAAGGCCAAACGGTGCAAACCCGACACTCAAAACCTAACCTCGTCCTCAAAAACGTTGTCACTAAAGTAAGCCCACATCAAGGATGATTTAACATGATTTGGGGAATAAATTCCCGGACCCAAAATTTGGCCAATAGTACTACTTATTAATTATTCCTCCAAAGTCATGTAGACTTAATGTGGAGTTTAGCAAGTTCACATCATATACCCTCAGGCTCTTTAATATGTAAAAATGCTCCCCGTCTATTGTCCACACCCTAAGGCTCCTTGAACGATAAACGAGGGAATTGATTTTTGAATCAATTTTTATTCAACACTTACCATGCCATACACCCTAAGGCTCTAATGACAAGGTTCGTGCTACATGCCCCACACCCTAAGGCTCCTTGAGGTCATGTTTTAATCTTATTCTTTCTTTATTTATGATATGTATAGTAGGCCAAATTCCACGGTCCCATTGTCTGAATACCTCCTACTTAGTGGTTATGAGCCACCTTAGTCAGAAGTCCACAACGCTGGCACCCTCAATGTGTTCATGCTTTATTTACAAGGAGAATAAAGATTTGGCTAAGAGTTAAAATATCGAATCGACACCGCAAAAATCCTCATTTATTAAGCAATTAAATATAAAAGCGGGAAGAAAGAGCCACAAAAACCATATAAGCAAAAATTAACCCTTAAACTTATTATCAGCTCTATCATCTCTCGTTCTCCACAATTTAAAATCTCAAAGACTGAGACTCGTGGATGCTTAGCCTAATAAACCAATTAAGGTCCATACGGTTAAGGATACTAGCTAGAGTAAACTTATATAAGTAAACTCGGGTTGAGTCAAAATATTCACGACGGGCCTAAAATATCAAAGATATCTAAACTTGTTAAAACCATTTTATTCATTTATTTATTTTTGACTTTTTATTTTTTGAATGGAAATTAATACGATGCGATGACAAAAGTAAAGAAAATAAATGAAAATACTACTAGGCCAAAATAGATCAAAAATTTGAAAAACGTTGAAAATTTTTTAAATTTTCCGGTTAAATGGGGTCAAATTCATGGAAAAACCCACTAAAATTTTGATAGAAATTCCCCCTACACTTAATATAAACATTGTCCTCAATGTTTAAGCATGTGGGAGAATAAACTCCCCTACACTTAGGACATTGAGTACGTTGTTTAAAATCGAGCTAAGGAAGGGACAACTAAACTGATTACATTTATTTGTGTTTATTTATATACAAGATTGAATCACAATAGCAAAAACTTATCGAAGGAACCGGGTACACGGGAAACACGGGAACACGGGTCGCGTCAAAAATACCAAAAGTAGATCATTAAGCACATGTCCCTACACACAACATCACAACACAAACAACAATCTACTTGGCTCCCCCCTACACTTATTGGTGAAAATGGGTGAAAGGTGAAAAAGGGTAAAAATCTAACCTAGTTAAACTATGCTTGATTTATTTATCACGAGTCTCTAGCTCGACTCGTTTTCCCGAATGTCATCATTCAAATGGAAAAATCATGGAAAAACCGAGAGTTCCAAGGGAGGAAAATCTCTCCATGATAAAGGGGTGAAACAAAGTCATATAAGGCATACCCCATGTAAATCCACCCGGGTCAAACACATAATTTCCATCACAAAAGGAAATATACCCCGAGGTGGTACACAAGTCAAAGTAAAGTGGGGTATCCTTAGGCAAAAGTCTCTTACAAGAAAGGGTGCTATGGTTATATGGCAATGAAAGCACAAAAGTTTCTATTCCGGGATCAAACACCGGTTCCTTAACGGGAAAATAGCAAGAGGTAGTGACATTTAAGCTCAAAATATCATCAAAATCCAAAGTGGGAAGGTCATCCTCTTCCAAACTCGATGTGAAAACATAAGTATCATCGGAGTCATAGGAATACTCATCCTCATGAGGAAAATAGGTATTTAGAAAGATATCTAAATCCTCCTCAAATGGAATAACCTCTAAATTAGGAATGATCTCTAAGAGTGGAGGATCCTCCTCAAAAGTCATGACTTCTAAAATTGGAGTATAAAAGTCAAAAGGAGTTTCTATGGAAGAATCACTCATAGAGATATGAGGTGCATTAAGATCATGGGGTGGGTCATCAAAGTTAATGAGATCACTTAAAGAAGTGTCATCATCGTAGGTATCAAAGATTGGGGTATCATAAATGGGTGGGTCAAAAGTGGGTGGGTCAAAAGATAAGTCGTCTAAACCGAAGATAGTGTGATCACTTGAAGAAGTGTCATCACTATAGGTATCATAAATAGGAGTATCAAAAAGTTGAGGCTCTAAGGGAAGGGATGAATTTATCACAAAATCATTTTGATTAGACTTTTCAATTCCAAAAGGATTAATAAAAATCTCTTCATTGTCATAATTAAGGACATCAATCATATTGACCGACTCTTTTCCATTTGATTTTGTTGTGATTTTTCCCATTTTAAAAACTTGTTGTTCATCCCTAACCCTAAGAATTAACTCCCCTTTAGCTACGTCAACTAAGGCTCTTCCGGATCGTAAGAATGGTCTACCAAGTATTAACGGAATACGAGGATCCATCTCATAGTCGACGACGACAAAGTCCACGGGAAAAGTGAATGTACCAACTCGAACAAAAACATCTTCGGCAATACCAACGAGGTATGCGAGAGTTCGATTAGCTAACTCTAGAGTCATACGAGTCGGTACAAGGTCGGGTAATGATAATTGTTTCCAACCGAAAGTGGCATAAGATTGATGCTAGCGCCGAGATCCGCTAAAGCCATACAATCATCAATTTGAGGAAACGAGCAAGGTAACACGAATCATCCAGGATCTCCAATCTTTTTGGGAAGCTCTTTGAGAAGAATCGCGGAACAATTCTCATTTAAACGGGTGTTCACGAGCTCAACCATTTTTTCTTTCTTATTAAGCAAATCTGTAAACATTTTGACAAATTTTGGCATTTGAGCAAGTGCTTTAATAAGGCTTATGTTAACATTGACGTTGGAAATCATTTTCAAAAAGTTGGAGACATGAACGTCATCTTTGGTGAGCACTTTAGCCTTGTCTAACCTAGACGGATAAGGAACATTAGGCTTAGACTTTGAAGGTTGAGAAGAAGAAGGACTCGCTTCTTGAACAACCGTAGGGATAGGCTCTTTCGGCAATGGAGCACTAGTACTAGGAGTGGTAGTGGGAGGGATCACCGAAGGGGGAGTAGGATTACTCATTATGACCTCCGGGCCTTGTCTCTCCTTTATGGGTGAAGAGATGGAAGGTCCCACTAAAGTGGCTCCACTTCGAGTATTGATAGCACTCACATTAGTACGAGGGTTAATATCGGTATTGGATGGTAAGGCTCCTTGGGGTCTAAGGGCTTGAATCATTGTAAAAATTTCTTATCGGTCGATTCTTGCATCTCTTTCATAATTCGCTCATGGTCGGTCAATTTTTGTAGAACCAAGTCCATTTGAGGATTATGCATGTTCATTTGATTAAACCCTTGATTAGGAAAACCTTGATTAGGAAAACCTTGGTTTTGATATTGAGGTTGAAAACCGTTGTTATTATGAAAACCTTGGTTATTATTTTGAAAACCTTGATTTTGACAATTAAAATTCCCTTGATTTGCATTCCCTTGAAAATTACCCATTTGAGGACCTTGGTTCCTATTTTGGTATTGGGTATTTTGGGCGGGTGGGGGTGGTCTTTGTGGTGCTACAAAACCCAGGGGAGCCAAATAATTAGTATTCTTGTAAGACAAATGGTTAAAATCAACATTAGGTTTAAATGGAACCCTTTCATTAGCATTAAAAGCACAAACTTGTTGTTGTTTATTATTATAAACCTTGTCACAATTGAAATATGAATGTGGTCCACCACAAGTCTCACACATTTCACAAGTTTCATTCATGGCATTAACTTGACCATTTAGGGCATCGGTTTTTAGAGCAAGTGATTCAACAAGCGACGTAAGCTTATCAATTCTCTTATTATTCTCACTAGAACTAGCACTTGCCATAGTAGCCCTAACACTCTTGGTTTGTATTTTAGCCTTGTTTTCAATTATGGCCCAAGCCTCGTTCATTGATTTCACAAGAATATTGCCCCCCGCGGCACTATTAAGTGAGTCTTGGTCATTTAGAGTTAAACCATTGTAAAATGTATTAATTTGATGCACTTTAGTGAAACCGTGTTGTGGACATTTTCTCAAAAGCTCTTTAAATCGATCCCAAGACTCACTAAACGTTTCCCCATATTGTTGCTCAAAAGTAATGATTTCATTCCTTAAAGAGGTGGTCCGTGATGGTGGGAAAAAGTAATTAATGAACTTGGTCTCTAAGTCGATCCATGTAGTAATACTTTGGGGTGGTTCCTTATCAAGCCAAATCTAGGCTTGTCCCTCGAGGGAAAAAGGAAAGAGTTGCAAACGAATAGCCTCTTGTGGCACCCTATTGTATTTGACGGTATTAGCCAACTGGATAAATCTCTTGATGATCATGGGGTCATCTTGGGAACGACCCAAAAATGGGATAGCGGAAACCGTTTTAATTAAATCCGATTTGACTTCAAAATTATTTGCTCCAATTGCGGGGACAACGATAGCGTCATCGTTTCCCTCAACGTGTGATTGCAAAATCTCGAGCATAGGTCGGTTATCCGTTTCCATTGTGTTGTCGAAAGCACGATTCTCGGGATCGGCTTGAATAACGGTCTTTTTGTTTTTCTTCTTCTTCTTTTTTTGGAAGAATTAGAAGTGTTTGGTACACCACTCGGTATGTATGTACGTGCGCGAGTGCGCATACAATTAAAACTTGGAATGAGGTAGGTGACCTCGGTCGACTTTGAGAGGAAAAGGATTTTCCCTCTCGAGGTGCAATATGATAAAGCTACAAAAATATATACTTAAGTACTAATTGAGTCGGCAAACCAATAATCGGTCGTCCCTCTCAATATACGCACAAGCAAGCGGGGAAACGAGGTGGCACAAAGCACTTAAAAACCTTTTTCCTTAGACGGCCTTTTATAGTGCGTCGCCTTATACCCACCTTATAGTTTGTATATATCGAGTTCAAACGTCTTACTAGTATTTATCTATTTTGCCTTTTTATTTCGTTATGGATGCGAATACAATAGTTAGGTGATGAAATCCCAACTAAGGCTTATTTGAAAAGTAGGTAAATTATTGTGCTATGTAATATACAATAGTAAAAGAAAAATCTTTTTATATTTATAAGAAAAATATATTTTCACAATAAAAACGAAAGAAATCGAACTAAGAAATAACACTAATACGTAATATTTTTGGTGTAATACTTTTAGGAAAAAGTATTCCTTTTGTATTTTTTTTAATTTTTTTGGTGCAAATCTTAGGAAAGAATTTGCTTTTTGTGATTTTTTAATTTTTTTTGTATTTTTAAGTTTTTTATTTTTTTTTGTGTTTTAGATTTTGTTACAAAAAGTAACGTTCAAGATCGAACGGATCCCAAAATCCAAACGTCTTCACGAAAAATCGTCAATCGTACGAGCGAAGCGGCAGCGGCACCATTTTAATGTATTACACCAATACATTAAAATAACTTGCGAACAGTAATAATAAAGAAAAGAGATTAAAGATTAAATCAAACTTTGCAGAAAATTTAAAATGAGACACGAAAATTAATTAAGTAAAAACTACTTTTCATTAATCATAAAAAATTACAATAACTGGAAACTAAAAATTACATTAAACCCTAAAACTAATTTTGCAGAAAAATTAAATAAAGAAAAAAGTGCTAGCTAAAAATTACACATGAAGGGGTTTTTATAGGAGAAACCCTCAAACCCTCTTGGTGGCTTAAAGATTAAGCAATTAATCTTGGCCCTTGAATCCTTCATTTTTTTCTTCTCTTTCTTCTCTTTATCAATCCAACGGTGATAGCAACTCTTGTGACTCGGATTGCCAGCATGGAATAATGTGATTGGAGGATTTGTGTGTGATGAGTTGTCACAACCAATCACAAAAAAGGATGAGGCCACGTGGGATGAGGAGATGAGGACCACAATAGTGTTTGCTGCGAAAAACTTGGGGATTTAATCCCTCATGGTGTGAATTAACCAATGAGGGTAAAACCCCCAATTTTCATTGAGTAAAATTGGTGATGGGTGATTTAGGGTTTGGTAAAAATAAAAGGGATATGCTGCGTTTGAGAGAGATGAAGTGAGGAGAGAGGGTAACTTTGTTTTTTTCGAAAAAATATGTGTGAGTGGGTTTATTTATTTAACCGACGTGTGATGAGGGGTGAGATAAATAACACATTTAATAAAAACGTGTAAATGGGGAGTTGGGTAATGGTTACACGTGTGAGGGTTTTTTGGGGAGTAAAACGTGTGAGTTAAAACGTTTTATTTATATATTCGTTGGAATGGTGTTGGGTGTGTGGGTAAATGTGGGGTGAAGTAAAATATTTATGTTTTATTAATAAGTGTGAGTGGGAGGTTTTGGGTAAATGGGTTTATTTAATTAATGTGTGAGTTTATTCGTGTGTGAGGGTATATGAGATTTGACCATTCAATTGACCAAGGCAAGTAAGTGCAATTTTCTCCGTCCCTTTTGTTAGTTTTGTTGGAAACTCACTTTATGTGACGACATTTAAGAATTCCCATTAGTTATCATAGTCACACACGCTTAGACTAGACTAGGTTCATGTATAGTTAAGTGTATCGTGTGTGACTATATATACCCCTCCTTAGCTTCCAAGGAGGGGTGTTGCTTGTGTTTTTCATTCATTAGCTTAATACATTTTCTATCTTTCACACATTCAACCTTTCTCTCTCAACTCAACAATGGCTTCTATCATCTATCACCCTACTAGACCACCGGATTAGCTTTTAGCAAATCCACAATTGGTATCAGAGCCTCGGTTTCATCCTTGGATCGTTCTTGTTTTCGATTTAGGTGGTCTAAAATTTTTTTATGGTCCGTTTGTATCATTTCTTTGTCACGGTTTGTGTTGTCTTTCTATGTTCACAAATTTTTGTCACGTTCACATGTTATTCTATCCATTCTTATATCCATTTATCCTGGTCAAATTGTTGTCTCACTGTCCACATCTGGTTTTCAGAACCCTCTAGTCAAAAGTTGTCATCTTTAAGTCCCTAGTTTCAGTTTTTTTAGACCTGGTATTATATCTTGTCATATCTGGTTTTAGTGGTCCCAAACTGGTAACAATTCACGGTCATATCTGCTGATATTCTCATCCCTCTGGTCCAATAGTCACATTTTCAGATCTGTCCTGGTTATGGGTTCTTTTGTTTGCATTTTTTTTAAGATGAAGATAATTTTTACCCAGAAAAACACAGATCCTGAAAATCAGGAAAAAGTACCGTTGGATAAGTTTCTCTGCTGGTCATGTTTACGATGGCAACATCGCATTGAGTGCGATGGGTTGACTGTGATGTCTCGCTGCGATGGGACGCCTGCGATGTCTCGCTGCGATGGGTTGCATCTTGTTACGATGGGGTACTAGACTGCGATGAACTTCATACTTTTTTACTACGATGGGGACTGCGATGGTATTCATCAAGTTGCGATGGTACCATCAAGATGAGGTTTAAAAGACAGACTTCGATGGACTCTTTTTTTTTGTTAGACTGCGATGGGTCTAAGCTTTGACTACGATGGACTTGTTTTATTTAGACTACGATGGACTTTTCTTTTGACTAGGCGATGGTTCAAAAGTTTAGACTACGATGACTCATCTTTTATTATCTTACGATGGCAATCTTTTTAAGACTGCGATGGGTTAACTAGTCTTAGACTACGATGGACTTGTTTTATTTTGACTGCGATGGCTATATCTTTTGGACTTCGATGCAGTTTAAAACTTACATGACCATGACCATGATGTTTAGGCTTAACATCTGACCGAAACTATCTCAACCGAGTCAACTCGGTAATTACCGAGTTGACTCAGTTAACTCACTGAGTCGACACAACATCCAACCTTATTACTCCCAATCAACACCAAAACTAACCTAAGCCCATCGTCTCCTAATCCCATCTATACTCAATCCAAAACTGAACACATTTAATCACCTTCTAGACTCAATACAGAATATCAAAAAGATCTTAGTTTATTGTTTTTCGATTAAGGATCCCTTTAAGATCTATTTATCGAAGACTGTTTTTCATCATAGATCTTATGTTTGGGTTTTTTTTTACCCATTTACTGTACGAAAATAAGAATGGTTTTTAACAAATATGTTAAAACCAATCTTTTTTTCGATTTAGTCACATCAAACTAACATGCAATCACAGATTCACCTACCTGCGATCTATTTTGAAGATCTTGAAGCCTTTGTATCTTCTGAAGATTAAGATTCGTTTTGTTGAGAAACAAAGAGATCGATTGGTCATGATTTTTTATAATTCGATCATCTTAGATCGACATAGATAAACAAGAATTTGGGTTAATTGTTTAGAAAGATGTGATGAGATGAAATTGAATTTTTCTGGCTGTTTTAGTTTAGATTAAAGAGACGAAGAAAAATTGGGCGACATGTTTGAGGTGTGTGACAGATGGGAGAGAAGTGAGTTTGGGAGGCGGATTTATCTATGTGGAGATTAGGTATAAACTGAGTGATATTAGGGGTTGGAAAGTGTTTTATACCAATTTGTGGACCGAGTATTTATTTAATGATGGGCCTATCTTCACTTGCAAATTGTTGGACGAGGTTTCACAATGTCAATGGGTTGAAAATGATGGGCCGAAAGCTTGTTGACGTTGGCTAATTCTATGATGGGCCGTCTGACTTTTTTTCTTATACACACAATTTTTTAAAAATTTGAATTTTTTGTATAAACTTTGTGTGTATTAAGTTATACTTCGGTCAACATCGGGACAAAAGTGCCGTGACAAAGTAACGTGACAAATGTGACGAGAATTTATTTGAGACGAGACCAAGAAAAAATGGGCGATTTTTTAGTGACTACAGATTTTTTTTCGATCGGGTATTAATTATTTGAAGACGGAAACGAATTTTTTGGAAGGCGTGAACTTATTTTATCCTTCAAAGATAACTTGCTCGTGCTTAATCTTAGAATGACGACTTGGTTATCTAGTTTCCGGGATCAGGGTGGTTGGTTGATGACTCGGATAACTATCACTTAAAGGGGTTACATTGTTGTACTTAGTGTCACGCGCTTAGTCGACGTGGATAATTTCAAGAGGTGTTGTGCTTATAGACTTCTTCAGTGATGTATTGAGTACTTAGAGATTTCTCCACCTTTCCTCATTCAACAATTGTGCAAGCTTAAGTCACAAGGTCGAAGGATTCTTATTCAGTTTCACGTTTGATGTATCCGGTTCATTCTTCAGTGGTCACTTCAAATTGCTTTCAAGTGGGTTGGTAAAGATGGCCATGGAGAGTTTATGAGTAGAGATTTTCGATCAACAGCTGATTCTCGCCGAATATAATTAAGCTTATTTATTATTCTCTCGAGATTTTCAGGTTCATATGCTTACGATTTATTGATGGTTCCGAGTTTCGGAACCATCAAGGGGGAAGAAGAAGACACATTGAACACACAACGAGTACACGTGATGAAATTCATACCTTCTTTTGATTTGAAGACATTCCGGGATGACATTTGTCATAGCCGAAGAGAAAATCAGTGTTTTAACTCGTGGCGTTATCAATCTCTAAACGATACACTACTGATTCGATGTTTAATTGTTTGGTTGTTGCAATTATTCATCATCATTATCCTATATGCATTCCCGGGACTTAATTGACTCTAGTGCGTCTCCGGAAGAAGATATGTGCATTTCCGGACTTAATTGACTCTGTGTTACGATGTCAACTTCATGAATGGGATAAAGTGTCCAATTCAGTATTTGAGCTTCATAATTGGGATTGATTTACTTTCTTCAACTATGTGGGGGAAGAAATGTCTTGGTTCTTTCTGGTATGCATAACTTGAACTCTCAGGGGGAAGAAAAATTCAGAAGAATTATTCAAGCGTGAGAAGAGAAGTTGTTGATCTACTTGGTGTACCCCTTACTTTCAATCCCTCTTAGTAACGTTATCATGTTATATGATGAGATTTGCTTGTTAGATTCCGCTGTGCGCTTAATCATTCTAAGCTTTATTGAAAGCTTTGAAGTTGCTTACGAGGATTGTCGGTTTAGGGGGAAGCTATTTAAAAGCTTCTACATCAAGTTTATGTGGCATGAATTAGGGGGAAGTTAATTCAGAAGCTTCTCCTTAACCAGAAGTGTATGGGTTACTTAGCTCGTGCCGTTACAGTATTTCTACTACAAGTTAAAGATGAGTCGTTTTGAAGTCAAATGCCTCAGAAGACATCATCAGCATTGGACGCTTCATGAAAGCTCTTATTCTTAATCATTATGTACTTGTTAGGAAAAATATTGTAAGGAATTCTACACGTCGTCCCATGGGGGAAGATTGTTGGAAACTCACTTTATGTGACAACATTTAAGAATTCCCATTAGTTATCATAGTCACACACGCTTAGACTAGACTAGGTTCATGTATAGTTAAGTGTATCGTGTGTGACTATATATACCCCTCCTTAGCTTCCAAGGAGGGGTGTTGCTTGTGTTTTTCATTCATTAGCTTAATACATTTTCTATCTTTCACACATTCAACCTTTCTCTCTCAACTCAACAATGGCTTCTATCATCTATCACCCTACTAGACCACCGGATTAGCTTTTAGCAAATCCACAAGTTTATTGGGCTTGGCCCAACTATTTTATAATCTTTCCCATGAGTAATTTATTTTGGGCCTTTTGATCCATGTATAAATTCAGCATTTTCTTAAATGGGCTTGTGGGCCCAATAAGCAAATGTGGGACCCACAAAACTCTAATGTCTTCAAAAAGATTAAATACGATAAAATATAGCTCGATTTTGGCTTTCTCGATCTTTTCTTCATTTCCGTGTTGACTTTGACGGTTTCCGTGATCTTCGGCACACTTTTGATCTTTTGACTTTGTCTTCGTCTCTTTTTGGACTTTTCTTCAACATTTGACCGTGAAATCCCGTGTTTTCTTTCCTTTTGATCATTTGTACCTATTTTAACACAAAAACACAAAACCACGCGTAATTCCGACTTCTACGATATTAAACACATGATTAGGTCTTGTTTTTCCTTGATTTTAGTGGCAAAAGGATAAGTGTTTACACACTTATTAAAGACTAAAAAGGTCTTTGGTTTATTGCTACTATATGAGCAATATAATCGTGATTTTGATAAAATCATACCATCATTTAAAAAATAGTACATGATTTGAAAATGCAAATACATAATAACGCACGTAGAATATTAGAAAAAAAACACTACTTAACACGTAATGAAGCATTTGTTTTTTTCAATATGATAATATCATTGTATGATTTATTTACCTAAATGACTCGCTGATGTAGTGTATATCGTATACGTTTTTATGAAAAACGCGTATGAGCGGCAAGTATTAAGTCTTACGATTTAGGAAAACCGTAAAACCGATAAATGCGAGTTCGTTCTCGGCGGAGGTGTGTATATGTTAGCCAATTATATAAAAATCAAGTTTGGATTAGTGTCGTTTTTAGGTTCAAAGAGAGAAAATTAAATGACGAGTTACACTACGATTACACTATGACGTAAAACGTAAAAACGATGACCTAAATACGTAAAACGCGACGAAATAAAAAATTTAAGCTAAAAATTAATTAAAAATTAAAACTAAGTTTAAAATAATATAAATAAGAATAAAAATGCAATAAATAAATTTTAAAACCTTTTATTAATTAAATATTTAATTTTAAATGCTAATTAAAACCCTAAAATTAAATATAATTAAGAAAAAGGCCAAAATATTATTTTATCAAACAAATATCTCACTTATATTATTTAAACACTAAAAATTATTTTTCCTAAATTTTATAACTATTATTCTATTTTTTAAATGCTAAAAACACTTTTAAACTAAAATAATCATAGAAAATAATAAAATAATGCTAAAAATAAATTTACTGTTTGAAAAATCCTAATTTATATTAACAAATAGTAGAAAAATAGAAAAAGTTGAAAAGAGTAAACTTTACCACTAAAAGACAAGCAAATTTGATTTAAAACCTAATTAAACTTAAATTAATTCTAAAAATTAAATAAAAAAGGTGAACAGTGAAATTTTTATTCTAAAAAGCTTAAATAATTTACTGAAACTCTGAAAATTTGTAAAACTGAAAAATAATAATTTTTTGCACTAAAAGAGAAAAAAAGTTTAATAAAAACTATTTAAAACTGAATTAAATATAAAAAATACCAAATGAACAGTAAAATAAAACTAAACTTAATAAAAATTCTTAAATAAAATAACAAGACAGGGAAAATTAAAATTACTCAAAAATTCTAATCAAAGTCCACTAAAGACAAAAAAAAAGTAAATTGACAATGTCAAGTCTGAATGTTTGTCTTTTACCCTAGCAGTGGGAAAGATAGAACTAGTAGTGGGAACTTTTTCCCACTACTTGGTCACAGAAAAAAGTAAATGGACGATTTCTTGCTATTTGATGGATGTTATTGGAAACCAAGGGCACCCCCACAACCAGTTGGGTTGTGGGAGTCACAACAACAATAAAATACACAGGTCTAATGCTAGAAAAGCACACAAACTAACATGTTCCAGTTACTGATGAATAAGAATGTGGTCTGGGCACTTTGCTGGTCTGTTTGACCACTAGGGTGAACTTTAACCAACCAAATCTTGATGAAACCCTACCAAATCACAACTTAACAAGTTCTATATCCTAGATATCACTTATCTCTATCTGATTACCAAATTTGGACTCACAAATCACAAAATCAAAACTAAAAATGGCCTGCTGAATGTTTCTTGCTACTTTACCAAATTTTTTAACATACAAACTTCTTAACAACTATGAATAACCTAAAAGCACCTATCCAAATACACTTCTTACCAACTAAAAAGCATGTGTGGACTGTTTATAATCTACCATGTTGTCACTCAAGACCAAAGATAGCAGACCCAAACACCCTCTTAAAACTGATAAGCAAGCTTAATAAAGATTTGCATACAAAATCTAATCAAATCTTATTCTACCAACCTAAATATGCATATAATTCATGAACAAACATAAACAAGCATTAATCATACACATAAACAGATAACACACAATTCACCAAAGTTCAAAAAATAAAATAACAAGAAGGGTTCAAGCCAGGAGTATACCTTGTGGGACCCACATCCGGGCCCCACTATGGCTGATATGCCATCTCTATATTAGCTTGAGGTGAGAGCTTATGGGTTATGTGATTTCTATGTAGAGAGATGATGGTATGGACCACATAAATCGACACCCAATACATCTTCAATAAGATTGCCCCTGCTAAGAAAAGCAAACACAAGTAGCCAAAGGCTTGAATAAGCTTGATGTCAAACAGGCTTATTCAAGCTTCTGGTACAGTAAAATAACAACAAGAAACAATAACACTGATTAACATGGAAAATACTTTTTGAAACCAATTTTTGAAAAACCAAACTTGAAACCAAACTTTTGAAACAACACTATGTAGCCAACAGGAATGTAACCAAGCCTATTCCCTCACAAATGTTTGATCTTGTCAGGATCAAACACCCATGATCTGCTATAAGAATGGGGTCTCAAAACATATTTTTGCCAAAACATCTTTGAACAATAAAAACGTTTTGATAAGCTAGATCAACTTGCATAAAATAAATGTTAAACTAATAAAGTTATTAAAATGGAACTCAGAAATAGGAACTTGTAAGGTTTTAGATAAACTTTAACTATTTGATAAATAAAAGTTTACAAGTTCAAAAAATCTGGAACAAGCTAATACATTCACAAGTCGAATGTATTTATATTGAAAGCAAAAGCTTCTAGTACATGAAACAAATGAAAAAACCCTAGCTACATAGAATTCCATAAAAGCCCCTTGGTCAACAGATTTAAATTTGGTCTTCAAGGCCACGTGTGATCGTCCTTTGTTGACAGCTTGGTGGAATGCATCTTGAACGTTTATTTAGTCCTTTGGGACCAAGTAAAGTGTAGGAGACGTTGGATTTCTGGCAGATTCTCTCTTTGCCTCTTTTGGTTGAGCAGGGGAACACTTGTGGGGTCCATTGAGTGACGTGGATGAGTTGTTTGTTAGTGGGTTTAGGTGAGGATAGGTAGAATTAGGGATCTGGAGGTAATCACCAAAAACCCCTTTGTATTGAGGGAGATTAGTGATTAGGGTTCTAGGATTAGAGGGGGGTGAATAGTGAGGTTAATCTGGTTTAGAGTTTAAAAAGTATGTTTACCTCCAAAATTTTTGTATAAACAGATTTTTATATAAAAAATGGTGGTGGTGGATTTGTAACGTGGAGTGGAGGGTGAGGTGGTGTGATGGGATTGGTTGGTTGGGGTGATGTGGTGATTTGATTGGCTGGGGTTTCCATGTCTGCTCAGTTTACCCCCTCAATTCCCTTACCTTGTTCAAATCAAGTTTTTAGCTCCAAACTTATAGTTCCCTTTGTATGTAAGTTTTTGTTTTCACAAATTGGCCACAAAACTTTTGTAAAGCTATTCCAAGGGCTTAACTTGTATTTCTTCATATTCCAAGGACCAATCTTGTACATTATTGCTATTTTAGGGACCCATATGTAATTTTGAGGATTTACAAGGTATAAAATGACAATTCTTCAAAAGATGAGGGACCAAACTTGTCAAATCTTCAAACTTCAAGGGTATTTTTGGAAAATCCATACTCGGGTCCGGTTCTTTGTGCGGCTTCATTTCCCGTGTTCGTTTTTGCTTGATTCTTGTGATTTTTTTGTTGATTTCACGTATCCGTACCTAAAATACACAATGAACAAACACAAGCGTATTTTGGGGTATTTTAATAATATTTTTAGCATTTTAAGCCCGATTTAGACGATGAGACCATGTATAATTGCAGTCTCATCACTCCCTCATACTAAACCATTGTTGTGTCCCCACGCAATGCTAGAATTAAGTATCATAGCACTTCCAAAATTCATTTTTATGTGACATTTATTGAAAACGTAAACTTAAATCAACTACTACACGCGTTTTAGACATAATGTATTGTTTTCATCACGACCAAGTGACTTATAGGGTCAAATAATAAGAACACTTGAATGCCTCATAGAGATAAGTTTGTCATCCTCGATTTTCACTCGATTCCATGCTAAGCGTGTAACGAGATCATTGTCATTATAAGTTAGCAACATAATCATTACTCATGAGTGTTAATTACGTACTTAGACTCCCTTATTCCTAATTGGTATCTCTTATATTTTATTTTGTCTTAATGATCACGAGGATACATCATTGACTTATTTCAATATTTTATTAAGGCCGAAAATAAAGTAGCACGATTTAATTGATAGTTAGCTAAAGGACACGATCTTTTAAAACGGCTTATCATAATCTCCTTATGTTCATATCTTGGCATAACTCGTTTCACGATTTGAGACCTTTCTCGGACCGATATTTGGCATGTGTTTCGAACTTCAAATCTTGGAAGACGTTCTTGAAATAATAGTCTTCTCTTCATATATGGAATTTCTTCAAACTTGGACAACGACTTCATCATTTTTGTTCAAAATTTATTTGGGATTTTGATATACAACGATCCGCCTCCTTTTAGGACTTGGATATATTTATCCTCATACCTTGTTAGGGCCTTTTTGGATAGACTTCTCCATGATCTTTAGGGGAGTATATTGCTTCTCATCGCGTGTCTCGATCCTTCATATTGATTTTAGAATTATGATACTTCACATCATCTTGGATCTTTAGCAACAAAATGGAGTTCCTAATGCCTTGTTAGGGCGTTTTTGGAACTTTGCCAATCTTCGCATCCTGCTTCAATAAGTTATGCCTTGGCTATGAACTCTATTCGAACACGAGCAACTTTTAAACGATCTTAGGATAAAATCTAAGTAACCTTTTAAATCGTACGACCTTACTTATTGCATTTATTTAAACAAAAGCGTGGGGAGAATAAGGTAATAATTACTACACATGAGATCATGAAAGATTACGTAACTTATAATTAACTCTATCATTTTTCGTCCTCATTTAAGAGACTTAGCCTAAAAAGTTAAGGAATCGAAGCTAAGTACTCAACACGCACGGTCGAGTCAAAATTACTCTTATTCTCACCATTGGAAAACCTACATTCGTGTCTTAAACACTTATGAAAAACAAGAAAAAATTTAAAATTTTGCCATTTTTAGCCTTATTTTGAAACAAAACGATAACAAAAAAGATGAAAATTGGATTGCGTTGTGACGTAAGAAAGGTGAAGTATCTACTCACCCCCCATAGTAAAACTAAACATTTTCCTCAATGTTTCGAGTCTAGGGGTGAAACACCCCCATACTAGAGACGAAGTCGAATGCTTAATCTCGAGCATGGGAAGGGTAAAACGAATAACCTAAAAGCCGTTTATGAATTATGCTAATAAGATAAACATTAGAACATAAAAGGATATCATCGGATATCGGAATCTCGAAAGGTAACGATCGAAGCTCGAGTGATCCGTAAAACGAACACGAGATGCTTCAATGATGACGATGAACCTAATAAATCACAATCACAAACAACCACGAAACAAAGGTCGGAAGAGCATAAGTCCCCTCGTTAAACTATTAGAAAATGATAATATTTACAAGGATAAGCATGAGAATCCCCCCACGAGGCACCTTGTTTTTTATAACCGAGTCAAAAGCTCGACTCGAATCCCCATAAATGTGATCATTTAGGGATAATCATGGTATGATCATTTTTGGTGGGGCTTACATGATAAAGAATGCCCAACAGTACATGGAGTACTTTAAAAACCCGATATACGTATACCGGGGTCAAAGATAGCGTCCTCGTTTTCGGATGAAAGACGAAACAACGCTACTCCAACCGATAAAAAAACCCCAAAGGGGTAGAAGAAAAGAGGTGAGAAATAGAAGGGTGGGACAATGGGTAAGGCACTACAATGAGCTACTCGAGGTAGACTCACACCAAGAAAATAGATAATTTTTCCATTTATTGCATCGATACTGAGATTTCCCTTTACAAGCAATTCCGGGATCGAATATCTCGTCCTCGGTGGAGAAATGTGAGGGAACATAAGGGGCTTCCCCTACACTAAATCCACACACAACATCGTCAAAAGGAGTAGACGAGGTGGTAGCACTCATACAACGATGTGATGACGGATTTAGACATATAGAGAAATCTTTTAAATCCATTTTAAAATCTTTTCTTTTTTCATCGTTTAAAAACTCTTTATGAAAACCCGATTTGATTATGTCGAAAATATTTGGCGTTTCAAACTCAACATTAGTCACGCTAAAAATCCTCACATTTAAGTCGCGATTAGGGGGTGGTGGATTGTATAAGTTCTCAAAACGTTGATCGACAAAGAACACCGCCCCCTCGGGGTCAACATATTCGTCATTCTCATGACTGTGAATCTCATCGATTTCTTCATCATAGATGGGTTTTTCAAACCAATGTTTTTCATTCCCCTCATTGAGGATTTTAGAAACTCTCTCGAAGAGATCACGGTCAAGCACAAAACCATCATTCTTTTGTGGGGATCGTTGATAAGTTAGATCCTCGCGAATATGGTAAACGTCATTCTCAAATGAGGAGTGTTGATTAGGTAACTCCTCTATAATGGGATTTTAGGTCACGTGAGTTGGTTCCTCATTGAAAATAAGACGTTCCAACTCATCAAGTTCATCCTCAATTTTGGAAAGATCTACCTCACTTATAGGTGGAAGTGGAGGCAAAAGAGCTAGCTCTCGTTCGATAATTTCCTCAATCTCGGGATCAAACTCATAACCATCGTACCTACCACACTTAAAATTATTTTTAGGAGAATAAAAAATGCCATGTGGATTTTTAAGCATGCGATCAATCTTGGCAAAGTCGCCATCGTCATCGTCAAAGAAAGAGTCGATGTGAGCACTCACAACCATGGTCTTACAAGCCCGAGGGCTATGCTTAGGTGACTTTTCTAAGACGAGAGGATCGATGTCGATAAAACCTTTAGCCTCAGCAGGTGTTGGCTAGGAAATGGAGGCACTTCAATGGAATTAGAAGTTGATGCCTCAAAGACGTGGTCCTTCGAAGGTGGTGAAGACGAGTCCATTTTTGTCATTGTCGTGATGGCACTAACGTCGCCCATCGGAATTGGTTGTTCACTTGTTCCACCGAATAAATCCCAACATGATTTTTCATCCATAAATCTACGAATACCCTTTTGAATTAAGTACACATATTCTTTATCATTAAAATCGTCATCTTTAAAACCGTTCATTTTAATTCTTTCAAAACATGCCTCAAGCCTCATATTTTCCGCTAAAGTTGACATTTTGCAATCATTAGAATTTGAAACATTAGGTTTTGAAACCTCGATTTTATAATGATCATTTGAAACTTGGGATTTATTCGTGAAAAGGTCCATTTGTTCCTCCCCATATCTCATAGTAAGTTTCCCACCGTGGACGTCGATTACGGCTCGAGCCGTCGATAAAAAGGGTCGACCTAAATTAATGGGACATTTAGGGTCACACTCGTAATCGGAAATGACGAAGTCCACGGGAAAAACAACCTTTACAATCCTCACATAGACATCCTCGGCTAATCCAATTGGTTCTAACAGTGTATAATTTGCTAGCTCGATAGTCATGTTCGTGGGGGGTAAGGCTAGGTAATCTCATCAATTTCTAAAGATAATGAGGCATGAGATTGATGCTAGCACCTAAATCGGCAAGGGCTAAACATCCCTCAATCTCGGAAAAATCACAAGGTAATAGAAATTAGCCCGGATCCTCTTCTTTTCTCGACATATGCCTTTTGCGTTTTTTAAGAAGGATCAAAGCACAAGTTTCTTCAAGGGTTACTTGGGTGAGGTCGATAAAGCTCTCTTTTTGAAACGTGGATGGAATTCGAGGTACACGAGGGTGTCCACTCTTTTCCTTGGTCGCCACGTTCACCCCATCGACTTTAGAACATGAAGGCGTCTTAGAAGTCGAGGGTTGAGAAGAAGGAACAACTCTAAATCCATCAAGGTTAAGGGTAATCACACGACTTTTCTCACAAGACGAGGCGGCTTTACATTGGTCCTTTGGATTAGAAACGGTGTCACTAGGTAACGAACTCGATGACGCACCCGAGGCCTTGTTCATAATAGCCGAAAACATCTTTTTAATATCAATTTGTCCTTGCTCAATCTTCGTGTTTTGATTTTTCAAAGTATCAGAAAAGTCGTTTTTCAAAGAACCAATTTGTCCCTCTAAACGTCTCATATTAGCCTCATTCATTTTCATATATTCTTGAAAATCGTTTGACGAACTATTTTGATTAGCATTAAAGTTCCTTTGGTTTTGATTACTTCTTTGAAAATGTCCTTGATTACCACTCGAAAAATTGTTTCCTTGATTGTTGTTGTTTTGAAAATTCGAGTTTTGGTTGTTGTTGTTATCTCGATTTTGCAAACTCAAATTACGACCTTGATTATAACCTTGATTCGAAAAATTTCCTTGTTGATTGTTTCCTTGAAAATTGTTTCGGTTTTGAAAATTATTGCCTTGATTAAAATATCCTTGTGATGGACCCGCGTTATTTTGATTTTGAAAATTGTTGTTTAACGCGTTAACACTCGATGTTTGGCCATCCGTAGCCGCACACTCGTAATAATTATGTGGTCCACCGCAAAACGTACACGATGCCTCAATCTCTTTCACCGTAGCGGGAGCGTCTTTCTTTTGCATCTCGGTGAGAAAAGACGTAAACACATTCGTCAACTTGTCGACTTTTACATCAACTCTCTCAATGTCGCGATTAGAATTACTAACATTGGCGACATTCACAACACTCGGAGCGTTGCGGAGTTGGTAAACCTTGGATCGATTCTCGATAATCATAAATGCATCTTTCGGATTCTTACACAAAAAGTTGCCACCGGTGGCGGATATCAACGAATCTTGTTCTTGAAATCTAAGACCGTTGTAAAACGTATCAATTTGGTGCAACTCTGGAAAATCCATGGTGAGGACATTGCCTAAGCAATTCCTTAAAACGATCCCACGCGTCTCTAAATGATTCATTCGGTTTTTGCTCAAATCTCGTAATCTCGTTTTTGAAACACGTTGTCTTAGACGGTGGGAAAAAATGATTAACGAATTTGGAAACGAGGTCCTTCCACATAATTATGGAATTAGGTGGATCTTTCTCGTACCAATCCTTGGCGGCACCATCGAGCGAGTACGGAAAAAGCATAAGCTTGACGACATCGGTGTCGATGTTCTTAAACTTGCTCGTGGCCAAAAGACAATCAAAATTTCGAATGTGATCGTGAGGATTATCCGCCTCACGACCTCGAAACTTCGTAGCTTGAATCAACGAAAGCATTCCGCTCTTAATCTCAAAATTCTCTATTTCGATAGCGGGAATTACGATCGCGTCTCCATAACCCTCGGTGGGCGCTTGGAGCAATTCCTTATCGAACGATTGTCGGCCATCTCGTCTACGGTCTCTTCAACAACGATATTAGGAACGCCGGTTTCTAATTCTCGTCTACGTCGTCGATTCCTTCGATTTCGATTGCGTCGATTCGAAGCGTCGCTAGAATTAGAATAATCCTTCGATCGAGTGCGCATGCACTAAGCGTAGAATGAAGGGTAGCAAAGAAGATTCTTTTTGGGGTTTTTCGTTTTTTCAAACTTTTTGGTTTTTGATTGTTTTTAATTTTTTTGGATTTTTGGTGTATAACGTAGACTCAAATCTACAAATCTCTCCTCGAATCAATTTCTCGATTAAAGGAGCCTCAAGGAATGAAAACGATCATGTGGGGTGAACGCCTTCGATGACTTTAGAACGTTGGTGGAACACCAAAACGTTCAAGAGAAAACAAGAAAATATATATGATACGTAGATAATACTTGGGCGGCAAACCCTCGATTAGGCCTCCTTCTCAAAACACGCACAAGCAAGCGGGGGAAACGAGGCGGCGCTAAGCCCTTAAGAGCCTTTTTTCCCTTAGGTCGTGAAATACAACCGCCTTATACTCACCTTATAGTTTGTGTTAATCAAAATTAAGCCTCACGAAAGTATTTATCTATTTTTCCTTTTGATTTTTGCTTTAGATTCGAATACAATAATTGAGTGATGAAATCCCAATTAAGGTTGCGTTTTCACGCTTTTGGAGATATTGTAAATTTATTGTGATACGTAAATACAATATATTAATAATATTCACAAAGAAAAACGAAAACCAATATATCTACAATATAATAAAATGATTGTTTTGTGTTTACTTTAGGAAAACTAAACACGATTTATTTGGATATTATAATATAATAAGAAAAAATAACAAAAATGAGTATTTACGATATTTACGCTTTCCAAAAATGAAAAGTAAAAATGCACTACTCACACAAACACGATATATATAAGGCACACAAAACACCTCCCCGGAAGCGGCGCTAAAATTGATGGACTGTATATCGTACACGTTTTAGGAAAAACGCGTATGAGCGGCAAGTATTAAGTCTTACGATTTAGGAAAACCGTAAAACCGATAAATACGAGTTCGTTCTTGGCGGAGGTGTGTATATGTTAGCCAATTATATAAAAATCAAGTTTGGATTAGTGTCGTTTTTGGGTTTAAAGAGAGAAAATTAAAAGATGAGTCACACTACGACATAAAACGTAAAAACGATGACGTAAATACGTAAAACGCGACGAAATTAAAAATTTAAGCTAAAAATTAATTAAAAATTAAAACTAAGTTTAAAATAATATAAAAAAGAATAAAAATTCAATAAATAAATTTTAAAACCTTTTATTAATTAAATATTCAATTTTAAATACTAATTAAATCCCTAAAGTTAAATATAATTAAGAAAGAAGCCAAAAATTATTTTATTAAACAAATATCTCACTTATATTATTTAAACACTAAAAAGTATTTTTCCTAAATTTTTAAAACTATTTTTCTATTTTTTAAATGTTAAAAACACTTTTTAAACTAAAATAATTATTGAAAATAATTAAATAATGCTAAAAATAAATTTACTATTTGAAAAATCCTAATTTATATTAATAAATAGCAGAAAAATAGAAAAAGTTGAAAAAAGTAAATTTTACCACTAAAAGGCAAAATAGATTTGATTTAAAACCTAATTAAACTTAAATTAATTCTAAAAATTAAATAAAAAAGGTGAACATTGAAATTTTTATTCTAAAAATCTTAAAATAATTAACTGAAACTATGAAAATTTTTAAAACTGAAAAATAATACATTTTTGCACTAACAGACAAAAAATAGTTTAATAAAAACTATTTAAAACTGAATTAAATATAAAAAAAATACCAAATGAACAGTAAAATAAAATTAAACTTAATGAAAATTCTTAAAATAAAATAACAAGACAGGGAAAAATAAAATTACCCAAAAATTCTAATCAAAGTCTACTAAAGACAAAAAAAAGTAAACTCAAAGTGACAAGTCTGATTGTTTGTCTTTTACCCCAGCAGTGGGAAAGATAGAACTAGCAGTGGGAACTTTTTCCCACTGCTTGGTCACAGAAAAAAGTAAATGGACGATTTCTTGCTATTTGATGGATGATATTGGAAACCAAGGGCACCCCCACAACCAGTTGGGTTGTGGGGAGTCACAACAACAATAATATACACATGTCTAATGCAAGAAAAGCACACAAACTAACATATTGCAGTTACTGATGAATAAGAATGTGGTCTGGGCACTTTGCTGGTTTGTTTGACCACTAGGGTGAACTTTAACCAACCAAAGCTTGATGAAACCCTACCAAATCACAACTTAACAAGTTCTATATCCTAGATATCACTTATGTTTATCTGATTACCAAATTTGGACTCACAAATCACAAAATAAAAACTAAAAATGGCCTGCTGAATGTTTCTTGCTACTTTACCAAATTGTTTAACATACAAACTTCTTAACAACTCTGAATAACCTAAAAGTACCTATCCAAAGACACTTCTTACCAACTAAAAAGCATGTGTGGACTGTTAAAACTGTTAAGCAAGCTTAACAAAGATTTGCATACAAAATCTAATCAAATCTTATTCTACCAACCTAAACATGCATATAAATTATGAACAAACATTAATCATACACATAAACAGATAACACACAATTCACCAAAGTTCACAAAATCCAATAACAAGAAGGGTTCAAGCCAGGATTGTACCTTGTGGGACCCACATCCGGGCCCCACTATGGCTGATATGCCATCTCCATGTTAGCTTGAGGTGAGAGCTTATGGGTTATGTGATTGCTTTGTAGAGAGATGATGGTATGGAATACAAAAGTCCACACCCAATATATCTTCAATAAGATTGCCCCTACTAAGAAAAGCAAACACAAGTAGCCAAAGGCTTGAATAAGCTTGATGTCAAACAAGCTTATTCAAGCTTCTGGTACAGTAAAATAACAACAACAAGAAACAATAACACCGATTAACTTGGAAAATACTTTTTGAAACCAATTTTTGAAAAACAAAACTTGAAACCAAACTTTTGAAACAACACTATGTAGCCAACAGGAATTCAACTAAGCCTATACCCTCACAAATGTTTGATCTTTTCAGGATAAAACACCCATGATCAGCTATAAGAATGGGGTCTCAAAACAGATTTTTGCCAAAAATTCTTTGAACAATAAAAACGTTTTAATAAGCTAGATTAACTTGCATAAAATAAATGTTAAACAAATAAAGCTATTAAAAAGGAACTCAGAAATAGGAACTTACCAGGTTTTAGATAAACTTTAACTATTTGATAAATAAAAGTTTACAAGTTCAAAAAATCTGGAACAAGCTAATACATTCACAAGTAGAATGTATTTATCCTGAAAGGAGAAGCCTCTAGTACATGAAACAAATGAAAAACCCTAGCTACATAGAATTCCATAAAAGCCCCTTGGTCAACAGATTTTAATTTGGTCTTCAAGGCCACATGTGATCGTCCTTTGTTGACAGCTTGGTGGAATGCATCTTGAACGTTTATTTAGTTCTTTGGGACCAAGAAAAGTGTAGGAGACGTTGGATTTCTGGCAGATTCTCTCTTTGCCTCTTTTGGTTGAGCAGGGGAACACTTGTGGGGTCCATTGAGTGAAGGGGATGAGTTGTTTGTTTGTGGGTTTAGGTGAGGATAGGTAGAATTAGGGATCTGGAGGTAATCACCAGAAACCCCTTTATATTGAGGGAGATTAGTGATTAGTGTTCTAGGATTAGAGGGGGGTGAATAGTGAGGTTAATCTGGTTTAGAGTTTAAAAAGTATGTTTACCTCCAAAAATTTGGTATAAACAGATTTTGATATAAAAAATTGTGGTGGTGGATTTGTGACGTAGAGTGGAGGGTGAGGTGGTGTGATGGGATTGGTTGGTTGGGGTGATGTGGTGATTTGGTTGGCTGAGATAAGTTTCCATGTCTGCCCAGTTTACCCCCTCAATTCCCTTACCTTGTTCAAATCAAGTTTTCAGCTCCAAACTTATAGGTCCCTTTGTATGTAAGTTTTTGTTTTCACAAATTGGCCACAAAAACTTTTGTAAAGTTATTCCAAGGGCTTAACTTGTATTTTCTTCATATTCTAAGGACCAATCTTGTACATTCTTGCTATTTTAGGGACCCATATGTATTTTGAGGATTTACAAGGGTATAAAATGACAAGTCTTCAAAAGATGAGGGACCAAACTTGTCAAACCTTCAAACTTCAAGGGTATTTTTGGAAAATCCATACTCGGGTCCGGTTCTTTGTGCGGCTTCGTTTCTCGTTTTTGTTTTCGCTTGATTCTTGTGATTTTTTTTTGATTTCACGATATCCGTATCTGAAATACACAATGAACAAACACAAACATATTTTAGGATATTTTAATTATATTTTAGCGTTTTAAGCCCGATTTGGATGATGAGACTACGTATAATTGCAGTCTCATCACTCGCATATTGAAGACAAATGTAATTTATATCATTTACTCTATAGCTGATGAAAAAAATATTATCATACGTATAAATTAGAGTAATTTATAAACAAATGATATGACAATACACCAGAGTCATGAAAATTATGTTAAATTTTGAAAAAATATTTCAAGAAGTACTCGTCACACAATAATGCATTCTTTTAAATTAATATCCCGGTTTTCTTTCAGCCAAAACTGGTATACTTTAGACAAAGAATTGAGACGATGTTACTAATTATTTTGAGCGATCATAATAGAGCTTTATGTTCTTTAAAATCGTTAATCACAACTTGATGTAATGTTTTGATTACATAACAATTATGTGAAGTAATGTTTTGATTATCTTGAGGGAATCATAATAAAACTTGAGGTTTTTATTAATAATTTTCTCTTTTTTATAAAATAACATAACATGAGGTTATGATACTGAATCATACTAGAACATGAGGTTCTAAGTATTTTTATTTTTTATTTGGGTAAAAGTTATAAAATACCATCTTACTTATTGATTTGTGTCGACTTTAAACACTTACTATTTAATCTCATAACTTTACCATTCTACTTTCAAAATCGTTTTGAAGTTACCAATATGGTAACTTGTTACCGACACGCTGGCACGGTAATATCCACGTCATTATGTAATTTCGTTTTAATACATTCACGTCTGATTTCCACTATGTATACATGGTGACTTGGATAGTTTGACTAAAATAGCCTTTGCTTTCTTCTCCTCAAATTTTCTTATACTTATTTTTATTTAATTTTTTTATTATATACATATGAATAAAACCTAGATCTTTATCAGAAAAAAAACCAGGTCCTACAAAGACTCGTATGCTGTAATGTTTGCAGATTCGGTTGTGCTAAAAAGATAGAAATGAATGTTATCTCGTGGTCATGTAACAAGATAGAAAGGGATGATATCTTGACTAAAATATGAAGATGTGATTTGGTTTTGGATCAACATGCGGATCATCAATGTCCATTTCAGAATCATCTTCCTCGTCTGCAATGCTACCACCATCATTTTCATCAGCGGGCTCTTTTCCATCAATACTTTTATCAATTTGGTCGGCTGCTGCGGGCCCAAGTGCTTGAGCCGGTCCCTTTTCCATCCCAGAAGTAAACCTGAATTCATCTGCATCAACATCTTCATCCATAAATTCTTCCACATCGACGTCTTTCTTTTCTTCCAAATCCACCGAGACTTTTGCTCGTTTTTCCAACAATCAAGTGCATCACCAATACTTTGAAATGGGTTGGGCTCGTTTTTTAGAGAGATGACGGGCCAAGTTCGGGTAATTGACTGATATGTGCATCGTTTAGTTTCCCACCTTTTGATGAATCCGCTATGCTAGTTTCATTCATTAAGGAGTTAAGTAACCCTTTTTATAGGAGTCAATTCACTTTGCATATCATCGAGGGTAGTTATTTAGAGATAATGGTTTTTGGACGAGGGTATTTATTTAGGTTTAGGATATATAACTATCAGGGGAGGAGCGTACTATTTATTTAGGTTTAGGATAATGGATCCACTTAGGATATAAAAACTGGTCTTTGATTTTTTAATAATGAATTTAATGACGTGTAAAAATAAACGGTTATTATGGTAGTATTCTTACAAAACAAACAAGTACAATGGTAAAGTTACGAGATTAATAGTAAGTGTTTAAAATCGGCACAAACCAATAAGTAAGATGATATTTTATAGCTTTTACCTTTTTTTTTCTCTACATAACATGAGATTATGTCAATTGATTTGTTTTCATTAAAACAAAATATTTGTATTTTTTATTTTTTTCTTTAACATAACAAGAGACATCAACAGTAGAGGAAAAAAATGAATAACAAAATGGATTCTCTTTATGTAATCAAAATAGAACATATAGTTATATTACAATGGAGATATATCAAGAATCTCCTACCCAGTTTTGCTTAAAATAAAAATAGTGTTGATAACGTGTTATGAAAAATATAGAAAATGAGAGTTTTGAGAAGGAAGAAGATTATTCTTATTGAATAGTTGTTCTATAATTAATACAAGGTGCCCTTTATCTACAAGTTTTTGGAGAATGTAACCTTCTAACAAATTAACTACTAATTAAAAGGTAATAAACTATACATTCATGGTAAATATACATAATAAATATATTTATAATATTGATCAGATACTTTTTTTGGTTATCTGATCTTTTTGGGTGTATGAATCAAGTAACCTGTTCGGATAGGAAACTATTGTATCTTCTAATGTATCTTCCTACAAATCTTTCTAATTCTAAATTCGATGAATTATTTGATGGTGAAATTGTGGGCCATTTGATTTATTCAATGAAAATAAGATATTTTGAATTAGGAATATAATTAAAATGTTACTAGTATTTCTCGTCTTAATAATCAATGTCTTACCTATTTAATCACACGACTATAGTTACCACAACTAATGGCATAATTACATTCAAACATTATTGACGACCCTCAGTCATCTACTAGTACATATTAAGCTTTATATGATTTTTTGGAAGCTGTGTTTTTTGGTCTGAATTGATGTTTTGTATGCAGGATTCTACCTACAACTGGATACGTTACAAGTTGGTTATTAAGGTTCACTCATTTGGTTAGAAGTTCGTTTTGTTTGGATTAATAAGTATCATCTCCTTTCTTTTATTAATTGATATTTGATTCAGCCTTTATTAGTGATTATATTTACTCGGTTTCTATCTATTTATTGATATACCGAGTGATTATGGGTTGTCCGTCGTCATACATAGATATGCAACGCGGTGCACAAGCACAGAGAACTCTATTCAGTTTTTTTGTATGTTTTAAACTGAGTGTAACAACAATGATCATATGAAACCGTTACAGTTATATGTCATTACGAGAGAACCATTACACTATTACATTGCTTAGGGACAATTTTGATTATTTCCAGGTCCTCCAAAGTATATATAATTACCCCAATCCTTACCAAATCCGCGTTTAACATCATAACAGTTGGGAGCTCCTTTAAATAACACTAAATTAGACGCCGGATATATCCTATTGACGCTTTCAACTACTTCCAAGTTTTTAACATACGCGGCTTTCTTAAACCCTTCTTCTGGCCAGTGACCACTACCCATTTGGGTCGACGTATGCATTCGACCATTGTTATTTGTCACCTCTCCTCCAAAACTGACTTCAGTCGCGTTATTACAAAGGTCTGGAAATAAAGATGAAGGCCAATAACCTATCAAGTTATCTCCCATACGCAACCACCAGTTCGTAGTCCTTGGATCCTGAAAAATCAGTATCAAACGAATATAACGGCAAAAAAAAGTCTTTTACAGTATTCTTATGGGACTAAATAGTTACCTTATGTATGAAAATGGTAACACTGTATTGTATACCATTATATGTTGATATGGGATGCAAAGCAGCTCCAAGGGCAAGTTTACTACTAGTTTGGACGAACCCCGGACACATCAAATTATAGCATCCAGTATGATACTCATCGGGCTGCAACATTTATTAGTTTGATTATATTTTGTAATCCATACTCAACTCAATCACAAACCTACTCGAAAAGTATTTAACTTCTGAGTGAGTCGTTGATTAAGTCTAACCATTACTTTCACGTGTTTGTTCTATAGGCGTGGCATGTACGTGGGCAGCCATTTAAATAAAATGTGTAACTAACAAATATATAACTTACAGTCCAGAAATTAAAAAGTCTAGGGGAATCGTCCTTAAATAGTTTTGGGTAAACCTGCCATCATGACAAACAAGAGCGTAAATCAGTAATCATACAGAAGAACGACGGTTTGAAAAATCAAGAGCCCCTAAGCATAATATGGCATATGTGTATTTGCTGTTTTTAGTTCAAGATCAACATCTTTTTCCTGATTGACTATTTGATACATAGATAGTTATAAATGTTTGTTAAGAATACAAATAAACATGAATTTGGAAAAATAACAAGATTGACGATACCATCCAACCAGCTTCGATAGAGTTGATAGGACGATTTGGAGCCTTATGAATAATCCACATTTGTGAAAGACTAAATTCATTTACAGCAACATGTGGTTTCCATACATTAAAAATTGCTCTTCCACCATAGTATCCACCTTTATCTACATCTACAATTCCTATTGCATGCTGCAAAGTGCAAACGTACGCTAGTAATAAATCATGCATAAAACAAGGTACTCTTTTTTTTTTAATATAACATATGAGATAAAATTGGGAGTACCTCATGTTTTACTAAGTTTTGTGGATTTATTTTCTTTCCAAAAGAAGAAATAGAACTGGATGCTAAAATGTCATCGGCAGTTGTTCTTCGAATCGGAATTGTTCCATTTGGACATGATTCACCATTTGAACTCCATACTTGCTTAACTTCCGATGCCCTCTCTGTTTGCTTATCTTCATTTGGTATTGGTATCTCCGGCGGGCCCTGTTTATATATATTATTACGAGACAATGAGAAAAGCAATACGATAATTTGGGTTCGGATTGTTTTTTTTTAGTATGCGCAAATGAAAAGTATACCATATCTAATGTCCCTTTTAACATTGGAATATCAAAAGCTGGTTGAAGGTGAATCAAAACGCAGTCTATTATATCACCATCTGGACTCTGATTCAGCATAAAAAAGACAAACATAAAATCAAAACATGTACAAACATCTGTATAAATAATCACATAGGCTTTCAAGCTAAATTACCTTAATCGACTTCACGAAAGGCTTATTGATCTTCTTAAGATGATCGTTAATCAACTTCATCTTCTTTGACTCTAAACTTGACATAAAAGATTTATATTTCGCTTCAAAATTTTTAACATCTTTTATTGGAAAAACGGGTGTAAACAACATGAAAAATAATATTAATGTGTATATGATTGAGGGTGATAGAGCATACATCGTTGTTGTATGTGTTGATGCTCTTGCCAGATAGGTTAGTTTTATGATGAGTGTGTATCAAATGAGAACAAGTTAAGTTAAAATGTTGAAGGTTTATTACTAAGAACTAAGAGTATAAATACTAAGTAAAAAAAATCAAGCATTTACAGTAATAATGACCAAAATAGGAAAGAGCAGCAGCTATTGTTTTCTTTTACAGCCTAACTATGAAAATATCAGTAGTAAATCTCAAATTGACCTTTTTTGGACGAAAACTATGTAAATAAAGTAAATGCGTTAAAATTTAAAGCCTTGGTGATTCAGTAATATAGACCAAATCCTGTCTATACTTTATAGTAATACTAGTTAGGTACCCGCGCAATGCAGCGACGGGTACCCTGTGACTATTTTGTAGAGATAAAATGTTATTTGGTTAAACATTTTTCTAACAAACTTATATAGAATTTGTAAAGAAAGTATTCATATGAATTCTTGTTTTTATCTATGCTCCTTATAAAGAAGCAATCCTAATGTTGAAAAAGTGAGGAAAATTAAGACATTTATCTTAAAAGGAAATGTTGAATCATTTAGGGTTGAAATCAGATACATAAATGTTGAATGATATACATATACAGAAAAGGCTGGCAAGTTGAAAACCAAAAAATAGAACTGAAAACTACTAGCTGGAGATAATAACCTTAACTTGGAAAGTTGACTAATACGCAGGAATGAAAGAACAATTTAAACTTTTCAAAATTATTTGAACTATAAACCATAAACTAATGCCTATATAAACAACAACATGTAAGATTAACTAAATCACTCTTTGTCACATTATACAAACATACACACACCCCAAATTCCACCACACCTTTTCCCTTCCCCGCCATTTCCCTCCACCGGCACACCTTCCATTGCCGGACCTCCCCCCACCGAACATCACTAGCACCGAACCAGACCATCAGATGAACTCATCCCTCAGCCGCTACTCACATCTTCAATGAGAGCCCAACCATCATAGAAGCATTACCATTGAGACGAACACTGAGAGCCCAACCATCACTGAGAGCCCAACATCTTCACTGAGACCATCATAAAACCAAAAGGGTTTTATAGATTTATAGATTTATTTTTAGATATAAGTTTGTATAAATAAATTTTTTTTGTTACAACAACCATATGGCATCGCTGGAAAACCATTTGTCACTGATGCTCGATGTCACCGCTTGTATTTTCGTAACTTTTGTGTTTTGTTTTTTAAGTTGTTAATATTTATTTTGTAAACTTTGTTATGAAGTTAGTTTTTGTAAGTTTTTTTTAAAGTCTTGAGGTTAGTTTGTTTTAAAGAAGTGAGTTTTTGGTGTGTTTTTGGATCTCTGCATTTGTCTTATCGGAATTTCTACTACAGTCGATGCTTTGTCGGAGTGTATGTTGCCTTCATTGGAATTTTTGGCGAGATTTGTAGGTTCTTCAAAAGAAATTGTATTAAATATGTTGTTAATTTATTTGTGTATCCTTTTATTTAAATTCTTTTGTATACGAGTATTTATTTTGTAAATTTCGTTGTAAGTTTGCTTGTGAATATTGTTATTTAAATTTGTTTATTATAATTTTTTTTTTGAACGCCATCTTTATTGATAAAAAGACTAGCAAGATGCTAGGTTGTACATATAAGATATGGACTCTTAAGCCACTCGTTCCAAGTGAACGTAGCTTTGCATCTAGACCTACACCAAGTATACGAACTAGACACGATATTATCAAACAATACAGCCTTCGAAGGTTTATCCCTATTGAATAATAATCTATTACGAAAACCCCATAGATGCCACCAAGTTATATAGAAAATTCCTTCCAGCATGGCTTTGAGATTTGTAGGCATTCGAACTCCAACAATCCAAGTTAGCCAATCTTCGTAAGACGTAAACTCCTTGTGAGTCACATTCCACCAACGAGCTATTTTTCTGTAAATCTGATCCATCAAGGTACAACGAAAGAACAGATGTGTGGTAGTTTCGACCCCGTCATCACATAAAGGACAAGTAATAGAATCGATATCAATGCCTCTGCGTGAAATATTGAACCTGGTGGGGAGTGCATTAAGCTTTACTTTCCATGCAAGGATGTTAACTTTGATTGGCACCATCTTGATCCACCTAGTCTTGGTATTCACTGTCTGCGAGCGTCTATGATCAATCAGCTTTCGTAGTGAAGCAACAGAAAATTTGCCATCACTATTAAGAGTCCAAACATGTCTATCAACCTGGGGAGCAAGATAGATATTTCAGACCGCCTCCAAAAGATTACTAAGTTGCTCTTGTTCAGCTCCCCCCCTCACGTTACGACGCAAAGTTGAAGATAAGTCAGTGTCTTCAAGTTTAGAGTAGATACTAACATCCTTACAATTCTCTAAGGCATAGATTCTTGGGAACACGTTTTTCAAAACTCCTACTTCGCACCAATTGTCTATCCAAAATCGGGTATTTCTGCCATCTCCCACCTTTAATTTACAGAAATAAAGGAAATCAACACCTTTATCTTTGAGCAGATTTATTTCCTTAAGAATGGTTAACCAGCAAGACCGATGTTCTCGAGTGAGTACTTTCCCAATTTTCCCGTCCTCCCCGTGAATGGATTTAATAATTCGTGCCCATAATGACTCATGATCAGTTAGAAATCTCCACACCCATTTACACATTAGAGCCCGATTCATAGCATACAAACTAGCAATACCAAGACCTCCCAGGTCTCTATCCGCAATCACGCTTTCCCACTTGATCCATGATGATTTCTTACTGTTTGTATCATGCCCGTTGAAAAAAGATCTACGAATAAACTTTAGTTTATTTAAAACTTGAATAGGAGTTTTAAAAATAGACATATGGAATAATGGAATAGATCCAAGCATAGATTTCAACAATGTGTACCTTCCTCCTATTGACAGCGCTCTCCTTTTCCATTTCGACAACCTTTCGTTAACTTTATCTATGATTTCATTCCATGCTTCGACTCGGTGCATATTACCACCCACTTGAGTACCTAAATATTTGAAAGGAGTATGCAGAATTGAACACCCAAGTTTGGATGCAGCTTGTTTAACTTTATGCTCTTCCACTTGAACCCCCAGAATATGACTTTTACACATGTTGATTTTTAGCCCGGAAGCACGCCGAAAACATTCCAACACGTTCATCAACGTTCCAAAGTTACGATCACACCATTTGCCAACAAACACCACGTCATCCGCAAAGAACATATGGGATAAGTTTATTGAATTATTAATATTTATGCCCTTAAACATACCCGCGTCAATTACTCGCTGGAAGGAGATGTGGAGCGTTTCCATAATCAGAATGAATAAGAACGGAGACAACAAATCACCTTGTTTGAGACCCTTGGAAAACTGGAACTCCATTGTAGGACTGCCATTGACGAGAATGGATCCTTTGGAGGATCGCAAACAGCTTTGTATCCATCTCCGCCATTTACTACCAAAACCAAATTTATCAAGAATCTCATCTAAAAAATCCCACCTTACCGAATCGTACGCCTTTTCAAAATCTACCTTGAAAATTAAGGCACGTTTCCTCTTCGTAGAACACCACTGCATAATCTCTTGAAGGATTAAAGGACCATCCATGATCTATCTATTTGATACAAACGCGGATTGGACTTCATTTATAAGAGCACCTAATACGGGAACAAGTCTATTCGCCAAAATCTTTGTAATGATCTTGTACAAACTACCAATGAGACTTATCGGTCTAAAGTCTTTCACCATGTTAGCATTAGGGGATTTCGGGATAAGTGTGATAAAAGAAGAATTACATCCATTAGCAAATTCTCCCTTTATAAAAAAATGACTAACAGCCGCTACCACGTCATTTTCAATTACATCCCAGAATCGACGATAAAAACCAAATGTGAACCCGTCCGGCCCTGACGATTTGTCCACGCCACAATCCCAAACAGCCTTCTTGATTTCCTCACGCGTGACAACAGCTTCTAATTCCTCCTGTTGGCTCAGGTTGCGAGAATTTATTTTGGAAGTGTTGGAGAAATTCTCTTTTGACTAAGTTCGGTTCCTCAATCCACGTATCATTATTCAAGATCCCTCTAATGCTCATTTGTTTTCTCTTTTTATTAAGTATTCCATGGAAAAAATGCGAGTTTTCGTCCCCTTCTACCGCTCATTTAACTTTCGCCTTTTGAAGAGTTTCTGTAGCAGTGGTTTTGTTTATTATAATTTCTTCGTATTTTTACTATAGATTTGTTGAGCTCAAACCTCTTATTACTCTTAAATTGGAGACCCATTAAAATCTTAATTTTTCCTATTAAATACAGTAGCTTATAGTTTGTCCCTTAATTTGGTAAACACATTTTAAGAGAGTTAAATGTAGGGAGCCTTAAAACTTCAAAAATGTGTATTTTAAAATTTATGTAAACCTTGAAAAGCTTTCTTCATTTTTGGTAAAACAATGTGAATTTTCTAAATTTATTTATCATAAATCGTATATTCTATTAATAATATATGTTGTGACTGTTTTTTCTTGTTGAATTTGTGTAGAGATAATAAAACCCTCGACTTACAAGGCTCTAAACAATTCTCTAACCAAGTGTGTATATTTGAAAGTCTATATACTCGGAATACTTGAAAGTCTCTATAAGCGGAAGTTCTAACTAACGAAGAAGCAAATAATGTGTTTATGAACAAATATGATTTGACTTATTTTTAATCTCATTTATGTATGATGGACACACAATAAAAGCTTATTAATGTATAAACATGATAGGTTTTACTAACTTCAAAAGAATTGTATGAATCAACCCATAATTTACGTGCATATTTATTGAAACTGTGACAAACAAATTAAGTCATTAACTACATATTATTTGGTTAGATTTTAATTTTGTCAATTAATTATTATTATTACGCAAGAGATGGTCAATTAGTATTCAAGTATATCAGTAACAAGTTTGCAAATCTCTTCAATACCATTATTTAAGTACAATTTTTCAGATGTTTGTACTAATATTTAGTGCACTGTGTATAACCAAATCTCAGTGTACCATGCTTTTAAAAACGTTAGGATTTTATTATTTTGCTATAAAGAAATTGGACTAGCTATTGATGTAGACTAATAAACGAGCGAATAGATTGAATATGTTGATTGTATGAACACCAAAAATAATTCTTTCAACATCATTGATTTCACAAGAACAATACTAAACAATACTGATTATTAGGGTTAAAGTACGACAAAAGCTGGCAACACTTGACAAACGGGTCGTGAGCTAGAACAAAAACATGTCAACAAAATGTGTAAAAAAATTTAAAAATGTAAATAACTCCTAAAATATAGTCAAAATTATATAACCAAACAAAGTGTGGTTACAATTGTGTCCGTCTCGTTTCTGCGCTCGTTTTGACTGGCCGTGAGCCTTCTAACTCCTCCCGAAACCTTGTTATTCCCATTTTAGTAAACCTTTTTTCTTACACGATAATTAGTTAACCCATCTATAACGCACTCCAAACCTACCTGGTTTTAAAAAGGATTGTCTACCTCAATACCGCATATCGTTAATTATCTACTGCTAGAAATTTTCGCTGCTATGCGCGGGTAATCGTCTAGTGTTTTATAATTAGCATATATAATTATATAATTGTACATCTCAAAACTTAAGAAAGAAATAGTCATGCATTACAAAAAGAGTAAGATAGCAAAGTACACTACTACATGTGTGTAACTACAGCCCATGGGATGAAGACTATCTTCATAAAATCCGAGCAAAACAAAATAACATTCACAATCACGTAAACTGTTACTATTGCAACATGCTATTGATAGAAAAATAAAGTAAGAAAATTTGTAATCACGCAATTAAAATTATAACCTAATACCATCATGTCATATGCTAAATGTTTTATTAAGTAGTATAGATGATCCCAGCGTATTGTGGCGGAGGATGATGAGACGGTGGTAGCAGAAGAGGATTAGATGTGTATTTGAGAAGATGGTTTATTGTTTTACATTGTATTTTTTTGATTTATAGTTTGATTATGAGATGTTATAAGTTTAGCTTTTAGAATAAGTTATATCAATGTCAGCGGTTACAAATTGACTTGACTGAATTTAATGAATTAAAGACACATATGAATGTTAGCATGAGATTATTACTTACATCTTAAATGGGGTTTAAAAAACGTATGCAATAAAACCTTGTCAAAATTGGAAAATGACTTTGCATAAAAGTTTCTTAATAAAGAAATGTTTGAGGCTGGATTTTTTTAGAACTTCTAAAAATAAAAAATGCTAAATGTTTTATAAAGTAGTATAGATGTGTATTATAGAAAAGTTTATATAAGGACTATTATTATCTTACACTTTTAAGGACAAATCTACTTCCGCTGTGTTTGTCAACACGAGCGGTAGCCGTGGGCGGTATGTAGGAAATTTGTGTGTGTGAATGGTTATAATCTGGATATCAATCTGAACCGTGTAATCACTTTCAGATCAAAGTATTTCGACCATATATACCTCGGGTTCACGAAATCATCAATCGGATAAGACAGATTGCAATTGAAATCTAAGGCACGAGAAATCAATCAGAAAACCTACGAATGTTATGAATGTTCTAACTGTAAAAGAAACCAACCCTGGTGAAAATAACCAGACAAAATAACTGTTTAACAGTTATTTTTCCAACTGTCGTGTTGGTTAAGAAAAGATGCAACCATTGGGTTTTTAGGCAGGAAACGTTAATACCGTTTAGTAAAAATCGTTTAGGTTTTGGGGCGCTGCCCCAAACCCCGCGAGGGGCGTCCCCCGTCGACCCCCGCCCGCTGACATGGCAAGGGGCTCTGCCCCTTGACCCCGCAAGGGGCGCTGCCCCTTGACCCCCGCATCTTGGTCGTGGCGATATCAAGCTAACTTTGACGAGTGTGCACTCCGCACCTCCTAACCCGTCTTTAGCTAAACTTGTCTAAGGCCATTGATCTCTAAGTAAAAACACAATTACAGAAAATACATGTGATAACACTAAAATTACCAACACGGTAGCGTGAGCGCTAGCTGTGACAGCTTACCGCTTATTTGCCGCCGCTTCTTAAAACAAGCATTGAAAAAATAGCATTCCTAAAAAGTAGCACCGACCTAAAATGCTTACCATTCCTGTTGCCAAACAACCATTAAAAATTAAAAACTCACCGCTCATTTTGCTAATCAAGTACTGTAATAAATTTTAAAATGTTGTCTTCTCATTGCTTTAAAATGCTCTACCACCGCTTCTCGCCAAACACAGCCTAGGTTCAAATAATTTTTAATAGGTCTTTAAGTTTATAGTAATATAAGACGTATACAGTGATATGTTATTAAAGCCTTGTTAATTCAGTATCATGAAAAATCCATCGAATTAACAAAAGAATAACAAAAAGAAAATTATATCGACCAGGTCTGGTTCATTCATTTTTATAGATTTCAATCGATTTTTTACGGATGACTTTTATTTTTTAGCCGAACCGATGGCGACTCATGCTCCTGGTTAAACCCATTTTCAAAAGGCTTTTGTAAATATATGTTTTTTTTTAATTATTTATATTTACTAATAAACCAAATGTATTTGTAAGGTTCGGTTCTTCTTAGTTGGGTTAGACGGGTTCGACCAGAATTTGCTATGCTTACACACAAGACTACCCCTCTTCTCGAAAGCTTCGAGGGGACTACTTTACGACATAATTTAGAAGCTTCTTAAGCTTGAAAAAATAAAAAAAAACATTTCCTAAATTAAACCATAAGTACAAGCCATTCCATATTTAACATCTTTTTTTTCACCGATGTTTTGAAGTAAATATTTTAAAATAATACGTTTAAGATATCCTCCATTTTTGTAAACTTTTTAAGCACATTAAAAACATATTAAAAACATTACCATGTATATATAAGAAAATAGTCGGTTTTAAAAATATGTAGAAAATTAAGTAGCGTTAAAAAGGTTTCCTAATATACAAGTTTTTAAGAAAAACAGTTTATATAAAAAATAAAAATTTAAAGCAAACGTGTGTAAAAAGTTTATAACAAAAGGTTGCAAATAAAAAGTTACTATCTAAAAAACTTACAACCAATTATCTATCTACAAAAAATTAAAACACAATTTCTTAATAAATAATTGGTTTTAGAAAAACAGAATTATTTAAACAGTTTTTATTTAGATAAAGTAAGAAAGAAAATAATTTTTAACAAACGTAAGTTTTACTAACTAAAATGTAGGGGTGTTCAAAAAAACCGACAAACCGCCGAACCGCTCAATCCGAAATCGAAAAAATCCAAAACCGAAAAAACCGAAACCCAAAAATAACCGAAACCGAAAAAACCCGCTCATCACGGGTCGGCTTCGGTTTTTACTTTTAGAATCCGCGGTTAACCGAACCGAACCGTGCATATTATACATGCTTTTTTAGCTATATATTCAAACAATTGTTCAAGTATTAACCCATTTTATGGCACCACTCTTATTTTATAAAATAAATTTGCTCCTAATGTAAGCTTCTGTAATAACTCGTGTGTAAAAATCAATTAATGTAATCGTTTTATATAAACGAAATAACCTTTATACGATTAAATTTGATTATATTACTTTTATATAGCTTTTATACTTGATGTCTTTTGATTATACTAAAATAGCTTATTATGTTCTAGACCACGTTGTCATTTATAAGTTTAAATTCAATTACACTTAAAAATAGTTAACCGTAAACCGAACCGGGGTAACCGCTCACTTCGGGTACCCGCATGTCCGGTTACCCGCCTAGTGCAGTTCGGTTTCAGATAGTAAAATTAATTACCCGCCCCGCGACGGATAGTTAAAAATCTTTCAACTAACCGAACCGAACCAACCCGTGAACACCCCTACTAAAATGTGCGTAACAAAATTTGTGTGAAAAGTGTCACGAAGTTATTTAAAAAAAAACAATTACTATTTTTTATCTAACTTATTTTTTAGAATAAAAATTATTTAAAAATTTCCATATATAACCTCTAAAAAACAAACAAGTGTAAATTTAAAACGCCTTTTTAAGCAAATCTTTTACTTAATAAAGCAAAACGTTTAGTGGGAATTTCATCCGTCAAAAAATCAATTCTTCTTTTATTTAGTAATATTTAAAAAAAATGTTTAAAAATTTAAAAGATAATAAAAATCAAATTATTTCTAAATTTGGCTAAAAAGTCAGAAAAAGATGTGAAAATTTGGTGGAGAAATTTGATAAAGAAAACAATGGACGTATACCTGTCAAGATTGTTAAAAAAACAAAACTTTAAAAGGGAGGAGGTAATTAATAAAACTTTAGTAGTTAAATTTTTAATAAATTAGATGCATTTAAGTTAAACTTAATTTTTTTTTATTTTTTCAATAATTTCAGAAGATAGATGAATACCCCTTACACTTTATACGTTTTATACTTTGTTAATGTAATGATGCCTAAAAACGTTTCTTGCATTTTTCGGTCTCGATTTGTTTTGATTACGACAATATGTAAAAACAAGCATTTACGAAAACAATGAAAAACGAATTCTTGAGTTCAAGTATTTTTCATTTCAACCATTATCACTTAAAGTATGAACAAACAAGTAATTATACTAATTAAGTGATCAAGGATTTAATCTTTTCTTAAAACTCACTTTTTATTAAGTGTGACAAAGTTTTATTATTACACTTTCTTTTTAAGAAAAATGTTTTATTAAATTAATTATTTGAAAATTTGAAATTTGAAAATGGCATATTCTATCTTGGTTTGAAATATCCTTTCAGGATATTTAATCCCCAGATTCGATCCAACCCACTAAAAGACAAAAGGGAGCGGACTCTACGCCGGCGGTTCCTTAGCGCCTATGGTGATTCCTTATCGATAAGGAACCGCGAGCTGCAATAAAGAACCACGGGCAGATATAGCCGTTGGACATTTGTCTTATAAATAGTGGACCATTCTCAGACTTTCAATCCACCTCTTTAGCATATAAACTTTCAGATTCTTACATACTTCTTAAATCACTCAAATCCTTGATCATTTGTTTGATTACTACTTGTTTAGAAGTGAATCTTTCTCCTCCCATCTTTTCCTCTCAAAGTGAAAACAGAAGAACACTATCATTGTTGAAGTGTTGTGTCTACCTCAAAGATCCATTGAAGATCAAAACTTATTTATTCATTGTTGTGTCATTGTTGTGAAGATCCAAGTAGTTGTGTCTATTTGGAAGTTGTGTATGTATTAGGGTTAATACTTAGTCCTCAAAGTATATTGGTGTAGATTGGTCCTATCTAAGATTAGGGCTCGACTTTTAGCTTAGAGTCGGAAATTGGTTAAGCGGCGTTGTGTACGGTTTCTCCACCTTAAGGAGCTTGTTGATTAGTGAACTCTCGAGTAAGGAGTACTCGAGGAGTGGAGTAGGAACGAGGAGTGAGCTTCGTTGCCGAACCATTATAAATCCTTGGTGTTTGGTTTGATCTTTTCTTCCCTTATCTCTTTACATTCTTTATTCTTTATACTTGTGATTATTAGTTTAGTTACATTCATTATTCTTTATACTTGTGATTATTAGTTAGTTTCACTATACCTTGTTCATATTGTGTATAAGAAGGTTTCACATAAATACTCAAGCTTAAGTTTTTGAAAAAGGATTTTTAAAACCAAACTTTAACAAGCAAATGTAAGAAACTATTCAACCCCCCTTCTAGTTTCTACAATTGGTATTTGAGCGTGGTTGATCAAGGTTTTTAAAATATATTGTATTTTAAAACTTGAATCGATCTATGGATTCCAACAATTATCAAGAAGGGAAATCCATGCAAAGACCACCTCTTTTTGAAACCAATAGTTTTATTTATTGGAAAAATAGGTTTGAGACTTATTTGAAATCAAAAGATTTAGATCTTTGGCCTGTTATTACAAATGGTGACTTTTTACCATTTCAATATAATGAAGTTTCTAAAAGTAAGGAGATAGTTACTTTTGATAAAGCTAATGATGATACTAAAAGAAAACTTGCTAAAAATAATGAGGCTAAAATGGTGATTTATAATGCTTTACCAAAGAAAGAGTACGAAAGGATTTTTATGTGTGAAACCGCTAAAGACGTTTGGAATACTCTTTTAGTAACCCACCAAGGTAATAGACAAGTCAAAGAAAGTAAAATCGATCTTCTTGTTCAACAATATGAACAATTTGTCATCTTAGAAGATGAAATCATAGATAGTGCATTTGCTAGATTTAATACTATTATTACTAGTCTAAAAGCACTTGATGAAGGTTCTTCTAGCAAGAACAATGTTAGGAAGTTTCAAAGGGCGTTGCATCCAAAATGGAGAGCTAAAGTCACGGCGATTGAAGAATCAAAGGATCTCGCCAAACTATCACTCAATGAAATAATTGCTAACTTGAAGATTCATGAGATGATAATTTTGAAGGACTCGGAAATGGTGAAAACTAAGAGTGAAAGAAAGTCTCTTGCACTCAAATCCAAGAAGGCACAAAGTGATCATGAAATTTCCTCGGATAGTGATGATGAGGAATATGCCTTGGCGGTTAGAGACTTTGTAACAACCCATTTTGATAAATGGAATGTCACGCGTGATTATGGCGTGTTATCAAAGCATGCATGGTAATATGTAGTGAACATACATGACCATAGGAAAAACCGGAATCAAACATCGGTTCCCAAACATAAACCCAAAATATAAATAAAGTAAATGAACAAAAGGAAGAATAAACAAGCATAAATATATGAAGGCATGAGGAGAAGAAGTATAAGGTAGCTCTCATCCTATGCGTGTCCTCCAAATGCTCCAGTTCAACTTTAGGTACCTGCCGTTTTGGGACATGGAAAGGAAAGTAACGGCTGAGCATAACGCTCAGTGCACGGATATACGACATAGTATGAATGGCTGAAACATAAATAAGACTAATAGCAGCGGAAATGGAAAACCTGGAATAACTTAGTAAAACTAGTCTTATAGTTTGAAAAGCCTTATGTTTATCTTATAAAAACTGTTTAACATGTCAACCATTAAGCCAATATAGGTCATGAAATATCAACGTGCATGAATACTTGGAGGCGTGACCTCGTCATGCAAATTAGAGGGGCTGCCTCTAATTTAATATACGGTTTAGGTAGGAGGGATCAGCTCCTTGTGAAGGATGCAAGGCACACACCACATTCACCTAAATAATCTGTTGAAAACATGTAAACTAGGATGCACCCATACGCCCCACCTGATAATAATAATATGGCCAAAAGCTGAAGGGACGCCACGAGCTATCACTCCGTCGTGGTGGAGTCATAACACTGGTGCCTCCAGTGTTATGGTTATGGTACCTCCATAACTAGGTGAAACTAGTTGATACTATGATTATGTATGGGGTTCAATTTAATCTCGGTATCCTCTCGAATTGATCGCAACTCAAAGTCGAAAGATTGTTCTTGGTGACAAATAGGGGGTTTGGGATTTCTATTCTACTAAAAGGATTAAAAGCATAAAGTGATAAGAATAAGCTAAAAGCAATTAACTAATAAAAACAAAACAATAAAAATAATAAAACGTAGATTTAGAACGAAATAATTAATAAAAATAAAACTAAAAGACGAAATTAACTATCGACTCGAAAATAAAGTTTACTAAATGAAAAAGGAGAGAATAAAACTAAAATGGTACTTTAAAGCTAAACGAGGCAAAACCTAAAGCGGGTACTAAATAAAAGATAAAACTTAAACTTTACGAAAAAATATTAATACTAAAAATCGATGAAAAATTCAACTAAAAATACGTAACTTTCAAAAATGAAATCGGAACAACTTTCAGATAAAACTAGACAATTACGGAACAATACTATTAAATAAACAAGCTAGCAGGCTAGCTGCTGGAAGCAAGCAGCCTGCTTAATTGGCGGGAAAGAAAAGCTAAGCTAGCAAGCTAGCTGGAGGTCTTTTTTAATTCGGTTCAGAAGTTTTCTAAAGTTCCGATTCAGAACTTTTATTTTACAAGTTGGTTCGAAAGAATTTTATTCGGAAGTTTTTAAATTGGTTCGGAACTTTTCAAAAGATTGGTTCGGAAGAAATCTGTTCGGAAGTTTTTTTTTTTTTTTTTTTATTCGGAACTTTTCAAAAGAAACAACTGATTCGAGACTTTTCAAACCTTTCATTCGGAACTTTCAAAAAATCTGATTCGGAACTTTTAAAAAAATCTCATTCGGAACTTTTCAAACCTTTCATTCGGAACTTTTCAAAAATCTCATTCGGAACTTTTAAAAATGAAACTGATTCGGAACATTTAAAAACACTTCATTCGGAACTTTTTGCATAAACACTCATTCGGAACTTTTTGTTTATTCGGAATCTGGGTAATGTGATGAAGACGAAGAACAGTAGCACTATAAGAACACGATTTTTACCAAAAATCAACCAAGGTTTTCACCAAAACTTAAACAAATTTAACCACGAATCATCTATTAATGGTAAACATCAAATCAAATCAACAAAAACATAAAACCCACTTACTTTTAAAGATCAAACTCAACCAAAATAAACTTTAAGACTTGGAATCAAAAAGAAGAAAGATGAACAAGATTAAAATGGAAGATGATATTGATTGATTAATGTTAAACAAACAAAGGGAGAGATTAAAACTTACAAATCTATGATGAAATCAAGAAAAATAAAAATCACCAACACCTTAGTGGTGTTGGTTCCCTACGAAAACAAGAAAAAGAAAAAGACTGGAATAAACTTCTCAAAAAATGTGAAGGGGTGGCCTTTATATAGGTCCTCCATTTGGTTGGTGAGTGGGCTTTCTCCATTTCTTCTTGGCTTCTCGTCTTTTCAGAAAAGTTGACGTTTTCGATTCTGATTCGGGATTTGTCATCGATTAAATTCAACTCGTCTTTTAATTTCTTCGTTTAATAGACTTGAGTTTCTTCGACATATGTAAATCTTCCATCTTTGGTCCTTTTCTTCGATAAATCTTCAAATAGGCCCATTGACTTCAAATCTTTTGCATTTCTTGGACAACAGACTTCGTCTTGAGTCTTTTTCTTCGATAAAACCCGTGCAATCCCATGTTTTCTTCAATATTCATCCGGTTGGCTCTGAAAACACAATAAACACAAAAACCACGCATAATTCCAAACAAATGATATTAAATACGCGTTTTGGTCTCGTTTTAGCCAGAATTAAGTGGTAAAAGGATGGGTGTTTTCACACCTATCAAATCCCCTACACTTAACCATTGCCATGCCCTCATGCAATGCTTAGTGATAAAGCAATTTTACACTTTTCTCGTAATCAATCAACCTTGGCCTTATTAACATACTACTAAACAAAAATTAAAATACTAAGAGAAATTTAAAGATTAAAGTAGACAAAAGGATAGAAAACCATTTTCACTTGAAAATAGCTATATGGAAATAACTTGCAAAGAGATCAAGGACTTACATTAAGGCTTTGGTGCTGCGAAGATTTATCACCCTCAAGTTTCACGTTCCCCAAACTAAGCTTAAAAACGAGATCATTGTTATTATAAGTTAGCAAATCAAACACTTACACACATGGCTTAATTATATGCTTAAACTCCCTTATTCCTAGGTGTATCTCTTATATTTTATTTTTATCTTAGAATGATCATGAAGATGCATTTTTGGACTTATTTTGATAGTTTATTTAGGCTGAAAGCAAAGTAGGACGATTTGATCAATAGTTAGCTAAAGGACAAAATCTCTTAAAACTGCTTCTCGGGATATCAAAAAGTTCATATCTTGGCATAACTCGGTTCACGATTTGAGACCTTTCTCGGGCCGATATTTGGCATGTACTTCATACTTCATATCTTGAGAGACGTGCTTGAGATAATGGTCTTCTCATCGTTAATAGAGTTTCTTCACTTGGATACTTTTGAGGGGTACTCCAACTTTGTTGACCACGACTTCATGATTATTTCTTCAATCGCTAATTGGGATTTTGAGATACAACGGTCCGCCTCCTTTTCGGACTTGGATCTATTTATCCTCATACCTTGTTAGGGTCTTTTCGGATAGATTTCTCCATGATCTTTATGGGAGTTGATTGCTTTTCGTCGTGAGTCTTGATCCTTCATATTGACTTTGGGAATAATGCTTTTCACATCACCTTGGATCTTTAGCAATAAGATTGAATCCTCATGCCTTGTTAAGGCCTTTTCGGACTCGCCAATCTTCGCGCCCCGCTTCATAAGTTATGCCTTGGCTATGAACTCTTATCATTACCGAGCAACTTTTAAACGATCTTGGGCTAGAAGCTAAGTAACTTTTCAAATCGTACGACCTTACTTATTGCAGATAAATTATTAGCAAGTGATGGGAGAATAGGCAAATAATTTCACCAAGTGAGCTTGTGCAAGAATACCGACTTATAATTGACTCTACCATTTCTCGTTCTCCACAATTTAAAATCTCAAGTAATGAGACTCACGGATGCTTAGCCTAATAAACCGATTAAGGTCTACATGGTTAAGGATACTAGCTAGAATAAACTTGGATAAGTCTATTCGGGTTGAGTCAAAATAATCGCAACGGGCCTAATATGTCAAAGATTTCAAAACTAGCTACACCACTTTATTAATATTTTTGACTTTATTGCGGGATATATACATATGAAAGCAACGATAAAAATTTAAAAATTACGACTAAATGGCCAAAGTTAATTAAAAATTTGAAAAATGTTGAAAAAATGATTTTCCGGTTAAATGAAGGCATTTTCATGGAGAAGTCCACTAAAAACTTCGATAGAAGTCCCCCCTACACTTAAGATAAACATTGTCCTCAATGTTTAAGCATGTGGGAAAAGTCTCCCCTACACTTATGACATTGTGCACGTTGGTTAAATCAAGCTAAGGAAGAGACGACTAAAGTGATCAATTTCAAATGTGAGTATGAAGAAAATTGAATCACTATAGTTGAGAGATAGAACTGGATTTCGGATAACACGGGAGCACGGTTCTTCAAAGCTTCCAAAAGTGCACTTATCCCTGTAATCACATCACCACACAAAAACAAACGACCTATAGAGGTCCCCCTACACTTAGGAGGTTATAACAGAAAAGGATAGATAGTCGGGCTGCCTCCCGAGGAGCGCTTGTTTTTTATAACCGAGTCACAAGCCTGACTCGACCCAAAATTAGTTCATGGGGAACTTGGTGAGGGATGGAATCATCTCCTGAGAGATGTCCTCACCAAAGTACAACTTCACTCGTTGGCCATTCACCTTAATATTCGGTCCATTAGGTTGAGCGAGCTCGAGAGTACCATATGGAAAAATTTGGGCAATGGTGAATGGGCCGGACCAAAGAGATTTCAGCTTGCCCGAAAAGATTTTCAACCGAGAGTTAAAGAGCAAAACTTTGTCTCCAACTTGGAATTCTCGGTTCTTAATCTTAGAGTCGTGAATGAGCTTAGTCTTCTCCTTATAGATCAAAGAATTTTCATAAGCCTCATTACGGAGTTCATTCAGCTCATTGAGTTGGATCTTGCGTAGGTCACCGGCTTTGTTGATATCAAAGTTAGCCCACTTCAAGGCCCAATAAGCCTTGTGCTCCAACTCAATGGGGAGGTGGCACGCCTTCCCGTACATAAGACGATATGGTGTACAACCAATCGGATTCTTGTATGCGGTACGAAAAGCCCACAAAGCATCATCAAGTTTATCGGCCCATGAGGCACGATGCTCTCCCACGGTTCTTTCAAGAATTCGCTTTAAGCCTCGGTTAGAGATTTCAGCCTGGCCATTAGTTTGTGGGTGGTATGCGGTGGAAAGACGATGATTTACACCATACTTAGCCATGACTCTTGCGAATTGATCATTGCAAAAATGAGTCCCGCGATCACTAATAATGGCACGAGGCACACCGAATCTAGCGAATAGAGATTTCAAAAAGTTACAAACCACCCTTGCGTCATTAGTAGGTAAAGCTTTGGCTTCAACCCACTTTGAAACGTAGTCAACGGCTTCAAGGATGTATTTGTTTCCTTTAGAGGAAAGGAATGGCCCCATAAAGTCGATACCCCAAACATCAAAGATTTCACACTCTTGAATGAAATTCTGAGGCATCTCGTCTTTATGTGTGATCTTGCCTTGTTTTTGGCAAGCATCACAACGTTTAACCATCTCGTGAGCGTCACGATAGATGGTGGGCCAATAAGATCCCGAGTCAAACACTTTTTTGGCGGTGTAGTTGGGACCAAAGTGACCACCGGTAGGTCCTTTGTGGCAAGCATCAAGGATTTCTAAAGCTGCCGGTCCATCAACACATCGGCGAATAATCAAATCAGCACATTGTTTGAATAGATACGGGTCATCCCAAAAGTAAGTCTTAATGTCTTTGAAGAACTTCTTCTTTTATTAGGATGTTAGCCCGTCAACGAGAATTCCACCCGCCAAGTAGTTTGCAATGTCTGCAAACCACGAGGTTTCATCAGAAGTCGAGTTGATAGACATTAAGGTCTCCAGGGGAAAAGAGTCATTGATCTCTTTGTTCGGATGATCCCCTTGGTAAGGATCCTCAAGTCTACTGAGATGATCCACGGCTAGGTTTTCAGCTCCCTTCTTATCACGAATTTCGATTTTAAATTCTTGAAGTAGAAAAACCCAGCGAAGAAGTCTTGGTTTGGAATCTTGTTTAGTTAACAAGTACTTCAACGCGGAATGATCGGTATACACGATGGTGGTAGAAAGGAAAAGATAGGGGCGAAACTTTTCAAAAGCATAGACAACAGCTAAAAGCTCTTTTTCGGTTGTCGTGTAATGCAATTGAGCCCCTGTCATTGTCTTGCTAGCGTAATGGATTGGTTGGAAGTGTTTGTTCACTCTTTGGCCCAAAACCGCTCCAATAGCAAAGTCGCTAGCATCGCACATCAACTCAAAGGGAAGCTCCCAATTAGGGGTAACCAAGACCGGTGCCTTAGTAAGCTTATCCTTAAGCAAGTTGAAGGCTTCGATACAATCGTTGGAAAAGATAAAAGGAGTATCTTTTTCCAAGAGGTGGGTCATCGGGCGAGCGATTTTAGAAAAATCTTTGATAAAGCGACGGTAGAAGCCCGCATGACCAAGGAAACTTCTCACACCCTTCACGGTTGAAGGTGGAGGCAGTTTAGAAATAACATCGACTTTAGCACGGTCTAATTCAAGATCGGCTTTGGAGATTTTGTGTCCTAGCACGATGCCCTCTTTTACCATGAAATGGCATTTTTCCCAATTAAGAACAAGGCGAGTGTCTTCACACCGCTTAAGCATACGTTCTAAATTGGCAAGGAAAGCAGAGAATGAATCGCAATAAACCGAGAAATCATCCATGAATACTTCCATAGTGTCTTCCACCATGTCATGGAATATAGCCATCATACACCTTTGGAAAGTCCCAGGAGCATTGCATAAACCAAAAGGCATACGTTTGTAAGCAAATGTTCCATAGGGGCAAGTGAATGTGGTCTTTTCTTGGTCTTTGGGATCGATGGGAATTTGAAAATACCCGGAGAAACCGTCTAAGAAGCAGTAATAGTCATTACCCGCTAGACGCTCGAGCATTTGATCCATGAAAGGAAGAGGAAAGTGATCTTTTCTCGTGGCATCATTGAGCTTGCGATAATCAATACAAACTATCCACCCAGTAACGGGACGAGTGGGAATCAACTCGTTGTGTTCATTGGGAACAACGGTTATTCCGCCCTTCTTGGGCACACAATGGACGGGACTTACCCACGGCGAATCCGAAATAGGGTAAATCAAGCCGGCATCTAGAAGTTTGATAACCTCTTGTTTGATGATGTCATGAATGCGAGGATTAACCCTTCTTTGGCTCTGGATTGTGGGTTTAAAGTCGTCTTCCATGAGAATCTTGTGAGTACAAAAGTTCGGATCAATTCCGCGGATATCGGAAATTTTCCAAGCAATTGCCTTCTTATGATCTTTAAGCACGGCGATGAGGCGAGATTTCTCTTCTTCTTTCAAGTTCATCACGATGATGACAGGCGACTTCTTTTCGTCTTAAAGGAACACGTACTCGAGATGGGGCGGCAACTCCTTAAGTTCTAAATCCGGAGGATTTTTGATGGGAGGCGTTTTCAAAGTCGGAGCATCGATAGCAATAACCGTGGGAGATGGTGGAGAAATATTGTCTTCTTTAAGAAGGTTCTCAATGAGGCGAAGATCTTCACCCCAATCGGTGGGAGAATCGTCATTAGCTAAGTTCACATCTCCCATGGTGGCTTCCAAATCTTTCCAAAGGAAATCACTTTCTCCAAATAGAGATAGTGATGAGTCAATAGAGGAAACGGTCTCAACATTAGGAAGAGAGGTAGGAATACTTTTACAAGCATCTTTAAAGTGTTCTTCATAAGCCTCATCAAGAACGTCAATACAATTAACACTCTCGTATGAATAAGGCTGTTTAGAAAGCTTTCCCATGTTGAAAACGATTTTATCATCACCCACTCTCATGATAAGCTCACCAGCTTCAACATCGATGAGAGTGCGACCGGTCCTCAAGAATGGACGACCAACGATTGTTGGGTCGAATTATTAAGTTGATAAGTCAAAACACAAAAGACAAGGACTAAATCTGACAATGAAGAATTCTACAAGCTGGTGGACAAACTTGTAGAAGATAACAGAATAATAGAAGATTTAGTTGTCTTATTATTAGCTTTCTTTGTAAGCTATGTTTTCTAGTATATAAAGAAAACATACGTAGGTTTTATTCATATATTATTCATTCACAATGTAAACCTAAAGTGTGTATCGCACTAGACGTGGGATTCAATGTATACACGTCTAGTGGATGTTTGTTATTAATATAATGAACATCCCAATTGTTTAATTTGTGTTCTTTGTGCCTAAACACCTTGTTCATGATCATTGTTCTTTTCCGCTATGTTATCATATGAATGATGATCAACCTGGATATAATGGTTCTTAACCATTGAGTCTAACGATCAATAGGGAACCACAATTGGTATCAGAGCCTAAGGCTCTTGATATCTAGGTCCGACGAGGTGTTCGTGTATGGTGAAGAAGAAAAATTCGTATGGAGTTTTTCTGGACGTTTTTGTGTGCGCAGCAGTATTCAGAAGGTCATAACTTTTGATTGAACCGTTGGATCGTCACGAAATTTTAGATGTGTGTTCTACATACATAGATCTAAACATCCACCGGAGGGATTGTCGAGTTTTATCCCCAGGCAAAAGTTATTAAGCGTCGAAGTTGGCAGCAGAGGTGATTTTCAGATTTTTATATTCACATGAAATCATGATTTAGGGTTTCTGAAAACCCTAGATCATTGCATATAACAGAAGATCTGATGTTTTATGACGAATTGGAGGTGATAAAGTTTTAGGGTTTCATCCAAAACCCTAGATCTAAGATTTGATTTTAGGGTTTTATATAAACCCTAGAATAAATCATTGCTGATGTAACCTAAGACGAACCAATTCATGCAGGTTTGAAGAAGTTTTTGAATTGGCCAAAACATCTTACGTTCACATGGTTATAGGTTATTGTTGTGATATCGTGTGATTTAGAGAGACTTCACAATGTGTTCACACGAGGTATTGCTTCTGATTGGTGGAAAACATTGCCTTCAACGGCCATTCGTTATATAAACTTTGATCCTATACATGCTAGTTCACTGTAAAAGCGTGAGTCACTCATTCCTATTGGTGGAAAACAATCAAGGAGCTTTGTGTTCACATGGTCAGCCAAAACAAGTTATTTACTTTCCATGTTGCGTAATAGTGTGTTCACACGACCAAGAAAGGAAAACACATGATTCTTACTGGTGGAATATAGTTGTGTTCACACGGTGAGAAGTATGTGATTGGCTATTAAGTTAGTGTTTACACGATCTAGTAAGGACAACATAATACTCGTTTCATATAATACTTGTTTCTTATTGGAGTAACGTTGACAAGAAAGAATGAGTGCAACGCTGACAGATTATGACGCTGATGTTAGCAAATTAAACGCTGACACGTTTAAACCTTAGACGCTGACAAGGTTTAATATAGACGCTGACAGGTTTAAATGTAACGCTCACAAGTGGAAGTTTGCCGCTGACAGGAATAAGTCAACACTGATAGGTTGACAGTGTTGTCCGAGATATGTGTTTCAAACGCTGATACGTATTGTCCGATATTGGGCAATACACAAGGAAGGATATTGGACAAAGATCTCGGGTAACACACTGTTTGCTGCTGTTTGAGAAAATTGTACGTTTTAAGCACACAAAAAGGAGGAAAATACACACAAAGGTACATGGAATCTCCGTTTTAATTTAGAATATCATGGTGATATTTATGGCTCGGATATTTTGAAAGGGATTAATGATTTTAATGCGAGTTAGCAACAATTCGTGAGGTAATTTATTGGATTTGATTATGTAATCGGGGTAGCCTTGTAAAAGAGTTATCCGTCTTATCTCTTTTACATATGATATGAAGATTAAGTTTCTTCATGAAGAAGTGTTAGCTTAAGGGGAAGAATTCTTATGGTAAGTTGATGATTGAAGAAGATTTGCGCGAGTTTGTGTTCTATCATATCTTAAAGTCATGGACTTCCAGCCACTGACTTTTAAGGTAACTTGTTCGTGCTTACATAGTTGGTGACGAAGACTTGTCATAAACACTTGAAGGAGTTACATTATCGTGCTCAGTGTCTCACAAAGGATGAGAATATTAACAAGGGATCGAGGTCTACTTATACTTTATAGCAAGAGTATAAGTTCTTCATCACGTGGATAAACAAGACATGGAACATAAGATTGGGTTATTTTACTTCTACATCAAGATTACTTTATTTATTTTTCTTCAGGATCATTACATAGAGCTACTTTTGGAGAATCTACAAGATTGCATACTTTCACATATTCCTTATTGATGTGTCAAAAAGGGGAAGAATATGTGCTATACTTAAGGGGAAGCTTCTTGGAGATCATGTACTACATACAAAGGATTCATGCTTAAGAGGAGTGTTTTGACATCATCAACTAGAGGAAGATTGTTGGGTCGAATTATTAAGTTGATAAGTCAAAACACAAAAGACAAGGACTAAATCTGACAATGAAGAATTCTACAAGCTGGTGGACAAACTTGTAGAAGATAACAGAATAATAGAAGATTTAGTTGTCTTATTATTATCTTTCTTTGTAAGCTATGTTTTCTAGTATATAAAGAAAACATACGTAGGTTTTATTCATATATTATTCATTCACAATGTAAACCTAAAGTGTGTGTCGCACTAGACGTGGGATTCAATGTATACACGTCTAGTGGATGTTTGTTATTAATATAATGAACATCCCAATTGTTTAATTTGTGTTCTTTGTGCCTAAACACCTTGTTCATGATCATTGTTCTTTTCCGCTATGTTATCATATGAATGATGATCAACCTAGATATAATGGTTCTTAACCATTGAGTCTAACGATCAATAGGGAACCACAACGATCAATGGCACACGAGGGTCCATGTCGTAGTCAACGACGACGAAATCGGCTGGAAAAGTGAATTTGTCGACTCCTACAAAAACGTCTTCGGCTATCCCCACTGAATAAGCAACCGTACGGTTAGCTAATTCCAAAGTCATTTTGGTGGGGACTAGCTCAGGGAGAGATAATTTCTTCCACACACTTAAAGGCATTAAGTTAATACTGGCACCTAGATCGGCTAGGGCCATGCAATTCTCTACTCCCGGGAAGTTGCAAGGGATTAAGAAACGACCCGGATCACCAAGCTTAGTTGGCAATTTCCTTAAGAGCACTGCAGAGCAATTCTCATTAAGTTGGGTGTTAGCAATATCAAGAAGCTTCTCCTTGTCGCTAAGAAGATCTTTGAACATTTTCGCGTATTTGGGCATGTGAGCGAGAGCCTCAGCGAAGGAGATGTTAAAATTCAATTGTTTAAACATTTTTAGAAAGTTCGAAACTTGTATATCATCCTTGCTTTTGAGCTTCTCTTTCCTCAAACTTGATGGATAAGGTATATCGTAAGAAGAGGAAGTCTTTGGGATCGAAGGATCACTCATATCCTTGGGTGGAGGAGGGGTAGAAGTAAGAGGTGGGGAAATTGGGGTAGTAGAAGGATGAGGAATAGGAGCAGGTGACTCGTTCTCCTTAGTCACAATCACCGGTGGAGGTATAGGAAGCTCGGGTTCCTTGGTACCTTTGCCACTGCGAGTGGTGATTGCTTTCATCTCCCCTCTTGGATTCACAACGGTGTTACTCGGAAGAGTACCCGAAGAAGAGGATTGATTACCTTGGAAGAAACCAGCCATCATGTTCTTTAAGTCATTCGTTTGACTTGCCAAAGTGTTTCTCATGTCAGCTCGAAGATCGTTTCCTTGTTTCACCATGTCTGCTTTCAAGTTGAGCACTTCCCGCTGGAGATTTTCCACAATCACATCATTTGTCCGCATGTAGGTTTCAACATCTTGGTGTAATGCGGTGGGTTGGTTGGGAGGGGGAGCATGGTAAGCGGGTGGTTGATAAGCAGGTTGTTGGTAAACTTGGTTGTTTCTTTGAGGTGGATATGGTTGTTTGTGAGGTGGTATGTAGGGTGCACGAGGTTGTTGTTGTTGTTGAGGAGGGCGATTGAGGTTTTGTTGTTGGTTTGGGTTGTTAGGAGGAAAACCGGGTGGGGAAAGAAAGTTGTTAGAGCGGTAGCTAAGCAAGTTGCGGTCTCCTTGAGGACGAGCTTGATAAGCGGCCGGAGGATAGGTACCGTATGCTGCATTCACATTCTCAGAAGGATAGTCTTGGGTGGCGGTACAAGTGGTGTAAGAATGAGGACCCCCGCATATTTCACATGGTTGGCTAACATCATTAACTTGAGCGTTTTTAGTATTGATGTTGTTGGTGTTGTTAGCGGTGTGGGTAACAAGCGATTCAAGAAGCGTAGTAATTTTGTCAAGTCGCTGTCACTAGTACTAGCACTAGCGGCATTGGTCCGCACACTCTTGGTTTGCACACGAGACTTATTCTCAATGATATCCCAAGCGGCATTAGAAGTCTTAACCAAAATATTACCCCCCGAGGCACTGTTTAGTGAATCTTGGTCATTCATGCTTAAACCATTATAAAAAGTGTTAATTTGGTGCACTTTGGTAAAACCATGTTGTGGGCATTTTCTTAAAAGATCTTTGAAACGATCCCAAGATTCACTAAAAGACTCATCGTACTTTTGTTCAAAATTGATAATTTCATTCCGCAAAGCGGTAGTACGAGAGGGTGGGAAAAAGTAGTTTATAAACTTGGTCTCCAAATCCGTCCATGTCAGAATACTTTGTGGCGGTTCCTTTGCAAGCCAATGCCGGGCTTTTCCCTCTAAAGAAAAGGGAAAAAGTTGCAAACGGATTACCTCTTGTGGAACACCATTGAATTTGACCGTATTCGTGAGTTGCAAGAATCTCTTGATATGGTCATGAGGATCATCAATGGTACGCCCCAAGAATGGTTGAGCAGAGACCATCTGGATAAAACCGGATTTGAGCTCAAAGTTGTTGGCTGCAATCGCGGGTATGACAATTGGATCATTGTTGCCGTCTACATGTGCTTGCAGAAGTTCAATCATCGGGCGATTGTCTGGTAGAGGCTAATTGTTGAGAGGTGGATTGTTATTGTTGTTGTTATTATTGTTGTTGAGAGGTGGGTTATTGTTGTTGTTTTGTACACCGGTCATGTCTAAGTCTTCGAGAGGCTCGGGCTCTTGATAAGACGTTGATCATGTACGCATGCACCTGCAAAAGAACTAACAAAGCAAACAAGAAATATTTTTGGTTTTTATGGTTTTTTTAATTTTTTTGTATTTTTGAAATTTTATATTTTTTAGGGTTTTTGAATTTTTTTATGAAAAAGTAACGTTCACGGTGAACGGATCCCAAAATCCAAGTTTTCACAAAAAAACTGTTGATCTTAACGAGAAGAGCCGGCAGCGGCGCCATTTGATACTATGATTTTGTATGGGGTTCAATTTAATCTCGGTATCCTCTCGAATTGATCGCAGCTCAAAGTGGAAAGATTGTTCTTGGTGACAAATAGGGGGTTTGGGATTTCTATTCTACTAAAAGGATTAAAAGCATAAAGTGATAAGAATAAGCTAAAAGCAATTAACTAATAAAAACAAAACAATAAAAATAATAAAACGTAGATTTAGAACGAAATAATTAATAAAAATAAAACTAAAAGACGAAATTAACTATCGACTCGAAAATAAAGTTTACTAAATGAAAAAGGAGAGAATAAAACTAAAATGGTACTTTAAAGCTAAACGAGGCAAAATCTAAAGTGGGTACTAAATAAAAGATAAAACTTAAACTTTACGAAAAAATATTAATACTAAAAATCGACGAAAAATTCAACTAAAAATACTTAACTTTCAAAAATGAAATCGGAACAACTTTCAGATAAAACTAGACAATTACGGAACAATACTATTAAATAAACAAGCTAGCAGGCTAGCTGCTGGAAGCTAGCAAGCAGCCTGCTTAATTGACGGGAAAGAAAAGCTAAGCTAGCAAGCTAGCTGGAGGTCCTTTTTATTCTGTTCGGAAGTTTTCTAAAGTTCCGATTCGGAAATTTTATTTTACAAGTTGGTTCGAAAGAATTTTATTCGGAAGTTTTTAAATTGGTTCGGAACTTTTCAAAAGATTGGTTCGGAAGAAATCTGTTCGGAAGTTTTATTTTATTTTTTTTTATTCGGAACTTTTCAAAAGAAACAACTGATTCGGAACTTTTCAAAACCTTTCATTCGGAACTTTCAAAAAATCTGATTCGGAACTTTTAAAAAAAATCTCATTCGGAACTTTTCAAACCTTTCATTCGGAACTTTTCAAAAATCTCATTCGGAACTTTTAAAAATGAAACTGATTCGGAACATTTAAAAACACTTCATTCGGAACTTTTTGCATAAACACTCATTCGGAACTTTTTGTTTATTCGGAATCTGGGTAATGTGATGAAGACGAAGAACAGTAGCACTATAAGAACACGATTTTTACCAAAAATCAACCAAGGTTTTCACCAAAACTTAAACAAATTTAACCACGAATCATCTATTAATGGTAAACATCAAATCAAATCAATAAAAACATAAAACCCACTTACTTTTAAAGATCAAACTCAACCAAAATAAACTTTAAGACTTGGAATCAAAAAGAAGAAAGATGAACAAGATTAAAATGGAAGATGATATTGATTGATTAATGTTAAACAAACAAAGGGAGATATTAAAACTTACAAATCAAAGATGAAATCAAGAAAAATAAAAATCACCAACACCTTAGTGGTGTTGGTTCCCTACGAAAACAAGAAAAAGAAAAAGACTGGAATAAACTTCTCAAAAAGTGTGAAGGGGTGGCCTTTATATAGGTCCTCCATTTGGGTGGTGAGTGGGCTTTCTCCATTTCTTCTTGTCTTCTCGTCTTTTCAGAAAAGTTGACGTTTTCGATTCTGATTCGGGATTTGTCGTCGATTAATATCAACTCGTCTTTTAATTTCTTCGTTTAATAGACGTGAGTTTCTTCGACATATGTAAATCTTCCATCTTTGGTCCTTTTCTTCGATAAATCTTCAAATAGGCCCATTGACTTCAAATCTTTTGCATTTCTTGGACAATAGATGTAACACCCCACTTGGATAAGTGGACCGTTACATGAATTTATGGCGTGTCATCAAAGCATAAGGTAAATGTCCTAAAACATTAACTGACCATAAAGGATATACCAGAATCAAACATCGGTAATCCAAACATAAGCTCAAAACATGAAAAGTAAAAAAAACTGAAGGAAAGGACTAAATAATGTCCAAATAAGCAGAATAATGTAAGAAGTGCATAAAGTAAGAAGTCTGGATAGCTTCCATTAAAATGCACATGCTCTCAGAATCGTAAGAGCGTCCTGGTGTACCTGCCGTTAGAACATGAAAGGAACTACGGCTGAGCATAACGCTCAGTGAACAGATATAAAGCATGATAAGAAATACTGAAATGAAGCAGATGATACGATACTGAAACTGTAAGACTGATAAGTAAAGTTGTTGCGGAAATCTGTATATAATATGAAAAGTATGATTTATAAATAATAAAACTGAACTGTTATCTGTTAAATCTGAAAACATGCATTTACTGTATTTAAATTGCCAGAGCTTATATAGGTCATGTGTTGTAACAATGGTGCATGAATAACTAGAGGGGTGACCTCATCATGCTGTAGAGGGGTGACCTCTAAATAACTGTAGAGGGGTGACCTCTAAATACTGTGTTGGGTGGAGGGATCAGCTCCAATGTGAAGGATGTAGAGCACACACCACATTCACCCTGATAACTTGTAAACTGATAAGCCTAGGATGCATCCATACGCCCCACTAAACATACTGATAAAATGGCCAAACTGAACATGAGTGGAACGATGCAGGATATCACTCTCCTGCATGTGAGTCACGACACCGGTGCCTCTAGTGCCATGGTTACGGTACCTCCGTAACTAGTACATAAACTGGTCATGCTTGTATATAATGCTCAGGCAATATCTTAGTTATTTAAATAATTTCTGATAATTTATAACATGTACTGGGGAAAACATTTGGCTTCAGACGGGGAATCCTAATCATGCATAGAAGGGAAGTCCTTACTGAAAGGACGGAAAATCTGTTCCTTGATCGAAACGAAAGAGGCAAATAATAGTAGAGAGATAGGAATATCCGTACCTTGGATGATCAAAACGTTTTATTCGATGCCCAACTTATACGCCCGTCGATAGTCTACAATAATATATAAGCTAGTATTACAATATTTTACTTATTCAAAATTAATTCCATGCATGTTATCATTATTATTTATGTTCATGTGCATACTTCTGATTCTTTCCCTTGAGGCGTTAGAATACCGAACAAGGATGATATACTTCATCTATAATACATATATTTAAGTAGCTGGCTAATCAGCCAATATGATGACCAAAAGTTATTTACGTCAAATCAAGATGGTGATTTTGTATCAAGATGATGAAAGTTAAATTTTACCTATAATAGATACTCTGATTAGCTTAAATAGACACCAAATCCAACCCGCGAACGGTGAACGCCATAGACCCGATGACGAACAGGACATTAACTCGAACATGAACTGAAAGAGTTTAAGAAGATCGGTCCAACCTCGACACTTGCATGTGCCCGAAAAGATGCGCCAAAACACTATAGTTACAGGAGAATGACCAAAACGTCTTCACAAACATGGGATCGAACTTAAACCAAACAGTTCCTAAGCTCGAACAACCCGGCGTAAAATGTACACGCACTCAAAACCAGATTTTGATGCACTACGACACCCTTGTTTGTCAAATATTGTATTTGTCGATGTGAATGTAGCTGTATATATGCGCACAAGGGATGGAAAAGAAATCACAAGAAATCACATTTTAATTCCAAACCGTGTGGAATGAAGGACACAGACATTTATTTTAAGAAGCGTATTCAATGGTAGTAAATGAGTATTTTTATATGACCGAGTCTATTATTATAAAATGTGTTAAGTCAAATATTTTGTTGTCTTTTTATTTGGTAAGATATTTCCATATGTTTTAATAGAATGTTATTTTAAAATTATACCATGAATAATTACGAAACAATTCTTTTATTTTACTTGCTAAAATATTTTACGTAATAATGAATGTATACCATTATTAACATTAGACATTAAGTCGCTTAAATTTACGGGTTTTACAACTCTTTCTCTCTAAAAAAAATAATTCGTCCTCGAATTAAGGATGCGATAATGCTGTGGTTTTACAATTCTTCCCCTCTAAAAAAAAAAGAAAATTCGTCCTCGAATTAAAGGTAATAAGCTGGTGGAGTTACAAAAGCTGAAAGGACATATCTGCTGAAAGAGCATGAAGGCTGAAAAGACATATAAGCTGAAGGACCGTTCGTCCTCGATTTAGAACATACTGCTGCTAAAAGGTGTAACGTGACATGACTGGAGTGAACATGGAACGTAACCTGACTGAGAGAACTTAACTGGATTTATTGAAGGAAAGTGATGAGAGGTCCGGATGGACTCCTTTGTTTCGAGTGGCTTCCCGCTCGAGACGATTCCTTCAAGGGTCTAAACATAATAAAATCTTGGTCCTGATGACCCTGTCCTGATGATGCTGAATAGTTTCTGGTTTCATACTTAAGATGGATTTTTTGAATCTGATAGACTGAATAACCATAGCATGTATGATACATGAAACGGTACGTGAAAATATTCTGAAAGATAACATTTATATCTCTGGGTAAGCTGGTGAAAATATATAGAGACAAACTACGTGAACAATTGTGAACGTGCTACGTGAGCAATTGTGAACGTGCTTCACGATTATATGAGGAACACTGGCATGGAATATATCGTTAATGTGATACATGAACATACTATGAACGTGATACTAGGACATATCATGAACGTATGCTGACTGAGGAATAAATGCCAAACGATACGGCCTGAGATGTGAAACGTCTGCCTGGTTATGGAATAGTTGTGCTAAACTTGAGTCTGATTTCTCAAGCTTTCTGTAACCGTATTCGGCAATAAACTGAGAAACGTGTATCGTGAAATGGCACACGAACTTGAACATGAACAATGTTATGAGCACAAACGTGAGCTTAAATCACGAGATAGCATAAAAGATGAACTGAAACAGCATCATACTGCGAATGAGACGTAAACGTGAAAGTGAAATAAACATGAACTTAAAGTGGGCGTAAACATACACTTGATCGTGAACATGAATTCTGTCTGATATGATGGTCGATGGAAAGCCTTGAATTCGTACGATTTACTGCCGTATTTCTAAATTTTTTGCAGATCTGCTACCGCGTGATCCTTTCGGATGAAAGAAACGCGCAGGCTGATTACATGGTTGACGATAAATTAGATAGTATCATACTTTTCTGAGTTCTGTGGTAAACTGATAATAATCCTCATGAGATCTTGTCACATTTCTGTTCCGAATTATAAGGGTTGTAATAACTCGCTAGCATGACGGTGCTCTATTTTAAACATGCTAGAATGGCAGGCATCTAGGTATGAACATAGCTGCATCAATGTGTGATACCGCTTCTATCAAAATTCTGCCTGGGATATGTGACATTCTGGTGGAAATCTGGTTGAATAGCCATGGAAGAATTTTTTTAGTGAGCCTGTCAGCAATTTCTGCGGTAGCAGCCAATTGAGTTCTAGAAAAGTTTGTACTTCGTTCACAGGCGTCGGTCGGGACCATTAGGTGATGGCCTTCACCTTCGCATGATTGTCTGAAATTTCTTTCTGCTGAAATAGGGTGGCTCAGAAATGCCACTCAGTTCAAGTGAAATTTATATCTGGAAAGTTGTGTATAAAAATTACTCCTATTGAAGATTATGTGCAACTGTGAGAAGATGAGTCTCGTGTTCTTCTCTAGCATTAGGCAGATCAGAATGTGATCAATGAATATACTGATGATATTGCCTAAGAGTCATGGAAAAATTTTATTCATAATTTCATAATATAGCTGGAGCATTAGGGAGCTCAAAAGTATAAAATTAGAATTTTTAGAGAGACAACATCAGTCTAGAAACGTCATGTTCTTTCTCTCACCACTGATGGTAGCATGATCGGAAATTTGTTCTGGAAAATATTTAAGACATCGTAGCAGATCAGATAAACCTACTATTTATGAAATGAACATTGATTAAGAATGGTGATCTTGTCAAAAATTTTAGTGGTCGATACATGATCTCATGTTGTCGACCTTCTTTCAGATAGACAGAAATGATACACCTCCTTGTGGTGTGCTAGGGCGAATAAAGCCTCGTTCTAGTAACTTTTGCAGCAGTTCCTGCAACTCTTTTAACTTAGTTGAAGCCCTGGAATAAAGAGTTCTGAAAATAGTTTATGTCCTTGAGACAAGCTCAGTGTTAAACTCTGTCTCGTGGTTAGGAAGAAATTTCTGGAATGACATCTAGAAATTTTAGTATAATCTGCTGATCATGGATTCGAGAAATTTTAGAAGTGAATTTATAACTGGTAGCTAAAAGTCTTTGTAGCTATGGACTGATAAGTCACGCGCTTGTAAGGCAGAAATAATTTGTACTGATTTTTTTGACAGAAGTATAATGAATATATTCGGGATTTAGTAAGACGGATCTTGTCGTTAACTGAAAGGAAAACTTTAATAAAAATGGGTGGTACTGCGGAATGTTTTCTTGCTGAGAGACAGGTAACTACCTGATTCAAAATAAAGCTGGCATAGGAACATGTGAAGTAAACATGGTGATTTTTCACTGAATCTGTTCGTCTGTAACCTCACAGAGTGAATGTTGCGTGTTTAACCTGAATCATACTCTAGTGGTGGTGGCTAAAATTTCAAAAGATCTGGTTCATGCGTGGCATAATAGAACGGGTATACCCCTTTCTGAAAGGTACCCTGAATTACTGAGGGTCTCGCTTGGAAACATACTGGAGTTAGGAGTTTTGACTCGTACTCTGAGAAGATATTCGTATGACGTGTATCAGGATTGGTGTCCTAGTGTCTTCTGAAACGATACTTGAGAACTGTGTCTTGACCGTTGTCTGGACATGTATTTTAGTGGATGAATCTGGACAAAACTGACAATTTTTTTTTTTTTTGTAATTTCTAGGATTGGCGGACCGGTTAGACTACTGACCTCTTGTATTTCTGGTCACGTCTGTTCCGGAGTTCCGATGGTACTGACTGATTAGTTATAAGTATGATGGTTGTCACTATTGCTTTGTCTGTCACTTTATAACGGTCATTATCATGACCGTGATTCATGTAACTATTATGCTGAGTGGCCGGCTGGGTTCCGGTTCCCACTCTTCCGAATGAACGGTTAGTTGAGTGAAGTGTGACATCTTATTGAGAAAGTAAAAGCCTGGAATAGAATGGTAGTGTCAGATGGTAGAAGTTTATTCTCGTCAAACATTTCAAATCTATAGTTTTCGTCCTTGTTCTGCAGAGTCTTCATAGTATAAACAGCATCCGCATCTTGAGAATTCTCCAAAGTATCAGCAGCATCGGCATTTGTGAGGTCTTCAAAGTGTTAACAGCCTCATCATCTGGCAAAATCTTCAACTCACGAGCAGCATCAACATCTGGTAGAATATCGACAAGTGGGAATGCATGAGATGATTGAGGATCGATTAACAATATCCATGGAGTAGGGTACCTGGAGTACACCTGGACTACTGTACATGAATTACAAAATGAATACTGCACATGGAGCATATCTGAGACACTGTACGTGAAGTACACATGAAATACTGTACATGGAGTATAACTGAGACACTGTACATGGGGTACATATGGAATATTGTACATGGAACTGGTGGGAATTTTATGGGATGATCGATACTGGTGTCGCTTGTCTGACATTATCAAAGAAATAAATTGATTTAAACTGTAGTAAACTGAAGTGAAAGGGTTAACATGATAGGCTGATAGTTTCTGCGTATACTTAATGCTGGTTGTATAGAGGATAAAAAGTATGATTAAACGGAGTTTCATCAACGTTCAGTATAAAGACATGATTGATAAGACCAGAACATGATTTATCATGAAATAGTATTTTACTGTATTTCTTATGTATCTTAGCATGAAACATTATCATTCTGTTGAAAACATAATCCTTATAAGGAAACATGAAACTGAATCCGCCTAAAGGCGACATCAGCTTGAAATTGTGAAACTGGATTGTTACAAAGAACATAAGAGTATGATCAACTGAGTTTTAACAACAACTGGTGTGGATGGCTATAGTTCAATCCACATCATTCAAAGAAGAAAACATGTGATGGGTGATTCTGGTTCGATCCATACTTGTCAAAATTTCATGGGAACTGTCATGTATAGAAATTTACAATCTGGGACTAAACATGGTTGGTTGTAGTCCAATTCATACTTGTCAAACTTTATAAAATATCATGATATGTGCAAAGGTGAACATCTATGGTTCAGTTCACAAAACATCATTTGGCTGAAAAGCATAAAATTTGACTTGAGAAATGCTGAACGTTTATGGCCGGTTCACCAAGTAATATTTGACTGAAAACATGAATCCATCACGAGTAAGGGTAAACGCCTATGGTCAGTTTACTAATACAAAATCTGAACGGCAAGGGTGAACGCCTGTGGGTCGGTTCACCAAAACAAAATTCGTAGAAAAGCACATGCGACAAAATATGGCCAGTCCTGTACCAACCTTTTACTTAGTCAAAACTTTAAGAAAACTGACTGATGATTGAAGAAAACTGACTGATAGATGAATGAGAAACATGAAAGATAACAACGCTAAAATCTGGGAAGTTCCTGGTGACTACCCACTAGTCGCAGGTCAAGTTTTAGAGCCTACAGGTCGAACCTTGCGCTCTGATACCATAATTGTAACACCCCACTTGGATAAGTGGACCGTTACATGTATTTATGGCGTGTCATCAAAGCATAAGGTAAATGTCCTAAAACATTAACTGACCATAAAGGATATACCAGAATCAAACATCGGTAATCCAAACATAAGCTCAAAACATGAAAAGTAAAAAAAACTGAAGGAAAGGACTAAATAATGTCCAAATAAGCAGAATAATGTAAGAAGTGCATAAAGTAAGAAGTCTGGATAGCTTCCATTAAAATGCACATGCTCTCAGAATCGTAAGAGCGTCCTGGTGTACCTGCCGTTAGAACATGAAAGGAACTACGGCTGAGCATAACGCTCAGTGAACAGATATAAAGCATGATAAGAAATACTGAAATGAAGCAGATGATACGATACTGAAACTGTAAGACTGATAAGTAAAGTTGTTGCGGAAATCTGTATATAATATGAAAAGTATGATTTATAAATAATAAAACTGAACTGTTATCTGTTAAATCTGAAAACATGCATTTACTGTATTTAAATTGCCAGAGCTTATATAGGTCATGTGTTGTAACAATGGTGCATGAATAACTAGAGGGGTGACCTCATCATGCTGTAGAGGGGTGACCTCTAAATAACTGTAGAGGGGTGACCTCTAAATACTGTGTTGGGTGGAGGGATCAGCTCCAATGTGAAGGATGTAGAGCACACACCACATTCACCCTGATAACTTGTAAACTGATAAGCCTAGGATGCATCCATACGCCCCACTAAACATACTGATAAAATGGCCAAACTGAACATGAGTGGAACGATGCAGGATATCACTCTCCTGCATGTGAGTCACGACACCGGTGCCTCTAGTGCCATGGTTACGGTACCTCCGTAACTAGTACATAAACTGGTCATGCTTGTATATAATGCTCAGGCAATATCTTAGTTATTTAAATAATTTCTGATAATTTATAACATGTACTGGGGAAAACATTTGGCTTCAGACGGGGAATCCTAATCATGCATAGAAGGGAAGTCCTTACTGAAAGGACGGAAAATCTGTTCCTTGATCGAAACGAAAGAGGCAAATAATAGTAGAGAGATAGGAATATCCGTACCTTGGATGATCAAAACGTTTTATTCGATGCCCAACTTATACGCCCGTCGATAGTCTACAATAATATATAAGCTAGTATTACAATATTTTACTTATTCAAAATTAATTCCATGCATGTTATCATTATTATTTATGTTCATGTGCATACTTCTGATTCTTTCCCTTGAGGCGTTAGAATACCGAACAAGGATGATATACTTCATCTATAATACATATATTTAAGTAGCTGGCTAATCAGCCAATATGATGACCAAAAGTTATTTACGTCAAATCAAGATGGTGATTTTGTATCAAGATGATGAAAGTTAAATTTTACCTATAATAGATACTCTGATTAGCTTAAATAGACACCAAATCCAACCCGCGAACGGTGAACGCCATAGACCCGATGACGAACAGGACATTAACTCGAACATGAACTGAAAGAGTTTAAGAAGATCGGTCCAACCTCGACACTTGCATGTGCCCGAAAAGATGCGCCAAAACACTATAGTTACAGGAGAATGACCAAAACGTCTTCACAAACATGGGATCGAACTTAAACCAAACAGTTCCTAAGCTCGAACAACCCGGCGTAAAATGTACACGCACTCAAAACCAGATTTTGATGCACTACGACACCCTTGTTTGTCAAATATTGTATTTGTCGATGTGAATGTAGCTGTATATATGCGCACAAGGGATGGAAAAGAAATCACAAGAAATCACATTTTAATTCCAAACCGTGTGGAATGAAGGACACAGACATTTATTTTAAGAAGCGTATTCAATGGTAGTAAATGAGTATTTTTATATGACCGAGTCTATTATTATAAAATGTGTTAAGTCAAATATTTTGTTGTCTTTTTATTTGGTAAGATATTTCCATATGTTTTAATAGAATGTTATTTTAAAATTATACCATGAATAATTACGAAACAATTCTTTTATTTTACTTGCTAAAATATTTTACGTAATAATGAATGTATACCATTATTAACATTAGACATTAAGTCGCTTAAATTTACGGGTTTTACAACTCTTTCTCTCTAAAAAAAATAATTCGTCCTCGAATTAAGGATGCGATAATGCTGTGGTTTTACAATAGACTTCGTCTTGAGTCTTTTTCTTCGATAAAACCCGTGCAATCCCATGTTTTCTTCAATATTCATCCGGTTGGCTCTGAAAACACAATAAACACAAAAACCACGCATAATTCCAAACAAATGATATTAAATACGCGTTTTGGTCTCGTTTTAGCCAGAATTAAGTGGTAAAAGGATGGGTGTTTTCACACCTATCACTAGTCATGCATGTATATGGCTTTAGGTATTCTAATTAAACATAAGCAATTCAAAAACATACAAAACATATACTGGGGAAAACAGTTGGCTGCATACAGGGAATCCTAATAAGGAAGAATGTCCATACTAAAAGGACGGAGAATCCGTACCTTGTGTCCAGTGAACGAAGAAGACGAACGGAAGATAGTCCAACTTCAGTATCACTAATGCTACATAAATAATATACGTATAAGGATCTGATTACTGAGTACATAACTGGTTTATATCATGTCTTAGCTTGTTTTCTATGTTCATGTCATATCTTACTGATTTCAGTTTATACTGTGTTTATCATGTATTTTGTCTATTCTGATTAAGTATTACTTGCCTTTCATGTATTATTATACTTGTGTGTAATAATAAGTAACTTTTTTAAAATAGCAGGTTTTCCTAAAATAGAAAGTTTCCAAAAATAGAAACTTTTCCAAAAACAGAAAGTTTCCAAAAATAGATTTACTGCTTAAAATAGATAAGTTTCTAAAAATAGAAAGTTTCCATAAATAGATTAGTTGCCTTAATTAAATAAGTTTCTAAAAACAGAAAGTTTCCATAAATAAAAATAAGCTGGATTATTAAACTAATTATATAAGCTTAAGTGTTTACTGATTAATATTCTAAGTCATGTAATTAAATAGTATAGTTTATTAATTATTTCATGTAAATTAAATAAACTATAGGTTAAAGTATTTAATTAAATATGACATGGTTTAATTAAATAAAGGTAAAAATACTTAGGTTAACACATGTATTATTATCTATTAATAATATAACCTAAGTCATGTAAATTAATTAATTGTAAATCATGATTTTAATAATTAATTAATTATATAGTCTAATTAAATGGAAATTATTTAGGTTAAAATTCATGTATTAATAATAAAATTAATAACCTAAGTCATGTAAATTAAATTAATCATGTTCATGTTTTTAATTAAGTTAATTTAAGTCTTGTAAAAAAAACAAATAAACTTGTACATATAATTAATCTTGCAAAAAGTAACCCATGAACCGAACCGTGTTTTAATCTAAATATGTGTGAACCGGACCCGTTTTAACCTGTGAACCGGACCTAATTGCACCCTTGGTCAAACCTAGCCGCCGGCTAGCATGGGTTCCCACCGGCTAGCCAGTGTTTCCCCTGCTGTCGTGGCCTTCGGTTCCCCCTACTTTCCTTAATTAGCCACCGGCATAAGCCGGTGGTGGTTTTTGGTTCTATCCGAGACCCACCCGACACCAACATAACCCGACCAAGGTCGGGGTTCCTCTTTCTTTCTACTGCCGAGACACAAGACACCAAACCGAGACCTTGAGGTCTCGGTGGTGCGAATTAAAAACAAACCGAGACCCCCTTGGGGCTCGGTTCATGCGTCGGCCACAAAACAAACACCCCTTAACCATTAGTTAATTTACCCCCATGTTTAATTACGTGTTTAATAACTTGTTTTTAAAACATTCATGATTCATGTGTTCTTTATTTAATTAAAAACATAAAAAGAAAAAGGTTTAGGGTTATACCGATCGCGTGAATCAAGGAGGATGAACACACTAACAATCCTTGCAATAAATCAACACCAAAAATCAACCAAACACACCTTGTGTGTGTGTTAAACCCGGCGGCCAAGAACAAGGAGAAAGGAGAAAAAGATTTTAGGGTTTCTTGTTTTTTCTAAATTTTGTTATTATGAAAATAACTTTCTCCCAAATTCTTGTTTAGTAAAAATAAATGGCTTGGACCTTGTTTCTTGTTGTGTCCGCGGGTAAGGGGGCCACAAGAGGTAACCCGAACATTTTCTGTGTCTAAATAATAAGTTTGTTCTCGTGTTCGTGTTTTACGTGATTTAATTAGTTATCGTTCGTGACTTAATCTATTTATTCGTGATCGTAATAAATATACGTACATACGTAATACTAAGCTCGTGATTAATTTACGTTCATGATTTCATGTTCGTATGTTCGCGATTATAATTATTATTGAAATAATTATCGTGTCTTACTATGTAATAAATATTTATCGTGATATAAAACATACGTAATACTTTCATTTCTAATTGGTGAAACGTAAACGTGCTATAAAAGGAAAGTTTTAATCATGTACGTACGATTATATGTGTACTGTTCATGGTAAAAGCGTGCGGGTTTTAGAACTCTTCCCCCTTAAAAAGAATAATTCGTCCACGAATTATAGGTAACGTAAACTAAAAGAGAAACATTACCCGAATCAAATTGAGAGAGTATGTAAGATAAAAGGACATGCAGGGGACATGATAGAAAGAACGTGGAACGTGACATGGCTAAAAGGATATGGAACGTGACGTGACTAAAATAGTCTTACTGAATTACAGAAAGATGAGAGGATAAAATCCGGATGGACTCGTCCGTTTCCAAGTGGCTTCCCTCTCGGAACGGTTCCTCCACAAGATCTTGACAAAACTGATAAATCTTGGTCCTCCTTACCTTGACTTGAAAATACCTAGAATTCGTTGTCATCTACGTGAGATAGATCCCCTGAATTCGATCGAGAAAATAAGAGTTAACGTGCAAGGGTAGCTGAAACATTATGATGCGAAATAATCTAACCTAACTGATAATTAGCAATGATACGCGAGACATATTGAAACGTAGTACGTGAAAAATTTTGAACGTGATACGTGAAGAATTTTGAACGTGATACGTGGAGATATGGTAAGTGTAGTATGAGCAAACATATCGTGATCAATGATACCTGTAACATATCTTGAACGTGCTATGAGGAACGTGGAATGAACATGACATGTGAAACATATCGTGAACATGGAATACCACTGCGGTACATCAAGCGCTACAAGGTGAGACGTGGAATGTGACGTGAAACGTCTATCTGAGGATAGGGAGTTATACTAAACTTGGGTCTGGTCTCTCAAGTTCTTGCAAAACTTCCCAGAACGAAAATGAACGTAAAAGCGTAAGCTAGGATACGATCATGAACGTGAATAGTGTCATGAACGTGAGCATGAAAACAAGTCGTGAACGTAAATAAGGATCACAAAAACAAACCTTTGTCTGGCCCGTTAGCTGAGGGATTTCCAAGTGATCGGATGAGTCTTGGCCGGAACACGTCCGATCAATCTGCGGGTTCTGAAATCCTTAGGATGTATGGATTCTGCAGACTTGGTGAAACTGTTGACAATAACCCGGATAGCACCATGCTTCTTCTGAGTTTGCGTTAATCTGGTAACCAAAATCCATGAGGATCTTGTCCCATTTTTTTTATCACAATTCCGATGGTGGATAAACATCCCAGTCAGTTGGTGTTCTATCATAGCCTGTTGTTATGTCGGGTACTTAGATATGAACGTAACTGTATCTTGCTTCGTAGAAACTTTATACATAGAATATTTACGGAACTATAAGTATCCGAAATTAGAGTTCTCTTAGCGTAGGATTTTCTGGCACACCTAATGTAGTGTAGGTTTCTCACCTTTACGCATAAGCTGAGTCATGGTAAGATTATCTATGCGAATCCATGTGATTCAGCGTGTCACTATAATCAACCAGAATTTATATTGAGAATTTCAGGGTGAAATTTCTCCTGTCGTAGAATTTGCAACATAGTGTAAATATGGTCTCCCTGATCTTCTCTAGACTTTAGAGAAGGTTAGGTTGTCATAGATGAAAACACTGATGAATTTGTTTATGAGTTCATGTAAACTCAATTTATTAAGCCTATAATGCTGCTGGAGCATTTATGAGACTAAAACACAATCATTAGTCTAACATGAACGAGTCGTGTACGAATAACAGTCATGGACATGTCCTGCTCTTTCTCTCGTCACTGTTGGCAACATGATCATGAATCCGATCTTGGAAAGTGCTTAACACCCTAAATGAATCTGATCTTGTCAATACGTGGAGGAGAGTAACAGTTATGAATGGTGATTTGTTTAAGATCGACGGTAGTCGACACATAATCTCATGTTACCGTCCTTCTCCTTGAAGGTTCTTCTGGAGTATATGGGAAGATTTTGGAATAATCCGCTGGTTATGCGTAAAAGGACTTCAATGGTCGTGTCTTAACTGACAGCTAGAAAATTTAGTAGTCAAGGCTAACAAAGCACATGCTTGTAAGCATAGATAATTTGTACAGATTTTCCTGATGGAAATCAAGCTGCATGTATTCAGGAGCTTGGACATTACTGTACATGATCATGAATCGTAGCATGGTGTGCTGTTCATAGTCCATAATTAGGATGAAATTCAACTCGCATCTGTCCGAGGTAATGCGTTAGCAGTTTGAACCTTATCATTAGGATGAAGGAAAACCTTCGTATACTTGGAGAATACGAATGGCGTCCTTTATGGTCATGAATATATGAAATACGGGTGCAAGAGATGAAAGTGTCGTCGAGCAATCGTGACAGATCTTACTGATACGACGTTGATGATACTAAAATTATTGTGGCCTGATTAATACATGGCACAACAAAATGGATATACCCTTGGAGGGTACCTTGAATTTCTTAGAAATGTTCCATAATTGGACGTGAGTCATGTGTCTTGACTCGTGTCTTGGGAAATGTAAGCATGACATGTGTCTTGACTGGTGTCTTGACATGTGTCTTCAGAAAGTACACGTGAGACATGTGTCTTGACTGATGTCTTGACATGTATCTCGAGATGTGAAACAAATAGAACTATAAATATTAGGTTATTATGCCAAAATTGGTGGATCGGTTGGACCACTGATCCTTTGTATTTCTGATCACGTCCGTGGCCGGAGCTTCGGTTGCGATTACTAGGATAGTTATTGTCATAGTAGTGGTTACTATCGTCTTGTTTGTCAGTTCCATGACGGTCATTCTAATGAATGTGATTCATGTAACTATTCAGCTAATCAGCTGAGTGGCTGGCTAGTACCGGTTTGCACTCATATGACTAAAATGAAAACTGAATGACGTGTGACATGTAACTAAGAATTAGGATCAATGATTGATGAAAATCGTCTAATGGTGAAGCATCTTCTCGTCTAATTGCTTTGCTCTGACGCCTTTGTCTTCGTCTTGTAGGATCTCCAGGTTGTGAACAACATCCGCATCTCGTAGCGTCTCCAAACATCAGCAACATCAACCTTTAGTAACATCTCCAAGTTATGAGCGGCATCAGCAATCTTGTAGAATATCAGCAAGTGAACATACGCCTGAGATGATTCAGAATCGACTAGCGAATAATCGTGAAGTATGGCAATTGAAATACACATGGATTAAGGTACGTGTAATACACATGGAATACGGTACATGGAGTACATACGGAATGCACATTAAATGATCGGTATGGGGTCGATCATTTGTCATGGTTTTAAAGGAAATATAATCGGTTAAACGGTTAGAAATACCATCATGATAACCTGGCAATGCCAGTATATACCTCATTCTGGGTGCATGGAGAAATGCTAACTGTGGTTAAACGAATTTCAACGATGATTTTCCTGAAAGCATGATTAATGAAAACCGACCATGACTATCATGAAAGTAGGATTTAAATGAATTCCAACAGTGTCTTGCATGAAAGCATAAACAACAAAAGAGACGTAAGACATAATCACGTGAAGACGAAGCCATCATGAAGGAACATGAAACAACTTAACATGAAGGAGTATATAACATAATCAACATGAGACTGAAGTTAACCATGACAGTATGAAAGCATACTTGACATAAAAACATAGTAACTTATGAGGGGACATGAAAAAAATGTATGCTTATAAATCATGAGAAAAATTTTATGCATGAAAACAGTGCATGAATACATGATGCAGTTTATAAAAACCTTTATATGCGCGAGGGGACGCCTATGGGTTGGTCCCAAAACAAAAGACTTGGCGAGGGGACGCCTATGGGTCGGTCCCAAAGTTAAAAGTTTCGATAAAAGCACATGCGACTAAATAGGGCCAGTCCTGTACCAACCATTACTTAGTCAAAATTCCTGCAGCAATGATACATGAAACATAAATAAGTAAAAATCATCTGTCAAAACTTATTAGAAAAAAAATTTATGTGGCTAATTATGAACTACTGGGGTTCAATCCACATAGCCACAGTTCACGGGGAACATCATGCATGAAACAATGAAACATAACTAAATATGAATGACGGTTGTCCATCCATATTAGTAAAACAATATCGATGAAAACATCAAGGTTAAAACATCAAGGTGCTAAAAACATCATGGTTAAAACAACAATGCGCTGAACACATCAACAAGCGTTGGCTTAGGAAGCTCCTGGTGACTACCAACTAGTCACAGGTCAAGTTTTAGAGCCTATAGGTCGAAGCCTTGGGCTCTGATACCATAATTGTAACACCTCATTTTAATAAATGAAATGTCATGCGTGATTATGGCGTGTCATCAAAGCATGCAAGGTAATATGTAGTAAACATACATGACCATAGGGAAAACTGAATCAAACATCGGTTCCCAAACATAAGCCCAAAACATAAATAAATTAAATGAACAAAAGGAAGACTAAGCAAGAATAAATATATCAAGGCATGAGGAGAAGAAGTCTAAGGTAACTCTCATCCTATGCGTGTCCTCCAAATGCTCCAGTTCAACTTTAGGTACCGGCCGTTTTGGGACATGGAAAGGAAAGTAACGGCTGAGCATAACGCTCAGTGCACGGATATACGACATAGTATGAATGGCTGAAACATAAATAAGACTAATAGCAGCGGATATGTATTAAGTCCTGGAAAACCTGGAATAACTTAGTAAAATTGGTCTTATAGTTTGAAAAGCCTTATGTTTATCTTATAAAAACTGTTTAACATGTTAACCATTAAGCAAATATAGGTCATAAAATATCAACGTGCATGAATACTTGGAGGGGTGACCTCGTCATACAAATTAGAGGGGCTGCCTCTAATTTAATATACTGTTTTGGTAGGAGGGATCAGATCCTTGTGAAGGATGCAAGGCACACACCACATTCACCTGAATAATCTGCTGAAAACATGTAAACTAGGATTCACCCATACTCCCCACCTGATAATAATAATATGGCCAAAAGCTGAAGGGACGCCACGAGCTACCACTCCGTCGTGGTGGAGTCATAACACTGGTGCCTCCAGTGTTATGGTTATGGTAGCTCCATAACTAGGTGAAACTGGTCATGCATGTATATGGCTTTTGGTATTCTAATTTAACATAAGCAACTCAAAAACATATCAAACATATACTGGGGAAAGCAGTTGGCTGCATACGGGGAATCCTAATAAGGAAGAATGTCCATACTGAAAGGACGGAGAATCCGTACCTTGTGTCCAGCGAACGAAGAAGACGAGCGGAAGAGAGTCCTACTTCGGTATCACTAATGCTACATAAATAATATACGTATAAATATCTGATTACTGAGTACGTAGCTGGTTTTATATCATGTCTTAGCTTGTTTTCTATGTTCATGCCATATCTTACTGATTTCAGCTTTATACTGTGTTTATCATGTATTTTGTCTATTCTGATTAAGTATTACTTGTCTTTCATGTATTATTATACTTGTGTGTAATAATAAGTAACTTTCTAAAAATAGCAGGTTTTCCTAAAATAGAATGTTTCCAAAAATAGAAATTTTCCAAAAATAGAAAGTTTCCAAAAATAGAATGTTTCCAAAAATAGAAAAATTCCAAAAATAGATTTACTACTTAAAATAGATAAGTTTCTAAAAATAGAAAGTTTCCATAAATAGATTAGCTGCCTTAATTAAATAAGTTTCTAAAAGTAGAAAGTTTCCATAAATAGAAATAAGCTGGATTATTAAGCTAATTATATAAGCTTAAGTGTTTACTGATTAATATTCTAACTAATCTAATTAAATAGTATAGTTTATTAATTATTTCATGTAAATTAAATAAACTATAGGTTAAAGTATTTAATTAAATATGACATGGTTTAATTAAATAAAAGTAAAAATACTTAGGTTAAAACATGCATTATTTTCTATTAATAATATAACATAAGTCATGTAAATTAATTAATTATAAGTCATGATTTTAATAAATAATTAGTTATATAGTCTAATTAAATGGAAATTACTTAGGTTAAAATTTATGTATTAATAATAAAATTAATAACCTAAGTCATGTAAATTGAATTAATCATGTTCATGTTTTTGATTAATTTAATTTAAGTCTTGTAAAAAAACAAAATAAACTTGTACATATAATTAATCTTGTAAAAGGTAACGCATGAACCGAACCGTATTTTAATCTAAACATGTGTGAACCGGACCCGTTTTAACCCGTGAGCCGGACCTAATTGCACCCTTGGTCAAACCTAGCCGCCGTCTAGCATTGGTTCCCACCGGCTAGCCGGTGTTCCCCCTGCTGCCGTGGCCTTCGGTTCCTCCTGCTTTCCTTAATTAGCCACCGGCATAAGCCGGTGGTGGTTTTTGGTTCTAGCCAAGACCCACCCGACACCAACATACCCCGATCGAGGTCAGGGTTCCTCTTTCTTTCTGCTGTCGAGACACAAGACACCAAACCGAGACCTTGAGGTCTCAATGGTGCGAATTAAAAAAAAACTGAGACCCCCTTGGGGCTCAGTTCATGCGTTGGCCACAAAACAAACATCCCTTAACCATTAATTAATTTACCTCCATGTTTAATTACGTGTTTAATAACTTGTTTTTAAAATATTCATGATTCATGTGTTCTTGATTTAATTAAAAACATAAAAAGAAAAAGGTTTAGGGTTATACCGATCACGTGAATCAAGGAGGATGAACACACTAACAATCCCTGCAATAAATCAACACCAAAAAACAACCATACACACCTTGTTGTGTGTGTTAAACCCGACGGCCAAGAACAAGGAGAAAGGAGAAAAAGATTTTAGGGTTTCTTGTTTTTTTCTAAATTTTGTTATTATGAAAATAACTTTCTGCCAAATTCTTGTTTAGTAAAAATAAATGGGCTTGGCCCTTTTTTCTTGTTGTGTCCGCGCGTAAGGGGGCCCACAAGAGGTAACCCGAACATTTTTCGTGTCTAAATAATAAGTCTGTTCTCGTGTTCGTGTTTTACATGATTTAATTAGTTATCGTTCGTGACTTAATATATTTATTCGTGATCGTAATAAATATACGTACGTACGTAATACTAAGCTCGTGATTAATTTACGTTCATGATTTCATGTTCGTATGTTCGTGATTATTATTATTATTGAAATAATTATTGGGTCTTACTACGTAATAAATACTTATAAAACGTACGTAATACTTGTAATTCTAATTCGTGAAACGTAAACGTGTTATAAAAGGAAAGTTTTAATCATGTACGTATGATTATATGTGTAATGTTCATGGTAAAAGCGTGCGGGTGATAATGTTGATGACAACCCCAAAGATGAAAAGTGTCTCATGGCTCACACTTCTAAAGAGGTACTTTCCGAAACCGAGTATTTTAGCAATAATAGTTCTTCTCAAGATGTTAGTGAATTAGAAGGCCAATACAATAGCTTGCATAAGCTTAGTCTAAAATTTATTGAAAAGAACAAAGTGCTAAAATCTACTAGAACTAAGTTTGAAAGCGAGATTAGTGAGCTAAAAGAAAAATTAGCTAATCTTGTGAAAAATAAAGAAATAGACCTAGGATGCTTAAAATGTGAAAACCTTAAGAGCACCTCCATTAGACTTGAAAAGTTCATGAGATGTACTAATGCTCTTGATGATATGTTAAACAAACAAATTCATTCTTAGGAAAAAGGTTGGTTAGGATATAACACTAATGAAGCATCCACTAGTGAACCAAAACAAGTTAGGTTTTCAGAAAAACAGTCCCCTGCACGCGGTGCTCCAATATATGGGGCGGTTCCTTATCGCTATGGAACCGCCGATGGATATATGGAACCGCGGCCAGAAGATGATTTTTTGAAAATCCTGAACTTTCTGAAAAGTCAATTTTAGGTGAAGGACCAAAACATATTCTTATTAACAAGGTCAAAGTACCTATAATGCAAAAGCCTACTCTAGATAAATTCTACAAGCCCTTGAGTAAACCTATAATGGGAACTAGAAACTTATCTAGACAAACATCTACTCCTCCAAGAGTACAAAATGAATCTAAACCTAGAAGTAGAACACCTACGCCAAAAACAGATGATCATGCTAAACCACGACCTAGGAGTAAAACCCCAACACCTAGGAAGAATAATAATAATACTAGATCAAGATCAAACACACCTAGGAAAAACTATGGACAACAAAATGGCCATATGAATTGGAATAATTTTCAACAACAATACTTTTCCCCATGGGGGATGTCTCCTTCATTCATGCATCCTAACCAAATGCAAGGGATGTTTGGAACTAAAAATTTTAGACCCATGAGATATTGGGGACCAAATGTTTGATCTTGTGTGTTGTTACCTAGATATGCTTAGGAATCGATCTAGAGCCCGACGAGTGGATTAAGGATAGTGGTTGTTCTAAACACATGACGGGTAATCGAAGTTTGTTCTCACACTACAAAGCATATGATGGAGGTAACTTTACATTCGCTAGTAATAGACGTGGTAATATCATTGGCAAATGTACGGTCTCTCTTGACTCTATGACTATAGATAACGTAGAGCATGTAGATAACTTAGGTTTTAACCTTCTAAGTATAGGTCAAATTTGTGACAATAAGTGTAAGGTCATCTTCTCGGAATATGACAGTGAAATCGTAAAAGATGGAAAAGTCATTGGAAAAGGTGTTAGAAAGCATGGGCTTTATGTCATGAAGGTTAATAGGAAGTCAAAGGACAACTTATGTCTAGCGACTTTAGATGATAGTTCTACTCTTTGGCATAGGAGATTAGGTCACGCTAATATGCGTTTAATCCAATCTTTAGTCTCTAAGGAGTTGGTAAGACACCTCCCCAAGATGAAGTTTGATAGTCACTTTTGTGATGCTTGGAAAATTGGGAAGCAAGTTCACTCAAGTCACAAAGCCAAGAATTTGGTTTCGACCTCTCGGTGTTTAGAGCTCCTACATATAGATCTCTTTGGACCTTCCGCCATACGGAGTTATGGAGGTAACCTTTATATCCTGGTTATAGTTGACGACTATTCTTGATTCACTTGGACTAGATTTTTGGCATCTAAGAATGAAGCTTTCGATCACTTCGAAACCTTTAGTCGAAGAATTCAAAATCAACTAGGATGTTTAATTGTCTCTATTAGGACAGATCATGGTAGGGAATTTGATAATGAAGTGCAATTTGGTGCCTTTTGTGAAGCTCGTGGTATTACCCATAACTTCTCGGCTCCTCGCACTCCATAATCAAATAGGGTAGTTGAAAGGAAGAATAGGACCATCCAAGAGATGAGTAGGATGATGTTAAACGAGCAATCCTTGCCTCAAAAATTTTGGTGCAATGCCGTGGACACATCGACTTACATTCTCAACCGAACTCTTATTCGACCTTTTCTAGGAATGACCCCCTATGAGATTCTTAAAGGTAAGAAGCCCTCATTGGAATACTTTAGGGTGTTTAGAAGCAAGTGCTTCATTCTTAACACCAAAGACTACCTTACTAAGTTTGAACAAAAGTCTTACGAAGGTATCTTTTTAGGTTATTCTCAAACTAGGAAAGCCTACATAGTCCTCAATAGAACCTCGGGTGTAATTGAAGAATCACTTAACGTGACATTTGATGAAACCCCACCTTCTTCTAAGACACCACCTTTGGTAGATGATGACTTAGATGAAATAGACATAGTTAAAGCCAAAGATGTTAGAAACATAGGAGTTGAAGACCTTAGTGTTGAAAAGGGAGTAAATATTAAGGAGTCTAAGGATCATGCTTTTGATAACATCATAGGCGAATTAAATCAAAGGACCCTAAGATCTCAAGTCCAAAATCAAAGTAACTTCTTTTGTTTCGTCTCCTTGATTGAACCAAAGAATGTTAAAGAAGCTTTGATGGATGAGAGTTCGGTCATCGCTATGCAAGAAGAATTGAATCAATTCATTGCTAATGACGTTTGGGAACTTGTTCCTCCGCCTAAAAGTTCGACCATCATAGGAACCAAATGGGTATATAGGAATACGTTAGATGAGAATGGTGTTGTGTCTCGTAACAAGGCTAGACTTGTAGCTCAAAGCTATAATCAACAAGAAGGTATTGATTATGACGACACACACGTACCCATAGCTAGATTAGAATCCATTATAATCCTCTTAGCTTACGCTTGTGATTTTGTAACACCCCATTTTGATAAAAGGAATGTCACGCGTGATTATGGCGTGTCATCAAAGCATGCAAGGTATTATGTACTAAAACATACATGACCATAGGGAAAACCGGATTCAAACATCGGTTCCCAAACATAAGCCCAAAACATAATAAAGTAAAGGAAATGAGAAATGATTAAACATGTATAGGTATATGAAGGCAAAGGAAGAAGTCTATGACAGCTTCCATCCTATGCACGTCCTCCACGTGCTCGAGTCCTGCGTACCTGTCGTTTTGGGAACATGAAAGGAAAATGGCTGAGCATAACGCTCAGTGCACGGATATAAAAGTATAGCATGAATAATATAAGCATATAAGCATATAGCAGCGGAAAAGACTAAGTCCTGGATAACCTTAGATAACTTAGTAAAACTGGTTTTATAGTTTGAAAAGCCTTATGTTTATCTTATAAAATCTGTTTAACATGTTTACCATTAGCCAATATAGGTCATGAAAATATCAACGTGCATGAATACTTGGAGGGGTGACCTCGTCATGCAATTAGAGGGGCTGCCTCTAATTAATATAAGTTTGGGTAGGAGGGATCAACTCCTAGTGAAGGATGCAAGGCACACACCACATTCACCTGAATAATTTGCTGAAAACATGTAACCTAGGATGCACCCATACGCCTCACATAATAATAATAATAATATGGCCAAAAGATGAAGGGACGCCACGAGCTATCACTCCGCCGTGGTGAAGTCATGACACTGGTGCCTCCAGTATTATGGTTATGGTACCTCCATAACTAGGTGAAACTGGTCATGCATGTATATGGATTTAGGTATCTAATTAAACATAAGAAATTCAAAAACATATAAAACATATACTAGGAAAACAGTTGGCTGCATACGGGGAATCCTAATAAGGAAAGAATGTCCATACTAAAACGACGGAGAATCCGTACCTTGTGTCCAATGAACGAAGAAGACGAACGGAAGAGAGTCCTACTTCGATATCACTAATGCTACATAAATAATATAAGGGTATAAGTATTCTGATTACTGAGTACGTAACTGGTTTTATATCATGTCTTAGCTTGTTTTATATGTTCATGTCATGTTTTACTTATTTTATCGTTATGCTGTGTTTATCATGTATTATGTCTATTCTGATTAAGTATTACTTGTATTTCTTGTATTATTATACTTGTTGTGTAATAATAAGTAACTTTCTAAAAAATAGCAGGTTTCCTAAGATAGAAAGTTTCCAAAAATAGAAAGTTTCCAAAAATAGAAAGTTTCCAAAAATAGATTATTTCCAAAAATAGAAAGTTTCCAAAAATAGAAAGTTTCCAAAAATAGAAAGTTTCCATAAATAGATTAGCTGCCTCAATTAAATAAGTTTCTAAAAATAGAAAGTTTCCATAAATAGATTAGCTGCCTTAATTAAATAACTTTCTAAAAATAGAAAGTTTCCATAATTAGAAATAAGCTGGATTATTAAGCTAATAATATAAGCTTAAGTTTTACTGATTAATATTCTAAGTCATGTGATATATAGTATAGTTTATTAATTATTACATGTAAATTAAATAAACTATAGGTTATAAGATTTAATTAAATATAACATGATTTAATTAAATAAAAGTTAAAATAATACTTAGGTTAAAACATGTATTAATATTTATTATTAATATAACCAAAAATTAAATCATAAAATACTTAGGTTAAAATCATGTATTATTTATAATAATAATATAACCTAAGTATTGTCCAAATTAAATTAATTACATAGCATGTTAAATTAATTTAATTAAATCTTGTAATTATTTCACTTAAAAAAATAAATAATTAACTTGAAATATAAACCGTGAACCGAACCCGTGTTTTAAATCTAAACATGTCATGAACCGGTCCGTGAAACCTCTTGAACCGGTCCGTGAAACCTCTTGAACCGGACACCCTTAACCATGGCAAACCGCCAACGGTTTGAACCGGTGGTACGTGTGGTTCTATAGCCGAGACCCCCTAGACCACCAAGGCTAACCCCGGCATGCGTCGGGGTCCCTTGGATGCTTGCGGCCGAAACACCCCAACCAAACCGAGACCTTTTGGTCACGGTTGGTGGTGATCACACAACCACCGAGAGCATTGCTCTCGATTATACCCCTTAAACCATCTATTTTTAATACCCCTTGATTAGATCTAGATGTTTATTAACTTGTTTTTTTAAAAAACCCCATGATTAGATCTACATGTTTATTAATTTGTTTTTTTAAATCCCATGATTAGATCTACATGTTTATTAATTAGTTTTAATAACCTCATGATTTCATGTGTTTAGATCTAATAAAAAAATTAAAAAGAAAAGGTTTAAAGAATTACCGATTCGTGGATAACAAGGAAATTAATAACACGAACGATATTGCAATAATTGGATCTACCAAAATCAACCAAACACCCCTCTGTGGTGATTATATGTGGCAGCCAAAAGGAGAGAAAGGAGAGGCTAGGGTTTTGTATTTTTTCTAATTCTCTGTAAATGAAAACATGAACTCCCTTCTTTTCTATTTAGTTAAAAACAAAGGTGGGCTTGGCCCCCTTTGTTTGTTTGTGCCGTGAGTATGGGTGCCCACAAGGGGAACCCGTTATTTTGCCATGTTCGAATTATGTACGTGTTCTCGTGTCGTCTTTACGTGATTTAATTATTAATCGTTCGTGTCGTTAAATATATTTATACGTAATCGTAATAAATATACGTAAATACATAATACTAGGTTCGTGATTATTTACGTTCATGATTTTCATGTTCGTGATTATAATTATTGTTGATAATAATTATCGTGTCTTAATACGTAATAATACTTATCGTGTAGTAACACGTACGTAATACTTGTAATTCCTATTCGTGAAACGTAAACGTGCTAAATAAGGAAAGTTATAATCATGTACGTACGATTATATGTGTACTGTTCATGGTAAAAGCGTGCGAGTTATTCAACTCTACCCCCTAAAAAGAATAATTCGTCCCCGAATTATAGATAGAGTAAGCTGAAAGAGGGATATACCCGAATCAAACTAAGAGGGTATGTAAGATGAAAGGACATGCAGGTGACATGGTAGAAGGAACGTGAAACGTGACATGTCTTGAAAGGACATGGAACGTGACGTGACTGAAAGGACATATCTAAACGATAAGAGAAAAACGGATAAGAAGTCCGGATGAACTTGTCCGTTTCCAAGTGGCTTCCCTCTTGGAATGGTTCCTTCTCAAGATCTTGACACAATGGTAAATCTTGGTCCTCCTGACCTTGACTTGAAAACACGAAGAGTTCTTTGTCATCTACGTAAGATAGATCCCCTGAATTCGATCGAGGAAATAAGAGTTAACGTGCAAGGGTAACTGAAACATTACGATGCAAAATAATCTAACCTAACTGATAATTAGCAATGATGTGAGAGGCATATTGAAACGTAGTACGTGAAAAATTTTGAACGTGATACGTGAAATTTTTTGAACGTGATACGTGGAGACATGGTGAGTGTAGTATAAGCAAACATATCGTGATCAATGATACGTGTAACATATCGTGAACGTAATATGAGGAACGTGGAATGAACATGACATGTGAAACATATCGTGAACATGGAATACAACTGCGGTGCACCAAACGCTACAAGGTGAGACGTGGAATATGACGTGAAACGTCTATCTGAGGATAGGGGGTTATACTAAACTTGAGTCTAGTCTCTCAAGTTCTTGCCAAAACCTCGTAGAATGAAACTGAACGTAAAATCGTAAGCCAGGATATGATCAAGAACGTGAATAGTGTCATGAACGTGAGTGTGAAAACAAATCGTAAAACTAGAACAAGAACGTGAACGTACATAAGGAGCACAAATGCGAACCTTTGTCTGACCCGATAGCTGAGGGATTGCCAAGTGATCGGATGAGCCTTGGCTGGACCATGTCCGATCAACCTGTTGGTTCTGAAATCCTTGCGGATGTAAGGATTCTGCAGACCTGATCAAATCGTTGATAATAACCCAGATATCATCAGGCTTCTTCGGAGTTTGCGTTAATCTGGTAACCAAAATCCATGGAGATCTTGTCCCATTTCTATTCACAATTTTAGATGATGGAAAACATCCTAGTCTGTTGGTGTTCTATCTTAACCTGTTGGTATGTCAGGTACTTAGATATGAACGTAACTGTATCTTGCTTCGTAGAAACTTGATACATAGAAGTTGGCGAAACTCTGAGTCTCCGAAATTAGACTTTTCTTAGCGTAGGATTTTCTTGGAACACCTAACATAGTGTAGGGTTCTCACCTTCACGCATAAGCTGAGTCATGGTAAGATTAACCGTGAGAATCCATGCAATTCAGCATGTCATTGTAATCAACCAGAATTTATATTGGAGAATTTCAGGGTGAAATTCCTCTTGTCGTAGAATTTGCAACATAGTGCAAAAATGGTCTTCCCGCTCTTCTCTAGACTTCGAAAAAATCAGGTTATCCTTGATGAACACTAATTAATTTGTTTACGAGTTCATGGAACTCAATTTATTAAGTCCATAACGCTGCTGGGGCATTTATGAGATTAAATACAAAATCATGAATGGCATGACCGAGTCGTGCACGAGTAGCAGTCATTGAAATGTCATGCTCTTTCACTCGTCACTGTTGGCAGCATGATCATGAATCCGATCTTGGAAACGTGCTTAACACCCTAAATAAATCAGATCTTGTCAATACGTGGAGGAGAATAACGGTTATGAATGGCAATTGGTTTAAATCGACGATAGTCGACACATAATCTCATGGTACCGTCCTTCTCCTTGAAGGTTTTTCTGGAATGTATGGGAAGATTTTGGAATAATTGTCTGGTTATGCATAAAAGAACTTCAGTGGTCGTGTCTTAAATGACAACTAGAAATGTTTAGCAGTCATGGCTAACAAAACACGTGCTTGGACAACATAGATAATTTGTATAGATTTTCCTGATGGAAAACCATGTTGAATGTATTCAGGAGCCTGAACATTACTGTACAAAATCATGAATCGTAGCAGGGTGTGCTGTTCGTAGTCCATAATTAGGATTAAATTTAACTCGTGTCTGTCCGAGGCAATGCGTTAGTAGCTTGGATCTTATCAGTAGGCTGAAGGAAAACCTTCTTACACATGAATGATACGAATGGCGTCCTTCATGGTCATGAATCTATGAGATATGGGTACAAGAAATTAAAGTGTCATCGAGCAACGTGACAGTTCTCACTAATGCGCCGGTAATGGTACTGAAATTCTTGTGGCCTGATTAATACATGGCACAACAAAATGGATATACCCTTGGAGGGTACCCCGAATTTCTTAGAGATGTTCCATAATTGGATGTGACTCATGTGTCTTGACTCGTGTCTTGGGAAAATGCAAGCATGACATGTGTCTTGACTGGTGTCTTGACATGCGTCTTCAGAAAGTATACGTGAGACACGTGTCTTGACTGATGTCTTGACATGTGTCTCGAGATGTGAAACAAATAGAACTACCAATATTAGGTTATTATGCCTAAAATTGGCGGATCGGTTGGACCACTGATCCTTTGTATTTCTGATCACGTCCGCGGCCGGAGCTTCGGTTGCGATTGCTAGGATAGTTGTTGTCATAGTAGTGGTTACTATCGTCTTGTCTGTCAGTTCATGACGGTCATTCTCATGACTGTGATTCATGTAACTATTCAGATGAGTGGCCGGCTGGTACTGGTTTGCACTCATATGACTGAAACGACAACTGAATGACGTGTGACATGTAACTAAGAATTAGGGACAATGATTAATGAAAATCGTCTGATGGTGAATCATCTTCTCGTCCAATTGCTTTGCTCCGACGCCTTTGTATTCGTCTTGTAGGATCTCCAGGTTGTGAACAACATCTGTAACAACCCCAAATTTATACAACTCAATACAGCGGAAGACTCGTTGGTGTTACGGGATAGCACATTACTCACATCAGAGACAACGCATAAAAATCGCGTCGTTTATTTATAAAGCATTTCCATTCCTAAATGTCAAAGTTACATAGGTCCCAAGTCATTGTATTTAATACAGGTTTTACAAAGCATTTGAATGGAAATAAGTATTTAGGTGCGGGCCATGAATTCTTGTTGTCTTCCCGAGAATTACCTTCAAGTACCTGAGATAAAACATGTTAAAAGAAAAGGTCAGCGATAACGCCGAGTGAATTCATAGAGTTTAATAAATTCCATCAATATAACGTTGGTATAAAATTATTACCAAAAATCATTTCGTACAAATCATTGTAATAGGCCATAAAATAGCCAAGTTCATTTTTGTACAAATCTTTATCGAAAATCATAATATAGGCATTTGCCTTAAAAATCATTATACGAACCATTGTCGTTAAAAACATCATATAATACGTTTTATAACGTTGTTTAATCATAAAAACCGTTATACGAATATGGTTATATAAAACCAAAACACGAACATAATATCAATAGTATGACCCCGTATTGCTAGTCAGGCAATACATCGTAATTCGGTGCGTATAGCAGTATTTCGTTGATTGGATTATTATAACCGCATGACATTGTTACCTTACTAAAACAAACAACGGGTAGCTAACCCGATACCTTTTTTGCCCATCTAAAGTAGCGTGTCGTCACAAAGTCACGCTATGGAAATCTTCTCATACATAAATTCGCTTACCAATCAATGTGGCACGACGGGGATCAACCGTCAAGGCGCGAACTGGGGTGATCGTCCCAAAATAGTACTATTATATGCACAAGCGTCTACCAAATCCCGGTAGTTCACAATTCATGCTAATGGGACTTTTAGTGACATAACCTAACTTTAATAATCCATTTTTATTTCATCTATCGGGTCCTTTAATCATTCATAGGGTCATACAATCGGGTCATTCAATCATTCGGGTCTAAATCAATAAACAAGCAATCGGGACAAATGGTGTCCTATTTTTATAAAAACTAACATGTTATCTACCTCGCGGGTTTAAAAAACATTTAAAAGAGTGCGAGGCTATGAACTCACGTTGATGTGGGAAGGCGATTATCGGCGATTTGGATTACGGTACGTGCTTCAATCACGGAAACCTAGACAAATAATACTCGTCTTACACTCATGTCCAATGACTTTATAAAAATAACAATTATGTATACATATGATGATTATATATATATGATGATCAAGTGGGTTTACATATTCTCGTTTACTCATTTTAGTGTTATATGTCGGTAACTTTTATACTAGCTTACTAGTTTTACCTATTGACACGTTTTAAGTCCAATAAACTTATTATAAGTTCTTTAACTTGTTTTAATCCATTTTACACTTATATTATCAGTATTTAAACTTTACAAGTTGGGCCCAAATGGGTTAAGCCAAATAAGTTCTTTTTATAAGTGTTTATCTTATTTAATCCAATTATTAGTCCAATAACGTTAATTTAGTCCGTTAATGTCCGTATGTTATATAGTTCGGGTTTTATCGGTTTTTACTTGTTATACATGTTTATATATCAGTATATAAGTTTTATAAAGTTTACATTAGACGGGTCCAACCGTCTAAGTTTTATTTAACAAAAACGTTAATTTTACGGTAATAGCCGAAAAAGTCGTACAAATCAAGTTTATAGTTATTATTACTTATAAGTATTATTTCACTACCATTTTTATAATTTATACACTTATTTAACCTTTTACATATTTATATAAATAAAATCCATAAGTTAGTGGGTTTTAACTTTACATTTTATACAATAAAATTTTGAGTGCTTATATAATACTATTATTCTTTAATTTCCAAAATCTGATTTTTATTTTCATTTTCACCAAAACTGCCATATCTTGAGTTCTATATGGAGATAAAAGCTCAAATTTTTATCACATAAACTACATGATATGTGCTACATTTAACTCTTCTATAGCTACTGTTGAATCATCTACTAAGTATTTTCTAAAAATCGTCCAAAACAGTGAACTCAGATTTGTACCTTAAACTTGTTTTGATCATATCTCACTCATTACAATGATTCCATTGCATGGCCAACTCCCACATGTGTACAAGACATATAGCTTACTGTAAATGGATTCTATTTCATCATTTTATCAGTCCATGACCTGTTTCTTTACTGTTTTATACAGCCATCACTTTTAAGCAAGATTTTAGCCTTGTTCTTTATAGGTTTTCACCTTTTTAATCATGTTTATCAACACCAAATCCCCACATAACATTTTTATCATCATATAATCATCATATACATATACAATAGAAAATAAAATACATGTTTACATAATCAAAATAACAAGAAGATGAGGAGGACAATCTTTATACCACCAAAGTGATGAAATGATGAGCTTTTGGATGAACAAGACATGGTTTTGGGTAACCAATCTTATGAGATATCAACACCACTTCTAGGATCACCAAGTATTTGTAGATTCCTCCAAAAATCAGCCCTTGTTCTTCATGAAAACTCCTTGAGAAATCAGCCCCAAGACTCCATAGAAACTTCTCCTTGGATGTTAAAACTTGCACCAATCTTCATCTCTTTGGAAGGAGATTAACATATGTAAGTTATAAAAATAGTTTGTGGTTAAATTTAGATCAAATGGGGTGTTTTGTGTGAGAGTGGGACGAAATCAAAGAGAGAGGAAGAGAGGATTTTGGTTGTTTTGCATGGAGGAAATGAGAGGAAATGGTTTTGTGAAATGGTTTTGGGGAGTTATAAGACAAGTGTCTTAGCTTCCTTGTGAAGTTTTTGACAACACATGGGTTATGTGGCTAAGTCTAGCCATGGGTTTGTGGGGGTGGGGCAAGTGTCCCACTTGTCTCATCCCCATTTAATTACGGGTACTCCTCGATTCTAGTTTCCTCGATTTGCGTGCCCTCGGGTCATTTTACGAAAAACGTTTTTATAAATTATGGATCAACGGCACAAAACGAATCTAATAAAAATTGTTTCATCAAAAACGGAGTTCAAAAACGTAAATACGTAATCCTAAGGTTTCCGGTTTAGTCGTAAAGGGCGTTAAAATAAAATCGTAAGTCCTAGTCTCTTCTCGTAAATTTGTGAGTTTATGAACCAACACAAATTTAAAACTTCAAAATAATATTCACAGATAAATTTATTTTCTGAAATGTCGGACTGTCACCAAAGACGGTGTATGTAAATGTAAGCACGTAACGTAGAATCCTCCGGTTTAAACGTAGTCGATGCTACTTCAAGACGTAAATCCAAATTTCTTCCTAAAAATAAGTGAGTTCATATTTTAACATTAAAATAATATTTTCAAAAATATTTGAGAATAAAATATTAATCGTAAATTGACGGATTGTCACAACATTTACCCCTAAACAGGATCTTTGTCCTCAAAGATCATCTTACCTTACTACTCGCTTCTTATAGAGTTAAAGCCATGTGGGTATTTCCTCCACATTCGCTCTTTTCTCACAAGTGCAATTCATTACAATACGCGAGTTTCATCAAACATAACTACGGGAATAAGATCAGGCTTAATGTTGACTTACTTTCTCTATCCATGATGATCACGGGTTTCCGATGAATGCAACTTTTCGCCGATCTAAATATTACTAAGGAACAATCAGATTTTCACTTGATAGATATTCCATCAAGTTCGATATACGAATCATAATTCACACAGCTTTTGAAATCCTAGGGTAGATCCAGCTTATATGCCTTTCAATCCCAACTTTTCACATCATCTCAATGGTCCCAAACAACGGGGACTTATATCCCATGATTTGTCAGATCATGAATTCATTTTTCTAAGGTTAAAAATTGTGGCATAACTTTGCTACCCATTTGGCAATTCAAGATCTACATTTCATATTCACATAACCTCCTGCCCACTATCGGCAGTTAATAATCAAATCCTAATTTCAACAATCATTTCAGATCTCGCGGGTCGGGTATTTTGCAAGGATAGGTTCGCCATCATAGGAAACCTTAAACCTAAAAGACATGTCCAACTCACAATGGGTGTATGTCGGGTGTCTTCATTTCAACTCCTGCTTACAGATGCTCTACTACTTAGATCCTAACAAGATTCGATCTCAATCCTAATACGATGATTATCAATGATAATCCTTCCAAAGGAAAACGATTATACGGTCTATTACCAAAGGTCAATCATTCAAACATAAAACAGCACTTATATTACTTTGTATCGTTACTTTACCTCGTCCCTTCGATTTGGGGTGGTACATAGTACTCTCATCAAGGTTCGTTCTCAATGATTTCTGAGCAAATCTCTAGAAATACGATGCGAAGCGAGGATCTTGATAAAGATGTTCGATACAGGCACACTATGTTTACATAACTCTTTTGCATTTATAATTAACGGGAATGATATTAGCAGATTTGGTCAGTCTATCGACGATGACCCAAATCGAATCAAATTCAGATGATGACCTTTGCAATAGCTAGACGTTTACTAATGTATGAGGCGATATCTGCCTTCATAATTGCCATTAGTACAACTTCTTCAGACAAAGATACTTTTAGTCAAAAATGATATACATATAATACTTATACTTAAAAATTCCAACATAACTATATCTCACAATCCTCCATATTTAGACAATCACATGTGGTCTTTAAAACATTCAACGCTATTGGCTTCTCAATTCTAATGGTTCACATTAGCCGCGAACCCACCCCCCCCCCCCCTTTTTTTCTATTATTTATATTATTCTTCTTACAAACATCGTTTATTTTTATATCGTTCGGCAATTTATTTTGCACCTTCATTATTAAGGAACATGTCCTAATTAGTTCTTTATCTTTTATACATAATGCGTCGGTATTTATATTCACTTCTCATGATAATATAATTATCATGTCCACAATTCACTCAGATATTCTTTCTATATTATGCGTCAGTAATTACATTCACCTTTCTTCATATTTTCTAAGTTTCAGTTTCGTCTTATCTATCATTTTTATCAGTTTTTCTCAATCCGGCGTTTAAAGCGTCGATAATTATTATGATTAATTAAATAATTATTAGTTAATTTTTATGAAACGTAAACGTAAAAATTTTAAATTTCTTAGTTCGACCAATTATATAAAATGTTCAAAAATAATTTGAATTTAATTAACAAGATTCTTGTTGGTTTATCGAAAAAATTTAATAAGATTTCGTAAATGTTCGAAAAACCTTTGTCTATACTTTGGTCAAAGTTTTCTTAGTTGAAAAGTAAAAAGTGTCATTTCAAATTTCAAGTTATGGTTTAAATGGGTTTCCTCAATCCTTCTTAGGTTGTCTTAAGGTATGCAAAAACATTTACCCCTAAACAGAAGTTTAGTTAAATGTTTTGGTTATAAGAGAATAATCCCTCAAAAGTTCTTTGTTAAAACATTTGTCAAAACACACTTGCACTTTGTTTTTGGTAAAGCCAAAGTCTTAAAAGGGCTCTTAATTTTTGAAGAGTCAATTTATATTCCATTATCTATTAATCACATGGTTAAATCATGTAAAGAATTAAGTCTTAAGTCATATGTTAAATATTCAAAGTACAGGTTTTTATCGTTCGGCCAATTCTGGGCAATCTATAAATAATTATTAACTCATTCTGATTCTTATAAACAAATAAATGGTCCTTAATGATCACGAGCATGAATTTATTAAGTTACAGCCTTCACACATGATTCACCAAATTTATGAATGCTACATGTGTATTAGTCAATCCAAACGACATCACGTGAAACTCATAATGTTCATTACAAGTACCAGATGTAGTGATTGGAATACATAATATTCTTCGCGGACGCGAAGTTGATAATAACCATGCGGTGGATCAAATCTTTAAAACATACGCTAGAACCTTGTAAACGATCGAACAAATCTTCCATTTCGAGTTATGGATTTCGTTTTCGATTGTCAATTTACTCAGTTCACAGTAATCTATAAATATAAGGAATGATAACACCATAGCTCTTCATGATGACAGGCTTGGTATAATAAAATCTTTCTCCGACAACTCTCTTAGTTGTACGGTAATTCCTTTAATTTAGATGGTGCTGACGTACAGTGCACAAGCCACAGGTGCAACACCGAGAATATAATCAATACCAATTTCAACTTGCCTTAATGGCAAAAGTCTAGGTAATTCACCAATAAATACTTCCTAAAGTTTCAGATAACATAAACATCTTTTATTAAATTCATATTAGGTTCTTTCAAGATTATAATATCTAAGACTAACTCACAACCATTCACGGTATAATTCCAAGTCTAAATGCAGGATATGGTCATCCACCAAGAATTATTTAGATCATTTTTGATAATCAACATCTTATCATTTAGGGGAATTCTACTCGAGTTCCCATCAATTAAGACAATGTCGTCATGTCATAATCAATCAATCCATTCTACGGGCACTATCAACTTTCCAGTTGCATTGCCGTCGATAAGATGTGAACTTCTCAAAAGACTAATAATAATTCATGATCCTTCACAAATTCAGGGATATATGGAGACACAACTACTATTAAAAGAGTAAGGTCAACACATAATCTATGCGAGAGAATTTCAAATCAGATACAGACGAAAACATTTAACGAATATGAATATATCCCATGTTTTCATAATTTGAGTACGCATTCGATAGCTCCTCGGATCGTTACCTGGGTCATTCAAATGAAATCAAATCATAAGAGATGATAAGAACGTCAATACATCCAGTCGGGTATCAACACTCGGTAATCAGATACTTTTCCTAAGAATCTCACTACGGGAGAATTGGACAAGAAAGAATTGTCAATTGTCAAATAAGACAAGTTCCACAGATGAGTAAATTCGACTCAAAAGAATAGATGCTACAGGCACATATGTTGGTGTCCCTAACACTATGTCCTTATTTTTCACTTCTTGCAGATCTCATAAATTTTAATCTTTCACAATCTTCAAAGAAAATATAGTGTTTATTCATTAGTTTTATGGTGATTACTAATCAGTCTCGCATGGTCCATTCCAAATTGTATGTAGGCGCGCAACTATATACAATTTCAAGATTAACGATGCAATACTCAGTTCGTCAAAACATTATCATCATGTTTATAATAAAAACATTTTCATGCTTAATAAAAATCAAGAATAAATTTACAAAGATTTTCTTTATCATGAAAACAATTAAGTTTTCCAAGGTGTTTTATAAACAACCTCATTTCGATAACAATCACTTATAAATCTCACTTTAAATAATCCATATAGTGATGAAAATCCAATTTTCCTCAAGGGATACTGTTTTAACTTTATAAAAACAATGAGTGATCTGCAGAAAAGTGATGAAGAGTTGTTCACCAAGAACTTAACTACAATACAATAGGAAATGAGCTTAGCCAATTAATCATGAGGTTCATGATCTCGATGGCACTCAAAATAATAATTCACAACGTAACTCGATTCAAGATGAGTACTTGTTCAATGGTTGCATCACTAATGCAAGCATTAGAGACAAGCAAGAAAAGATAGATAACATCGATACATGTAGAATTTAGCAATCAAAGGTAGTCTTTTTATTAATCACAAACAAGTCAAAATTGTACCGTAACACATTACGTGTCACTATGTCATACAATTCTCAGAACTCATCCTACCAACTGATATCTCAGTTAAGTTAGGGATTCTTAAAAGATACCACAATGAATACTAATCTACAAGAGTCATTAGGTGTCCCACCTGTCCTAGAAGATCCATCGGTCCCAATTTAGAAGAAGATTTCTTCAATTTACTTCTTGGACACTGGGCATCCTCATTAGTGGACAATGGCCTAGGAACAACCCTTAACACAAACTAACAATCATTTAAAACCTTATAATTCAATCACAAAACTTAAAGACTTCCTCTTATCAATCTCATATTCCATACAAGTTAAATTTTACTTTTATTTAAGTTTCAGCCAACTTATACTTAATTCGATATCCTACTTCATATTCCAATACTTTCATCCTTATTCTTACACCTTAAAAGGGCAATAAAAGCTCGAAATGATCAATACTTAATTTCCAATCCTATAACTCCTTTATCAATAATTATCAAATGAGTCACTAGCATGAGATGACTCACACATTCAATTAGAATTCTCGGAAAGGTATTAGTGGCATGAGGCTTTTGGGTAATGGTTCCAATGACAGCCTCAAGTGCAACATTCACCCTTTCGATTTCAAATTTAAGAATTGGGTGACAACGACTCAGATGACATCTTTCTAGGTGGTAACGTTTTGTCAAACTCCACTCTATAAGAAAAGATCGTCATGACATCGATATCAGTTTTAATCTCGCCAATTCTTTCTCAATATCACAATCAACTAATATCTATATTTCTACGAATATCAACCATTTTGTTGGGATCATAAAATATCCACAACTTGGTTTAGATCTAGGATAGCTAGAACTCCTACGAGAATAGCTTCGATTGATTTGCTAGGGGAGTTAGGGTTATTTGTGACAATCTACGTCGTATAAATACCTCGTATAAAAATCAAAATAATCATTAAACAATCATGTAATAAAATTACATCATATATATATATAATCCAAGTTATATATATATATATTAAAATAACACTTCTCAGTCTGGCCTCGTCGGTAACTCGGGAATTCTTCGGCACCGTTATAGTCAAAAGATTTTTAGACATTTTTAGAAAACTGTTTTTAGTTAAAAGATTTGAAATGTTTTATTCAAAACCTTGAATTTAAAAAATCTTTCGTTGTCTATAACGAGAGCTCTGGTACCAAACTGTAACACCCCAAATTTATACAACTCAATACAGCGGAAGACTCGTTGGTGTTACGGGATATCACATTACTCACATCATAGACAACGCATAAAAATCGCGTCGTTTATTTATAAAGCATTTCCATTCATAAATGTCAAAGTTACATAGGTCCCAAGTCATTGTATTTAATACAGGTTTTACAAAGCATTTGAATGGAAATAAGTTTTTAGGTGCGGGCCATGAATTCTTGTTGTCTTCCCGAGAATTACCTTCAAGTACCTGAGATAAAACATGTTAAAAGAAAAGGTCAGCGATAACGCCGAGTGAATTCATAGAGTTGAATAAATTCCATCAATATAACGTTGGTTTAAAATTATTACCAAAAATCATTTCGTACAAATCATTGTAATAGGCCATAAAATAGCCAAGTTCATTTTTATACAAATCTTTATCGAAAATCATAATATAGGCATTTGCCTTAAAAATCATTATACGAACCATTGTCGTTAAAAACATCATATAATACGTTTTATAACGTTGTTTAATCATAAAAACCGTTATACGAATATGGTTATATAAAACCAAAACACGAACATAATATCAATAGTATGACCCCGTATTGCTAGTCAGGCAATACATCGTAATTTGGTGCGTATAGCAGTATTTCGTTGATTGGATTATTATAAGCCGCATGACATTGTTACCTTACTAAAACAAACAACGGGTAGCTAACCCGATACCAATTTTGACCGTCTAAAGTAGCGTGTCGTCACAAAGGTCACGCTATGGAAATCTTCTCATACATAAATTCGCTTACCAATCAATGTGGCACGACGGGGATCAACCGTCAAGGCGCGAACTGGGGTGATCGTCCCAAAATAGTACTATTATATGCACAAGCGTCTACCAAATCCCGGTAGTTCATAATTCATGCTAATGGGACTTTTAGTGACATAACCTAACTTTAATAATCCATTTTTATTTCATCTATCGGGTCCTTTAATCATTCATAGGGTCATACAATCGGGTCATTCAATAATTCGGGTCTAAATCAATAAACAAGCAATCGGGACAAATGGTGTCCTATTTTTATAAAAACTAACATGTTATCTACCTCGCGGGTTTATAAAACATTTAAAAGAGTGCGAGGCTATGAACTCACGTTGATGTGGGAAGGCGATTATCGGCGATTTGGATTACGGTACGTGCTTCAATCACGGAAACCTAGACAAATAATACTCGTCTTAGACTCATGTCCAATGACTTTATAAAAATAACAATTATGTATACATATGATGATTATATATATATGATGATCAAGTGGGTTTACATATTCTCGTTTACTCATTTTAGTGTTATATGTCGGTAACTTTTATACTAGCTTACTAGTTTTACCTATTGACACGTTTTAAGTCCAATAAACTTATTATAAGTTCTTTAACTTGTTTTAATCCATTTTACACTTATATTATCAATATTTAAACTTTACAAGTTGGGCCCAAATGGGTTAAGCCCAATAAGTTCTTTTTATAAGTGTTTATCTTATTTAATCCAATTATTAGTCCAATAACGTTAATTTAGTCCGTTAATGTCCGTATGTTATATAGTTCGGGTTTTATCGGTTTTTACTTGTTATACATGTTTATATATCAGTATATAAGTTTTATAAAGTTTACATTAGACGGGTCCAACCGTCTAAGTTTTATTTAACAAAAACGTTAATTTTACGGTAATAGCCGAAAAAGTCGTACAAATCAAGTTTATAGTTTTTATTATTTATAAGTATTATTTCACTACCATTTTTATAATTTATACACTTATTTAACCTTTTACATATTTATATAAATAAAATCCATAAGTTAGTGGGTTTTAACTTTACATTTTATACAATAAAATTTTGAGTGCTTATATAATACTATTATTCTTTAATTTCCAAAATCTGATTTTTATTTTCATTTTCACCAAAACTGCCATATCTTGAGTTCTATATGGAGATAGTAGCTCAAATTTTTATCACATAAACTAAATGATATGCGCTACATTTAACTCTTCTATAGCTACTGTTGAATCATCTACTAAGTATTTTCTAAAAATCGTCCAAAACAGTGAACTCAGATTTGTATCTTAAACTTGTTTTGATCATATCTCACTCATTACAATGATTCCATTGCATGACCAACTCTCACATGTGTACAAGACATATAGCTTACTGTAAATGGATTCTATTTCATCATTTTATCAGTCCATGACCTGTTTCTTTACTGTTTTATACAGCCATCACTTTTAAGCAAGATTTTAGCCTTGTTCTTTATAGTTTTTCACCTTTTTAATCATGTTTATCAACACCAAATCCCCACATAACATTTTTATCATCATATAATCATCATATACATATACAATAGGAAATAAAATACATGTTTACATAATCAAAATAACAAGAAGATGAGGAGGACAATCTTTATACCACCAAAGTGATGAAATGATGAGCTTTTGGATGAACAAGACATGGTTTTGGGTAACCAATCTTATGAGATATCAACACCACTTCTAGGATCACCAAGTATTTGTAGATTCCTCCAAATATCAGCCCTTGTTCTTCATGAAAACTCCTTGAGAAATCAGCCCCAAGACTCCATAGAAACTTCTCCTTGGATGTTAAAACTTGCACCAATCTTCATCTCTTTGGAAGGAGATTAACATATGTAAGTTATAACAATAGTTTGTGGTTAAATTTAGATCAAATGGGGTGTTTTGTGTGAGAGTGGGACGAAATCAAAGAGAGAGGAAGAGAGGATTTTGGTTGTTTTGCATGGAGGAAATGAGAGGAAATGGTTTTGTGAAATGGTTTTGGGGAGTTATAAGACAAGTGTCTTAGCTTCCTTGTGAAGTTTTTGACAACACATGGGTTATGTGGCTAAGTCTAGCCATGGGTTTGTGGGGGTGGGGCAAGTGTCCCACTTGTCTCATCCCCATTTAATTACGGGTACTCCTCGATTCTAGTTTCCTCGATTTGCGTGCCCTCGGGTCGTTTTACGAAAAACATTTTTATAAATTATGGATCAACGGCACAAAACGAATCTAATAAAAATTGTTTCATCAAAAACGGAGTTCAAAAACGTAAATACGTAATCCTAAGGTTTCCGGTTTAGTCGTAAAGGACGTTAAAATAAAATCGTAAGTCCTAGTCTCTTCTCGTAAATTTGTGAGTTTATGAACCAACACAAATTTAAAACTCCAAAATAATATTCACAGATAAATTTATTTTCTGAAATGTCGGACTGTCACCAAAGACGGTGTATGTAAATGTAAGCACGTAACGTAGAATCCTCCGGTTTAAACGTAGTCGATGCTACTTCAAGACGTAAATCCAAATTTCTTCCTAAAAATAAGTGAGTTCATATTTTAACATTAAAATAATATTTTCTAAAATATTTGAGAATAAAATATTAATCGTAAATTGACGGATTGTCACAGCATCCGCATCTCGTAGCGTCTCCAACATCAGCAGCATCATCCTTTAGTAACATCTCCAAGTTATGAGCGGCATCAGCAATCTTTTAGAATATCGACAAGTGAACATACGCCTGAGATGATTCAGAATCGACTAGTGAATACTCGTGAAGTATTGCAAGTGAAATACACATGGATTAAGGTACGTGTAATAGACACGGAATACGGTACACGGAGTACACATGGAATGCACATGAAATGATCGGTATAGGGTCGATCATCTAACATGATTTTAAAGGAAAATAATTGGTTCAACGGTTAGAAAGACCATCATGATAACCTGGCAATGCCAGCATATACATCATTCTGGTTGCATAGAAAAACGTTAACGTGTGGTTAAACGAATTCCAACCATGATCTTTCTGAAAGCATAATTAATGAAAACCAACCATGACTATCATGAAGTAGGATTTAAGTGAACTCGAACAGTGTCTTGCATGAAAGCATAAGCAACAAAACAGAAGTAAAACGTAATCAATCATGAAGACGAAATCATCATGAAGAAACATGAAACAACTTAACATGAAGGATGAAACCGAAGTTGTGTAACATAATCAGTATGAAACTGAAGTTAACCATGACAGTATGAAAACATACTTTACATAAAAAAATATATTAACTTATGAGGGGACATGAAAAAAATTTATGCCAATAAATCATGAGAAAAATTTTATGCATGATTACATGATGTAGTTTATAAAAACCTTCATATGCGCGAGGGTAAACGCCAATGGTCAGTTTACCCAAAACAAAAGACATGGCGAGGGGATGCCTATGGGTCGATCCCAAAGTTAAAAGTTTCGATAAAAGCACATGCGACTAAATAGGGCCAGTCCTGTACCAACCCTTACTTAGTCACAAACATGCGACAATAATACATGGAATAAAAAATTAAACTCAGCTGTCAAAACTTAACAGAAAAAAATAATAAAAAATTACGTGACCAATTATGAACTGCTGGGTTCAATTCACATTAACCACAGTTCACAAGGAACATCGTGCATGAAACAATGACACATAACTAAGTATGGATGACGGTTGATTAGTCCATATTAGTAAAAGCAATACTGATGAAAACATCATGGTTAAAACAACAAGGTGCTGAAAACATCATGGTTAAAACAACAAGGTGCTAAAAACATAAGTACATGGAATTACAAGCATTGGCTTAGGAAGCTCCTGGTGACTACCCACTAGTCACACGTCAAGTTTTAGAGCCTACAGTTCGAAGCCTTGGCTCTGATACCATAGTTGTAACACCCCATTTTGATAATTGGAATGTCACGCGTGATTATGGCGTGTCATCAAAGAATGCAAGGTAATATGTACTAAAACATACATGACCATAGGGAAAATCGGAATCAAACATCGGTTCCCAAACATAAGCCCAAAACATAATAAATTAAAGGAAATGTGAAATGACTAAACAAGCATAGGTATATGAATGCAAAGGAAGAAGTCTATGGCAGCTTCCATCCTATGCACGTCCTCCACATGCTCGAGTCCTGAGTACCTACCGTTTTGGGAACATGAAAGGAAAACGGCTGAGCATAATGCTCAGTGCATGGATATACAAGTATAGCATGAATAATATAAGCATATAAGCATATAGCAGCGGAAAAGATAAGTCCTGAATAACCTGACATAACTTAGTAAAACTGGTTTTATAGTTTGAAAAGCCTTATGTTTATCTTATAAAATCTGTTTAACATGTTTACCATTAGCCAATATAGGTCATGAAAATATCAACGTGCATGAATACTTGGAGGGGTAACCTCGTCATGTAATTATAGGGGCTGCCTCTAATTAATATAAGTTTGGGTAGGAGGGATCAACTCCTTGTGAAGGATGCAAGGCACACACCACATTCACCTGAATAATTTGCTGAAAACATGTAACCTAGGATGCACCCATATGCCCCACATGATAATAATAATATGTCAAAAACCTGAAGGGACGCCACGAGCTATCACTCCGCCGTGGTGAAGTCATGAAACTAGTGCCTCCAATGTTATGGTTATGTTACCTCCATAACTAGGTGAAACTGTTCATGCATGTATATGTCTTTAGGTATCTAATTAAACATAAGCAATTCAAAAACATATAAAACATATACTAGGAAAACAGTTGGCTGCATACGGGGAATCCTAATAAGGAAAGAATGTCCATACTGAAAGGACGGAGAATCCGTACCTTGTGTCCAGTGAACGAAGAAGACGAACGGAAGAGAGTCCTACTTCGTTATCACTAATGCTACATAAATAATATACGTGTATCAGTATTCTGATTACTGAGTACGTAACTGGTTTATATCATGTCTTAGCTTGTTTTATATGTTCATGTCATGTTTTACTGATTTTATCGTTATGCTGTGTTTATCATGTATTCTGTGTATTCTGATTAAGTATTACTTGTATTTCTTGTATTATTATACTTGTTGTGTAAAAATAAGTAACTTTCTAAAAAATAGTAGGTTTCCTAAAATAGAATGTTTCCAAAAATAGAAAGTTTCCAAAAACAGAAAGTATTCAAAAATAGATTGTTTCAAAAAATAGAAAGTTTCCAAAAATAGAAAGTTTCCAAAAATAGAAAGTTTCCATAAATAGATTAACTGCCTTAACTAAATAAGTTTCTAAAAATAGAAAGTTTCCATAAATAGATTAGCAGCCATACATAAATAAGTTTCTAAAAATAGAAAGTTTCCATAATTAGAAATAAGTTGGATTATTAAGCTAATAATATAAGCTTAAGTTTTACTGATTCATATTCTAAGTCATGTGATATATAGTATAGTTTATTAATTATTACATGTAAATTAAATAAACTATAGGTTATAAGATTTAATTAAATATAACATGATTTATTTAAATAAAAGGTAAAATAATACTTAGGTTAAAACATGTATTAATATTTATTATTAATATAATCTAAGTCATGGAAATTAATTAATTATACACCATGTTATAATAATTAATTAATTACTTTAGTCTAAAATTAAATCATAAAATACTTAGGTTAAAATCATGTATTATTTATAATAATAATATAACCTAAGTATTGTCTAAATTAAACATAGCATGTTAAATTAATTTAATTAAATCTTGTAATTATTTAACTTGTAAAAATAAATAATTAACTTGAAAAATAAACCGTGAACTGAACCTGTGTTTTAAACCTAAACATGTCATGAACCGGTCCGTGAAACCCCTTGAACCGGATCTACACCCTTAACCATGGCAAACCGCCACCGATTTGAACCGGTGGAGCGTGTGGTTCTACAGCCGAGACCCCCTAGACCACCAAGGCTAACCCCGACATGCGTCGGGGTCCCTTGGATGCTTGCGGCCGAAACACACCAACCAAACCGAGACCTACCACTTGTCTCGGTTGGTGGTGATCACACAACCACTGAGAGCATTGCTCTCGGTTCTACCCCTTAAACCATCTATTTTTAATACCCCTTGATTAGATCTAGATGTTTATTAACTTGTTTTTTTTAAAAAACTCCATGATTAGATCTACATGTTTATTAATTTGTTTTTTTTAAAACCCCATGATTAGATCTACATGTTTATTAATTAGTTTTATTAACCTCATGATTTCATGTGTTTAGATCTAATAAACAATTAAAAAGAAAAGGTTTAAAGAATTACCGAGTCGTTGATAACAAGGAAATTAATAACGTGAACGATCTTGCAATAATTGGATCTACCAAAATCAACCAAACACCCCTCTGTGGTGATTATACGTGGCGGCCAATAGGAGAGAAAGGAGAGGCTAGGGTTTTGTATTTTTTTCTAATTCTCTGTAAATGAAAACATGAACTCCCTTCTTTTCTATTTAGTTAAAAACAAAGGTGGGCTTGTCCCCCTTTGTTTGTTTGTGCCGTGAGTATGGGGGCCCACAAGGGGAACCCATTATTTTCCCGTGTTCTAATTATTTACGTGTTCTCGTGTCATGTTTACGTGATTTAATTATTAATCGTTCGTGTCGTTAAATATATTTATACGTAATCGTAATAAATATACGTAAATACATAATACTAGGTTCGTGATTATTTACGTTCATGATTTTCATGTTCGTGATTATAATTATTGTTGATAATAATTATCGTGTCTTTATACGTAATAAATACTTATCGTGTAATAACACGTACGTAATACTTGTAATTCCTATTCGTGAAACGTAAACGTGCTAAATAAGGAAAGTTATAATCATGTACGTACGATTATATGTGTACTGTTCATGGTAAAAGTGTGCGGCTTTTATAGCTTTAGACTTTAAGATTCAACAAATAGATGTAAAGAGTGCATTTCTTAACGGTTTGATCAGTGAGGAGGTATATGTGGCTCAACCTCCCGGCTTCATTGATTTTGAAAAAACGGATCATGTCTACAACTTAAGAAATCTCTTTATGGTCTCAATCAAGAACCCAAAGCTTGGTATGATAGACTTAAAGCGTTTCTTGTAAAACATGAGTATACCATTGGGATGGTAGACAATACACTCTTTACAAAGAAGAAAGGTTCTCATCTCATTATTGTAAAACCCGTATTTTAAATCGAGAATTTATAAATACGCGGTTTATTATTATTTTACGCGGGATTTTTTTTCCTTAAAACGTACACGTGGAAAATTTTAAACAAACGCGAGAAATTTATTACAAAGTACTATTTATTACAAGTATTATTAAGTAAAGACACAATTTTGTAACTGCCAGCAGCATCTATTGCGCCGCAACTCATGTGTCTTGCGCCGCAACTCGTGATCCGCAGCACCATGATCTGTAGCCCCTTCAATTGCGCCACAACTCTTGCGTCTTGCGCCGCAACTCGTAATCCGCAGCACCATGAACTGTAGCCCCTTCAATTGCGCCGCAACTCTTGCGTCTTGCGCCGCAACTCGTAATCCGCAGCACCATGAACTGTAGCCCCTTCAATTGCGCCGCAACTCATGTGTCTTGCGCCGCAACTCGTGGAAACAAGTTTGGGCCAAGCCCGTGTGAAGTAAATAAAACAGACGGGGGGTGTTCTTTTCCTTTCTATACCGACACAAAACTCAAACAAGCAGAAACCCTAGAAATCAAAAAGAGCCGCCACCTCCTGGCCTCCTTTTCTGCCGACGGTTAGACACCAAGATCAAGGGCAGACTCGTGGATGCAAGTAATCATGACGATACGTGGGTTGCTAAACCCTAAACGATTGTAAGCATATGAAAACCCTAATTAGTTTTAATTATTTTTCGTTTAATCCGAATTAATTGGAGTTTAAAAACATGTTTAGCAAATTGAATGTATTAGGTTTGTGTTCTGGACGTGGCGGGTTCGTTGGCACCCAAACCGAGAGTCAAGAGACTCTCGGTGGTGATGATTTCCACCAGCCGCAACCAAGTTTAGGGTGTTGGTTTGGTTTATGCCGTCGGGGGAAACAAGAAGATAGGCAGGGGGTTTGGTCTGTTTGGCAGTGGGTTTTAGAACCAGATTTAGGGCGTTTGGCAGTGGGTTTAAGGACAAATTAAGGGTGTGTTTGATTAACAGTTTAAAAGACACAAAGGGAATGTTGGGCTAGACTTATTTTAAAACTTATCACGAGTTTTCGGAATCGCTTATAATAATTATTGAACGGGATTATTTAAATGCTTTAAATCATTTTAAAAAGGGATTTTGTAAATAAAGAAATTTAATTGTCGATTTTATTATCTTATTAATAAAATTATATCGATATCGTTTTGTCATGTTAATTGTTTAAAACATAGGATTTATCAAGGATTTAATTTATAGGAACTATTTTGGATACGTTCTATTTCAGGAAACTTTCTAATTCGGGAAACTTTCTAGTTATGACAAGTTACTAATTATAGTAATAGTATAGTAACATGCTACAGTACAATATACAGTAATCAGGAACACAGGTTGTACGTTATTTAGCAAATATTTAAAGACCAGTCAGATTATCAGAAATACACCGGGCTATCAGATTAACCAGATTATACATAAATAGTAATACAGGAATAAATTAAATTAAAATTAGAACACATAAGAATCAGTAACAGCAAACGGTATTTAGACGACTTATTTTCCGTTCGTATTTATGTAGTATCCGTGAAGTCAGAGTCGATCTTTCAGCTTTCTGTCTTATTTCATTTCTGGACACGAGGTACGGATTTCCCGTCCTTTCAGTAAGGACTTTCTTTTATGCATGATTAGGATTCCCCGTCTGCAGCCAAATGTTTTCCCCAGTATATGTTTAAGTTTATCAGTAATCGCGTTAATAACGAAATAAATTGCCTGAGCATTATATACAAGCACGACCAGTTTATGTACTAGTTACGGAGGTACCGTAACCACGGCACTAGAGGCACCAGTGTCGTGACTCACATGCAGGAGAGTGATATCCTGCATCGTCCCACTCAGCTCAGCTTGGCCATTTTATCAGTATATTTTAGTGGGGCGTATGGATGCATCCTAGGCTTATAAGTGTTTCATGTTTATCAGGGTGAATGTGGTGTGTGCTCTACATCCTTCACATTGGAGCTGATCCCTCCACCCAGCACAGTTATTTAGAGGTCACCCCTCTACAGCATGACGAGGTCACCCCTCCAGTTATTCATGCACGGTTGTTACAACACGTGACCTATATAAGCTCTGGCAAATAAAATACAGTAAATGCATGTTTTCAGAATTAATAGTTATATTTCAGTATCAGTATATATGAATCAGATTGCTCAGATTTTATGCAGAGTTCTACCACATATTTCATATCAGTCTTACAGTTTCTGTATTCTATCGCCTGTTTCATTCAGTATATTCTTATCATGCTTTATATCCGTTCACTGAGCGTTATGCTCAGCCGTAGTTCCTTTCATGTTCTAACGGCAGGTACACCAGGACGCTTTTAGGATTCTAAGCGCATGTGCATTTGGATGGAAGCTATCCAGACTTCTTACATTTTGCATTTCTTACAGTATTCTGCTTATTCGGACATTGTTTAGTCCTTTCATTCAGTATTTTATTTTTCATGTTTTGGGCTTATGTTGGATTGCCGATGTTTGATTCCGGTATTTCCGTTATGGTCAGTTAATGTTTTAGGACATTTACCTTATGCTTTGATGACACGCCATAAATACACGTAACGGTCCACTTATCCAAGTGGGGTGTTACAATTATGGTATCAGAGAGCGCAAGGTTCGACCTGTAGGCTCTAAAACTTGACCTGTGACTAGTGGGTAGTCACCAGGAACTTTCCAGATTTTGGCGTTGTTATCTTTCATATTTCTCATGGATTTTTCAGTCAGTTTCTTCATTCGTCAGTCAAGTTTTCTTAAAGTTTTTGACTAAGTAAAAGGTTGGTACAGGACTGGCCATATTTAGTCGCATGTGCTTTTCATTCGAATTTTGTTTTGGTGAACCGACCCATAGGCGTTCACCCTTGCCCGTTCAGATTTTGTATTGGTAAACTGACCATAGGCGTTTACCCTTACTTATGACAGATTCATGTTTTCAGTCAAATATCACTTGGTGAACCAACCATAAACGTTCACCATTTCTCAAGTCAAATTTCATGCTCTTCAGTCAAATGTTGTTTTGTGAACCGATCCATAGTTGTTCACATTTGTCATATCATGACATTTTATAAATTTTGACAAGTATGGATTGGACTACAGCCATCCATATTTAATACCAGATTATAAATTTCTATACATGACAGTTCTCAGAAAAATTTTGACAAGTATGGATCGAATCAGAATAACCCATACTTAGTCTCATGTTTCCTTCCTTGAAGTACGTGGATTGAACCATAGCCGTCCACATCAGTTGATATTACACCTCAGTTGATTTGATTTGTTTGTGTTCCTTGTAACAATTAAATTTTCATACCCTCACGTTGAAGTCATCTACATGATGATTCAGTTTCACGTCCCCTTACGAGGATTATGTTTTCAGCAAGGTAATGATGCCTTCAGGCTAAAATATAGAAGGATTACAATAAAATCCTATTTCATGATAAATCATGTTCTGGCCTTTATCAATCATGCCTTCCGTCTTCATACTGAACATTGATGAAACTCTATTTAATCATACTTTCAGCCTCTATACAACCAACATTAAGTCTACGCAGAAATTGTCAGCCTATCACGTTACCCATTTCAGTTCAGTTTACTACCGTTTAAATCAATTTATTTCTTTGATAATGTCAGACAAGCGACACCAGTATCGATCATCCCATAAAATTTCCACCAGCTCCATGTACAGTATTCCATATGTACCCATGTACAGTATCTCAGTTATACTCCATGTATAATCTATTCAGGTGTACTCCAGGTACATCATCCCAGATATGCTCCATGTGCAGTATTCATTTTGTACTTCATGTACAGTAGTTCAGGTGTACTTCAGGTACCCTACTCCATGGATATTACTAATCGATCCTTAAACATCGCGGACGTTCCCACTTGTCGATATTCTACCAGGTGCTGATGCTGCTCGTGAGTTGAAGATTTTACCAGATGCTGATGCTGCTAACACTCTGAAGACCACACCGATGCTGATGCTGCTGAACCTTGGAGATTTCTCAAGATGATGATGCCGCGGAACGAGGACGAAAACTACAAATTTGAAATTACGGACAAGAATAAATTCAACCATCAGACACTACCATTCGATTTTATGCTGTTACTTTCCCAGCTAGATGCCACTACACTCAGCTAACCGTTCATTCAAAAGAGTGGGAACCGGAACCCAACCGGCCACTCAGCAGAAATAATTACATTAATCACGGTCATGATAACGACCGTCAGGAAACTGACAGACAAAGTAGTAGTGACAACCACCGTACTCATAATTAATCAGTCAGTAACCATCGGAACTCCGGAACGGACATGACCAACAATACAAGAGGTCAGTAGTCTAACCGGTCCGCCAACCCTAGCAGTTACCATAAATTCTTAATCTTATTCAGACTCACCCATTAAAACACATGTCCAGACAACAGTCAAGACATAGCTCTCAGGTATCATTTCGGAAGACACATATCAGGGCACCAGTCATGATACACGTCATACGAATATCTTCTCAGAGTACGAGTCCGAGCTCCTAGTTCCAGTATGTTCCAAGCAAGACCCTCAGTAATTCAGGGTATCTTTCAGAAAGGGGTATACTCATTCTATTGTGCCACGCATGAATCAGATCATTGGAATTTTAGCCACCACCACTAGAGTATGATTCAGGTTACACACGCAGTATTCATTCTGTGAGGTTACAGACGAACACATTCAGTGAAAAATAGCCATGTTTACTTCACATGTTCCTATGCCAGTTTTATTTTGAAACAGGTAGTTACCTGTCTCTCAGCCGGAAAAGACTCCACAATACCACCCATGTTTATTAAGGTGATTCCTTTCAGTTAATGACGAGATCCGTCTTACTAACCCCGAACATGTTCATCATATTTCTGCCCGAAAAAAAAAAAATCAGTACAAATTATTCTGCCTTACATGCGCGTGACTTATCAGTCCATAGCTACGAAGACTTTTAGCTACCAGTTATAAATTCACTTCTGAAATTCCTTAAATTCATGATCAGCAGATTATTCCAGTGTTCCAGATAAAAATTTCAGAAAGTTTTCAAGAAATTCCTTCCTAACCACGAGACAGAAATTTAACATCGAGCTTGTCTCAGGAACGGAACCGGTCTTCAAACTCTGTATTGCAAGGTTTAAGCTAAGTTAAAAGGGTTGCATCATTTGCTGCAAGAATTACTGGAATGAGACTTTATTCGCCCTGGCGTACCACCGTGAAGTGTGTCGTTTCTGTCTATCAGGAAGACGACCGGTATCATGAGATCATGTATCGACCACTTAAATTTTTACAAGATCACCATTCTTAATCAATGCTCATTACATAAATAACAGGTTTACCTGACCTGCTACGATATCTTAAATATTTCCTAGAACAAATGGCGACCATGCCACCAGAAGTGGTGAGAGAAGAACATGATGTTTTCCAGACTGCTGTTGCACCTATTATAGCCTCTCTAAAGATTTTGATTTTATACTTCTGAACTCCCTAATGCTCTAGCTATATCATGGAATGTATGAATAAATTTTCCTATGATTCTCAGACAAAATCGTCAGCGTATTCATTGATCACATTTTGGTATGCTAAATTCTAGAGAAGAATACGAGAATCATCTTCTCACAGTTGTACAAAATCTTCGATAAGAGAAAATTCTATATACAGCTTTCCAGATATGAATTCCAATTGAAGAAAGTGGCATTTCTGAGCCATTCTACCTTAGCTGAAAGAAATTTCAAACAATGCTGCGAAGGTGAAGGCCATCACCTGATGGTCCCGACTGACGCCCGTGAACGAAGTACAAATCTTCTAGAACTCAATTAACTGCTACCGCAGAAATTACTGACAGTCTCCACCAGAAAATTTTTCTATGGCTGTCCAACCAGATTTCCACCAGAGGGTCCCAAAATTTCATCGCACATTGATGCAGCTATGTTCATATCTAGATGCCTGACCTACTGCAGGTTCACGATAGAACACCGACATGCTATTACTACAAGTAGAAATTCTAGACCGAAAAGAGACAAGACTCCATGGAGATTTTAATCAGTTTACCACAGACTCAGAGAAATTATGATGCTATCTAAGTTATCATCAACCATGTAATCAGCCTGCGCGTCCCTTTCATCCGAAAGGAGCACGTAGTAGCAGATCTGCAGAAAATTTTAAAATTCAGCAATAAATCGTACGAATTCAAGGCATTCCATCGACCATCATATCAAACAGAATACATGTTCACGATCAAGTGTATGTTTACGTCTACTTTAAGTTCATGTTTATTTTCACTTCCACGTTTACGTCTCATTCGCAGTATGATGCTGTTCAGTTCATCTTTTATGCCATCTCATAATTTAAGCTCACGTTTGTGTTCATAACATTGTTCACGTTCATGTTCGGGTACCATTTCCGATACACGTTTCTCAGTTCCTTACCGTATACGGTTACAGAAAGCTTGAGAGACCAGACTCAAGTTTAGCACAACTATTCCATGACCAGGCAGACGTTTCACATCTCAGGCCGTATCGTTTGGCATTCATTCCTCAGGCAGCATACGTTCATGATATATTCTAGTATCACGTTCACAGTATGATTCGCTTATCATATTCTAATTCCATACCAGCGCTCCTCATATAATTACGAACCACGTTCACAATTGCTCACTTAGCATGTTCACAATTGTTCACGTAGTTCGTCCCTATATATACTCTCAGCAGCTTTCTCTGAGATATAAATATTACCTTTTCAGAATATTTACAAGTATCGTTTCATGTATCATACATGCTATAGTTATTCAGTCTATCGGATTTAGAAAATCCATCTTAAATATGGAACCAGAAATTATTCAGCATTGTCAGGACAGGGTTGTCAGGACCAAGATTTTACTTATTATATTAGACCCTTGAAGAAATCGTTTCGAGCGGGAGGCCACTCGAAACAGAGGAGTCCATCCGGGCCTCTCATCCTTTTCTTCAATAAATTCAGTTATGTTCTTTCAGTCATGTCACGTTACATGATCATTTCATTCATGTCAAGTTTATATCTATCAGCAGCATTATGTCTTAACTAGAAGACAACTCATCCTTCAGCTTAATTGTCTTTTCAGTCTACGTGTTCTTTCAGTTCTTATAACTTCGTCAGCTTAAATACCTTGTAATTCGGGGACGAATTTTTTCTTTAGAGGAGAAGAATTGTAAAACCCAGTACGCCGCATTTTAATTCGGGGACGAATTATTTCTTTTAGAGGGGAAGAATTGTAAAACCCGTATTTTAAATCGAGAATTTATAAATACGCGGTTTATTATTATTTTACGCGGGATTTTTTTTCCTTAAAACGTACACGTGGAAAATTTTAAACAAACGCGAGAAATTTATTACAAAGTACTATTTATTACAAGTATTATTAAGTAAAGACACAATTTTGTAACTGCCAGCAGCATCTATTGCGCCGCAACTCATGTGTCTTGCGCCGCAACTCGTGATCCGCAGCACCATGATCTGTAGCCCCTTCAATTGTGCCGCAACTCTTGCGTCTTGCGTCGCAACTCGTAATCCGCAGCACCATGAACTGTAGCCCCTTCAATTGCGCCGCAACTCTTGCGTCTTGCGCCGCAACTCGTAATCCGCAGCACCATGAACTGTAGCCCCTTCAATTGCGCCGCAACTCATGTGTCTTGCGCCGCAACTCGTGGAAACAAGTTTGGGCCAAGCCCGTGTGAAGTAAATAAAACAGACGGGGGGTGTTCTTTTCCTTTCTATACCGACATAAAACTCAAACAAGCAGAAACCCTAGAAATCAAAAAGAGCCGCCACCTCCTGGCCTCCTTTTCTGCCGACGGTTAGACACCAAGATCAAGGGCAGACTCGTGGATGCAAGTAATCATGACGATACGTGGGTTGCTAAACCCTAAACGATTGTAAGCATATGAAAACCCTAATTAGTTTTAATTAGTTTTCGTTTAATCCGAATTAATTGGAGTTTAAAAACATGTTTAGCAAATTGAATGTATTAGGTTTGTGTTCTGGACGTGGCGGGTTCGTTGGCACCCAAACCGAGAGTCAAGAGACTCTCGGTGGTGATGATTTCCACCAGCCGCAACCAAGTTTAGGGTGTTGGTTTGGTTTATGCCGTCGGGGGAAACAAGAAGATAGGCAGGGGGTTTGGTCTGTTTGGCAGTGGGTTTTAGAACCAGATTTAGGGCGTTTGGCAGTGGGTTTAAGGACAAATTAAGGGTGTGTTTGATTAACAGTTTAAAAGACACAAAGGGAATGTTGGGCTAGACTTATTTTAAAACTTAGCACGAGTTTTCGGAATCGCTTATAATAATTATTGAACGGGATTATTTAAATGCTTTAAATCATTTTAAAAAGGGATTTTGTAAATAAAGAAATTTAATTGTCGATTTTATTATCTTATTAATAAAATTATATCGATATCGTTTTGTCATGTTAATTGTTTAAAACATAGGATTTATCAAGGATTTAATTTATAGGAACTATTTTGGATACGTTCTATTTCAGGAAACTTTCTAATTCGGGAAACTTTCTAGTTATGACAAGTTACTAATTATAGTAATAGTATAGTAACATGCTACAGTACAATATACAGTAATCAGGAACACAGGTTGTACGTTATTTAGCAAATATTTAAAGACCAGTCAGATTATCAGAAATACACCGGGCTATCAGATTAACCAGATTATACATAAATAGTAATACAGGAATAAATTAAATTAAAATTAGAACACATAAGAATCAGTAACAGCAAACGGTATTTAGACGACTTATTTTCCGTTCGTATTTATGTAGTATCCGTGAAGTCAGAGTCGATCTTTCAGCTTTCTGTCTTATTTCATTTATGGACACGAGGTATGGATTTCCCGTCCTTTCAGTAAGGACTTTCTTTTATGCATGATTAGGATTCCCCGTCTGCAGCCAAATGTTTTCCCCAGTATATGTTTAAGTTTATCAGTAATCGCGTTAATAACGAAATAAATTGCCTGAGCATTATATACAAGCACGACCAGTTTATGTACTAGTTACGGAGGTACCGTAACCACGGCACTAGAGGCACCAGTGTCGTGACTCACATGCAGGAGAGTGATATCCTGCATCGTCCCACTCAGCTCAGCTTGGCCATTTTATCAGTATATTTTAGTGGGGCGTATGGATGCATCCTAGGCTTATAAGTGTTTCATGTTTATCAGGGTGAATGTGGTGTGTGCTCTACATCCTTCACATTGGAGCTGATCCCTCCACCCAGCACAGTTATTTAGAGGTCACCCCTCTACAGCATGACGAGGTCACCCCTCCAGTTATTCATGCACGGTTGTTACAACACGTGACCTATATAAGCTCTGGCAAATAAAATACAGTAAATGCATGTTTTCAGAATTAATAGTTATATTTCAGTATCAGTATATATGAATCAGATTGCTCAGATTTTATGCAGAGTTCTACCACATATTTCATATCAGTCTTACAGTTTCTGTATTCTATCGCCTGTTTCATTCAGTATATTCTTATCATGCTTTATATCCGTTCACTGAGCGTTATGCTCAGCCGTAGTTCCTTTCATGTTCTAACGGCAGGTACACCAGGACGCTTTTAGGATTCTAAGCGCATGTGCATTTGGATGGAAGCTATCCAGACTTCTTACATTTTGCATTTCTTACAGTATTCTGCTTATTCGGACATTGTTTAGTCCTTTCATTCAGTATTTTATTTTTCATGTTTTGGGCTTATGTTGGATTGCCGATGTTTGATTCCGGTATTTCCGTTATGGTCAGTTAATGTTTTAGGACATTTACCTTATGCTTTGATGACACGCCATAAATACACGTAACGGTCCACTTATCCAAGTGGGGTGTTACAATCGTATAAATATATGTTGATGACATTATATTTGGTTCAACTTGTCAATCATTGTGTGATGACTTTGCGAAAATCATGCATGACGAGTTTGAAATGAGTATGATGGTAGAACTTAACTTCTTTTTAGGAATCCAAATTAAACAAATGGATGATGGTATTTTCTTTAATCAATCCAAGTATGTTAAAGAAATGCTAAAGAAATTTGGATTAGAAGACTCTAGACCTTTGAATACCTCTATGGCCTCGGATACTAAACTCACCGTTGATGATGATTGTGAGTCGGTAGACAACACCAAATATAGAGGTATGATTGGTAGTTTGTTATACCTAACGTCAAGTCGACCGGATATCATGTTTAGTGTTTGCCTTTGTGATCGCTTCCAAGAGGCTCCCAAAACCTCTCACCTTGAAGCGGTTAAGCGTATCTTCCGATACATTAAGGGCACTATAAATTTAGGATTATGGTATCCTAAAGGGATCGGCGTAGAAACCATTGTCTACGCGAACTCGGATCATGCGGGAGACTATATGGACCGGAAAAGCACTAGTGGAGTTTGTACCTTCATGGTTTGTTGTTTAACTTCGTGGTTCTCTAAGAAACAAACCGCTCTTGCTATATCCACCACGGAAGCCGAGTATATGAGTGCCGGTAAAGTTTGTCAACAAGCTCTATTGATGAAGCAAGAGCTTGTTGATTACGGGATTTCTCTTGATGATGTCCCCATCATGTGCGACAACAAGGGTGCAATAGACCTTAGCAAGAATCCCGTGAAACATTCGCGAACTAAGCACATAGAGATTCACCACCGTTTTCTTAGGGATAATGTTCAAAAGGGGAACATTTTGATAGAGAAGGTACCCTCGCTAGAAAACTTAGCCGATACCTTCACTAAGCCACTTAAGAGGGAACCTTTTAATTACTTGCGTCTAGGTCTAGGCTTAATGGAACATATTTCTTAATTGTGAATTCTTATTATCTTTTGAGTCTTTTCTTTCTTTGAGTTTTTATTTAATAAATTTTTTTGGAAAACTTCTCTTCTTTTTCAAAATTCTCAAAGCTTTTGTAAAAATGGTCGAGAAATTTTTTTGCATTGTTAATTCAATCTAAAAACATTTTTCAAAGCTTTTTGCTATTCATAATGAGCTTAGATAATTCATATGTATGGGTCTCTCAAATATAGCAAGAACAAAAGAGAACTATGGAGGATCATTGTGTCATGACCTTGTGTCTAGTTCTACACACCTCCTACATTGATTTTATTAAAAATCTATGTATTTTGGTCAAAACCTTGTTGGTGAGCTCTTGTGTGTTTTCTTTGTCTATCTTTGCTTCTTAGCATATCCCCATGATTAGTTAGACTAGAAAAATAGGATTTGCTGAATTGGAAAATCCTCCCTCATCACCAAAATCAACCCACTGGGGCGGTTCTTTATTGACTCCGTGGTTCCCCAGTGATAAGGAACCGCCGGTTGAGTTAAAGAACCGCGCCCAGTACTTTATTTTTCGGGTATTCCTGAAACTCCAAATTTGTTCCAACACTTTTTGGAATCTTTGTTTCAACCCTTTGACCACCCCCAAATTATCTTGAACTTTCTCTATATAACCTTAAGAATTTTGCATCCTTTCTCAAACCAAAATGTCTTATTTCCCAAATGAAAGCTTTGATTCTCTTCCATTCTCTCCAATTTCTTTCAACCCCAATTCATCCAAGAACACTCAAAATCCCATCTCTTCTCCTTCTAAGAATGGTGATCATGGAACTTCTTATCTTCCCCCTCTAGCCTTTGGTTTTCTACCTCCTTCACATGATAATGTCATGCATCATGGAACATATTGTCAATGTTGTCAATATCAACATCTTGCTATGCCTCACATCTATGAGGAGTTGAATTACATCAAGAGTCTCTTAGTTAAACCTCCTCTTTTCTACAACTATGAGATCTCTACCAAGCCACCACCACCTCCTTCCGCCACTACCTTGTCTTTTATCTAAGCATTGGTTTCTTATCTTCAAGACATCTAGTTCAAGCAAATCTTAGAGTTCTATCTTAACTTTGATTAGATTTATGCTTTTTATTTTGGCTTGTGGTTATGTCTCATACATCTTTTTATGATTTATTTCCTTGTATCTTTTATCATGTTTTCTTTTAACATGACTTATCTTGGATCTTTTGTTTCTTTTTTTTGTGTGATCTTTGCTATATCTTGTTGGGTGTCTCTTCTCTTCTACTAACCCTTCTATGTAGCTTGTCACCATATTTTGATTCCTTGGTGCCCCAAGCAAGGGGAGTAAGCACCAAGGAAGAGCATTTGCAAAGTCTGGTTCTTTTCTTCTTTAAAGACTTTTGCAACCTTTTTGCTTCGACAAAGGGGGAGAAATGATAAACTCGTCTTCAAAAATCTTGTTTTATTAGTAGATTGAGTTTATGGATTGTCGGAATAAAAAAGGGGGAGATTGTTAATGCAATGATGCCTAAAAACATTTCTTGCATTTTTCGGTCTCGCTTTGTTTTGATTACGACAATATGTAAAAACAATCATTTATGAAAACAATGAAAAATGAATTCTTGAGTTCAAGTATTTTTCATTTCAACCATTATCACTTAAGGTATGAACAAACAAGTAATTATACTAATTAAGTGATCAAGGATTTAATCTTTTCTTAAAACTCACTTTTTATTAAGTGTGACAAAGTTTTATTATTAAACTTTCTTTTTAAGAAAATGTTTTATTAAATTAATTATTTGAAAATTTGAAATTTGAAAATGACATATTCTATCTTGGTTTGGAATATCCTTTTAGGATATGTTAATCCCCATATTCGATCCAACCCACTAAAAGACAAAAGGGATCAGACTCTACGCCGGCGGTTCCTTAGCGCCTATGGCGGTTTCTTATCGATAAGGAACCGCGGGTTGCAATAAAGAACCGCGGACAGATATAGCCGTTGGACATTTGTCTTATAAATAGTGGACCATTCTCAGACTTTCAGTCCACCTCTTTTGCACATAAACTTTCAGATTCTTACATACTTCTTAAATCACTCAAATCCTTGATCATTTGTTTGATTACTACTTGTTTAGAAGTGAATCTTTCTCCTCCAATCTTTTCCTCTCAAAGTGCAAAGAGAAGAAAATTATCATTGTTGAAGTGTTGTGTCTACCTCAAAGATCCATTGAAGATCAAAACTTATTAATTCATTGTTGTGTCATTGTTGTGAAGATCAAGTAGTTGTGTCTATTTGGAAGTTGTGTTTCTATTAGGGTTAATACTTATTCCTCAAAGTATATTGGTGTCGATTGGTCCTATCTAAGATTAGGGCTCGACTTTTAGATTAGAGTCAGAAATTGGTTAAGCGACATTGTGTACGGTTTCTCCACCTTAAGGAGCTTGTTGATTAGTGAACTCTTGAGTAAGGAGTACTCGAGGAGTGGAGTAGGAACGAGGAGTGAGATTCGTTGCCGAACCACTATAAATCCTTGGTTTTTGGTTTGATCTTTCCTTCCCTTATCTCTTTACATTCTTTATTCTTTATACTTGTGATTATTAGTTTAGTTACATTCATTATTCTTTATACTTGTGATTATTAGTTAGTTGCACTATACCTTGTTCATATTGTGTATAAGAAGGTTTCACATAAATATTCAAGCTTAAGTTTTTAAAAATGAATTTTTAAAACCAAACTTTAACAAGAAAATTTAACAAACTATTAAACCCCCCTTCTAGTTTCTACATACTTTATATTTTAAACATAAAAATTTATTGAATTTATTTAAATACGTATGATTACAAATTAACAGTTTTCGGTAGAGATTAAGTCTAATGAGTCAACAAACTCGAATAGAATGAATGGATCACTTAAAGGTTGAATAAGGTTTCATTCGCTAAAATAATTATACAAATGGATCAATATAAACAATGTTGCTATGCATTACTTTCAATATTAATATAAAAATTGTATAGTTGGTATAGAAGCATGATAATATAATGATTTTAATAAGAAAACTGCAACATTCACAAAACTTTTACAAATTTTTTTTCCATAAAATGACTTATAACCAATGAGAATCATGTTAACAAAGGGAAGCGTTCAAATAAAACACATTCTTAACGTAAAGAAAGTTGGATACAATAGTAACCATTTGATATTTTAAAGTTGACTAGATAAAAGGTTAAAACAACTTCAGGCATTTTCGTAAATAAGATGGCCGGCCTTTTTAAGGCATGATAATAGAGGTCCAAGGATAATAAGGTAATTTCACATGGCAGTTTCCAGCTATGCAAAAAACACAAATATTAATTTATTAGAAAGTTATAAAATTTATTACCTTTTTTCATGGCTATTAAAATGCCTGATCGTTTCATTCTTTATCATTATAAACTCAATCAGAGTTCATATCACCTTTGTATTTCTTCAATGTACATGATATTTTGTTTCTAGTTTTTAATCTTTAAATGAAACCTAGTGATCTCGATAATAATGTAGTTTAAGTATTAAGATCTCTACTTTTTTGTCATGGATTTATCATGCAATTCTCATGATGATTGTCGATAATGGTGATGATGTTGAACTCGATAATGATGAATGATGATGATGTTGAACTCGGTAATGATGAATTGATTATCATAATCCATGATCGATGCTAAAATTGAAGAACGATAACCTATTGTTAATGAAAATAAACTCATAATCATAGTTGATAATACTAAGCATATAACAATGATGATTATGAGGATGATGAACTCGTAATGATGACTATGTTCCGACGATGAAGATGATGCGATGATGATAATGATGATGTGTCGGTGATGAACTTACGAAATGATGATGATTATCCCGACGAAGACGATGATGCGACAATTATTAACTTGCTTTAACGATGATGAAGATGCAACGATGATGATGCTATTAAGTTAGAGAACTTAGAATGAAGAATGAATTTTTATTGTATATTTAATCTCCTAATTACCTCTCTTATATATACAATAAGGGGCCGTTTGGTTGGTTAAATGTTTTTTGTGTAATTGTAATTTATGAAAAGAATTGTAATTTGGATGAATTGTAATTTGAATGGTTAAAATATGTTGAGTGTTTGATTGATAAAATGTAATGTAATTGAGTATAAAATTAATGTATCTATGTACTTGAATCTAAAATTAATGCTCAAAATATTGTAAAGTATAATAACTAAAATAATAGATTATAATTTAAAATTATTAAATAAAAAAACATATGACATAGAGATATACAATTATGGTGATTTATAGAAATGAGTGAAATTACATTGTAATTTTAAACATTACATCACATACCCATGTAATTGATATTACACTCAAAAGTGGGTCCGATGTATTTTTTTAATTACAATTACACTCATTATTCAACCAAACATGCAATGTAATTGGAATTAAATTAGAATTACATTACATTACAATGAATTCGGTGAACCAAACACCCCCTAAGTAGTGCTTATCTATAGCACAGTTACAACTAATTCACTAATCTTACGGGAAGGTACAATTAACAATTGACTAAGCCTATAACAAACTATTGACTAAATCTATACTATATTATTATCCTTAACACGCCCCCGCAAGATGGAGGATCCATCGGAGACTCCAATCTTGGAGCGAAAATGTAGAAACAAACTTCGACCCAATGGCTTTATTAATGCATCAGCAAGCTGATCTTTGGAACTGATGTGCAAGACACGTATGGATCCATCCGATACTCTTTCGCGAACAAAATGATAGTCAAGTGCCAAGTGTCTCATTTGAGAATGATAAACTGTATTTGCACATAGACACGTAGCGCTTGTATTGTCACAAAATAAGATGGGCGGTTGATTTATATTTACACCAAGTTCACGTAGTGTAACACCCCATTTTGATAATGGAATGTCACGTGTAATTATGGCATGTCATCAAAGCATACAAGGAAAAATGTCTAAACATTACATGACCATAAAAGGAAAATACCGGAATCAAACATCGGTAGTCCAAAAGTAAAGCTCATCACACACAAACATAGTACTTTAAAGGAAAGGACTAAACAATGTCCAAAGCAAGAGTATCAAAGTAAAGATAATGCATAAAGTAAACAAAGGCTAGAAAGCTTCCAGTCCATATGCACGTACGCTTAAAGTCTACGAGCGTCCCCGAGTACCAGCCGTTTTGGGGAACATAGAAAAGGAAAACGGCTGAGCAATACGCTCAGTGCACGGATGTACAATAAAGCATGAATAGGATAAGCATATAACATATAACAACGGAAGAAACTAAGTCCCGAATAACCTGTTTAAGTCTTGGTAAAACTGGTTTTATAGTTTGAAAATCCTTATTTTTATCTTATAAAAACTGTTTAGCATGTTCTACCATTAGCCAATATATGTCATGAAAATACACCGTGCGTAAATACTTGGAGGGGTGACCTCATCATGCAAATTAGAGGGGCTGCCTCTAATTTAATATACTGGTTTTCGTTAGGAGGGATTAGCTCCTTGTGAAGGGTGCAAGGCACAGACCGCATTCACACTGCGTAATATGCTAAAAAACATGTAACTAGGATGCACCCATACGCCCCACATGATAAATATAATAATATGGCCAAAAGCTGAAGGGACGCCACGAGCAATCACTCCGCCGTGGTGAAGTCATAACATCCGTGCCTCTAATGTTATGGTTATGGTACCTCCATAACTAGGTGAAACTGGTCATGCATGTATATGACTATAGGTATTCTAAATTAAACATAAGCAAGTCAAACATATAAACTTATACTATGGGAAAACATTTGGCTTCATACGGAGAAATCCTAATAAGGAAAGAATGTCCATACTGAAAGGACGGGAATCCGTACCTTATGTCCAATGAACGAAGAAGACGAACTGAGGAGAATCCTACTTCGGTATCACTAAAGCTACATAAATACATACGTGAATAAGTATCTGATTACTAAATATGTAACTGGTTTTATGTCATGTCTTAGCTTATTTTATATGTTCATATCATGTTTTACTGTTTTAAGCCTTAAACTGTGTTTATCTTATATTCTGTCTATTCTGATTAAGTATTTCTGGTATTTCATGTATTATTATACTTATTGTGTAATAATAGGTAACTTTCTAAAAATAGCAGGTTTCCTAAAATAGAAAGTTACCAAAAATAGAAAGTTTCCAAAAATAAAAAGTTTCCAAAAATAGAAAGTTTCCAAAAATAGAATTACTGCTTAAAATAGATAAGTTTCTAAAGATTGAAAGTTTCCATAAATAGATCAGCTGCCTGAATTAAATAAGTTTCTAAAAATAGAAAGTTTCCATAAATAGATTAGCTGCCTTAATTAAATAAGTTTCTAAAAATAGAAAGTTTCCATATTTAGATATAAGCTGGTTAAATAAGCTAAGTATATAAGCTTAATTGTTTTTCTGATTATTTTCTAAGTCATAATGATATAATATATAGTTTATTAATTATTTCATGTAATTTAAATAAACTATAGGTTAAAAGTATTTAATTAAATATATCATGCTTTTAATTAAATAAAATTAAATACTTAGGCTAAAACATGTATTATTAATTATTAATAATATAACCTAAGTCATGTTAATTAATTAATTATAACCATGGTTTTTAGATAATTAATTAATTATAAGTCTAGAAAAATATAAATACGTAGGTTAATAGTTCCATGATCTAATAATTAAATTATAACCTAAGTCATGTTTTATTAAATTAATCATGTCATATAATTATTAATTTAATTTTAACATATGGTTGTTAAAACATAATCTTAACATAAACCATGAACCGGATCTTGACTAGAAACCATGAACCGGACCTGAAATTGACACCATACCCCGAACCACTTCGGGGTTCCCTTTGGCTTGCTGCTACCGTGGGACCCACATCACAAAACCGGGACCATATGGTCTTGGTGGTGGTCTATTAGCCAAACCGAGACCCCCTTGGGGTTCGGTTTAGGCGCCGGCCAAACAAACACCCCTAAAACCATCTGTTTTGATTTACCCCATAACCAATTACATGTTTGATTTATGTTTTTAATTAGGTTTTTTTTTAAAACATCATGTTCTTATTTATTTTAATAAATCAAAACAAAAGAAAAAGGATTTAGAAAGGTATACCGAATGCGTAGATTTAACGAGGATGAACACACACGAACACACGTACAAAACCAAGATCAAAGATCAAATAAACACCCTCCTTTGGTGTGTTATGTGTGACGGCCACAAGAAAGGATGAAGGAGAAGGAGAAAAATCTTTTAGGTTTTTGTTTAAGTTTACTGTAATGTGAAAAATGACTAGCAAAATTTACCATAACCACTTCTTAGTAAAATTTGATGGGCTTGGCCCATCTTCCTTGATGTAGCCGCGGGTAGGGGGCCCACATGGGGTACCCGTACCGTTTTCCGTGTCTAGTTATTTAAGTGTTCGTTCGTGTTTATTTGTGTTCGTGTTTTATGTGTTCTCGTTAAATATTTACCGTGACTTAATATATTTATTCGTGTTCGTAATAAATATATATACGTAATTAATATTAGCTCGTGATTTAATTACGTTCATGATTTCATGATCGCATGATCGTGATTAATTATTGTTAAATAATTATTGTGTGTTCGTACGTAATAAATACTTATCGTGTTCTAACACGTACGTAATACGTAAAATTCTAACACGTGAGCGTAATCATACTATAAAAGGAAAGTTTTAATCTAGTACATACAATCTAAAGGGTACTATTCATGGTAAAAGCATGTGGGTTTTACAACTCTTACCCCCTAAAAAGAATAATTCGTCCCCGAATTATAGATAAAGTAAACTGGAAAAGAAGAACATACCCGAATTCAAAATATAAAATGAGGGTAAGAAGCCCGGATAGACTCCTCTGTTTCCCAAGTGGCTTCCCGCTCGGTATGATCCCTCCAAAGGATTTTGACGAATGGAATCGTCTTCCTTCTCATGACTCGTTCTTGTCTGTCAAGAACTCGTTCGGGTTCTTCTATTAAAGTGAGATCTTCACGTATCTGTTCCAGTGGATACTGAACCATGTGAAGGGGATGATACTGGTACCCTCTGAGTAAGGACACATGAAACACATTGTGCACAAGAGAAATCTGCGGAGGTAACGCTAACCGGTAAGATACTTCACCGACTCGTTCAATGATATCAAACGGTCCGATGAAACAAGGACTGAGCTTCCCTTTAATCCCGAAGCGTCTAACACCACGTGCCGGCGAAACCTTAAGGAAGACGTGATCTCCTACGTTAAAATGTATGTCCCTACGATACTTATCGGCGTAACTCTTCTGACGTGACCGTGCTTCCTGGAGTTTCTGCTTAGCTACTGCGATCTTTTCATTGGTCATCTCTATGATTTCTGGTCCTTCAAGTGTTCGCTTACCAACCTGATCCCAGCAGATTGGGGCGCGACACTTTCTACCATACAACATCTCGAAAGGAGCACACTTGATACTTGCGTGCCAACTGTTGTTGTATGCAAACTCCACCAAAGAGATGTAATCGTCCCAATCACCCGTCCATTCCAACGCACATGACCTCAACATGTCTTCCAATGTCTGAATCGTTCGCTCTGACTGTCCATCCGTTTGAGGATGAAAAGCCGTGCTAAGCTTAAGTTGTGTCCCCCAAGCTTTCTGTAGACTCTTCCAAAATAGCGAAGTGAAACGAGGATCTCTGTCAGAGACGATGCTGGATTGTGCACCGTGGAGTCTCATGATCTCTCTTCTATATGTATCGGCGAGTTTACTTACCGGATCTTCCTTGCGTATCGGTAAGAAATGAACTGATTTGGTAAGTCGATCTATGATAACCCAAATTGCATCGTGTTTCCTCTTGGTAGGCGGAAGACCAGTAACAAAATCCATGGTCATTTTGTCCCACTTCCACTCTGGAATATCTAACGGTTGAAGGAGACCGCCAGATCGCTGATGCTCGATCTTAACCTGCTGGCAGGTAAGACATTTGGAGACGTAAGTGGCAACATCCTGTTTCATACCACTCCACCAAAAGTATTGCTTGATGTCATGGTACATCTTAGTCGAACCAGGATGTATAGAGAATGGGGAGCTATGAGCATCCGCTAACAAGGCTTCCCGAAGTTCTTGGTCATCAGGAACACAAAGTCTCGTGCCCTGCCATACGATACCATCTGCATCTACTCTGAATTCCGTCTGTTTCTCCAAATTTTGTACTATCGCCCAGATTTCTCCATCATCTTTCTGAGCTTCTTTGATCTTAGAGAGTAACTCGGGTTCTACTCTAAGATTAGCCCAGTAACCGTGCTTTCCACGTACCATGATCTTGATGTCTAGCCGCTCCAAGTCTCTTATGATTTCCTCCTCAATTTTAATGCCGTTGATCATTCCGGACTTCCTGCTAAGAGCATCTGCTACTACATTTGCCTTTCCGGGATGATACTATAGATTAATGTCATAATCCTTCAACAACTCAAACCATCTCCTCTGCCTCATGTTCAATTCACGTTTAGTGAAGATATACTTCAAGCTCTTGTGGTCCGTGAAAATATCACATGATTCTCCATATAAGTAGTGCCTCCATATCTTCAATGCAAACACGACTGCAGCAAGTTCCAAGTCATGCGTGGGGTAATTTTCTTCAAAAGGCTTAAGCTGCCGTGAAGTGTACGTGATCACTTCCAATGTTGCATGAGAACACAGCCAAGTCCCTTCCCCGATGCATCACTGTAGATTTGAAATCCACCCGTACCAGATGGGAGAGTAAGAATAGGTGCAGATACTAGCTTCTGCTTCAGGTCTTCAAAGCTCTTCTCTCGTTCTTCAGTCTAGACGAATTTCTCCCCTTTCCGCATCAGTTTGGTGAATGGTAGTGCTAAGCGGGAAAAGTTCTCCACGAACCTACGGTAATAGCCAGCTAAGCCTAAGAAACTACGGACTTCCGTCGCTGATGTCAGCCTCGGCCACTTAGTAATGGCCTCAACCTTCGCTGGATCCATAGTGATTCCTTCTGCTGATACCATATGACCTAAGAATGCCACCTTGTCTAACCAGAACTCACACTTAGAGAATTTAGCATACAGCTGCTTCTGGCGAAGAATCTGTAGTACTGTACGAAGATGGTCTTCGTTTTCCTCCTTGGACTTTGAGAAAATCAGGATGTCATCGATGAAGACAATGGCGAACTTGTCCAGAAATTCATGGAATATTCTGTTCATCAAATCCATGAACACTGCTGGAGCATTTGTCAGGCCAAATGGCATAACTAGAAACTCGCAGTGGCCATAGCGGGTACGAAAAGCAGTCTTGGCGATATCCTGCTCCTTAACCCGTAGCTGATTGTAGCCTGACCTAAGATCAATATTGGAGAAGTGTTTGGCCCCTTGGAGTTGGTCAAACAGATCGTCTATACGCGGCAGTGGATACCTATTCCGGATAGTAATCTTGTTGAGCTCACGATAGTCTATGCAAAGACGCATACTGTCGTCCTTCTTCTTAACAAATAAGACCGGTGCGCCCCATGGAGATGCGCTCGGTCGAATGAAACCTCGTTCTAGAAGTTCTTGCAGTTGATCCTTCAGCTCCTTCAGCTCTATGGGAGCCATGCGATAAGGAGCCTTAGAGATTGGTTTAGCTCCTGAAATAAGCTCGATATTGAATTCCACTTCTCGTGCAGGTGGTATGCCCGGAAGTTCTTCTGGAAATACATCTTGGAATTCCGACACTATTGGTTGATCCTGAATTGATGGAGATTCAGCATCCATGTCTTGAACCGTAGCTAGATAACCCTCGCAGCCATGTGATAGTAGTGCACGCGCTTGCAGGGTAGATATGATTTGTACAGACCGTCCGGGTACGAACCCGTTATGAATGTACTCTGGTGCATTAACATCGCCGAAGATAACCCGATATGAATGGAAGTCTATGGTAGCATGATGCTTGGATAGCCAATCCATGCCCAAAATCATGTCGAAGTCATTCATGTCCAGCGGAAGTGCGTCAACTGGTCGAACCTTATCGTCAAATTCTAGGGGAATACTCTTGTATACATGGGTGATTAATACAGATTCCCTCAAAGGCGTGGAAATAGTAAGCCTATTTTCTAGTGGCATGGGAAGCATTCTAATATTCTTAGCATAAGCAGTAGAAATGACCGAGTGAGTAGCACATGTATCAAAAAGAACACACGCAGCTTGACCATACATATACAAGATTCCAGTCATGGTACCTGTAGACTTGTTGGCCTGGTCTCGAGATGTCATGTAGACACGCCTGGTGGTAGGAGGTGGCTTGGAATCAGCATGTCTCGATGTGCCCTCCATCTCGCCCTTACGACAATCCTTCATGATATGGCCAGGAAGACCACACTTGAATCATGCGTCCATGTTACGACGACATGGCCCTGGGTGCCTACGGTGGCAAGTAGAGCAAAGAGGATGAGTATATCCTCCAGCAGGTGCTCTAGCTGGCTGGGAACCTGATAAAACATTTTACATAAGACATGATAATAAGGTAAAAAGGACAATGCGGATAATCGTAAGATTGAATACTAGTGATAGCTGGACGGCTAGGCTGTGAACCTCTCTGGTTCTGATCCCTACCGTTTCCATGGTTCCTGGTAGAAGTTTTGCTAAAGTGTCAGAATGTGAGTTATACATGAAATCATAAGAAAATGCGTAAGTATTAGGACCTGCTGCTGTTGGAGTGTCCAGCATTGTGACGGTAATTATCATTACCGCCACGCCTATCCGTAGCAGAACGGTCGTTAGTCTGACCGTTTCCCTTGGGCTGATGAGGCTGCTGCCGAGTAACCGGCTGAGACCGGTCCTCAGTTTTCTGCCTGGAAGATACATATTTAAGAGATGAATAATTGACATATATGGAAAGAATACGGATTGATCACCGCTTGAATACGAATGTTTACCTCTTGTCGGGTCTCTCAGCTTCCCCGAACTCATCTCTCTCCTGCAACATCTCTAGCTTACGTGCTGCATCGGCCACTTGTGCTACAGTGTTGAACGTAGCACACACCAGATTGTTTGCGACCGATGTGCGAAGAGCCCACCTAAAGTGGTTTGCCTGCTCTTCAGGAGTACCTGCTGCTGCACCAAGGAAACCAGCTAAGCAAAGAAAGCGCTTCATAAACTCGTTGCTATTCTCCCCAGCTATCTGTCGGATCCCATGGTACTCCCTCTTGAGCTTGTCTTGCTCAGCCTTGGGAAAGAACTGCTCCATCACCCTGTCCTTGAACTGAGCCCAAGTCAAACCAGCAACCCACTCGTCACCTCCCTCGGACTACATCAACGCTAACCACCAATTGAGCACATCGCCTTCGAACCGATAGCATGCCAACCTCACCTTGTACGCGGGGTCACAACCCATAGCATTGAAAATCTTCTCGATGTGAGCCAGTCAGCTTTCAGCATCACTGGGGCTATCTGTTTTCTCAAAAGCTCGCGGACGGAGCTTGTTGAATCTCTCCAGCCATACTGCTAATGTCACTGGAGGAGGAGGAGGAGGAGGTACCTGGTTATGATGCTGATTGTTGGCAGCTTGAACCTCAGCCCTGATGTAGTTCCTCAGTTGAGGAAGAAAAGCTTGCATTGCAGCTTGGATTGCAGCAGTGAGTTGTTCCTGTTCGCGTGTGAGAACCATCTGACAGTATAACATAAAACATATGATTAAACAGCTCAAAACATAAAATATATATACATGAAAAAAAAAATTATGCCAAAATTTCAAGAGAAAAATTTTATGCAAGAAAATTTTGTGTATGAATGAATGATGCAGTTTTATGAAAACTTTTGTATGCTCGAGAGTGAACGCCTATGGTCAGTTCACCCAAAATAAAAAACAAGGCGAGGGGACACCTATGCGTCGGTCACAAATTTAAAAGTTTCGATAAAACACATGCGACTTAATAGGGCAGTCCTGTACCGACCATTACTTAGTCATAAACCTACGACAATGACACATATATGTATGCATAAAAATGATGAATGCATGAAAACGACTTTCAGTTCTAGGAAGACCATAGTGACTACCCACTAATCACAGGTCATATTTTGAGAGCCTACAGGTCGAAGCCTTGGCTCTGATACCATAATTGTAACACCCCATTTTGATAATAGAATGTCACGCGTAATTATGGCCTGTCATCAAAGCATACAAGGAAAAATGTCTAAACATTACATGACCATAAAAGGAAAATACCGGAATCAAACATCGGTAGTCCAAAAGTAAAGCTTATCACACACAAACATAGTACTGTAAAGGAAAGGACTAAACAATGTCCAAATCAAGAGTATCAAAGTAAAGATAATGCATAAAGTAAAGAAAGGCTAGAAAGCTTCCAGTCCATATGCACGTACGCTTAAAGTCTACGAGCGTCCCTGAGTACCTGCCGTTTTGGGGAACATAGAAAAGGAAAACGGCTGAGCAATACGCTCAGTGCACAGATGTACAATAAAGCATGAATAGGATAAGCATATAACATATAACATCGGAAGAACCTAAGTCCCAAATAACCTGGTTAAGCCTTGGTAAAACTGGTTTTGTAGTTTGAAAAGCCTTATGTTTATCTTATAAAAACTGTTTAGCATGTTCTACCATTAGCCAATATAGGTCATGAAAATCCACCGTGCATGAATACTTGGAGGGGTGACCTCATCATGCAAATTAGAGGGGATGCCTCTAATTTAATATAGTGGTTTTGGGTAGGAGGGATCAGCTCCATGTGAAGGGTGCAAGGCACACACCGCATTCACACTGAGTAATCTGCTGAAAAACATGTAACTAGGATGCACCCATACGCCCCACATGATAAATATAATAATATAGCCAAAAGCTGAAGGGACGTCACGAGCAATCACTCCGCCGTGGTGAAGTCATAACATCAGTGCCTCTAATGTTATGGTTATGGTACCTCCATAACTAGGTGAAACTGGTCATGTATGTATATGGCTATAGGTATTCTAAATTAAACATAAGCAAGTCAAACATATAAACTTATACTACGGGAAAACATTTGGCTGCATACGGGGAAATCCTAATAAGGAAAGAATGTCCATACTGAAAGGACGGGAATCCGTACCTTATATCCAGTGAACAAAGAAGACGAACTGAGGAGAATCCTACTTCGGTATCACTAAAGCTACATAAATACATACGTGAATAAGTATTTGATTACTAAATACGTAACTGGTTTTATGTCATGTCTTAGCTTATTTTATATGTTCATATCATGTTTTACTGTTTTAAGCCTTTAACTGTGTTTATCTTATATTCTGTCTATTCTGATTAAGTATTTCTGGTATTTCATGTATTATTATACTTACTGTGTAATAATAAGTAACTTTCTAAAAATAGCAGGTTTCCTAAAATAGAAAGTTACCAAAAAAAGAAAGTTTCCAAAAATAGAAAGTTTCCAAAAATAGAAAGTTTCCAAAAATAGAAAGTTCCCAAAAATAGAATTACTGCTTAAAATAGATAAGTTTCTAAAAATAAAAAGTTTCCATAAATAGATCAGCTGCCTGAATTAAATAAGTTTCTAAAAATAGAAAGTTTCCATAAATAGATTAGCTGCCTTAATTAAATAAGTTTCTAAAAATAGAAAGTTTCCATATTTAGATATAAGCTGGTTAAATAAGCTAAGTATATAAGCTTAAGTGTTATTCTGATTATTTTCTAAGTCATAATGATATAATGTATAGTTTATTAATTATTTCATGTAATTTAAATAAACTATAGATTAAAAGTATTTAATTAAATATATCATACTTTTAATTAAATAAAATTAAATACTTAGGCTAAAACATGTATTATTAATTATTAATAATATAACCTAAGTCATGTTAATTAATTAATTATAACCATGGTTTTAAATAATTAATTAATTATAAGTCTAGAAAAATATAAATACTTAGGTTAATAATTCCATGATCTAATAACTAAATTATAACCTAAGTCATGTTTTATTAAATTAATCATGTCATATAATTATTAATTTAATTTTAACATATGGTTGTTAAAACATAATCTTAACATAAACCATGAACCAGATCTTGACCAGAAAGCATGAACCGGACCTGAAATCGACACCATACCCCGAACCACTTCGGGGTTCCCTTTGGTTTGCTGCTGCCGTGGGACCCACACCACTAAACAGGGACCATATGGTCTCGGTGGTGGTCTATTAGCCAAACCGAGACCCCCTTGGGGTTCGGTTTAGGCGCCGGCCAAACAAACACCCCTAAAAACATCCGTTTTGATTTACCCCATAACCATTTACATGTTTGATTTATGTTTTTAATTAGGTTTTTTTAAAACATCATGTTCTTATTTATTTTAATAAATCAAAACAAAAGAAAAAGGATTTAGAAAGGTATACCGAATGCGCGGATCTAACGAGGATGAACACACACGAACTGTAACACCCCATTTTGGAAATGGAAATATAACAGCAATTATGGCGTGTCATCAAAGCATACAAGGTAAAATGTCTAAACATTACTTGACCATATAAAGGAAAATACCGCAATCAAACATCGGTAGTCCAAAAGTAAAGCTCATCACACACAAACATAGTATAGTAAGGAATAAGGACGAAACAATGTCCAAAACATAAGTATCATAAAGAAAAGAAATGCATAATGTAAAGAAGGCTAGACAGCTTCCAGTCCATATGCACGTACTCTTAGTGTCTACGAGCGTCCCTGAGTACCTGCCGTTTTGGGAACATAGAAAAGGAAAACGGCTGAGCAATACGCTCAGTGCACGGATGTACAATAAAGCATGAATAGGATAAGCATATAACATAATAACAGCGGAAGAAAACTAAGTCCCGAGTAACCTGGTTAAGTCTTAATAAAACTGGTTTATAATTTGAAAGTCTTATGTTTATCTTATAAAACTGTTTGTCATATTTTACCATTAGCCAATATAGGTCATGAAAATCCACCGTGCATGAATAAATGGAGGGGTGACCTCATCATGCAAATTAGAGGGGCTGCCTCTAATTTAATATACTGGTTTTTGGGTAGGAGGGATCAGCTCCTTGTGAAGGATGCAAGGCACACACCACATTCACCATGTAATCCTGAATAAAAACATGTAACTAGGATGCACCCATACGCCCCACATGATAAATATAAATAAATGGCCAAAAGCTGAAGGGACGCCACGAGCAATCACTCCGCCGTGGTGAAGTCATAACATCAGTGCCTCTAATGTTATGGTTATGGTACCTCCATAACTAGGTGAAACTGGTCATGCATGTATATGGCTATAGGTAACCATATTTAAACATAAGCAAGCAAACTCATACTTATACCACGGGAAAACAGTTGGCTGCATACGGGGAATCCTAAATAAGGAAAGAATATCCATACTGAAAGGACGGGAATCCGTACCTTATGTCCAGTGAACGAGAACGACGAACTGCGAGAATCCTACTTCCGAAACACTAGTGCTACATAAATACGTACATGAAATAAGTATCTGCTTACTACATACATAGCTGGTTTTATATCACGTCTTAGCTTATTTTAGGTGTTGTTACCATTTTACACTGTTTAAAGCCTTAAACTGTGTTAAATCTTATATTATGTTTAATCTGATTAAGAATTTCTGGTATTTCATGTGTTATTATACTTACTGTGTAATAATAAGTAACTTTCCAAAAATAGCAGTTTTCCTAAAATAGAAAGTTTCCAAAAATAGAAAGTTTCCAAAAATAGATTCACTGCTTAAAATAGATAAGTTTTTAAAAATAGAAAGTTTCCATAAATAGATTAGCTGCCTTAATTAAATAATTTTCCATAAATAGCTGGTTAAATAAGCTAAGTAAATAAGCCTAAGTGTTTTCATGATTATATCCTAAGTCATATGATATATTATATAGTTTAATAATTATTTCATGTAATTTAATTAAACTATAGGTTATAATATTTAATTAAAGTATGACATGTTTTTAATTAAATATATTAAATACTTAGGTTAAATATGTATTATTAAATATTAATAATATAACCTAAGTCATGTTTAATTAATTAATTATATCCATGGTTTTTAAATAATTAATTAATTATAAGTCTTAATAATATAAATACTTAGGTTAAAATAATTTCATTTTTATTAATATTTAATTAACCTAAGTCATGTTATTAAATTAATCTCACCTTTTATTAATTTAATTTTTTTTACATAAGTTTATAACATAAACAACTAACATAATCATGATCCGGATCTAAGCCTAAAAACATGCACCGGATATGAAACAACGCCGTACCCCGAACCAAATTGGGGTACCCCCTTGCTGCCGTGGGACCCACACGTACTAACCAAGACCAAAAAGGTCTTGGTGGTGGTCGGCTAAAACAAACCGAACCCCCCTTGGGGTCGGTTGTACCTTGCGGCCCAAAACAAACACCCCTTTGATCGACCCCTTTGATTAATTAATGATCAAAACATGTTAGATCTAGGTTTAATTAATGTGTTTTTTATAAAAACATCACGTGTTCTTAATTAATAAAAGATTAATTAAAAAGAAAAACAAGTTAAAAAGGTTTTACCGTATTCGTGGATCAAGAGGGTGAAGAACAAACACGAACAACCAATAAATCAACAAGATCCAAGATCAAAATCACCTTATATGGTGGTTTGTAGGTGGTGGCACAAAGAAGGAGAAAAGGGAGGGTTTTAGGTTTTTCCTGAAATCTTCTGTAAAGTAATTTTTGAGTAGTAAAAATTACTTAACCCCTTTTAGTAAGATTGGTAATGGGCTTGGCCCATTACCCTCTTTTGGCCGCGGGTAGGGACTCCCTTGTGGGGGTTCCCGTACCTTGTTTCGTGTCTTGTTATTTAATACACGTTTATGTTTAATTATGTTCGTGTTTTAAATGTTCTCGTTACGTAAATACCATACTCTTATATATTTAATTACGCTCGTATTAAATATATATACGTAATTAATAATAGCTCGTGTTTTAATTACGCTCGTGATTTCGTGATTGTATGCTCGTGATTAATTATTGCTAAATAATTATTACGTGATCGTGCAAATAAAATATTTATCGTGTTCTAACACGTACGTAATACATAAACTCCTAACACGTAATCGTAATCATGCTATATTAGGAAAGTTTTTTAACTAGTACGTACGAACTTAAGGTACTATACATGGTAAAAGCATGCGGGTTTTACAACTCTTCCCCCCCTAAAAAGAATAATTCGTCCCCGAATTATAGATAAAGTAAACTAGAAAAGAAGAACATACCCGAATTCAAAATATGAAATGAGGGTAAGAAGTCCGGATAGACTCCTTTGTTTCCCAAGTGGCTTCCCGCTCGGTATGATCCCTCCATAGAATTTTGACGAATGGAATCGTCTTCTTTCTCATGACTCGTTCTTGCCTGTCAAGAACTCATTCGGGTTCTTCTATAAAAGTGAGATCTTCACGAATCTGTTCCAGTGGATACTGAACCATGTGAAGGGGATGATATTGATACCCTCTGAGTAAGGACACATGAACACATTGTGCACATGCGAAAGCTGCGGAGGTAACGCCAATCGGTAAGATACTTCACCGACTCGTTCAATGATATCAAACGGTCCGATGAAACGAGGACTGAGCTTCCCTTTAATCCCGAAGCGTCTAACACCACGTGCCGGCGAAACCTTAAGGAAGACGTGATCTCCTACGTTAAAGTGTAAATCCCTACGATGCTTGTCGGCGTAACTCTTTTGACGTGACCGTGCCTCCTGAATCTTCTGTCTAGCTACTGCGATCTTCTCGTTTGTCATCTCTATGATTTCTGGTCCTTCGAGTGTTCGCTCGCCAACCTGATCCCAGCAGATTGGGGCGCGACACTTTCTGCCATACAACATCTCAAATGGAGCACACTTGATGCTCGCGTGCCAGCTGTTGTTGTACGCAAACTCCACCAAACAGATGTATTCGTCCCAATCACCCGTCCATTCCAACGCACATGACCTCAACATATCTTCCAATGTCTGAATGGTTCGCTCCGATTGTCCGTCCATTTGAGGATGAAAGGCCGTGCTAAGCTTAAGTTGTGTACCCCAAGCTTTCTGCAGACTTTTCCAAAAGCGCGAAGTGAATCGAGGATCTCTGTCTGAGACGATGCTGGATGGTGCACCGTGTAGTCTCATGATCTCTCGTCTGTACGTATCTGCGAGTTTACTTACCGGATCTTCCTTGCGGATCGGTAAGAAATGAGCTGATTTGGTAAGTCGATCAACGATAACCCAAATTGCATCGTACTTCCTTTTGGTAGGCGGAAGACCGGTAACAAAATCCATGGTGATTTTATCCCACTTCCACTCTGGAATGTCTAACGGTTGAATGAGACCGCCAGATCGCTGATGCTCGATCTTAACCTGCTGGCAGGAAAGACATTTGGAGACGTAAGTGGCCACATCCTGCTTCATACCACTCCACCAAAAGTACTGCTTGATGTCATGGTACATTTTAGTTAAACCAGGATGTATCGAGAATGGGGAGCTATGAGCTTCTGCTAGCAAAGCTTCCCGGAGTTCTTGGTCATCAGGAACACAAAGTCTAGTGCCCTACCATACGATACCATCTGCATCTACTCTGAATTCTGTCTGCTTCTCCAAATTCTGTATTATCGCCCATATTTCTCCATCATCCTTCTGAGCTTCCTTGATCTTAGATAGTAACTCGGGTTCTACTCTAAGATTAGCCCAGTAACCGTGCTGTCCACGTACCATGATCTCGATGTCTAGTCGCTCCAAGTCTCTTATGATTTCCTCTTCGATTCTAATGTTGTTGATCATTCTGGACTTCCTGCTAAGGGCATCTGCTACTACATTTGCCTTTCCGGGATGATACTGAAGATTAATGTCATAATCCTTCAACAGCTCTAACCATCTTTTCTGCCTCATGTTCAATTCATGTTGAGTGAAGATATACTTCAAGCTTTTGTGGTCCGTGAAAATGTCACATGATTCTCCATATAAGTAGTGTCTCCATATCTTCAATGCAAACACGACTGCAGCAAGTTCCAGATCGTGCGTGGGGTAATTCTCTTCATAAGGCTTAAGCTGCCGTGAAGCGTAGGCGATCACTTTCCCATGTTGCATGAGAACACAGCCAAGTCCCTAACCCGATGCGTCGCTGTAGATTTGAAATCCACCCGTACCAGATGGTAGAGTAAGAATAGGTGCAGATACTAGCTTCTGCTTCAGGTCTTCAAAGCTCTTCTCTCGATCTTCAGTCCAGACGAATTTCTCCCCTTTCCGCATCAGTTTGGTCAATGGTAGTGCTAAGCGGGAAAAGTTCTCCACGAACCTACGGTAATAGCAAGCTAAGCCTAAGAAACTACGGACTTCCGTCGCTGATGTCGACCTTGGCCACTTAGTGATGGCCTCAACCTTCGCTGGATCCATAGTGATTCCTTCTGCTGATACAATGTGACCTAAGAATGCCACCTTGTCTAACCAGAACTCACACTTGGAGAATTTAGCATACAACTGCTTCTGGCAAAGAATCTGTAGTACTGTACGAAGATGGTCTTCGTGTTCCTCCTTGGACTTAGAGAAAATCAGGATGTCATCGATGAAAACAATGGCGAATTTGTCCAGAAATTCATGGAAGATTCTGTTCATCAGATCCATGAACACTGCTAGAGCATTGGTCAGGCCAAATGGCATAACTACAAACTCGTAGTGGCCATAACGAGTACGAAAGGCAGTCTTAGCAATATCCTGCTCCTTGACTCGTAACTGATGATAGCCTGACCTAAGATCGATCTTGGAGAAGTGTTTGGCCCCTTGGAGTTGGTCAAACAGATCGTCAATGCGTGGCAGTGGATACCTATTCCGAATAGTAATCTTGTTGAGCTCGCGATAGTCTATGCAAAGACGTATACTGCCGTCCTTCTTCTTAACAAACAAAACCGGTGCGCCCCATGGAGATGTGCTCGGTCGAATGAAACCTCGTTCGAGAAGTTCTTGAAGTTGATCCTTCAGCTCCTTCAGCTCTATGGGAGCCATGCGATAAGGAGCCTTGGAGATTGGTTCAGCTCCTGGAACCAGCTCGATACTGAATTCCACTTCTCGTGCAGGTGGTATGCCCGGAAGTTCTGCTGGAAACACGTCTTGGAATTCCGACACTATTGGTTGACCCTGAATCGATTGAGATTCAGCATCCATGTCGTGAACCGTAGCTAGATAACCCTCGCAGCGATGTGACAGTAGTCCACGCGCTTGCAGGGTGGATATGATTTGTACGGACCGTCCGGGTATGAACCCATTATGAATGTACTCTGGTGCATTGACATCACCGAAGATAACTCGATATGAATGGCAGTCTATAGTAGCATGATATTTGGATAGCCAATCTATGCCCAAAATCATGTCGAAGTCATTCATGTCCAGCGGAAGTGCGTCGACAGGTCGAACCTTATCATCAAATTCTAGGGGAAGACTCTTGTATACATGGGTGATTAATACAGAGTCCCTCAAAGTCGTGGAAATAGTAAGCCTATTTTCTAGTGGCAAGGGAGGCATCCTAATGTTCTTAGCATAAGCAGTAGAAATAACCGAGTGAGTAGCACCCGTATCAAAAAGAACACATGTAGCGCGACCATACATATACAAGATTCCAGTGATGGTACCTGTAGACTTGTTGGCCTGGTCTCGATATGTCGTGTAGACACGCCTGACAGTAGGAGGCGGCTTGGTATCAGCATGTCCTGATGTACCCTCCATCTCGCCCTTACGGCAATACTTCATAATATGGCCAGGAAGACCACACTTGAAGCACGCATCAGTATTACGGCGACATGGTCCTGGGTGCCTACGGTGGCAAGTAGAGCAAAGAGGATGAGTGTATCCTCCAGCAGGTGCTCGGGCTGGCTGAGGACCTGATAAAACATTTTACATGAGACATAATAGTTGGGTACAATGAACGAAGCGGATAATCGTAAGATTGAGTACCAGTGATAGCTGGACGGCTAGGCTGCGAACCTCTCTGGTTCTGGTCCCTACCGTTTCCATGGTTCCTGGTAAAATTTTGCTAGAGTGTCAGAATATGAGTTATAACATAAAACATAAGAAATTTCGTAAGTATTAAGACCTGCTGTTGCTGGATTGCCCGGCGTTGTTACGGTAATTGTCATTACCACCACGCCTATCCGTAGCAGATCGGTCATTAGTCTGACCATTTCCCTTGGGCTGATGAGGCTGCTGCTGAGTAGCCGGCTGAGACCGGTCCCCAGTTTTCTGCCTGGAAGATACAGTGAAAGAGATGAATAATTGACATATGGAAAGTATACGGATTGGTCACCGCTTGAATACGAATGTTTACCTCTTGTCAGGTCTTTCATCTTCCCCGAACTCATCTCCCTCTTGCAGCATCTCCAGTCTACATGCTGCATCGGCTACTTGTGCTACCGTATCCAACGGAGCACCTGATAAGTTATTTGCAATCCTTGGATTAAGAGCCCGACGAAAATGTATTGCTTGTTCTTCAGTGGTGCCCGCAGCTGTTCTCAGGACACCAGTATAGCGAAGGAAACGCTGCATGAAGTCATTGCTGTCTTAGTCAGGTCGCTGTCTGAGGCTATAGTATTCCCTCATGAGCTGATTCCTTCCTTCCATGGGAAAGATGTTAGGCGGGGGAGGATAACCGTCGTTATGAAGAAGAGCGTCTTGCATCTCTGCATCAGTAGCTGCAAAAATTGCCCAGATATTGTTTGCGTTTGCCATCTGACAGTATGACATAAAACGTATGATTAAACAGATCAAAACATAAAATATAAATATATACATGAAAAAAATTTATACTAAAATTTCACGAGAAAAAATTTATGCAAGAAAATTTTGTGTATGAATGCATGATGCAGTTTTATGAAAACTTTTGTATGCTCGAGAGTGAACGCCTCTGGTCAGTTCACCCAAAACAAAGACATTGCGAGGGGACGCCTATGGGTCGGTCCCAAATCTAAAAGTTTCGATAAAACACATGCGACTAAATAGGGCCAGTCCTGTACCAACCATTACTTAGTCAAAAACCCTGCAACAATGACATGTATATGTATTCTTAAAAATGATGAATGCATGAAAACAACTGTCAGTTCTAGGAAGACCGTAGTGACTACCCACTAATCACATGTCATATTTGAGAGCCTACAGGTCGAAACCTTGTCTCTGATACCATAATTGTAACACCCCATTTTGGAAATGGAAATATCACAGCAATTATGGCGTGTCATCAAAGCATACAAGGTAAAATGTCTAAACATTACTTGACCATATAAAGGAAAATACCGCAATCAAACATCGGTAGTCCAAAAGTAAAGCTCATCACACACAAACATAGTATAGTAAGGAATAAGGACGAAATAATGTCCAAAACATAAGTATCATAAAGAAAAGAAATGCATAATGTAAAGAAGGCTAGACAGCTTCAAGTCCATATGCACGTACTCTTAGTGTCTACAAGTGTCCCTGAGTACCTGCCGTTTTGGGAACATAGAAAAGGAAAACGACTGAGCAATACTCTCAGTGCACGGATGTACAATAAAGCATGAATAGGATAAGCATATAACATAATAACAGCGGAAGAAAACTAAGTCCCGAGTAACCTGGTTAAGTCTTAATAAAACTGGTTTATAATTTGAAAGTCTTATGTTCATCTTATAAAACTGTTTGTCATATTTTACCATTAGCCAATATAGGTCATGAAAATCCACCGTGCATGAATAATTGGAGGGGTGACCTCATCATGCAAATTAGAGGGGCTGCCTCTAATTTAATATACTGGTTTTTGGGTAGGAGGGATCAGCTCCTTGTGAAGGATGCAAGGCACACACCACATTCACCATGTAATCCTGAATAAAAACATGTAACTAGGATGCACCCATACGCCCCACATGATAAATATAAATAATGGCCAAAAGTTGAAGGGACGCCACGAGCAATCACTCCGCCGTGGTGAAGTCATAACATCAGTGCCTCTAATGTTATGGTTATGGTACCTCCATAACTAGGTGAAACTGGTCATGCATGTATATGGCTATAGGTAATCATATTTAAACATAAGCAATCAAACTCATACTTATACTACGGGAAAACAGTTGGCTGCATACGGGGAATCCTAAATAAGGAAAGAATGTCCATACTGAAAGGACGGGAATCCGTACCTTATGTCCAGTGAACGAGAACGACGAACTACGAGAATCCTACTTCCGAAACACTAGTGCTACATAAATACGTACATGAAATAAGTATCTGCTTAGTACATACATAGCTGGTTTTATATCACGTCTTAGCTTATTTTATGTGTTCTTACCATTTTACACTGTTTAAAGCCTTAAACTGTGTTAAATCTTATATTCTGTTTAATCTGATTAAGTATTTCTGGTATTTCATGTGTTATTATACTTACTGTGTAATAATAAGTAACTTTCCAAAAATAGCAGTTTTCCTAAAATAGAAAGTTTCCAAAAATAGAAATTTTCTAAAAATAGAAAGTTTCCAAAAATAGAAAGTTTCCAAAAATAGAAAGTTTCCAAAAATAGAAAGTTTCCAAAAATAGATTCACTGTTTAAAATAGATAAGTTTCTAAAAATAGAAAGTTTCCATAAATAGATTAGCTGCCTTAATTAAATAAGTTTCCATAAATAGCTGGTTAAATAAGCTAAGTAAATAAGCCTAAGTGTTTTCATGATTATATCCTAAGTCATATGGTATATTATATAGTTTAATAATTATTTCATGTAATTTAATTAAACTATAGGTTATAATATTTAATTAAAGTATGACATGTTTTTAATTAAATATATTAAATACTTAGGTTAAATATGTATTATTAAATATTAATAATATAACCTAAGTCATGTTTAATTAATTAATTATATCCATGGTTTTTAAATAATTAATTAATTATAAGTCTTAATAATATAAATACTTAGGTTAAAATAATTTCATGTTTATTAATAATTAATTAACCTAAGTCATGTTATTAAATTAATCTCAACTTTTATTAATTTAATTTTTTTTACATAAGTTTATAACATAAACAACTAACATAATCATGATCCGGATCTAAGCCTAAAAACATGCACCGGATATGAAACAACGCCGTACCCCGAACCAAATCGGGGTATCCCTTGCTGCCGTGGGACCCACACGCACCAACCAAGACCAAAAAGGTCTTGGTGGTGGTCGGCTAAAACAAACCGAACCCCCCTTTGGGGTCGGTTGTACCTTGCGGCCCAAAACAAACACCCCTTTGATCGACCCCTTTGATTAATTAATGATCAAAACATGTTAGATCTAGGTTTAATTAATGTGTTTTTATAAAACATCACGTGTTATTAATTAATAAAAGATTAATTAAAAAGAAAAACAAGTTAAAAAGGTTTTACCGTATTCGTGGATCAAGAGGGTGAAGAACAAACACGAACAACCAATAAATCAACAAGATCCAAGATCAAAATCACCTTCTATGGTGGTTTGTAGGTGGCGGCACAAAGAAGGAGAAAAGGGAGGGTTTTAGGTTTTTCCTGAAATCTTCTGTAAAGTAATTTTTGAGTAGTAAAAATTACTTAACCCCCTTTTAGTAAAATTGGTAATGGGCTTGGCCCATTACCCTCTTTTGGCCGCGGGTAGGGACTCCCTTGTGGGGGTTCCCGTACCTCGTTTCGTGTCTTGTTATTTAATACACGTTTATGTTTAATTATGTTCGTGTTTTAAATGTTCTCGTTACGTAAATACCATACTCTTATATATTTAATTACGCTCGTATTAAATATATATACGTAATTAATAATAGCTCGTGTATTAATTACGCTCGTGATTTCGTGATTGTATGCTCGTGATTAATTATTGCTAAATAATTATTACGTGATTGTGCAAATAAAATATTTATCGTGTTCTAACACGTACGTAATACATAAACTCCTAACACGTAATCGTAATCATGCTATATTAGGAAAGTTTTTTAACTAGTACGTACGAACTTAAGGTACTATACATGGTAAAAGCATGCGGGTTTTACACGAACACACGTACAAAACCAAGATCAAAGATCAAATAAACACCCCCCTTTTGTGTGTTATGTGTGGCGGCCACAAGAGAGGAAGAAGGAGAAGGAGAAAAATCTGTTAGGTTTTTTTTTAAGTTTACTGTAATGTGAAAAATGACTAGCAAAATTTACCATAACCCCTTCTTAGTAAAATTTGATGGGCTTGGCCCATCTTCCTTGATGTAGCCGCGGGTAGGGGGCCCCACATGGGGTACCCGTACCATTTTCCGTGTCTAGTTATTTAAGTGTTCGTTCGTGTTTATTTGTGTTCGTGTTTTATGTGTTCTCGTTAAATATTTACAGTGACTTAATATATTTATTCTTGTTCGTAATAAATATATATACGTAATTAATATTAGCTCGTGATTTAATTACGTTCATGATTTCATGATCGCATGCTAGTGATTAATTATTGTTAAATAATTATTGTGTGTTCGTACGTAATAAATACTTATCGTATTCTAACACGTATGTAATACGTAAAATTCTAACACGTGAGCGTAATCATACTATTAAAGGAAAGTTTTAATCTAGTACGTACGAGCTAAAGGGTACTATTCATGGTAAAAGGATGCGGGTTTTACACGTAGTAATTTCTGAACCCACAAAACTTTAGAAGAAGCGTTTGCCAAAGCCATGTATTCTACCTCTGTGGAAGAACGCGATACTGTCTTTTGCCGAGCCGACCTCCAGGATATGATATTTCGTCCAAGATATAATACATACGCTGTAGTGGACCGACCATCATCTTTTATTCCACCCCAATCAGAATCAGAAAAAGCTGTGAGTGTAAGTGGTGAACCACGTTTAAGAAATAGTCTATGATGAACAATTCCTTTTAAATATCGAAGTACTCGCTTTAAAGATTGCCAATGCAACTGAGTTGGAGCATGCATGTATTGTGATAAGCGATTTACAGCAAAAGACACATCTGGACGAGTAACTGCAAGGTACTGAAGTGAGCCAACAAGGCGACGACAAGGTGTTGGGTCAACTAATTGTGATCTATCAACAAGAGATAATGTATCATCTGATCGTAGAGGTGTAACAACATCCTTCGCACCATCCATGTGAAACTGTTCTAATAAGTCTGATATATGTCTATGTTGAGATAAGAAAAGCCCATGTGAAGTAGACATAACCTCAACACCCAAAAATGATGTAATATTCCAAGATCTTAGATAGAAAACTTACTTGATTGCTTGCCAACAAAGTGATCCAGAAAATCGTTATGACTTCCCGTGAGAACTATGTCGTCCACATAAACCAAGAAATAGGCAGTGATCCCATGACGATTATAAATAAAGAAAGAGGCATCTACAAGTGACTTTTGAAAACCATATTAAAGTAAAAATGTTTTTAGTTCGATGTACCAAGCGCGCGGTGCTTGTTTTAGCCCGTACAATGCCTTTCTAAGCTTGCATATATGATTTGGATATTGTTGATGAACATAACCTGGAGGTTGTACCATGTAAACATCTTCATGCAATGTTCCATGAAGAAATGCAATGTTTACATTATCCATTTGTTTTAAACACCAATTTTTTGATAACACAAGGCACAAGACAATATGTATAGTTGCTGGCTTTTTCACGGGGCTAAAGGTTTCATAATTTAGTCTTTACCTGGTTGTTGTAAGTATCCTTTTTCCATAAGCCGGGCCTTATATTTATCTATGGATCCGTCAGGGTTACGCTTTATTCGGAAAAACCATTTACAACCGATTGGAACGTGATTTAATTTTGGAATGAGCTCCCAAGTACCATTCTGTAGTAATGCATTGAACTCAGAATCCATCGCCTTTCTCCAAAGGGGGTCTTTGAGTGCTTGGGTTACGGTTGAAGGTTCTAAAGTAGGTGGAAGTGGGTGCTTTGTGGTAAGGTTAACAAATTTTTCGTTGTAGTATTTTGGGTGACATTTTCGGGACCGCTGTGGACGATTAATATGTTGAGGTTCGGGTGTGATGTGGGTGTTTTGTCTATGAGTAGTGTTTGGTGTATGGTTAGTGTTTGGTGTTTGGATGATGTTCGGTGTTTCGAGTTTATTAAGGCATTGAGGGGTAATATGAGCATCAGTTATTGGAGTAACTGGGTTTGGTGAGGGTGAATCATGTGTATGTGATGAAGATAAAGTTTCTGGAGTAGTAGAAGTGTGTGGTGGGGAGATCGTATCGGATGTCGGGGTGAATGGTAAATGGTTATTGTCATTTGTTGATTGTCGCTCATGGGAATGGGGTTGGTCAACAGTGTGTAATGGCGGGTTTTGAAGGACATGTTGTAGTAAAGTGTTTGGTGGAACAAATGAGTTAGAAGTATTTGATCCCTCAACATTACCTTGTGTAGATCTGTTTAGGCAAGCATCCCGAATGATGGAAGTGAACTCATGATTTTTATTACGCAGTTGAAGCGGAAATATGTCTTCTACGAACTGAACATGCCTTGATAGATAAAGACGATTTGTAGTAGGATCTAGGCATTTATAAACTGATTGGGATGTAGAGTAACCAAGGAAAAGGCAAGATTTTGATCTTGGAAGAAGTTTAGACGCGGAATACGGACGAAGCTAGGGATAACATAAGCATCCAAATGATTTCAGTTTATTATAGTCAGAAGACCTATTGAAAGCATTTCATATGGAGTTTGAGAATTTAAGATTGGAGTGGGAAGACGATTTATTAGAAAGACGGCTGTTTGAAAAGCATGAGACCAATAACTAAATGGGAGTCCTACAAAATGGAGCAAAGAAAGCCCGGTTTCCACAACATGTCTATGGCGCCTTTCAGTTGTGCCATTGTGTTCTGGTGTATGTGGAGGGGTTGTGAAATGAGAGACACCACAAGAACTAAATACTGGAATTAGTTTTTGGTACTCACCGCCATTATCTGAAAAATTGATATAAGAGGAGTGAGATAATTCTGGAACGTGAAGAGCTTGCATAGCTTGAGTTGAGACGTTCCCATGCCTCGCGTAAAGTTTCAACGAAGAAAATAACTGGTTGAATTGTTTGTGAGCAACTGCCAAGAAGTGCACTAAGAAGAATTTGGTCCTGTCGAAACCAAATAGAGTATAGAGGATTAACCTTTTTCCCATTGTCAAGAAACTGAGGAGGGGAAACAAGGGTACCATCAATATAATCTATAAGATCTAAACCAATTAGCGTTGACTGGACTTGTTTGTGCCAGACTGGAAAGTTTGAGGCAGTGAGTTGAATGGGAAGATGTGTTGGAGCATTTAGCTGAATGATCTGGGTTTCAAGAGTGAGCGGCATGGCAGGAAAAGCAGAAAAAATGTTATAAAGATAGTATGGATCGTGGCTCTTTGGAGCGTTAGGCTCTTGATACCATATTAAGCTAGAGAACTTAGAATGAAGAAGGAATGTTTATTGTATATTTAATCTCCTGATTACCTCTCTTATATATACAATAAGTAGTGCTTATCTATAGCACAGTTACAACTAATTCACTAATCTTACGGGAAGGTACAATTAACAATTGACTAAGCCTATAACAAACTATTGACTAAATCTATACTTTATTATTATCCTTAACAGATGTAATGATGATGAACTTATAATTTTGAAATTTTGATGATGACGATGCAATGATGTCTATGAAGCTTGCTACAATGATGCAACGATGAAGATGCAAAGGTCAAGAAGCTGATGATGCAGATGAAATCCTACAACAAATCTGGAAGAAATTCGGCAAACGCATCAAATACGGAGAAAGTTATAAAACAGATTAAAACTTATATACCCAAACTACCCTTCTTTTCATAGACACGTGTGGCTTTGTGGATGTATCCTACTATTTGTAGTTTAAGAAGTGATTTTGGTAGAACTCTTCCCGTTAACAAATTCTCTCTTTTACTTTTAAATCTTAATCTTCCAATAAATACATGCCACATATTTTTTTTGTAAATTTTCTTTGTGTACATTTTTTGTGGATGTATCATACCTCTTTATGTAATCAAGCATAGTTTTTTTAAAGAAGCAATAATCCGCCAAAGATAAACTTATGACTCAAGCATAGTTTTTTAGAGAAGCAATAATCTGACGAAGATAAACTTATGACGCCCGTGGTATAACTTTTATATCAATACACGAAATTATTACATTAATGGGAATATTAATACATAATGAATTTTTCTATATAACCGTGTGCATAATTATTAGTTGTACTTATATAACAATATAGAACATTAATTAAGCACGTGAAAATTTTATACATTTCTAATTAAATTAAAATATTAAAATAAATTTTGTTTATATGTAAGTACAACTGATAATTATGCACACGGTTATAACAAGTTATTGTTTAAACAAATTATATACTATAATACATTTATCATTTGTTGCCTCACTCATATACTCTATAGTAACATGATTATATTAGTTTTTTAATGTTATGAACAATAATCAATTAATAAACAATTCATATGAACAATAAAGAGGAGAAGATACGTGTGTGAAATCTGAAACCAAGACACTCCTCTTCTAAACAAGTGTCTTAAAGTAACCACAAAAGAAAATTAAAAAAAGGCATCAACGGTGATTTCACACACACACACACACACACACACACATATCTAAAAACTTCCGGTGACGTTACAATAGTGTTGCAGTGAAGATGGGGTTATAGTTCTCTGAATTCTTCTTCAAGATAAATGTAAGTTTTCGTTTCTCAAAGATTTTTTGTTTAGTTATAATCTAGAAATTTAGGGGGACGCACGTTGTATTTTTTGCTAAGTAATTTTTGTGGTAAAATTAGGGTTTTTTTTTTTCAGATTCACATGAAATTTCGGAGTATTGCTTTATTTTTTTGTTTCGGGGTAAAATTAGTGTTTTGGTTTTTATATATGGTTTTCTAATGAAATTTTACATGGTGAAGATGTTAGTATGTTACAAATCGAACTTGGGTGACCCGAAACTTGGTCACTGGAATAAATAGAGGCCGCTGATGTAACTTGATTTTTTGTTATCTTTAGTTTCAAGATGGAAAAAAGATAGTACAAAAAATGACCGGGTATTTTTTTTTTACATATGGTATATTATTGAGCCATTATGGGGTTTTATAAATCGGTCACAGTTCGATATCATTGATGATGTTTGTGTTTCAAAATTGTATGCATAAATAATTGTCGTATATTTATATCCTTTTCTATGTCTTTTTATTTAAACAGAAAAATACAAAGGTATTATGAGTTGGGTAGCAAAAGGAATAAGGAATACGGTAAGATCATAACAGCCTACAACACTTAGAACAAGTTACTAGACTTTGCCACGACAGAACTTGCTATAGCTATTATGGATTTGAACAAAGGTGGAGGTAATATGTTGTTTATGGGCATTATATTTTTTATGTCATGACAGAAGTTAATTTATTTTAAATTTGCACGTTTTATAATACTATTCACGGTTCTTTTACTTCTCGCGCACACTACGTGTGGTCAAGGTATTCACAAACAATTGCGCTATTAGTATCTTGCAAAGGGTGTTTTTATTGATCTACGTGACCATATTTTTGACACAAGTTTGTGCTTCCTTTTTATATTTTGCTATAAAATCAAACGCAAAATGTTTAAAAGTCACACCGATGAAGCATTTTATGCCAATTGGTGATATACCTTCAAATTCAAAGATGGAATGTTTCGATTCTTGCAGGAAGTCTTCATCATTGACTTTATTTTTTATTGTTCTTTTCTTTGGTCAGCATGGGCATCAAGATTTAGGATCATGTAAAAGATGGTCAACTTGAGCAAAACTTGGTGGGTTACTATACATGAGAATTGCTACAAATTGTTAAGATGTGTTGTATTGTATCAGGATGTGTTGCAAGTTGTTTTATTATGGTAAGGGTTGGTACATGTATATGCAAAAACTTTGTTGTCATCGACAAAGTTACCCGTATAATTCTGAGCTTATGACTACAACCGAACAATATCACCATCAAATCGTTGTAACAAGTAAGGTCATACAAATGAAACCGCAGCGAAGCGCGTGGAAAAAATCTTGTTATTTAAACAGTCATTAAAAAAAGTAAAAAAAAACTTACCAAATTAATTTTTTTAAATATGTTATCTAAACAATAATATAGATAACGTAAAAAACAATTATTTAGGTAAACTAAATTTTTTTTAAACAAATTATCACATTAAAGAAGAAAATTATATATTAAATGACATATTAATACAAATATTAAACATATACGTATTAAATGACACATTTTTTTTAACGGCAACTTTATTAAAGCTAGCAAGATGCTAGAAAAGAATTACATGAAAATTAAATACGGGTTTTTTTAACCAGAAATCCCAAGAAATAGAACTATTACTACGATTATTACACCAATGAAATGAAAGCGAAATAATGTCGTCAAACAACACCGCGCGCCTTGGCAGGGGAACATCATAGATATTACGATTATTGAACGACCAAATACACCACCACGACGTAAAAATAACTCCTTCCAACAGAATTTTGAGCTTATTCGGCAAACGTATAGCTCCAAACCAGGAGTTCCACTCAGCGAATGTACAGATGTCACTTGGATGAAGATTCCACCAATGACAAGTTTTTTGGAAAATGGCTTTAGCAAGATCACAACCAAAGAGCAGGTGTTGCACACTTTCTGACACAGAATTACAAACCGGGCATATATTAGAATCAACATGAAAACCTCTAGTAATTTGATTATCTCTAGTAGGAAGACGATTAAGACGTGCGCGCCAAACAAAAATGTTAATTTTCGTTGGAACGCATCTAATCCACCTAGTGCCCGTAACCGAAGAAGGAAGGAAATGATCATCAATGGCAGCCCGAAAATCCTTGACTCGAAACATACCATCACCATTAAGGTCACTAATCCATATGTCGTTCGCATGAGATAAGATAACCACAGATGTTAATGTGAGGAGATTGGACCATTGAAGGTTTTCCTACCCAGCCTGAACCTATCTACGAAAGGAGAGGTCAGAGACGTACCATCCCATTTATTGGCAAATGAAATATCTTTATCATTCTCTAGGGCGAAAATACGAGGGAAACGACAAGACAAAGGAATATCTCTCAGCCACGTATCGCGCAAGAATCTGGTCATTAAACCATTGCCTACCCGAATTATAACATGCGAAAATAAATTGAACCCTTTCTGTGCCAAAATACTTACCTCACGAAGAATAGAACTCCAACACGACAACCCTTTAGAGTCATGGTTTTCAATCGAGTTGCTATAGAACACACCAATAATCTGAGCCTATAAGGAGCCATCCTGGGACAAAAATCTCCCCACCCATTTGAATAAAAGAGCACGATTCAGAGTGTAATAACTAGAAACTCCCAAACCGCCATGCTTCCGAGAAGCTAGAACACGATCCCAACCTACCCATGTAATCTTTTTATCTTTACTGTCAGCACCATTAAAAACCTATTACGGATCATCTAAAAAATATGGAGAACTCCTTTAGGAACTTTATATATAGACATAGAATAAATTGGAATAACACCAAGCACGGATTTGAGAAGAGTCAAACGTCCTCCAATGGATAAACTTTTAGTTTTCCATTTAGAAAGACGAGTATGGACTTTATCAATAATATTACTCTACGCCGAAAGTTGAGACATACGATTACCAATCGTGACTCCCAAGTATTTAAAAGTAGTGTTAAAACAGTACATCCAATAGAAGAAGTACCTTGAAGAACAATAGCGTTTGGGTCGCTGGCACCAAGAAGTTGACACTTATGAACATTAATTTTCAAACTCGAAGCTAGTTGGAAACATTGAAGGATACTAATGAGGTTAACTAGGTTATCTTCGGACCATTCTCTAAGAAAGATTGTGCATCCACATAAAAATAATGAGAAAGAATCATCGAATCATTGATGCGAAGGCCTCTAAATACCCCCTCTTTAACAGCTTTGTCAATTGAAACATGAAGTGCTTCCATAACATTGATACCAATATTACTTATTTTTGTAAACTCTCAATACAGATTTTAAAGATTTCATAAATCGTGTGATGTAAGCTATAACAGGAGTTTCAAAATATCAAAACTATTTTAAAAATAAGACGCTCTTACCTCAAAATAGAGCTGAAATTGTCAAACTATTTCATACGTCAGTTTCAAAAGTCGAACTTTTTATGGCTTATCATCAACCCATTCTTCTATATAAACCATGCATACAATGATAAATTATACACAACACACTCATCCACAACATTGTCATAGGTTTTTAACAATCATACGTTATAGCCACATTTGTTTTAGGTTTTAAGGGCTCTCAATGATAATATTAAATTACGTGTTGGCATTGTTAGTTATAATTAGATGCAACAAGTCTATGGAAAGATCATAAAAAGTATGGAATTGGTTGTCATTGATGAACATGTAACTATTGTGTGTATTTTAAAATCAATTTTAGTTTGTTTGTTAGCGTACCTTCATATACAATTTTTCTACTCTTATCTGATCGAGTTTAGTAGCCTTTTAGTGTAGGCATTTGCTGTAATATACTTTTTGGTGGCAAACAGATCTGAGCAGGCTGTTGACATTGAACATACTTTCTAACCTTTGTATGTCCCTTTAAAAATTCTAATTTTTGGGTAGGGATTTGTAGCCAATTTTGATGTTAGATGCATGACAATTGATTAATAAAGGCTCGAATGAAAAATTTTGATTTCTTGCACCTTGCAAAAGACAATCACGTTTTTACTTTGAGATTGTGATGGTTTTCCACTTTCCATTTCAGGTTGTCAGGAATTATATTAAAGGAGCTTAATTACTTGATATACATCCTTTGCCAAATGCATGTAAGTCTGCTACTCCTATGTTTTTGGTCTACCCAATTATGTCAACATATTTTCTGCGTAATGATGATTATTATATAAATTATATTTTTATTAGGATATGTTTGGTACAATATATCTCAATCCACGTTAAATCCATTTGGATAACTTCTCATGTTGTTTTAAAATCCTTAAATCCATTTAGATCATGTTTATGAGCATGAGATTGTGATTTAATAATCATATTATATGATACTCACACCAATTCGCATTGGAAACTTTATTTCGTTTCTTGGAAACTAGAGCAAATATTATTAAAGTTGTATCTAAGTGTATCGAACTTTCCTTCATTGGGGCTTTTATTCATATCACTTTCTTGACAATGTTAAGCCTTGGAATTTCCATGATATTGATAAAATAGGACGATTATCTTTAAAAAAATGAGAGGCATGAGTTTAAAAAATCTAACTTCCTGGAGTGTTGTCAAGAAGTGATGGTATGACTGTTGAAGTCTTAGCCGAGTTTTGTTGTTGATTTTGTAACTCAGCTATGTTTATCGTCATTTCAAATTGTTTGATCTTTGAAAATAAATATTCGTTTTGCATCATTTACTTGGATTGCTAAATATCATCTTATGTTAAACTGGTGTTTATTGCATGTATTTATTGTAAAACCTGCATGCTTTTGCCATGAATAGTACACTAATAATCGTACGTACAAGATCACAACTTTCCTTATATAACATGAACACGAATCACGAATATTAATTACAAGAATTTCGTACGTGTAATTACACGATAAGTATTAAGTATGCATTAATACGAGATAATTATTATCAATAATAATTATAATCACGAACATGAAATCATGAACGTAAGAATCACGAACACATAAATATGTATTTACGCATATTATTATTACGATTACGTACAAGTATTTATAATAACACGAATAAATTATAATAACGTAACAATACAAACGTACGAACACGTAATTATTAAGCATGAAAAGGTTCGGGTTTCCCTTGTGGGCCCCACCTACCCGCGGACATAATGAAAGGAAACGGGCCTTATGGCCCAACCCACTTCACAAAAATATGTCAGGAAGGATAATCATTACATTTTCATTTATCACATTTTCAAAACAAAGCAAAAACCCTAGCAGACCTCATGGTGGCCGTCGGTTCTGGTTATGCCACCAGCAGCACCCAAAAGAAGAACGTGATGTTCTGGTTGTGCCGCCATCAGTACCCAAAAGGAGAACGTGATGTTCTGGTTGTGCCGCCATCAGTAGCCAAAAGGAGAACGTGATGTTCTGGTTATGCCTGCAGAAACACCCAAAAGCGAACGTGACGTTCTGGTTTAGCCGCCGGTAGCAAGCCAAAAGGAGGACGGGGTTTTGATTTAAATTATTGATTTGGAGTGTGTTCGTGAGATCAATATTTATTTATTCCACGTGTTATGGGTAATCTGAAAACCTTTCTTTTTAAATTTTTAATGTTTTTATGAACATGTGATCATGGGAATAATTAATTAAGATTAATTAACATGTTAAATTCATGGTGGGTAATAATAAAGGTTGTTTTCGGGTTTTGGTGTTCGGCCGCCACACAACCGAGAGTCATACGACTCTCGGTGTGCCTTGGTTCGCACCACCACACGAGACAAAGGTCTCGGTGGTGTTGGGTTACGGTCGGCAGCAAGGAACAAGGCACCCCGACTCACGTCGTGGGTGTCCTTGTGGTTGGCTTCGGTCGCGGCAGCCACAGCCCCACCACCGGCCAAAGCTGGTGGCTATTTATGGTAAGCAGGGGGAACCGCGGGCAGGCAGGGGGAACCACCGGCAACTGCCGGTGTGAACTCGTTTGTGGTCAACGGTTGCGCGAGAAGGACAAGACCACCGGCAGCAGCCGGTGGCAACTTGCCGAGAGCAGGGGCAATCGGATTAGGACGGATTGCCACTGTTTTCGGGGGTGTTGGTTCACGGGTTCGGTTCACGGCATGGTTTAATAAATAATACACGGGATCGGGTTAATTATTTTTACAAGTTTAATTAGTTTACATGTGCATATATTTTTTTCAAGTTAATTAAATTAATTTAACCTGATACCTAATTAATTTAATTAAAACATGACTTAGGTTTATTATTATTATTAATAATACATGATTATAACCTAAGTGTTTTATTATTTAAATTAGACTATAGTAATCAATTAATTATTAAAACATAACATGTAATTAATTAATTATCATGACTTAGGTTATATTAATATAAATATTAATACATGTTTTAACCTAAGTATTTTATACACTTAATTTAATTAAATCATGTTTATATTTAATTAAATCTTATAACCTATAGTTTATTTTATTTACATGTTATAAGTAATAAACTATACTATTAATCACATGACTTAGTATATTTAATCAGTAAAACTAAGCTTATATTATTAGCTTATAAATTCAGCTTAGGTCTAAATATGGAAACTTTCTATTTTTGGAAACTTTCTAATTTAGGAAACCTGCTATTTTTAGAAAGTTACTTATTATTACTATGTCATATATCCGTGCACTGAGCGTTATGCTCAGCCGTTACTTTCCTTTCCATGTCCCAAAACGGCAGGTACCCAAGGACAGACTCGACCATTTGAAGGACATGCATAGGATGGAAACTGCCATAGACTTCTTCTCCTTTTGCCTTCATATAATTATGCTTGTTTAGTCTTTCATTCATTTCATTTACTTTATTTATGTTTTGTGATTATTTTGGGAACCGATGTTTGATTCTGGTTTTCCTTATGGCATGTATGCTTTACTACATATTACCTTGCATTCTTTGATGACACGTCATAATTACGCGTAATGGTCCACTTATCAAAGTGGGGTGTTACAGTTATGGTATTAGAGCCAAGGCTTCGACCCGTAGGCTCCAAAACTTGACCTGTGACTAGTGGGCAGTCACCAGGAGCTTCCTACGCTAACGCTTGTTATTCCACGTATGGATATGTTCAACACATCGTTGTTTTAACCATGATGTTTTCAGCACCTAGATGTTTTAACCTTGATGTTTTCATCGATATTGTTTTAGTAATATGGATGGACAACCATCATTCATATTTAGTTATGTGTCACTGTTTCATGCATGATGTTCCTCGAGAACTGTGGCTATGTGGACTGAACCCAAGTAGTTCATAATTAGTCACATAAAAAAATTTTTCTGATAAGTTTTGACAGATGATTTTTACTTATTTATGTTTCATGTATCATTGTTATAGGAATTTTGACTAAGTAATGGTTGGTACAGGACTGTCCCTATTTAGTCACATGTGCTTTTATCGAAACTTTTAACTTTGGGACCGACCCATAGGCGTCCCCTCTCCATGTCTTTTGTGTTGGGTAAACTGACCATTGGCATTTACCCTCTCGCATATAAAGGTTTTTATAAACTACATCATGCATTCATGCACTGTTTTCATGCATAAAATTTTTCTCATGATTTATTGGCATAAAAACTCTTTGCCATGTCCCCTCATAAGTTACTATGTTTTTATGTCAAGTATGTTTTCATACTGTCATGGTTAACTTTAGTTTCATGATGATTATGTTATACACTCCTTCATGTTTCTTCATGATGATTTCGTCTTCATGTGATTACGTCTTACGTCTCTTTTGTTGTTTATGCTTTCATGCAAGACACTGTTGGAATTCATTTAAATCCTACTTTCATGATAGTCATGGTTGATTTTCATTAATCATGCTTTCAGGAAAATTATCGTTGAAATTCGTTTAACCACACGTTAGCGTTTCTCTATGCAACCAGAATGAGGTATATAGTGGCATTGCCAGGTTATCATGATGGTCTTTCTAACCGTTTAACCAATTATTTTCCTTTAAAATCATGTCAGATGATCGACCCCATACCGATCATTTCATGTGCATTCCATGTGTACTCCATGTACCGTATCCCATGCGCGTATTCCACTTGCTGATACTCTACAAATTGCTGATGTCGCTCATAACTTGGAGATGTTACTAAGGGTTGATGTTGTGGATTTTAGAGACGCTACGAGATGCTGATGCTGTCCACAACCTAGAGATCTTACAAGAAGAAAACGAAGGCGTTAGATCAAAGCGATCGGACGAGAAGATGCTTCACAACAAGACGATTCCCATCAATCATTGTCCCTAATTCTTAGTTACATGTCACACGTCATTCAGTTGTCGTCTCAGTCATATGAGTACGAATCGGAACCATCCGGCCACTCAGCTGAATAGTTATATGAATCACAGTCATGAGATGACCGTCATGGAACTGATAGACATGACGATAGTAACCACTACTATGACAGCAACTATCCTAGCAATCGCAACCGAAGGTCCGACCGCGGACGTGATCAGAAATACAAAGGATCAGTAGTCCAACTGATCCGCCAATTCTGGCATAATAACCTAATATTTGTAGTTCTATTTGTTTCACATCTCGAGACACATGTCAAGATACCAGTCAAGACACATGTCATGCTTATACCTCCCAAGACACGAGTCAAGACACATGATTAACGTCCAATTCTAGAACACCCCTAAGAAATTCAGAGTACCCTCCAAAGGGTATATCTATTTTGTGGTGCCATGTATTAATCAGACCACAAGAATTTTAGTGCCAGCACCGGCATATCAGTGAGATCTGTCACGATTGTTCCATGATACTTTCCTTTCTTACACCTATATTTCATATATTCATGACCATAAAGGACGCCATTCGTATCCCCCATGTATACGAAGGTTTTTCTTCAGCCTAATGATGAGATCCAAGCTGCTAAGGCATTACCTCGGACAGATACGAGTTGAATTTAATACTAATTATGGACTACGAGCAGCACACCTTGCTATGATTCATGATTTTGTACAGTAATGTTCAGGTTCCTGAATACATTTAGCATGGTTTTCCATCAGGAAAATATGTACAAATTATCTATGCTTTCCAAGCACGTGCTTTGTTAGCCATGACTACTAAATATTTCTAGCTGTCAGTTAAGACACGACCACTGAAGTTCCTTTTACGCATAACCAGCCGATTATACCAAAATCTTCCCATACATTCTAGAAGAACCTTCAAGGACAAGGACGGTAACATGAGATTATGTGTCGACTACCGTCGATTTAAAACAAATCACCATCCATAACCGATATTCTCCTCCACGTATTGATAACATGTCCAATCGACTTTAGGGTGTTAATCACCTTTCCAAGATCAGACTCATGATCATGCTGCCAACAGTGATGAGTGAAAGAGCAGAACATTTCGATGACTGCTATTTGTACACGACTCGTTCATGCTAGATTCGTGATTTTGTATTAGTCTCATAAATGCTCCAGCGGCATTATAGACTTAATAAATTGAGTTTCCATGAACTCATAAACAAATATATCAGTATTTTCATCGAGAAGAACCTGATTTTTTTTCCTCTAGGTCTAGAGAAGAGCAGGAAGACCATATTTTCACTATGTTTCAAATTCTACAACAGAAAATTTTCACCTTGAAATTTTCCAATATAAATTCTGGTGGATTACAGTGACACGCTGAATCACATGGATTCGCACGGTTAATCTTACCATGACTCAGCTTATGCGTAAAGGTGAGAACCCTACACTACATTAGGTGTTCCAGAAAACCCTACGCTAAGAGAAGTTTAATTTTGGAGACTTATAGTTCCGCAAATTTCTATGTATCAAGTTTCTACGAAGCAAGATATAGTTACGTTCATATCTAAGTACCTGACATACCAACAGGCTAAGATAGAACACCAACTAGCTAGGATGTTTTCCATCATCAGAAAAAGGTAAACAGAAATGGGACAATATCTCCATGGATTTTGGTTACCAGATTAATGCAAACTCAGAAGAAGCATGGTGCTATCTGGGTTATTGTCAATAGTTTTACCAAGTGTGCAGAATCCTTACATCCGCAAGGATTTCAGAACCAGCAGATTGATCGGACGTGTTCCAGTCAGGGCTCATCCGATCACTTGGTAATCCCTCAGCTATCGGGCCAGACGAAGGTTCACATTTGTGCTCCTTATTTACGTTCACGTCTTTTTTCAAATTTTACGACTTGCTTTCACACTCACGTTCATGACACTATTCACGTTCATTATTGCCTCCTGGTTTATGATTTTACGTTTATTTTCGTTCTGGGAAGTTATGCAAGAGCTTGAGAGACCAGACCCAAGTTTAGTATAACTCACTATTCTCAGACAGGCGTTTCACGTCACATTCCACGTCTCACCTTATAGCGTTCGGCGTTACCTCTTCAGTTATACCATGTTCACGATATGTTACACGTATCATTGATCACCATATGTTTTCTCTTATTACACTCACCATATCTCCACGTGTCACGTTTACAATTGTTCACGTATCACGTTCACAATTGTTCACGTACTACTTTTCTGTATGTATCAGGCATTATTGCTAAGACAGGACTAATATCAGTTAGTCTAAGTTATTTTAAATCATAAGTTTTCATTTACACTTGCACGTTAATTCTTATCCACTCGATCAGATTCATGCTGATTGATCTTATCTTGATGAACCAAAAACTTTGTGTATCGTCAACCAAAAGTCATGAAGACTAATATTGTTATTTCCGCCAAGACCGTTTAGAGGACCGTTTTGGGCGGGAAGCCACTTGGAACGGAGGAGTACATCCGGACTTCTTATCCGTTTTCTCTTATCGATTAGATACGTCCTTTCAGTCACGTCTTGTTCCATGTCCTTTCAAGACATGTCACGTTCCACGTTCCTTCTACCATGTCACCTGCATGTCCTTTTATCTTACATAACCTCTCAGTTTTATTCGGGTATGTTTCTCTTTCAGTTTAATATATCTATAATTCGGGGACGAATTATTCTTTTTAGGGGGAAGAGTTGTAAAACCCGCATGCTTTTACCATGAACAGTACACAAATAATCGTACGTAAAAGATTACAACTTTCCTTATATAACATGAACACGTATCACGAATATTAATTACAAGAATTTCGTACGTGTTATTACACGATAAGTATTGAGTATGTATTAATACGAGATAATTATCATCAATAATTATAATCACGAACATGAAATCATGAACGTAAGAATCACGAACGCATAAATATGTATTTACGTATATTATTATTAGGATTACGTACAAGTATTTATAATAACACGAATAAATTATAATAACGTAACAATACAAACGTACGATCACGTAATTATTAAGCATGAAAAGGTCCGGGTTTCCCTTGTGGGCCCCACCTACCCGCGGACACAAAGTAAGGAAACGGGCCTTATGGCCCAACGCACTTCACAAAAATATGTCAGGAAGGTTAATCATTACATTTTCATTTATCACATTTTCAAAAGAAAGCAAAAACCCTAGCAGACCTCATGGTGGCCGTCGGTTGCGGTTATGCCACTAGCAGCACCCAAAAGGAGAACATGATGTTCTGGTTGTGCCACCATCAATACCCAAAATGAGAACGTGATGTTCTGGTTGTGCCGCCATCAGTAGCCAAAAGGAGAACGTGATGTTCTGGTTATGCCGCCAGAAGCACCCAAAAGCGAACGTGACGTTCTGGTTTAGCCGCCGGTAGCAAGCCAAAAGGAGGACAGGGTTTTGATTTAAATTATTGATAAGGAGTGTGTTCATGAGATCAAGATTTATTCATTCCACGTGTTTTCGGTAATCCGAAAACCTTTCTTTTTAGTTTTTTTTATGTTTTATGAACATGTGATCATGGGAATAATTAATTAAGATTAGTTAACATGTTAAAATCATGGTGGGTAATAATAAAGGTTGTTTTCGGGTTTTGGTGATCGGCCGCCACACCATCGAGAGTCCTATGACTCTTCGGTGTGGCTTGGTTCGCACCACCACACGAGACAAAGGTCTCGGTGGTGTTGGGTTACGGTCGGCAGCAAGGAACAAGGCATCCCGACTCACGTCGGGGGTGTCCTTGTGGTTGGTTTAGGTCGCGGCAGCCTCAGCCCCACCACCGGCCAAAGCTGGTGGCTATTAATGGTAAGCAGGGGGAACCGTGGGCAGGCAGGGGGAACCACTGATAACTGCCGATGGGAACCCGTTTGTGGTCAGCGGCTGCGCGGGCAGGACAAGACCACCGGCAGCAGCCGGTGGCAACTTGCCGAGAGCAGGGGCAACCGGCTTAGGACGGTTTGCCACTGTTTTCGGGGGTGTTGGTTCGCGGGTTCGGTTCACGACACGGTTTAATAAATAATACACGGGATTACAAGTTTAATTAGTTTACATGTGCATATATTTTTTTTCAAGTTAATTAAATTAATTTAATATGATACCTAATTAATTTAATTAAAACATGACTTAGGTTTATTATTATTATTAATAATACATGATTATAACCTAAGTATTTTATTATTTAAATTAGAGTATAGTAATTGATTAATTATTAAAACATAACATGTAATTAATTAATTATCATGACTTAGGTTATATTAATATAAATATTAATACATGTTTTAACCTAAGTATTTTATACACTTAATTTAATTAAATCATGTTTATATTTAATTAAATCTTATAACCTATAGTTTATTTCATTTACATGTTATAAGTAATAAACTATACTATTAATCACATGACTTAGTATATTTAATCAGTAAAACTAAGCTTATATTATTAGCTTATTAATTCAGCTTAGGTCTAAATATGGAAACTTTCTATTTTTGGAAACTTTTTATTTTTGGAAACTTTCTATTTTAGGAAACCTGCTATTTTTAGAAAGTTACTTTTTATTACACTACAAGTATAATAATACAAGAATATCTAGTTAATACTTAATCAGAAGGCTTAAAACACATGATAAAAGAAGTGTAACATTAAAATCAGTAAAACAAGACCAAAACATATAAAACGAGTCAAGACATACTATAATCAGTTACGTACGTAGTAGACAGTATCCTTATGCACGTATCCTTCTATGTAGCATCAGTGAGATCGAAGTACGACTCTCTTTCGTTCTTCTTCTTCGTTCACTGGACTTAAGGTACAGATTTCCCGTCCTTCAATAAGGACAATCTCTTCCTTCATTAGAATTTCCCGTATGCAGCCAACTGTTTTCCCCAGTAGTTACAGATTAAATGCTTATATTTTATTAGTTACCTTAGCCATATACATGCATGACCAGTTCACCTAGTTATGGAGGTACCATAACCATAACACTAGAGGCACTAGTGTTATGACTTCACCACGGCAGAGTGATAGCTCGTGGCGTCCCTTTTCAGTTATTTGGCCATTTTATTATTATATTATCATGTAAGGCGTATGGGTGCATCCTAGTTACATGTTTCAGTCAGGATTTCATGGTGAATGTGGTGTGTGCCTTTCATCCTTCACAAGGATCTGGTCCCTCCTACCCACTTACCAGTTAATTAAAGGCAACCCCTCTAATTGCATGATGAGGTCTCCCCTCCAAGTATTCATGCACGTTGTTGACCTCATGACCTATATTGGCTTTTGGTACATTAACTAATACAAATTTAATAAGTAACATAAGCTATGTTTTCAGAACTAAAACCAGTTAACATGACAGATAACTAGGTTTTCCAGGACTTATACATTTCCGCGGCTATTAGTCTTATTTATGTTTCAACCATTCATACTATGTCATATATCCGTGCACTGAGCGTTATGCTCAGCCGTTACTTTCCTTTCCATGTCCCAAAACGGCAGGTACCCAAGGACAGACTCGAGCATTTGAAGGACATGCATAGGATGGAAGCTTCCTTTGACTTCTTCTCCTTCTGCCTTCATATATTTATGCTTGTTTTGTCTTTAATTCCTTTCATTTACTTTATTTATGTTTTGGTATTATTTTGAGAACCGATGTTTGATTCCGGTTTTCCTTATGGTCATGTATGTTTTACTACATATTACCTTGCACGCTTTGATGACACGCTATAATTACGCGTAATGGTCCATTTATCAAAGTGGAGTGTTACAGTTATGGTATCAGAGCCAAGGCTTCGACCCGTAGGCTCTAAAACTTGACCTGTGACTAGTGGGTAGTCACCAGGAGCTTCCTAAGCTAACGCTTGTTATTCCACGTATTGATGTGTTCAACGCCTCGTTGTTTTAACCATGATGTTTTCAACACCTTGATGTTTTAACCTTGATTTTTTCATCGATATTGTTTTACTAATATGGATGGACAACCATCATTCATATTTAGTTATGTGTCACTGTTTCATGCATGATTTTCCTCGTGAACTGTGGCTATGTGGACTGAACCCAAGTAATTCATAATTAGTAACATAAATTTTTTTTTTGATAAGTTTTGACAGATGATTTTTACTTATTTATGTTTCATGTATCATTGTTGAAAGAATTTTGACTAAGTATTGGTTGGTACAAGACTGTCCCTATTTAGTCGCATGTGCTTTTATCGAAACTTTTAACTTTGGGACAGACCCATAGGCGTCCCCTCGCCATGTCTTTTGTTTTGGGTAAACTGACCATTGGCGTTTACCCTCGCGCGTATAAAGGTTTTTATAAACTGCATCATGCATTCACGCACTGTTTTCATGCATAAAACTTTTCTCATGATTTATTGGCAGAATTTTTTTTTTCATGTCCCCTCATAAGTTACTATGTTTTTATGTCAAGTATGTTTTCATACTGTCATGGTTAACTTTAGTTTCATGCTGATTATGTTATACACTCCTTCATGTTTCTTCATGATGATTTCGTCTTCATGTGATTACATCTTACGTCTCTTTTGTTGTTTATGCTTTCATGCAAGACACTGCTGGAATTCATTTAAATCATACTTTCATGATAGTCATGGTTGGTTTTCATTAATCATGCTTTCAGGAAAATCATCGTTGAAATTCGTTTAACCACACGTTAGCGTTTCTCTATGCAACCAGAATGAGGTATATACTGGATGCCAGGTTATCATGATGGTCTTTCTAACCGTTTAACCAATTATTTTCCTTTCAAATCATGTCAGATGATCGACCCCATACCGATAATTTCATGTGCATTCCATGTGTACTCCATGTACCGTATCCCATGTGCGTATTCCACTTGCTGGTACTCTACAAATTCCTGATGTCGCTCATAGCTTGGAGATGTTACTATGGGTTGATGTTGTGGATTTTAGAGACGCTACGAGATGTTGATGCTGTTCACAACCTAGAGATCTTACAAGACGAAGACAAAGTCATTAGATCAAAGCGATCGGACGAGAAGATGCTTCACCACCAGACGATTCTCATCAATCATTATCCTTTATTCTTAGTTACATGTCACACGTCATTCAGTTGTCGTTTTAGTCATACGAGTGCAAATCGGTACCAGCCGGCCACTCAGCTGAATAGTTACATGAATCACAATCATGAGAATGACCGTCATGGAACTGATAGACAGGACGATAGTAACCACTACTATGACAGCAACTATCCTAGCAATCGCAACCGAAGTTCCGACCGCGAACGTGATCAGAAATACAAAGGATCAATAGTCCAACCGATCCGCCAATTCTGGCATAATAACCTAATATTTGTAGTTCTATTTGTTTCACATCTCGAGACACATGTCAAGACACCAGTCAAGACACATGTCATGCTTATACCTCCCAAGACACGAGTCAAGACACATGACTCACGTCCAATTCTGGAACATCCCTAAGAAATTCAGGGTACCCTCCAAGGGTATATTTATTTTGTGGTGCCATGTATTAATCAGGCCACAAGAATTTCAGTACCAGCACCGACATATCAGTGAGATCTGTCACGATTGTTCGATGATACTTTCCTTTCTTACACCTATATTTCATATATTCATGACCATAAAGGACGCCATTCGTATCCCCATGTATACGAAGGTTTTCCTTCAGCCTAATGATGAGATCCAAGTAGCTAAGGCATTACCTCGGACAGATACGAGTTGAATTTAATACTAATTATGGACTACGAGCAGCACACCCTGCTATGATTCATGATTTTTTTCAATAATGTTCAGGTTCCTGAATACATTGAACATGGATTTCCATCAGAAAAATATGTACAAATTATCTATGCTTTTCAAGCACGTGCTTTGTTAGCCATGACTGCTAAAATTTTCTTGCTGTCAGTTAAGACACGACCACTCAAGTTCCTTTTACGCATAACCAACCGATTATACCAAAATCTTCCCATACATTCCAAAAGAACCTTCAAGGAGAAGGACGGTAACATGAGATTATGTGTCGACTACCGTCGATTTAAAACAAATCATCACGTATTGACAACATGTCAAATCGACTTTAGGGTGTTAATCACCTTTACAAGATCAGACTCATGATCATGTTGCCAACAGTGACGAGTGAAAGAGCAGAAGATTTTGATGACTGCTATTCGTACACGACTCGGTCAAGCTAGATTCGTGATTTTGTATTAGTCTCATAAATGCTCCAGCGGCATTATAGACTTAATAAATTGAGTTTCCATGAACTCATAAACAAATTCATCAATATTTTCAGCGAGAACAACCTGATTTTTTTTCCTCTAGGTCTAGAGAAGAGCAGGAAGAACATATTTGCACTATGTTGCAAATTCTACGAAAGGAGAAATTTCACCTTGAAATTTTCTAATATAAATCTTGGTTGATTACAGTGACACGCTGAATCACATGGATTCGCACGGTTAATCTTACCATGACTCAGCTTATGCGTAAAGGTGAGAACCCTACACTACATTAGGTGTTCCATAAAATCCTACGCTAAGAGAAGTCTAATTTCGGAGACTTATAGTTTCGTAAATTTCTATGTATCAAGTTTCTACGAAGCAATATATAGTTACGTTTATATCTAAGTACCTGACATACCAACAGGCTAAGATAGAACACCAACTGACTAGGATGTTTTCCATCATCAGAAAAAGGTGAACAGAAATGGGACAAGATCTCCATGGATTTTGGTTACCAGATTAACGCAAACTCAGAAGAAACATGGTGCTATCTGGGTTATTGTTAATAGTTTTACCAAGTCTGCAGAATCCTTACATCCACAAGGATTTCAGAACCAGTAGATTGATCGGACGTGTTCCAGTCAGGGCTCATCCGATCACTTGGTAATCCCTCAGCTATCGGGCCAGACGAAGGTTCACATTTGTGCTCCTTATTTACGTTCACGTCTTTGTTCAAATTTTACGACTTGCTTTCACACTCACTTTCATGACAATATTCACGTTCAATATTGTCTCCTGGCTTATGATTTTACGTTTATTTTCGTTCTGGGAAGTTATGCAAGAGCTTGAGAGACCAGACCCAAGTTTAGTATAACTCTCTATTCTCAGATAGACGTTTCACGTCACATTCCACGTCTCACCTTATAGCGTTCGGCCTTACCTCTTTAGCTATACCATGTTCACGATATGTTACACGTATCATTGATCACCATATGTTTTCTCTTATTACACTTACCATATCTCCACGTATCATGTTCACAATTGTTCACGTATCACGTTCACAATTGTTCACGTACTACGTTTCAGTATGTCTCGCACATTATTGCTAAGACGGGACTAATATCAGTTAGTCTAAGTTATTTTATATCATAACGTTTCATTTACACTTGCACGTTAATTCTTATCCACTCGATCAGATTCATGCTGATCGATCTTATGTTGATGAACCAGAAACTTTCTGTATCTTCAACCAAAATTCATGAAGACTAACATTGTTATTTCCGCCAAGACCGTTTAGAGGACCGTTTTGGGCGGGAAGCCACTTGGAACGGAGGAGTACATCCGGACTTCTTATCCGTTTTCTCTTATCGATTAGATACGTCCTTTCAGTCACGTCACGTTCCATGTCCTTTCAAAACATGTCACGTTCTACGTTCCTTCTACCATGTCACCTGCATGTCCTTTTATCTTACATACCCTCTCAGTTTGATTCGGGTATGTTTCTCTTTCAGTTTACTTTATCTATAATTCGGGGATGAATTATTCTTTTTAGGGAGGAAGAGTTGTGAAACCCGCATGCTTTTACCATGAACAGTACACTAATAATCGTACGTACAAGATTACAACTTTTCTTATATAACATGAACACGTATCACGAATATTAATTACAAGAATTTCATACGTGTTATTACACGATAAGTATTAAGTATGTATTAATACAAGATAATTATTATCAATTATATAATCACGAACATGAAATCATGAACGTAAGAATCACGAACACATAAATATGTATTTACGTATATTATTATTACGATTACGTACAAGTATTTATAATAACACAAATAAATTATAATAATGTAACAATACAAACGTACGAACACGTAATTATTAAGCATGAAAAGGTTCGGGTTTCCCTTGTGGGCCCTACCTTCCCACGGACACAAAGAAAGGAAATGGGCCTTATGGCCCAACCCACTTCACAAAAATATGTCAGGAAGGTTAATCATTATTTCATTATCACATTTTCAAAACAAAGCAAAAACCCTAGCGGACCTCATGGTGGCCGCCGGTTCTGGTTATGCCACCAGCAACACCCAAAAGGAGAACGTGGTGTTCTGGTTGTGCCGCCATTAGTATCCAAAAGGAGAACATGATGTTCTGGTTGTGCCGCCTTTAGTACCCAAAAGGAGAACGCGATGTTCTGGTTATGCCGTCAGCAGCACCCAAAAGGAGAACATGACATTCTGGTTTAGCCACCGGTAGCAAGCCAAAAAGAGGACGGGGTTTTGATTTTAATTATTGGTTAGGAGTGTGTTCGTGAGATCAAGATTTATTCATTCCACGTATTTTGGGTAATCCGAAAACCATTCTTTTTATTTTTTTATGTTTTTATGAACATGTGATCATAGGAATAATTAATTTAGATTAATTAACATGTTAAAATCATAGTGGATAATAATATAGGTTGTTTTCGAGTATTGGTGTTCAGCCGCCACACAACCGAGAGTCATACGACTCTCGGTGTCGCTTTGTTCGCACCACCACACGAGACAAAGGTCTCGGTACGTGGTGTTGGGTTACGGTCGGCAGCAGGGAACAAGGTACCCCGACTCACGACGGGGGTGTCCTTGTGGTTGGTTTAGGTCACGGCAGCCATAGCCCCACCACCGGCCAAAGTCGGTGGCTATTTATGGTAAGCATGGGGAACCACGGGTAGTCAGGGGGAACCACCGGCAAATGCTGGTGGGAACCCGTTTGTAGTCAGCCGCTGCGCGAGCCGGACAAGACCACTGGCAGCAGCCGGTGGCAACTTGCCGAGAGCAGGGGAAACCGGCTTAGGCCGGTTTGCCACTGTTTTCGGGGGTGTTGGTTCACGGGTTTTGTACGGGTTCGGTTCACGGTGCTGTTTAATAAATAACACACGGGATCGGGTTAATTATTTTTACAAGTTTAATTAGTTTACATGTGCATATATTTTTTTTCAAGTTAATTAAATTAATTTAACATGATACTTAATTAATTTAAATATTATTTCTTAGTTTTGCTTGGATGGGAGCCCGCAGGATATTATCGCAGCTTGGAGATTTATGTGTTACTTTTTAAAGTTTGGTTTTGATAAAAGCTGTCAGAAGTTTATCCTATATTTTTGGTAACAACATGTTACAAAACCATGTTTAAATAATAAATTTTCCGCTTATAAAACTCTGGGACCTTTGTTGAAAAACTCTGATCTTTTTGTGATGTAATGTATAAGTTTTTATTACGTCAACTTTATGTCAACAGTATTTCATTGTTTCTTGTACCATGACGTGGAACCCCTTTGCTGCCTACGTGTTTCCTTGCCTGATTTTGGGGTCTCACAGATTGGTATAAAACATGACTTAGGTTTATTATTAATATTAATAATACATGATTATAACCCAAGTATTTTATTATTTAAATTAGGCTATAGTAATTAATTAATTATTAAAACATAACATGTAATTAATTAATTATCATGACTTAGGTTATATTAATATAAATATTAATACATGTTTTAACCTAAGTATTTTATACACTTAATTTAATTAAATCATGTTTATATTTAATTAAATCTTATAATCTATAGTTTATTTAATTTACATGTTATAAGTAATAAACTATACTATTAATCACATGACTTAGTATATTTAATCAGTAAAACTAAGCATATATTATTAGCTTATAAATTCAGCTTAATTCTAAATATAGAAACTTTCTATTTTTGGAAACTTTCTATTTTAGGAAACCTGATATTTTTAGAAAGTTACATATTATTACGCTACAAGTATAATAATACAAGAATATCATTTAATACTTAATCAGAAGGCTTAAAACACATGATAAAAGCAGTGTAACATTAAAATCAGTAAAACAAGACCAAAACATATAAAACGAGTCAAGACATACTATAATCAGTTACGTACGCAGTAGACAATATACTTATGCACGTATCCTTCTATGTAGCATTAGTGAGATCGAAGTAGGACTCTCTTCCGTTCTTCTTCTTCGTTCATTGGACTTAAGGTACGAATTTCCCGTCCTTTAGTAATGACAATCTCTTCCTTCATTAGGATTTTCTGTATGCAGAAAACTGTTTTCCCTAGTAGTTACAGATTAAATGCTTATGTTTTATTAGTTACCTTAGCCATATACATGCATGACCAGTTCATGTTGGTGATTTTAGTGTCATCAACTATTTTAGTTAATCAGGATTTACTAGAGATCAATGAGATTTCATATTCGGTTCTGACGCAAGTTAGGGAAAGTGCGGAGTGCACACTCGTTGAGCTAATATGTTATCGCCCACGACGAAAATGTGGGGGTCAACGGGGCTGCCCCCTTGCGGGGTCAAGGGGCAGCGCCCCTTGCAACGATTTTCATGAATCGGTATTAAGGAATTTCCTTGTTTTCCGCCATAACCCAACCAACATGTCTGTTGGAGAACAGTTATAACTGTTCGTTTTGTAACCTCCGAAAACTGTCGTTTCTTGTTGGTGAATAAACTACCAGATTGTTTCTCACAGAACATAACGAAAATTCATACAATTTCCTCTCTGTTCCTGCTTTGATCTCTTGTGACAATCCGTCAATTTATGGTTGATATTTTATTCTTGAATATTATTTAAAAACAATTTACAATATGAACTCACATATTTTTGGGAAGAAATTTGGATTTACGTTTTGAAGTAGCGTCGACTACGTCTAAACCGGAGGATTCAACGTTACGTGCTTACGTTTACATACACCGTCTTTGGTGACAGTCCGACATTTCAGAAAATAAATTTATCTGTAAATATTATTTTGGAGTTTTAAATTTGTGTTGGTTCATAAACTCACAAATTTACGAGAAGAGATTAGGACTTACGATTTTATTTTAACGTCCTTTACGACTAAACCGGAAACCTTAGGATTACGTATTTACGTTTTCGAACTCCGTTTTTGATGAGACAATTTTTTGGATTCGTTTTGTGACGGTGATTCATAATTTATAAAAACGTTTTTCGTAAAACGACCCGAGGGCACGCAAATCGAGGAAACTAGAATCGAGGAGTACCCGTAAATAAGTGGGATGAGACAAGTGGGACACTTGTCCCACCCCACTCACAAAACCGGCCAAGTAAACTAACCACACCACTTAGGTGTCAAGATATATCACAAGGACTAACACATGTCCACTTTAGCTTCATGTGTAAGCTTACCACACACAAAACCATCAAACCTTCACACAACTTCTCATTCCATCTTTCTAACATGCAAAACAACTTCACAAACTCTCTCTCTCTAGCTCATCTTGCCGTCCCATTCTACACTTCAAACACCCAATTCATACAAAATTTAACCATAAACATATGTTACAATTAACATATGTTAATCTCCATTCAAAAAGATGAAGATTGGTGTAACTTATAACATCCATGGAGGAGTTTTTATGGTGTCATGGGGCTGATTTTCCACAAGGAGTTGATAAAGATTGGAGTTCTTGAAGATGGTGTTGGCTAAGCACAAGTTTCTCCATCAAAAACCATGTCAAAATCATCACCTATGTCAACTTGGTGGTATAAAGATTGTCCTCCTCACCTTCTTATTATTTTGATTATGTAAACATGTATTTTATTTCCTATTGTATATATTTATGATGATTATATGATGATAAAAATGTTATGTGGGGATTTGTTGTTGATAATCATGGATAAAAAGGTGAAAAACTATAAGAAACAAGTCTAAAATCTTGTCTAAATATGTTGGCTGTATAAAACAGTAAAGAACCAAGTGGTAAACTGATAATATGATGAAGTAGAACCCATTTACAGTAAGCTATGGGTCTTGTACACATGTGAGAGTTGGCCATGCAATGGAATCAAAGTAATGAGTGAGATATGATCAAAACAAGTTTAGGGTATAAATCTGAAGTTACTGTTTTGGACGATTTTTAGAAAATACTTAAAGGATGATTCAACAGTAGCTATAGAAGAGTTAAATGTAGAAAATATCATGTAGTTTATGTGATAAAAATTTGAGCTTCTATCTACATGTAGAACTCAAGATATGACATTTTTGGTGAAGATGAAGTTAAAAATCAGATTTTTGGAAATTAAAGAATAATACTATTATATAAGCACTCACATTTTAATATATAAAATGTAAATAAAAACCCACTAACTTATAAAACTTATATATATAAATATATAAAAGGTGTAATAAGTGTATAAATGATAAAAATGGAAACTTGTTAAGTTTTATAAGTTATAAAACTATAAACATGATTTTTACGACTTTTTCGGCTATTGCCGTAAAATTAACGTTTTTGTTAAATAAAACTTAGATGGTTGGACCCGTCTAATGAAAACTTTATAAAACTTATATACTGATATATAGACATGTATAACAAGTAAAAACCGATAAAACCCGAACTATAGGGCATACGGACATTAACGAGCTAAGTAAACATATTGGACTAACAATACAACAAAAATGGACTAAAACACTTATAAACTTATTAATGGGCTTAACCCATTTGGGCCCAACTTGTAAAGTTTAAGTACTGATAATATAAGTAAAAAATGGATTAAAATAAGTTAAATAACTTATAATAAGCTTATTGGGCTTAAGACACGTAAACGGGTAAAACTAGTAAACTAGTATAAAAGTTATCGACATATAACACTAAAATAAGTAAACGAGAATATGTAAACCCACTTGATCATCATATATATATAATCATCATATGTATACATACTTGTTATTTTTATAAAGTCATTGGACATGAGTCTAAGACGAGTATTATTTGTCTAGGTTTCCGTGATTGAAGCACGTACCGTACGTCCGAATTGCCGACAACCCGCCTTCCCATATCAACGTGAGTTCATAGCCTCGCACTCTTTTAAATGTTTTATAAATGCTTTATAAACCCGCGAGGGAGATAACATGTTAGTTTTTATAAAAGTTTGGACACCATTTGTCCCGATTGTTTGTTTATTGATTTTGGACCCGAATGATTGAATGACCCGATTGTATGACCCGATAAATGATTAATGGACCCGATAGATGAAATTAAATGGATTATTAAAGTTAGGTTATGTCACTAAAAGTCCCATTAGCATGAATTGTGAACTACCGGGAGTTGGTAGACGCTTATGCATTTAATAGTACTATTTGGGGACGATCACCCCAGTTCGCGCCTTGACGGTTGATCCCCGTCGTGCCACATTGATTGGTAAGCGAATTAATGTATGAGAAGATTTCCAATAGCGTGACCTTTGTGACGACACGCTACTTTAGATGGGCAAAACTGGTATCGGGTTAGCTACCCGTTTTGGTTTTAGTAAGGTAACAATGTCATGCGGCTTATAATAATCCAATCACCAAAATATTACTGGGCGCTCCGAATTACGATGTATTGCCTGACTAGCAATACTGGGTCATACTATTGATATTATGTTGGTATTTTGGTTTTCATAACCATATTCATATAACGGTTTTTTTATTTGATTTTATACAACGTCATAAGACGTATTGTATGATGTTTTTACGACATTGGCTCGTATAATAATTTTTAAGGCAAATGCCTATATTATGATTTTCGATAAGGATTTATATAAAATGACTTTGGCTATTTTATGGCCTATTACAAAGATTTGTATAAAACGATTTTGGCTATTTTACGGCCTATTACAATGATTTGTACGAAGTGATTTTTGGTACTAATTTTATACCAAAATTATATTGATGGAATTTATTAAACTCTATGAATTCACTCGGCGTTATCGCTGACCTTTTCTTTTAACATGTTTTATCTTAGGTACTTGAAGGTAATTCTCGGGAAGACGACAAGAATTCATGGCCCGCACTTAAACAATATTTTTCCATTCAAATACTTTGTAAAACTTTGTATGAAATATAATGACTTGGGACCGATGTAACTTTGATATTATTGAATGGAAATGCTTATAAATAAACGACGCGATTTTTATGCGTTGTCTATGATGTGAGTAATGTGCTATCCCGTAACACCAACTAGTCTTCCGCTGTATTAAGTTGTATAAATTTGGGGGTGTTACAGTTTGGTATCAGAGCTCTCGTTATAGAGAACGAAAGATTTTTAAAACCAAGGTTTTGAATAAAACATTTCAAAATTTTTTTTAACTATAAACATTTTTCTAAAAATGTCTAAAAATCTTTTGACTATAACGGTGCCGAAGAATTCCCGAGTTACCGACAAGGCCAAGACTGAGAAGTGTTATTTTAATATATATATAACTTGGATTATATATATACCTGATGTAATTTTATTACATGATTGTTTGATGATTGTTTTGATATTTATACGAGGTATTTATACGACGTCGATTGTCACAAGTAACCCTAAATCCCCTAGTAAATTAATCAAAGCTATTCTCGTAGGAATTCTGGCTATCCTAGATCTAAACCAAGTTGTGGATTTTTATGATCCCGACAAATGGTTGATATTCGTAGAAGTGTAGATATTAGTTGATCATGATATTGAAAAAGAATTGGCGAGATTAAATCTGATATCGATGTCATGACAATCTTTCTTTATAGAGTGGAGTCTGACAAAACGTTACCACCTAGAAAGATGTCATCTGATTCGTTGTCACCCAATTCTTAAATTGAAATCGAAAGGGTGAATGTTGCACTTGAGGCTGTGATTGGAACCATTACCCAAAGGCCTCATGCACTAGTACCTTTCCGAGAAGTCTAGTTGAATGATCAAGTCATTTCATATTAATGACTCATTTGATAATTGTTGTTGTAAGAGCTAATAGGATTGGAAATTAAGTTTTGATTCATATTGAGATCGTATTGCCTTTACAAGGCCGAAAAATAAGATTGAAAGTATTGGATGATAAGGTAGGATATCGAATTGAGTATAAAATTGATTGAAACTTGAATAAAAGTAAAATTTAACCCATATGGAATATGAGATTGTTAAGAGGAAGTCGTTAAGTTTTGTGATTAGATTATAAGGTTTTAAATGATTGTAGTTTGTGTTAAGGGTTGTTCCTAGGCCATTGTCCACTAACGAAGATGCCCAGTGTCCAAGAAATAAATTGAAGAAATCTTCTTCTTAAATTGGGACCGATGGATCTTCCGGGACATGTGGAACACCTAATGACTCTTGTAGATTAGTATTCATTGTGGTATCTTTTAAAAATAATCCCTAACTTAACTGAGATATCAGTTGGTAGGATGAGTTATGAGAATTGTATGACATAGTGACACGTAATGTGTTACGATACAATTTTGACTTGTTTATGATTAATGAAAAAGACTACCTTTGATTACTAAATTCTACATGTATCGATGTTATCTATATTTTCTTGCTTCTTCCTAATGTTCGCATTAGTGATGCAACCATTGAACAAGTACTCATCTCGAATTGAGTTGCGTTGTGGATTATTCTTGTTGAGTGCCATCGAGATCAGGAACCTCATGATTACTTGGCTAAGCTCATTTCTTGATATATTGAAGTTAGTTCTTGGTGAACAACTCTTCATCACTCTTTTGCAGATCACACATTGTTTTTTTTTTTTATAAGTTAAAACGGTATCCTTTGAGAAAATTTATTTTTCATCACAATAAGGATTATTCAAAGTGAGATTTATAAGTGATTGATATCAAAATGAAGTTGTTTATGAGACGCTTTGGAAACCTAATTGTTTTCATAACAAAGAAAATCATTGTAAAATTTTTCTTGATTCTTATTTAAGAATTAAGTATGAAAATGTTTTTATTATAAACATGATGATAAAATTTTGACGAACTGAGTATTGCATCGTTAATCTTGAAATTGTATATAGTTGCGCGCCTACATACAATTTGGAATGGACTATGCAAGACTGATTAGTAGTCACCATAAAACTGATTAATAAGCACTACATTTCCTTTGAGGATTGTGAAAGATTAAAAATTTTAATGAGATCTGCAAGAAGTGAAAAATATGGACATAATGTTAGGGACACCTACATATGTGCCTGTAGCATCTATTCTTCTGAGTTGAATTTACTCATCTGTGGAAATTGTCTTATTTGACAATTGACAATTCTTTCTTGTCCAATTCTCCCGTAGTGAGATTCTTAGGAGAAGTATCTGATTACCGAGTGTTGATACCCGACTGGATGTATCGACATTCCTATCATTTCTTATGATTTGAATTCATCTGAATGACCTGGTTAACGATCCGAGGAGCTTTCGAATGCGTACTCAAATTATGAAAACATGGGATATATTCATATTCGTTAAATGTTTTCGTTTGTATCTGATTTGAAATTCTATCGCATAGATTATGCGTTGACCTTACTCTTTTGATAGTAGTTGTGTCTCCAGATATCCTTGAATTTGTGAAGGATTATGAATTATTATTAGTCTTTTGAGAAGCTCACATCTTATCGACGGCAATAAAACTGGAAAGTTGGTAGTGCCAGTAAAATGGATTGATTGATTATGACATGACGACATTGTCTTAATTGATGGGAACTCGAGTAGAATTCCCTAAAAGATAAAATGATGATTATCAAAAGTGATCTAAATAATTCTCGATGGATGACCATATCCCGCGTTTTGACTTGAAATTATATTGTGAAAGGTTGTAAATTAGTCATAGATATTATAATATAGAAGGAACCTAATATGGATGTATTAAAAGATGTTTATCTTATTTGAAACTTTAGGAAGTATTTGTTGATGAATTACCTAGACTTTCGCCATTAAGGCAAGTTGAAATTGATATTGATTATATTTCCGGTGCTGCACTTGTGGCTTGTGCACTGTATGTCAGCACCATCTGAATTTAAGGAATTACCGTACAACTGAGAGAGTTGTCGGAGAGAGATTTTATTATACCAAGCCTGTCATCCTGAAGAGCTATGGTGTTATCTTTCCTTATATTTATAGATTACTATAAACTGAGTAAATTGACAATCGAAAACGATATCCATAACTCGAAATGGAAGATTTGTTCGATCATTTACAAGGTTCTAGCGTATGTTTTAAAATTTTGATCCACGACATGGTTATCATCAACTTCGCATCTGCGGAGAAGATTATTTATTCCAATCACTACATCCGGTACTTGTAATGAACATTATGAGTTTCACGTGATGTCGTTTGGATTGACAAAGCACATGTAGTATTCATAATTATGATGAATCACGTGTGTAGGCTGTAATTTGATAAATTCATGCTCGTGATCATTAAGGACTATATGTTTGTCTATCAGAATAAGATTGAGTTAATAAGTTAATTATAGATTGTCCTGAATTGGCCGAACGATAAAAACCTGAACCTTGAATAATTAACACATGATTAAGGACTTAATCCTTTACATAAAATGACCATTGGATTAATGACGATAAGATGTATGTATATAGACTCTTCAAAAATTAAGAGCCCTTTTAAGACTTTGGATTTTACCAAAAAGAAATGGAAATATGTTTTGACAAATGTTTTAACAAAGGATTTTTAAAGGGATTATTCTCTTATACACAAACCATTTAACTAAACTTCTGTTTAGGGGTAAATGTTTGTGTATACTTCTGGACATCTTAAGAAGAATTAAGGAAATTATATAAGTTATGACTTGAAATTTGAAAAGACAATTTTTGCTTTTCAACTAAGAAATTTTTTTACCAAAGTATAACCAAAGATTTTTCAAACATTTACGAATCTTAATAATTATTTTCGATAAATCAACAAAAATCTTGTTAATTAAATTCAAATTTATTTTTGAACATTGTATATAATTGGTCGAACTAAGAAATTTAAAACTTTTACGCTTCATAAAAAAAAAAATTAACTAATAATTATTTAATTAATTATAATAATTATCGACGCTTTAGACGACAGATTGAGTAAAACGGATAAAAATGATAGATGAGACGAAACTAAAACATAGAAGATATGAAGAAAGAAGTTTTGAATAAATATGGTTGTGACATTTATTTCTTGAAGAAAGTGAACGTAATTTCTGACGCATAATATAGAAAGAATATCTGAGTGAATTGTGAACATGATAATTATATCATCATGAGAAGTGAATATAGATACCGACGCATTATGTAGAAAAGATAAAGAACCAGTTAGGACATGTTCCTTAATAATGAAGGTGCAAAAATAAATTACAAAGCGATATAAAAATAAACGATGTTTGTAAGAAGGATAATATAGATACTAAAAGAGGTTCGCGGCTAATGTGAACCATTAAAAAAAAAATTGAGAAGCCAATAGCGTTAAATGTTTTAAAGGGCCGTTTATGGTTGCCTAAATATGGAAAATTGTGAGATATAGTTATGTTGGAATTTGTAAGTATAAGTATTATATGTATGTCATTTATGACTAAAAGTATCTTTGTCTGAAGAAGTTATACTAATGGGAATTATGAAGGCAGACATCGCCTCATACATTAGTAAACGTCTAGCTATTGCAAAGGTCATTATCTGAATTTAATTCGATTTGGGTCATCGTCGACAGACTGACCAAATCTGCTAATATCATTCTCGTTAATGATAAATGCAAAAGAGTTATGTAAACATAATGTGCCTGTATCGAACATCTACATCAAGATCCTCGCTTCGCATCGAATTTCTAGAGATTTGCTCAGAAATCCTTGAGAACGAACCTTGATGAGAGTACTATGTACCATCCCAAATCGAAGGGACGAGGTAAAGTAACGATACAAGGTAATATAAGTGCTGTTTTATGTTTGAATGATTGACCTTTGGTAATAGACCGTATAATCGTTTTCCTTTGGAGAGATTATCATTGATAATCATCGTATTAGGATTGAGATCGAATCTTGTTAGGATCTAAATCTTAGAGCATCTGTAAGCAAGAGTTGAGATGAAGACATCCAACATACACCCATTGTGAGTTGGACATGTCTTTTAGGTTTAAGGTTTCCTATAATGGCGAACCTAACCTTGCAAAATACCTGACCCGCGAGATCTGAAATGATTGTTGAAATTAGGATTTGATTATTAACAGCCGGTAGTGGGCAAGAGGTTATGTGAATGTGGAATGTAGATCTTGAAGTGCCAAATGGGTAGCGAAGTTATGCCAAAAATTTTAACCTTGGAAAAATGAATTCATGATCTGACAAATCATGGGATATAAGTCACCGTTGTTTGGGACCATTGAGATGATGTAAAAGTTGGGATTGAAAGGCATATAAGCTGGATCTACCCTAGGACTTCAAAGACTGCGTGAATTATGTTTCGTATATCGAACTTGATGGAATATCTATCAAGTGAGAATCTGATTATTCTTAGTAAAGCTTAGATCGGCGAAAAGTTGCATTCATCAGAAACCCGTGAACATCATGGATAGAGAAAGTAAGTCAACATTTAGCCTGATCTTATTCCCGTAGTTATGTTTGATGAAACTCGCGTATTATAATGAATTGCACTTGTGAGAAAAGACCGAATGTGGAGGAATTACCCACATGGCTTAAACTCTATAAGAAGCGAGTAGTAAGGTAAGATGATCTTTGAGGACAAAGATCCTGTTTAGGGGTAAATGCTGTGACAATCCGTCAATTTATGGTTGATATTTTATTCTTGAATATTATTTAAAAACAATTTACAATATGAACTCACATATTTTTGGGAAGAAATTTGGATTTACGTTTTGAAGTAGCGTCGACTACGTCTAAACCGGAGGATTCAACGTTACGTGCTTACGTTTACATACACCGTCTTTGGTGACAGTCCGACATTTCAGAAAATAAATTTATCTGTAAATATTATTTTGGAGTTTTAAATTTGTGTTGGTTCATAAACTCACAAATTTACGAGAAGAGATTAGGACTTACGATTTTATTTTAACGTCCTTTACGACTAAACCGGAAACCTTAGGATTACGTATTTACGTTTTCGAACTCCGTTTTTGATGAGACAATTTTTATTGGATTCGTTTTGTGACGGTAATTCATAATTTATAAAAACGTTTTTCGTAAAACGACCCGAGGGCACGCAAATCGAGGAAACTAGAATCGAGGAGTACCCGTAAATAAGTGGGATGAGACAAGTGGGACACTTGTCCCACCCCACTCACAAAACCGGCCAAGTAAACTAACCACACCACTTAGGTGTCAAGATATATCACAAGGACTAACACATGTCCACTTTAGCTTCATGTGTAAGCTTACCACACACAAAACCATCAAACCTTCACACAACTTCTCATTCCATCTTTCTAACATGCAAAACAACTTCACAAACTCTCTCTCTCTAGCTCATCTTGCCGTCCCATTCTACACTTCAAACACCCAATTCATACAAAATTTAACCATAAACATATGTTACAATTAACATATGTTAATCTCCATTCAAAAAGATGAAGATTGGTGTAACTTATAACATCCATGGAGGAGTTTTTATGGTGTCATGGGGCTGATTTTCCACAAGGAGTTGATAAAGATTGGAGTTCTTGAAGATGGTGTTGGCTAAGCACAAGTTTCTCCATCAAAAACCATGTCAAAATCATCACCTATGTCAACTTGGTGGTATAAAGATTGTCCTCCTCACCTTCTTATTATTTTGATTATGTAAACATGTATTTTATTTCCTATTGTATATATTTATGATGATTATATGATGATAAAAATGTTATGTGGGGATTTGTTGTTGATAATCATGGATAAAAAGGTGAAAAACTATAAGAAACAAGTCTAAAATCTTGTCTAAATATGTTGGCTGTATAAAACAGTAAAGAACCAAGTGGTAAACTGATAATATGATGAAGTAGAACCCATTTACAGTAAGCTATGGGTCTTGTACACATGTGAGAGTTGGCCATGCAATGGAATCAAAGTAATGAGTGAGATATGATCAAAACAAGTTTAGGGTATAAATCTGAAGTTACTGTTTTGGACGATTTTTAGAAAATACTTAAAGGATGATTCAACAGTAGCTATAGAAGAGTTAAATGTAGCAAATATCATGTAGTTTATGTGATAAAAATTTGAGCTTCTATCTACATGTAGAACTCAAGATATGACATTTTTGGTGAAGATGAAGTTAAAAATCAGATTTTTGGAAATTAAAGAATAATACTATTATATAAGCACTCACATTTTAATATATAAAATGTAAATAAAAACCCACTAACTTATAAAACTTATATATATAAATATATAAAAGGTGTAATAAGTGTATAAATGATAAAAATGGAAACTTGTTAAGTTTTATAAGTTATAAAACTATAAACATGATTTTTACGACTTTTTCGGCTATTGCCGTAAAATTAACGTTTTTGTTAAATAAAACTTAGATGGTTGGACCCGTCTAATGAAAACTTTATAAAACTTATATACTGATATATAGACATGTATAACAAGTAAAAACCGATAAAACCCGAACTATAGGGCATACGGACATTAACGAGCTAAGTAAACATATTGGACTAACAATACAACAAAAATGGACTAAAACACTTATAAACTTATTATTGGGCTTAACCCATTTGGGCCCAACTTGTAAAGTTTAAGTACTGATAATATAAGTAAAAAATGGATTAAAATAAGTTAAATAACTTATAATAAGCTTATTGGGCTTAAGACACGTAAACGGGTAAAACTAGTAAACTAGTATAAAAGTTATCGACATATAACACTAAAATAAGTAAACGAGAATATGTAAACCCACTTGATCATCATATATATATAATCATCATATGTATACATACTTGTTATTTTTATAAAGTCATTGGACATGAGTCTAAGACGAGTATTATTTGTCTAGGTTTCCGTGATTGAAGCACGTACCGTACGTCCGAATTGCCGACAACCCGCCTTCCCATATCAACGTGAGTTCATAGCCTCGCACTCTTTTAAATGTTTTATAAATGCTTTATAAACCCGCGAGGGAGATAACATGTTAGTTTTTATAAAAGTTTGGACACCATTTGTCCCGATTGTTTGTTTATTGATTTTGGACCCGAATGATTGAATGACCCGATTGTATGACCCGATAAATGATTAATGGACCCGATAGATGAAATTAAATGGATTATTAAAGTTAGGTTATGTCACTAAAAGTCCCATTAGCATGAATTGTGAACTACCGGGAGTTGGTAGACGCTTATGCATTTAATAGTACTATTTGGGGACGATCACCCCAGTTCGCGCCTTGACGGTTGATCCCCGTCGTGCCACATTGATTGGTAAGCGAATTAATGTATGAGAAGATTTCCAATAGCGTGACCTTTGTGACGACACGCTACTTTAGATGGGCAAAACTGGTATCGGGTTAGCTACCCGTTTTGGTTTTAGTAAGGTAACAATGTCATGCGGCTTATAATAATCCAATCACCAAAATATTACTGGGCGCTCCGAATTACGATGTATTGCCGGACTAGCAATACTGGGTCATACTATTGATATTATGTTGGTATTTTGGTTTTCATAACCATATTCATATAACGGTTTTTTTTATTTGATTTTATACAACGTCATAAGACGTATTGTATGATGTTTTTACGACATTGGCTCGTATAATAATTTTTAAGGCAAATGCCTATATTATGATTTTCGATAAGGATTTATATAAAATGACTTTGGCTATTTTATGGCCTATTACAAAGATTTGTATAAAACGATTTTGGCTATTTTACGGCCTATTACAATGATTTGTACGAAGTGATTTTTGGTACTAATTTTATACCAAAATTATATTGATGGAATTTATTAAACTCTATGAATTCACTCGGCGTTATCGCTGACCTTTTCTTTTAACATGTTTTATCTTAGGTACTTGAAGGTAATTCTCGGGAAGACGACAAGAATTCATGGCCCGCACTTAAACAATATTTTTCCATTCAAATACTTTGTAAAACTTTGTATGAAATATAATGACTTGGGACCGATGTAACTTTGATATTATTGAATGGAAATGCTTATAAATAAACGACGCGATTTTTATGCGTTGTCTATGATGTGAGTAATGTGCTATCCCGTAACACCAACTAGTCTTCCGCTGTATTAAGTTGTATAAATTTGGGGGTGTTACATCTCTTGTGCCTAGAATCAAAGTGTTCTACTTGAATTATCCCAATAAGGATTTCGTGTAACCTAGGCACCATAGGGTCGAAATACTTTATACGGAAAGTGAACTTACACGATTCAAGTTAGATATCCAGGATTATCACACCGTCGTACAGACACCCTAAATCTTACAAACGTATAAAGTATTTTTTGTGTTAATCATGGTTGGAGGAAGTACTGTGAAAGAGATGACTACGAATTTTGGGAAACTGGATAAGTTTGAGGGGCATGACTTTAGGTGATGGCAGAAAAAGATGCACTTCCTGTTGACAACTTTAAAGGTTGTGTATGTTCTGTCTACCCAGATGCCAGAGTTGTTGGAGGATGATACGGTGGAAGCGATCAGACGCAGATCAAAGTGGGAGAATGACGATTACATCTGCAGAGGACACATATTAAACGGTATGTCGGACCCCCTGTTTGATATTTATCAGAATTATGAATCTGCAAAGGAGTTATTGGATTCTCTTGAATCCAAGTACATGGTAGAAGACGCTTCAAGTAACAAGTTTCTTGTAAGTAATTTTAATAATTACAAAATGGTCGATTCTAGGCCTGTCATGGAACAATTTAATGAACTCCTTAGAATCCTAGGACAGTATACACAACACGGTTTAAAAATGGATGAATCGATATTTGTTTCTAGTGTGATAGACAAGTTGCCTCCTTCATGGAAGGATTTCAAACATAATTTGAAACATGGTAAAGACGATCTGTCTTTGGTACAACTTGGTAGTCACTTACGCATAGAGGAATCTCTAAGGGCGCAGGACAGTGACAAGGGCAAAGGAAAAGAAGTTGTTGGACCCTCGGTCAATATGATCGAAGAGGGTGGAAAGAATAAGAACAACAAACAAAACAAAAAGAAACGTAAGGATAATAGCGGTGGTTCCAGTTCCAACAAAAAGCCCAAAGGGGACTGTTGGAAGTGTGGCAAATCTGGCCACTTTAAGCGGGACTGTCGTGGTGGAAACAAAAAGAATAACGCAAGTGCTGGTGGTTCGGGAAAGGGGTCTAAGGACCAAGGTCAGAATTTAGTACATGTTTGGAACAGTTTTGGTAAATATTTTGTTTCATTAATTTCTGAAGCATTTTATGTGCAGGTTGATGCAATTGCGTGGTGGATTGATTCTGGTGCCACAACACATGTTTGTAAAGATCGTTGCTCGTTTAAGACATATGAACCGGTGGAAGACGGATCTGTCCTTTACATGGGTGATGATCATTTCGCTCCTGTTCATGGAAAAGGAAGTGTGGTGTTGGAATTTCGTTCTGGAAAATCTATTACTTTGTTTAATGTATTGTTTGTTCCTAAACTTCGTAAGAACTTAATTTCTTGTCCTGTATTAAATAAATGTGGCTACAAACAAGTCTATGAATCTGATAAGTATATCTTATCGAAGTCTGATGTATTTGTTGGATTTGGTTATTATAACAATGGAATGTTTATGTTAAATTGGAATAAAGTTCCTGGTGATTCTAGTTCTGTTTATATGTCTTCTTTTACTGTTGTTGATACCTCATTATGGCATGCTCGTTTTGGACATGTGCACTATAAAAGAATGCTTTAAATGTCTAAAGATGATTTAATTCCTGCTATTGATGGAAATGCTGGAAAATGTAATACTTGCATGTTAACAAAAATCACTAGGCAACCATTTAAAAGTATAACAAGGAAATCTGTCATACTTGAATTAATACATAGTGATTTATGTGATTTTCATGCAACACCATCTTTAGGAAACAAGAAGTATGTTATCACTTTTATAGATGATGCCTCTAGGTTTTGCTATGTTTATTTGTTGCATGCAAAAGATGAAGCCCTAGATAAATTTAGAATTTATAAATCAGAAGTTGAATTGCAACAAAATGACTTGGTTAAAACCTTACGTACAGATAGAGGTGGTGAATACTATGATCCTGTATATTTCCAATATGTAGGAATCATTCATGAAACTACAGCTCCTTACACACCCTAACAAAATGGTGTGGCTGAAAGGAAAAACAGAGCTCTTAAAGAAATGGTTAATTCCATGTTGTCTTACTCTGGTTTGAGTGACGGATTTTGGGGAGAAGCCATGTTAACGGCTTGCTATCTATTGAATAGGGTTCCTAATAAAAGGAACAAGACTACCCCATATGAACTTTGGTATAAGAAACGACCAAACTTGACATTTTTGCGAGTTTGGGGATGTCGGACCGTTGTTAGGATTCTGGACCCTAAAAGGAAAACTTTGGGTGAAAAGGGTATTGATTGCATCTTTGTTGGATATGCTGAGCATTCCAAGGCATATAGGTTTTATGTTATAGAACCTATTGACTCTGTTTCTATTAGGACAATTATAGAATCAAGAGATGCAATATCTGATGAGAATTGTTTCTCTTCAATACCTAGACCAAAGGATATCATACCAAATTTGGATGAATTTCAAAGGGATGATCAATCGGATGATGTACCAAGTGAAATTTCTGAACCTCGTAAGAGTAAAAGAGCTAGAAAGGCTAAATCATATGGTTCTGATTTTCAACTATATTTAGTTGAGGGATCAAGAGATCAAATTGGATCTTACTATTCTTACTGTTATAGTATAGAGGAGGATCCAAGAACCTATAATGAAGCTATGCAATCTCGAGATGTTGCTTTCTGGAAAGAAGCAATAGATGATGAGATTGGTTCAATAATGGAAAATAATACATGGGTTTTGTCTGATTTACCACCTGGATGCAAACCTTTAGGTTGCAAATGGATCTTCAAAAGGAAGATGAAAGTCGATGGATCAATTGACAAGTTTAAGGCTCGATTGGTAATTCAAGGCTTTAGCCAAAAGGAAGGAATCGATTATTTCGATACCTATGCACCAGTTGCTCGTATCACTACTATTAGATTGTTGTTAGCTTTGGCAGCTATCCACAATCTAGTGATCCATCAAATGGATGTCAAAACAGCATTTGTAAATGGTGACTTGGAAGAAGAAGTGTATAGGAAGCAACCGAAAGGATTTGTTATGCCTGGTAGAGAGCATATGGTGTGTAAGTTGGTTAAGTCATTGTATGGGCTGAAACAAGCACCTAAGTAGTGGCATCAAAAGTTTGATGAGGTTGTGTTGTCTAGTGGTTTCCTCCTAAACCAATCTGACAAGTGTGTATATAGAAAATTTGATGACTCCGGTAATGGTGTTATAATTTGTCTATATGTTGATGACATGTTGATAGTTGGCACTGACCAAAATCAAGTGGATAAAACTAAAAAGTTTTTGTCATCTAAGTTTTCCATGAAAGATATGGGAGAAGGTGACGTTATTCTTGGTATTAAGATTAAACGTGAAAATAAAGGGATTGTTATTACACAATCTCATTATATTGAGAAAATACTCAAGAAATTCAATGGTGAACATTGTTCTCCGGCGAGTACGCCCATGGATCCGGTAGACAAGCTTATGCCAAACACAGGTAAACCTGTGGATCAGCTTGAATACTCGAGAGCCATTGGTTCTTTGATGTATGCTATGACGAGCACTAGACCTGATATTGCTTATGCAGTTGGCGGGTTGAGTAGGTTTACTAGTAATCCTAGTATACAGCATTGGCATGCGATAACAAGAGTATTTAAGTACTTGAAAGGTACTAAGGATTATGGTTTATCATATGTTGGATATCCTTCGGTGTTAGAAGGTTATTCTAAATCTAGCTGGATAAATCATGTTGAAGATTCGTCTTCTACTAGTGGATGGGTGTTCTTGCTTGGGGGAGGTGCCATTTCATGGGCTTCCAAGAAGCAAACATGCATCACTGATTCAACTATGGAATCTGAGTTTGTAGCATTGGCTGCTGCTGGTAAAGAAGCAGATTGGCTAAGGAACTTGATACATGAGATTCCTATACGGCCGAAACCAATATCACCAATTTCTATTCATTGTGATAGTGCTGCCACTTTGGCTAAAGCTTATAGTCAAATATACAATGGCAAGTCTAGACACTTGGGTGTTAGACATAGTATGATTAGGGAACTAATCATGAATGGTGTGATATCTATTGAATTTGTTCGGTCACAACATAATTTAGCTGACCACTTGACGAAGGCGTTAGCTAGAGACTTAATGAATAAGTCGGTGATTGGGATGGGTTTAAAGTCCATCTAGATCTACTACCTATGAGATACCCAATTCCCCTCTAATACAACGTTAGAAGCTGAATTCAATGTGGAAAGCTCATAGCTAGAGATTGGAACGCATGTGTTTATTATCCCAAGGTATGTGTTCAGACCTGCGAGTGATGTTAGGTTGAAGTATATCTTCTTAATGGTTCTTTTGAAAAATTACATGCAGGAGCAAGATTAAAAGAACCACCTATATGAGCATGAAGTTTTGCCGCTTCAAGAAGCTTGGACTTGGCTTTCTATATGTTCATTAATGGATAGGGACACATGGCTTGTAATAGTGTCAAGACTGAATTGTAGAGTGTTTTAGAAACTTATGTGTATAGTGTCTTCAGGTATTCACATGAGTTGACGGGTTCAATCGTTACGACACCCCGATTCTCGAATATTTGGAATGTGTATTCTACTAAGATGAAAATTCAATCGCAAGACATTTTCATTTATGCATTTGTTTGTTTTGTTATGTTTCCTTTTATATTTGTATATATCTTTATATATATATTAGTAGATCAAGGATTACACTAAAATGGGGGGATTTGTTGGTGATTTTAGTGTCATCAACTATTTTACTTAATCGGGATTTACTAGAGATCAATGAGATTTCATATTCGGTTTTGACGCGAGTTAGCGGAAGTGCGGAGTGCACACTCGTTGAGCTAATATGTTATCGCCCACGACGAAAATGCGGGGGTCAAGGGGGCTGCGCCCCCTTGCGGGGTCAAGGGGCAGCACCCCTTGCAATGATTTTCATGAATCGGTATTAAGGAATTTCCTTGTTTTCCCGCCATAACCCAACCAACATGTCTGTTGGAGAACAGTTATAACTGTTCGTTTTGTAACCTCCGAAAACTGTCGTTTCTGGTTGGTGAATAAACTACCAGATTGTTTCTCACAAAACATAACGAAAATTCATACAATTTCCTCTCTGTTCCTGCTTTGATCTCATTGTGCCTAGAATCAAAGTGTTCTACTTGAATTATCCCGATAAGGATTTCGTGTAACCCAGGCACCATAGGGTCGAAATACTTTATACGGAAAGTGAACTTACACGATTCAAGTTAGATATCCAGGATTATCACACCGTCGTACAGACACCCTAAATCTTACAGTTCACCTAGTTATGGAGTTACCATAACCATAACACTAGAGGCACTAGTGTTATGACTTCACCACGGCGGAGTGATAGCTCGTGGCGTCCCTTTTCAGTTATTTGGCCATTTTATTATTATATTATCATGTGGGGCGTATGGGTGCATCCTAGTTACATGTTTCAGTCAGAATTTCATGGTGAATGTGGTGTGTGCCTTGCATCCTTCACAAGGAGCTGATCACTCCTACACACTTACCAGTTAATTAGAGGCAACCCCTATAATTGCATGATGAGGTCTCCCCTCTAAGTATTCATGCACGTTGTTGACCTTATGACCTATATTAGATTTTGGTACATTAACTAATACAGATTTCATAAGTAACATAAGTTATGTTTTCAGAACTAAAACCAGTTAACATGACAGACAACTGGGTTTTCCAGGACTTATACATTTCCGATGCTATTAGTCTTATTTATGTTTCAACCATTCATACTATGTCATATATCCGTACACTGAGCGTTATGCTCAGCCGTTACTTTCCTTTCCATGTCCCAAAACGGCAGGTACACAAGGACAGACTCGAGCATTTGGAGGACGTGCATAGGATGGAAGCTGACATATACTTCTTCTCCTTTTGCCTTCATATACTTATGCTTGTTTAGTCTTTCATTCATTTCATTTACTTTATTTATGTTTTGGGCTTATTTTGGGAACCGATGTTTGATTCTGGTTTTCCTTATGGTCATGTATGTTTTACTACATATTACCTTGCATTCTTTGATGACACGTCATAATTACGCGTAACAATCCACTTATCAAAGTAGGGTGTTACATTTACAATGCATTTATCTTTTCTATGATAGGTTTTTATAATATCTTTTCTCGCAATTGTCAATTTGATCTTAGTACCTTTTGTTGTATGAACATGTGTTTCTGGCCAATCATATACAAATGTTTGATTCTACAAGCCTGAAGAAATCTCTGGCATCACATATTTAAGTCATACAAAAGAATAATTGATAAATGTTACAGTATTTATTATGTAGTAATTTCACATATCATTATTTTGAAAAGTGTAAGGTATCTATTTTCAATGGTTCCGTAGCAAGAAAGTATGCTACAGTTTCTGTTTGTGTTGTTAGGTAAAAGTCTCGAACCTTAAAGTTTGAAGCCTAAAGAAACAACAATCAAGTTCTGCTTTTGAAGTTGGTCGCGGGTCATTATATAAGATTAAATCTTTAGACTTTATACAAATGTGATAACATGTTTAAACCTTTAGTGTTCGGTTTTGTTAAGTCGTTAACTTTGAAACTCAAATTTTATCATAGAAGCCTTTCTCTCAGTGATTACATATCTAGCCTTGCATATTGACCTAAAAACATATTTAGCCAATGTAGTATGTGTATGAACGTCAAAAAAGTCGATCACCAAAGTATAAATTTTGGGTAAAGTGAAGAAACCGCATTTGTGTTTGTAAACTTTGTCACTAATAGTCTTAGTTACTAACTACTAGAAAACATTTGTTAATTATAAAGAAACTTACATGATAAAGCGAAACTAAAAAATGCGTACCTATGAATGTGATTATTACTATACTTTAATTTTTAAACTTACGACAAACGCTGAGTCACTTAAGGATGACATAGTGGCAAAAGAACTTGTGATTATCATATGTATCACTTGATATGAGTTTGAAGAAATCATGTACCTATGAATGTGATTATTACTATACTTTAATTTTTAAACTTATGACAAACGCTGAGTCACTTAAGGATGACATAGTGGCAAAAAAACTTGTGATTATTATATGTATCACTTGATATGAGTTTGAAGAAATCATGTGAAGAAACTAATTCATTGGATGCTTAACCAATAATGCTATTTAGTAGGGGAATATATGTAGAAGAACAAAAAGGTTAAAGTGACTAATGTAAAATTTTAGTAACAAATGACGATAATGATGAGGATGATACCGAGGCACTTATGGCTGAGGTTGACCAAAAAGGTAAGGAAATAGCTTAAGATAAACCAAATTAGCTTAAGGGAAGAGGGTAAGTTGGGTTCAACATGGCACATGGTGTTCATTGTATATCTTTATTACAAACAATTATTTAAAACATTTTATCTGAAAATTAGTTTTTTATATGTTATAATATGATTTTTATAAATATACTTGACTTACTGTATTGATTTTTGTATGATGATTGAAAATCATCATATGTAACATCGAGAAGCTATTTTCTTTAATAAATTTAAAATTTTCATATGTTAAGATCAGTAAAGACTAATTGATGGCTAAATAAATTCTAACGCAAGAAGTTGGATATCATCCGTGAAAGAGAAATATTGGGCACACGTAAAAGGTCAGTAAAAGGTGTCACGACTAGGTATACCCTCTTTATTTGTGTCACCTTCGCGTCACATTATCTCAACTAACCAAAACAAAAAAACCAACTAAACACCCCCTCACTTATAACTAGTCTCTTTTCTCTTCACTTGGGTCTCACCACTCACCATTTTATTTCTTTTTTCATTTTTCACACAAAATAAAATTTATTTCACTTAAATAAAACATTACAAATACGGAAATAAAAATTACAAATACGGAATAAAATTAAAAACGATACGATACAATACGGTATTGTTCGACGGCATTTAATCGGTATCGGGATCCGAATCAGATTCTAATGAAATACTCCATGATCTCTTGATGAATTCACGTGTCTTTTCCCACCTGATCTGCTTCGCCAACTCTTGTTTCTCCCGTTCTTCTTCTGCTAATACTTAACGTATTGCTTCTTCATCATTAAGCAGTTGATATTCTTGTTCCTCAGTAAGACGGAACTCAGTAGGTACCTGGTATTCTTCAACAGGGCTCTCTGGTTGATGAATAGTAAGAACGGATGATTCACCCATCGTGTTTGGGTAAGGTTGTGGAGGGTAAGGTTGTGGAGGGTAAGGTCGTGGAGGGATTGTCTCTGGTACCTTTTCTGGTGTCGATGGGTTACTTCGAGTAGCTTTTCGTTTGTTTTGTTTCTTGTTTGCAGAAGTGTTTCCTTGAGACATGTTTTAGAGTGTGGTTTTGTGTGAGAAAAAAAACTAAATGAAAGTAGTATTTAAATTAGAACTGTAATGTATGTATATATAGGAAAATAAATAAAATTAAAAAAAAAATTAAATTTAACCGTTTGGCAACGGTTTAAAAATATGTGGGGCCCAAACTTTTCTCTTTTCATCTCGTTGAATACTGGCGAATTGATCACGGCGAGGGGTGGGTGTCACGGCGAGCACCGGCGAGGGTGCCACGTCGGACCGACGAGGGGCCCTCGCCATGACACCGTTTACTCTAAAGAAAGGGAAGCAGAAATTAAAAGTGCATCATCCGTAAAGAGTAATATTGGGCATAAGTATGGAAAAATGTTTTTCCAATACTTTGTAAATTTTAATTATATCTAATCATTTCTTTAATTACTTTTACGTTCAACTATTAGGTGTTCTTGGCATGGGCATTGTTTGTGGACTTTATTCGCTCTCACATACGTTAAGTTTGAAGACCAAAATGCATGAAACTGTGTTCTTATAATTGTTACGAAGTTAAACGCTTATAATAATTCATATTTGCTGCTATTACTAGAACCCGTTTAGTTTCTTTATTATTAACATATGATTATTGTATTTCTTATGAAAACCACTCATTAAGCTATACCCGACCGGGTCTTTAAACTAGTTATACAATTGAATATATAATTGTATCTTTAATAATTAGGTGTATTATTGATATATTAATTACTATTAATTATTTTTATTTTAAAATATGTTTTAATTATTATGTATCAATTAGTTTTTATATAAGTATTAAATTATTAGATTTTAAGTATCCCTATATAAATTTTCTAGATCTGTTTTGGTTATACACATTTCATTAGTATGTAAGTTGAATTTTCTAGCTTAAAATCCCATCTAGGGTCGGGTTTGGTTTAAAAATGATTTTTGTAACAAAAATTAAACAGATGTTAATATTAAAAGAAATATAAAGGGTTCTCGTAATAGATGAACACAATAATATAAAGAATATGAAGTATTCGATAAGCAACTAATGTTTACAACAATAATAAAAATAGCATTCCTTCTGTTATGGTCTTCAAGCATGACGTATGTAAGTCCCAATTAAATGAAAAACCAATGTACATTTGGTTAACACCTAAATTTTGTACGTAAAAGTTATTAAAAGGAAATGTAAACAATATTTAAGATTTAAATACAAAATATTTGAAAAAGCATAATTAAAGTAAATAGATTACATACCATCGTAAACTTGTTCAAAGACCGTGTAACACTACTATGTAAACCACGTTTATAATTATCATACATACATTATCATCCGGATCACAAACAACAACCTTCAATCCATTTATGCTTTCAACTCTAGAGACTGATAAATATAGTTGATCGTAAGTTAAAACATGACGTGTGAGGTACAAACCTACTTTTAAAAAGGATTGACCTAGATTTTGTTAATGGTCATTGCAAATGAAATTAAATAAGAAACTATTTTTGGATGATCTTTAGAGGCAAACGATTGTCAGAGGGAGTGATTCTTAAGCTCGGTATGATGACTATTTTTCAAAAATTTGTTCCATTGATAATTTGTGCAATAATTCGAATTCTCGTTAACTTAAGACATCCAATCTTGTCCCATTACACAAATCGTTTGCTTGGTCAGTATTTCATAAAAGCATTACAGGCACACCCACTATTTATGCTAATATGTGATTTGGACACGAGATAACTTTAATCGATTGATAAATTCAGGGGAGAAAATGGATTCATCAATCGAAGCACCATGTTCAATTTTGTCCATGTTGTCGCAACTCAAGTAGACATATTCTTCTCCAGGAAATCTTTCTGACAACTTCTCGTTTATAGTGTCTTCGATTTCATTAGTTGGCGCAAGAATTTTCTTTTCTTGAAAATAGGAAGGATCATTGATGTTGCCCAAAAGATTTGGACAAGTGAAATCCACAATAGACGTTATTGGATCGTCAATATCGTCTATTAGAATATCTTCAGGTACATTGTTGATCCCTTTAATTTGATCTAATTCTGTTAAGAACTAGTATAGTAGTTTGTAATCAAACTAAAACACTTTGAGAACTCTTACTCAAGCTAAATAAGTTATGCGGAATCTAACTTATAAAGCACAGAAGAACATAATTACGTTTAACGATTCGATTCTCTTATTAATCGACTTGAATGAGGTACATAAATGACATTGTACCTATGTTCCTTTTATAGAGTAAGGAACCCTAGAAACCTTAGAATATTCTATATAGATAACTATATCACAGACGATATATTATCAGCATTCTAACTATTTAAGTATATCACATAAGACTTACTCTAACTATAACTATGACATATCTTATACGAAGATATATTCGTCCTAATCAATATAACAGTACTTACTTTATAAGTAGCAGTACTTACTATGTACTGGGTTAACACTAACGGTACTTGAAAGATACTAACAGTACTTCAATAACACTAACGGTACTTGACACTTACAAATAATTCCCAACATACATCTATGGAAACATGTTCGTCATTTTCCTCTCCAAGCTTACCGTCTCCTACTTTTATTCTCCACTCTACAAAATCTCTTATTTCTTTAACATCCTCAGGTCGCACACCAACAGTAAGCCTCGTGTTCGCTATCAATATAAGAACTATTCAATGATCCCACAAGTAGGACTGCTATAGGGAAACACTTACAATGTTTTGATGCGAACCTTTTGGAACAACAGGGAGAACCTGCCTAAAATCCCCTCCAAGTACCACCGTCATGCCTCCAAATATATCTTGACACGTGTCATGCCTATTTTCCCTAAGGACGTCCCTCAAGTTGCGATCGAGCGCCTCGAAACAAAGTTTGTTTGTCATTAGAGCCTCGTCCCAAATAATAAGTTTACATTTCTTTAACAACATTCCCAGATCACTTCGAGTACATATAGAGGAAGTCTCGTCAACGTTGATAAGAATACAAAACCTAGAATGTGAAGTCCGCCAACATCAACAAAGATGAAGTACCGTTGGACGCAATGCTTAGTGGTATATCTCCTTGTCTTCTAAACCGACGGCTGGTGTTTTCCATAAGAACATCTTCCTGGTACCTCGTATCCGTATACAAAATAAATGCCTCAACAGAGCCCATGATAGTGTCATAAATGCCCTTCTATTATGCGGTTAAAGAAGTGTATAGCCGTGCATACTCAGACTGTAACTCAATCGGATCATAATCCGTCTCATCATATATGTTGGGAATAAAATTAGTGTTGTTTGATTTTGCATTACGAATACTAATTTGATTACTGTTGGTAGTTATATATTATTGTTGGTCATGTTTGTACGTAATTAGCCAAGTTGGTCATGGTTAAGATCAATGCTATTTTTGTGACTAATGCTGTTAGAAATGATATAGATTGAAGATGTGTGATAAAGATTCAAGACGTGTGAGCTATCAACAGAAGATATTGTGTATATATTTTCTGAATTTAAGAGATTGTTTTCTTGGAAAGGACTCCTTGTAATATAAAATGAGGCCGGTTCTTACACACATCATTCCAACGTTTCATTGATAGCTTTAAGGTTTTTCTAACCCTAGTACTTTAATAGAATACTCGTATTATTTAATAATATTAAAACTATTGGTGAACTTATTATGTGTATTCATACGTAACATATTACTTATAATCTTCATCATATCAAAGAGTAGATTTCGCATACTCTTTGATATTCATTCAAAGTTTCTACTAAGACTATATAGAGTTTACACTTTGTAGTTTAAATCTACAAGCTAGATTAAACGTCCAAAAGAGATCAACAAGTGGTATTAGAGCTTGTTGAGAAGCTTTGATCTTGAAGATTATTGAAGAATCTTTTTAACAAAAGAGATGGATTTAGAAGCTACAAAACCAAACACTATGAAAAAAGTTCTTGTATGCAAACAAGTAGATTTTAAAGAATAGAAGTTTACTTAGTTTGTTCATATGTATAACTGGTATATATGGGAGGTTATAGCACATGGGGACACTCATACAAAACCTGGTATTACTACATCTGATGGTAAAGCATAAGAGATAACCTCTGATGAGAAGAAGAAAAATACGAATGACATAAAGGCTATGAGTACAGTTATGCTAGCTACACTTAATGAGCATATTCTTTCTTTTTAGCAGCACGAAGATGCTAAATCTATGTTTGATGCATTTTTTTGAGATTTGGTGGTAATGATTTCACAAACAATGCCAAGAAGGCATTGTTGAAGCCAATGTTTGAAAACTTCAATGATAATGGCTCAGAATCACTTGATTCCATTTACAATAAACTTCAAAGGGTTGTGAGCAAACTTATAAACATGGGAGGAAAGGCTGAAAACGAGGATATTAATGCTAAGTTTCTTATAAGCATGCTTGCAGATATGGCTATAGAGGTGTTTATCTGAGAAAACAGGGATGATATTAACAAAGTCAATATTGATGATCTTTATAATTACTTCAACGTGGTTGAACAGATTATCAAGAATAAGGTTGGGTCGACCTCTAATGATACTAACTTAGGGTTTGTCTCAAACCTAAGTTATAGTGATAAGGCTAATACTAGTAGCATTCTTAGTGCTGCTAATACATTCTTTGGTTTTGGTGGATAAAGTGATGGCAGCATCTATGCATTCTTGGCCAACTATGAGAATGTTGCGGAGATAGTTGTTGATGATCTTCAGCAGCTAGATGATGATGACTTAGAAGAGTTGTAAACCAAAGTGATACCCAGAAATCGAGGTCACTATTTATCCTTAATTGACGTATATTTTTGAAATTTTTAAGAAATTTTGTTGGTCATATGTTTGACGGTTTAAGTTGAAACCAATGTTGGAGGTCTTAATTTTAACGTTTGACGATTTAAGAGGAACGATAACGACTACGATATCGACGAATGCCCAAAATTTATCTTTTATTATCGATTGATCGATATTTGGATTTTTTGAAGTTTTTATTTTTATTGTGTGTTAAGTCGAGTCAGAATCGTTTTTATTCCATTTTTGTGTGCGTTTGAACCATCTAAAAGTATTTTGAGGTAACCAGGACGAACCCCGACTCCCGCAAAAATTCAAAACCGACTAGTGGGTTATAGTCCCGCTCTTTAAATAGTTGTTTTATCATAAGACCAAAAGATAGTTAACTTGGCAACTTTAGTCCCTCCTAACTTACAAAAGGAACCAAGTAAACACACATACACATTTTTCACTTACAAAAATATCATCCCTCTCCTCTCCTCTCCTCTCCTCTCTCTTTAATCATCGGCCACCACCACTCCACCATCATTTTTTTTTGTTTTTGAAGAAAATAACACTAGACCACACCTTGTAATCTCATTGTAAGTGTTTTTAACCATTAAAAACATACATGCATCCATTTGATTTTTCCAAAAATTTATGATTTTTCAAAAGGGGGTTTTGATCTAATTAAACTATATGCATGTTTTGATTATGTGTTTATGATGATAATTGATAAATAAAACAAGATGGAAAACATTTTTCTTGGGTGTTTTGATCCCCAAAACCCACGGCCAAGGGGGTGTTTGTTTTATTTTTGGTGTTTGATTTATTTTGTGTATGAGGTTATGTTTATAATGATGTTTTCAAGCTTTAGAAACTATTTAAACATGTGTAAGGGTTTGTTTATGAAATGGGTTTTTGATGAAGATGATTCATACAAGTGATATAGGATGATATGAATGTTTTAGAATGATTTAGTGATAATATTAGGGGTATAGGAGTTGATGGAAAGGATTGAAAACAAGTGTAAGTATGATTTTTATAGTGTCATTTTAGAATAGATTGTTTAAGGCTATTTTTCATGGTATTAAGTTTAAGTCCAGGTTTTTTTTATAGAATGTTGTTGTAGAGATTCTTTCTACCTTTGTTTTGGTATAAGATAGAGCTTTTAACTCCAAATGGGTCAAAAGTTATGTAAGTTTGAAAATGTGTGTACTGGCAGGCGAGTATCGACGCAATCCGGATTTGTGTTCAATATTAGGTCAAATCTCGGGGACTATAAGTAGAGTTTCAAAAATGATTGAGGGCTGTTCTTTAGCTCAAAACCTGTAGTTATGAGTATATTTTCAAACTTAGGAATTGGTTTTACAAATGGAATTGGTTAAGTGAGTCAAAATGGTTTTATCACGTAAGGGTACAAATCTGCCGGGATTTTCAAGGATGGAAATGTGTTGGGCAGCGTGACTTAAAAGTAAAATATTTTTATGAAAATTTTTGTGAGCTTTTTACATGATGTAAGTGAAGTCTACAGTGAGTTTCGTAAAATTTCATGATGTTTAAGTATGGGAATTCAGTCCGTATATTAGATATGTAGCGGCAGAATTGTAATTGGAGTAATAGTCTTAATAACGTATAACAATGAACATGTCTAGTAAATCTCGCCTGTTTAGATTTTTGGCATGAGTTTATATGAACCTTGAGTGTTATTAATTATGTAAATACAGTACTTGAAGATACTTAAAGGTGTTGATTCATTTCGCGTTTGTTTGTTAGGTGTTGTATTTGATTTCCCGGGGCATCCTCATCGTCGGTGATTGTTTTCGTCTACGTCTTTGCTACTACTATCACTACTACTTAAGGTGAGTATATAGCCTCGCTTTCTACTGTATTTTAAATGATTTTTACCCTCGAGGGGGATACATGCTATTTAAATAAAAAGGAACATAAGTCGTGAATGATTATTGGACCCGAATGATGTCTTGAATTATGTTAAGTAGCTAGTTGCTAAAGACCATAAATTCATGAACCTTTAACTATTGTTTGATCCTTGTGTGGATTGGAAATATCCACTTGAACAATTGATAGTACTATTGGATTGACGACCCTATCCTAGTCGAGAGCTAGTACGTTGAGTACCCTCTGAGTATGGATAACTTGTGTTGAGAAAAAGGTATAATTGGCAACGAATACCTAAGAGGGGTAATGACTTTATTTAAATCACGCCAGCATTTGGTGCGGGTGATTAGTTTATGGGGTCGGTGTCATGAGCTTAAACCTAATTAAATAGCTTATGCTATAATGAGTAATACCCAATAATAGTTTGTAATGATCAACATACTATTGAATAATCGTGAATGATTTTTATACTTATGTTCAATTGTGATTTTGTAAACCTATAGATCTCGCTCAACATTATTTGTTGACGATTTTAAGCATGTGTTTCAGGTAATCGAGGATGATTGTGGCAGAGCATGGATGTTGTTGTGGCTTGTGGGTGGTCTAACTTGTTTTCCTCCCTTTTCATCAAAGACAATTTATATTTCATTGTGTCTTGTAAAACAATTTGGTTGGTTTTTATGGGTTGAGATTTATGGGGACCTAACGCTACTCTGTTATAACTTTTGGGGTTGGAAACAATTAGACATTGTTGTTGTTGCTGTAATTTAACATAGTTTAAATTTACTTATGATTTAAACGTCTCTTTTGAGTCGTTCAACATGGCTTGTGTGTGATGATTCTTTGACTAGCACCCAATTGTGATATTCCGCTGCGCAAGGTAAATTGGGGGTGTTAGAACCAAGAACCAGTTGGCCTTTCTAAGCATGAGATCAATAAGATTCCTCAAGAGGATCAGAAGCAGATTACTTTTAATGCTAGTGACAAACTTGGTATTGATAAGTCAAAGGTGAAGTGCTACAAGTGCCACATGAGAGGACACTTTACAAAAGAGTGCAGGAGTCCAAGAAGCAAGCCTTAGGAAAGGAAGGTGACTGTAAAGAGCCTTATACAAAGGCATGATGCCTATTGATGGTGTTGATACTGACTGGGGGTTTATAGAGGATAAGGAGTATGACAACCTATAAATTTCAAAAGTATGTTATATAATATGTTTAATGGAAATGGAAAATCCATTAGAAATTTTTGCTTTTTATAGATTACTTGGTAAGATGAACTACTTTTCCCAACCTGACTACCATATCAACATATTCCTATATGTTGTAAACATAAAAAGTACAATTAATTTAACAAGTATACTAAAATAAGAACATTCTAAGAAATATAGTGATACCATAAATTCCTTTAGAAACCCTAGAATCTCTATAAATAAATAATGAACTCAAGGATGATAAAAATATAGATAAGAACAAATAAACAAAGAATAAGAACAAGGATTATACTATCATATGGAAACTATAAAGTTACATAAAGAATAAGTAAGAATAAGCTATACAAAGCTAAAGTACAAATAAATGTACAAAATAGTCTAGATCATCACCTAAAAACCTTTATAAACAATATTTTAAAGAATGTAATTATACAAGAACTATGAATCTATAATAAATACAATATATTAATTCTAATCTACTATATAAAGAGAAGTTAAGCAATCACAAAGTACTAATATTCACTAATTACAAGCTAATTACAAGAAAATGACCTAAAACTAATATTAGCATATAAAATCCATTCTATAATGAATTAGACTCTAGTCTTTTGCAAATAATTATAAAACTCAACTAAGTATCATAATATAACAATACATTTATCTTAAACTAAGTTACAAATTATTAAAGCATAAAGTACAAGTTTTCAAAGCATAAAATCTTAAGCTCCCATAAATAACCCTATAATATGATCAACCTATATAAACCCTTAAACCAAGAATGTAGAACCAATAGAAGTCATAAACATATCATATGAGTCTTAGAATAAGAGTACATTAAGATACAAACCCTAATTACCCAAAATAGAAAGTCATTAGGCTTAATGATATAGAAACCCTTATATTAAGAAATCTACATGGAATCATAACCTACTCTTTTAGGATAAGTCTACAAATACTCATAGGAATTCATTAAGATTATAAGATTATGATAAGACAATGTACAAGTACCCTAATTCACAAGGTACAAGATTTCAATGCATGACTTGTAAATTAGGTCAAAATAGGTATTTTTACTCTTTAGACATGTTTACCTAAAATAAACCCTTAAACCAAGTGTAAGAACTCTTTAGACACCAAAGACACAATGTATAGGACCTAAAGTAAGTTTACATCAATAGCTAAGAGAAGGATAATTACATATACTAAGATAAAACCCTAGATCATTAGAAAACCCTAATCTACAAAAGTATACTTCCCATTTTCACATCAAACCTTTGTTAAACTTCAAACCAAGAACCAAAATCTCTTAAATAGGATGTATAAACCCTAAATAAGCCTTAATAATTCACTAATAACTTTCCTAAGTCCTTAATCACCAAAAACACAAACCATAAGTTATAAGCCCTAATTTTTCAACTCGATTTTATATTTTGCCTCCAAAACCCATTTTCAAACCATTTCCATCCATTCCAAATTCAAAAACCAGATATCTATAAGTCATAGATATTTTAGAAATATCTACAAGTAGGTGCATCACCTCCTTGCTTTCAACACATCACCATTCCTATCCTAATGTTGTCGTGACCTTATATTAGACAGAAGTGAAGATTAGATAAAAGATAGGACCTATAAACTTGTGTAGAGCTTCAATAGCATACCTTAGTCACTCTCCTATATATGTTATACGTACAAGACCAAAACTTGGAGCCTAAGTGTTGCCATGAATATAAATAGAGCCGTATAGTAAACTTGAAGACTTGCACCCCGTTTTCTTATTATCTCATACCCATTCTCCATATTAACCTCTATATACGTCTTAAGACATCCCCCAATACCAGAAACCCGGTCTAGAAGGAAGCCATTTGTAGGATCGTGTTTTTCTAAGGATTAAGCATGTTATAGATAATCTATTAATATGGATGGAGAATGGAGAACTTAGAGAGAGAAAGAAGAGAGAGAAAGGAGAGAAGGAAGAACAAAGATTGATTATGTGAAATGTTAAGTGTTCAACCCCTCCTAACATGCTAGGAGGGGGGGTTTATATAGCCCACCCTACATGTGGGCTATATAGGCTATATTGGATCACGAGCCCAATATCATTAGAGTGACCGATCCTTTCTAAATACGTCAAAACGTATTTCCAACAATCTCCCCCAAAGGAAGGTCACTCCAAGTTACAATGTCCTAAATAGTCTATAGCTCGTGATCTATGCTAACAATGATGTGACCGAGACTTTCCTTGGAAAAACGTATTTCCAACAATCTCCCCCAAAGGGAGGTCGCACCATTTTACAAAATCTTAAACCTAGCATACTATGCTTGAGTCTTCGATCTTGTTCTTGTGAATATGATGATGAGATCTTTGACTTTAGTCTTGAGCATGTTCTCTTGCCTTGACCTTGTGCATTCATCACTTGTGATATTTGCCTCCTTGTGACTTCATGTTCCACATACTTATACTTCTATAGATTCTTGAAAGCTTCAGAGTTTGATACAGCGGAAGACTTGACTTTCAGACTTTCTTGAATTTGTTGAAGTATTAAGTGTATGTAGTATAAGCATGTGGTGACGACTTCTTTAGGATTGTACACCGCAATGCCACCTTCTTGTTACGCTGCATAAGACAGTTAGCAACAAAACATATACACGGATGAAATGGCCTTGAACATTTCATTCTAATTCGGTAGCATTTTACCTCCGGTCGGTGAAGACCGTTGGACGATATAAAATATCGTACTTGTGGTAGGTAGTTTCAATAAAGAACCTCCTTGACAAGATTTCGCGGGTACACCCGTTCTCTTTATTCGACCGTCCAAAGCTGACTGCGAGCATAAAGAGTGAATCACTTGGATAATAATATCCGCATGATTTGAAGCCGTCAATTCATGTTCCTGGAACAAGTGAAATTCAATTAAGAACCGCACCATCGTTGCTTTCCAGTTGTCACGAGCTTGATTCGTATAGATTCTCGCAAGTCGCCTACCAAGTGCTGTTTGAGGTTAACACTAGAAGGATTTCCACTCATCACTGTGAACACTAAGGTATCACTCTGAGTGTTCTGGCAAGATCACTAAGATATTGCGAAGAGGCCTGCAACGTGTTTAAATTCATTTAAGAATTAAACCCTCTGTTCCTTTCCAGTTATCACAAGTTTGATTCATAAAGAATCGCACAAGCACCTACCATGATCTTTTTGACGTTCGCTCAAGAAGGATTTCCATGTTCATTGTAAATACTTTCGTATTACTCGAATGTTTAGGCAAGATCATGAAGATTTTGCGTAGGACTCTTAATATCTTTCTTACTTTTCACATTGTGTGAATAAGCAAGGAATAATAAAATTGTGTCCTAATAAGATATATGATGATCTCAAATGGCTCTAGACTCGATCGTGCATTTTGGATTTTAGTGATCGGAGGCTGGAGAGGAGTGCCACCTTTTCAATACCAATTTATTCGGAGTGAATAAATCAATAGATAATGCGTTGTCTCCGTGTGATTAAAACAAATATCTTTTGAGAGATATCTGAGTTAGCTGGGATGGGTTGTGCCTTGCATCACTGGGTCCATGATATCTATCTTCAATATCAAGAATCATTAAAAATGATCTCAATAGCATATGAATTGACCCGGTTTCTGCCTAAGGTTGTAAGGAGGGCTTCTTTCTTTACACCCTTTATCTTTACAATTCTTTTTCATTCTTCAACCCCTTCAATGCTTACCAATACGTCATCACTAGCACCTTGTTATGATTGTTCCAGTGCTAACTTAAGTACTTGGTCGACATTCAGCTACGTTCACAATCTTTCTCCATCTTTCCTAAGGAATACTATTTCTAGCTATGGAATGTCCTTGGGAAGATTCCTCCGGTTCTAGAGAAATCATTGGACTTTAACCTATCCTACCATCCTTATGTCACCACAATCTTCACCGTCGTGAATAGAGATGTTTTGGGTAAGTATATGTCACCATGAAATCCATTTTGATGTGCAAATCCATTTTTCTCCCCCTCCACGATATCCGAAAACATTTCGCACATGTCGGGATGAGCTATCACATTAAGTCAAACCATTTGTGATTAATCATTTCCCATATTAAATCACATTTTCTCCCCCATATTAAAAATATTAACCCAATCGATGTTTTTAATATCAAATGATTTAATAGCATTTTAAGAAAATTTGGGAAGAGAAATGCAAATCCAATTATCTTTATGAATTACACAAGCTCTCCCTCAAATTAATGAGGGTGTACTTGAAACGTAAATTAAATACCTTTTAAACACAAGTGTAAGGTATTTATCACGTGCAAAGATCATATATGATAATGTATTCACAAGATTAGCAATTTACGAGGTTGGACCTATATGATGGAGAACATCATATGAAAGATTCACATGGTTCTTGTTCACGAATGTTGGTCACCTCGTCACGTCTGAATTTATCTCTTGACTCCATGTGTATATTGATATCATTGTCTTGACACCAATATGTGAACTTGGCACTCTCGACATCAAGGATTCTGAATGCTGCACAATTGCTCCCCCTCAATTGTTGACCCATGTTCTATTGAAAGAGTTGTAGTCACCGTTTGAGTAGTCTCATCGTCGAGTATGTAGATATCAATTGTAAGTTGCTACGGTTGGTGGAGATGATAACTTCATAAAACAAGATTTCTCTTGTTTTAACAAAAAATTGCACTGACACGTACATATATTCATGTTAGATTGTGTTATTACGTAAACACAATCCCTTTCATGGTTATAAAATAAACCATGCCCGAGAAAATTAATTCCCGTTGTTGAGTCAAAGCTTTCCGGTGAAATGCTTGACTTGAGTATGAAAAGCGGGTTACTATCTGAAATAATAGCAAACCATTTTGAGCATGTTTTAAAACATTTGAACTTCTGCTCGAACTTTATTTACAACCCCGTGTCATTATTGAATGACATTTCTAGTATCGTAAATATTATCGATTCCAGAAGACATGCTCTTTTTATCAAAACATTTTTTGAACACACAATTTTGAAAGATTTAGAAAACCTTTTTGAGAAATTCTCGAAAAATTATGTTCAATGTTTTGAAAACCAATTACTTGAGCTTAAGATGTTGAATATCTTACAAAACGAGCTCAAGTCCGAGAAGTTGTAAACTTCCCGTTGTTAAGGATAAGTTTATCATCGGCGATAAACTTTCATTTTAACTGAAGAACGAGTCCTATGTTGACATTTACTTAGAAGCCGTTTTCATGAGCTTGAAAAACTTTGAATGTTTTAACGTAAAGCTCATGACCGAGAATGATGAATTTCTCGTTATGAGGTAGAGTTCTCTTATTTAAAAGATACGCTTTCCTTTCTGAGCTTAAAACTTGGAATGTTTTAATACAAGCTCATGACCGAGAAAAATAAATTTCTCGTTTCGAGGATAAGTTATCTTTAAAGATAAGCTTTCCTAAAAATGAAGTTCGAGTTACAGTCTGATATTTAACTGTAAATCATTGTGCATGAGCTTAAAAACTTCGACTGTTTTTATTATTAGCTCATGCCCGAGAAAAATTAATTTCTCGTTGTAAGGATAAGTTTATCATCGGCAATAAACTTTCCTTTTAATTGAAGGACGAGTTCTAAGTTGACATTTACTTAGAAGTCGTTTTCATGAGCTTGAAAAACTTTGAATGTTTTAACGTAAAGCTTGATATGAGCTAAAACTCATATCAATTTATCAACAAATAACCCTAAAACATGAAGCAAAATACCAATTTATCTTGTAAAAACAGAATTATGTGGTATGTTTGTGTTTATGTACACTTGTGTAGGTAAAAGGATGCATTTTCAAGCAAACAAGGAATAATCAAGCTTAATTTGATGAAAAAGACAAAGAAGGATCAAAAGTGACATGACTTTGAAGTGCAAGGACCTATCTTGACAAACTGCCAAAGTTGAAGGACCAAAGTGTAAATATTTTAAAAAGTCAAGATCATAGTCAAACAAGGTCAACATTCAAGTCAACTCAGTCAAATGATCATTTTTGCTCAAGGATGAAGTTTGAAGGACTAAAAATGCCAAAGAAATTAAGCTGCTAGCCTTTAAATGCAATCTGCCAAAGTCTAGGGACTATTTCTGCCTATTTTGGAAAGTGATACAAGAGTGATCCATGTGCTTTATTTTAAACCAATAAGAAGACAGCAAAAAGGAGACATGGATTGCCACATAAACAGCATTAATTTCCCACTACAGCCGCCCTCATTAATGAGCAAATCTCAACAGTGTGATCCGTGTGCTTCCAATTCAGCCAGTCATATTATGACACGTGTCATCTTCAAACATTCAAACTTTTTCAGGAACGATTTGAAGCTAGAGTGGATTTCATGGAAAGTTATAAACATCAAAATTGCTTATTTTTTAGAGACGAATCTAACGGTCATGATCAATTAACATGTAATCAACTCAATCAAGAAACCCCAATTCAAGTTCATACCTGCAAATTCAAAGGAGCAGAATTTCGACACGTGGAGACCTGGGATTGGTCCCAACACGTCACCAACCCCAACTGACCTCCTTCTCAAGCCTATAAATAGCTGTTTAGTCTTCATTTCTAGTTGTGTAGTTGTAAGTGTGAAAAACACACACTTTTACTTTTCCTCTCATCATTTTCCCTTTTTAGCTAAACTACTTAAGAGTTTGACACACTCTTGAGTTAGTTAGTTAGTTAGTAACCTTCTCAACAGCTTTGTAACAAATTTCCATTAATAAAATTCAAATTCAACTTTTCCCGCCAAATCTTCTCATCATCTTTACTGTTCATTCCTGCTTCTATTGATACTATTGTTGCTGAATTAAGTTTGTTATGATCAAAGCTTGATCATAACTGACTTTGAAGAAAGATTGTAGCTGTTTGAATGATTTCAGTTCAAGATCATAGCACAAGTGATGAATTCAGGCCATTTTGATGATTCTAGTTGATGAGTAGCTGTTTGTTGATTGTAGATTGTTGAATCTAGTGCTAAGGTGGTGGTTAGCACTAGAATAGAGAGTACAAGACTCCTCTACTGCTCAAAGGTTCCTTCACAAGGTTCAAATGCCTCTTTTTTTGGTTCCACTCAAATTGTCAAATACATGCTTCATTTTTAGCTAAAATCTTTGATGAATGCATGATAAAACTTGTTAGCCTGGTAGTGGTTTGATTCTAGTTAGTTGGTAGCTTAAGTGTTGCTAATCTGCTTATTGCTTTGATAATTATTTTAGTTGATAGCTTATTTTTGTCATTTTTGGCTTAGCAATTCCATTTGAGTTCTAGTTGTTTCAAGTAATTGCAAGTAGCTTTCACACATCTCTTTTTGACCATTAAGTTTGGTTTGATAAAGGTTTTTACTCAGCTTTAACTGGTGCTATAAAAGTCTTTGCAAATTTTCATAAAGATCAGATAAAGTAGTGTTTGGCATAAGCCTTTGTAAAGTTTTCAAGTGTTGGTTTTTAGCAAATAAATGTTCATTTCCAGTCACCAAGTGATAAATAGTTGTTTTGAACCATTTTCAAGTCAAGTTTAAGGTCAAACAGGCAATTGGCATATAAAAAGTTTGGGTCCAATTTCATTCAGTTTTGCTTAAAAAAGTTGTCAAATGCATTTGGCTTGCATTAACTTGATTCTTGATGAAATTTAACCAAACAAGCTCTCATTTGTAGTTCATATTATGAAGTTTCACATTCCATAAGCATTTGATACAGTATTCATTAAGCAAGGAGAAATAAGCAAAAATCTGAACACATTAGCAAAATGAAGTTTCTGTAAATGAAAACTGATTTTTCATATCTCTTAATCCACTTCACAAACCTGGCAATTTTCTTTCACAATATCACTTAGTAGGTGTTGGTGGTTGATTTTTGAGAATTTCAGCTTTTTGAAAAAAATCTTGGTCAACGCTTGGTCAACATAAGCCAATTTCAGCTTATTTCATTTTCCAAGCTTATTAATGGATGATTTTTGATGAGAATTGATTTCCCGTTCATGTTTTAAGCTCATTAATCAGTTTTAGTACAAAAGTCCAGTTGTGCATGTCTAGATTTTCTTAGAGCTTATTTGAAAGTGCTTATCAGAGTTTTAGCAAGTTTCAGCTAAATTCCTCTTACAGACCTAGCTTATTTTCAATTTTAAGCGTTTTGCAAGTGGTTTGACTAATTTTGGTTGAGAAATAAGCTCAAACGAGCTTATTTGTTTGTGTAACCCGTTTTGGCTTAAAAACTTTTCAATATTGCACTTTAGTCCCTGGTGAATTAAAATGGTTTCAAACTTGGCTAAACTTACACTTTTTTAGGGTTTGCACTAAACAAGTCCTTCAAGTTTGAAAGTTGTTAAAATTCAGTTAGTAGTTTTGCCATTTGTTGAAAATTTGGTTAGTTTGTTACATTGTTTACATATTTGATCCTTTTGGTTAACTGTTTTGTCAATTTCAGTCCTTATACTTGTTAGTTTTACATTTTAAGCATTTACTTTTCATAGAATTTACATTTTCAGTCCTTTTAGTTGTAAAATTTACATTTTGAATTTTACTTGAATAAAAACTTGGTATTTGCACGATGTTTTACATACAAGTAGATAATATTTTTCAATTTTGCAAGTCATTGTTTGAATTAGCAAATAGAATATCTAAAAAATATTAACAACCAAAAACAGTTAAAAACCCGATATTGTTAGGACTTTCAATTAGCAAGAACTGAGAAAAACGAACTGCATTATACACAATTTCAAATGGCGCCGCTGCCGGTTCTTTGACTTTACGAGAGACTATCGATTGACGGTTTTCATTGGCTTTTGGGATCCGTTCACCTTGTGAACGTTATTTTTACGTATCATAAATCAAAAACAAATAAAAAATCAAGAATATAAAAATATATAAAAACTAAAAAATTAACAAAACAATTCTTATCCTAAAGAATTGACCAAACAAATTAAAAAATCCAAAAAGCAATATTTTTCCTAAGAGATTGGACTCAAAAATATATATTATTGGATTCTCTCGGTTTTTATGTACATATAGCATTTTCTCTTAAAAACTCATAAATACAAAAATATTTTCCATATATTATTGTAAGTAAATACGTATACGTATAAGAACAACCAATCTACATATTCTCCATAAGTATTGCCAAGGCAATACACCGTGTTGAGGGGCGTTTCGGTCCTTGACACGTGTATCGATCAAACAAAATAAAGCAAGAATAGATAAATACTCTCAATAAGCAACAATTCGAAGAATACGAACATTTAAGTGAATAGAAAGGCGATGTGCTTTAAAATGCCATCTAAGGGTCAACAGGTACTTAAGTGCTTCGCGCCACCTAACCCCTCGTTCACTTGTGAGTATTCTAAGAAGGAAGGCTTCATTGGGGGTCTTGCACCCAAGTAGTACATACATATATTGTTATTTTCTTGTGGATATTTAATATTGAAACTCGAAGAGGATAATCCTTTTCTCTTCAAAGTCACACGAGAGCTTCTCTCTCATTCCTCGTATTGAGTTGCATGCTCACTCGCGGGCGTGCACAAATACCGATTGGTGTACAACCTCTTCCTCCGAAAAGGAAGAAAAAGAGAAAGAGTAAGACCACCACCGTCCATCAAGCCGATCACGAGAATCGTGCTTTGACTCCTCCACCACAAGAAGCCATGGCTGTTGATAATCGTTCTTTGATGGAACGTATGCAAACCAATGTTCATTGATATGCTAGTGCTATTAGGATTCCCGACATTCCCGCAAATACATTTGAGCTCAAAACGACTATGATTACTATGGTTTCACAATCACCTTTCTATGGTAACAAGAATGATGATCCTCATGATCACCTTAAGAGATTCCTTTCTCTTTGCAATACCATTAAGCAAAATGGTGTTCCACATGATGCTATTAAGTTGATGTTAGTGCCATTTTCACTTGAGGGACAATCTAAGCATTGGTTAGACACTCAACCACCCGATAGTATCACCACATGGGATGGTTTCACCACTAAGTTTTTGAACAAGTTCTTTCCTCCATCTAAGAACATGGCCTCGAGGACCTTAATTATAGGCTTTCAACAAAAACCTAGTCAATCCTTTAGTGATGCTTGGGAAGAGTATAGAGAGTTATTGAGGCGATGCCCTAACCATGGATTGGATGACGTTCACCAAATCAATACCTTCTATGATGGCCTTAAACCTCACCACCAAGATTCACTCAATGCTTCCGCGGGAGGGAATATTCTTCTTAAATCTGTGCAAGAGGCCTTGGACATCATTGAGACTAAAGAAATGGTTCAAACAAACAATCAATTTGAAGAGAGGGTTCATGTTATCCAAAACAATTCTCAAACACCTTGTGATAACCAACTCCTCAAGTATCAACAAGAGATCATTTAAAAGATGGATAGAGATAGTGAGAGGAATTTGAAGGTACAACAAGAAATGCTTCAAGCTCTTAAGACCATGTCATTGAACAATTCTTCAAATAATGTGAATGCCATTACTCTTTCTTGTGTAACTTGTGGAGGTCCCCATTCTTATGAACAATGTGATAAGGTGCAAGTTTATCAAGGGGAATTCTATGCTTACCAAGAGGAACATCGTGAACACTTCAAGCCAAATATCAATCCAAATAACCTTTCTTACAAATCCCAAAACTACCTTACTCCATCGGGATTCCCACCTCAACCACCCACCCAAATTCAACAAAATCCTCCTCAAACTTTACCAAGGAATCAAGGGCAAAGACCACCTTACCAAGGAAATAACTACAAGGCACCCAACAATGTTCAACATCAAGGAAATACCTTTTATCCACCACATCAAGGATTTAATCAACCACTTCCACTTTTCCCCAATCAAGGATATGCTCCAATACCAAATCAAGCTTATCCTCAACTTCAAAATCAAGGATATGGGATGCAAGAGACTCAAGAGTATGTTGACAAGAAAATGTGTGAAATTGAGAAGAGAATGAATGATCAAATGAAACGTATAGCCGATGAACAAACCAATAGGATTTTAATGGCATTAAATCAAAGACCACAAGGGGCTTTACCTTCCAACACACAAACAAATCCAAGGGCAAATGTCAATTCTATTACAACAAGGAGTGGAAAAACAACAAAGGATCCTTCACCTCCTAAACCTACTATTGTTCAACCCACTTGTGCTCCTACTTGTGACAAGCCTTCTACCTCTACTTCACCACTTCAAAATGCTCCCATTCACTCAAACACACCTTCTCAACCTATTCATACTTCTCCTTTACCTTCTACACTTCCCAATGAAGAAGCTAACAAAGACAAATCTTCCACTACAACACCTATTCCACCTACACCAAAACCTACTCTTCCCTATCCTTCAAGGTTGAAAAAGGACAAGTTAAAGAACAAGGATGACATCCAAGTCTCCAATTTCTTAAGGATGTTCAAGCAACTCAACATCAATATATCCTTTGCGGAAGCTCTTGTTTATATGCCAAAGTTTGCTAAGATGTTCAAGGATTTACTCTCCAACAAAGAAAAATTGGTTGATTTGCCCAACACATCCCTTAATGAAAATTGTTCCGCCGTGCTACTCAAAACCTTACCAACAAAACATGGAGATCCGGGGCACTTCTTGATACTTTTTAATTTTCCCAGTGTTGAAAATTGCATGGCTTTGGCGGATCTAGGGCAAGCATAAACCTCATGCCTTTATCGGTTTGGAAAAAACTCTCTCTTCCCGAGCTCACTCCCACTAGGATGACTCTTGAACTAGCCAACCGAACCATAGCTTACCCCGTAGGTATAGCGGAGGATGTGTTTGTAGGTGTGGATAAGTTTACTGATAACTAAGATTTTCCCAGTTAAAAATTATCGTTCTAGTGTTCTAATCGAATTGATCTAGGTTCTCTATGTGACTCTATTGTTCTTTGGTGACACAAAATATTTTTGGATGGTTTTTAATTTAAATGTGCAAAGACTTAAAAGTAAATGTCGTTGAAAGTAAAGTGGCGTTTAAAATAAATCTAAATCTAATTAAACAAAAGGGTGCAATATTTAAAAACGTGACGGAAAGTAAATTAATTTAATGACTTAAAATTAAAGCGTGATAAGAATTAAAATTAGACAAGTATAAAAACATAAACTAAAAATTAAACAAGACAAAATATAAAAGTTAACCCAGATCGGAATATATTCCGATCAACCTTACCATCGGAATGAACACCCCCTATCGGAATATTGATTGAAACCCCAGATCGGAATATGTCACCTTTTCAGATCGGAATAACCAAACAACCCAGATCGGAATGAAGTTCAGATCGCAAAGTCTCAGATCGAAATCCTACAGATCGGAATATCACCTATCGGAATGCAAAGTGCAATCTATCGGAATGTGGCTAAGGAGAATTGGGCAGCACTTCGTCTAAGTAATCCTCAAGAGCCGTCGGAAAGAGCGATCGTAATATGCGACCGCAATCCCCAGATCGGAATGAGGAAATGTTACTCCTGTCGCAATCCCGGATCGGAAAGCGAAAACCCTTAGGCCGAAGCTGTCTCTATCGGAATGTGGAGAAGCAGGCCGTCGCAATGATGTATAAACCCTTCCTTTCCGATGGAGTCCCAAATTCGTAATAAGCACAAGTACTAAATGAGCTACTTCTATTAAGCCGTGATCAAGAACTTTAATGAAATGAAATCAAAATAAAACAATAAGCTAAAAAGTTAAAATCTTTCAAACTTTAAAAGACGAAACTTAAATGAAATCAAAACTTAAAAATCCAAACTTTTAAGAAAACTTTCAAAACACTTAAGCAAAATACCAAATAAGCACACAAGGTTGTCAATCTCGAGGCTTATTTCGTATGAGGACTTAAAAAGGACGAGACTTTTGGTTAAATAAGCAAATGGATTAAGCAAAACTTGCTTAATCCGAAATTCAAACCGAAACAAAATGAGAAGAGAAGAATGAGAATGATAAAAATATACTTGATCAAATGATAAAGAAAGGTAAAGGCAAGAATTTAAAGAACACAAATTGAAAACTTACTTGGAATTAAAAAGATAATTAAGGTGCAAAACATGTATTTAAATGACATGAAATGTAAATGACAAGATAAGAAAATGGTGGAAGAGCTAATTGTCACACTTAGCCAACAACATGAAAAGATTACAACTAATGACTATTTATAGGGGATGATTAAGGAAGCTTCCTCCCCTCTTTCCTTTTCTCTTAATTGCGTCATTAAGTCCCTCCTTCTTTTAATCTTTATTAATTGCATACTTAGTCCTTTTCTTCTAATCTTCTTTAAACTTGGACTTAAGGGACTTTTGGCTTCGGGATTTCTTTGAACTCGTCTTTAAGTTCTTCAATAAAATAGACTTAAATTCTTGGCTTTTGATAAACTTCCGTCTTTTGACTTTTTCTTCGATAAATCTTCAGAATTAGTCGTGGACTTCCGTTCTTTTTGCACTCTTGACTTCTTGACTTCGCCTTTCATATTTTTCTTCAATAAAAGTCCGTAAATACCCGTGAATTCCCGTGTTTTATCCACTTTTCACCTATTCATCCTAAATCACAACAAAAACACAAACCGCGCATAATTCCGACATAAAAGACATAAAATACACGTTTTGGCTCGGTTATTATTGTAATTAAGTGGTAGAAAAGATGGGTGTTTACACACCTATTAAATCCCCTACACTTGATCATTGCAATGTCCTCATGCAATGCATTAGTTACAAAGCAAGACTACACTTTTCATCATAATCAATCCACGTTGCCCTTTATTAAAGAGATAGAAAATTAAAGACATACAAAATAAAGAAATCAAAAGCATACCTTGGGTTTTTGAAATGTTATGAATAATCATCATCCTCAAGTTTTCACTTTCTCCAAACCAAGCTTAAAAACGAGATCATTGTTATTATAAGTTAGTAAACTATCACGAACTCATGTGGGCCAATTATTCACTTAGACTCCCTTATTCCTAGGTGTATCTCTTAGATTTTATTGTTGTCTTGAATGATCACGAGGATGAATTGTTTGACTTATTTCGATAGTTATTTAGTCTGAAAATAAAGTGAACGATTTAATCAATAGTTAGCTAAAGGACCAAATCTTTTAAAACTGCTTCTCGGGACCTCATAAAGTTCATATCTTGGCATAACTCGCTTCGTGATTTGAGAACTTTCTCGGACCGATATTTGGCAGCGACTTCATACTTCAAATCTTGAGAGACGTTCATGAAATAATGGTCTTCTCTTCATTTAGGAATTTCTTCACTTGAAGTTTTGAGAGATTCATACTTGGACCACGACTTCTTCATTTTTCTCCAATCTTTATTTTGGACTTTGATATACAACGATCCGCCTCCTTTTATGACTTGGATCTATTTATCCTCATACCTTGTTAGGGTCTTTTCGGATACACTTCTCCATGACTTTTGGGGAGTATTTGCTTTTCATCGTGTGTCTCGATCCTTCATATTGATTTTCGATAAATGATTCTTCACATCACTTTGGATCTTTAGCAACAAAATATAGCCCTCATGCCTTGTTAGGGCCTTTTCGGACTCGCCAGTCTTCGCGTCCCGCTTCAATAAGTTATGCCTTGGCTATGAACTCTAATCCATACCGAGCAACTTTTAAACGATCTAGGGCTAGAAGCTAAGTAACCTTTCAAATCGTACAACCTTATTTATTAGCAGATAAATTATTAGCAAGCGATGGGAGAATAGGCTTATAATTAACTCTCATAAATTCACGAAAGAATACCGACTTATAATTGGCTCTATCATCTCTCGTTCTCCACAGTTTTAAAATCTCAAGTAATGAGACTCGTGGATACTTAGCCTATTAAATCAAAGTTTTGGGTTTTCGAATCGCCTATAGGATCTTGCAAATTCTTAGACTTTTTCAAGTTTAGAAATCGCATTTTAAAGTTCCCTTGATAAACGACTCTCTAGGATCAATTATATGAACTTGCAAAAAGTTCTTGTTCTTAACCCGTGAGAGTTAAGACTTTCGCGTTTTATAGCTCCCTATATAAAAGCCTAGCAAAACTTGACTTAAACACGTTAAGGATACTAGCTAGAGCAAACTTAGATAAGTAAACTCGAGTTGAGTCAAAAGATTCACAACGTTTGAAAATTAAAACCACTTTATTAAACATTTATTCTAGCAAAGAAAGAAAATAACTATACAAAGGGTAAAAACTAATAGGCCAAAATAGATCAAAAATTTTGAAAAATGTCGAAAAATTGTTTTTTCGGTTAAAATGAGGACAAATACAAGGAAAAGACCACTTAACTTCGATAGAAGTCCCCCCTACACTTAAGATAAACATTGTCCTCAATGTTTAAGCATGTGGAAGTAAACTCCCCTACACTTAGGACATTGTGCACTTTGTTTAAATCTCTCTAAGGAAAAGACAACTAAAGAGATTCCTATTTTAATATTAAGAAAATATAAAATAGTGAATCGAAAAGAGTTTAGGATAGAACCGGGAAGAAGTAGAACACGGAATCACGGGTCGTCAAGAATCATCGAGAGTGGATCATTGAAGCTCGAATCCCTGATTAAGAAGTGAGGAGAGGAAATAGCAAACCAAAGGGGCCCCCCCTACACTTATGATAAAGAAAGCGAAAAGATAGATGCATGGGTTGCCTCCCAAGAAGCGCTTGGTTTTTGTTAACCGAGTCGTGAGCCTGACTCGACCTTGATCATCAGCGGAAGAAGCATGAAACATATCCACCAGGATCAAAGACGTAGTTTTCATCCATCAATAAGCACGAGCTTAAGGCGAACAAGGCAAGCCAAAGAAGAGTAGGCAAGGTTCCCTTAAGCAGCGATGGAACACGGTGGAAGCAAGTAGGAAGTGGTGCAAGCATGTCTTCAAAATTTCCAAAGATTTTTCCTTTTATTTCATCAGTTGGATACTGAGATGGCTTAAAGACTTCAATACCGGGGTCGAACACCTTTTCCTTTAGGGGAAAATAGCACTCAGGATCAGCAGAGTGTGAAGAAGATCCGCAAAGAAGCACAACCTCGTCCTTAGAAGGAGGACAAAGAGGTGTCAAATCGTATGTGCAACGGATTTTGGTGTCGATCGGTTTCTTCTCCTTTCACAGAATGTGCTTCAAATCCAAAGTAGGATCAAGACGATAATCTTCAAAGTCATAAGGAGGAGCATCACTCTCATGAGGGAAGTAAGTGTTGAGAAATTCAGAGAAATCTTCCTCAAATGAGTAATCGTCCAAAGTAGGATCGAGTGATGGCGGAGGATCTTCACCATGTGAAGAATCGCTCGTTAGAGTATCAGCCTCATCGAAATCATCAAAAGTGGGCAGCTCGGGATACTCAGAAGTACAATCAAAATCATCCGAGTCTGAGCTAGAATCATCATCATCATAAGCATCAAAGACCGGTGGAGAATCATAAATGGGAGAAGGTTCCAAAGTGGAGCGAGAATCATCCAAATCATCGTCAAAGAGTGGATTATCGATGGAAGAATCGAATAGAGGATTGTCGTAGACAACAAAGTCATCAAGCACATTAATCATATTCACTGATTCTCGTCCAAAAGATTTGCCTGTAAGCTTCCCCATTTTAAAAACTTTTGAATCATCCCCGACTCGTAAGATTAACTCACCTTCGGCCACATCCACTAAAGCACGTCCGGTTCTCAAGAATGGCCGACCAAGTATTAAAGGAATACGAGGGTCCATTTCATAATCAACTACGACAAAATCGACCGGGAAAGTAAATGTGCCAACTTTGATGAACACGTCCTCGGCTATACCAACGGGGTAAGCGAGAGTGCGGTTTGCAAGTTCAAGAGTCATCTTTGTTGGAGTGAGGTCGGGTAATGATAGTGTTTTCCAAACACTTAGTGGCATCAACTTTATACTAGCCCCGAGATCAGCAAGGGCAGTAAATTCTTCAGTTTTGTTGAACACGCAAGGCAACACAAAACGACCGGGATCTCTAAGTTCTTCCGGAAGTTCTTTGAGAATAACTGCAGAGCAGTTTTCATTTAATCGTGTGTTGGCGAGTTCAATCAGCTTCTCCTTCTTGTTAAGCAATTCCTTAAATGCTTTAACAAATTTGGGCATGTGGACAAGTGCTTCAAGAAAGCTAATGTTGAAGTTCATTTGAGAAATCATCTTGATATAGCTAGTCACTTGAGCGTCCTCCTTGTTTAGCATTTTGTTCTTGCCCAAGCGAGAAGGATAAGGGATATTAGGTTTGGGTGGTGAGGGTGCAGGTGTAGTAGGTAAAGGTTGAGATGTTGAAGGGTCATTCGTGGGAAATTCATCACGTCGAGGCGGAGACGGTAATTGTGCACTAATACTAGGTGTAGGAGGAGTAGGGATACATGGTGGTGGAGGAGGTGTAGATGATGGTGGTGGGATTGATGGTCCTACGATGGTGACTCCACTACGGGTAGTAATAGCACTCACATTGGCTCGCGGATTGGTGACGGTGTTTGAAGGTAGAGAATTCGAAGTAGAAGGTTGAGCGGCGGGCAAGAAACTAGCAAGCATATTCTTCAAATCATTGGTTTGATTGCTGAAGGAGGATTGAATGTTATCTCGAACTCGGATCTTATCTCATTTCCTTGCTTTGTGATATCTCCTTTTAGATTGATAATTTGGCTCTGCAGATTCTTGATTTGCTCACCTTGAGTTCTCATGATGGCTTCAACATCGGGGTTAATGGGTGGGGTTTGTTGAGCGGGTGGGTGATAAGGATTAGAAACTCTTGGTGGGATTTGGTTGCTTCTATTGTAGTTGTTGGCGGGGTTTTGGTTTTGAGGAGAAAAACCGGGTGAAAGGTAGTTGTTGGATCGGTAACTCAGCAGATTTATATCCCCTTGTTGTCTAGCTTGGTAATTTTCCGGTGAATAATTACCATAAGCTGCATACACATTTTCCGGATTTCCTTGAGTCGAAGGACAATCGGTGTATGAGTGAGGACCGCCACATGTTTCACAGGGATTAGCAACCGCTTTAACTTGTTGTTGTTGGTTTGAAGCGAGAAGCGTAATACTTTTGCTCATTTCAGTCATCATGCGGGTGAGTTCGGTCATCTCAGGGTTTGCTGAGGTGGAGGAAACATTGACTCTCGGGTTGTTCCTTGAAGAAGCAGAGGAATCCCAGTTTTTGTGGTGAGTAGTCATGTTCTCAATTAACTCTCTACACTCCTCGGGTCTCCTTTTCATGAATGTGCCACCGGCGGCTGCATTAATCGTATCACGATCTCGAAAAGTCAATCCGTTGTAGAAAGTATCTATTAAGGTCACAGGGAGCATGTTGTGGTTTGGACATCTATCGATCAAGACATTATATCTCTCCCAAGCATCAAAAAGAGATTCATCAGGGTCTTGCATGAAACCGCTGATCTGATTGCGAAGGCTTGTGACCATGGATGGTGGAAAGTAGCACGACAAAAAGCGTTGAGTCATATCATCCCAAGTGTGAATAGAATTCTTCGGGAGACGATCAAACCATTTCTCGGCATGATGCGATAAAGTATGTGGGAAGAGTTGTAGGCGGAGTACATCCATTGTGGCACCAGGCAACTTCATGCTTTGGGTGATTGTAATGAACTTGTTGAGGTGTTTGTTGGCATCATCATCAGGCAATCCATGGAATGGGTTTGTTTGCACTTGCTGAATCATGTGGTGCTTCAACGAAAACTCAGGAGCGTTGATTTGCATCGGCACAATCGGTCCTCCTCGTCCAAACATGGTTGGTTGACAAAGTTCATCCATGGTCCGAAGATCGGGCTGTGGAAGAACATTGTTGTTATTGTTGAGGTGCGGTGGTTGATTATTGTTGTTAACACCTGCCATACTTAAATCTTCTTGAGGCTCGGGCTCTTGATAATTAGAAGATCTAGTACGCATACACCTGAAAATGCAAAAGAAAACAAAACCAAACACAAAGACAATATATATACACAAGAAAGATAAAATCTTTTTGGATTGTTGAAATTTTTAATTTTTATGGTTTTTTTTTTCAATTTTATAATTTTTATGGTTTTTTGAATTTTTTTAGGCAAGAAAAATAACGCTCACAAGTGAACGGATCCCAAAAAGCAACGTGTCTCTCACAGAAAACCGTTAATCTTTACGAAAAGAGCCGGCAGCGGCGCCATTTGATAACTAAGATTTTCCCAGTTAAAAATTATCGTTCTAGTGTTCTAATCGAATTGATCTAGGTTCTCTATGTGACTCTATTGTTCTTTGGTGACACAAAATATTTTTGGATGGTTTTAATTTAAATGTGCAAAGACTTAAAAGTAAATGTCGTTGAAAGTAAAGTGGCGTTTAAAATAAATTTAAATCTAATTAAACAAAAGGGTGCAATATTTAAAAACGTGACGGAAAGTAAATTAATTTAATGACTTAAAATTAAAGCGTGATGAGAATTAAAATTAGACAAGTATAAAAAACATAAACTAAAAATTAAACAAGACAAAATATAAAAGTTAACCCAGATCGGAATATATTCCGATCAACCTTACCATCGGAATGAACACCCCCTATCGGAATATTGATTGAAACCCCAGATCGGAATATGTCACCTTTTCAGATCGGAATAACCAAACAACCCAGATCGGAATGAAGTTCAGATCACAAAGTATCAGATCGAAATCCTCCAGATCGGAATATCACCTATCGAAATGCAAAGTGCAATCTATCGGAATGTGGCTAAGGAGAATTGGGCAGCACTTCGTCTAAGTAAGCCTCAAGAGCCGTCGGAAAGAGCGATCGCAATATGCGATCGCAATCCCCAGATCGGAATGAGGAAATGTTACTCCTGTCGCAATCCCAGATCGGAAAGCGAAAACCCTTAGGCCGAAGCTGTCACTATCGGAATGTGGAGAAGCAGGTCGTCGCAATGATGTATAAACCCTTCCTTTCCGATGGAGTCCCAAATTCGTAATAAGCATAAGTACTAAATAAGCTACTTCTATTAAGCCGTGATCAAGAACTTTAATGAAATGAAATCAAAATAAAACAATAAGCTAAAAAGTTAAAATCTTTCAAACTTTAAAAGACGAAACTTAAATGAAATCAAAACTTAAAAATCAAAACTTTTAAGAAAACTTTCAAAACACTTAAGCAAAATACCAAATAAGCACACAAGGTTGTCAATCTCGAGGCTTATTTCGTATGAGGACTTAAAAAGGACGATACTTTTGGTTAAATAAGCAAATGGATTAAGCAAAACTTGCTTAATCCGAAATTCAAACCGAAACAAAATGAGAAGAGAAGAATGAGAATGATAAAAATAAACTTGATCAAATGATAAAGAAAGGTAAAGGCAAGAATTTAAAGAACACAAATTGAAAACTTACTTGGAATTAAAAAGATAATTAAGGTGCAAAACATGTATTTAAATGACATGAAATGTAAATGACAAGATAAGAAAATGGTGGAAGAGCTAATTGTCATACTTAGCCAACAACATGAAAAGATTACAACTAATGACTATTTATAGGGGAGGATTAAGGAAGCTTCCTCCCCTCTTTCCTTTTCTCTTAATTGCGTCATTAAGTTCCTCCTTCTTTTAATCTTCATTAATTGCATACTTAGTCCTTTTCTTCTAATCTTCTTTAAACTTGGACTTAAGGGACTTTTGGCTTCGGGATTTCTTTGAACTCGTCTTTAAATTCTTCAATAAAATAGACTTAAATTCTTGGCTTTTGATAAACTTCCGTCTTTTGACTTTTTCTTCGATAAATCTTCAGAATTGGTCGTGGACTTCCGTTCTTTTTGCACTCTTGACTTCTTGACTTCGCCTTTCATCTTTTTCTTCAATAAAAGTCCGTAAATGCCCGTGAATTCCCGTGTTTTATCCACTTTTCACCTTTTCGTCCTAAATCACAACAAAAACACAAACCGCGCATAATTCCGACATAAAATACACGTTTTGGCTCGGTTATTATTGTAATTAAGTGGTAGAAAATATGGGTGTTTACACACCTATCATTTACGTTTCCAGCCGACTTTGTAGTGGTTGATTATGACATGGATCCTAGAGTGCCTTTGATTGTTGGTAAACCGTTTTTGAGAACGGGTCGTACTTTTATAGATGTGGCGGAAGGAGAACTAATTATGAGAGTAGAAGATGAGAGAGTGGTGTTTAAGTTAGGGAAAGTTTGTGATAGGAAAGAGGTTAAGGAGTCTAGACCTTGTGAGACTATTAACATTGTTGATGTGTTAGATGAGGTGTGTGATGAACACTTTCATGATGCTTGTAAGAGTACTAGTGACGAGATGCCCCATGTTGAAACCGTGGCTTCAATTGCTCCCTTTTTAACACCTTTTGGAGAGAGTGATTTCCTCTTGGAGGAATTTGAGTCAAACTTTCTTGGTGATGATGATTCTCCCATTAATTGGGAAGAAGATATTCTTACAATTCAAAAGTTGCTCAATGAGGACCCTATTCCTTCTCCTATTCCACAAGAAGTTACCATTGAGGAACCTTCCATAGTAAAACCTTCCATAGAGAGTCCACCTCCTATTGAACTTAAGGACCTTCCATCCCACTTAGAGTATGCTTTCTTAGAGGGCAAAGACCAATTACTTGTGATCATTGCTAAAGAGTTGAAAGAGGATGAGAAGGAGCAACTTATTGAAGTCCTTAAGAAACACAAGAAAGCCTTAGCATGGAAAATATCCGACATAAGGGGAATTGATCCACATTTTTGTACACACAAAATCCTTATGGAGGATGACTATAAACCCGCCATTCAAAATCAAAGGAGAGTTAACCCAAAAATCCATGAGCTTATTAAGAAGGAAGTGATTAAACTCTTAGATGCGGGTATGATTTACCCCATTTCCGACTCTCCATGGGTTAGCCCGGTTCATTGTGTTCCAAAGAAGGGTGGAATCACCATGGTGCCTAATGAGAACAATGAGCTTATTCCCACGAGACTTGTGACCGGTTGGAGAGTTTGTACTGATTATAGAAAACTCAATGAGGCGACTAGGAAAGACCATTTCCCATTACCTTTTATGGATCAAATGCTTGAACGCTTAGCGGGAAATGAATACTATTGCTTTCTTGATGGCTTTTCGGGTTATTTCCAAATACCCATTGACCCTAAGGATCAAGAAAAGACCACATTCACTTGTCTCTACGGTACATTTGCTTACAAGAGGATGCCTTTTGGCTTATGTAATGCACCGGGGACGTTTCAAAGGTGCATGATGGCGATTTTCCATGACATGATAGGGCAAACTATGGAGGTTTTTATGGATGATTTTTCTATCTTTGGAAATTCATTTACCTCATGTCTCACCAATCTTGAGAGAATGCTTAAGCGTTGTGAGGAAACACGTTTAGTGCTTAATTGGGAGAAATGTCACTTTATGGTGAAAGAGGGATCTATTTTAAGACACAAAATATCCAACAAGGGATTAGAAGTGGATCGAGCTAAAATTGATGTGATTGCTAAGCTTCCCTCACCCACCTCGGTTAAAGGTGTGAGGAGTTTCTTAGGTCATGCAGGATTTTATAGGCGCTTTATACAAGATTTTTCTAAGATAGCTAGACCGATGACTCACCTCTTGGAGAAAGAGGCTCCTTTCATTTTTAACCAAGATTGTTTGGACTCTTTTGAGATTCTTAAGGAGAAATTGACTAAGGCTCCCGTTTTGGTTTCTCCAAATTGGGAATTACCTTTTGATATAGCTAGTCACTTGAGCGTCCTCCTTGTTTAGCATTTTGTTCTTGCCCAAGCGAGAAGGATAAGGGATATTAGGTTTGGGTGGTGAGGGTGCAGGTGTAGTAGGTAAAGGTTGAGATGTTGAAGGGTCATTCGTAGGAACTTCATCACGTCGAGGCGGAGACGGTAATTGTGCACTAATACTAGGTGTAGGAGGAGTAGGGATACATGGTGGTGGAGGAGGTGTAGATGATGGTGGTGGGATTGATGGTCCTACGATGGTGACTCCACTACGGGTAGTAATAGCACTCACATTGGCTCGCGGATTGGTGACGGTGTTTGAAGGTAGAGAATTCGAAGTAGAAGGTTGAGCGGCGGGCAAGAAACTAGCAAGCATATTCTTCAAATCATTGGTTTGATTGCTGAAGGAGGATTGAATGTTATCTCGAACTCTGATCTTATCTCATTTCCTTGCTTTGTGATATCTCCTTTTAGATTGATAATTTGGCTCTGCAGATTCTTGATTTGCTCACCTTGAGTTCTCATGATGGCTTCAACATCGGGGTTAATGGGTGGGGTTTGTTGAGCGGGTGGGTGATAAGGATTAGAAACTCTTGGTGGGATTTGGTTGCTTCTATTGTAGTTGTTGGCGGGGTTTTGGTTTTGAGGAGAAAAACCGGGTGAAAGGTAGTTGTTGGATCGGTAACTCAGCAGATTTATATCCCCTTGTTGTCTAGCTTGGTAATTTTCCGGTGAATAATTACCATAAGCTGCATACACATTTTCCGGATTTCCTTGAGTCGAAGGACAATCGGTGTATGAGTGAGGACCGCCACATGTTTCACAGGGATTAGCAACCGCTTTAACTTGTTGTTGTTGGTTTGAAGCGAGAAGCGTAATACTTTTGCTCATTTCAGTCATCATGCGGGTGAGTTCGGTCATCTCAGGGTTTGCTGAGGTGGAGGAAACATTGACTCTCGGGTTGTTCCTTGAAGAAGCAGAGGAATCCCAGTTTTTGTGGTGAGTAGTCATGTTCTCAATTAACTCTCTACACTCCTCGGGTCTCCTTTTCATGAATGTGCCACCGGCGGCTGCATTAATCGTATCACGATCTCGAAAAGTCAATCCGTTGTAGAAAGTATCTATTAAGGTCACAGGGAGCATGTTGTGGTTTGGACATCTATCGATCAAGACATTATATCTCTCCCAAGCATCAAAAAGAGATTCATCAGGGTCTTGCATGAAACCGCTGATCTGATTGCGAAGGCTTGTGACCATGGATGGTGGAAAGTAGCACGACAAAAAGCGTTGAGTCATATCATCCCAAGTGTGAATAGAATTCTTTGGGAGACGATCAAACCATTTCTCTGCATGATGCGATAAAGTATGTGGGAAGAGTTGTAGGCGAAGTACATCCATTGTGGCACCAGGCAACTTCATGCTTTGGGTGATTGTAATGAACTTGTCGAGGTGTTTGTTGGCATCATCATCAGGCAATCCATGGAATGGGTTTGTTTGCACTTGCTGAATCATGTGGTGCTTCAACGAAAACTCAGGAGCGTTGATTTGCATCGGCGCAATCGGTCCTCCTCGTCCAAACATGGTTGGTTGACAAAGTTCCTCCATGGTCCGAAGATCGGGCTGTGGAAGAACATTGTTGTTATTGTTGAGGTGCGGTGGTTGATTATTGTTGTTAACACCTGCCATACTTAAATCTTCTTGAGGCTCGGGCTCTTGATAATTAGAAGATCTAGTACGCATACACCTGAAAATGCAAAAGAAAACAAAACCAAACACAAAGACAATATATATACACAAGAAAGATAAAATCTTTTTGGATTGTTGAAATTTTTAATTTTTATGGTTTTTTTTTTCAATTTTATAATTTTTATGGTTTTTTGAATTTTTTAGGCAAGAAAAATAACGCTCACAAGTGAACGGATCCCAAAAAGCAACGTGTCTCTCACAGAAAACCGTTAATCTTAACGAAAAGAGCCGGCAGCGGTGCCATTTGATAACTAAGATTTTCCCAGTTAAAACTTATAGTTCTAGTGTTCTAATCGAATTGATCTAGGTTCTCTATGTGACTCTATTGTTCTTTGGTGACACAAAATATTTTTGGATGGCTTTTAATTTAAATGTGCAAAGACTTAAAAGTAAATGTCGTTGAAAGTAAAGTGGCGTTTAAAATAAATCTAAATCTAATTAAACAAAAGGGTGCAATATTTAAAAACGTGACGGAAAGTAAATTAATTTAATGACTTAAAATTAAAGCGTGATGAGAATTAAAATTAGACAAGTATAAAAAACATAAACTAAAAATTAAACAAGACAAAATATAAAAGTTAACCCAGATCGGAATATATTCCGATCAACCTTACCATCGGAATGAACACCCCCTTTCGGAATATTGATTGAAACCCCAGATCGGAATATGTCACCTTTTCAGATCGGAATAACCAAACAACCCAGATCGGAATGAAGTTCAGATCGCAAAGTCTCAGATCGAAATCCTCCAGATCGGAATATCACCTATCGGAATGCAAAGTGCAATCTATCGGAATGTGGCTAAGGAGAATTGGGCAGCACTTCGTCTAAGTAAGCCTCAAGAGCCGTCGGAAAGAGCGATCGCAATATGCGATCGCAATCCCCAGATCGGAATGAGGAAATGTTACTCCTGTCGCAATCCCAGATCGGAAAGCGAAAACCCTTAGGCCGAAGCTGTCACTATCGGAATGTGGAGAAGCAGGCCGTCGCAATGATGTAGAAACCCTTCCTTTCCGATGGAGTCCCAAATTCGTAATAAGCACAAGTACTAAATAAGCTACTTCTATTAAGCCGTGATCAAGAACTTTAATGAAATGAAATCAAAATAAAACAATAAGCTAAAAAGTTAAAATCTTTCAAACTTTAAAAGACGATACTTAAATGAAATCAAAACTTAAAAATCAAAACTTTTAAGAAAACTTTCTAAACACTTAAGCAAAATACCAAATAAGCACACAAGGTTGTCAATCTCGAGGCTTATTTCGTATGAGGACTTAAAAAGGACGATACTTTTGGTTAAATAAGCAAATGGATTAAGCAAAACTTGCTTAATCCGAAATTCAAACCGAAACAAAATGAGATGAGAAGAATGAGAATGATAAAAATAAACTTGATCAAATGATAAAGAAAGGTAAAGGCAAGAATTTAAAGAACACAAATTGAAAACTTACTTGGAATTAAAAAGATAATTAAGGTGCAAAACATGTATTTAAATGACATGAAATGTAAATGACAAGATAAGAAAATGGTGGAAGAGCTAATTGTCACACTTAGCCAACAACATGAAAAGATTACAACTAATGACTATTTATGGGAGGATTAAGGAAGCTTCCTCCCCTCTTTCCTTTTCTCTTAATTGCGTCATTAAGTCCCTCCTTCTTTTAATCTTCATTAATTGCATACTTAGTCCTTTTCTTCTAATCTTCTTTAAACTTGGACTTAAGGGACTTTTGGCTTCAGGATTTCTTTGAACTCGTCTTTAAATTCTTCAATAAAATAGACTTAAATTCTTGGCTTTTGATAAACTTCCGTCTTTTGACTTTTTCTTCGATAAATCTTCAGAATTGGTCGTGGACTTCCGTTCTTTTTGCACTCTTGACTTCTTGACTTCGCCTTTCATCTTTTTCTTCAATAAAAGTCCGTAAATGCCCGTGAATTCCCGTGTTTTATCCACTTTTCACATTTTCGTCCTAAATCACAACAAAAACACAAACCGCGCATAATTCCGACATAAAAGACATAAAATACACGTTTTGGCTCGTTTATTATTGTAATTAAGTGGTAGAAAATATGGGTGTTTACACACCTATCATTTACGTTTCCGGCCGACTTTGTAGTGGTTGATTATGACATGGATCCTAGAGTGCCTTTGATTGTTGGTAGACCGTTTTTGAGAACGGGTCGTACTTTGATAGATGTGGCGGAAGGAGAACTAATTATGAGAGTAGAAGATGAGAGAGTGGTGTTTAAGTTAGGGAAAGTTTGTGATAGGAAAGAGGTTAAGGAGTCTAGACCTTGTGAGACTATTAACATTGTTGATGTGTTAGATGAGGTGTGTGATGAACACTTTCATGATGCTTGTAAGAGTACTAGTGACGAGATGCCCCATGTTGAAACCGTGGCTTCAATTGCTCCCTCTTTAACACCTTTTGGAGAGAGTGATTTCCTCTTGGAGGAATTTGAGTCAAACTTTCTTGGTGATGATGATTCTCCCATTAATTGGGAAGAAGATATTCTTACAATCCAAAAGTTGCTCAATGAGGACCCTATTCCTTCTCCTATTCCACAAGAAGTTACCATTGAGGAACCTTCCATAGTAAAACCTTCCATAGAGAGTCCACCTCCTATTGAACTTAAGGACCTTCCATCCTACTTAGAGTATGCTTTCTTAGAGGGCAAAGACCAATTACCTGTGATCATTGCTAAAGAGTTGAAAGAGGATGAGAAGGAGCAACTTATTGAAGTCCTTAAGAAACACAAGAAAGCCTTAGCATGGAAAATATCCGACATAAGGGGAATTGATCCACATTTTTGTACACACAAAATCCTTATGGAGGATGACTATAAACCCGCCATTCAAAATCAAAGGAGAGTTAACCCAAAAATCCATGAGCTTATTAAGAAGGAAGTGATTCAACTCTTAGATGCGGGTATGATTTACCCCATTTCCGACTCTCCATGGGTTAGCCCGGTTCATTGTGTTCCAAAGAAGGGTGGAATCACCATGGTGCCTAATGAGAACAATGAGCTTATTCCCACGAGACTTGTGACCGGTTGGAGAGTTTGTACTGATTATAGAAAACTCAATGAGGCGACTAGGAAAGACCATTTCCCATTACCTTTTATGGATTAAATGCTTGAACGCTTAGCGGGAAGTGAATACTATTGCTTTCTTGATGGCTTTTCGGGTTATTTCCAAATACCCATTGACCCTAAGGATCAAGAAAAGACCACATTCACTTGTCCCTACGGTACATTTGCTTACAAGAGGATGCCTTTTGGCTTATGTAATGCACCGGGGACGTTTCAAAGGTGCATGATGGCGATTTTCCATGACATGATAGAGCAAACTATGGAGGTTTTTATGGATGATTTTTCCATCTTTGGAAATTCATTTACCTCATGTCTCACCAATCTTGAGAGAATGCTTAAGCGTTGTGAGGAAACACGTTTAGTGCTTAATTGGGAGAAATGTCACTTTATGGTGAAAGAGGGAATTGTTTTAGGACACAAAATATCCAACAAGGGATTAGAAGTGGATCGAGCTAAAATTGATGTGATTGCTAAGCTTCCCCCACCCACCTCGGTTAAAGGTGTGAGGAGTTTCTTAGGTCATGCGGGATTTTATAGGCGCTTTATACAAGATTTTTCTAAGATAGCTAGACCGATGACTCACCTCTTGGAGAAAGAGGCTCCTTTCATTTTTAACCAAGATTGTTTGGACTCTTTTGAGACTCTTAAGGAGAAATTAACTAAGGCTCCCGTTTTGGTTTCTCCAAATTGGGAATTACCTTTTGAGCTTATGTGTGACGCTAGTGATTATGCGGTGGGGGCCGTCTTAGGACAAAGAGTTAATAAGCATTTTCAACCTATACACTATGCGAGTAAAACCATGACCGGTGCACAACTTCATTACACTACCACGGAAAAAGAGTTGCTTGCTATAGTATATGCTTTTGAGAAGTTTAGACCATGCGTTGTGCTCTCCAAAACCATAGTGTATACGGATCATTCCGCTCTCAAGTATCTTATGACAAAACAAGATGCTAAGCCTAGGCTTTTGAGATGGGTTTTGTTGCTTCAAGAGTTTAAGATAGAAATTCGTGATAAAAAAGGGGCCGAGAATTTAGCGGCGGATCACTTGAGTAGACTTGAGCATCCTTTTCAAGGAGATTTGCCACATCAAGAAATCAATGAATCCTTTCCATTAGAGGAGCTCATGTCTATCTCTTCCCAAGAGGATGCCACTCCTTGGTTTGCGGATATCGCAAACTATCTTGTGGGCAATGTGCTTATTGAGGGTCTTACTTATCAACAAAAGAAGAAGTTTCTTAAGGAAGTTAAGTACTACTTTTGGGATGATCCTTATCTTTTTAGGCAATGTGCGGACCAAATCATTAGACGGTGTGTAGATGGGCCCGAGGCATTTAAGATCTTAGAAGCGTGTCATAAAGGACCTACGGGTGGACATTTTGGGCCCAACTATACCGCCAAGAAAGTCTTTGATTCGGGTTACTATTGGCCTTCCATTTACAAAGATGCCCATGAAATGGTGAAATTTTGTGATGTGTGTCAAAGACAAGGAAAAATTACGCAACGTGATGAGATGCCACAAAATATTATTCAAGAGTGTGAGATATTTGATGTGTGGGGCATTGATTTCATGGGACCTTTTCCATCCTCTAAGGGAAAAAAGTATATACTTGTGGCGGTGGATTACGTGTCAAAATGGGTGGAGGCTAAAGCCTTACCTACCAATGATGCTAGAGTTGTTGTGAAGTTTTGAAACAATTGTTTGCTAGATTTGGTGTACCTCGGGCCATCATAAGTGATCGTGGTACACATTTTTGTAATGATCAATTCACGAGAGTTATGAAGAAATATGGAGTTAATCATAGACTTTCTACCGCGTATCATCCTCAAACAAATGGTCAAACCAAGGTCACAAATCGTGGTTTGAAGAGAATTTTAGAGAGAACGGTGGGAGAGCATCGAGCTTCTTGGTCGGATAAGCTTGATGATGCTTTGTGGGCGTTTAGGATGGCTTTTAAAACACCAATTGGTTGTACTCCTTATAGGCTTGTCTATGGAAAAGCGTGCCACCTCCCATTTGAGTTAGAACAAAAGGCATCTTGGGCTCTCAAATGGGCTAACTTTGATTTAAACCAAGCCGGTTCCCATAGGAAAGATCAACTCAATGAGATGGATGAATTGAGAGCCAATGCCTATAAAAATTCTTTGCTTTACAAGGAAAAGACTAAGAAATTGCATGATGTTAAGATCAAGAATCGTGAGTTCAAAGTTAGAGAGCCGGTTCTCCTCTTTAACTTAAGGTTGAAACTTTTTGCGGGCAAGCTTAAGTCGAGATGGTCCGGTCCATTCACTATTGCTCAAGTGTTTCCATATGGAACTATTGAGTTGTCACACCCCGATGGTCCAAATTTTAAAGTGAATGGTCACCGTGTTAAGCATTACTTTGGGGAGGACATTTCCGTTGAAATGGTCCAAGAGATCCCCATTTTCCCCATGAATTGATTCATTGAGGGACGAGTCGAGCTAGAGACTCATTAACTCAAGCATCGTATAACTAGGTTTAGAGTGTTGTAGGTTAGAAATAAAGGGATAGACTTGGAGATAAGTGTAGGGGAGACCTTCTTTTGTCTTCATGATTGTTTGTAGGGTTGTTCACTCATTTCATGCTTTGGAGCTTATGGAGGAGGCCCTTGTATCCGGTTCACTTCGTTACTATAGTGATTTTTCATTGACACCTTGTGCTTAAACATGATTTTACTAATAGTTGTCCTTTCCTTAACTTGGGTTAAGCAAAGTCTATTCATTGTCATAAGTGTAGGGAAAGTTTTATACTTCCATGCTCTTAAACATTGAGGACAATGTTTAGCTTAAGTGTAGGGGGGTCTTCTATCAAAGTGACCTTACCTAGAACTTGTCATTGTCTTTCATGATAACATGGAAATTTGATTTTTCAACATTTTTCAAATTTTTTATCTACTTTGGCAACCAAAAATATGCATTCATAATTTTTGCATCAATCATTTTATTGTGTATATTTCTTCTTTTATGTTTCATCAAAATATATAAAAAGGAAAAAATAATATAATAAAACATGGTTTAACAAATTTAGATTTCTTTGACATATTAGGCCCGCCATGGATATTTTGACTCAACCCAAGTTTGCTTATCTTAGCATTCTCTAGCTAGTATCCTTAACCATGTAGTCCTTCATTGGTCTATTAGGCTAAGCATCCACCAATCTCATTATTTGAGATTTTAAATTTATGGAGAATGAGAAATGATAGAGTTGAAGCAAGTATAAAAGGGCTAGATAAACTTCATGATAATTACTTGTGGCTAAACCCTTCTCTTCTCTACCTCTATTTTCTCCGCATGTATATATGTTAATAAATAATCAAGAACGGTTTTAATTGGTTTGTAATCTCTTATGCATTTTTGTCTAATCATTCATGGTTGATATAAGTACGTCTTAAGATTCTAAGTTAGAACGTTTTATGTGTACTAGACTTATGTCATGCTCAATATTTAGCGGGTGTTTTTCCTTTTATTCTTTTCAAATTTCTTTGTGAGGAATAAAGAAAAATAAGAGCGGCTTACAAAAAATGAGTGTCTAGAAAAAAAAATAAAAAAAAATAAAAAAATAAATACAAGACTCCCAAGAGGGGCAGTGTGGTGTTAATTATAGTGACTATTGAGTTCCAATATTACCTTGACGGGTTGCGGGGATTCAATAGATTGCTCCAATCCAATATTACCTTGACGGGTTGCGGGGTTGAAGATCCAAAGTCTCAAAAAGATGGCGGATGTAAATTATTACGTGAGTTTTATTTTTCTTTCCTTAGCGAGTGTGTAGCTACTTATGATAGCATGACATAAGGAATTTACACATAAGGCGAATGACTTATTATTCTTGAAACGGACTTGTATTAATTGTGAGCGGATTTTCAAGTAATGGATGAGAGGATTACTTAGGATTAAAACCGTGCTTCCTTATTTTTGGATTTTATACTTCTTATACTTCACACTTGAATAAATGACAAATTTGCCTTCAAGCAATTTGCTCAAATAATAACCGGTTCCACATTTAATTGTCATGAATAAGTTGATGCACTTTTTACTTGTGAATGCAATGATCTCATTTTTAAGCTTGGTATGGGGAAAGTGAAACTTGAGGGTGATAAATGTCCATGGTACCTGAGCCCTAATCAAAGCCATTGAATTCTTTATGAGTTATTTCCATCAAAACCATTTCAAGAAAAATCAAAAAGATATAGAGAGAATTGTATTTTGTTCATTGCATTGTTGAAAGTCAAAATCATGCATCATGTAGTTTAGAGTAGTGTAGATGCATTCCATATGGCCAAGGTGGATTAATTATGAGGAGAATGTAAATTTGTGCTTTAAAATATATAGAATTGCATGAGGACATGACAATGTTCATGTGTAGAGGATTTGATATGAGCTAAAACTCATATCAATTTATCAACAAATAACCCTAAAACATGAAGTAAAATACCAATTTATCTTGTAAAAACAGAATTATGTGGTATGTTTGTGTTTGTGTACACTTGTGTAGGTAAAAGGATGCATTTTTAAGCAAACAAGGAATAATCAAGCTTAATTTGATGAAAAAGACAAAGAAGGATCAAAAGTGACAAGACTTTGAAGTGCAAGGACCTATCTTGACAAACTGCCAAAGTTGAAGGACCAAAGTGTAAATATTGTAAAAAGTCAAGATCATAGTCAAACAAGGTCAACATTCAAGTCAACTCAGCCAAAGGATCATTTTTGCTCAAGGATGAAGTTTGAAGGACTAAAAATGCCAAAGAAATGAAGCTGCTAGCCTTTAAATGCAATCTGCCAAAGTCTAGGGACTATTTCTGCCTATTTTGGAAAGTGATACAAGAGTGATCCATGTGCTTTATTTTAAACCAATAAGAAGACAGCAAAAAGGAGACATGGATTGCCACATAAACAGCATTAAGTTCCCACTACAGCCGCCCTCATTAATGAGCAAATCTCAACAGTGTGATCCGTGTGCTTCCAATTCAGCCAGTCATATTATGACACGTGTCATCTTCAAACATTCAAAGTTTTCCAGGAACGATTTGAAGCTAGAGTGGATTTCATGGAAAGTTATAAACATCAAAATTGCTTATTTTTGAGAGACGAATCTAATGGTCATGATCAATTAACATGTAATCAACTCAATCAAGAAACCCCAATTCAAGTTCATACCTACAAATTCAAAGGAGCAGAATTTTGACACGTGGAGACCTGGGATTGGTCCCAACACGTCACCAACCCCAACTGACCTCCTTCTCAAGCCTATAAATAGCTGTTTAGTCTTCATTTCTAGTTGTGTAGTTGTAAGTGTGAAAAACACACACTTTTACTTTTCCTCTCATCATTTTCCCTTTTTAGCTAAACTACTCAAGAGTTTGACACACTCTTGAGTTAGTTAGTTAGTTAGTAACCTTCTCAACAGCTTTGTAACAAATTTCCATTAATAAAATTCAAATTCAACTTTTCCCGCTAAATCTTCTCATCATCTTTACTGTTTATTCCTGCTTCCATTGATACTATTGTTGCTGAATTAAGTTTGTTATGATCAAAGCTTGATCATAACTGACTTTGAAGAAAGATTGTAGCTGTTTGAATGTTTTTAGTTCAAGATCATAGCACAAGTGATGAATTCAGGCCATTTTGATGATTCTAGTTGATGAGTAGCTGTTTGTTGATTGTAGATTGTTGAATCTAGTGCTAAGGTGGTGGTTAGCACTAGAATAGAGAGTACAGCACTCCTCTACTGCTCAAAGGTTCCTTCACAAGGTTCAAATGCCTCTTGTTTTGGTTCCACTCAAATTGTCAAATGCATGCTTCATTTTTAGCTAAAATATTTGATGAATGCATGATAAAACTTGTTAGCCTGGTAGTGGTTTGATTCTAGTTAGTTGGTAGCTTAAGTGTTGCTAATCTGCTTATTGCTTTGATAATTGTTCTAGTTGATAGCTTATTTTTGTCATTTTTGGCTTAGCAATTCCATTTGAGTTCTAGCTGTTTCAAGTAATTGCAAGTAGCTTTCACACATCTCTTTTTGACCATTAAGTTTGGTTTGATAAAGGTTTTTACTCAGCTTTAACTGGTGCTATAAAAGTCTTTGCAAATTTTCATAAAGATCAGATAAAGTAGTGTTTGGCATAAGCCTTTGTAAAGTTTTCAAGTGTTGGTTTTTGGCAAATAAATGTTCATTTCCAGTCACCAAGTGATAAATAGTTGTTTTGAACCATTTTCAAGTCAAGTTTAAGGTCAAACAGGCAATTGGCATATAAAAAGTTTGGGTCCAATTTCATTCAGTTTTGCTTAAAAAAGTTGTCAAATTGATTTGGCTTGCATTAACTTGATTCTTGATGAAATTTTAACCAAAAAAGCTCTCATTTGTAGTTCATATTATGAAGTTTCACATTCCATAAGCATTTGATACAGTATTCATTAAGCAAGGAGAAATAAGCAAAAATCTGAACACATTAGCAAAATGAAGTTTCTGTAAATGAAAACTAATTTTTCATATCTCTTAATCCACTTCACAAACCTGGCAATTTTCTTTCACAATATCACTTAGTAGGTGTTGGTGGTTGATTTTTGAGAATTTCAGCTTTTTGAAAAAAATCTTGGTCAACGCTTGGTCAACATAAGCCAATTTCAGCTTATTTCATTTTCCAAGCTTATTAATGGATGATTTTTGATGAGAATTGATTTCCCGTTCATGTTTTAAGCTCATTAATCAGTTTTAGTACAAAAATCCAGTTGTGCATGTCTAGATTTTCTTAGAGCTTATTTTGAGCTTATTTGAAAGTGCTTATCAGAGTTTTAGCAAGTTTCAGCTAAATTCCTCTTACAGACCTAGCTTATTTTCAATTTTAAGCGTTTTGCAAGTGGTTTGACTGATTTTGGTTGAGAAATAAGCTCAAACGAGCTTATTTGTTTGTGTAAGCCGTTTTGGCTTAAAAACTTTTCAATATTGCACTTTAGTCCCTGGTGAATTAAAAATGGTTTCAAAACTGGCTAAACTTACACTTTTTTAGGGTTTGCACTAAACAAGTCCTTCAAGTTTGAAAGTTGTTAAAATTCAGTTAGTAGTTTTGCCATTTGTTGAAAATTTGGTTAGTTTGTTACATTGTTTACATATTTGATCCTTTTGGTTAACTGTTTTGTCAATTTCAGTCCTTATACTTGTTAGTTTTACATTTTAAGCATTTACTTTTCATAGAATTTACATTTTCAGTCCTTTTAGTTGTAAAATTTACATTTTGAATTTTACTTGAATAAAAACTTGGTATTTGCACGATGTTTTACATATAAGTAGATAATATTTTTCAATTTTGCAAGTCATTGTTTGAATTAGCAAATAGAATATCCAAAAAATATTAACAACCAAAAACAGTTAAAAACCCGATATTGTTAGGACTTTCAATTAGCAAGAACTGAGAAAAACGAACTGCATTATACACAATTTCAAAGCTCATGACCGAGAAAGATGAATTTCTCGTTAAGAAGAAAAGTTCTCTTATTTAAAAGATACACTTTTCTTTATGAGCTTAAAACTTGGAATTTTTTAATACAAGCTCATGACCGAGAAAAATTAATTTCTCGTTTCGAGGATAAGTTATCTTTAAAGATAAGCTTTCCTAAAAATGAAGTTCGAGTTACAGTCTGATATTTAACTGTAAATCATTGTGCATGAGCTTAAAAACTTCAAATGTTTTTATTATTAGCTCATGCCCGAGAAAAATTAATTTCTCGTTGTAAGGATAAGTTTATCATCGGCGATAAAATTTCCTTTATTTGAAGAACGGGTCATCATCTGTTATTTAATGATGAGGCTTATACACGAGCTTAAAACCTTTGAATAGTTTTAGGATAAGCTCGTGTCCAAGAAAACTTAATTTCTCGTTAAGAGGGTAAGTTATCGTTGCGTAGATAAACTTCCCTATCTCTGAAGTCTGGGTCATCGTCTGTCATTTAGCGAGGAGCCATATACACGAGCTTAAAACCGTTGAATAGTTTTAATGTAAGCTCGTGTCCGAGAAAAATTAATTTCTCGTTTTGAGGGTAAGTTATCGTTGCGTAGATAAACTTCCCTTTCTCTGAAGATCGGGTCACAGACTGTAATTTGACTGTGAGCCATTGTGCATGAGCTTAAAAACTTGGAATGTTTTTATATTAGCTCATGCCCGAGAAAAATTAATTTCTCCTTGTAAGGATACGTTTATCATCGACGATAAACTTTCCTGCCTTTGAAGAACGGGTTACAATCTGTGATCCGACTGTAAGCCTTGAAGCCATGATATGACTTAACTGCGAGTTCCCTGAGACACTTGTTTCTTAGATATCAGCTTCTTCAGCAACCAAACTCTGAGAGTGTCCTTAATTGAATGGTATATAATGATTGGTCCGCTTCGTTCTTTTGGAACATCCTCTTTGGTACCTGCATTCTCATTAGGAATTTGCATGCTTTGATATGGGTTAGTGATATCTATTTTAGAACCATGTGGGGGTTCACAGTTGGCCTTACTTGTACCAGAGGTGACCTGAGGAGATAATTCACTTGTCTTAGTTGGCAAACGTTTCCGTTTATAGAAAACCTTAAGTTTAGGCTTAAGTGATGTATCATCCTTTTCAATTTCCTCCCTAGTAGTCTTAGTAGAATCGGAGACTATCCTAGTTAAAGGGAACTCCTTTCCTACAAGAGTGAAAGTTCTACCATTGGGGCGCCACATTTTACCAATGGGTTAGATTTTAGCAACCCACTGGGATTTAAGTCTAGCACGGGAGTTCACCTTATTAAGTAGTTTCTTGATACAAGAATCATGATTTGTCGTAAAGACACATTTTCTACATGTTTTACAAGTAGCATATTTAATGTCCGAGTAAGATCTAGAATTCCTGGACGATTGATTGATACTCCTAGGATTTGACATGCTACGGTAAGCAGTGTTGGGTAATCTAGAAGGCATCTGTCTAGGTTTGAAAGGCATATCTCTTACTTGTGTCTTTTGCTTAACTTACCTCAGACCAGATTTATGGTGAACGTCATTTGAACTAGTTCTAGACGTGGTCTTGGTATTTTTAGAGAAACTAGAGGCAATCATGTGATTAGGTCTTGCTAAAGCTGTTTTGGTCACATTGGGCCTAGTTGGTGGAGTGACTGTTCTAGAAATATGAGCCATATCAACTTGCGAGGCAAACCGCGGTCTCGAGGATTGTGATTGCTCGGATCTAAATGCAGTCGGTTGTCGAATGAACTGATTTGTAGGCGGTTTCCCCAAGATTGATGGTTTTTCAAGCTTAGTGTCCACACTAATTCCTTTAGATTTCCTTAATTCATTTCTCAATGCAGCTATAGCAAAGACTTTTTCCTGTACTTGAGCTTTTAATGTCTCATTCTCTTTGAGCAATCTATCTTGGGATGCCAACTTAGATTCTAGCAGTTGAATTTGTTTCAAAAGATTGTCCTTTTCAGCTTTAGAATCTAAAACTTTTTGATCCAATTTTCTTTCAAGAACAACGTTTGACTTTTCAAGTTTTTCAAAATATGTTTCAAATTTGTCCGTTTTCTTGGAAAATTCTAATTTGGCATCCTCAAGATCTTTTGATTGTTGAGCTACAATCGTTTCGAGCTCTTTAATCCTGGAATCAGAATCAGTTAACGAAGCAGTTATAAAGCATTTATCATGATGTACTATAGCATTCTGAACAATCTCTCCCCCATTATGGCTTACATCGGATGAATCAAAAGTGGTATTGCTATAACTCTTTTCCATCCCATGTTTGTCATAATTAGGTTCAGAATGCTTAATATGCGGCATATCATCAGCATATACATCATAACCAACATTACATTGTACCATGTTCGCAGGCTCTTCGTCATAAACGGGTAAGGTGTCATCTAAAGAGATCTCGTGAGCATTCCCTGACGTGTCACTGGTATCATGTTGTCCTTCTGATTCCGTGCTCTTGCGATCGTTAGGCGCCAATTTGTCAACCGTATGACCATTCTCCTCTTGCATCGGCATCATAGATTCTTGCACTTCATTATCATACGCTTGCTGAGGTCGGGATTTTTTATAAATCGAAGACGAGACTGATGAAAAATTTTTCAATAGTGTACCATGGAAAACTTGAAGCTCGGTTTGTGTGTCTTGAAAAAATGACCGACATATCCCTGAATTGTCAGACTTGATGACATTGAGTTGGAGGAAAGGCGTGAGTTGTGTCACAAGAGCCTGATATGCTGTTTCTGATGCAGAGTGATTAAAGTCTTCATTGTGGAGTTGCTCTGCTAGTTGGTTCAAGATGATGAACATCGATTCCATAAATATATGACGATCTTGACCAAAGAGTGTCACAAATTCGCTCCCTCCTTGAATCCGTGAAAGAGTAACTAGATGACACTGAAGCATTTGAAATGAAGTGATGCCATTATCACTAACTTTGTCTTGCATTTTATTCGCTTCTCCCTTTTGACATGTCGAATCGAACGAATCCATTGAATATCGATGAAAAATGATGTGGATGTGGTTGTTTTCGGGGTTTTAGAAATAGTGAAGAAATCGTGAAGTCGATTTTACGAGATTTTACACCCCAACCAAAACCGTAAAACTTCGTCGCAGTCCTCGTCTGATGGTATAACTCTTTACTCGGCTAAAAAATTGTTGTCGGCTCAAACGATGATAAAATAAACCCGATACAACGAGGACCAAATATAGCAACAAGATAAAAATAATGATAAAAATATGGCCCTATCAAAATAAGAACAAAAATAATGTGAACCAAAATAGACTATAGATAACCAAAATAGATTATAAACGTTTATTTTGTATAACCAAAATAGACTATTGGTAAACAAAAAAAAGGACGTGGCCTAATAAACGTTTCCACCTAAAAAAATAACAAATAAAAGATAAAAAAACAATCCAATAACTCACGAAAACACGTGTGACCAAAAAACAGTTCCACCTAACGCGTGGCAGACATTCTTGTAATCTCCGCCTATTTTAAATATATATGTGTATCTCTCTTTCTCTCTCCTCACTTAACTCCAATAAAAAACACATCGACTCCCAAGTATCTTGTATACTCCGTCTCTTCCTTTTTATCAATCTCAGACAATCTTAAAACAATCCAACCAGACACCTCATACAAATCCTAATACAAATCAAATCGATTTCAAAGTTGAATAACCTCTTAAACAATCAAATTAAGATCGATTTATGATACTCCCACTCAAACGCAACAACGGAGCAAAATATATGGCTTCAAGATCCCTATGGGGTCTCGGGTAAGGTGTAATTAGGTTATTGCATGTGTTTGGTCAATATTAGTGTTGTTGAATGAAACAAAGAATAAGCTATAACAGACTTGTTATAATCTTTTCTTAAATTCAAATATCAAAAGGGTTTTAAAACCCTACACAGATCAATGATGAAGGTTAAATTCGAGGTAGATCTAAAAGGATCTTGGCATGCGTGCCAATCCCGAAAAATGATCTGAGATCTTTTGAGTCAAGAGTCTGGTCTGTGTCGTTTGTTTGGTCGAAAATATTGAGGCTGTTGGTCGAAAATGGGTGTGGTGAGGTGTTGTTCGAGTCGAGGGAGGTTGGGTGAGGTGTTTGTCGAGAGTGGTTTTTGCGTTCGAGGGTGTGGGGATTTTTTAGAGTCGTTGGAATATGAGTTCTGGTTGAAGCGAGTGCGAGGGGTGTCGAGGGTTGTGAGGGGGTGTGGGTGAGAGTCTGTTTTGGTTCGATGTCTGTCTCGAGGGTGTACGAGTGGTGTCCGAGAGAGGATGTTGGAGTCGTGGGTTCAAGAGTCTAAAGTGTCGAGGGTGAGGGTCGAGTCGAGAGTTGTGGTGAGAGGTGGAGTCGAGTCTGAGGAGTCAAAATGGTTTGTTGAGGTTGAGGGGTGAGGCTGTTTTGTGTTCGGGTCAAAATGGTGAGACGATGGTGTTGTCTGTTTTTGGTCAAGAATGTTTTAGGTCCAAGTGTTTTCTGAGTCTAAGTGTTTGTGTCGCAATATTTAAAAAGAAACAGTCATCGCAATATTAATAAATTTTCTATCGCAATATTTTCATTCCATCGCAATAAAAGTTAAAAATTTTCCATCGTAATGTTTAAATCACTTCCAACGGAATGTTCAAAAAAAAAATTTTATTTTTTATTTTATTTTATTTTTATTTTTTACAATGCCATCGCAATCTCAACAATAAACCATCGGAATGTGTATAAAAAATTTGGGCAGAGTTTCGTCTCAATGTCCCTTAAAAACCGTCGCAATCCACGATCGCAAAGAGCGATCGGAATAATCGTCGTAATAAGGGTGTCGGAATACGTTGATCGCAAAGTAGAACCCTCGGGTTACTGCGATCGATGTACAAACCTGGTGACGTTACGATCGGAATATGGCGACTTTCTATCGGAATATGAAAAAATTATGCATCGGAATGTTGTACCCTTTTCAAACAGATACCAAACTATGAAACAGAAACCAAGAAAGTGACAAGGGATATATAAAAACAACCAAGAAAGTGACAAAAGTGAAATATAAAAACAGAAAGTAACACCCAAATCGAGACAAATATTGAAACAAAAGTTATAAGAATTGATAAAATAAGATCAAATACTACTGAGACAAAAAAAGTTATACGAAATTAATAAAAAAGATATACGAGAGAAGAAAAAATTGTAAAGGAGAAACTTTTATCACCAAATCAATAGATCAAAACACGCCAATCCGAAGAATCAACCAAGCTCTTGATACCAATTGTAGGATCGTGTTTTTCTAAGGATTAAGCATGTTATAGATAATCTATTAATATGGATGGAGAATGGAGAACTTAGAGAGAGAAAAAAGAGAGAGAAATGAGAGAAAGAAGAAATATTGATTATGTGAAATGTTAAGTGTTCAACCCCTCCTAACATGCTAGGAGGGGGTTTATATAGCCCACTACATGTGGGCTATATGGGCTATATTAGATCACGAGCCCAATATCATTGGAGTGACCGATCCTTTCTAAATACGTAAAAACGTATTTCCAACAATCTCCCCCAAAGGGAGGTCACTCCAAGTTACAATGTCCTAAATAGTCTATAGCTCGTGATCTATGCTAACAATGATGTGACCGAGACTTTCCTTGGAAAAACGTATTTCCAACACCGTTGAAGCTTTTGAAGCTTTGATAGCAAGTAGTGTTCATAAGAAGTCAGAAGGAGCCATTTTGGAGCTACCTAGGTAATTTCTATGTTAGCTATGCTTTTATCTTGTTATAATGAATTCTTTGACTCGTTATACTTTCAAAATTATGTTAGAAAGATAATCTAAAAGAAACTAAGTCATTTCATCAATTTAAATGAAAGTTATAAGTTAAAGATGTCTTAAAACCCTAGTTTTGTAATTTACATAAAATAATAAGAAAAAACCCAATTTAAAAGCTATGATTCTGAAGAAATGTTATTATTATAATTATAAACATGTTTTGAAACTTTGTTTTAAAATTCTAGATCACTTGGTCCATTTTTGAGGTTGTTATGCGATTTTTACAAGTATAGGGTCTAAAACTATCATTTTTGAAAATATTTAACATTTTGGGCCAAAAGTATCATTTTTTGAAAGTTAAAGCTATAATAACAAATTTTGAAAAGTTTAAGACCCTAAGATTAAACGTTGAGGGTTGAAATTATAAATAATAAAACTATACACTTAAGGGGTTAAAAGTGTAAATATGCTAAACTTATGAAATTAAGTGTTAAAAGGTAATTATTCTTACATTATAAACATAAAGGATTATTTTGGTAATTTATAAAAGTATATGAATGAAAAGTATATGATAAAACATACTTTCTAAATTATTATAAAGTATAAGTACTATTTTTGCCAATTATGAAACTAAAGGATAAAAGATATAAATATATACCAACTTTTGAAGAAATTTCTAAATAATATATTACTATGTATTATATTAGTAGGGAATTTTGTACAAAGATGTTCCATCTCGATATTACGTTCTGACTGAGTGGTTGGGTTTACGAATTAAAGTGTCCTCGCTCCTCAAACGTTTATAGAATGGCTTCAAAGTATAATGACCCGAACAATGATGCAATATTATCACAATTATAAAAGAATACATAAATAAATAACAAGAATGTTGAACTCCAAAAATCAAAGACTTAATACTATACCAAATATGTTAAAACAGGTGGGTGTAAGATCAAGTTCTTTGTTTGTTAACTCAAGTTATTCTGTGTGATATAAGCCTTAAAAGATTTACTGGACCTAAGGTGAGTTCATAGCCTCACTAGTGCTGATTTTTAAATGATTTGAAAACCCGTGACGGGGAATATATGCTAAAAATAGAATACAAGTGTTTTTGGTATGCTTCTCAGAAATAATTATTGACACTATGTTTACTGTTTCCTTGAAAGTCCCTTTTTAATTATGAACCGTTAATCATTTTCCCATAAATGAGCGCTAATATTATAAATGGTACTATTTGGGGACTGACATCCCCTGTCTGGGCAAGTCGCACTTGCTAGGACCTCAGTGGTCAAACAGGCATACTTTATTTTGCTAATAAGGATAGTTTGACAGACTTCCTCATAAGGGCAATTGTGGGTTTTAATATGTCTAGTCGCGGTATCATAAGCTTAGTGCATTGATTTAATTGATTTTACGGGTGAATAATAACGTAGCTCGGGAAAAAGGTTCTTGTATTCAAAATGATTTTAAACCTATGAAATCACTCAACCTTTGTGTTGACTTTAAGCATATATTTCAGGATTTGATAATTAATACCATGGAGCAGCAGAATGATGACGTGGAGAGATATAGAATTGGGAGTTTTTCTCATTCAAACCTATTTTCTAGATCTCGGGAACCTGTGATTGTACAAAGTATGTACAAGTTGTTTTATTAAAAATCTCTGATTTTGAATGATAAATTATAAAAGTTTAATAAAGATTATTTAAACACTCTTTTGAGTTGTTTTTCTATTACTGTGCTTTCATCTTACGAAGTAGTACCCCAAAAATGTTATTCCGCTGTGCCAAGGTAAAAATGCGGGTGTTACAAGGAGCGTGTTACTAACATGGCTCTCATAGCATTTTCAGACTCTCACGTAATTCTTGAGAAACGTTATATTAAAACGTGTTTAAAAAATATGAGGAACTCCAAAAATATTATGGTAATATTAAGAGAAACTATAACACCTCAGAATGTAGTGTGTCAAATTATAAAAGAGGTGTTGTTATGCTAGAAGAATAGATAGAAGGTTATAAGTGTTGGAAATACGTTTTTACGTATTTAGGAAGATTCGGTCATTCCGACAATATATTAAGTAGTAGCTCGTAATCTTATCTTTATTAAACAAACAAGGCCAAGCCTAGCCTACAACATGTGTAGGCCGGCCCAATATTGTAAGCCCAAGCCCATCACAAGGCTTGGGTATATAAACCATCTCCTTTGATAGAGAGGGTGGTGGTTTTCATAATTTACACATAGTAATTTTTTATTTCTCTCTCTAGAAGTGTGTGAACTCCATCATCTCTCTATCTCTTTCTCTCTCTAAAACATAAGCAAGATTTACATATCCTACAATAAGGAACAAGAAACTGCGTATAAAGATACTATCATTCTTCTTAAAAGAGAAGATAACAAGTCAGGATTTCGAAATTACTGAACTTAAGTCAAAACTAGAAACTAGTAAAAATAAAAATGAGGTCAAGTTCAAAAGTTTTGATAGTTATACTAAGAGTTTGGAAAAGATAATTGATTATCAGGTTCTTGAAAAATGAAAGTGGGGTCTAGGATATGATGGTGATTGCCATACTATTAATTCTAAGTTAAGCATACTCCCGTCAGCTAACCCGAATATAGTGTCGGTCTCTACAAGTAAATCCAAGTTAAGCTTTTTGAAGAGATCTAACGGGATTAAGTTCACACTTGACCCAAAATTTTCTAGAGCAACATAGGGCTCGTAGTTCCTTAATTGACAAGGTTAGATGAACAATATTGAGTCTTGGATCTTCTTAGGTATTTCTCTATGAAGTAATGTAGACCCACTTTATCCTAACTCTACATCATCCTATTAAGAGAAACTATAACACCTCTGAATGTAGTGTGTCAAATTATAAAAGAGGTGTTGTTATGCTAGAAGAATAGATAGAAGTTTATAAGGGACAAGAAACAGCGTTTAAAGATACTATCATCCTTCTTATAAGAGAAGATAACAAGTCAGGATTTCGAAATCACTAAACTTAAGTCAAAACTAGAAACTAGTAAAAATAAAAATGAGGTCAAGTTCAAAAGTTTTGATAGTTCAACTAAGAGTTTGGAAAAGATAATTGATAGTCAGGTTCTTGACAATGAAAGTGGGGTCTAGGATATGATGGTGATTGCCATACTATTAATTCTAATTTAAGCATACTCCCGTCAGCTAACCTGAATATAGTGTCGGTCTCTATAAGTAAATCCAAGTTAAGCTTTTTGAAGAGATCTAACGGGATTAAGTTCAACTTGACCCAAAATCGTCTAGAGCATCATAGGGCTCAGAGAACCTTAATTCACAAGGTGAGATGAACAATATAGAGTCTTGGATCTTCTTACGTATTTCTCCATGAAGTAATGCAGACACACTTTAACCTAACTCTACATCATCCTCATGAGTTAGGTTCACAAGAACCAATGGATTTTATAATTTGTTTTTGGGTTCTTGGAATTTGGTTTTTCATTGACTTCGACCGCTACGGATTCGACTTTAGCCTATCTTTTCCAATAGCTAACGAGAGATTTAATATATGGCTTAACTGATTTGACCGAATGAAGATTACTTTAAGAACTTTGAGCTTCTTCAAATGAGGGGTATGATAATACAGAAGATGTATGGTTAATGCTTACTTTTGGGTTCTTGACAATGTCAATTAGGAGTGCCCCGATCGGTCACACCCATTCTTCCTAGGGTAGTGAATGACGATCTTCAAGATCATTACAAACTCACCATCCAAAGAGTCATTTATCCTTATGGATGGACTGGATAATCACACAGAGTCTTCCTAGGGGTAGCCAGTAGTGTCCTTTCCTCTCATTTCAAATTCACTCTTATTAACTAACCTTTTTATAAAGGCACTTAATAAGAATGATACTTAAGAGGGTGATCACTAATTCAAAGCCAATCCCATTTCCCTCTATGGTGAGTGTACATGAGTTATGGTGTTAGCCCTAAAATGTGAGCAACTAACAGAATTACAATAGATTATATAGTCGGGACTTGCAGGGACTAATATTGTCACATGCTATAATTAGTTTAGTCCCGAGCTATATATACCGCTCTAAACTTTCATGGAGGGGTGAGGATTGTCATTTTCTCGTTTTCCCTTTCTCTCTCTCTAATAAACACATAGTTTATTGTCTCTCTTGTTTCTCTCTAACAATGGCTAAATACTTGTTTAATCCTCCCTGACCTCCCGATCGTCCCGTGTTATTGGTTAATCTTATTTTAATAGTTGGTATTAGAGCTAACCGAGGGTGTTTCGTATTTTTGTTTCGTGTTTGTATTTGATTCGAGTATTAGATGGTTTTGGTTATATGTCCAAATCTCTCTCTTTTATATCTATATGTTTAGTCGCTTCATCTCAGTCCATACCATTATATCATTTTTTCGTTGTTGGTCTTAGCGGGATGATTCTTAAATTGTTTCACTCCGTATCAGCATTTGGTCCTTTCTTCATTTTTTCTTTCACTTATAACTGGGTATGAGCAGTTCATCATCTTTTATATCACTCAGAAAATAGTTTTTGTTTTTCATATGGTTATTTTTTTTGTGTTATGTGATACGGTATTTCTGTTCATCAATTACGTTTTTTATATATCAAATCTGAGTTCTAGTGATAAGGACAGAATAGCACTTTTGAAAAAAATTTCGAGATGGTGATCCTTTTCCAGGATGGTGACTTTTCAAAAAAAATCCGAGATGGTGATGGTAAATAAAATTAACGAGATGGCGATGCTTGGAAAAAACTAAGAACAGAAATGCTAAAGAATTTCTGAGATCATGTAATGTTAAAATTTATGAGATGATGACATGTAGAAAATTACCGAGATGGTGATTTAGCAAATATTACCGAGAGGGTGTTCTAAATAAAAAATTCCGAGATGGTGATTTTTAAGTTGACTGGGGTAACTCACTGAGTTCAAACCACTCATCATCACAAAACAAACCCAACGTTGCAACACCATCTCATCAACTCTTGACTCGAAATTAATCAAAACCATCAGACCTCGGATCCAACTCGTGTTTGACATGCATGTCGAGATCTTTATATATCCAACACGAAATCATCATCACGATATGTGAAACTCTAACCGACTAGAACATACAATCACCTACCTGAGACCACATGTATAAGAGATCTTGATGCCATTAACAATTCTTCTTGCTTTGGAAAGAGTGTGTTCAAATAGTTAGGTGCAGAAAGAATAAACTAATTTAGAAGTGTGCTATGTGCTGTCTAGGTGGTTGATTGAACTAATCGTTTAAACTGGATGTGTGATCGATGTTCAATCATTGTGGCATTTATATTTGGTTTGATTTATGATGAGAAATTGTGACAGAATGGTTGATTTCTGCATATGAGATTGAGGTGAGAGGAATGATTTTTCAGAATATTAGATCGGGGCGGAGGAAAAGTGTGAGAGGATTAGGTATAGGATTACTAAACATTAGGGTTGTGATGCTATTTATTTATGCCTCATGGACCGGGTTTTCACTATGGTTTTGGATCAGTTGTGTGATTGGGCCTATGCATGCTATATCTAATTTTTCAAGCTGGAATACAGAGTTTATATGTACCCGAAACTTTAAGTAATATCGGATATATGGAGTTGAGTAGAGAGTATAATGTTTCGGATAACGGGTAATATGGTGCTTACGTCATTACTCCAATCATCAAAAACCATCGTTTTGAAACCCAATTTTTTGAAAAATTCAGTTGGGCATATTACTGATTTTGAGCTTAAAAAGTTCAAGTTAACTAGACGACGTTGATAACTTCTCATCTTTTAGTCATCGTTGGTTTTTTAGTTAACGACACTCAAACAAACACAACAAACACGATAAACACAACAAAAACAAATAGACACTAAAATGATCAGTTATATGATTCACTCAAATGTCAAACGGCTAGTATTCGACGCAAAGAATGTTAAGTGATTACGAAGTGGATTTGGTATTTCTTATTTGAAGTTGAAGTAGGATTTCACGAAGGCATCTACTTAATTCATCATATAGCCTTCCTTCTATTTTCTTCAAACCCAGTCTATCGATTGATGATTTGCTTAAGCATTTATGATTGAGACTTGAATTATCTAGTTTTCAGCGTCAAGGGGTGGATGCTCGAAGAACTGGAACTATCACTTAAAGGAGTTACGTTGCAGTGCTCAGTGTCACACTCACTTGCAGATGTGGATATTCAAGAGGTGTGTTACATCTTATACTATTTCTTCTTGGGGTATAAGGTACTAAGAAACTTTTTTCTACGTTGTTCGCCAATAAATAAAAGTGAAAGCTTAAGTAACAAATTTGGGGGGATTGTACTTCACTTTCAAGTTTGGAATATCGGGTTTACTTCACCAGTGGTCACTACATATAGCCGAAAGAATACGAGATTGGTAAGTTTAGCCATAGAGTAAATGAGTAGATATGCGATCAGCAAACAATTCTCACGGGAGAAATTTGAGCTATAGAATGTCAACAAAGATACTTCATAGTCTAAGTAAATCTTTCATAGTTTCTCGATCTTTCTCAACTATGAAGATTTTTGCTTTAGACAAGAACATCTCGCGATTCTGACCGTATACGTCAGATGATGCTTTCGAGTGTTTGTAACCATCATGCACTAGACAAGAACATTTAGAGATTCTGAGCGTACACGTCAGATGATGCTTCCGAGTGTTCGTAACCATCATGCTTTAGACAAGAACATCTCGTGATTCTGAGCGTACACATCAGATGATGATTCTGAGTGTTCGTAACCATCATGCTTTAGACAAGAACATTTCGTGATTCTGAGCATACACGTTAGATGATGCTTTCAAGTGTTCCTAACCATGATGGGCGAAAAACGTGTACTTTGGAGTATGATGAGACCACAATTATACATTGTCTCATTGCTTAAATCGGGCTTAAAATGTATAAAAATATCATAAAAACCGTACAAAAACCATTGTATTTGTTCAATGTGTGTTTGTAGGTTCGGATATCGTGAAATTGACAAATGATCAAAAGAAACAAGAAAAAACGAACATGGGAAACGAAGCCGCACAAAGAACCAGACCCGAGTGTTGATTTTCTAAAAATACCCTTGAAGTTTGAAGAATGTACAAGATTGGTCCTCCAACTTTGAAGAATTGATAGTTTATACCCTTTCTAATCTAAAATTACAAGCTTGGTCCCTAAAGTATGAAGACATTACAAGTTTAGCCTCGAAGATTGGAAAAATTTACATTACAAGTCCTTTTCATGTGTTTGGAAGTTACAAGGGCTTAAAATGAAAATTAGCCAAAGTGATATACAAAGGAAATTGTCCTAAATTCTGTTTACAAGTTGGGAGTTCAAATTTGCAAAAGAGTACAAAGTTCAGGGTCAAAGCTGTTTAATATAAACCTAAAATACCCATTTAACCCGACACAAACAACTATCTTAACCCACTAAACCCAAAACAAAAAAAAACCCAATACCCTTTTACCTGGTTATTTAATAAGCCTAATTTTCAAAATAAGGTTTATTAAATAAACCGTGATTAACACCCTTTATTAACCCAAAATAGATCCATGAGCACTGTTTATCCAGCCTCCCACTTTGTAAACCCTGATTCTATAAGTAATTAAGATCAAAGGGGTTTTAACTAATTGATTCCAGAATAATAATTGAACACCTAACAAACATGTTCACATGGGTAGCTTTGCCAATTCATTACCACAAGGACCCACACAACCCTCCCCTTCACAAGTTTTTGGAAAAAAGACAACAGTGGCCAGTGATCCTATGGTTTAAGATTGTTTTCATGTTGCCCACACTCTAATGGACAAGTTAGATGCAAAGTTAACAGTTGTATACATCACATGCACAACAGGCTTCACAAGATGGGCGATTCAAGCACGTTAGGGTTTAGGTTTCGAGTTTTCTAGATCCCTCTGTAGCTCAGTATATAAGGGCACACAGGATTTTATTTTTCTTCTTTGTTCCAGTTTTCTTGTAACTTTTTTTCAGTAAATAAATATTTAAAGTATTTCTTAAAATCATTGTAAGTAACTGAGTTCCTTTACATTTTGTGTTATTTAAATTTAATGTTTCAAGTTTTAAGTTAAGGTTACAAATATTTTCAGTTAACAAAATATTTCCCAAAAGTTCATCTTTGCTATTTTGGACCCAACCTTTTGAGCTGTTGATATGAGTTTGACTTGACTACTTAAACTTAAATCAAGAACCTAAATCTTGTTATTTTTTGTCTTGATTACCTTTTAGTTGCAAAAGTTTATTTTCACCAATTTTTTGAAAAAACTGTTTTTTATTCAGTTAATGTTTCATAAGCTTGCGCTTAACTGACTTGACAAATAAGTTAACTATTAAGCTTATGAGGCTTGAGGTTTCTTTCTTTTGATTGTGTTGACACATGTTAGAAGACCACACCAAGATTTAACAGTTCTAGTCTTCTTGGTGTGGATTTTTGTAGTTCATTCCTAAAAATTTATAACATCTTTCCCCATAAGCTCATTACACCTAGGAAGCTTGTGCTTATATCACATCAACTCAAATCAAAGGTGTGTGGATGTACGCCCCTTAGGTTAGACTTTGAAAACTTTGAGTACTCGACTCTTCTACTTGAAATGTGCTCTTGAGTGATTTGCATGTTATCGGTTTGATAGCTGATAATTTTCGGTTTAATCTTATTGTTAATGCTTTTGAAAGTTTTTCATAATCATCTTGTGCTTTATTCTGTAGAAATCTGAAATTTTATTTGATAAAGTTCGGTTATCAGTCCATTAGGAGTGTTTTATAAAGTTTGATCATGAGTTTGGGTGACAACAAGGTCATCATTTTTGCCTGCACAATCTGCTTTAGTGTAGTGTAGTGAAAGTGTGTTTTGGTTTGGTAAGATTAGTCCAGAATTGGCATATGCATGTTTAACATATTTTAGTCAAAAAGTGTGCAAAAACACCAGGTCCATTTTCTTGATTGTTTTTTTAGCTTTAGACTGTAAGATCTTTGATACTGTTAGTTTAGGGGTATTGTGTTCTCTGCTTTTTGTTATTTCTTAATTTGGTAGCTTATAACAAATTACAGCTTATTTTGAAATCCACAAAAAATAAGCTTATTTTGTAGTCTGATATCTATCAATAAAGGCTTGCCCAGTTGTCAGATATAAGATATTATTATAATTGATTGATTTTGTTTTTGGCTATCTGTGGCTAAGTGGCCTTATTTTGTGCTTATTATGTTTAGCTTCTGCTTATTTATCACCTCCCCAAAAGCAACTGCTTATTGGGGTTGTACTTGTCCAAAAAGAAAGCTAAAAAAATAATTGCAAAAAGTACCAATAGCTTGGCTCGAACACGCGACCTGTGGAGCAGGATTAACGTGTTGTACAAGTGTGCTATTTCTTTTTATATGATCATAGCATACAAGGTTTAATACTTAACAACTTCTTGTTTCCTCCTAGTTAATATAAGTCGTGAGCATAATAAGCCATTTTCTGGCTTATTGCGTTTAGTAATCTGCTTTTTTTTTCCATAGATTAGATACAATTCAGGATTTTTAGGGAAAAGTTGGAATTTTTCCCTTTTCTTTTTCTATTTTGAATCTTTTATTTATTTTCTGTTTTTAGAAAATCAATTAAAAATAGTATATTAGTTTTTAAATTTTTTTTAAAATAATTTCAATCTTTTTATTTAATTAGTTTAAGGTTTACACATAATTAAAAAAGTTTTAAAAAGTTTTATTTATTTTTCACTCTTAATTAGGATTTTTAGGATTTAATTGCAGTTTTTAATAATTTTTAGATTAATTTTATTTTTCGTCTCGATTCGCGCGAAAACGCTATTTCGTCTTATTGTAATTTTTAGCATAATCCATCTTTATATTTCACATCTTCCCTTTTCAAAAACGAAACTAATCCAAAAAAAATTAACTTGGCTCCACAACCACACCTACTTCAAGAACGAACTCATTGTCGGTTTTCGTGTTTTCCTAAACGTGATTACTAATACTTGCCGTTTTTACGCTTTTTTCCTAAAAAGTGTAATTTTGCCACAATCAATTGGCGCCGCTGCAGGGGAAGGTGTGTACAGCCATATTATTATACGTATTTGTTTGAGTAGTGCGTTTTTGATCTTCCATTTTATGAATTGTATATATCGTATATACTCATTTTTATTTCTACCACTATTAGCCAAATAAATAAATAGTGTTAAATTGTAATCAATTAACACCAAACCGTTTTCATTTTTCTTCTGAATACTATATTGTATATACGTAGAACAATTAATACACAATATTTATTCAAATACGCGTGAAAACTTATCCCATTAATTAGCGTTCCGGTAATTTTTGAGTGTATCAACCAATGAGAAGTTTAAGGAAAAATATATAAATACAATTAATTAGTTTAATCTTGATTAATATAAACTATAAGGTGGGTATAAGGCGGTTGTATTTCACGACCTAAAGATAAAAGGCTCTTAAGTTCTTCGTGCCGCCTCGTTTTCTCCTCTCGCTTGTGCGTATTAAGAAAGTGACGATTAATTAGGGGTTTGCCACATCAAGTATTATTAATCTTATTTGCTTTCTGACTTATATTATTGAACCCTCGAAACATTTTGGTGTTCCACCAACGTTTTAAAGTCGAACGAAGGTTTTTACTTGACGTAATTACCTTTATTCATTTGGATTCTCTAATCAAGACCTTTGATTCGAGGATAGATTTTGTTGATTTATTGTCTACGTAATACAACAAAAAAACCAAAAAAATTAAAAACAATAAAAAACAAAAAAGAATTGAAAAAGTCAAAATATCAAAAAGGATCTTCTTTGCTACCCCCCCCCCCCCCATTTTCTACGTTAGTGCATGCGCCCTAGATCGACTAATTATCCTTATTCTAACAACGTGTAAATCGACGTAACCGAAATCGAAGGAATCGATAACGAAGACGAGAATTAGAAACTCAAATTCCTAATATCGTTGTTGAAACTAGAGACGAAATGGTCGAGAATCGTACGATGAAGGAGTTGCTCCAAGCACCCACCGAGGGTTATGGAGATACGATCGTAATTCCCGAAATCGAAGCGGAAAATTTTGAAATCAAATCGAGAATGTTCTCATTAATTCAAGCGACAAAGCTTAAGGGCCGTGAGGAGGATAATCCTCATGATCACATTCGAAATTTCAATCGTCTTTTAGCCACGAGAAAGTTTAAGAACATTGACACCAATGTCATTAAGCTCATGCTTTTCCTTATTCTCTCTATGGCTCCACCAAGGATTGGTACGAGAACAAACCACCTAATTCCCTAATTACATGGGACGATCTCGTTTTCAAATACGTTAATCATTTTTTCCAGCCGTCTAAAACCACGTTTTTCAAAAACGAGATCACAAGATTTGAATAAAAATCGAATGAGTCGTTTAGAGATGCGTAGGATCGTTTTAAGGAATTGTTTTGGCAATGTCCTCACCATGGATTTTCCTGAGTTGCACCAAATCCATACTTTTAATAACGGTCTTAATCTTCATGAGCAAGATTCGTTAAATTCCACCTTGAGCGGTAACTTTTTGTGTAAAACTCCGAAAGACGCGCTTTTGATTATCAATAATAGGTCTAAGGTTCTTCAACTCAGTAACACACCGAGTGTTGCCATTGTCGCCAATATTAGTAATGCTAATCGCGACATTGAGAGGGTTGACGCGAAAGTCGATAAATTAACGAATGTGTTTACGTCGCTTTTGATTGAAATGCAAAAGAAGACGCTCTCGCTACGGTGAAAGTGGTTGAGGTTTCGTGTACATTGTGTGGCGGACCTCATAATTATTACGAGTGTGAGGCTACGTATGGCCAAACGTCGTGCGTTAATGAGGTTAATGGAAATTTTAACAACAATTCTAGTAACGCCGATCCACCACAAGGGAATTATAGTAACCAAGGCAATAATTTTCAAAGAAACAATTTTTCAAATCAAGGAAAACAAGGAGGTTATAATCAAGGTCAAAATTTGAGTTTCCAAAATCAAGGTTTTAACAACAATCAAAACCAAAATTTTAATCAAGGACAAAATCAAATTTTCAAAACAATAACAATCAAGGGAATTTTTCAAGCGGGAATCAAAATTAAAACAATCTTCAAACAGATAATCAAAATCAAGGGAACTTTAATTCTAATCAAAGCGGATTTTCAATTGATTTTCAAAAATATATTAAATCAAATGAGGGTAATATGAGAAGATTAGAGGGACAAATTGGTACTTTGAAAAACGAGTTTTCCAATACTTTGGAAGGTCAAAATAATAAAATTGAACAAAGTCAAAGTAAAATCGAGAGTATGTTTTCGGCAATTATGAATAAACCGTCGAGTTCGAATTCGGGTTCTTTACCAAGAAACACCGTGAATAATCCGAAGGAACATGGGAAAGCCACTACGTCTCGTGAAAAATCCATGGTTCACCCTAACCTTGATGGCTTTAAAGTTGTGTATTCATCTATACCCTCGACTTCCAAAACGTCTTCATGTTCAAAAGTCGAGGGAAAGAAGGTGGTGACCAAGGAAAATAGCGCACATCCTCGTGTACCTCAAACTCCATCCACCGTTCAAAAAGCGTGTTTCATTGACCTTACCAATGTTTACCTTGATGAAACTTGTGCTTCAATTTTTCTTCGTAATCTAATAAGGCACATGCCTTCGAAACAAGAAGATCTGGGCCGGTTTCTCATTCCTTGCGAATTTCTCGAGATCGAGGAATGTGTAGTACTTACTGACTTAGGTGCTAGCATTAATTTCATGCCTCTTTCGATTTGGAAATTGATAAAATTGCCTAATCTTACCCCCACAAACATGGTAATCGAGCTAGCTAATTGTACACTTGATAAACCAAGTGGATAGCCGAGGACATCTATGTTAAATTTCACTTATCCCGCGGACTTCGTTATTTCCGACTATGAGAGTGACCCTAAATGCCCTATCATTTTAGGTAGACCATTTTTATCGATCGCTCATGCTCATATCGACGATTTTAGTGGGATATTGACTATTGAATATGGGGAGGATAAGATGGAGTTTTTAACCGATAAATCCCAAGGTCAAAAAGATCAAATTAAAACCGATGTTACTAAAAATAATACTTCCAAAACATTTTTTCTTTAGCGGAAAACAAAATGCTTGATGAATGTTTGGAAAGGATTAAAAAGAACGGTTTTCAAGATAACGATTTTAATGATCAAGAGTAGGTTTACTTAATTGAAAAAGGAATTCGTAAATGTATGGATAAATCGTTATAGGATTTATTCGGTGACTCAAATGACCAACCAATTTCGAAGGAAAACGTTAGTTCCATCACGACAATGACCAAAATGGACTCGTTATCACTACCTCCGAAGAACGATGACTTTAAGGCATCAAATTAAACCGATGAAGTGCCTTCGACTCCTAGCCCCAAATCCATTAAGGCTAAGGATTTCATCCATATCGAGGCAAATTCGCCATCATTGTAAAGTCTCCTAAGCTTAGTCCCTTCACTTGTAAGACTACGGTTGTGACTTTTGACAAATCTTCTCAAGAGGGTGCTCAAAACGACTCTTTCTTTGATCTGATGGTGATTTTGCCGATATTGATCACATACTCAGAAATCCACAAGCCGTTATGAGGATTCTCTCAAAAATAATTCTTCATGTGGGAAGTATCATGATTTTATCTTCGACCCCGAGATTAAGGCATTAATTGAAAAAGAACTCGTTCCTATGCCTCCACTTCCACCCAAAAGTGAGGTATATTGTGCCAATCTCGATGACAAAATCGATGAGTTGGAACTTCTTCTTCATAATGACAATCTAACTCACGTGACTAAAATCCAACTCTCGAGGAGTTACCTTATCAACCCTCCTCATTTGGTAATGTCGTTAACCACATTCGTGAGGATTTAACTTATCAACAATCCTCACAAAAGAATGATGGTTTTGTGCTTGATCGTGATCTCTTCGAGAGAGTTTCAAAAATCATTAATGAGAGGAAACAAAAACCTTAGTTTGACGAACCCATCTATGATGAAGAAATCGATGAGATTAATGATCTTGCGGATGATGACGTTCATGTTGACCCCGAGGGGATGTGTTTTTTATTGATATACGTTTTGAAAATTTGTACAATCCTCCTCCCGCCACCCATGACTTTAATGTGAGAATTTTTAGTGTGCCTAATATTGAGTTAGAAACGCCAAATAGTTTCAACTTAATAAATGGAAAAACCGGTTTTCATAAAGAGTTTTTAAATGATGAAAAAGGAAAAGATTTTTATCTTAATTTGAATGATGTCCCTAATTTAACTCTGTCGTCACCGCGTGTATTGAGTGCTACAAACTCGTCTACTCCTTTTGACGATGTTTTGTGTGGATCTACTGTGGGGGAACTCCCATTTGTGTCTTCCCATTCTCCACCGAGGACGAGATATTCGATCCTGGAGTTCCTTGTAAAGGGAAATCTCGGTCTTCCATCGATGCAATAAATGGAAAATCTTTTCATTTGCTTGGTGTGATTCTACCTCGAGTAGGTCAATACTTGTGCCCAACCAGTGTCCCATCCTTATCTTCTTATTCTATTTCCTTGTGTCCCATTGGGACGATGCTCAAAGTGACCTTGTTTCATTTATCTTCCGAGAATGAAGACGTAATCTTTGACCCTGGTATTTGCAACATCAAAGGACTTAGTCCTTAAATACTGGTTTTAGGTTTTTGGGCCTTGTTTATCATGTAAGCTGTGACAACCCTAGGTTTTGGGTTTGTCACTTGGTCTTACTTTTAGGTTATTTTATGTGTGCTTACTTGAATTGTGTGTTTACGTGTTTATTTTGTGTGAACGAGGTTGGTGTGGTTATCGTTTATGAGTATAGAGTACTCATAAGTAAATTGAGGAACGGTTATTTCATGTTCATGAGCTCACAAGTGGTGACTATGAAATGAAAATGGTGATATTGTGGTGTTTACGTATACGTATAAGTATTATAGTAATAGTATTTTTTTTAGGATTTACGGTTTAGCCTTTAGAGGTCTCGGGTGAGGTAATTATCCATATGAATATTTTTCGGGATGGTTTTAAGTCATTTAGGACTTAGTTATAAAGTTTATTTCAAAATTTGAGATTTTTTTTAAAAGTGTATATTTTACGTCTTTTACGGTAAAACGCGTAAATTTGACTAGTTTTATGGTTTTGAGGTTTTGGGAGCTTTAGGAGCTGAAATAAATTAAGGTAAATTAATGTAATATTAATAATACATATATTAATAATAAAAAGAAATAAAAAACGAATTTTGATGGGTATAGGTCGGTTATGTGAAAAAAAAGAAAAGAAAAGAGGAAAAAAGGGAAAAAGGGAACCGGGCTTTTGTATATGGGCCAAGGACATGTTAGGAAAGTATATAAAGTATTTTTATTAATCAAAACACTCATAAAATCCCTGGAGATCAAGGTTTGGTCGGCATAAATGGTGGTTTTAGGGTTCTTCATTAATTTTTCTTCTTTCAAAAATTCTAAGGTAAAATCTTTAATACTCTTTTTAATTAAATTGTTTTTATGTTTAATTAATCATTCTTATGATGGATTAAGGGTTAGGGTTTATATATAAACAGTAAATTAATGTTGTAATAATCATAATAATGCTTACATGGGTTAGGGCTTGTAATTAGAGGAATTAGGGTTAATTAATGTGGTTGATTTTGTTAAACCCGTTTTTAAAAACTGGGCAGATTTTTGAGTCAATTGTTTTGATCATATTGGGAGTTCTACAAACTCTTATCTTACGATCCACATACCCCTGAAAAGGTATTTGAAGTGGCTTTCCAATGCAAGAAACTAGAACTAAATTGGAGGTGGGAAGTGGGTCAAAAACAGGTTACAACAGTCAGAGGTCAAAACAGTTTTGAATTCAGCCTGTTTTCTTTTTAAGTTTTGGGTTGTTTGGGGTACTTAGGGTTGCATTGGGATCTTCTCACGAACATGAGAGATGGTTTATATATTTTAATAAGGATCTGCACTTGGGCTAAGATTGTGGTTTAGGGTAAGACCCTCTAATGGTAATGAACTTTTCATACGTTTAAAATCAAGAAAACTGGAATGACAAAAGTATATATATATATATATATCAGGGCCTTAACAGTAGCTTTAAGGTTAGGGCAAGTGGGAGGTGTTAGCCAACATATGTAAGGGTATGCATATTCCTTTTACAGAAACCATGGGTATGTTTAAGTGGACGTTTGACTTAAAGTTTTGAGACCTAAAACTGGGACTGTTTTGTGTAAAATTGTGAACGGGATAGCTATTAAACTTAACCAAGTTAAGGACTTGTTAGGGAAGGGTAATGGGGTGTTTAGAGTTATAAATGGGGTATTTATATGAGAGGAGGTTAGATGTCCATCATAGGTTGATGAACCATTTTAGAGGTTGGTTCATGTATTGATTTATGTGTTTTTGGATTATTAGCTTGGGGCTAGAGCAAGGACTTTGGAGAAGCAATCAGGTGAGTTCATAGTCCCATTTTACTACGTTTTTAAATGTTTTTTTCCAGTATGGGATGGAGATGACACTTGAAATGTTCTTTAACATGATTTAGTACTATGTTATAAAATGTGTGGACATAAATGTGTTATTGTGTGACTTGCGTGCTTATGTGTTCTCATATGTGCTTTGGTACGTGTTCTGCTATGTGAATCTTGTTTGGATTGTGATTGGCTTTGGTACATAGATGTATGGGCGTCTATGGGACCAGTTGTGATGTGTGTGGAGCGTGGGGCACGATCCGTCCTGAGTACTTGTGCATCGTCTCTTCGGAGGCAAGATATCTCGACGGGGATATAGTTCATCTTCCACAGGTGGTGTGGGAAAGATCCGGATAGTGTGGTGTGTGTTCTTGTGCGTGTGACGGGATACTTCTTGATTGTTATAATGTGCTTTGTGAATTGTAGATGTGATTGGTACTTGGCTTGAGTTTTGTTGTGGATGCATGTAGCATGATTATCACATAATGGTCCATTACTATAAATTGTTTTTCTTCAACTTATTTACAACGGATGTCGAGGTTTCTTATGATGTTCTAGATAACTTAAACCTATGTTCTCACCAACTTTATGTTGACAGATTTTAGTGTCATTTTCAGGTGAGGTAGTTGTGCAAGATGATGTTAGAAGTGGCTAGAGTATAGAGGCTGCTAGGATTGCATTCGGAGGAATCCCTTTCCTCTTAGATTTTATTTTGTGTTTGATTAAGTGAACGTTGTGGTACCTATATGTTTGATGTTTGTTTATTTGTATGTCTTTGGTAAGAGGTAGGCCTATTACCTACTTACCTAGACGCCTGCATTGTTGAGATATTGTCACGACATTTATGTCGCCATCTATGATATTTCAATTTCATTTAGTTCTCTCTATAGACACGCTGTTGTTGTGATGATATCCATACGTCGCGCCCCATATTCCACCATGGTGGGGTGTGACATAAGCCCCATTAACTTGGCCTTTACCATGATAATCCCTAAATGATCACATTTATGAGGATTCGAGTCGAGCTCTTGACTTGGTTATCGAAAACAAGGTGCATCGTGAGGGAATTCCCATGCTTATCCTTGTAAATATTTTTGCCTTCTAACGTAGTTAATGTGAGGAGACTGTACTCTTACAACCCTTTGTTCCGTGGTTGTTTGTGATTGTGTATCTAGGAATCATCATTATCATTGAATCATCCCATGTTCGTTTTACGTAACACTCGAGCTTTGATCGTTTGCTTTGAATAATCTGATATCTAATGAAATCCTTATATGTTCAACGTTTATCTTTTAGCATAATTCATAAAAGGCTTTTAGATTATTCGTTATAACCTTTCCATGCTCGAGATTAAGCATTCGACTTTTTGTCTCTAGTATGGGGGTGTTTCACCCTTACACTCGAAACATTGATGCTAATGTATAATTTTAGTATGGGGGTGGGGGTAGGGATGATTAGATACTTTAATTTGCTTACGTCATCACGCAATTCAATTTTCATCTTTTTGTTGCAAAAATAAGGAAAAAATGGCCAAATTTTAAAAATTTTCTCGTTCATAAGTGTTTAAGACACGAATGTAGATTTTCCGATGGTGAGAATAAGAGTAATTTTTTACTCAACGGTGCGTATTTAGCACTTAGCTTTTTTCCTTAACTATATTAGGCTAAGTCTTATTAAATTGAAGACCAGAGATGATAGAGTCAATTATAAGTTACTATGCTAAACGTAAAGTACTCGTATTCTTTCAAAAACTCATGTGTTTTAACTATTTGCCTTTTCTCCTAACGCTTGTATATAATAAATTGTTAATAAATATTGACTTAACAGTTTAATCTCTATTATTGGTCTTTTAGCTAATTCTAATAGTTTCTATGTAATTAAATTGGGAGAACATTTAAGTTTCACCAGCGTCATGGATTTGAAGTATTGGCAAACCGAATAATCAAAAACTCCCCCAATAATAATTTTTAAGCACCTCTTCACCTAAATCAAGCAAGAATTTGACGCTCGCAAGGTCGAAAATTCCATGCAAAATTGAAAGTGAATGTCAAAAAACCTTGAAGCTTTAAAGATCCAAAATTCATTTTGACGTGAGGATATACGTCTTCATCATAATAAACACCTCATGGCGAGGTTAAATAAAAGACAAGGAAAGACCAAATTCATAACAAAAGCTCCATGGCAGAGTTGAATAAAAGATGGAGGTAAACCATGATAATCAAAGCCACCGATGATGAGGCGGGACATAAAATTTATGGTAATAAGTCAAATGTTCAAATCCGTTGTAAAACCGTATTTATCGAATCTTATTTGTTCGACTTCATTTTTGATATTGTTATCTATTAGGAAAGGTTACTAATTTAATGATTCGGTTACACCGTTACGACTCTATTTTTGGACATAAATCTCTATTTACGCGTAAGTAAAAAATGTATCCTCGTGATCATTTAAAACAAATATAAAATATAAGAGATACACCTTAGGAATAAGGGAGTCTAAGTACGTATTAAGGCATATGAGTAGTGTTAGCTGTAGAACAATGATAATCTTTATGTTTCAAGAGGGTTGATGTATTTCTAGAGAGAGAAACTTAGAGAGTGAAATGAAAGAAACTATGTATATTGAAATGAGAAATGAAACAACCAACACCTCTTTCCATGGTGGAAAGAGGTTTATATACCCAAGTCCTTAATGGACTTGGGCCTCCGGCCCATGAACATGCTCATGGGTCGGGCTTAACATAAATGTAACTTAAACACTACTACGAGCCTATAACTATATTGTTGGAGTGACTGAGACTTTCTTTATACGTAAAACGTATTTCCAACAATCTCCTCCAAAGGGAGGTCACTCCAAATTTACAAAGTCGTAATCTAGCATGTTAGCTCTTGTTCTTGAGCTCGTAGTCCACTTTCTCTTTCCTTCTTTCTTTTTATTCTTTTTGTGAATATGTGTTGAATAATATCAGGCTTTTGCTTGAAACATGTTCTTTTGGCCTTTCACGTGCAATCTTTATCTTCTTCTGATGTTTGCCTCTTCGTGACTTCATGTCCCACACACTTATCCTTTGTTGAATTCTTGAAAGTTTCAGAGTCGATACAGCGGAAGACTTTTAGGTCATACTTTCTTGAATTTGCAGAAATATTTGATGCAGAAGGAATAAGTATGTGAGGACGACTTCAACAGGTACACCGCAACGCCACCGTCTTCGAATGCAACAACATAATAAGACAAGAATAAAATGGCTTTGACATTTTATTCTAATTCGATAGCATTTTACCTCCGGTCGGTGAAGACCGTTGGACGATATTAGATATCCTACATGTGACGGATAGTTTCAATTAAGTAACTTCCTGACAGGATTTCGCGGGTAAAACCGTTCTCTTTATTCGACCGTCCAAAGTGGACTGCGAACATAAAGAGTGAATCATTTGGATTAAAAATCCTTATAATTGAAGCCGTCAATTCATGAAACCTGGAACAAGTGAATTTCAATTAAGATTTTCACCATCGTTGCTTTCTAGTTGTCACGAGCTTGATTCAAATAGAATCTTGCTTGTCATCTACCAAGTGCTGTTTGATGTTAACTCTAGAAGGATTTCCACTCGTCACTGTGGACACTAAAGAGTGTCACTCTGAGTGTTCTGGTAAGCTCATACGATAATGCGTAGAGGCCTGGAACGAGTTTAAGTTCAATTAAGAATTAAACTGCTGTTTCTTTCCAGTTTTCACAAGATTGGTTCTTAAAGAACCGCACGTGTCACCTACCATGAGCTTGTTTGATGTTGGCTCAAGCAGGATTTCCATCTTCATTGTGTTACTTGCGTATCACTCAGATGTTCTGGCAATATTACAGGAATATTGCATAGGACTCATAAAGATCTCTTACTTTTCACAGTGTGTGAAAAAGCAAGGAATAAATGGAAAGTGTCCTAATGAGACTTTTGATGATCTCGAGGCTCTAGACTCGATGGTGCGTTTTGATTTAGTGAGCGATGGCTGGAGAGGATAGCCACCTATTCAATATCAGTCTATTCGGAGTGAATAGACCAATAGATAACGTGTTGAACTCCGTGTGATTAAAACAAATATCTTTTGAGAGATATTTGCGTTAGCTGTGGAGGGTTGTGCATTGCATCACTGGGTCCATGATGTCTATCTTCAATATCGAGAATCATTGCAAAAATGATCTCAATAGCATATGTATTGACCCGGTTTCTGCCTAAAGTTGTAAGGAGAGCTTCTTTCTTTACACCCTTTATCTTTACAATTCTTTTTCATTCTTCAACCCCTTCAATGCTTACCAATACGTCATCACTAGCACCTTGTTGTGATTGTTCCAGTGCTAGCTTAAGTACTTGGTCAGCATTCAACTACGTTCACAATCATTCTCCATCTTTCCTAGGACTTCTAATTCTAACTAGGGAATTGTCCTTGGTAAGATTCCATCGGTTCTGAGGAATCATTGGACTAATACCTATACCTACCACCCTTTTGTCACCACATCCGTCGTGAATTAAGTGTGTTTTGGGTAAGTATTGTCACCATGAAAAAATCCTTGAAAAATCACTTAAAGCACTTGTGATATTGTAATCAAAGTTTTTGTGCCTTAAGTGTTTTGATCATCAAAAACGCTCCCCCTTAACATGTGCATTACACATATTAAGTTGGTTTATCTTTTAAGCCTTTTTCATTGTTTAGCCAAATATCATTAAGTCTCCTTTATCCTATTTTCTCCCTTTTCCAAAATGTTAACCATCAATATTTTGGATATTAATGGATTAACCGGTCTTTGGGTAATAAAATGAAATTAGATGTTGGCCAAAGAACATATTAATGCTCCCCCTCAAATTAATGAGGGTTAGTTGTAGTGCTTGAGTACGATATGTTTGAAAGATTTAGAATCCCGAGAGAAATTCTTGAAAAATATCATACTTTTACACTACAACATGCCACAAAAGCTGATTATACAGAAATTAACATATTCACAATAAATAGACATATGGAGTTGACCTGTTATGAGACGAACCATAATTAAATGGCTCGTTCCGTGAACCTATGGTAATCTCCATATGGCCTTCCACCTACGTATCGTTCCATACTTCGTAGCAACCGGCGCTTCCTTAGAAGTTCCTCGATCTTCTTGATCGCATACTTTGCTCCCTTTTTGCACTGGGTTGTCCAAGTGTACTTGACTGCTAGAAGTGGTAGGTCGGCATTGAGAACCGTCAGATCATCTCGAACATGCTTGAGCGTACCATCGCTGAATTTATGCAGTTCGGAGAATCGCATAAACTGCATGACTCCAGTTTCATTTGGATCTCCCTGCTTCCGTTGTCGTGGTCCCCATGTACGGATACTTGTTCTTGTGAAAATTACTGAGCGGAGTTGTATGGGGACGTTGCAAGTTTAGCTGTTTCTGATAGCTCTCTACTCCAAGTTGAAAATCTTCCACCCGGTTTTGAATGACGATTTTTCTTGCATATTGACGAAAGTTAGAGTTCAATGCAATGACAATCTCAGGTTGTAGATGTAAAACCCGCATGTTTTTTACCATGCATAGTACCCTTAGGATCGTACGTACTAGTTAAAACTTTCCTAATATAGCATGATTATGATTACGTGTTAGGAGTTTACGTATTACGTACGTGTTAGAACATGATAAGTATTTTATATGCACGATCACGTAATAATTATTTAACAATAATTAATCACGAACATGCGATCATGAAATCATGAACGTAATTAAAACACGAACTATTATTAATTACGTATATATATTTATTACGAGCGTAATTAAATATATTGGATCACGGTATTTACGTAACGAGAACAATTAAAACACGAACATAAATAAACACAAACGAGTAACTAAATAACGAGACACGGAAAAAGGTACGGGAACCCCATGTAGGGTCCCTACCCGCGGCCAAACAAGGGCAACGGGCCAAGCCCAGTGTCAAAATTACTAAAGGGGGTTATGTTTATTTTTACTACTAAAAAATAACTTACAGAAGATTTTAAGAAAAACCTAAAACCCTCTTTTCCTTGTTCTTTGTGCCGCCACCCATAAATCACCATACAAGGTGATTTGTTGATCTTTGATCTTGAAGAATTGGTGATTGATCGTGTTTGTTCGTCGTTCTCTTGATCCACGAATTCGGTAAAACCTTTTTAAACCTTTTCTTTTAATTTAATCTTTTTATTAATTATGAACATGTGATGTTTTTATAAAAACATAATAATTAATCATAGATCTAACATGTTTTGGTGATTAATTAAATCAAAGGGTTGTTTTAAGGGGTGTTTTGTTTTGGCCGCAGGCTGCAACCGAACCCGAGGGGGTTTCGGTTTGCCAAGCCGACCACCACCAAGACCATATGGTCTTGGTTGGTGCGTGTGGGTCCCACGGCAGCAAGGGGAAACACGGGGTACCCCAAGTTGGTTCGGGGTACGGTGTCGATTCATGTCTTGTTCATGTTTTCTAGCCTAGATCCGGTTCATGGCGTATGTTAGTTTTTTTTATGCTATGAACTTATGTCAAAATTAAATTAATAAAAGATGTGATTAATTTAATAACATGACTTAGGTTATTTAATTATTAATGAACATGAAATTATTTTAACCTAAGTATTTATATATTTAAGACTTATGATTAATTAATTATTTTAAAACCATGGATATAATTAATTAATTAACATGACTTAGGTTATATTATTAATATATAATAATATATATTTTAACCTAAGTATTTAACTTATTTAATTAAAAACATGTTATACTTTAATTAAATATTATAACCTATAGTTTAATTAAATTACATGAAATAATTATTAAACTATACAATATACCATATGACTTAGAAAATAATCATGAAAAACACTTAGGCTTATGTACTTAGCTTATTTTACCAACTTAATTCTAATTATGGAAACTTTCTATTTTTAGAAACTTAATTAAATAAGGCAGCTAATCTATTTATGGAAACCAACTATTTTTAGAAACTTATTTATTTAAGGCAGCTAATCTATTTATGGAAACTTATTTAATTAAGGCAGCAAATCTATTTATGGAAACTTTCTATTTTTAGAAACTTATCTATTTTAAGCAGTAAATCTATTTTTGGAAACTTTCTATTTTTGGAAACTTTCTATTTTTGGAAACTTTCTATTTTTGGTAACTTTCTATTTTTGGAAACTTTCTGTTTTTGGAAACTTTCTATTTTTGGAAACTTTCTATTTTAGGAAACCTGCTATTTTTGGGAAGTTACTTATTATTACACAGTAAGTATAATAACACATGAAATACCAGAAATACTTAATCAGATTAAGCAGAATATAAGATTTAATATAGTTTAAGGCTTTAAACAGTAAAACATAGTAAGAACACATAAAATAAGCTAAGACATGACATAAAACCAGCTATGTATTTAGTTAGCAGATACTTATTCATGTACGTATTTATGTAGCACTAGTGATTCGGAAGTAGGATTCTCGCAGTTCGTCTTTCTCGTTCACTGGACATAAGGTACAGATTCCCGTCCTTTCAGTATGTACATTCTTTCCTTATTAGGATTCCCCGTATGCAGCCAACTGTTTTCCCGTAGTATAAGTTATGAGTTTGATTGCTTATGTTTAAGTAAGATTACCTATAGCCATATACATGCATGACCAGTTTCACCTAGTTATGGAGGTACCATAACCATAACATTAGAGGCACTGATGTTATGACTTCACCACGGCGGAGTGATTGCTCGTGGCGTCCCTTCAGCTTTTGGCCATTTATTTATATTTATCATGTGGGGCGTATGGGTGCATCCTAGTTACATGTTTTTATTCAGGATTACATGGTGAATGTGGTGTGTGCCTTGCATCCTTCATAAGGAGCTGATCCCTCTTACCCATAAACCAGTATATTAAATTAGAGGCGACCCCTCTAATTCGCATGATGAGGTCACCCCTCTAATTATTCATGCACGGTGGATTTTCATGACCTATATTGGCTAATGGTAAAATACGATAAACAGATTTTATAAGATAAACATAAGACTTTCAAACTATAAAACTAGTTTTATTAAGACTTAACCAGGTTACTCGGGACTTAGTTTTCTTCCACTGTTATTATGTTATATGCTTATTCTATTCATGCTTTATTGTATATCCGTGCACTGAGCGTATTTGCTCAGCCGTTTTCCTTTTCTATGTTCCCAAAATGACAGGTACTCAGGGACGCTCGTAGACACTAAGAGTACGTGCATATGGACTGGAAACTGTGTAGCCTTCTTTACATTATGCATTTCCTTTCTTATGATAGTTATGCTTTGGACATTATTTAGTCATTTCCTTTATTATACTATGTTTGTGTGTGATGAGCTTTACTTTTGGACTACCGATGTTTGATTCCGGTATTTTCCTTTTTATGGTCAAGTAATGTTTAGACATTTTACCTTGTATGCTTTGATGACAAGCCATAATTACTGTGATATTTCCATTTCCAAAATGGGGTGTTACAATTATGGTATCAGAGCCAAGGCTTTGACCTGTAGGCTCTCAAATATGACCTGTGATTAGTGGGTAGTCACTACGGTCTTCCTAGAACTGACAGTTGTTTTCATGCATTCATCATTTTTAAGCATACATATACATGTCATTGTTGCAGGGTTTTTGACTAAGTAATGGTTGGTACAGGACTAGCCCTATTTAGTCGTATGTGTTTTATCGAAACTTTTAGATTTTGGACCGACCCATAGGCGTCCCCTCGCAATGTCTTTATTTCCGGGCTGAAGTTCAAGCTGCCAACAATCAGCAGCACAATCAGCCACCTCCTCCTCCTCCAGTGACATTAGCAGTATGGCTGGAGAGATTCAACAAGCTCCGCCATCGAGCTTTTGAGAAGACAGATAGCCCCAGCGATGCTGAAAGCTGGTTGGCTCACATCGAGAAGATTTTCAACGCTATGGGCTGTGACCCCGCATACAAGGCGAGGTTGGCATGCTATCGGTTCGAAGGCGATGTACTCAACTGGTGGTTAGCATTGATGCAATCTGAAGGTGGTGATGAGTGGGTTGCTGGTTTGACTTGGGCTCAGTTCAAGGACAGGGTGATGGAGCAGTTCTTTCCCAAGGCTGAGCATGACAAGCTCAAGAGAGAGTGCCATGGGATCCGACAGAGAGCTGGGGAGAATAGCAACGAGTTTATGCAGCGCTTTCTTCGCTTGGCTGGTTTCCTTGGTGCGGCAGCAGGTACTCCGGAAGAGCAGGCACATCACTTCAGATGGGCTCTTCGCACATCGGTCGCAAACAATCTGGTGTGTGCTACGTTTAATACTGTAGCACAAGTGGCCGATGCAGCACGAAAACTCGAGATGCTGCAGGAGAGAGATGAGTTCGGGGAAGCTGAAAGACCCGACAAGAGGTAAACATTCGTATTCAAGCAGTGACCAATCCATATACTTTCCATATGTCAATTATTCATCTCTTTAAATGTATCTTCCAGGCAGAAAACTGGGGACCGGTCTCAGCCGGCTACTCAGCAGCAGCCTCATCAGCCCAAGGGAAACGGTCAGACTAACGACCATTCTGCTACGGATAGGCGTAGCGGTAATGACAATTACCGTAACAACGCCGGGCACTCCAACAACAGCAGGTCCTAATACTTACGAAATTCCTTATGTTTTATGTTATAATTCATATTCTGACACTTTATCAACTTCTACCAGGAACCATGGAAACGGTAGGGACCAGAACCAGAGAGGTTCGCAGCCTAGCCGTCCAGCTATCACTGGTATTCAATCTTACGATTATCCGCTTCGTCCTTTGTACCTAACTATCATGTCTTATGTAAACTGTTATTATCAGGTCCTCAGCCAGCCAGAGCACCTGCTGGAGTATACACTCACCCTCTTTGCTCTACTTGCCACCGTAGACACCCAGGACCATGTCGTCGTAATACTGATGTGTGCTTCAAGTGTGGTCTTCCTGGCCATATTATTAAGGATTGCCGTAAGGGCGAGATGGAGGGTACATCAGGACATGTTGATACCAAGCCGCATCCTACTGCCGGGCGTGTCTATACGACATCTCGAGACCAGGCCAACAAGTCTACAGGTACCATCACTGGAATCTTGTATATTTATGGTCGCGCTGCATGTGTTCTTTTTTATACCGGTGCTACTCACTCGATTATTTCTACTGCTTATGCTAAGAACATTAGGATGCCTCCCTTGCCACTAGAAAATAGGCTTACTATTTCCACGCCTTTGAGGGACTCTGTATTAATCACCCATGAGTCTTCCCTTAGAATTTGATGATAAGGTTCGACCTGTCGACGCACTTCCGCTGGACATGAATGACTTCGACATGATTTTGGGCATGGATTGGCTATCCAAGTATCATGCTACCATAGACTGCCATTCATATCGAGTTATCTTCGGTGATGTCAATGCACCAGAGTACATTCATAATGGGTTCACACCCGGACGGTCTGTACAAGTCATATCCACCCTGCAAGCGCGTGCACTACTGTCACATGGCTGCGAGGGTTATCTAGCTACGGTTCACGACATGGATGCTGAATCTCCATCGATTCAGGATCAACCTATAGTGTCGGAATTCCAAGACGTGTTTCCAGTAGAACTTCCGGGCATACCACCTGCACGAGAAGTGGAATTCAGTATCGAGCTGATTCTAGGAGCTGAACCAATCTCCAAGGCTCCTTATCGCATGGCTCCCATAGAGCTGAAGGAGCTGAAGGATCAACTGCAGGAACTTCTTGAACGAGGTTTCATTCGACCAAGCGCATCTCCATGGGGCGCACCGGTCTTGTTTGTTAAGAAGAAGGACGGCAGTATGCGTCTTTGCATAGACTATCGCGAGCTCAACAAGATTACCATTCAGAATAGATATCCACTGCCACGCATTGACGATCTATTTGACCAACTCCAAGGGGCCAAACACTTCTCCAAGATTGATCTTAGGTCAGGCTATCATCAGCTACGGGTCAAGGAGCAGGATATAGCTAAGACTGCCTTTCGTACTCGTTATGGCCACTACGAGTTTGTAGTTATGCCATTTGGCCTAACAAATGCTCCAGCAGTGTTTATGGATCTGATGAACAAAATCTTCCATGAATTTCTGGACAAACTCGTCATTGTTTTCATCGATGACATTCTGATTTTCTCAAATTCCAAGGAGGAACACGAAGACCATCTTCGTACAATACTACAGATTCTTCGCCAGAAGCAACTGTATGCTAAATTCTCCAAATGTGAGTTCTGGTTAGACAAGGTGGCATTCTTATGTCACATTGTATCAGCAGAAGGAATCACTATGGATCCAGCGATGGTTGAGGCCATTACTAAGTGGCCAAGGCCGACATCAGCGACGGAAGTCCGCAGTTTCTTAGGCTTAGCTGGCTATTACCGTAGGTTCGTAGAGAACTTTTCCCGCCTAGCACTACCATTGACCAAACTGATGCGGAAAGGGGAGAAATTCGTCTGGACTGAAGATCGAGAGAAGAGCTTTGAAGACCTGAAGCAGAAGCTAGTATCTGCACCTATTCTTACTCTACCATCTGGTACGGGTGGATTTCAAATCTACAGTGATGCATCAGGGAAGGGACTTGGCTGTGTTCTCATGTAACATGGGAAAGTGATTGCGTATGCTTCACGGCAGCTTAAGCCTTATGAAGAAAATTACCCCACACACGATCTGGAACTTGCTGCAGTCGTGTTTGCACTGAAGATATGGAGACACTACTTATATGGAGAATCATGTGACATTTTCACGGACCACAAGAGCTTGAAGTATATCTTCACTCAGCGCGAATTGAACATGAGGCGGAGGAGATGGTTAGAGCTGTTGAAGGATTATGACATTAATCTACAGTATCATCCCGGAAAGGCAAATGTAGTAGCAGATGCTCTTAGCAGGAAGTCCGGAATGATCAACGACATTAAAATCGAAGAGGAAGTCATCAGAGACTTGGAGCGACTAGACATCGAGATCATGGTACGTGGACAGCACGGTTACTGGGCTAATCTTAGAGTAGAACCCGAGTTACTATCTAAGATCAAGGAAGCTCAGAAGGATGATGGAGAAATCTGGGTGACAGTACAAAATTTGGAGAAGCAGACAGAATTCAGAGTAGATGCAGATGGTATCGTATGGCAGGGCACTAGACTTTGTGTTCCTGATGACCAAGAACTCCGGGAAGCTTTGTTAGCTGAAGCTCACAGCTCCCCATTCTCGATACATCCTGGTTCGACTAAGATGTACCATGACATCAAACAGTACTTTTGGTGGAGTGGTATGAAACAGGATGTGGCCACTTACGTCTCCAAATGTCTTACCTACCAGCAGGTTAAAATCGAGCATCAGCGATCTGGCGGTCTCCTTCAACCGTTAGATATTCCGGAGTGGAAGTGGGACAAAATCACCATGGATTTTGTTACCGGTCTTCCGCCTACCAAAAAGAAGCACGATGCAATTTGGGTTATCGTTGATCGACTTACCAAATCAGCTCATTTCTTACCGATCCGCAAGGAAGATCCGGTAAGTAAACTCCCAGATACGTATATACGAGAGATCATGAGACTCCACGGTGCACCATCCAGCATCGTCTCAAACAAAGATCCTCGATTCACTTCGCGCTTTTGGAAAAGTCTGCAGAAAGCTTGGGGTACACAACTTAAGCTTAGCACGACTTTTCATCCTCAAACGGACGGACAGTCGGAGCGAACCATTCAGACATTGGAGGATATGTTGAGGTCATGTGCGTTAGAATGGACGGGTGATTGGGACGAATACATCTGTTTGGTGGAGTTTGCATACAACAACAGCTGGCACGCAAGTATCAAATGTGCTCCATTTGAGATGTTGTATGGCAGAAAGTGTCGCGCCCCAATCTGCTGGGATCAGGTTGGCGAGCGAACACTCAAAGGACCAGAAATCATAGAGATGACAAATTAGAAGATCGCAGTAGCTAAGCAGAAGATTCAGGAGGCACGGTCACGTCAGAAGAGTTACACCGATAAGCATCGTAGGGATTTACACTTTAACGTAGGAGATCACGTCTTCCTTAAGGTTTCGCCGGCACGTGGTGTTAGACGCTTCAGGATTAAAGGGAAGCTCAGTCCTTGTTTCATCGGACCGTTTGATATCAATGAACGAGTCGGTGAAGTATCTTACCGATTGGCGGTACCTCCGCAACTATCGCATGTGCACAATGTGTTTCATGTATCCTTACTCAGAGGATACCAGTATCATCCCCTTCACATGGTTCAGTATCCACTTGAACAGATACGTGAAGATCTCACTTTTATAGAAGAACCCGAACGAGTTCTTGATAGACAAGAACGAGTCATGAGAAAGAAGACGATTCCATTCGTCAAAATTCTATGGAGGGATCATACCGAGCGGGAAGCCACTTGGGAAACGGAGGAGTCTATCCGGGCTTCTTACCCTCATTTCATATTTTGAATTCGGGTATGTTCTTCTTTTCCAGTTTACTTTATCTATAATTCGGGGACGAATTATTCTTTTTAGGGGGGAAGAGTTGTAAAACCCACATGTTTTTTTACCATGCATAGTACCCTTAGGATCGTACGTACTAGTTAAAACTTTCCTAATATAGCATGATTACGATTACGTGTTAGGAGTTTACGTATTACGTACGTGTTAGAACACGATAAGTATTTTATATGCACGATCACGTAATAATTATTTAACAATAATTAATCACGAAAATACGATCATGAAATCATGAACGTAATTAAAACACGAACTATTATTAATTACGTATATATATTTATTACGAGCGTAATTAAATATATTGGATCACGGTATTTACATAACGAGAACAATTAAAACACAAACATAAATAAACACAAACGAGTAACTAAATAACGAGACACGGAAAAAGGTACGGGAACCCCATGTGGGGTCCCTACCCGCGGCCAAACAAGGGCAATGGGCCAAGCCCATTGTCAAAATTACTAAAGGGGGTTATGTTTATTTTTACTACTCAAAAATAACTTATAGAAGATTTTAAGAAAAACCTAAAACCCTCTTTTCCTTGTTCTTTGTGCCGCCACCCATAAATCACCATACAAGGTGATTTGTTGATCTTTGATCTTAAAGAATCGGTGATTGATCGTGTTTGTTCTTCGTTCTCTTGATCCACGAATTCGGTAAAACCTTTTTAAACCTTTTCTTTTAATTTAATCTTTTTATTAATTATGAACATGTGATGTTTTTATAAAAACATAATAATTAATCATAGATCTAACATGTTTTGGTGATTAATTAAATCAAAGGGTTGTTTTAAGGGGTGTTTTGTTTTGGCCGCAGGCTACAACCGAACCCGAGGGGGTTTCGGTTTGCCAAGCCGACCACCACCAAGACCATATGGTCTTGGTTGGTGCGTGTGGGTCCCACGGCAGCAAGGGGAAACACGGGGTACCCCGAGTTGGTTCGGGGTACGGTGTCGATTCATGTCCGGTTCATGTTTTCTAGCCTAGATCCGGTTCATGGCGTATGTTAGTTTTTTTTATGCTATGAACTTATGTTAAAATTAAATTAATAAAAGATGTGATTAATTTAATAACATGACTTAGGTTATTTAATTATTAATGAACATGAAATTATTTTAACCTAAGTATTTATATATTTAAGACTTATGATTAATTAATTATTTTAAAACCATGGATATAATTAATTAATTAACATGACTTAGGTTATATTATTAATATATAATAATACATATTTTAACCTAAGTATTTAACTTATTTAATTAAAAACATGTTATACTTTAATTAAATATTATAACCTATAGTTTAATTAAATTACATGAAATAATTATTAAACTATACAATATACCATATGACTTAGAAAATAATCATGAAAAACACTTAGGCTTATGTACTTAGCTTATTGTACCAGCTTAATTCTAATTATGGAAACTTTCTATTTTTAGAAAATTAATTAAATAAGGCAGCTAATCTATTTATGGAAACCAGCTATTTTTAGAAACTTATTTATTTAAGGCAGCTAATCTATTTATGGAAACTTATTTAATTAAGGCAGTAAATCTATTTATGGAAACTTTCTATTTTTAGAAACTTATCTATTTTAAGCAGTAAATCTAATTTTGGAAACTTTCTATTTTTGGAAACTTTCTATTTTTGGAAACTTTCTATTTTTGGTCACTTTCTATTTTTGGAAACTTTCTATTTTTGGAAACTTTCTATTTTTGGAAACTTTCTATTTTTGGAAACTTTCTATTTTAGGAAACCTGCTATTTTTGGGAAGTTACTTATTATTACACAGTAAGTATAATAACACATGAAATACCAGAAATACTTAATCAGATTAAGCAGAATATAAGATTTAATACAGTTTAAGGCTTTAAACAGTAAAACATAGTAAGAACACATAAAATAAGCTAAGACATGACATAAAACCAGCTATGTATTTAGTTAGCAGATACTTATTCATGTACATATTTATGTAGCACTAGTGATTCGGAAGTAGGATTCTCGCAGTTCGTCTTTCTCGTTCACTGGACATAAGGTACGGATTCCCGTCCTTTCAGTATGGACATTCTTTCCTTATTAGGATTCCCCGTATGCAGCCAACTGTTTTCCCGTAGTATAAGTTATGAGTTTGATTGCTTATGTTTAAGTAAGATTACCTATAGCCATATACATGCATGACCAGTTTCACCTAGTTATGGAGGTACCATAACCATAACATTAGAGGCACTGATGTTATGACTTCACCACAGCGGAGTGATTGCTCGTGGCGTCCCTTCAGCTTTTGGCCATTTATTTATATTTATCATGTGGGGTGTATGGGTGCATCCTAGTTACATGTTTTTATTCAGGATTACATGGTGAATGTGGTGTGTGCCTTGCATCCTTCACAAGGAGCTGATCCCTCCTACCCATAAACCAGTATATTGAATTAGAGGCAGCCCCTCTAATTCGCATGATAAGGTCACCCCTCCAATTATTCATGCACGGTGGATTTTCATGACCTATATTGGCTAATGGTAAAATATGATAAACAGATTTTATAAGATAAACATAAGACTTTCAAACTATAAAACCAGTTTTATTAAGACTTAACCAAGTTACTCGGGGCTTAGTTTTCTTCCGCTGTTATTATGTTATATGCTTATTCTATTCATGCTTTATTGTACATCCGTGCACTGAGCGTATTTGCTCAGCTGTTTTCCTTTTCTATGTTCCCAAAACGGCAAGTACTCAGGGACGCTCGTAGACACTAAGAGTACGTGCATATGGACTGGAAGCTGTATAGCCTTCTTTACATTATGCATTTCCTTTCTTATGATACTTATGCTTTGGACATTGTTTAGTCCTTTCCTTTATTATACTATGTTTGTGTGTGATGAGCTTTACTTTTGGACTACCGGTGTTTGATTCTGGTATTTTCCTTTTTATAGTCAAGTAATGTTTAGACATTTTACCTTGTATGCTTTGATGACACGCCATAATTACTGTGATATTTCCATTTCCAAAATGGGGTGTTACAGTAGATGGTCAACTTTTTCCTGAGCCAATAACAACAGAAGATCTTCGATGTCTTCAAGTTGAAGGTACTGGAGATCACTTTCGTCAATTCGGTATTCTTTCTCAACAGTATGTTTGAAAACGATTACATTCAAGTAATCATAACCGAAGACAGTCTGAGTGGTTGCTCCTTGGATGCTTTTGATTCTATTAGCTAAAACAATAGAAGAACCTCTCTTTGGACGATGGAAATGATTGTAAGCTAACCTTTTCTTTGCATTCCAGTGAGAGATGCCAAGTGAAGCAGAAGTATCATAAAACTTGAGCAGTTTCTTTCTCCATGGTGCATCAGGTACTTTATCTTTGATCCATGGAACGTTCTCCAGATTAACAGCCTTGAGCATAGTAAGTGACGTGGCATATTTCTTTGCGCCTTTTTCAAGGTACTTGAGATCATGAGAAACAAAGTGCTCTTTTGGGATTATTCCAGAACCGACGATGACCGTGGGTGTAAGAGGTCGTAACACAGAAGTCTGAATTCCCGTAGTCATCGCTCTCATTGCCTTGGTAAGCTCATTTAAGTGATATTCTGCTTCATTATGGTTGATCTTCAAAGTATCAAAGAAGTCCACATTTGCGGCTGCCATTTTGATAAGATCCGGAGTCATTGTCGGTTTCCAATGAGAATACCTTAGAAAGGCCGAGAAATCGATACGATTATTTAGGAATTGAGTCAGCTCCATTTCAGTTGTTGTGTCGAGAGGATGCTGTGGTGCTGCATTTGTAAGCCAGAGTTGCTCCTGTACCGTGTCATCGATGATAAGAGATTCAGCAAATGTTGGTTCTGGCAAATTTAAATCTTCAACTTCCATATCATCGTGAGGTTCTTCTTCTAGCATTGACCCTGTGGGTTCTTCTTCTTGCGTAGACAAAGGAATTTTGTCTTTTTGCATATGTTCTACAAATTCATTGTGAGAATAAGTAGTAAAAACTGGTTCAGTAGATATACCTGTGTCAATTTGCTGAGTTTCTGGTACAGTAGACTCCACCGTCTTTTATGCGGTTTCAGCAACGATTTCTGCAGCTTCCTCAATGCCTTTCTCAGTTGCCTTATCACCTTCATCCTTATTTGACTCTGTGGCATTAGTACCCGTTTCGTCATTCTTATCACCCTTGTTGGTTCCATTACCGTCGTCATTATCATCATCATCATCCTCATCCTCATCTGTATCCTCGTCCTCATCTTCATCTTCATCCTTATCCTTTTCTTCCTCATCCTCTTCTTCCTCCTCATCTCCTTCCTTATCCTCTTCCTCATTTTGATCATTTTCACCATCATCCTCATCACCGTTACCCTCAATATCTTCCTCCTCTAGCTCGTCTTCATTGTTAGACTCAGAGTCGGTAGTATCTGTAGGGGTATCTTCAATAATTGCTTTGTTGAGATATTGTAGAACTTTTCGTTTATTTTTCGATTTATGAACCCCCATATTTAGCAGACGTGTCTATAACAATGTCATTAGTTGAAGGGTAGATAAACCATTAACGACAAAAGTTGGAAGCTGCTGATCAACATATGATTTGACTTCTCGTCAAATAATCTTGGTCATCTTCTCATCAATTGACCCAAGAAAGGCAGCATTCTCTTTGTCACGAGTTTTCTTCTCTCCAAGAAATGATTTGTGTTGTTCTTTAAGTTTAGACACTCTATCGGAAATTTTCTTAAGTGTAGGCTCATCAGGTTGCGGTTCCTTGAGAGGAGTGGTGAATCTTTCAGTCAATGTAGCTATTTGTTTAGCTTGAGCCTCTAGCTGTTATTGAAGAGACTGGATCAGTGGATCACTGACTGTGAGGAATGGATTGGAGGTGGATGATACTTGTTGTACTGATGGTGGAGGTGTAACCATAACTGTTAAAGTGGTGGTGGATGATACGGGTTGTTCAAGGATTGGTGATAGTGTAGATTCAGTGATTGGGGCGGTAGTTGATACAGGTTGTTCAACAGTTGATGACGGTGTAGATTCAGTGGTTGGGGTGGTAGATGATACCGGTTGTTCAACAAGTGCTGGTGTAATAGCTGGTGTTATGACTTCACTGATGACCGGGGTGGATAGTGGTGGAGTGGTGGTTGATGTAACAGTAGTTATAGGAACATCCACCATGTCTTCATTTGTCGATGGATCAGTATTTGTAACCTCGACACCCTCCCCTTCCAAAATAAGATATTTCATAACATCGTCAGAGTCGGAAGTAGACTTACTTTGAAGTTGAGTTTCTGGTATGAATGTTGCATGAGAATCGTCGTGTACCACCGTGTGAGTTGGTTCTGGTAAAGATGTGTTGATATTTACATCATGATACAACAAATTTGTCTCAGTGTTTGCACTGCTACCACCTTCTTCACTCTGCTCACGACTTTCAAAATGGAAGTTATCAGCATCTTCATAAGCATCTTCATCAGTAGGATCTTCATAAAATGCCATGTCAGCATCAGGATTACCAAATTCCTCTAAGTCCTCAAACAGTCTTGAGCCTGATCCTATGGAGGTTGCAAAAGCTTCCTCTCTGCTTTGTTGAAGAATAATACGCAGTCGTTTGGCTTCATAAATGGTTTGTTGAACTGGTTCATCTGAAGCAACACTAGCTTCTTTTACCTTTAGTTTGCTTTGCTTTCTTTGGACTTCTGAGTGGTACTTCCTCCGGTTCTTCCTCAGTATGGATCGTCTCATATTCATCATCATCTTCATCAACGATTTGCATTTTCCCTGTGCCTTTATCTTTAGAGAAAGCAGTCGATTGGCGCTTTGAGACTCTTTTCTTGCGTTCACCTTTTTGCTTCACTAAGGGAATTGAATTTGCTCGTCGAAACTGTGCGTCAATATCATTAAGAATCTCTTGATATTTATCACTTTCCTTGATTCCATCATTTATCATTGTTTCAGGTACTAGGGCAAGACGTAATGCATACTTTTTGGAATTAGTATCCGCATTCATTTGTAGAATCACATAGTCATCATCTTTTTTGTGGTAGAAGAAAGTCTCGCGAGTGTCAATGGTTGGGTCATTCTTTATAATGTGGTTGATGATGAGCTTGGTGAATCTTGGGAATGGAAGATGCACTGATTTCTTCTTGGTTCTAGTAAACTGATAACAAAATTCTTGCCAGAGAAGGAGTGCATAGTCTACTTTAGATGCCGTGTAAAGTCCCCAAAATATGTGAGCCTGAGGTGGTCTCATTGCGTCGGAGCCCCGAGTCTTGCCAGTAAGACATTTGACAATGATGGTGATAAGTCCTTTCCAAGGTTGCCCTATGTGTGATGTATTGAACTGGGATAGGTTGTGGATTTCACCTTCATAATTCATAGCACGAATGACTCGAAACAATTCATCGGTCTTTGGGTTAGCCACAAATTGTTCTCCTTGTGCCAACTTAGGAAATTTAAACAGTTGCCGAAAGATGCTCAAGTTAAGTACCATTGGCGTTTTGTTTAGTTGGAATAAGATAGTATTTTTAGAAAGTGTTGGAGTGTTCTAGAACTCGTGCATCTAGACTTCAGGAACAGAGGCAGTACATCTGAATGCATCTTTGATGGGTGAGATGTCAAGGATATCTGTGGCGATTTTGAAAGCTGGTAAAGACGGATCAAAATCCTCTTGTAATCGAGAGTTGTTCTCAGCATATGGTAGCCTGTCGCTGAGTGAAACAAGTTCGAGATCACGTTGTCGCTGTTGTTCTTCTGTGATCGACATCTTCCTGCTTTGCTGACATATATACAAATGATATACACTAAATATATATATCTTAAGTCTATGACAAGTTGAAGCATTTGTAGTAACACACGACGATTATTAGCACATTACATTTATGGAACAACAATAACTAGATCACGACACATGTCTATAGGTGCCACCTAACATTATGCTAGCAAGACAATCCTATTACTCATCACTACCTTATAGTGATAACATAATATTTAAAAGCTATCACAATAATACCAAGATTACACATTGCAAGCTTACAAGTCATCGGAATAATAATAGTCCTAAATCCATCGTAATCTTACAAACCATCGAAATCCTAAAATATCCATCGCAATGTTTAAAACATCGCAATCCTATCGCAATCTTACACCCCATCGCAATGTGAAACCATCGCAATCCTATCTCAATCATGTTATATCGCAATATATAAGTTCCATCGCAATAAGTTCATTTCCATCAGAATGTTTGAGAATTCATCGCAATATGTCCCCATCGCAATACCATTACAATGCCATCGCAATAATGCATCAGAATGCACCATCGCAATATGCCATCACAATGCGTCATAGTAATGACCCATCGCAATGAGCCATCGGAATGAACCATCGCAATAGCCCATCGCAATGAGCCATCGGAATGACTCATCGCAATGACAGGCATCGTAATGTGGTGTCGCAATGATCATTAGAATCCGTAACTGGGATTCGATCTCAACGTTGACTTCAAAATTCCTGGAGTTTGGCAACGTTTTAAACAAAACTGGGAAAGACCTTTGTGTATCCAGGCATTCTAAACATATCCCACTTGTCAATTTACATATTCATCGTAAAACTTAAAAACCCTAATTTTTGATTAAAGGTTGATTAACGGTTTGTTTGTGATGCAAAGTAAAGAGATATGTGATAATAATTAAAACATGATATAATACCTAGAAGGATGAACTGAGTGCAGGCAATCAAAACTCAAAGATGAAGGTGTTAACATAGGCGGGGAGAGTTTTTTTTGTGTGTTTGCGACGGAAAATAAACAGGAACGGGGAGGGGGGTAAAGTGTTTGACATGGTCAAACTTTTGTGCTATGTTTACACATGAAACCCCCACTTTGCAACGTTTTCAAAAGTGGCCCCCCAGTAGATAGTATTTGTTAAATGCATTAGGATTAAGCAAATAAACTTAACGAAGTACTAACCCGCTCACAAACACGAACACGTACACTTAACGCCGAATTTCAAATAGCCTATTCTTCAAGGTATATTCCACACAAGGCACACTCAGCATTTAATGATGGCGATTAACGCTTTATATTTTCTGAAAATCCTTTTTGAAGACCAATTTTAATTCCAAGAAGATTTAATATTTGATCCCCCTTAAACACGGACCAGTTTTCTATTTAAAGAGCTGTAGTCAATGATTTTAAAGCTGCAAATATCCATGAAGACATTTTCCGGTTAAGTGATTGGTTGGAACGATTCTGGTGGCAATAAGATTTCTCTTATTTTGACAAAAATAAGTGCACTGATACGTACACTAATTTGTGTTAGACCAAGTTATAAAGTAAACTTAGTCCCTTACAAGGTTTTAAAGTAGACCTTGCCCGAGAAAATTAATTCTCGTTGTGAGCCAACGTTTTCATAAGAAATACGTGACTTTAATTCGAAAAGCGGATTGCAGTCTGAAATAACTACAAGCCATGATGGGCATGTTTTAAAAACATGTACAACTTTTATACGGACTCTATTTATGGCTCCGTGTCAATTTTAATCGACATTTCTAAGGCCGTAAATATTACCGTACTAAAAGACATGCCCGTTTTGAAAATGAAAAAATATTTTTGGATTTTCTTGATTTTATATTTTTATGGATTTTGTATGTTTTATATTTTTTATGGTTTTTCTATGTTTTATATTTTTGTATTTTTCTTTTGGTGGTTTAAATTATACGATAATATACAAGGTCATGATCAAAGCATACTCTAGAATAGTTTACCATCACTATTCTTCAGATTCTTCTGCCAACTCCTTAAGTGTCGCTGGGGAGAATGATTTCATGCCTAGCTTTTCGATCAAAAACTCGATACGTCCTCGATCTAAGGCCTTTGTGAATATATCTTCCAGCTGATACTCAGTGTTGACGAAGTATAGTTCGATCACTCCATTTTCCACTTGCTCTTTGATGAAGTGGTAGCGTATGTCAATGTGCTTCGCCCGGGAATGTTGAACATAGTTGCAGCACAGAGCAATTGCACTTTTGTTATCACAGTACATCGGGATTTTGTTTAATCCAAGACCGTAGTCAATTAATTGTGATCTCATCCAAAGAATTTGAGCACAACAACCAGACATAGCAATGTATTCAGCCTCTGTACTTGATATCGCAACGCTTTTCTGCCTTTTTGATGCCCAACTAACAAGTCTATCTCCAAGAAGTTGCACACTGCCAGAAGTGCTACGTCTAGTATCTTAACACCCAACATAATCCGCATCTGCATATGAGATTAGTGCAATAGAAGAATCCTTCGGATACGACAGACCAAATTAAGTGTTCCTTTAAGATACCGAAAGATCCTTTTCACAACATGTAAGTGCTTTTCGATAGGCTGAGCCTGATACCGGGCACACATGCATATAGCAAATTGCAAATCAGGCCTGCTAGCAGTCAGATAGAGAAGGGTGCCGATCATTCCACGGTAAATGTAACACTCTCATTTTTCGTATCGGTACAGCGGAAGGGTCTTTCAGAGTGTTACGGGATAGCACAATAACTCCAATCATAGACAACACATAAAAATGGTTGTACAAGGTTTAACAAACATTCATTCGATAAAAAGGTTTAAAAGTGTACAACAGGTCCCAAATTATATAGGTCATTAAGTTTACAAAACACAGATCGAATGAACATTTTTAATATTAAGTGTGGGCCATCAGAGTCGATCTCCATCCGGATTACCTTCAAGCACCTGAGATAGAAAACATGCAAAAATCATATCAGCGAATGCCGAGTGAATTCATAGAGTTTAATGAAAACCGTTATATAAAACCATCATTTACATTCATTTAAAATCAGAACACAAGTATAATATCGGAAGTAAGTCCACATATTGCTAGTCAGGCAATATATAAATCAAGCATACATCTTAAACCGTCCATGAGACCGTAGTCTCTATATTACCATGATAGGTAATATATTCATCGTTAATAGAGTCGTTATCATATATAGGATACATTTTTATTTGGATTAGGATTATTATTAGCCGCATGACATTGTTACCTTACTGTGAAAACAGCGGGTCGCGAACCCGACAAACAATTTGCCCATCTAAGTTAGCGTGTCGTCACAAAAATCACGCTATGGAATCTTCTCATACATAAATTCGCTTACCAATCAATGTGGTACGACGGGGATCAACCGTCAAGGCGCGAACTGGGGTGATCGTCCCCAAATAGTACTATCAAATGCATAAGCGTCTACCAAAACCCGGTAGTTCACAATTCATGTTAATGGGACTTCAAGTGACATAACCTAACTACTAATAATCCTTTTAGTCTTGAATATAGGGTCATAGCATCATTCGGGTCCATATCATTTAGCATACAATCGGGACTACTTGTGTTCTATTTTTATAAAAATCTAGCATGTTATCTCCCTCACGGGTTTACAAATCATTTTATAAAACATTTAAAAGAGTGCGAGGCTATGAACTCACGTTGTTAATGAAAGGCGGATTATCGGCTACGGGCGTGCTTCGGTCACGGAAACCTATATAAATAATAATCGGTCTTAGACTCGGTCCAATGAATTTTATCAAAATAACAATATATATATATATATATATATGATTTTTGTACATATGATGATGATCAAGTGGGTTTATAAATCCTCGTTTACTCATTTTAGTGTTTACGTTTTGGTAACGTCTTACTAGTTAGCTAGTTTTAACTATTTATCCATTTTAAGTCCATTAATTCTTTTATAAGTTCTTTAACTTGTTTTTACCCATTTTATACCTATATGATCAGTATATATTCTTTTCATGTTGGGCCCAAATGGTTTAAGCCCAAATAATTCTTTTTACAAGTATTTATCTTATTAAGTCCAATTATTAGTCTAATAGGTTTAGTTAGCTCGTAAATGTCCGTAATTCTTATAGTTCGGGTTTTATCGGTTTTTAATTGTCTTACTTACTTATACATCAGTATATAACTTTTATAAACTTTACATTAGACGGGTTTGGTCGTCTAAGTTTTATTTGGCGAAAAACGTTAATTTCACGGCGATAGCCGAAAAAGTCGTAAAAAATCAAGTTTATAGTTTTTATTACTTATGAATATTATTTTACCACCATTTATATAATTTACCCATTTAATTAACCTTTTATACATTTATATAAATAAGTTTTATAAGTTAGTGGGTTTATATTTTACATTTTATACATTATAAAGTGAGTGCTTATATAATAATAATAAACATTATTTCCAAAATCTGATTTTTAACTTCACATTCACCATTTTTATCATATCTAGAGTTCTACAATGACTTAGAAGCTCATTTTTGGATGACAACTTCTTCATAATATGTGCTACATATAACTTAGTTATAGCTACTGCCCATTTTGAGTGTAAGTTGCCTTAACAGTCCCTACAAAACTGCTTATTCAGATTGTACCACCTAACTTGTTTTGATCATATCGCACTCATTATTTTGATTCCATTGCATGGCCAACTCTCACATGTGTATAACATCATCTACTTACTGTAAATAGATCAAACCATGCATTTTTATCAGTTCATCATTTAGTTATCTACTGTTTTTATACAGCCAACTAATTAGTCATGATTTTAGCTTCATTTCTTATGGTTATCATCATTTTTAAGCATGTTTATCAACACTTGATCCCCACAAAAAATTTTTATCATCATATATACATCATATACATATACAAAATGAAAGAAAATACATTTGTTCTTTACAAAATAATAAGAGAAAAATGTATAGGATGATCTTCTTTACCAATCCAAGTGGATTTCTTGTTTTAGGAAGGCAAGAACTTGATGAACACAACAAGTATCTCCAAGACCATCAAATATCAAGATTATATGTTGGAAAATCAGCCCTAGGACACAAGCAAATCACCTCCAAAGTTGGTTATATGGCTACCAAATGATCAAGGCTTCAAGGAAACACCTTAATAGGACTAGTAAACATGTGGTTTGTAGCTAGAAAAGATCAATGAGGGAGTTTGTTGCTTGATTTGGGACGGAACAAGGGTGGAGTAGAGAGAGTTTTAGAGTGGATTGCATGGATGAAATGGTTAGAATGAAACCATTTGCTAGTTTTGTGCTAAGTGGGAAATGTGTTGGCTTAAAGTGTAAGCATAAGCTTACACTTGTGTAAACAAGTTAAAACTTGATGCCACCTATGTGTGGTGTGTCATCTTGCCGTCCCATATAAGCTAGTGGGATGGGGCAAAGTGTTTTGTCCCATCTCACTAGTTTACAGGTATTTCTCGATTCTAGTTTTCTCGATTTGCGTGCCCTCGGGTCGTTTTACGAAAAACGTTTTTATAAATTATGAATCACCGTCACAAAACGAATCCAATAAAAATTGTCTCATCAAAAACGGAGTTCAAAAACGTAAATACGTAATCCTAAGGTTTTCAGTTTGGTCGTAAAAGACGCCAAATTATGCACGTAAGCCCAAATTTAAATCCGTAAATTGTGAGTTCGTCAACCTACACAAAAATAAGTTTCAAAATATTATACGAGAAAATATTTCACTACCTGAAAATGTTAGATTTGTCACAGCTTTTCCTCCTAAAAGGGATCAACGTCCTCGTGATCCATTTCATTTGGATGTCCGTTTCTTATTGAAATCGAAGAGGTGCGGATATTTCTTCCACATTTCATCCTCTCGTTCCCAAGTATACTCCGGTCCATGCTTTGAATTCCATCGGATCTTGACAATAGGTATCCGACTTTGTTTCAGTTGCTTTACCTCACGGTCCATAACTTCTACGGGCTCTTCGATAAAATGCAACTTCCCATCTATTCGAACCTTACCTAACGGAATTTTCTCATCACTCACTGCTAGACATTTCTTCAGATTAGATACATGGAATGTGTTGTGAACACCATGAAGTTCTGGGGGTAACTCTAGTTTGTAAGCCACCGGACCTACTCTAGATAAAATCTTAAAGGGTCCAATATAACGGGGATTCAATTTTCCTCGCTTTCCAAATCTTATAACGCCTTTCCATGGCGATACTTTCAACATTATTCGGTCACCCACTTCAAACTCCATTGGCTTCCGCCGCACATCCGCGTAACTTTTCTGTCTACTTCGGGCAGTCAACAACCTCTTCTTAATCTGAACTATCATCTCCGTAGTCTCCCGGATCAATTCCGGTCCCGTGAGCTGGGTATCCCCAACTTCACTCCAACAAACAAGAGATCTACACTTCCTACCATACAAAGCTTCAAATGGTGCAGCCTTAATACTAGAATGGTAACTATTGTTATACGAAAACTCTGCTAATGACAAATGTTTATCCCAATTCTTACCAAAGTCTAACACACAAGCTCTCAACATATCTTCCAGTGTTTGTATCGTCCTTTCACTCTGCCCATCAGTCTGGGGGTGATAAGCAGTGCTTATATCGAGATTCGTTCCCAAAGATCTTTGGAGAGATTTCCAAAAATTCGATGCGAATCTAGGATCTCGATCTGAAATGATTGATACAGGCACTCCATGCTTGCATACAACATTATCAAGGTATATTCGAGTCAGCTTCTCCAGTGAGAACTGCTCCTTAACCGGAATGAAGTGTGCTGATTTGGTCAGTCTATCGATAATAACCCAAATCGAATTGTTTCCAGATGATGTTCTAGGAAGCTTGGTGATAAAGTCCATTGTAATTCGCTCCCACTTCCATTCAGGAATCTTTGGTTGTTGAAGTAGTCCTGATGGCTTTTGATGTTCAGCTTTAACTCTAGCACAAGTCAAGCATTGAAGAACATACATAGCTATGTCAGCTTTCATATTCGGCCACCAATACAACTTCTTCAAATCATGGTACATCTTATCAGATCCCGGATGAATGGAATACTTAGATTTATGGGATTCTAACATAATCAAATCTCTTAATCCTCCAAACTTAGGTATCCACATACGACCTCTTAAGCATTTCACTCCATCAGCTCTAACCTCTAAAGGATCTCCTTCTCCTCGAAACCCTTCATTAACAAAATTCTCCTTCTTACAAGCTTCTATTTGCGCATTTCTAATTTGCTCAAGCAAATTATTGTGCACGGTCAAGACTAGAGAACGCACCCTGATAGGCTCTCTATCTTTCCTACTCAACGCATCAGCAATAACATTGGCTTTTCCTGGGTGATACTTTATATCACAATCATAATCACTTAACAACTCTATCCATCTTCGTTGCCTCATGTTCAATTCCTTCTGGTCGAGAATATACTGTAGGCTTTTGTGATCGGTGAATACCGTACACTTGGTGCCATACAGATAATGTCTCCACAACCTAAGAGCAAAGACCACAGCTCCTAACTCAAGATCATGAGTAGTATAATTCTCCTCACTCTTCCTTAATTTCCTAGAAGCATAAGCTATCACTTTCTCTCTCTGCATCAAAACAGCTCCATAACCTCTAAGAGATGCATCACAATACACTACAAAATCTTCACTCCCTTCGGGTAATGATAAGATTGGCGCACTACATAATTTTTGCTTCAATGTCTGAAATGCTCCATCTTCATCACTTCCCCAAACGAAAGGTTTATTCTTCTGAGTAAGCTTAGTCAAGGGTTTAGCTATCAAAGAAAATTCTTTAATGAATCGCCTATACTAGCCAGCTAATCCTAAGAACTGTCGCACTTCCGTTGGCGTTGTCGGTGCAGACCAATTCTTAATAGCTTCAACCTTTGCAGGATCAACATGAATTCCATCTCTGTTAATCACATGACCAAGAAATTGCACAGAATCCAACCAGAAATCACACTTCGAAAACTTAGCATACAACCTTTCATCCTTCAACAACTTCAAAACAATCCTCAAATGTTCTCTATGCTCATCTTCATTCTTAGAATAGATTAGAATATCGTCAATAAACACAATCACAAATTTATCCAAGTAGGGCTTGCACACTCGATTCATTAAATCCATGAAAACCGCAGGTGCGTTAGTTAACCCAAATGGCATTACTTGAAATTTATAGTGTCCATAACGAGTTCTAAATGCAGTTATAGGAATATCTTCTTCACGGACGCGAAGTTGGTGATATCCTGACCGCAAATCTATCTTAGAATACACACTAGATCCTTGCAGTTGATCAAACAAATCATCAATCCTAGGTAAAGGATATCGATTTTTAATTGTCAACTTATTCAGTTCCCTATAATCAATGCACATACGAAAAGATCCATCCTTCTTCTTAACGAACAAGACTGGAGCTCCCCAAGGCGACGAGCTCGGTCGAATAAAACCTTTATCAGACAACTCCTTAAGTTGCTCAGATAACTCCTTTAATTCAGAAGGGGCTAATCGGTAAGGCGCACGTGCCACCGGTGCAGCACCAGGAATTAAATCGATTCGAAACTCTACTTGCCTTATCGGTGGAAGTCCTGGTAAATCATTAGGAAATACCTCAGGAAATTCACAAATAATAGGTACATCTTCCAATCGTTTCTCCCTAGACTCATTCCCGGTCACTTGAGCTAAGAATAACTCACAACTGTTCCTGATGTACTTTTGGACTTTAATACATGAAACGATTTTCAAACGGGATTTACCTCGACTACCATCAATTACTAACGTCCTATTCCTAAGAGGAATCTTAACCTTCTTCTCTCCACATAAAATAGTAGCATTATTCAATGACAACCAATCCATACCAATAATAATATCTAAACTACCTAATTCTATCAACATCAAATCAATCGGAAAGGAATGGTTCAAGAGATTTAGAGAGCATCCTTCTAATAGCTTATTAGTTTTCACTAATTTACCATCAGCCAATTCCACCTCGTAACTGGTACTTATCTCAACAGGTTCAATATCAATAAGGGCACTAAATTTAGTGGATACAAAGCTCCTATCGGCACCCGAATCGAATAAAGCAACAGCATAATGATTGTTGAGTAAAAACGTACCGGTAACGACATTCGGATCCTCTTTCTTCACCTCAATTGTTCCAAGTTGGTAGATACCACCCTGGGGGTTTCTTCCAGGTACAATCGCTTTCAACTTGGGGCATTCCGATTTCCTATGACCTTCTTCATTACAGTTGAAGCAAATCGTTCCCTTCTTACACCTTTCAACCTTGTGTCCAAGCTTTCCGCAATTTCGGCACTTCCAGCAGTCGCCAGGATGCCTCTTGTTGCCACACTTAGGACATCTATCATCGTTGCGCGGTGTATTGTTGGTAAGAGCATTTGCATTCCCCTTTCTCTTGTTCTGACGGCGATTGAAATTCTTCCTATTATCACCTCTATCTACACGATCACCGTCTCCCTTTCTTTTCTCACCTACACGGGCTTCATCTTCCTTATCCTGAATTATCTGTCCAATGAGTTGGTAAGCCATTTGAACAACATCATCAATGGTCAGTGGCTTCGATGATGTTACGTCCCCCCGGATATTCCTGGTCAACCCTTTCACATATTGCTCAATTCGGATCTCTTCGGGTTCAACCAATCGAGGACATAGCAAGGCCAACTCATGGAATCGATTCGTGTAACTATCAATGTCCACACCTTTCATTCTTAGATGAATCAACTCTTGTTCTTACCTAATGATCACACTACGAGGACAAAACTCCATAGTCATCCACTTCTTAATTTCAGCCCAAGGAGTAGCATTAGCAGCATCAAGACCCATGAAAGCAATTCTCCCGTTCCACCAAGTCAACGCACGACCTTTAAGAGTAGCCATAGCAAAAGTCACCTTATCTTCCTCCTTACACTTACTAATCCTAAACACCGATTCAATCTTCTCGATCCACTGGCTTAGTCCTACAACACCTTCTGTTCCATTAAAAGGTAGAGGTTCACACTTCATGAACGTCACATAAGTACATCCACCAACTTCAGGTGCATTCGTTCCAAGTCATCCTATATTTCCTACAGCATTAGCATTCACATTATTAGCATTCACATTCACATTAGTACCGCCAATTCCACTACCGCCAGCTCCCCTACCGCCAGCTCCACTACCGCCAGCTCCACTACCGCCAGCTCCACTACTGCCAGCTTCATTTCTAGCATTTGCCATAAATTCAGTCATAGATGCGGTAACTTGCTCCGTAATAATCCTACGTACATCATCCTCAGTCACAGCCTTCTTGGGCGGCATAGTTCTATAATTCCACAATTTCAAAGTATTAAGCATTCATCCAACAAAGGATTCATATGATATGGATCGAATTCATAATCAAGATACAAATAAGGCACAATATGGAATTCAAGACAAGATACATATTTCATTCAATCTGAAACAAAAGTATTGTCTTAGTACATCCATATCAAAGTTCTAACACTATATACACTCAAAATTCGTGCCAAGCCTACAACTAACAAGTCGGTTCAGTCAAAGCTACAAGCACAAAAGATATAAAGGTCACTACTAAATACAGACTGGTCTACTGAGAACCGCCAGATGGTCCATCATCCATCGTCTTCTGGATCTTCGCCGGACGATCACTAGACTCATCTTCAGCTGGGCGCTTACGGATTACTCCTCTTTCAATCATGTCGGCATAAAATCTACTGTTCCATCCCACGGATATATTCAACTCCTTTTCAGCTTTCTCACGCATCGCACGAGCCACACTCAACTGAATCTCCATAGAATTCACCTTTTTCTTCATTGCAGCATACTCACCACTTTCCAACACTGACAACCTCCTAAAAGCCTTATTCAACCCACGTTCTACATCACTAAAATCTAGACTAAGAAATTCCCGCTCTTTCTCGCCAACCTTTGTCTTCGACTCCAAATAAGCAACCTGAGTCTGAACAACACCTAATCCAACCTCTGTCACACAACTCTTAACACGGGAATCATCTAGATCACGTCTCAAGGCCCATGGTGCAAGACCATCAATATGAGTAGCCTCTCGAGTACTAGACGACTCTCCTAACTCACGTCTACGAGTATCAATACCATCAGTACCGTCAGGTGCATCGTCATCCTCATCCTCCTCTGATTCAGAATCAGATTCAGACGATTCAGACATTTCGTCCCTAGGTAACTCATCCTCAGAATCAGACAAACAAACTGGTGGGGGCAAAGGCTCGCCCTCTGGAACATCATACGGATAAATAAGCTCAGCTTCCTCATCGTCATCAACCTCAACATCTATACCTACATCTTCCTCGACATCCTCGTCGTCAATCTCATCATCTAACTCATCTAACCCAATCTCATCCTCATTCTCAATATCAGCATTCTCAATCTCCACATTCTCATTACCCACATTCTCAATATCCACATTCTCATTACCTACATTCTCAATATCCACATTCTCATTACCCACATTCTCAATCTCATTCTCTACTAAGTCAACTTGAGGGGCAATTTGATCTCCTAGTCCTAACTCGGGCTCGGGATCCTCAAATGGTTCCTCCTCGTCATCAATATCAAAATCTACTAAGTCTAAATAAGGATCATCTTCTATATTAGGTTCGGGAATAGCATGGTTTTCTACAGGAATATTAGGGTCAGCCATGACAATCTGCATTTATATATATATCTCGTATTAGGATAACATACTAGTTAAACAATTACATAATGAAATCACGATATATACATATATATAAATTATATTATATATATCAAAATATATATCTTCTCAATAGGGCTTGTTGGTAACGTCGGAGATCTCTGGCACCGTTATAGTCAAAAGATTTTTCAAATATTTTCTCAAATGTTCATTGTCAAAAGATTTTGAAAAGTTTTGTTCAAAACCTTGGTTTTTAAAATCTTTTGTTCTCTACAACGAGAGCTCTGGTACCAAACTGTAACACTCTCATTTTTCGTATCGGTACAGTGGAAGGGTCTTTCAGAGTGTTACGAGATAGCACAATAACTCCAATCATAGACAACACATAAAAATGGTTGTACAAGGTTTAACAAACATTCATTCGATAAAAAGGTTTAAAAGTGTACAACAGGTCCCAAATTATACAGGTCATTAAGTTTACAAAACACAGATCGAATGAACATTTTTAATATTAAGTGTGGGCCATCAGAGTCGATCTCCATCCGGATTACCTTCAAGCACCTGAGATAGAAAACATGCAAAAATCATATCAGCGAATGCCGAGTGAATTCATAGAGTTTAATGAAAACCGTTATATAAAACAATCATTTACATTCATTTAAAATCAGAACACAAGTATAATATCGGAAGTAAGTCCACATATTGCTAGTCAGGCAATATATAAATCAAGCATACATCTTAAACCGTCCATGAGACCGTAGTCTCTATATTACCATGATAGGTAATATATTCATCGTTAATAGCGTCGTTATCATATATAGGATACATTTTTATTTGGATTAGGATTATTATTAGCCGCATGACATTGTTACCTTACTATGAAAACAGCGGGCCGCGAACCCGACAAACAATTTGCCCATCTAAGTTAGCGTGTCGTCACAAAAATCACGCTATGGAATCTTCTCATACATAAATTCGCTTACCAATCAATGTGGTACGACGGGGATCAACCGTCAAGGCGCGAACTGGGGTGATCGTCCCCAAATAGTACTATCAAATGCATAAGCGTCTACCAAAACCCGGTAGTTCACAATTCAGGCTAATGGGACTTCAAGTGACATAACCTAACTACTAATAATCCTTTTAGTCTTGAATATAGGGTCATAGCATCATTCGGGTCCATATCATTTAGCATACAATCGGGACTACCTGTGTTCTATTTTTATAAAAATCTAGCATGTTATCTCCCTCGCGGGTTTACAAATCATTTTATAAAACATTTAAAAGAGTGCGAGGCTATGAACTCACGTTGTTAATGAAAGGCGGATTATCGGCTACGGGCGTGCTTCGGTCACGGAAACCTATATAAATAATAATCGGTCTTAGACTCGGTCCAATGACTTTTATCAAAATAACAATATATATATATATAGGATTTTTGTACATATGATGATGATCAAGTGGGTTTATAAATCCTCGTTTACTCATTTTAGTGTTTACGTTTTGGTAACGTCTTACTAGTTAGCTAGTTTTAACTATTTATCCATTTTAAGTCCATTAATTCTTTTATAAGTTCTTTAACTTGTTTTTACCCATTTTATACCTATATGATCAGTATATATTCTTTTCATGTTGGGCCCAAATGGTTTAAGCCCAAATAATTCTTTTTACAAGTATTTATCTTATTAAGTCCAATTATTAGTCTAATAGGTTTAGTTAGCTCGTAAACGTCCGTAATTCTTATAGTTCGGGTTTTATCGGTTTTTAATTGTCTTAGTTACTTATACATCAGTATATAAATTTTATAAACTTTACATTAGACGGTTTGGTCGTCTAAGTTTTATTTGGCGAAAAACGTTAATTTCACGGCGATAGCCGAAAAAGTCGTAAAAAATCAAGTTTATAGTTTTTATTACTTATGAATATTATTTTACCTCCATTTATATAATTTACCCATTTAATTAACCTTTTATATATTTATATAAATAAGTTTTATAAGTTAGTGAGTTTATATTTTACATTTTATACATTATAAAGTGAGTGCTTATATAATAATAATAAACATTATTTCCAAAATCTGATTTTTAACTTCACATTCACCATTTTTATCATATCTAGAGTTCTACAATGACTTAGAAGCTCATTTTTGGATGACAACTTCTTCATAATATGTGCTACATATAACTTAGTTATAGCTACTGCCCATTTTGAGTCTAAGTTGCCTTAACAGTCCCTACAAAACTGCTTATTCAGATTGTACCACCTAACTTGTTTTGATCATATCTCACTCATTATTTTGATTCCATTGCATGGCCAACTCTCACATGTGTATAACATCATCTACTTACTGTAAATAGATCAAACCATGCATTTTTATCAGTTCATCATTTAGTTATCTACTGTTTTTATACAGCCAACTAATTAGTCATGATTTTAGCTTCATTTCTTATGGTTATCATCATTTTTAAGCATGTTTATCAACACTTGATCCCCACACAACATTTTTATCATCATATATACATCATATACATATACAAAATGAAAGAAAATACATTTGTTCTTTACAAAATAATAAGAGAAAAATATAGAGGATGATCTTCTTTACCAATCTAAGTGGATTTCTTGTTTTAGGAAGGCAAGAACTTGATGAACACAACAAGTATCTCCAAGACCATCAAATATCAAGATTATATGTTGGAAAATCAGCCCTAGGACACAAGCAAATCACCTCCAAAGTTGGTTATATGGCCACCAAATGATCAAGGCTTCAAGGAAACACCTTAATAGGACTAGTAAACATGTGGTTTGTAGCTAGAAAAGATCAATGAGGGTGTTTGTTGCTTGATTTGGGACGGCACAAGGGTGGAGTAGAGAGAGTTTTAGAGTGGATTGAATGGATGAAATGGTTAGAATGAAACCATTTGCTAGTTTTGTGCTAAGTGGGAAATGTGTTGGCTTAAAGTGTAAGCATAAGCTTACACTTGTGTAAACAAGTTAAAACTTGATGCCACCTATGTGTGGTGTGTCATCTTGCCGTCCCATATAAGCTAGTGGGATGGGGCAAAGTGTTTTGTCCCATCTCACTAGTTTACGGGTATTTCTCGATTCTAGTTTTCAAAAACGTTTTTATAAATTATGAATCACCGTCACAAAACGAATCCAATAAAAATTGTCTCATCAAAAACGGAGTTCAAAAACGTAAATACGTAATCCTAAGGTTTCCGGTTTAGTCGTAAAAGACGCCAAATTATGCACGTAAGCCCAAATTTAAATCCGTAAATTGTGAGTTCGTCAACCAACACAAAAATAAGTTTCAAAATATTATACGAGAAAATATTTCACTACCTGAAAATGTTAGATTTTTCACAGTAAAGTTTAGGATTGACAGCTATCCCTTACTTATCTTCATCTAACTTGGATCTCTCCACCATTGGAGTATCCACGGGGTCACAGTTTTCAAAATGATACTTCTTTAATGATTCAAGAGCAAATTTGGATTGATTAATGAAGATGCCTCTGGGATTCTGAGAAATTTGCAACCCTAAGAAAAATGAAATTTTTCCCATCATCGACATCTTAAAACGTGTGGACACAATTTTTTCAAAATGGTTAGACAATCGTTGATTAGTAGCAGAAAATGTTATATCATCAACATAAATTTGTACCAGTATCATGTCGTTGTCCTCCTTGAGAATAAATAATGTTGGGTCCACTTTGCCTTTGGAGAAGCCTTTCGAGATGAGATACGACGATAGGAGATCGTACCACGCGCGTGGAGCTTGTTTCAACCCATAGAGAGCGTTCTTGAGCTTGTACACGTGATTAGGATACTCCGAGTTGACGAATCCATTCGGCTGGCTTACGTAGACATCTTCCCTTAATTCACCATTGAGAAATGCCGTCTTAACATCCATTTGGTAGACGACCATGTTCATGTGAGCAGCATAAGCAAGGAATAGTCTAATTGCCTCCAATCGTGCAACAGGAGCAAAGGATTCTTCAAAGTCAATACCTAAAGCTTGTTTGTAACCTCTAGTAACCAATCTAGCTTTGTTCTTCAGCACTCCACCTAACTCATCGAGTTTAACCTTATATACCTACAACAATGTAAGGATTTCAACGTTGCTGGGTAAAGGAACTAATTCCCACACTTCAAGACGTTGAAATTCATTAAGTTCTTTGTTGGAAATACGTTTTACGTATTAAGAAGGATCGGTCACTCCAACGATAATCCATGTAATAGCTCGTAGTTTAGTTAACTTTATTTGTTTAATAAACAAGAACAAGCCTAGCCTACAACATGTGTAGGCCGGCCAAAATGTAAGCCCAAGCCCATGACAAGGGCTTGGGTATATAAACCCTCTCCTTTGATGGAGAGGGTGGTGTGGTTTCATATTTTTCATATAGTATTCTTACTTTCTCTCTCTAGCTTTGTGTGAAATCCACCATCTCTCTATCTCTTTCTCTCTCTAAAAACATAAGCAAGATTTACAATCCTACAAATGGTATCAAGAGCCATGGGATGATTGTATTGTTCATGTGTTTGTGTTCTTGATTCATACGCCATTTTTGATCCATTTTCACACGTCCAAATTTTTTTTTTGTGTTTTTGATGGTTTTTTTCTTGATACAAATCTTCTACATAGTTGTGGTAGGGATTTGGTATAGTTACTTTGGCTAAAAACACAAAATTTTTGGGTGTTTTGATCATTTTTTGGCTTAAAATCACAAATTGGTTGAGTTTTGTCCGAGAAAAGTGGAAATTATTCCGATCTGGTCATCGGAAAGGGGTTTATAGTACATTCCGATCAGTGTAATCGGAATAGGGTTTAGGTATTCCGATCACAGCATTCCGATTGGTATTCAGATTGGTATTCCGATTGGTATTCAGATTGGTATTCAGATTGGTATTCAGATTTGGTATTCCGATCACAGCATTCCGATTGGTATTCAGATTGGTATTCCGATCACAGCATTCCGATTGGTATTCAGATTGGTATTCCGATCACAGCATTCCAATTGGTATTCAGATTGGTATTCAGATTAAATATTCCGATTAGGTTTTCCGATAACTCATTCCGATCATCATTCCGATCATTATTCCGATCACTATGCCGATAACAAAATTATTCCTTAAAAGTTTGTAAATCTTAACTTATTAAAATGGAGTACACATCTCTTACGGATAAGTCCATCCTCTCGGGTACGGATAATCGTCCACCAATGTTGGTGAAGACTATGTATGAGGAATGGGCTTCCCGAATGGAACTTTATATGTTGAACAAGGAGAATGGACATCTCATTTGGCCATCAGTGCTCAATGAACCATTAGATTATGGTACTGTGACGGAAGGTACAACTACTCGTCCTCGCACAACGGGTGAATTGACTGGAGATATGAAGATTCAAGACAAATGTGATAAGTATGCTACAAACATCATTCTCCAAGCCCTTCCTCCAGATGTCTACAAACTCGTCAGTAAACATAAAGTTGCCAAAGAGTTATGGGATAGAATTCGTGTTCTAATGCAAGGCACCTCGTTAACTAAACAAGAACGAGAGTGTAAGCTTTATGATACTTTTGATAAGTTTGCCTATGTGCCAGGGGAGACTCTCAATGATTACTATCTGAGATTTACCCTATTGTTGAATGAGCTCAATATCTATGGCATGACAATTCCTACCTTTCAACTGAACACCAAGTATTTAAACACTCTTCCTTCAGAATGGAAAAAATACGTGACGGATGTTAAATTGGCTAAGGACTTGCATAACACCAATGTGGATCAACTTCAAGCCTTTCTTCAACAACACGAATGCCATGTGATCGAGGCTCTGTTGTCTACACCTCAAGTTCATGATCCACTTGCAATGTATGCCTCTCAACAAAACATGGCTTATACTTATCAACAACCATCATACTTGCAGCAACCACCACCACACACCTATCAGCAACCATCCTATCAACCACCAGTGATGCCACAGCAAGCATTTCAACAAGGTGTTCATCAACAATCTTTTCCGCAGCAACCATCATATCAGACATCACCATCACAAGCCAACACTTCTCCAATGGGCTATACTCCTCAGCAAGGATATTTTCCAATAGAGGCACAACCAGCACAAGCTTTTTACTCTAATGAACTTCCACCAATCCAAGCACCGGTCTTTACTCCAAATGATACGCCAGCTGATGTTCTAAACCATCTCACAGCCTACTTGTCAAAACTTAAGCAACTAGAGGATTTCCACCAACAAACAATCAGCTCCGCACCTCTTCAAATCCTCGACAACAAGCCACTGTTCAAGATGGCCAAGTGACGGTGCAACCTATTCAGGGAAGGCAAAATTCATATGGACCTCCTACAAGGTCTGGGAACAATCAAGCTGTGAATTCTCAAGCTAATGGAAATGGAAGTCCTAGTGGTCCTAAAAAGGTTGTGACTTGCTACAATTGCCGAGGACAAGGTCATATGGCTAGGGAATGCACTCAGCCGAAAAGGAGGAGGGATGATGCATGGTTTCGTGAGAAGATGTATTTGGTTGATGCTCAGTCTAAGGGGAAGATTTTGGATTCAGAGGAGTAGGAATTTCTTGCAGACCCAGGGGTAGCAGATACTGAAGGCATTGCATTCGTTTCTACTTCTAATGCAGCTTATCAAGCGGAAGATCTTGATGCATACGATTTGGATTGTGATGACATTCACTCTGCCCAAGCTGCTCTCGTTTCTAATCTCTCTCACTACGGTTCTGATGTCATCAGTGAGGTACCAACCACATCTAATAATATTGATGATAACCAACATCAAGTTGTACATGAAAATGACAACCTCGAACAGCATTCGGAAACTAGTAACTCAAATGATGTGGTACCCAATCCTACACATTTGAGTGAACCTCAACCAAATGCTACGACGGGTATGGCATCTTATGCTCAACATGATTTGGTCATGGTGCCTAAACATATAATTGATCAAATGCATATGGCCCTAAGACAATCCGTAGATACGAATTCCACCCTAACTGCTGAGCTTGCGTTGCATAAAAAAAGGTCAAAACTTTTGAAATGGTCCCTCAAGAAGAGAAAATAACATGTTCTGAATTTGACCAATTTCGTTTTGAAAAGATTGAACACTTGAAAGAAATAGAATCATTAAAAGCTAATCTTTCCAATGAATTAAAAGAAAAAGAGTCGGTTGTCAATGATTTTCAGAAACTTAAAATGGATTTCGAAACTCTCGAGTCTAAAAAGGTTGAATCGGAAATTAATGCTACCAAACTTCTTAAATTCAAAGAACAACAGCTTTTAAAACAATACTCTTCCACAGAAAAGGTTCATTTTTTAACTAAATCATTTAAAGAACTCGAACTTAAACGTCTTCAAGATTTACCACCTAATCCCGGTTATGCAAAACAAGCTCAGGAATATATTCCCGGTCTTTATGATATGACCATAATTGGAAAATCGAAAGAAGCACCTTTTGTTCGTAGTACTGAGGAGACACAATCACTTGGGGATGAAACTCATTCTAAAATGCCTTCAAAATTCCATACAATTGATTATGATCAACATAACAAAGATCAATTTTCGAAAAAGACACGCATTCGCTTACAAAATGAATTAGCAGAATTAACAGTTCTTGTGCCCCAAAGTTTGTCAAATGAAAACCTTCCTAGTACGTCTCCTACACTCGTCAAAAAGGATTTAACGAGGTTAATTCCACCGGTAAGTAAGGCGTCCGTTAACTTAAATACGGTTCACCAACACTTAGCCGATTTTGACAAGGTCATTTTGGAACGTACGACGGCCACGACCATAACGGAAGGTGAATGGAACTTTGAGCACACTAGAGCTGCATTTCGAGATGAAATTGTTCCGTTTGTAAAGAATGTTAAAGCTTGTCTTCGTAATATTGATCAAGATTTGTTTTTGGAAATAGAAGAAGTTAGACGTGTTTTCAATGAAATGGAAGATGCTTATGAAAACAGTTTACTTGAAATAGAACGGGTTTCACGCCATAATGATCTGCTTCTGAATCAAGTGATGTCTCATGATATAGTTTATGTCTGTGTGAATACAAGTGTTGATAATGATTCTATTGTGCATAATGTTGAATCTGTGGATAATGTGGTAGATAGTACTTGTCACGAATCTGACGCTGAATTTTTAAAGCTTCAAGATTCATATTCTTCGCTTTCAAAACGTTTTGATGAGATTCAAACACATTGTATTTCGCTTGAATGCAAGCAACAATTTATTCAACAAAATCTTTGACACGTCATTCGAAGGTGTTAATATCGATGATGCAAATTTTGAAAAGAATTTTCGATTGAATTTACAATCAAAGCAGCGTCAGCCAAGTGACAAGGTTGCTAAGTCTTTGCCGATAGCCATAGAGAAATCTAAGGAGAATAACTGTGTGAACGTACTTGAGGCCGCTGAGAATCTTAAACTTGATCTAGATAATCGAGTTTCCAAGATTTTGTCCAAAGTTGATAACTTAAAACAGAAAAATACACGACTCTTCGATTCAGTAAAGCCCGCATGTGCTAATACCACTGCACAGAATCAATCATTGATTGAACAATTGAATCGAAAGTCGGTGGAAATATCTGATTTGAGGGAACAAATTTGTGATAAGAATCTGGTCTTGGCTGAGTTAAAGGAAACACTTCGTACTCTAAAAGGTAAGAATGTTGTGGATAATGCAGCCACTGTCTCAGCAGCATCCTCTAGTGCAATCAAAAGGAACCTAATAGCCGTCACACCACTTAACAAGGGCCCTAAGACTAAACCATCTCAAACTTTGGTCACTAAAGATAAGGCGGAATCAAAACCAGCTTCTAATATTCCCGTGTTGCCTTCTACAGGAGTAAGCACCACTACTAAGGCTCAAAGATCTAAGCTTAAAAGAAACAAGAAGAATGATAGGATCTTGCCCCCATCTAGTAGTCAAGTGAAGAAGAAAGTAGAAGTCCATCCTAGGAATGTTACTTCTGTTTTGAATAAAAAGAATCATGTAGCTAAACCTAAAGGCTCTGCGGTTGTGCAGCGTTCTAAGCCTAGTGTGAATTCTAATTTGAAATGTTGGAATTGCAATGAATGTATGTTTTCTAGTCATCATGATTCTTGTCTTATCGACCATGTGAATGAGATGTATGCCCGGAAACATGGATTAGAATGGAAACCGACTGGGAAAGTGTTAACCCAAGTTGGTTGGATGTGGCGCCCCACTGGTAGAACTTTCACTATAGTAGGAAATACGTGCCCTTTGACTAGGATCACTCCCACTAAAGCGAAGAAAGCGTGCCCTTTAACTAGGAGTACCAAGACTACCAAGACACAAGCGTGTCCTTTAACTAGGAACACCAACACTACTGTAGGAACAAAGTGCCCTTTAACTAGGTCTACTCCCACTGTAGTGCTCGCGGATAATCCAAAACCTAAGAAAGTTGGAACAGTAAAACCTGTTAGTGCTAAGACTCACATTAGAAAATGCAGGAAATCTAAGGATCTCAAAAATGTTAGCAATTCTGATAATTCTATATCTATATCTGCTAACACTCCGGAACCAATAGTTTCCAATGCATTGTCTACTGTTGTTATTGAAAACAGGTGGTCCAAATTGTTCTCTGGTATTTGGACTCTGGTTGCTCCAAGCATATGACCGGAGATCGCTCTCAGCTCAGAAATTTCGTCAGCAAGTTTCTTGGTACGGTTAGATTTGGAAATGATCATATTGGAAAGATAATGGGTTATGGTGAATATCATATTGGGAATGTTATAATTTCAAGAGTGTATTACGTGGAAGGTCATGGTCACAACTTATTTTCTGTGGGACAATTTTGTGATGCAAACCTAGAAGTTGCTTTTCGAGAGCATACCTGCTTCATTCGTAATTTGGAAGGGGTTGATTTATTGAAAGGTACTCGAGGGAATAATTTGTATACTTTGTCTCTACAAGACATGATGGCCGCTTCTCCCGTATGTCTTCTCTCCAAAGCATCGAAGACTAAGTCATGGTTATGGCATCGACGGTTATCTCATCTTAACTTTGACGCTATTAATCATTTGGTGAAAAACGAACTTGTTCGTGGTCTTCCTAAACTATCATTTCACAAGGATCATTTGTGTTCCGCGTGTACAATGGGGAAAAGCACAAAGAAATCTTACAAACCCAAGACGGAAGACACCAACCAAGAGAAACTTTATCTTTTGCATATGGATCTTTGTGGGCCAATGCGTGTTGAAAGTCTTAGTGGCAAAAAGTACATCCTCGTCATTGTCGATGATTACTCTCGGTTTACATGGGTGAAATTTCTTAAAGCAAAAAATGAGGCACCTAAATTCATCATCAGATTTCTCAAGATGATTCAAGTGCGTCTCAACACTATTGTCCGACGCATTCGTACAGATAATGGAACCAAACTTGTGAATCAAATTTTGCGTGATTATTATGAAGAAGTTGGCATATCTCATGAAACATCCGTTGCACGCACTCCACAACAAAACGTTGTCGTTGAAAGGCTAAATCGCACACTTTTGGAAGCTGCTCGAACGATGTTAATTTACGCAAAGGCTCCATTGTTTTTATGGGCAGAAGCAGTATCTACAGCAGTGTACACCCAAAACCGGTCACTAATTCGTAAACGCCATGGTAAAACACCTTATGAGCTTCTCCATGGAGAAGTACCAGATTTATCATATCTTCATGTATTTGGTTCTCTTTGCTATCCAAACAATGATGGTGACAATTTGGGAAAACTTCAACCAAAGGCTGATATTGGTATTTTCATTGGTTACGCACCCGCAAAGAAGGCATTTCGAATCTACAACCGTAACTCTCGCAAAATCCTTGAAACTATGAATGTTGATTTTGATGAGCTGACAGCAATGGCTTCTGAGCAAAGCAGCTCTGAACCCGCACTTCATGAAATGGGACCCAGTAACATTAGTTCTGGTCTTGTCCCAAATAACCCTACTTCTTCATCATTTATACCACCTACTAGGACTGAATGGGATACGTTGTTTCAACCGTTCTTTGATGAATTCTTTACTCCTCCAACTATTGTTGCTCCAGAACCTGAGGTAATAGCTCCGGTAACCGAAGTAGTCGCTCCAGCAACCGTTGCACAATCAGATACATCTGCACCAACAATTGGTCAAGATATACCTTCAACAAGTAATTCTCAACCAACACATGTTTCAACTACCCATGTCATGCCTATTGATGATGAAGAGGATGATGATGATCACGATTTGGAATTCGCTCAAATGCGTAAACTTCCATTCTTTGGTGTATCTATTCCCGACCCTAATCAAGCCGGGTCGTTCACCTCAGAGGAAGCTCCTTCTACAGTTTACTCCAATCCACGGATTCGGGAACATGACAGCAAGTGGACAAAGGATCATCCTATAGATTCTATTATTGGTGACCCTAATCGTCCAGTATCTACACGAAGTCAGTTACAAGAAAGTGCACTGTTTTGTCACTTTGATGCTTTTCTAACTGAAGTTGAACCTAAGACATGGCAACAAGCTTTTACTCAATCCTGTTGGATAGAAGCTATGCAAGAAGAACTTAACGAATTCATACGTCTTGATGTTTGGGAACTTGTCCCATGCCCGGATCAAGTGCAGTTAATCACTTTGAAATGGGTTTACAAGGTGAAACTCGATGAGTTAGGCGGAATAATGAAGAAGAAAGCTCGTCTAGTAGCTCGTGGATACAAGCAATTATTGGGCATCGACTTTATGGAATCCTTTGCACTTGTTGCCCGTTTGGAAGCTATTAGACTATTCCTCGCTTATGCAGCCCATATGAATATGGTCGTCTATCAGATGGATGTAAAGACGGCATTTCTTAATGGTGAACTCAAGGAAGAGGTCTATGTTCAACAACCGGATGGTTTTGTGAATCCTAATTATCCTAATCATGTGTACAAGCTTAAGAAGGCTCTCTATGGGTTGAAGCAAGCTCCTCGCGCATGGTATGATCTTTTGTCACAATTCCTCATTACGCAAGGCTTCGCTAAAGGCAAGGTGGATCCCACGCTGTTCATTCAGAAACGAGGTAAAGATATGATTACGGTACAAATATATGTTGATGATATTATATTTGCAGCCTCGACCCAAACCTTATCGGATGAGTTTGGGACACTCATGTCTTCCAAGTTTAAGATGTCAATGATGGGCAAGGTATCATTCTTCTTAGGTCTTCAGATATCTCAGAGTCCCAGAGGCATCTTTATCAATCAATCCAAGTATGCCCTTGAATCGCTTAAGAAGTATAAGATGGAATCTTGCGACCCCGTGGATACTCCAATGGTGGAACGAACTAAGCTTGATGCAGATCCACATGGAGTTGCCGTTGATCCGACACTTTATCGTGGAATGATCGGTACTCTTTTGTATATCACAGCCAGTCGACCTGATCTTCAGTTTGCTATATGTATGTGTGCCAGGTATCAAACTAGGCCTACTGAGTTACACTTAGCTACTGTTAAAAGGATCTTTCGATATCTTAAAGGAACCATTAATCGGGGACTTTCGTATTTGAAGGACTCTTCTATTGCACTAATGGCATATGCAGATGCGGATCACGCGGGTTGTTAAGATACAAGGCGTAGCACGAGTGGAACTTTGCAACTACTAGGAGATCGATTAATCAGTTGGGCATCAAAAAGGCAGAAAAGCGCTGCAATTTCAAGTACGGAAGCAGAATACATAGCTATGTCCGGTTGCTGTGCTCAAATTCTTTGGATGAGATCGCAATTAACCGACTATGGTCTAGGTTTCAACAAGATTCCGATGTACTGTGACAACAAGAGTGCAATTGCCTTATGCTGCAACAACGTTCAATTCTCCCGGTCGAAGCATATTGACATTCGCTACCACTTCATCAAGGAGCAAGTGGAAAATGGAGTAATCGAGCTTTACTTTGTCCGATCTGAGTATCAATTGGCGGATATTTTCACGAAGGCTTTAGATCGCGCTCGAATTGAATTTTGGCCGACAAGCTAGGAATGAGAACCTTCTCGCCTGAGACTCTTAAGGAACTAGCAGATGAAGCGAAAGAATAGTGGTGGTAAAACTATTCTCTGTATCCTTGCTGATCATCTGTATATATTGTTTATATTTTTATCCACAAAAGCAAAATACAAAAATATAAAACCATATAAAAACCATAAAAATTGAAAAATCTAGAAAAATCCAAAAATACTTTTACTTTATTTTTCTAAGGCATGTCTTTTGGTACGATAATATTTACGGCCTTAGAAATGTTGATTAATATCGACACGGCGCCATAAATAGAGTTCGTACAAAAGTTGTAAATATTTCATAAAACATGCCTAAATGGCTTGTAGTTATTTCAGACTGCAACCCAGTTTTCACATTAAAGTCAAGTATTTCTTATGAAAGCTTTGGCTCATAACGGGAATTAATTTTCTCGGGAAAGGTTTACTTTAAAACCTTGTAAGGGATCAAGTTTACTTTATAACTTGGTCTAACACAAATCAATGTACGTTTCAGTGCATTTATTTGTTAAAACAAGAGAAGTCTTGTTTTTATGAAGCTATCATCTCTACAACCATAGCAATTTACAATTGGTATCAACATACTCGACGATGCGACTACTCAACCGACGACTACAGCTCTTTCGATAGAACACGGGTCAACAATTGAGGGAGAGCAATTGTCAAGCATTCAGAATCTTCGATGCCGAACGTGTCAATTTCACAAGTTGGTGTCAAGACAACAATACCGATCGTACATGTGGTGTCAAGAGATGACTTCAGACGTGACGAGGCGACCAACATATGCTGCCAAGAACCATTTGATCTTATCATATGATGTTCTCATCTATCAGGTCCAACCTTGTCAATTCTTTTCTAATATGGTGAATATGTGATCATGTTACAAATAGATGTCATGAAGATAAAACGGAATCACATTTTTCTTCCCAAAACCTTTGTTAAAACTTCATTAAATCAATTGATATTAAAAACCTTGATTGGGTTAATATTTTTAATATGGGGGAGAAAATGTGATTTAATATGGGATATTATCACAAATGGTTTGACTTAAGGTGCTGGCTCATCTCTACATATGCGAAATGTTTTCGAATATCGTGGCATATGTTAAGGGGGAGCAAAATGGATTTTCTATATCAAAATGGATTTTCATGGTGACATATACTTACCCAAAACCCATTTATTTCACGATGATGAAGATTGTGGTGACATAAGGATGGTAGGATAGGTTAAGTCCTATGATTCTTCCAGAACCGGAGGAATCTTCCCAAGGACATTCCATAGCTAGAAATAGTAGTCCTTAGGAAAGGTGGAGAAAGAATGTGAACGTAGCTGAATGCCGACCAAGTACTTAAGTTAGCACTGGAACAATCACAACAAGGTGCTAGTTATGAAGTATTGGTAAGCATTGAAGGGGTTGAAGAATGAAAAAGAATTGTAAAGATAAAGGGTGTAAAGAAAGAAGCCATCCTTACAACTTTAGGCAGAAACTGGGTCAATACATATGCTATTGAGATCATTTTAATGAATCTTGATATTGAAGACAGACATCATGGACCCAATGATGCAATGCACAACCCATCCCAGCTAACTCAGATATCTCTCAAAAGGTATTTGTTTTAATCACACGGAGACAACACGTTATCTATCGATTTATTCACTCCGAATAAATTGGTATTGAAATGGTGGCACTCCTCTCCAGCCTCCGATCACTAAAATCCAAAGTGCACGATCGAGTCTAGAGCCATTTGAGATCATCAAATATCTCACTAGGACACACTTTCATATTTCCTTGCTTCTTCACACACTGTGAAAAGTAAGAAAGATTTTAAGAGTCCTACGTAAAATCTTCATGATCTTGCCTGAACATCCGAGTAATACGAAAGTATTTACAATGAAGATGGAAATCCTTCTTGAGCGAACATCAAAAAGCTCATGGTAGGTGACTTGTGCGATTCTTTATGAATCAAACTTGTGATAACTGGAAAGCAACAGCTGTTTAATTCTTAACTGAATTTAAACACGTTCCAGGCCTCTACGCAATATCTTAGTGATCTTGCCAGAACACTCAGAGTGATACCTTAGTGTTCACAGTGATGAGTGGAAATCCTTCTAGTGTTAACCTCAAACAGCACTTGGTAGGTAACTTGCAAGATTCTATACGAATCAAGCTCGTGACAACTGGAAAGCAACGATGGTGCGGTTCTTAATTGAATTTCACTTGTTCCAGGAACATGAATTGACGGCTTCAAATCATGCGGATATCTTTATCCAAATGATTCACTCTTTATGTTCGCAGTCAGCTTTAGACGGTCGAATAAAGAGAACGGGTTTACCCGCGAAATCCTGTCAGGAAGTTACTTAATTGAAACTATCCGTCACGGGTACGATATCTAATATCGTCCAACGGTCTTCACCGACTGGAGGTAAAATGCTACCGAATTAGAATGAAATGTTCAAAGCCATTTCGTTCGTGTCTACTTATGTTGCGGCATTTGAAGACGGTGGCGTTGCGGAATCCGAGAAGAAGTCGTCCCCGCATGCTTATACTTTATGCACGTAATACCTCATCTAATTCGAGAAAGCCTAAAAGTTAAGTCTTCCGCTGTATCGAACTCTGAAGCTTTCAAGAATTACTAAGGTATAAGTATGTGGACGTGAGGTCACGAAGAGGCGAAGATCACAAGTGATGGATGCACGAGATCAAGGCAAGAGATTGATGATCAAAGTTTGATATCAAAGATCACATCAGCATGTTCACCAGAAAAAGAAAAGAAGAAAAGAAAGACGAAGACTACGAGCTCAAGACAAGCATAGTATGCTAGGTTTATTTCATTATTGTAACTCGGGTAACGCCCTTGTTTGGTGTGACCTCCCTTAGGGGGAGATTGTTGGAAATACTTTTTACGTATTAAGAAGGATCGGTCACTCCAACGATAATCCATGTAATAGCTCGTAGTTTAGTTAACTTTATTTGTTTAATAAACAAGAACAAGCCTAGCCTACAACATGTGTAGGCCGGCCCAAATGTAAGCCCAAGCCCATGACAAGGTCTTGGGTATATAAACCCTCTCCTTTGATGGAGAGGGTGGTGTGGTTTCATATTTTTCACATAGTATTCTTGCATGGCTTCAATCCAAGAGGATTTAGTCATGGCTTGTTACTAGTTTTTAGGTTCAGTGTCGGAAAGAAATGCATAAAAGTAGCAATATAATGCATGTTCTTGGAGTTGGTGGCGTGTTAAGACTGGTCGATTGATGTCACCAATAATATTACAGATTGGGTGATCCTTTATCCATTTTGTATTGTGATTTTCAATCAATGGTGGTCGGGAGTGAACGATTACAAGAGCTTCCTCTGAGGTAGACGCACCATTAGGGTCTATAGGTATTTGTGAACAAAAGAAAGGAAGCTCTTGTAAGTGAGCAAATTCCAAATCGTGATCATAGGGATCCTCTTCAACATCATTAGGAACGAGTGGGGGTGATGATTCAGGTGTAGTTTGTGAATTGGTGGGGGATGGGACATCTGGTTCAAGAGTAACAGTAGATGTCTCAGACTGATTTCCATTATCTTGAGCAACTACTTCGGGAAACGGAGCTACTGCTGCAGGTGCTGGAGAATCATTACTAGGTGGATCAAAGAATTCATCAAACATAGGTTGAAATAACTCATCCCACTCGGACCTTGTAGGTGGTATAATGATGGAGAAGTAGGATTGTTGGGAGTTAATCTGGAACTGATTGTACCGGTTCCCATCTCATGTAATGCGGGTTCAGAGCTGTGTTGCTCAGAAGCCATCATTGTCAGCTCATCAAAATCGGCATCCAAAGTTTCTACTATCTTGCCAAGACGTCGGTTATAAGTTTGGTAAGCTTTCTTTGCAGGCGAGTAACCAATGAAAATTCCAATATCAGCCTTCGGTTGAAGTTTGCCCAAGTTCTCACTATTTGTATTTGGATAACATAGTGCACCAAACACATGAAGAAATGAAATATCGGGTTTGTGTCCATGAAGTAGCTCATATGGAGTTTTACCATGACGTTTACGAATGATGGAGCGGTTTTGGGTATAACATGCTGTTGCCACTGCTTCAGCCCATAAGAATAAAGGAGCATTCACATAAATCAACATAGTTCTAGCAGCTTCCATAAGTGTACGGTTACGTCTTTCCACGACACCGTTTTGTTGTGGAGTGCGAGCAACAGAAGTTTCATGTGAAATACCTACATTTTCATAATAGTCTCGTAGAGTTTGATTAACAAACTCAGTTCCATTATCAGTGCGAATGCGGCGAACAGTAGCATGAAGACGTACTTGGATCATCTTTAAGAAAGTAATAATATACTGTGGTGCTTGATCCTTAGATGCTAAAAATTTTACCCATGTAAACCTTGAGAAATCATCCACCATGACGAGGTTGTATTTTCTACCACTTACACTAGCCGTACGCATTGGCCCGCAAACATCCATGTGCAAAAGATACAGTGGTTCTTGGTTGGTGTCTTCTGCTTTAGGTTTGTATGATTTCTTGGTGCTTTCCCCAAAGAACACGTGGAACATAGATGATCCTTGTCGAACTTATGTTTTGGAAGACCACGAACAAGTTCGTTTTTAGCCAAATGGTTTATAGCATCAAAGTTAAGATGAGATAACCGGAAATGCCACAACCATGACTTGGTCTTGGATGCTTTGGAGAGAAGGCATACAGGAGAGGCGGCCATCATGTTTTGAATGGACAGTGTGTAAAGATTATCCCTTCGAGAACCCTTTAACAATTCATTTCCTGCAAGATCGCGAATAAATCAAGTATGTTGTCGAAACGCTACCTCAAGGTTTGAATCGCAAAATTTTCCCACTGAAAATAGATTGTGACCAAGTCCCTCCACATAATAGACCCTTGAAATCGTAACATTCCCAATTTGGTATTCACCATAACCCATGATCTTCGCAATATGGTCATTGCCGAATTTAACCGTTCCTAGAAACTTGCTGACGAAATTTCTGAGCATCGAGAGATCTCCGGTCATATGCTTTGAGCATCTAGAGTCCAAGTACCAGAAGATGATTTGGACCACCTGAAAATATCACCAGACAAGGACGATGTATCGGAATCTAGTAGTTCCTCTGTGTTAGTAGGTACAGATATAATTATCTTAGATTTGCTAACCGAAGAATTCTTAGGCTTCCAAACTTGCTTCCTAAATGCCGGCTTAGATTCTAGTTGTCTAAGATCCTGAGGTACTTCTTCACTGGTAGGCACAATAGTGGGGGAAGACCTAGTTAAAGGGCGTTTTTTCCATTTCTTAGTGCTAGTGTTCCTATTTAAAGGACGCTGAGACCTAACTTCCGTGGATGTGATCCTAGTTAAAGGGCACTTAGTTCCATTAGCAGTGAAGGTCGTACCAGTGGGTTCCATTGCCAATCAACTTGGGTGAATTTCTTCCCCATTGGAATCCATTCAAGATTGTTCCTAATTGCATACATTTCATTCACGTGATCAACAAGGCATAAATCATGACGTTGAGAAAACATGCATTCATTACAATTCCAACATCACAAATTCGAATTCACATTTTTCTTAGGCTTCTGCACAGAAGCAGATCCTTTTGTCTTAGATACATGATTCTTTTTATTTGAAACTGAAATAACATTCCTAGGGTGAACTTCTACTTTCTTCTTGGCAGTCCTACTAGTGGAAGGCTTGATCCTATCTTTCTTGTCTTGAGATCCTTTAGCCTTAGTAGACATAATTACTCCTTGATGAGATGGCATTTATACATGATCTCATCGTTCTTTTCGGGTTTTTAATGCATAAAAATGTCATAATATACCATATATATGCTTGTGTTTGTTTACTTGTGTATTTTAGGTATGGATATCGTGAAAAAGACAAAAGATCACAAGATACAAGGAAAACAGACACGAGAAACGAAGCCGTACAAAGAACCGGGCCCTAATTCATGAAGAATTCAACAAATACTCTTGAAGACTTGAAGACATACAAGATTGATCCTCATATATTGAAGAAGTGACACTTAAAACCCTTGTATATTGATAATTACAAGTTTGGTCCCTTAAGTGTTGGGAATAAATTATGGGACAGTTCACTAGACGCTGATAAGAAGAGTTCAAGCGCTGATAAGAAGAAGTTGGACGCTGACAGCCAAGCGTTGACATTTGGAGAAGTCAACGCTGACAGCCTTGAAGACAAGCACTGATGGAATATATCTTCATACGAATCTTTTTGTTTATTTGTTTCTATATTTGTATATGGTAAAGATAAGTTCAACATTGTATTTTTCATTATTATCTTTACCTAGAATAGTTGATTCGTAGCTTATTGTACAAGACTTCTTAATCTATAAAAGAAGATCTTTAGGTTAATGTTCAATAGAAGTTTTCACAAGTATTCGACTGTTAAACCTCTTTCATTGTAATCAAGTTCGATTATTCTAATACAAGTGAAAGTTTGTTTAACATCTTTGTGTTCTAGGTTAAGTGTTAATTCCGCATAACACTCAGTTACTTTATTCACAAGCAAAGGTTTCTCTACGTGTATTACTTGATCTAATCTCGTATACACAAAGCTTAATCGATCTAAGTTTAGGATCAACAAGTGGTATCAGAGCTTGTTGAGAAACTTTTGATCTTTAAGTAACGCAAGAACCCTAAAACACCAAAAACCCTAAAACAACGAAACCCTAAATTTCTCAAAACCCTAAAAACATCATGTCTGGCTCAGAACAACCTCCTGCTCCTGTTTTGCTACAAAGCAACACCACAAACCCTAGTATCAAAATTCCCATGTTTGATGCCAGGAACTTCGAGCTTTGGAAGTCCAATTTTGAGCAATATGTAGCCATCCATGACTACACTCTTTGGGAGATTGTTGAATATGGGAACACATTCAACAAAGCTCAAAAGATTGCTAATGCTATTGCCGCAAGGGCAGCTGTTCCTAATTGTCTTGAAGCTGATAAGAAGGAAAGGCCTGAAGATGGAAGAGCTGTATCTGCTGAAGATATAGCCAAGAAAAGGGTGGACATGAAAATTTTGAACATCATGAAACACGCCTTGGGTCATGAGAATCAGCACAAGTACAAACGCTTTGAGTCTGCAAAAGAGCTTTGGGAAGCTCTTGAAGTAGCACATGGTGGCAATGCTGACACTAAAGAAGAAAAGAAGAAGCAACTCATGCATGAGTATGCTGTCTTTAAATCTCAACCTAATGAGAATCTTAGCAGTGTGAGAAGTAGACTAATTGACATTACAAGTCAACTTTCTTTCTTGGGAACACAAATTGATGATATTGACTTGAATGCTACTTTTCTCAAAAGCCTTGGTGAGGTATGGAAGATTGAGGCAAGATCCATTCTTGTCAATAACACCCACAAAACCTCTATGTTTGATGACATCTTCAACAAACTAAGACTGTTGGAGAATGAATGGCTTTTGGAGAGTGATAATAAACCTTCCAGTAGTAACATAGCCTTCTTCTCACAAAGTGAAGGTCAATTTGACTCCATGAATTCCTATGGACATTCAGTCACTGGATCTACATGTGTCAACGCTGGATCACTTCCTATCAGCGTTGGATCACATTCTGTCAGCGCTGGATCATATCCTGTCAACGCCTCACACTCAAGCGTTGACACTCACAACTTTGGCGCTGATGGAACTAAACCTGCTGGTTTAGATCTAGATATTGTGTGTGCTTTCATTGCCTCTTTGCCTAGTGATTCAAGAATTACTTATGAGGATCTTGAGCAAATAAGTGATGAGCAATTGGAAGAGATGGATATCAAGTAGACTATGGCTCTTGTGAGTTTAAGAGCAAACAGGTTTAATAGAAGGTTCAAGAAGAAGATGACCTTTGATGCTAAGGATGTTGCTGGATTTGACAAATCCAAAGTTGAGTGCTACAATTGTCATCGTATGGGGCACTTTATGAGGGAATGTAGATCTCCAAGAAGATCTGATGCTGGAAAGCCTTCAAGCCAAATGGTTAAGAATCAGGAGTCCAAGGCCATGGTTACTGTTCAACAATTTGATGGCGTAGGAGGATGGGACTGGAGCTGGAACTTTTTGGCTAAGGATGAGGAAGAGGACAAAGCATTGGTTGCTGAAGTTAAAGAAGAGCATGTTGAATATGCTCTCATGGCACACTCCTCCTCTTCATCAGATAATGAGGTATATGATGATGCTTTCTGTTCTAAGGGTTGTCGTTTAAATACTGAAAAACTAAATAAAGAGATAGTAAAATTATTAGATGATGCAAGTTCTGAAAGATGCAAAGTATCTAATTATCAAATTGCTCTCACCCAAACAGAAAGGACAGTAGCTGAGTATAAGAAAATGGAGTTTGATTTAAAGGATAAAATAAATATCTTAAAACATGAGTTACATCAAAGTAAAGATATTCAAGATATCACAAACAGGGTTAATCTTGATTTGATAGCTAAGTTAGATGAGGCTAACAAAAATAAAGACAATGTAAGTCTTAAAATCCAGAGATTTGATAAGGCCACACAAACCCTAGGAGAGTGTGTTAGTAAACAAAGAGACTCTAAGGACATGAGTGGGATTGGGATGAAAGACTATACTGGTGTTCCACCACCAGCTGGGGATTTCTATGGTGTCCAATCAAAGGACTTATCTTGGACTGGCTTGCCAGAACTCCAAGAGAAGGAATTCATTCCTCCACCTAGAGTGACTTCCCCAGTTGAAGAGTATAAACAAAAACTGACTGACCTAGATGAGTGGAAGAAAGCTAACCACACTTTGTTTGTTAAGGGAGGTTTGTTGTGTGAAAGTCCAAATGAGCCCACACCAATCACGAGCCATGATCCTACACCTATTAAAATCACACACCCAACCACTGGCAAAGCTGTTGACCTTGGCTCACACACTGTTAGAAAACCTAGTGTTAAGTATGCAGAGATGTATAGGAATACTAGGTCACCAAAAAGCCAAGTTAGTAACCATGGAACAGGCTTCTTTGCTTCTAGACCTAAGACTATGTCTAGAAAAGCCTGTTACACTTGTGGTAGCTTTTCACATTTGGCATACAAATGTGTCAACGCTTCAAATGTCAACGCTGACAAGAACCATTTCAGCGCTGACAAAAGTCAACATAGGTCAAACACTGTCAGACACAAAACCTTTGTGAACAAAAGTTCACAAAGTGTTAGACTAGCCCCATTCTTTACTAGAGGGTCTAACACACATTGCCTAAGACCTTTCCAAAAGACAAACACTTGGTCCAATAGGCAATGGGTTCCTGTAGCAAACCCTAGGTTCAACGCTGATAAAGGCAATCGGGGCACTGACAAGAACAATTTCAGCGCTGACAGACACACTGCCAAACCTAGGTATTTGCAACCACAGGGAAATGGGTCTAAAGCTTCTACTAGCTTAACATGGAGACCAAAACAAGACCAAAACCCTAATTCTACTGGTCTTTCTATGACATGCAACAGGTTTCATTATATTTCAAAGGTCATGTCAAGACCAACTGGGGTTAACTGGGCATTTCATCCAAAAAGGGATGAAAATGGGGTTGTTATGAGAACCAAGTCTGTTCTTGTTGAACAACCAGATGAATCCAAGTCTTCCAAGGCTTGGGTTCCCAAAGAAAACTAATTTGTTTTCTTATGTGCAGGGCATTCAAAAAGAGGTTATGACTATGGATATTGGGACAGTGGATGCTCTAGGCACATGACTGGGAAAGAAGATTACTTGAGTAACTTCACTCCCATTGAAGATGGTGATAAGGTTCTCTTTGGGGGCGAATATGGAACTATCACATGCAAAGGAACTCTTCTCACCAACAACTTACGTTTTGAAAACGTATTTCTGGTAAAAGAACTCGACTATAATCTTTTCAGTGTATCACAGGTGTGTGATAACAAGAATAAAGTTCTTTTTACTGATACTGAATGCTTGGTGTTAAGCAAAGATTACAAGCTCCCTGAGGAGAAATACATAGAATTTAGAACACCAAGGCATAAAGACATATATAATGTGAATCTTAATGGAATTAAGATGAATAACAGTACTTTATGCATTATTAAAAAATCCTGTACATCATTCTAAAACCAAACACATAGAAATTAGGCATCATTTTATAAGAGATTGCTTTGAGAAAGGTTTAATACAACCAGATAGGGTAGACACAGAAGATAATGTGGCTGATTTATTAACTAAACCTTTTGATACTGGAAGATTTCAATATGTGGTAACAAATATTGGAATGGTTAATCTCACTTAATATGTGTTTTGGAACTCTTTTTGTAAAAGTATGTACAGGATAATGCATTGTTATTGGTCTTTGTGATGATTTATATTTTTCCACTTTATTTTTCTAACACTGACAAAGGTAAATTTAACGCTGACAAGTGTTATTTTGCCGTTGTTAGAGATATTATTGTCTAACGTGTTGAATCCAAGATCGTTAGACTCAAACAGTCGAAACCGTTTTATCTAGGTTGTTAATTGTACATGTGATGAACACAGCGGAATAAGAACAATTAACATGAATAAGATGTTTGACAAGATGAATAATTCCCAAAGAGGATTTGTATTAATCATTAACACAAATCACTCTAGGTGTGTATGCATTGAATCCCACACCTAGAGATCATACAAGCAGTAGGTTACATTTGTGAAGTTGGAACTGATAATTAAAACCTACGGCTGGTGGTTCCTTTTATAGATTAAGGAAACCAGGAATACATGGAAACTAAATAAGATAATAATGACTAAATCAAAACAGAAATATTCATTCTTATCACTACTTTGACCAAATCTCCATCTTTTATTATATATGGCAGGGGGAACTCCATCAGTGGGAACTCCAGCAGGAGAATCTTCAAGCAGTGGGATCTTGTACTAGCAGGGGTAACTCTCTTGTATTTCCTCCACCAGCTTGAACTCTTTCCTAATGCCATATTTGGTCCTTCTAGTTTCCATGGTGATTTGACTCATCAACTTTTGACCCAACAATCTTCCCCTAGTTGATGATGTCAAAACACTTCCCCTTAAACATACAACACCAAAGATCAACAGGCTGAACATTCTTGTAGACAACTTCCCCTTTTTGACATGATCAAATAGGGTCTTCTATGTGAACAACCTTGATTTTCAACTACTCCTAACCAATACCATACTTCTAACCCAAGCATTCCACCTTTCAAAATACCCTCCATGAAGCACATAGGTAAGCAGCCCTAATAAAAAATGATTTTGAGCAGTAGATACTTACATTAGTTGTAATAATACTAATGAGCAGTAGAAAAAATCTTCACTTCAATGTCATATGAAAATGACTAACACTTTATCAAATGAGCTTCCCCTTAAAGTGTGCTAGTCATTGATGAATCTTCCATTCTGTAGGCTTTATGTAATGATTACATATGAAGAATATGAATTATAACTTACTTGATGATGAAGAAGAATAACCCGAACTTGCATTCTATAACTTGCACTAACCACGTGACAGAGAGGCCAAAATACTAAATCCTCATTTTTCATGAACATGAGACACTGAGCACAATAATGTAACTCCTTCAAGTGATAGGAAATATGTGCATAGAGTACCATAAGAAAAATCACACATTCCTAGATCTTTGTATCACTTTGTCACTAGGTGTTTAAGCATAAAACACATACCCGCGAAAATCTACTTCGTCTTCAAATAAATAATAAAAACTTTTCTTCGTAATCAATAAAATTAAATCAAGCCGTTATACCTTTAAACCAGTTGCTGTGAATATGCCAAAATCCAAAACACTGCTGTCCCAAAATTCATATCTGACAGCAGGGGGAACTTTCAAAAACAGTGGGAATCTATTAATGAAAGCAGGGAGAACTTGTTGAAGGCAGGGGGTCGTAGCAGGGGGAACTTTTAATGAAAGCAGGGGGAACGTTTTCACAAGCAGGGGGAACTTTTAATGCCCCTGTTTTTTTATTAACTGTGCCAAACCCACTCAAGGTGGGAATGAATTTATAACAGTAGAATAATTAACAAAAATAAAGGCAATTAAAACTAACCTACTGTGAATAGTTTATACCTACTGTATGCTTTGAATTATTCCCATCACCACTCTCTGTTCGTCTGAGTCAGCAGTGACTGAACCATGTTACTTTTACTCACGTCCACACCATTATATTGAAAACACACATTGTGGACCGTGTCAGACAGAAGCTTTAATGACCAATCAATCACTTTGACTAATATATCACGTTGACTATGAATCCCATGTAAACATTAAAGAAACGTAATCTATGGCCCACGTGAAATTTATAAATATGTATACCTTGGGAGAATAACCCTTATTCACGTGACTCATTGATATTCCAACATCACAATATCAATTTCTTCCATGGACCACACATACCTTCATTTGTCCAAAACAGCATCACGGAAACCAACAGTATCATATCTTTAATTGCACAAGATACAAAAGTATCATGTATAACTTTTCCTTGAATACAATTGTTTACTGCTTTAAAAAAACATCACGTGGTCCACATACCAAGCATAGAAAACGTCACCTTCATATATTCGGTTGTCTCAGCGATCATATTCTATTTTATTATTTCTTGGATAGAAACTGTATACGAATAGAATATACCCCGAACATCTTCATACGGCATCAATTAATTCACCAATAATTTAGGGTTTTGAGGAATTGACCCTCTCAATAAACCCTAAAACATCTTCACAGCAACAAAAACATCTTGATTCTCCTAGATATCGAGACACCCGCTCTGATACCACATGTTGAATCCAAGATCGTTAGACTCAAACAGTCGAAACCGTTTTATCTAGGTTGTTAATTGTACATGTGATGAACACAGCGGAATAAGAACAATTAACATGAATAAGATGTTTGACAAGATGAATAATTCCCAAAGAGGATTTGTATTAATCATTAACACAAATCACTCTAGGTGTGTATGCATTGAATCCCACACCTAGAGATCATACAAGCAGTAGGTTACATTTGTGTAGTTGGAACTGATAATTAAAACCTACGGCTGGTGGTTCCTTTTATAGATTAAGGAAACCAGGAATACATGGAAACTAAATAAGATAATAATGACTAAATCAAAACAGAAATATTCATTCTTATCACTACTTTGACCAAATCTCCATCTTTTATTATATATGGCAGGGGGAACTCCAGCAGTGGGAACTCCAGCAGGGGAATCTTCAAGCAGTGGGATCTTGTACTAGCAGGGGTAACTCTCTTGTATTTCCTCCACCAGCTTGAACTCTTTCCTAATGCCATATTTGGTCCTTCTAGTTTCCATGGTGATTTGACTCATCAACTTTTGACCCAACATAACGCTGACAAGAGTTCCTTCAACGCTGATAAGTGTTGTCGGGGCGCTGTCAGCAACAATGTTAGTTTTGTGGTTTTCAATCTAAATGTGTAGGTGGTGTTAGCTTTATGCCATTGGATACAAAGTTGCTTATGGATCTTTGAAGAGCTATTTGGACATGTTTTTGTTTATGGATGATGGTTGGAATATTTATATTCCTATCTTGACATAAATTTTTAATGTTCATATATATTTTGAGAAACTCATGTATCATAGTTTAAGGGGAGGTTTAAGGAACCTTTAGGACTCTTGGGTATTCTTATAATACTCTTATCACAATTCTAGATTGTGTCCACAGGTGAGTATGGGTTAGTTTTACTAAACCATGAGGCACTGTAGCATGCAAAGTTGACAAACTATGCATGCTGCCAAGACATTTTTGGCCTAGAATTGGTTGTGGTCTGTTGGGAGACTTGGGAATATTTTTTATGGGTTTACCTGGGAGTTACAAAGGATTTTATGAACTAACTTTGTTGGTAAGTATTTTGGTTAGCAAGGGACACTTGAGGACATTTGTGTCTATCTTGCTTAAGCAAGTGTGCATAAGTGGACAGTGCTTGCCACCCAGTAATTATTATCAACTTGCAAGATATTTCCCTTAGGATAAATTACTTTGTTAAGGTCTTTTTCTTTTTAAATATTTTATTTTTAGACGCTGACAAGTTTTTCTCCAAACGCTGTTAAGACCAATCGTGACGCTGACAAGGCTTTAGGCAAACGCTGACAAGAAAATATAGCCGTTGGGCGTTGATGGGTTATTTTTGACCGTTGACACCTAGTGGGCCCTACCCAGTTGTTATTTTTTACTAATATTTGGCCGTAAATTTTGGGGAGTTGTTACTTTTAATTAATGCATGAGATAAGTTATATTTGATTCAATATTTTCATCATTACTCTTTGAATATAACTGCCTCATTTTTGACCAATCATAATCATGCATCTCTCCTATAAATTTGGCTAACTTTTCATTCTGGGTATTCATATTTTCTTGTCTAACATCTTTCTCCTAGATTTTTCCCATATCACATAACCTAAACAGCTTTCAACATGGCACCAAAGTTCAACTCAAACAATCTGACATTGGAGTTCAAGAGCCAACATAATATGGTAGCTTACTTGGACGCTGATAATGATTTGTTCCCTCAGTATTCACAAATGGTGGCCTATTTAAATGCATCTTCCATAAGGTATGCACTTTCTCATGAACCTCAACTTGAGCCTGTCCTTGAACCATTACCTTCACCTGAACACATGGACGTTGACCAAGCCAATGTCAACGCTGACACTCAATATGTTGGCGCTGACACAGCCAATCCCAACGCTGATGACATCCCTGAACAATCCCAAACACCCCTTAACCAACCCACACCCACACACGCTACATCATCTTCCACCCCTTTCAATCTAGGTTGAGAAAACGCCAAAGGACTGCTGGAGTGTTCTCCTCTAGTGGTCCTAGCCATGTTGCAGAGAGAACCACCTCCACAAGTGTGGCTGGTGACATGGATGAGGCTGGGGCTATTGGCACAGGCTTAGATGCTGGTCAAGACAGTCCCAACATCATTAAGACCTCATCCATGCCCTATGATTCTATTTTGGGAGGTCAAATCCCCATTCTAGCTGAGGGCAGATTGGAACCTATGACATTGAATGAATTGACGGCTGTTGTCATTAGCTTGCAAAAGCAAAATGTCAGCCTTGTACAAATTGTCAATAATCAGGGCCGTGAACTCCAAGCATTGAGGGAGCGGGTAACTGTTTTGGAGAATCCTAGTAGCAGGAGTAGAATAGAGGAATCTTCCAAAGGGGAGGATGAAGAGGATGAGCTGATTCATACAGCCAGTGAGAAGAGTTCACAATTTAGTGAATCTTTAAATGTTGCTGAAGCACTCACCAACTTGAAGAAGCACCCTGTCATTGATACGTCCAAGGTAACCCCTTTGAATTTGGATGGGTCATTTACAGCAGTGATGGAACATTTTACACAGGGCGCTGTCACAAGTAATCTTGGCGTTGACAAAAGTTTGGATGCTGACACATCCAGCGCTGACAAGAGTAATCGGGGCGCTGACACAGGTAACTTGAACGCTGACAAAGTTGCAGGTGGTATTGATGTATTCCAGTCATCAGCAATCATCAAAGATGTGTCTACACAGGTTTCTTCATCTACTTTACCTACCATTGATCCAAAAGACAAAGGTAAAGGAATTATGGTTGAAGAAGATGTTCCAAAGAAAGATGCAGCACAAATTGCATTTGATAAACAGTTGGCTGCACAACTTTTGGAAGAAGATTTGAAGAGGAGTGGTAGATCACCATTTGTTGCCACTTCTGAGAGTAAGGAAGAGAGTGATAATGAAAAAGAAGGAGCTAGTTCAGATTCAAGTGTTCAAATCATTGAAGATCCAGAAAGACTTGGATATGGGGATGAGTTGGCAAAAGAAAGGTTGAGAGATTTGAAGATGCAGGTTGATTTTGACCTTCCAGAAATCACCAGAATGTACCATGCTTGGGAAGATAAGGTACTTGACAAACCAGGGATGAGCTTATCAGATCAAATTTGGGGGTTGGAAATTTTTCTCAGGGTACAAGATGATATAAAGGTGATTTTGAAGTATAATGCACAAGAGGTTAAGACTTGGCTTAGAAGAGATAGCAGGCTATTGTATTACAAGTTGCTTAGATGCCATCAACCTGGATGGACATACAAGAAGTTGCTGGCTTTATCTTTTGAGGAGCTAGAGTACAGGGCACATCCTATTTGGAGGCATGTGCAAGAAAATAATGTCTTACAGTTTCTTTCAGAAGAAAGGAAACAGGAGCTTGCTGAGGAAATGCAGATTGCAAAGGAGATGAGGATTGCTCAAAGACCAGTGAAGAAAGGAGATCCTCTCCAATTTCCCAAAGATATGGATATGTATGATCCAAGTGAAACTGTCATAAGGAAGCATCTCAAGCTTTCTCCATTGGAAGCTTCAGATTTGGTTAATGTAGTATCTCTAGATGCCAGAAATCCAATCATAAGTTTTGATGAAGATGAGTGTGGATTTTGGAAGATTGGCAGATTTGGGAAGGAGGTACACATTTTCACTTCGATTATTTCTGTCTTTGCAAGCATAGACAGAGAGGACTTGGTTCATCTATGGAAGTTGATAGAGGCCAAGTACAAGGCTGAAGCACCTACTTTAGCAACATGAATAAGACTGTGGCACACATTTTTGACTTTGTGTGGTCCAAGGGAAGCAGATCCTGTCATATGGAAGGATCTTGAAGATGACCTCAGTGATCTTCATTGGAGGCTTTATTCTACTTGTGGTGTGTTTCATTTGAGTTCTACCAAGTTCTCAGAATATCTTCTTGTGGATGCTGATTATTACTTGTCCAAAGAAGTACTGGAGAAGATGAAGGAAACACCCTTGGAGATTGATTACACTAGTGACGTGGCCAAAGACTTGATTAGATATGTTTATCACCAACATAAGAAGTTTTTGTAAGATTCCTCCTAAGCCTTAAGTATTTATTCAGAAACTTGATCATTGGAATAGATATCAAGTTTAGGGGAGGATTGTTGGGAATAAATTATGGGACAGTTCACTAGACGCTGATAAGAAGAGTTCAAGCGCTGATAAGAAGAAGTTGGACGCTGACAGCCAAGCGTTGACATTTGGAGAAGTCAACGCTGACAACCTTGAAGACAAGCATTGATGGAATATATCTTTATACGAATCTTTTTGTTTATTTGTTTCTATATTTGTATATGGTAAAGATAAGTTCAACATTGTATTTTTCATTATTATCTTTACCTAGAATAGTTGATTCGTAGCTTATTGTACAAGACTTCTTAATCTATAAAAGAAGATCTTTAGGTTAATGTTCAATAGAAGTTTTCACAAGTATTCGACTGTTAAACCTCTTTCATTGTAATCAAGTTCGATTATTCTAATACAAGTGAAAGTTTGTTTAACATCTTTGTGTTCTAGGTTAAGTGTTAATTCCGCATAACACTCAATTACTTTATTCACAAGCAAAGGTTTCTCTACGTGTATTACTTGATCTAATCTCGTATACACAAAGCTTAATCGATCTAAGTTTGGGATCAACATTAAGTTTGTCATAATTACACAAAAGGTCCTTCAACTTTGAAGAAATGGCAAGATTGGTCCCTCAACAATTCCAAATTGTCAATTATGGTCCCTCATCAAGCCAAAGATACATTGAAGACCTTTGAAGATCAAAATTTTCCAAGATCAGCCCTTGAAATATCTCAAAATGTCAAAAACAACCCTTGTAAACCTTTTTCCAAAGTTTTGTGCCAAAACTGCCAAAGTGTGAAAGTTAAATACAAAGGGAAATCGTTTTTAGGGCTGAATTACTTGATTTACCAAAAATCCCAAAACACAAGGACCAAATGTGTGCTATTGAAACATTTGAAACGAAATTGCGCCAAACACTTTCCATTCCCCCAATTTCGGATCAAATTTACTACTGTTCACCCTTCATCCACCTAGTTTTTACTCCACTTAAAACAAAGGGTAAAAACAAATTACCCAGGCACTTGTGTGATTCACATGTGCAGAAACAAATCCCACACACAAAACCCTCAATCCCACTACTCCTTGGACCCCACACTCAACCTCCTCAACCAATGAAAATGCAACTTAGCCTCCAAGTAATCTGACGTGTCCAAATCAACAGCCTAGGATCCCTGCTTCATATCAAAGCTATTTTAAACGGTTTGGATGCATTTGGACAACTCATTCCATCAAAACGTCTAGAAGACTCAAGGGCATTATAGAGAAATCACTTATAGGGTTTGTGAATAGTGTTTAGCCAGGCATTTGCCTATAAAAGGAGACCTCAACATGTGAGAGTCCTTTTGTTCCAGGTTTTAGCTTTTAAATCTTTGTAATTCCTTTTTATGAAATAAAGTTTGAATTTCTAAAAATTTTGAATTCTAATCTGTTATTTATAAAAGTTTGGTGTTTGATAAGCTAAAATCTGAGTTCCATAATCTTGTTTGAAGGTTTTTGAGGCAAAGTTTTAGTTGATAAAGCTTGGGTTTCAAAAATCAGAAGTTTGGTTTATTTTGATCTCACTTTTGTGGTTTGTTCTTCTTAGCAGCTTGGAAGCTGGTACTTGTTCTGCTAGTACCTAAGCTCAAACAATCCAGGGCCTGGATGTAGGTCTTGGAGGTTTGCATCTTCTTCCCTTTTCATTTTCTCTTTAAGTTTCTGATTAAATGTGATTTTTGTGGATTTGTTCTTGAATCTATGATATTGTGGTTGATTATTGTTTATCTGGCTTGATTTGATGTTTATGAGGTGTTATTAGTCTGATTTGTGGGTAAAATCTGCATGAGCCTTTGAAAAATTATGAAAACAAGTTTTAAAAGGGTGTTTGGGTTTACTGCATAAGTTGGGATTGTGGCTTGTTAAGTTGTGGTTTATTGTTTGCAAGGGTTGGTATCTGTTATTTGAGTGCATTTGTTCATCTGTTTGCAGGTTTTAAGGTTTGAAACACATAGATTCATAAAATAGGTCATAAAATCTTGTTTACTTGGTGAATTTGGCTGAAATTTAGGGGACACCTAGATCTAATCATAGACTAGGGTTAACAAGTGTTAAATCTAGGTTAACTACACCAGGGAAGAAGGATTTGAGGCCTGAAATTGGATCAAGTGTCAAATAGATCAGCAAACTTGTTTCTGCATATGTTCATTGTTCATCAGTAACTGTTTGTGCCTAGATCTTGTTGTTTGCTTTGATTCAGTGTTTGATTCTTGTTGCTTTGTGTTTATTCATAGTTTATATAGCTTGTGTATGCATCCTGTTAAGTTTGGTTGGCTTATTCTTGCTAAATCTGCTTATTAAGTGCTTAACTGCTCATTTCCATGTCTGTGTGGTATCTGGTGACTGTTTGATCCTTTGTGGCTTATTGTGTGAACCAAATTGTGATTTTCTTGTTGCTATTGACTCCTTGTGATTCACTGATCACAAGGGTGCCTTTGTTTCCAATTAAATCCAACCAGAACTCTCTAAAAAGCTCAGTCAAATAGTCAAAGCAGTGGGAACTCCTTTCCCCTGCTAGTTACCACTGCTAGTGTAAAATTGGGTTCAGCTTATCAATAAGCTATAATAGCTTATTTTAACCAGCAACAACTTTGATTTTGTAATAGGTGCTCATTATTTGACCCATTTGTTCATACTGGAGCATTTGGTGGGTTGACTTTAGGGTTTGACTAGAAAACCAACTTCATTGACTTTTTCATAAGTTCATTTATGCTTATTCTGGCTTATTGGTTGTGCTTATTGGAATTTTGTTGATTGATTTGGCTTATTGAGTCCATTTGTGACCTTTTGCAAGTTGAATCAAGTCCTGAGGTGCCTTATTTCTCAAAAACGACTATTTTGTCTTTTAGTGAAATAATACTTTGCTTATTTCTGGCTTATTGAGTGTGCTTTTTCAGAATTTATTTTTACAGATCTCATAAGCATCCTAAAAGAAGGTTGTGTGTCAAATTAGAGCTTATGGCATTGGCTTATTGCTTAATGGGCTGAAAAGCCCAATAAGAATAAGCTGTGTGCTGAATAAGCTGTGATAAGCTCATAATCAGCTTTTGGGCCTTTAGAGTTTTGTTCTTAGAATTAAATTTAGAGTCAGATAGGGCTTTTCCAAGTCAATTGGGCCAAGTTTGACTTTTTGGGCCCAAAAGTCCATTAAGGTTGACTGTTTTTGGTTTTGGCCCATTTGAGGGCCCAATAGGGGTATTCTGGTCATTTCACTTTGATTTTCTGATTATTTAGGTTAAAATAAACTAGTTTGCAAGTTTTTAGAATTTTTTATAATTTTTGGATTTTTAATATTATTTTAATATTATTTTATTATTATTTTTCAAATTTCACATTTTCCAACTTTTTACATTTTTCTTAGCTTTAATACATTAAAATAGGAATTTAGCAACTTTTAGAATAATTTTATCTCTTTTAGATTAATTTTTATAAATATTTTAAGTTTTAATAGTTTTTAAATCATATTAAATAGTTTTTATTAGTTTAAAAATTTATAAAAACAGTTTTTTAATCTTTTTAGGTCATTTTAGAGGTTTACCAATTGAAAACTTTTTATTTGGGCTTTTTGATAATTTATTTGATTTTTAGGGCTTTAATTAGCATTTAAAAATTGAATATTTAATTATTTAAAAGGTTTGAAAAAGTTTTGATCATTGGTAAACTCTTAGTTTATTTATTTTGATTTTTGGTGAATTTTTGGTAATTTTTAGAATTAATTTTTATTTTTGTAGTTTGTACGGTTTTACGTTTTAACTTTCTAGTAGTAATTTTTACGTCTTCGTCATCTTCTTTTCTTATCCCTTCTAAACCAAACATTAATCTCAAAACTTTTACATCTTAGTCACACACATATACCTCCTTGGGAAACGAACTTTCATACCATAAGGGTCATTAGTGCTTGATTTACCTAAATCATCACTCGATACTTACCGCTCATTTACCCTCCTTTGTTTTCCTAAACAAGAGGTGTAATTTTCCAACAATCATTTTGGCGCCGCTGCCGGGGAGGTGTGTCGTGATTAATTTGCATTGTTGTTTTTAATATTAACCATAAATAGTATTTGTATTAGTAGAACTCTACTAATACGTATTATCGGTTTTCTTGGTTTTTCTTGTAAAAATATTCTTACTATATTGTATTAAGTATCACAACAAATAAACAATATCTCCAAAAGTGTGAAAACACAACCTTAATTGGTATTTCATCACTCAATTATTGTATTTGAATCTCAAGCAAAAAGAAAAAGGCAAAAATAGATAAATACTTTCGTGAAGCTCGATTTTGAAAAATACAAACTATAAGGTGGGTATAAGGCGGGTATTATAAAATACCCTAAGGAAAAAGGCTCTTAAGTGCTTCGCGCCGCCTCGTTTCCCCGCTTGTGAGTATTTTGAGATTGAAGACTAATCGAGGGTTTTGCCGCCCAAAGTATTATTACGTATGATATATTTGCTTGGTTTCTTTGTGATTAAAACCTCTTGAACAATTTGGTTTTCACCAAAGTTCTAAAGTCATTCGAAGGCGTTCACTCCACGTGATCGTTTTCATTCCTTTGAGGCTTCTTTAATCAAGAGTTTGATTCGAGGAGAGATTTTGTAGATTGTTGTCTACGAAGATACACCAAAATCCAAAAAAAAAATTAAATATCATCAAAAACACAAAAAATTTGAAAATTCACAAAACACCCAAAAAGAATCTTCTTTGCTCACCTCCCATTCTTCGTGAAGTTTATGATCACTCGTAATCAAGCAAAACGAGCTCGTAAACGTCTTCAAAAGCAAGCCAATCAAGAGACGTTGATTGAAGAACAACCTCCAATTGTTGAACCTATTGTAGAACAAGAAGTCGTCATGGCTAATCGTACTATGATGGAGTTGCTACAAGCACCCACCGAGGGTTTTGGAGAGGCTATTGTGATTCCCACCATCCTTGCGGAGAATTTCGAGATTAAGACGGGTTTAATGTCGATGTTGCAAGCAAATAAGTTTAGAGGTCATGAGAAAGACAACCCGCACTATCACATTAGGAATTTTAACCGTCTCACCGCCACTAGCAAGTTTAAGGATGTTCCACATGACGCCATTAAGATGATGTTGTTTCCATACTCTTTACATGGACCCGCAAAAATTTGGCTCGAGAAAGAACCGCCAAATTCGATTTTGACATGGGCCGATCTCGTTTCTAAGTTTGTGAACAAGTTTTTTCCACCATCTAAAACAACACATTTGAAAAATGAGATTTCACGATTTGTGCAAAGAAATAATGAAAGTTTTTCGATGGCATGGGAACGATTTAAAGAAATGTTACATGAATGTCCACACCATGATTTTACGGAATTGCATCAAATTGATACTTTTTATAATGGGCTTAATGATCATGAACGAGATTATTTGAATGCCACCGCGGGTGGTAATTTTTTGTGCAAGACGACAAATGAGGCTTTACAAATCATCGAGAATAGATCTAAGGTTTATAGCCCTCGTAACACACCGAGTGTTGCCAATTTGGGTTCGTCATCGTCATCATCGTCTCGTAGCATTAATGCCTTACATGATGAAGCTAATAAGGAAAATCGGTTTTTTGATAGATTTGCTAATCTTATGTCCCATTGGAAAGCTCAAGAAGCTTCAAATTCCGCTTCGGTTAAAGCGGTTGCTAAGAGTTGTTTGTCTTGTGGTGGAGCTCATGATCTTTCCGAGTGCATTACCGCGGATGGTAACACTTCGAGTGCTTATGTAGCAACGAGAACTTACAACCAAAACGGTCAAGGTTCCCGCCAAAATCAAGCTCCACCAAACCAAAATGCTAATAGTTATCGAAACAACAACCAAGGTGGTAATTACCAAGGCAATTCACGTAACTACAACAAGGGGAATTATCAAAATGGGAATGGACAAGTCACTAATCAAAACCAAAACCGTGATTTTCAAAACACTACACAAGGTTTTCAAAATGCTCACACTAAAAATCTTCAAGGAGAATTTTTGGATTATGCTAAAGCAAATGATGCTAAATTTGATAACATGCAACGTGAGATGATTAGCTTAAGATCCGAGTTAAAAAACGAGCTAAAAAATGAACTTGCTAATGAACTTAAAACTCATGCAAACAAAATGGAAGGAAATGTCCAACGTCTTCAACAAAACCAACAAAAGTTGGAATTAGGACAACATGAGATTAAGCAAGAGTTATTAAAAGCGGATGCTAGGAAATCAAAATTTGAGGACCGAATGGCTAAGATGTTTGAAGCAATCATGTGTAAACCCGCTTCCTCGGGTGGTCTTCCTAGTGATACCATTGCAAACCCGAAGGGAGAAATGAAGGTTATTACTACACGAAGTGGTAAAACTTTCAAGGAACCGATCTCTCGTCCAAGTACTTCTACGGAGAAGGAAATCGAGAAAGAACCCGAGGTGATGGTCAAAAAGGAGCACATTACAATCCCACGAAGTACCGCTCATACCACACCTACGGTTGAACCAATACCAATTGTGGAACCCGAGTTTCCAAGGCTGTTGCCTAATGACCAACCCACACCACCTTTACCCTACCCTTCGAGACGAAACAAAGAGAAGTTGCAAGAACGTAACAAACAACAAATCGAGCTTTTTATAAAAATGTTTCAACAAGTGCATTTTGATGTGAGTTTAGCCGACGCATTGTTGTATATGCCTCGTTTCGCTTCCACTTTTAAAAGTATGATGAGCGATAAGGAAAAGCTTTCAAAGCTTGCTAATTGTTCTTCGGTTTATCTTAACCGCATACCGGAAAAAGTTGGTGACCCCGGAAAGTTCCTCATTCCTTGTGACATACAAGATATGAAAGAATGCCTCGCCTTGGCCGATCTTGGTGCGAGCATTAATTTGATGCCATTTTCCATTTGGAAATCGCTTTCGCTTCCGGCTCTTATTCCTTCGAACATGTCTATCGAGATGGCCGATCATTCTACGATTTTAGCATGTGGAGTAGCCGAAGATGTTTTCGTGAAAGTGGGGAAGTTCTACTATCCCGTTGATTTTATAGTAGTTGAAATCCCCGCGGATCCTCAAGTTCCTCTTATTTTAGGTCGTTCATTTTTAGACACTTCGAGATCGCTTATCGATGTTCATGCAAGAACTATCACTTTGAGATTCAACGAAGAGGAACTTGTTATAAACGCTACTCAAAACTCGAAACCTTCTCATGTTTATGCAATCGCTACCATCAATCACATTGACATCGTTGATGTGGTTTGTGATGAGTTTTCACAAGAAGTGTTAGGTTTTTCCGATAGCTCGTCAAGTGGCAATCCCACTATTTTGGATCCGATTCTTGCTAATTCCACACCAAATCTCACTCCATTCCAAGGAGGCGATCTCACTTCAAATGAAATCGACAATGAAGATGAGGTGTTGATTAGTGATGATACTTCTATTCCACCATTTCTTCCGCCGATGGAAGTTATGAGTGTTGAACCAAAATCTTCAATCGAGGAACCACCTATCCTTGAATTGAAAGATCTTCCTTCTCACCTTGAATACGCATTCTTGGAAGGTGATGGCAAGTTGCCGGTTATTATTGCAAGAGGTCTTGCTAATGATGAAAAAACCGAGCTCTTGAAAGTTCTTAAGGCTCATAAAGGGGCAATTGCGTGGAAAATATCCGACATTAAGGGTATTGACCCAAAATTTTGTACTCACAAGATTTTAATGGAGGAGGACTACAAACCCGCAATTCAAAGTCAAAGAAGGGTGAATCCCAAAATTCACGATGTCATTAAAAAGGAGGACCTTAAACTCCTTGACGCGGGAATGATTTATCCTATATCCGATAGCCCATGGGTGAGCCCAATCCATTGTGTCCCTAAAAAGGGAGGAATGACCGTTGTGCCTAATGAAAACAACGAGTTAATTCCCACTCGTGTTGTGACCGGTTGGAGGGTGTGTATTGACTACCGAAAGTTAAATGACGCCACTCGTAAAGACCACTTTCCTTTGCCCTTCATGGATCAAATGTTGGAGCGACTTGCGGGAAATGAATTCTATTGCTTTTTAGATGGTTTTCCCGGTTACTTTCAAATCCCTATCGACCCTCGTGATCAAGAGAAGACTACGTTTACGTGTCCTTATGGAACGTTCGCTTATCGTAGGATGCTTTCGGACTTTGTAATGCACCGGGTACGTTTCAACGGTGTATGATGGCGATTTTTCACGATATGATCGAGAAGTCGATGGAAGTGTTTATGGATGACTTCTCGGTGTTTGGCAATTCGTTCACGTCGTGTTTATCTAATCTCGAGCAAATGTTAAAACGTTGTGAAGAAACCAATCTTGTGCTTAATTGGGAAAAATGTCATTTTATGTGTAAACAAGGAATCGTCTTAGGACATAAGGTGTCGAAGGCGGGGATTGAGGTTGATAAAGCTAAGGTAGACGTCATCGCCAAGTTACCTCATCCCAAAACCTTTAAAGGAGTTAGGAGTTTCCTAGGCCACGCGAGCTTTTATCGTCGTTTCATCAAGGACTTTTCGAAAATCTCTCGACCTATGACACACCTTCTCGAGAAGGATGCTCCTTTTAACTTCAATGAGGATTGTGTTAAAGCTTTCGAAACTCTCAAAAGGAAACTTACCGAAGCTCCCATTCTTGTTGCTCCTAATTGGGAATTACCCTTTGAAATCATGTGCGATGCAAGTGATTATGCTATAGGGGCCGTCTTAGGGAAACATTATAACAAGCATTTCTGTCCTATCCATTATGCTCGTAAGACGATGACCGAGGCTCAATTAAAGTACACCACAACGAAAAAGGAATTCCTTGCCGTGGTCTATGCTTTTGAGAAATTCCGACCTTATCTCGTCTTGACTAAAAGCATCGTGTATACCGACCATTCGGCTATCAAGTATCTCTTAGCTAAGCATGATGCTAAGCCGAGATTGCTTCGTTGGATGCTCCTCCTCCAAGAATTTGATGTCACCGTGCTTGACAAAAAAGAAGCCGAGAATCTAGCGGCCGATCATCTCTCTCGTCTAGAAGATCCTCACAAAGATGTTTTCGAGAACAAAGAAATCACCAAAACATTTCCTCTCGAGACTCTCGGTGTAGTGAATTCTAAAGACACCACCCCATGGTTTACCGACATTGCAAATTACCATGCGGGCAATTTCATAATCAAGGGTATGACGACACAACAAAAACGAAAATTCTTTCATGACGTCAAGTTCTATTTTTGGGACGATCCTTATCTCTTTTGAGTTTATGCGATTCAACTTGTTCTACGTTGTGTGTTTGGTGCCGAAGCTTCTAATATCCTTAGAGCTTGTCACGAGGGACCCACGGGTGGTCACCACGGTGCTAATCTCACGGCTAAGAAAGTATTCGATGCCGGCTTCTTTTGGCCTTCTATCTATCGTGATGCACACGCACTTGTGAATTCGTGTGATTCGTGCCAACGTCAAGGAAAATCGTCTCAACGTGATGAAATGCCGCAAAACATAATTCAAGTGTGTGAGATTTTCGACATATGGGGAATAGACTTTATGGGGCCGTTCCCATCGTCTCATGGCAACAAATATATCCTCGTCGCGGTGGACTACCTTTCTAAGTGGGTGGAAGCTAAGGCTTTGCCTACTAATGATGCTCGTGTGGTAGTGAAGTTTTTGAAGCAACTATTCTCTCGGTTCGGAACCCCTCGTGCTATTATAAGCGATCGAGGAACCCATTTTTGTAATGACCAATTCAAAAAGGTTCTAAAGAAATATGGAGTTACTCATCGTCTTTCTACGGCTTATCACCCGCAAACGAGTGGGCAAGTCGAGGTTTTGAACCGAGCTTTGAAGAGGATTTTAGAAAGGTCAATTGGAGAAAACCGTGCTTCATGGTCCGATAAACTCGATGACGCTTTATGGGCCTTTAGGACCGCTTATAAGACACCTATTGGTTGCACTCCTTATAAGTTAGTCTATGGGAAGAATTGTCATTTTCCCATTGAGTTGGAGCACAAGGCATATTGGGCCCTTAAGCATGCAAACTTTGACTTGAAGACCGCGGGAGATCACCGGAAAATACAATTGAATGAATTGGATGAATTAAGAGATAATGCTTATGAAAATTCATTAATTTTTAAAGAAAAGACTAAAAAGTTTCATGATTCAATGATTAAAAACCAGGTTTTTAACGTTGGAGATCAAGTGTTGCTTTTTAACTCTCGTCTTAAGATATTTTCCGGGAAATTGAAATCTCGTTGGTCGGGTCCATTCACCATTACACAAGTGTTTCCGTATGGGACCATCGAGCTAGCTCAAGATGATGGTCCTAATTTCAAGGTGAATGGACATAAGCTTAAGCACTACTTTGGTGGGGAAATTCCTTCAATGGTTGCCCTCGACCAAGTCACCTTCCCCAATGATAATTAGCATTGAGGGGATTGAGTCGAGCTCATGACTCGGTAATCAAAAACGAGGTGCCTCGTGGGGGAGATCCCATGCTTATCCTTTATGCTTACTATTCACTAATAAGGGGACTTGTACCCTTTCAACTCGTTGTCTCGTGGTTGTTTGTGATTGTGTTATTTAGATCATCATCATCATCTACGATTGAAGACTCTCGTGTTCGTTTACGTGAGCCTCAATCGTTTGCTTGAAGAAGTTTTTCACGAATCCATGACATATCCTTTATTGTTCTAACAATTATCTTTTAGCATACTTTACCAACGGCTTTGGATATATTGTTGATCACCCTTTCCATGCAATATCCTAAGCATTCGATTCTTCGTCTCTAGTATGGGGGTGCTCCACCTTTAGACTCGAAACATTGAGGACAATGTTTACTTTTAGTATGGGGGGTGAATAGGTACTTGCTTTGCTACACCCTCACGCTTTCCAACTTTCAATGTTTTGTTTTGGTTACTAATAAGGCTAAAAATGGCCAAATTTTAAAAATTTTCTTAGTTTTCATAAGTGTTTTTAAGACACGAATGTATATTTTCTGATGGGTAGAATAAGAGTTAATTTTTGACTTGATGGGCATTTGGAGCCATTTACATTCCTTAACCTGCTCAATTCAAGTTTTGCTAGACTTTTATATAGGGAGCTTTAAAACGCGAAAGTCTTAATTCATACGGGTTAAGAACAAGAACTTTTCGCAAGTTCCAATAATTGATCCTAGAAAGTCACTTATCAAGGGAACTATAAAATGCATTCTCTAAACTTGAAAAAGTTCAAGAAAGTGCAAGATCCTATAGGTGGCTTGAAAACCCAAAACTTTTATTTGATATAGTCTTAATGAAAGCTAATCCAAATTTGGCTTAATTTTGACTTGCATGGCTAAGTATTCATGAGTCTCTTTAATTAGAGGTCTCTATATAGTGAAGAACGAGAAATGATAGAGTTAGACAAGTGATCATGCTAAACGTAGAACATGAAAATGTTCTTTCAAAAACTCATATGTTTTTAATTGTGGCTTTTTCTTCCTATAAGATCAATGCATTAGGAATAATTCATAATTGCAATAAGTAAGGTCGTACGATTTGAAAGGTTACTTAGCCTCTAGCACAAGATCGTTTAAAAGTTGCTCGGGGTTGAATAGAGTTCATAGCCAAGGCATAACTTATTGAAGCGGGACGCGAAGATTGGCGATTATCCAAAAAGGCCCTAACAAGGCATGAGGAGCTCTATTTTTGCAAAAGATCCAAAGATGATGTGAAGTATCATTATTCCTAAATCAATATGAAGGATCGAGACACACGACGAAAAGCAATTACTCCCCTAAAGATCATGGAGAAAGTCTATCCAAAAAGACCCTTACAAGGTATGAGGATAAATATATCTAAGTCCGAAAAGGAGGCGGATCGTTGTATATCAAAATCCAAAGTAAAGATTGAAGAAAAATGATGAAGTCGTGGTCCTAATATGAAGAATCTCTCAAAAACGTCAAGTGAAGAAATTCCATATATATGAAGAGAAGACCATAATTTCAAGAACGTCTTCCCAATATTTGAAGTATGAAGTACATGCCAAATATCGGTCTGAGAAAGGTCTCAAATCGTGAAACGAGTTATGCCAAGATATGAACTTAAGGAGATACACGAGAAGCCGTTTTAAAAGATTTTGTCCTTCGGCTAACTATTGATCAAATCGTGCTACTTTGCTTTCGGACTAATAACTACTCAAATAAGTCAATATGAATCACTTGTGATCCATGACAAATAGTTAAAAAAATGCTAGTAACCCAGTTCCTTTTATAATAACTAGGATTGCGGGGAGAAAAAGAATTACACAATTTGGACGTATGAGAAGTGTTAGCATTGTGACTTGTACCAACAATGATCTTGTTTTTGCACTTAGCATGGAATGTATGACAATCAAAGATGACGAAGTTTACTCTAAGGAACATTTACTTGTTTCTATTCTTTGACCCTAAAAGTCACTTTCGTGATGAAAATCATATGTTATGTCTTTACACATCTTCGTAGTATGTTGCAAGTCTTTTACTCTTCAATAAAGGTTAATAAAATTGAACTTTGGTAATGCTTAGATACTTTATTCTAGTATTGCGTGAGGGCACGACAATGGCTTAGTATGGGGGAGTGATGAGATGGCATTTATACATGATCTCATTGTTCTTTTCGGGTTTTTAATGCATAAAAATGTCATAATATACCATATATATGCTTGTGTTTGTTTACTTGTGTATTTTAGGTATGGATATCGTGAAAAAGACAAAAGATCACAAGATACAAGGAAAACGGACACGAGAAACGAAGCCGTACAAAGAACCGGGCCCTAATTCATGAAGAATTCAACAAATACCCTTGAAGACTTGAAGACATACAAGATTGATCCTCATTTATTGAAGAAATGACACTTAAAACCCTTGTATATTGATAATTACAAGTTTGGTCCCTTAAGTTTGTCATAATTACACAAAAGGTCCTTCAACTTTGAAGAAATGGCAAGATTGGTCCCTCAACAATTCCAAATTGTCAATTATGGTCCCTCATCAAGCCAAAGATACATTGAAGACTTTTGAAGATCAAAATTGTCCAAGATCAGCCCTTGAAATATCTCAAAATGTCAAAAACAACCCTTGTAAACCTTTTTCCAAAGTTTTGTGCCAAAACTGCCAAAGTGTGAAAGTTAAATACAAAGGGAAATCGTTTTTAGGGTTGAATTACTTGATTTACCAAAAATCCCAAAACACAAGGACCAAATGTGTGCTATTGAAACATTTGAAACGAAATTGCGCCAAACACTTTCCATTCCCCCAATTTCGGATCAAATTTACTACTGTTCATCCTTCATCCACCCAGTTTTTACTCCACTTAAAACAAAGGGTAAAAATAAATTACCCAGACACTTGTGTGATTCACATGTGCAGAAACAAATCCCACACACAAAACCCTCAATCCCACTACTCCTTGGACCCCACACTCAACCTCCTCAACCAATGAAAATGCAACTTAGCTTCCAAGTAATCTGACGTGTCCAAATCAACAGCCTAGGATCCCTGCTTCATATCAAAGCTATTTTAAACGGTTTGGATGCATTTGGACAACTCATTCCATCAAAACGTCTAGAAGACTCAAGGGCATTATAGAGAAATCACTTCTAGGGTTTGTGAATAGTGTTTAGCCAGGCATTTGCCTATAAAAGGAGACCTCAACATGTGAGAGTCCTTTTGTTCCAGATTTTAGCTTTTAAATCTTTGTAATTCCTTTTTATGAAATAAATTTTGAATTTCTGAAAATTTTGAATTCTAATCTGTTATTTTTAAAAGTTTGGTGTTTGATAAGCTAAAATCTGAGTTCCATAATCTTGTTTGAAGGTTTTTGAGGCAAAGTTTTAGTTGATAAAGCTTGGGTTTCAAAAATCAGAAGTTTGGTTTATTTTGATCTCACTTTTGTGGTTTGTTCTTCTTAGCAGCTTGGAAGCTGGTACTTGTTCTACTATTACCTAAGCTCAAACAATCCAGGGCCTGGATGTAGGTCTTGGAGGTTTGCATCTTCTTCCCTTTTCATTTTCTCTTTAAGTTTCTGATTATTGTGATTTTTGTGGATTTGTTCTTGAATCTGTGATATTGTGGTTGATTATTGTTTATCTGGCTTGATTTGATGTTTATGAGGTGTTATTAGTCTGATTTGTGGGTAAAATCTGCATGAGCCTTTGAAAAATTATGAAAACAAGTTTTAAAAGGGTGTTTGGGTTTACTGCATAAGTTGGGATTGTGGCTTGCTAAGTTGTGGTTTATTGTTTGCAAGTGTTGGTATCTGTTATTTGAGTGCATTTGTTCATCTGTTTGCAGGTTTTAAGGTTTGAAACACATAGATTCATAAAATAGGTCATAAAATCTTGTTTACTTGGTGAATTTGGCTGAAATTTAGGGGACACCTAGATCTAATCATAGACTAGGGTTAACAAGTGTTAAATCTAGGTTAACTACACCAGGGAAGAAGGATTTGAGGCCTGAAATTGGATCAAGTGTCAAATAGATCAGCAAACTTGTTTCTGCATATGTTAATTGTTCATCAGTAACTGTTTGTGCCTAGATCTTGTTGTTTGCTTTGATTCAGTGTTTGATTCTTGTTGCTTTGTGTTTATTCATAGTTTATATAGCTTGTATATGCATCCTGTTATGTTTGGTTGGCTTATTCTTGCTAAATCTGCTTATTAAGTGCTTAACTGCTCATTTCCATGTCTGTGTGGTATCTGGTGACTGTTTGATCATTTGTGGCTTATTGTGTGAACCAAAATGTGATTTTCTTGTTGCTATTGACTCCTTGTGATTCACTGATCACAAGGGTGCCTTTGTTTCCAATTGAATCCTACCAGAACTCTCTAAAAAGCTCAGTCAAATAGTCAAAGCAGTGGGAACTCCTTTCCCCTGCTAGTTACCACTGCTAGTGTAAAATTGGGTTCATCTTATCAATAAGCTATAATAGCTTATTTTAACCAGCAACAACTTTGATTTTGTAATAGGTGCTCATTATTTGACCCATTTGTTCATACTAGAGCATTTGGTGGGTTGACTTTAGGGTTTGACTAGAAAACCAACTTCATTGACTTTTTCATAAGTTCATTTGTGCTTATTCTGGCTTATTGGTTGTGCTTATTGGAACTTTGTTGATTGATTTGGCTTATTTAGTCCATTTGTGACCTTTTGCAAGTTGAATCAAGTCCTGAGGTGCCTTATTTCTCAAAAACGACTATTTTGTCTTTTAGTGAAATAATACTTTGCTTATTTCTGGCTTATTGAGTATGCTTTTTCAAAATTTCTTTTTACAGATATCATAAGCATCCCAAAAGAAGGTTGTGTGCCAAATTAGAGCTTATGGCATTGGCTTATTGCTTAATGGGTTGAAAAGCCCAAAAATAATAAGCTGTGTGCTTAATAAGCTGTGATAAGCTCGTAATCAGCTTTTGGGCCTTTAGAGTTTTGTTCTTAGAATTAATTTTTGAGTCAGATAGGGCTTTTCTAAGTCAATTGGGCCAAGTTTGACTTTTTGGGCCCAAAAGCCCATTAAGGTTGACTGTTTTTGGTTTTGGCCCATTTGAGGGCCCAATAGGGGTATTCTGGTCATTTCACTTTGATTTTCTGATTATTTAGGTTAAAATAAACTAGTTTGCAAGTTTTTAAATTTTTTTATAATTTTTGGATTTTTAATATTATTTTAATATTATTTTATTATTATTTTTCAAATTTCACATTTTCCAACTTTTTACATTTTTCTTAGCTTTAATACATTAAAATAGGAATTTAGCAACTTTTAGAATAATTTTATCTCTTTTAGATTAATTTTTATAAATATTTTAATTTTTAATAGTTTTTAAATCATATTAAATAGTTTTTATTAGTTTAAAAATTTCTAAAAATAGTTTTTAATCTTTTTAGGTCATTTTAGAGGTTTACCAATTGAAAATTTTTTATTTGGGCTTTTTGATAATTTATTTGATTTTTAGGGCTTTAATTAGCATTTAAAAATTGAATATTTAATTATTTAAAAGGTTTGAAAAAGTTTTGATCATTGGTAAACTCTTAGTTTATTTATTTTGATTTTTGGTGAATTTTTAGTAATTTTTAGAATTAATTTTTATTTTTGTAGTTTGTACGGTTTTACGTTTTAACTTTCTAGTAGTAATTTTTACGTCTTCGTCATCTTCTTTTCTTATCCCCTTCTAAACCAAACATTAATCTCAAATCTTTTACATCTTAGTCACACACATATACCTCCTTGGGAAACGAACTTTCATACCATAAGGGTCATTAGTGCTTGATTTACCTAAATCATCACTCGATACTTACCGCTCATTTACCCTCCTTTGTTTTCCTAAACAAGAGGTGTAATTTCCTACAATCACTCCTGTAGAAGCCATGGGAACATTAGTGACAGATGTTGATGTAGCCTTGATGGGTGTGTTTAAAATAGGCTTAGATCCTGGATTCTTATTGAATGGAGTAATGGCAATGGTGGGGGTTTGCTGTTTCGGGGGCACAGATATCGGTTGCCCAATGTACTCTAAGTTTGCTAAACAATCCTGAACACGATCCACATATAAGAAAAGCTCATATAGAAGATGACTTGTGGGATCTAGTTCACGCATGTCATCAACGATCTCTCTAGCAAGATCAGCATGTTCTAAGGCATTTTTCATGTATGTGACAAACTTAGTTGGACTATTCTTAAATTTTGGATCCCGATATAGCACACGTGGGTTGGGTTTGGGAGCACTAGAGGTCGAGGCAGAGATAGTGGCTGGATTTTCAACAACTTCTTGTCCTTTGAGTTGAAGTGTCTCCTTTAGTTCAGCCAAAACCATGTTTTTGTTTATGAGTTGAATATTTAAGTCAGAGATTTCCTCTCACTTACGGTTCAATTGGTCAACGAGTGACTTTTGCTCTGCCCCGTTAAAAGCAAAGCGTTCTTCTAACGAACCATAAATATCTGAGAAACCCTGCTTTACTTTATCAAGCTCCCCTATCATAGAAGTAATTCTATCTTCTAGGGCATGATTCTTAATCTCTGCAGCCTCTAGTTCCAGTTTCTCTGCTACAGATTCTTTCTTAAGTCTCATAATTTCTTCCTCTAATGCCTGAACTACCTGAATCATCTTGTCACTTGTCTCAACGGAGTTTTCACAATCATTAGGTTTTGAAAGAGTTTCATTTTTAGAATGATTTTCGATTTCAAGAGATATACAATGTTGTTGAAGCTCATTAAAATGTTTTGAAAGTGTGTTATAAGAATCTTGAAGCTCTAAAAATTCAGCGTTAGATTCATGACAAGAATGATTATCTACATTAATCACAGGCTCAACAATATTCACAGATATATCATGCTCATCATCACATTTATTCACAGTAGATGAAATCTCATGAGCATATTTAAGAGTAACAACTTGCATCACTTCGAGAGACACTATATGTTCTAAGAATCGGTCATATTCGGATGTAATCTTTTCTTTTTCAATTAAATGTTGTTCATAAGCATCATCCATTTCATAGAAAACTTTTTGAACTTCACCTATTTCAAAACATAGATTTCCCTTAAGATAATAGACTCCATTTTTAATATTGTTTACAAACGGAACGATCTCTTTCTCAAACACCGTTTTCATGTGTTAGAAAGCCCATTCTCCAGCGGTTTGAGCCGTTGAAGTCGTACATTCCAAGATGACCTTGTCAAACTCGGTAAGGTATCGCTCAATCTCTTCCAAGCTGAGCTTTACCGTACTTACTGGTGGAAGATTCTTAGGAATTTCCTTCGGTTCGTCCGAGTTAACGAGTGTAGGAAGTATACTAAGGCATTCTCTAGTAGGCATGTAAGCGGATGTCTGGATAGATTTCTTTTGCATATTAAATCGAGTTCTAAGATCTATTTTTGCATTTGTTGCATTCATTTATGCATAGTCATACTCAGGATATGTAGGAAGTAATTTTAACCGATTCTCTTCAAATGGTGACATGCTCTCAGATTCATTCAAGAACACAATCGGATCTAATACCAATCCTAACTTGGCTGCATCATAAAGTCGTGGGTTGTGGTGAAATGCTTGCTTTGCATACCCCGGGTTAGGTGGTAGGTCTATTAGACGCGATAGATTGAACTCTTGAAAAGAAGAATGAAACAAGTGTACTAAATGTGAAGCAGAGTATTGTTTTAAAAGCAAAACTTCAGTCTTTTTAACTCTCTCAGACGCCTTAATTTCCGTTTCAACTCTTTTATACTCGAGAATTTCGAAATCCGTTTGTAGTTTTTGAAAATTATTAACGACCGACTCTTTTTCTTTGAGTTCTTTCGAAAGATTTGCTCTTAAACTCTCAATTTCTAGCAGATTATCCATTTGGACTTGCCTAAACCTACCAAATTCAGGATTGGTTAAGGTAGTGGACACTGGAGTTAATTCCAAGGTTTTAACCTTTTCCTTATGCAAAGCACGCTCGACAGATAAAGTCTGATTAACACTGAGGGTTTCAAGGACCGCATTATTCATTTGGCTAAGCAAAGATGCCGAGACCATAACCAAATCAGGTTGAGCAGACGAATTGGTAGTTGTAATAGCTCCCGGTTGTGGTTCACTCAAAGTCTGGGGACTTTCATTGATATTGCTATCATTGTTTGTCTCCTCGATTGAGGTACTAACCACCGGAGGCTGTTCCGGATACCTAGACACTTGCTCAACTTGATAAGGTACAATACTAGTATCTGTAGCAGTATTTGGTACCTCAGAAATTGTGTCAGCTCCATAAAGTGAAAGATTTGCCATGAGAGCTGCTTTGCCGGTATTGAGATCATCACAGTCAGAGTCGTATGCATCCAAATCATGACATTAATATGTGGCATTGTTTGTGATGGCTGCTGTGAGACCTTCAGTGTCCGCGACTCCCGGATCTGTGAGAAATACCAACTCTTCTTCATCGAGCTCACGTCCTTGGGCTTGAGCATTCACCAAGTAGATCTTCTCCTGAAACCATGTGCTATCCATTTTCCTCTTGGGCTGCTTACATTCTCGGGCCATGTGCCCTTCCCCTTTGCAGTTGTAGCATATAATCATCTTCGTTTTGCCAGTGCTATTACCTCTTGTAGCAGTAGTGTTAGATGAACGTGCACCAGCAGTAGATGAATTGGGTCTCCCCTGAAGTGGTTGCACCATGACTCTGCCATCTTGAATTGTAGCTTGTTGTCGAGAGTTAGAAGAGTTCCTTAACTAATTGTTAGTTGTAGTTGGTCCCCTGTAACCTCGTTTTTTCAATGTTTGAGTGAGATAAGCAGACATTTGAGCAAGTATATCATTAGGACTATCTCCTTATCTAAAATCAGGGACAGGGATCTCATCATCACAATAAAATGCTGGTGCTAATTGAGCTACAAGCTGATTTGATGGAACACTAACTTGTTGTGAGTAATTGGGTTGAGGAGCCTCAAGTTGTTGATAGGTACTAGCAGGGTTTGTTGGGGGTTGATAAGGTGAATACTGATGTGAAGCATAGGGTAACGGATGTGAATCTCCTTGTGATGATGTTGCTGGTTGCTTATATTGTTGGTGATAAGATGTAGGCGGTTGTGGCAAGATCGAGTACTGTGGGAAGCTTGGTGTTTGATACAATGGTTGATAGGAAGACTGGTGTCCCAAAGCAAGTGGAGAGTTGTGATATGACAATGTAGGATGGTTTGCCATTAATGCCAATGGTTCTTGATAAGATCCTTGAGAGAGTCGTTTTTGGATCACATGCTTCTCGTGTTGTTGTAAGAAAGCATATAGTTGATCTAAATTTGAGTTGTGCAAATCACGAATCATCTTAACATCGGTGACATATTGACTCCATTCTTGGGGTAACGTGTTTAAGAACTTTGTGTTTAGTTGAAACTGTTCAATCCTTAGATTATACACGTTCATGTCATTCATCAAAGTAGTGAAATCCCAGTAGTAATCGTGAAGAGTCTCCCCTGGAATGTATGTAAACCTATCAAACAAGTCATACAATTGACACTCTCGTTCTTGGTTAGTGAGAGAGGTTCCTTGTAACAAAACAGCTAATCGATCCCAAAGATTCTTTGCCACTGTGTGTTCACTTACCATTCTATAGATATCGGGTGGAAGGACTTGAAGTATTGTCTGTACGGCCCTTTCATCTGCATCGGCAATGATTTTGTTAGCATCGGTCAACTCATGATACAACCTTTCCCTCGTCACATTGTTGACGGTAACTTCTCTCCGATCTAATGGACCTTTTTCAATTGATTGAAGCATAAGTCGACCATTAGGTTTTCCCATGATGTACGTTTTCATGCGACCTTGCCATGCTTCAAATAAATCTTTGATGAGAAAAGGTGGGCGAGTGTCGGTACCTGAGATGATTGAGATATCGGTAAGCGAAGTCATTGTTGGCATATATGAATTTGAATTCATTTTATGATCCCTTGAATAAAGATTATCAAAAATGATCGAACAATGAAATAAGGTTATGTGTTTTTGTATTGTTGAATGAGAGATGTTGTTATCTTTTTGTTGTGTTTGTTTTTTAAATTTACCAAATTATCAAATTAATGCAAGATAGAAAAATCCTCTAAGTTATGCAACATTTATCCAAAAACAAATTCTATCGGAATGTGTCAAGTGTCGGAATGTTGCTTATGTCGGAATGTCAATTCTATCGGAATGATTGCAAGTATCGGAATGTTGCTTCTGTCAGAATACCCTTTATATCAGAATGATTGCAAGTATCGGAATGTTGTCCTGTCGGAATATCAATCTGTCGGAATGTCCTTCTATCTGAATATTGGATCTGTCGGAATGTTGAGCTATCGGAATGTTGACCTGTCGGAATGTTTAGATCGCAATATGGCTAAAACAAGTTGGACAGAGTAACGTCTCAAAATCCCTTAAAACCCGTCGGAATCCGCGATCGCAATGAACGATCGGAATATCTCGTCGGAATAAGGTATCGGAATCCTTTGATCGCAAAGTAGAACCTTATGGTTATTGCGATCAAGCCACACTCACTTCTACTTTCTGATGGAAACACTTGCTAGAATTCCGGAATGATGAAAAACAAGTATGTTTTGAACGTTTGATCCAAAAGATTTGTGTTCTAACCAAACCAAGATACCAAAATCACTACGACACGATTAAAGAAGGTATTCGACTTAAGAACACTAACAAACACAAAAAAAAATTGATGTTTTGGTAATAAACAATCAAAAACACCGTTATGCTTAAGAAAGCATAAACAATACAAATACCAACCTATATTTCATCCCATGCTCTTGATACCAATTGTAGAACAATGATAATCTTTATGTTTCAAGAGGGTTGATGTATTTCTAGAGAGAGAAACTTAGAGAGAGAAATGAAAGAAACTATGTATATTGAAATGAGAAATGAAACAACCAACACCCTTTTCCATGGTGGAAAGAGGTTTATATACCCAAGTCCTTAATGGACTTGGGCCTCCGGCCCATGAACATGCTCATGGGTCGGGCTTAACATAAATGTAACTTAAACACTACTACGAGGCTATAACTATATTGTTGGAGTGACCGAGACTTTCTCTATACGTAAAACGTATTTCCAACAATAGCATTACTAACTTATAATGACAATGATCTTGTTTCACGCTTAGCATGGAATTAAGTGAAAATCAAAGACGATAAGATTATTTCTATGAAGCATTCACGTGTTCTTATTATTTAACCCTAAAACTCGCTTAATCGTGATGAAAACAATACATTATGTCTAAAACACAATTTAGTAGTTAAGTTAAATTTACATTTCATTAAACGTCGAATAAAAATGAACTTTGAAAGTGTTACGATACTTAATTCTAGCATTGCGTGAGGGTACGAAAATGTTTTAGTATGGCGGAGTGATAAGATCATAATTATACATGGTCTCATTGCTTAAATCGGGCTTAAAATGTATAAAAATATCATAAAACCGTATAAAAACCCTTGTATTTGTTCAATGTGTGTTTGTAGGTTCGAATATCGTGAAATTGACAAATGATCACAAGAAACAAGAAAAAACGAACACGAGAAACGAAGCCGCACAAAGAACTAGACTCGAGTGTTGATTTTCTAAAAAACCCTTGATGTTTGAAGAATGTACAAGATTGGTACTCCAACTTTGAAGAAATGACACTTTATGCCCGTCTAAATTCCAAAATTACAAGCTTGGTCCCTAAAGTATGAAAACTATACAAGTTTAGCCCTTGAAGATTGGAGAAACTTACATTACAAATCCTTTTCATGTGTTCGGAAGTTACAAGGGCTTAAAATGACAATTAGCCAAAGTGATATACAAAGGAAATTTCCCTAAATTCTGTTTAAAAGTTGGGAGTTCAAATTTGCAAAATAGTACAAAGTTCAGGGTCAGAGTTGTTTAATATAAACCCAAAATACCCATTTAACCCGACCAAACAACTATCTTAACCCACTAAGCCTAAAACAAAAAAACCTAATACCCTTTTACCCGGTTGTTTAATAAGCCTAATTTTCAAATAAGGTTTATTAAATAAACCGCGGTTAACACCCTTTATTAACCCAAAATAGATCAATGAGAACTATTTATCTAGCCTCCCACTTTATAATCCCTAATCCTGTAAGTAATTATGATCAAAGGGGTTTCAACCACTCGACTCCAGAATAATAATTGAACACCCACAAACATGTTCACATTGGTAGCTTTTCCAATTCATCACTACAAGGACCCACATAACCCTCCCCTACACACGTTTTTAGCAAAAAGACAACATTGGCCAATGATCCTATGGTTCATGATTTTTTAGTGATGCCCACACTCTAATGGACGAGTTAGATGTAAAGTTAAATGATGTATGCATCACATGCACAACAGGCTTCACAAGATGGTAGTTTGACCAAGATTTTTTATATTCAAACTCAAGAGCATTATGGCAATTCAAGCAGGTTAGGGTTTAGGTTTCAAGTTTTCAAGAACCCATTGTAGCTCAGTATATAGGGCACATATTATCTTCTTCTTTGTTCTAGTTTTCTTTTAAATTTTTTTAGTAAATGAATATTTAAAGTATTTCATAAAATCATTGCAAGTAACTGAGTTCCATTTACATTTTGTGTTATTTAAATTTAATGTTTCAAGTTTTAAGTTGAGGTTACAAATATTTTCTGTTAACAAAATATTTCACAAAAGTTCAACTTTGCTAAATATTTTGGACCCAAGCTTTTGACATGTTAATATGAGTTTGACTTGACAACTTAAATTTAAATCAAGAACTCAAATCTTGTTATTTCTTTTCTTGGTTACCTTTTAGTTGCAAAAGTTTATTTTCACCAAATTTTTGAAAAAGCTGTTTTTTATTCACTTAATGTTTCATAAGCTTGTGTTTAACTGACTTGACAAATCAGTTAACCATTAAGCTTATAACAGTCTTCCCCATAAGCTCATTACACCCAGGAAGCTTGTGCTTAAAGCACATCAGCTCAAATCAAAGGGGTGTGGATGTACACCTCTTAGGTTAGGCTTTGAAAACTTTGAGTACTCAACTCTTTGGCTTGAAATGTGTTCTTGAGTGATTTGCATGTTATAGGTTTGATAGCTGATAATTTTAGGTTTAATCTTATTGTTAATACTTTTGAAAGTTGTTCATAATCATCTTGTTCTTTGGTCTATTGAAAATCCGAATTTTTCTTTGTTAAAGATTACTTATCAGTCTATTAGGAGTGTTTGGTAAAGTTTGATCAAGAGTTTGGGGTGACAACAAGCTCATCATTTTGCCTGCACAATCTACTTTAGTGTAGTGTAGTGAAAGTGTGTTTTGGTTTGTGATAACGACCTAAATATACATATTCAACCCGTTATTATAATGCCACTTTGTATTATATATAAGAGTTGTCGATACTTAATATATTGCGTTTTACATGCAGGTATAAAGTTGAAGAAGCAAAGTGAAGATATACAAAGAAGGGTCCTTAAAGTGCAAATAAACAAAACTATTGAGAGAAGATTCTGGAACGCACAAAAGTGCGGCGCACAATTTCAAAAGTGCGGCACACATTTCACACCTCCAAAGTGCGGCGCACTTTTGGAGAAGTGCGGCGCACATTTTCTCTCAGCCAGCACTATAAATAGAGGCCACTTCTACTCATTTTACACACACCTCTTCTCTTCAATACTCCATAGCTCGGGTATTTTAGCTTTCTAAGTAAATTTTCAGTATATTCCACTTTTGGGAAATAATTGTAACGAGAGTATTCCACTCTTTGATTCTTGGAGAAACGATACAATCGTGACACTTATGTACTCATTCCTTCAATCAATCTAAGTATGATGCTCTCTTACTCTTTTCCATTTGTTACTTTGATTACTATGTTAGGCTAAGCTATTTGTGACTATATGGGTATGTGACTATAATTAGTGATGATGCTATGATATGATCCTTTATAATTTATTTCAAGCTAATGTTGTAGAACCATTTTACCACCTAGTTCTACAAACCATATTTTATCTAGAGTTGATTTGTTACGATAGTTTGGCATTGAGAAATGAAAATTGTTATAATAAGTTTTTAAGAACTTGTCTATGGTTTTGAATCTTTGATTGGAGAGATCCGCTTAGAAACTTTGATAAAATATTGAACTTGTTGGCAACTTGTTTTAAGCTTAGTCGCTTAAATAAACATAAGTCTTGAATCACAATAAGTAAATTCTACAAACGCCATTTTAACGAGAAAGGATTATCACTCTTTACCTACATAAACATATCTCGATCATTATTATCATCATCACATACTTATACGAACTATCCCATATTAGTTTACTTGTTACTATTTTTATTTAAACCAATCATTTATTTCTTCAATTATTATATTGATTACCAAAACGAAGTTAAGTCTTGGCGAAGGTTCCTGGCTTACCACTACAACCTATACTACGAACGAAAGGGTATACTTGCCCGTTTTTGTATCCTAGTCCCTTGTTTTGTCTAAACGTTGTAATATAAATTTAAGACTTGCGAAACACACCATCAAGTTTTTGGCGCCGCTGCCGGGGACTTACAATCCTGTTTTGTAACCAAAGCTTTCATAATGTTTGAAGAATTGAACCATTTCCCACCCAAAATAAACAAAAATTTTCCTGCAATACAGAAAGTACGCCGCACAACTCAAAAGTGCGTCGCACTTCCTGTAGCGAATCAAAAGGGCGGCGCACAATTCAAAAGTGCGACGCACATTTCCTACTGTAACACCAAAACCATTTTTGGATGCACACCCGTTCATCCGAAACTCCACCAGTATCACCGTTACCAGAACCTGAACGTATACCCTTAACCGAAAGTTACGTAGACTTCACCTTCGTGTACCTTTAGATAGGAGATACGAGCAACCTCAACCTCGCGAAATCAACCAACCTTTCGACAACCTTTCTCAATTCCTATTTCTCACCAAACTCATCAACCGTTACGATCCAATGTTGGACACTGATGATGAACCAATGTGGTCAGCCGATAGAGTTGTATCGCTAACTCCTAGTTCCGTAATTGTTTTACCTGAAATTGCAAACGATTTTGCAATCAAACGAAACCATTTGACACTTGTCAAAAACCACCAATTTGATGGTCGAATCAAAACTGATCCTCACAAACACGTCCATGAATTTAGCGGAATTTGAAAAATGTTTAACTATGGAGAAGGACAAGCCGAAGCCGTTCAACTCATGATGTTTCCATCATCCCTTACTGGAGAAGCCAAATCATGGCTCGACGAACTTAATGAAGGAACCATTCGAACATGGGAAGGTCTTAGAACCGATTTCATTAGCCGATTCTTTCCTGTGCTCTATTTGAAAAACTCCTTGGAGAAATTCGAAGCTTTTCTCAACAAGATCGAGAAACTCTCACTGACGCATAGTTAAGAATGAAAGAATTACTCAGAAACTGCCATGGTCATGGACTCAAAAAGGAAGGAATAATCAAGATCTTCTATCATGGTCTTGACGATGCTACCTAAGATGCATTGAACGCCGCAGCGGGCGGTATTTTCCTTTACAAAACTCCTAAACAAGCCTACCAATTGTTAGATGACAAAGTCTTACTCAAGCTTGATTGGTCCAAAAATCACAAGAACAAAAACCCTTGAAAAACCGTAGCTTTTGCCGAAGAAAGCAAAAACCCAACCGACACCGAAAAATTACGGCTCGTATGGACGCCATGTCTCTCAAAATCAATACTCAATATAAAGAGATGAAAAGCAAAAGTCGTGAAACTTGCAAACACTATGGAGGAAACCATCTTTCTAGTGAATGTGATGACGATGACACACCCACGAGAAAGGAAGAAGAATCCAATTTCATGAACACCTTTCGTCGAACTCGATTTTATAAATATTATCGTAATCGTGACCGCGATAATTAGAGATCTAACGATAAACCAAGTTACGATCGAGACGAAAAGAAACCCAACAAAATCGAAGACAAACCCAACCTCGAAACAAAGCTCGACGATTTTATTGAATCTCAAAGAAAAACCAACCTTTTTGCAGGGTTGCCAAGGACTTCTAGTTGTTGTGATATGATATGGGTGATTGTAAATACATTGACTAAGTCTGCTCACTTTTTACCAATGAAGAAGACAGATAGTATGGAAAGTGATGGTTGTAAAAATTACCCCTTTAGGAAAAGAAGGCAATAAAATAGGGCAAGTGCACGACGATTTAGGAAAACCGTGTGTGAATGACCTTTTTTGTGAGTTCGTTCTCGAGGAGGCAAGTGCGTTGTGTTAAGAGTTGATATATGATGTTTGTGATTATGTTGAAAGAAATGAGAAAGGAAAGAAGAGACGGTTACGAAAATGAATTAAACTACGACGAAAAAGACGAACACGTAAAGTCGTAAATAGTGCCAAAATTAAAATTTTAACCTAAAAATTCCTAAAAATTAATAAAAATCCACAATAAAATTCTAAGAGTTTACAAAAAATCCAAACTTGCTAAGACCTTTTAATTAATTAAATAATGACTTTTAAATGCTAATTAAAGCCCTAAAAATCACTTTTTAATATTAAAAAGCCCTAAACAAGATTTAATAGTTTGTAAACCTCAAAAATGACCTAATTAAGCTAAAAACTATTTTTAAAATTTTTTAAACCAAATTAAACTATTTTTTTAACACTTAAAAACTATTAAATCTATTAAATCTTAAATTAATTCTAAAAATTAATTGAAAAGCCTAAAAATTAATTGGAAAGTGAAAAAGTTCCTAATTTAATGTCTAGAATCTAGGAAAAATAAAAAAAAAATTAAAAATAAAACTTTGAAATTTTCTAATAAAATAATATTAAAATAATCTAAAAAATAAAAAGTTCAAAAATAAATTCTAAAAAATTCTCAAAAATCCTAAATATTATAACTAAGAAGAAAATGCAAATTAAAGCTCCTAAAACCTATTAATTAATTTTATATTAATTTTTAAATTTTAATAAAAAACCTAAAATCAAATAAAATTAAAAATTAAAGTTTTTGAAAACTTAACTAGATGTAAACCTCAAGTTAATAAATTAAAACTTAAAAATTATTTTTCCTAAAATTAAATTACTGTTTTCTATTTTTAAACTATTTATTAAAAACCGGGTAAAGAAAAATGCATAGAAATTAAATAAATAAAAGGAAAAATCAAATCTTATGCTAGAAAAATCCCAATTCAAATAAAGACCCTATGAAAAATAAGATAGACCAAATACGCTTAATCAATAAGCTATAAAAGCTCAAATAAGCTACGGTTAGTTTTAAAAAGCCAAATGAAAAGAGGTGTTAAAAGGATAACACCTTGAGACTTTAGCAGTAAAAGTCCCAAGGGCGAGCGGTAGAGTGTGTGTGCTTTGGCAGTGGTGGCGCAGGTTCGAGTCCTGGCCACGCCAAAAATTTTTGAAATATTTTTTTTTTAAACACTTGTTACACAACAACTCTCACTCACCAAAACACCAACACACGTTTCTGAATTAAGCTAAAACTATCCCCAAATTGATCAAATAAATCACAGACCTGGGATCTCTTTTCTTTCTTGTTTTCAGACAAACACTACTACCCAAATACTAACACAAATACTACCTAAAAACACAAACACTAGTCAATATTTAAGCCCAAATTACACCTGAGGTAATAAAAAAGGACTGAACTTTCTTCCTTTTTATCTGTTCTTGTTTGTGTTCTTTTTTTGGACAGTCAAAACCCCTCACCTGCAATTGGCGTGTGGGGGGGTTGTTTTACGCTAGCAAAAAGCAATTAAAACAAGCACGCATACAATCTGACTAAAACACCAACAAAAAATCAATAAGCATGCAGGTTCAAACACTTAATCAATTATAACACAAATCAAAACTTACTGAATAAATCATGCAGAAATAATAAATCATTCAGAAGCAGTAAGCATACAAAAACGATCAAATCCTAAGGCAATCGAACCTGATGCACTAAACCATTTCAGCAGGAAATGATATACGAACAAGTGATCAACATGTGCAGACAAATCCAAAGCTAATACCATGCATGTACTCTAGATAAGCACACTAACCTAGCTCAATAACCACCTATAATTGCTAGCAACATGCACCCTAGATACCAATCTAGCATATACTAACTATACCGATTACACCCAAGCAGCAGACTTGCAGATTACAATGACAACCTAGCTAAGAACAAATCATGCAGACAAGCTATTGTGTAATCCTAAGTGGACTTATCATATTATCAAGTTTAAACAGTTTAAACTAGAATAACAATCCTAAGTAAACTGTTTATACTACTTAACTAAATTCAAACAATTAATTCAATCCAAAATCAATCCTCAATAAACCAGCAAACTTGATAAGAAAATACTCACAAGAACGATTAAACAGCTAACAAAAATAAATATAAGAAAAAAATAAAGAAAGGAAGAGGTGGCGATACCTACCCTTGTTTGCATCCAACAAGGGCCAGCTAAGCTCCCCTGACCTCAACCAACAACTAGGTGAGGCAGGGGTGTCTTGGACAATAAAGGATTGAGGGGTGGTTCGTTGGGGTTCAATAGCTGAACCGAAGCACCCTGATTGAAAAGAAAAGCTGCTAAGAGTAAAATGAAATTCAAGAATCAAGACCTATGGTCTTGATTCAGTAAGTTCACAATATAAACGAATAACTTTTCTCTTTTTTTTTTTCTTTTCAAGAACACTCAAATACTAAAGTTTAAATGAATACTGATTATAACTTAAAACCAGAAATTTTTTAAAACACTTCTACTCACTTACTGATTAACTTAAACAAGAAAAACTCACAACTCGAATTTAAAAACAATCAACTTAAATCATAAAACATAAACTTAAAATGGAACTTGGATGTAATTAAAAACTGCAAACTTTCATTCATAAAAAGGGGTTTTTACATAAAAATCCGAGATAAGGGAAAAAATGGGATACCACAAGTTGGTCCTCATTTATAGACCCCCTCAGATCATTCTAGAATCGAAAATAAAAGAAAAACCCTAATTGATTAAATTCCAGAAATACCCTTATGAAGATTCGGATCAATTTAGCATATCCTTCTTTTTGAAGTTGTTCGACATCTTCATGTGATCGCTGAGCTGTGATGGATTGATCTTGTGCGTTGGATTTGTTGTGGGAATTAAGCAACCTTCCTAGACCCTTGATCTTCTGCCAAACTTTGTCTTGTTCTTCACATGGAGATAACGTGAGCTGGTGGGGGGGACCAAATGGGGATGCGGAACAATTCTGGGTGAAGGGCTTAGCTGGGTGTGGGGTAAATTAAACATAATCATGGGTAATTTGGATTTACCCTATGATTGTTCGATTTGGGGATTAGGGTTTTTGGGGAGAGTTTGTGCGTTGATCTTTTTAGTTTTAGGGTAAATGTGTTTAAGGGGAGAACACGTTTATTAAACGTGTGTTATAAAATTAATGGGTCAACCGGGTTTGGGGTATGGGTATTGGGTAAACGGGTTTTTAAGTTGGGTTATGGTGACGTGGCAATGGATAACTGGTGGGTTTGGTTGGGTGGATAGATAATGAGGTTAAATGTTAAGTAATTTTGGTGTAATGGCAGAATTGGTCCCCCACTTAACAATACTCTTTAAACAACTTTTCATCCAAAGTCCTTATGGCTTGTCATCGTTAGTCCTTTTGTTGGAATGAGGACTAATGTTGCATTTTCTTCAACTTTAAGGGATCAATTTGTAAATTCTTCATACTTTAGGGACCCCAAAGTAATTTTTAGATTATTAGGGGTATAAAGTGTCAATCTTCAAAACTTGAGGGACCAAACTTGACAAATCTTCAAACATCAAGGGCATTTTTGCAAAATTCCAAACTTGGGCTTGGTTCATTGTGCGACTTCGTTTCCCGTGTTCGTTTTTGGTTGATTCTTGTGATCTTTTGCCAATTCCTCAATATCCGTACCTAAAACACACAAGCAACAAACACAAGCATATTTTTGGGTATTTTGATGATATTTAATGCATTTTAAGCCCCAAAAAAGAACGATGAGACCATGTATAAAAGCAGTCTCATCACTCCCCCATACTAAACCATTGCCGTGCCCTCACGCAATGCTAGAATAAAGTATCATAGCATCTCCAAAATTCATTTTTATTCACTTTATTGAATGATAAACTAGCTATGCTACTACTATTACTACTACTTGTGTTTTAGACATAATGTATGATTTTCATCGCAAAATGGGACGTTTAGGTTCATAGAATAAGAACACGTGAATGCTTCGTTAGAAATAATTTCATCGTCCTTGATTTTCACCTTAATTCCATGCCAAGCGTGCAACGAGATCATTGTCATTATAAGTTAGTAATGCTAACACTACTCATATGCCCCAATCACGTACTTATCCTCCCATTTTTCCTAAGCTGTATCTCTTATATTTTATGATGTCTTGAATGTTTCACGAGGATACATTGTTTGACTTATGCGATAATAGAGATTTAGGTCTAAAAATAGAGTCCTAACGGTGTAACTAAAACCATCAAATCAATAACCCCTCCTAATAGACGACGATGTTAAAAAATTAAGTTGACAAGAAGAATCGATAAACACGGTTTTATAACGGTTTTGAACATGAGACTTATTACCAAGACTTTTATACGCCCCCTAACGGAAGGGCCTTATTATCTTTGGTTTACCTCCATCTTTTATTCAACTTCGCCATGAAGCTTTTATTATGACTTCGGTCTTGCCTTGCCTTTTATTATCCGCCTCATCGGTGGTTTTATTAGCCAAAGACGTATATCCTCACGCTAAAGCGAATTTTTGATCTTTAAAGCTTCGAAGATTAAGGCTTGATTCACTTTCAATTTTTGCATAGATTTTAGGCCTTGTGGGGCTTCAAATTGTTTGCTAGATTTAGGTGAGCACTTGAAATCTTATTATTAGGTGAAGCTTTCGATTATTAGGGTGCCAATACTTCAAAACCGTGACGCTGGCGATATCTTAATGTCTTCCCAATTTAATTACACGGAAGCTACTAGAAAAGACTAGAAACCCAACAATCCTAACTAAACCGCTAAGTCAATATTTATTAAGCAAAAAATATTTACATGCGAAGGGAGAATAAGCAAACAACGAGAACACATGAGTTTTTGAAAGAATATGAGTACTCTACGTTTAGCATAGTAACTTATAATTAACTCTATCATTTCTCGTCCTCATTTAAGAGACTTAGCCTAATGTGTAGTTAAGGAATCAAAGCTAAGTGCTCAACACGCACGGTCGAGTCAAAAATTACTCTTATTCTCGCCATCGGAAAACCTACATTTGTGTCTTCAAACACTTATAAAACATGAGAAAAATTTTAAAATTTGGCCATTTTTAGCCTTATTTTGTAACAAAACGATAAACAAAAACATAAACTTTGGAAAGCGTGAAGGTTTGGCAAGGCAAGTATCTATTCACCCCCCCATACTAAAGTTAAACATTGTCCTCAATGTTTTGAGTCTAGGGGTGCAAACACCCCCATACTAGAGACGTAGTCGAATGCTTAATCTAGCATGGAAAGGGTGTAACCAATAAATTAATAGCCGTTTATGAAGTGTGCTAAAAACCTATGGTTAGAACATCAAAAGGATATATCATGGATATTGAGAAATGTCTCCAATAGCAAACGATCGAGTGCTCCCATAAAACGAACACGAGAGGCTCCAATCGTGAAGATCATGATCTAAAAACCACATATCACAAACAACCACGGAACAAAGGTTGGAAGGGCACAAATCCCCACACGTAAGCTACATTAGAAAGAGATAATATGTACATAGGATAAGCATGGGACTCCCCCACGAGGCACCTCGTTTTGGATTACCGAGTCATGAGCTCGACTCGATCCCCTCAACACTAATTATCATTGGGGAAGGTGACTTGGTCGAGGTAGTTCAAGGATGGAACTTCCCCACCAAAGTAGTGCTTCAACCTATGTCCATTCACCTTGAAGTTAGGACCATCATCTTGAGCTAGCTCGATGGTCCCATACGGAAACACTTGAGTCACGGTGAATGGACCGGACCAACGGGATTTCAATTTACCGGAAAATATTTTCAATCTTGAATTAAAAAGCAAAACTTGATCCCCAATGTTAAAAACCCGGTTTTTAATTTTTGAATCATGCAACTTTTTAGTTTTCTCTTTGTAAATCAATGAATTTTCATAAGCAATATCCCTCAATTCATCCAATTCATTTAATTGCATTTTCCGGTGTTTTCCCGCGGTCTCCATGTCATCATTACAATGCTTTAGGGCCCAATAAGCCTTGTGTTCTAACTCGATAGGCAAATGACAATTCTTTCCATACACAAGCTTATAGGGAGTGCACCCAATGGGCGTCTTATGAGCGGTCCTAAAGGCCCATAAAGCATCGTCTAACTTATCCGACAAAGATTGTCGGTTTTCTCCTACGGATCTCTCCAAGATCCTCTTCAATGCTCGGTTTGAAACCTCGACTTGCCCACTCGTTTGTGGGTGATAAGCCGTAGAAAGACGATGTGTAACCCCATATTTCCTTAGAACCCTTTCAAATTGGTCATTACAAAAATGGGTTCCACGATCGCTTATGATAGCACGAGGGGTTCCAAACCTAGCAAACAAACTTTTCAAGAACTTAACTACCACACGAGCATCATTAGTGGGCAAGGCCTTCGCCTCCACCCACTTAGAAAGGTAGTCAACCGCAACGAGAATATACTTATTACCATGAGATGATGGGAACGGCCCCATAAAGTCTATGCCCCAAACGTCAAAGATCTCACATACTTGAATGATATTTTGTGGCATTTCATCTTTTTGTGAGGCTTTTCCTTGTCGTTGGCATGAATCACAAGACTTCACAAGATCTTGTGCATCTCGGTAAATAGTAGACCAAAAGAAGCCGGCATCAAACACCTTTTTAGCCGTGAGATTAACACCGTGGTGACCACCCGTGGGTCCCTCATGGCAAGCTCTAAGGATGTTAGAAGCTTCGGTACCAAATACACAACGGCGGATGATTTGATCCGCACAAGTTCGAAACAAGTAAGGGTCGTTCCAAAAGTAGAACTTGACATCACGAAAGAATTTTCGTTTTTCTTGAGTTGTCATACCCTTAATGATGAAGTTACCCGCATGGTAATTTGCAAAATCCGCAAACCATGGGGTAGAAGAATCAAGTTTGGAATTCACTACACCAAGTGTCTCGAGCGGAAATGTTTCGGTGATTTCCTTAGGCTCGTAAACACTTTGGTGAGGATCTTCCAAACGAGAGAGATGATCGGCCGCTAGATTCTCGGCTCCTTTTTTGTCAACGATTTTGTGATCAAATTCTTGAAGGAGGAGAATCCAACAAAGTAATCTCGGCTTTGCATCTTGTTTAGCCATGAGATACTTGATAGCCGAATGGTCCGTATACACTATGCATTTTGTCAAGACGAGGTAAGGTCGGAATTTCTCAAATGCATACACCACGGCAAGGAACTCCTTTTCCGTTGTAGTGTATTTAAGTTGAGCCTCGGTCATCGTCTTGTTAGCATAGTGAATAGGCAAGAAGTGCTTATCATGACGTTGCCCCAAAACGGCCCCAATAGCGTAATCACTTGCATCACACATAAGTTCAAAGGGGAGGTTCCAATTTGGAGCAACAAGAATGGGAGCTTCGGTAAGTTTCCTCTTAAGGATCTCAAAGGCTCGTACACAATCTTCGTCAAAGACAAAACGTGCTTCTTTTTCAAGAAGATGTGTAATGGGTCGAGAAATCTTCGAGAAATCCTTGATGAATCGTCGATAAAAGCCCGCGTGGCCTAGGAAACTCCTAACTCCCTTGACGGTTTTGGGATGAGGTAATTTGGCGATGACGTCTACCTTAGCTTGATCTACCTCAATCCCCGCTTTCGAGACCTTGTGCCCTAAGACGATTCCACTTTTAACCATAAAATGACACTTTTCCCAATTGAGCACAAGGTTGGTTTCCTCACAAAATTTTAACATTCTTTCAAGGTTCGACAAACACGAAGTAAAGGAATCACCAAACACGGAAAAGTCATCCATGAAGACTTCCATCGTCTTCTCGATCATATCATGAAAAATAGCCATCATGCATCGTTGAAAAGTTCCCGGTGCATTAAAAAGTCCGAATGGCATTCTACGATAAGCAAACGTTCCATATGGACACGTAAACGTAGTTTTTTCTTGATCACGAGGATCGATGGGAATTTGGAAGTAACCGGAAAAACCATCTAAAAAGCAATAGAAATCGTTTCCCGCAAGACGCTCCAACATTTGTTCCATGAAGGGCAAGGGAAAATGGTCTTTTCGAGTGGCTTCATTTAACTTTCGATAGTCAATGCACACTCTCCATCCGGTCACGAGTCTAGTGGGAATCAACTCGTTGGCATCGTTTGGCACAACGGTCATCCCTCCCTTTTTAGGGACACAATGAATAGGACTCACCCAAGGGCTATTGGAAATAGGGTAAATCATTCCCGCGTCAAGGAGTTTAAGGACCTCCTTTTTGATGACGTTGTGAATTTTGGGGTTCACCCTCCTTTGACTTTGGATTGTTGGCTTGAAATCCTCCTCCATTAAGATTTTGTGGGTACAAAACTTGGGATCGATTCCCTTAATGTCGGATAACTTCCACGCAATCGCCCCTTTGTGATCCTTAAGAACATCGACAAGTGCGGTTTTTTCATCATCCGAAAGTTCCTTCGCAATAATAACCGGCAACTTGTCGTCCTCCTCCAAATAGACATATTCGAGGTGAGGAGGTAAATCTTTCAACTCGAGAATAGGTGGTTTCTCAAGTGAAGATTTAGGCTCGATACTCATAACCTCCTCGGGTGGAGGCAATGGGAAATCGTTGAGAAAATCCTGGATAATCGAGAAGTCCTCATCGTTGTCGAGGTCTTCGTCACAAGTACGTGGAACATCGAATTCTTCCAACGTAAAACCACCACCTTCGAAAGGAGTGAAGGTTGGTGTCGAATTATCAAGAATTGGATCTAACATAGTGGGATTGCCACTAGTTTTTTTATCACCAAACCCTAAAACTTCTTGTGAAAATTCCTCGCAAACCACGTCGAACATATCAACGAGGTTTATGGTAGCAACGGAATAAACATGAGAAAGTTGAGAATTTTGAGTTGCGTTTATAACAAGTTCCTCGTCGTTGAAACGTAAGGTGATCTTTCTAGCATGCACATCAATCAAAGCCATAGACGTATCTAAAAATGAACGACCTAAAATAAGAGGAACTTGAGGATCCGTGGGGATGTCAACAACAATAAAGTCTACGGGATAGTAGAACTTCCCCACTTTAACAAAAACGTCTTCCGCCAAACCACATGCAAGAATCGTGGAATGGTCGGCCAACTCAATAGACATTCGTGAAGGAGTAAGATTAGGAAGATTGAGCGACTTGAAGATTGCAAGTGGCATCAAGTTAATGCTAGCACCAAGATCGGCCAAGGCATAGCATTCTTCCATATCTTGAATTGCACAAGGGATCAAAAATTTACCGGGATCACCGACTTTTTGAGGTATGCGATTAAGATAAACCGACGAACAACTAGACATTTGGTGTAATTTTTCCTTGTTGTTCAACATACTCTTAAAGTTAGCGGCAAATCGAGGCATCATGACCAAAGCATCGGCGAAACTCACATTAAAGTGCAAATCACGAAACATTTTCATAAAAAGCTCAAATTGATAGTTGTCGCGCTCTTATCGTTTCTCCTTCCTAAGTCTCGATGGGTAAGGCAAGGGTGGTGTGGGTTGGGGCATAGGCATAGCCTTTGGAATCTCGGGTTCCAATATGGGTGATGGGTCAACCGTAGGTGTGGCATGAGCGGTACTTTGTGGGATTGAAATATGCTCCTTTTCGACCACCACCTCGGGTTCTTCCTCAATTTCCTCCACCGTTGGAGTAATTGGTTGAGGAGTCGGTTCTTTAAGTGTCTTACCACTTCGTGTGGTAATCACTTTCATCTCTCCCTTCGGGTTTGAAACGGTGTTACTAGGCAAACTACCCGAAGTAGAGGCTTTGTTCCCCATGACGGCTTCTAAAATTGCATTAAGCTTAGCATCTTGACTATTAAACTTCAAATCTTGGCTAGCGGCTTTTTGGTCAATTCTTTGTTCAAGCCTAGCATGACTTTGCTCTATCTTGTTGTTTTGACCTCGAATTTTGTTAGCAAAATCATTTTTCAATTCATTTCTCATGGCTAGATTTTCCTTAATGAAATTAGCTAACTCCTTTGCGTTCTTAGCCGTGTCCCTAGCTTGAGTAGCCATTTGCTCTTGAATGTTTTCCAAAATCTTATCATTTGAAGTAGCGTAATTCAAAAAGTCCATTGGAAGTTCTTTAGTATTTTGAAGACCTTGACTCGTGTTTTGAAAATTACGGTTTTGATTTTGATTTTGCAATTGGCTACTACTACTCCCTTGATTCCCATAGTTGTTATTACCCTTATAATTGTTCCTTTGATTGCTTTGGTAACCAACTTGATTGTTTCGATAATTGTTAGCATTTTGATTTGGTGAAAAACCCAGTGGAGTCAATTGATTAGTGCGAGGAACTTGACCGTTTTGGTTATAAGTTCCCGCGGCCGCGAAGGCACTCGAAGTGTTACCACCGTTGGTAATGCACTCGGAATAATCGTGAGCTCCACCACAATACATACAAGAAACCTCAACCGCTTTAATCGTAGTGGGAGCGGGTTGTTCACCAACTTTAAACTCAACTAACAAGCCTTTCACTATATCAAAAATTTTGTTTTCCAAGTTAGCCTCGACTTGGCAAGCATCAACGGTGTGTGACAAACTAGGTGAAGATGAAGACGAAGCCTTACGAACACTCGACGTGCTACGAGGACTATACACCTTAGACCTATTCTCAATGATTAACAATGCTTCCTCGACCGTCTTACACAAGAAATTACCACCCGCGGCGGCATTAAGATAATCACGCTCATGATCGTTCAAGCCATTGTAAAACGTGTCTATTTGATGCAAGTCGGAAAAACCATGATGAGGACATTCGTGCAACATTTCCTTAAACCTATTCCAAGCCGTTGAAAAACTCTCATTATACTCTTGCGAAAACTTTGAAATCTCGTTTTTCAAGTGCGTAGTCTTAGAGGGCGGAAAAAATTGGTTCACGAATTTTGAAACGAGATCCTTCCACGTCAATATAGAATTGGGTGGCTCTTTCTCTAACCAAATTTTTGCGGGCCCCTCTAAGGAATACGGAAAAAGCATCATCTTAATCGAGTCGTTTGAAACATCCTTAAACTTGCACGTGGCGGTGAGACGATTAAATTGGCGAATGTGGTTATGCGGGTTGTCCTTTTCGTCCCCTCGAAACTTGTTGTTTTGAATCATGGACAACAAACCCGTCTTAACCTTAAAATTCTCCGCAAGGATAGCGGGAATCACAATCGCTTCTCCATAACCCTCGGTGGGTGCTTGAAGCAACTCCATCATAGTTCGATTAGCCATGGGTGCTTCTTTCACTACAATGGGTTCGTCAATAGGAGAGTCCTCACTAGTAGGAGTGAGTGATTTGTTTCTTCGTTTACGAGTACGTCTTGCTTTAGAGCGAGTTTGCATAAACGTCACGTACAACGAGAAGGCGAGCAAAGAAGATTCTTTTTGGTGTTTTTACTTTTTCAATTTTTTTTTGTGGTTTTTGATTGTTTTTACTTTTTTTTAGATTTTTGGAATGTATTAGTAGACACAAATCTACAAATCTCCTCCTTAATCAAATCTCTCGATTAAAGAAGCCTCAAGGAATGAAAACGATCACGTGAAGTGAACGCCTTCGATGACTTTAGAACGATGGTGGAACACCAAATCGTTCAAGAGGGTTTAATCAATAGAATCCAAGAAAATATATATGATATGTAATAATACTTTGGGCGGCATAACCCTCGATTCACTCTCAAAATCAAATACGCACAAGCAAGCGGAGGAAACGAGGCGGCGCGAAGCACTTAAGAGCCTTTTTCCTTTAGGTCGTGAAATACAACCGCCTTATACCCACCTTATAGTTTGTATTATCAAAATCAAGCTTCACGAAAGTATTTATCTATTTTTGCCTTTTTTTTTGGTTTGAGATTCGAATACAATGATCGAGTGATGAAATCCCGAATCAAGGTTGTGATTGCTCACGTATTTGGAGTACTTGTGAATTTATTGTTCTACGTATACAATATAGTAATAATATTCACACAAAAACCGAAAAACGATAATACGTATTAATAGAGTGCTATTAATACAAATACTTTTATGGCTAATATAAAAACAACAATGGTTCAATCAAAACACAACACGCCTCCCCGGCAGCGACGCCAAAATGATGGTTGTAAAAATTACCCCTTTAGGAAAAGAAGGCAATAAAATAGGGCAAGTGCACGACGATTTAGGAAAACCGTGTGTGAATGACCCTTTTTGTGAGTTCGTTCTCGAGGAGGCAAGTGCGTCGTGTTAAGAGTTGATATATGATGTTTGTGATTATGTTGAAAGAAATGAGAAAGGAAAGAAGAGACGGTTACGAAAATGAATTAAACTACGACGAAAAAGACGAACACGTAAATTCGTAAATAGTGCCAAAATTAAAATTTTAACCTAAAAATTCCTAAAAATTACTAAAAATCCACAATAAAATTCTAAGAGTTTACAAAAAATCCAAACTTGCTAAAACCTTTTAATTAATTAAATAATGACTTTTAAATGCTAATTAAAGCCCTAAAAATCACTTTTAAATATTAAAAAGCCCTAAACAAGATTTAATAGTTTGTAAACCTCAAAAATGACCTAATTAAGCTAAAAACTATTTTTAAAAATTTTTAAACCAAATTAAACTATTTTTTTTAACACTTAAAAACTATTAAATCTATTAAATCTTAAATTAATTCTAAAAATTAATTGAAAAGCCTAAAAATTAATTGGAAAGTGAAAAAGTTCCTAATTTAATGTCTAGAATCTAGGAAAAATGAAAAAAAATTTAAAAATAAAACTTTGAATTTTTCTAATAAAATAATATTAAAATAATCTAAAAAATAAAAAGTTCAAAAATAAATTCTAAAAAATTCTAAAAAATCCTAAATATTATAACTAAGAAGAAAATGCAAATTAAAGCTCCTAAAACCTATTAATTAATTTTATATTAATTTTTAAAGTTTAATAAAAAACCTAAAATCAAATAAAATAAAAAATTAAAGTTTTTGAAAACTTAACTAGATGTAAACCTCAAGTTAATAAATTAAAACTTAAAAATTATTTTTCCTAAAATTAAAATTACTGTTTTCTATTTTTAAACTATTTATTAAAAACCGGGTAAAGAAAAATGCATAGAAATTAAATAAATAAAAGGAAAAATCAAATCTTATGCTAGAAAAATCCCAATTCAAATAAAGACCCTATGAAAAATAAGATAGACCAAATACGCTTAATCAATAAGCTATAAAAGCTCAAATAAGCTACGGTTAGTTTTAAAAAGCCAAATGAAAAGAGGTGTTAAAAGGATAACACCTTGAGACTTTAGCAGTAAAAGTCCCAAGGGCGAGCGGTAGAGTGTGTGTGCTTTGGCAGTGGTGGCGCAGGTTCGAGTCCTGGCCACGCCAAAAATTTTTTAAATATATTTTTTTTTAAACACTTGTTACACAGCAACTCTCACTCACCAAAACACCAACACACGTTTCTGAATTAAGCTAAAACTATCCCGAAATTGATCAAATAAATCACAGACCTGGGATCTCTTTTCTTTCTTGTTTTCAGACAAACACTACTACCCAAATACTAACACAAATACTACCTAAAAACACAAACACTAGTCAATATTTAAGCCCAAATTACACCTGAGGTAATCAAAAAGGACTGAACTTTCTTCCTTTTTATCTGTTCTTGTTTGTGTTCTTTTTTGGACAGTCAAAACCCCTCACCTGCAATTGGCGTGTGGGGGGTGTTTTACGCTAGCAAAAAGCAATTAAAACAAGCACGCATACAATCTGACTAAAACACCAACAAAAAATCAATAAGCATGCAGGTTCAAACACTTAATCAATTATAACACAAATCAAAACTTACTGAATAAATCATGCAGAAATAATAAATCATTCAGAAGCAGTAAGCATACAAAAACGATCAAATCCTAAGGCAATCGAACCTGATGCACTAAACCATTTCAACAAGAAATGATATACGAACAAGTGATCAACATGTGCAGACAAATCCAAAGCTAATACCATGCATGTACCCTAGATAAGCACACTAACCTAGCTCAATAACCCCCTATAATCGCTAGCAACATGCACCCTAGATACCAATCTAGCATATACTAACTATACCGATTACACCCAAGCAGCAGACTTGCAGATTACAATGACAACCTAGCTAAGAACAAATCATGCAGACAAGCTATTGTGTAATCCTAAGTGGACATATCATATTATCAAGTTTAAACAGTTTAAACTAGAATAACAATCCTAAGTAAACTGTTTATACTACTTAACTAAATTCAAACAATTAATTCAATCCAAAATCAATCCTCAATAAACCAGCAAACTTGATAAGCAAATACTCACAAGAACGATTAAACAGCTAACAAAAATAAATATAAGAAAAAAAGAAAGAAAGGAAGAGGTGGCGATACCTACCCTTGTTTGCATCCAACAAGGGCCAGCTAAGCTCCCCTGACCTCAACCAACAACTAGGTGAGGCAGGGGTGTCTTGGACAATAAAGGATTGAGGGGTGGTTCGTTGGGGTTCAACAGCTGAACCGAAGCACCCTGATTGAAAAGAAAAGCTGCTAAGAGTAAAATGAAATTCAAGAATCAAGACCTATGGTCTTGATTCAGTAAGTTCACAATATAAACGAATAACTTTTCTCTTTTTTTTTTTTTTTTTCTTTTCAAGAACACTCAAATACTAAAGTTTAAATGAATACTGATTATAACTTAAAACCAGAAAATTTTTAAAACACTTCTACTCACTTACTGATTAACTTAAACAAGAAAAACTCACAACTCGAATTTAAAAACAATCAACTTAAATCATAAAAATAAACTTAAAATGGAACTCGGATGTAATTAAAAACTGCAAACTTTCATTCATAAAAAGGGGTTTTTACATAAAAATCCGAGACAAGGGAAAAAATGGGATACCACAAGTTGGTCCTCATTTATAGACCCCCTCAGATCATTCTAGAATCGAAAATAAAAGAAAAACCCTAATTGATTAAATTCCAGAAATACCCTTATGAAGATTCGGATCAATTCAGCATATCCTTTTTTTTGAAGTTGTTCGACATCTTCATGTGATTGCTGAGCTGTGATGGATTGATCTTGTGCGTTGGATTTGTTGTGGGAATTAAGCAACCTTCCTAGACCCTTGATCTTCTGCCAGACTTTGTCTTGTTCTTCACATGGAGATAACGTGAGCTGGTGGGGGGGACCAAATGGGGATGCGGACAAATTCTGGGTGAAGGGCTTAGCTGGGTGTGGGGTAAATTAAACATAATCATGGGTAATTTGGATTTACCCTATGATTGTTCGATTTGGGGATTAGGGTTTTTGGGGAGAGTTTGTGCGTTGATCTTTTTAGTTTTAGGGTAAATGTTTTTAAGGGGAGAACACGTTTATTAAACGTGTGTTATAAAATTAATGGGTCAACCGGGTTTGGGGTATGGGTATTGGGTAAACGGGTTTTTAAGTTGGGTTATGGTGACGTGGCAATGGATAACTAGTGGGTTTGGTTGGGTGGATAGATAATGAGGTTAAATGTTAAGTAATTTTGGTGTAATGGCAGAATTGGTCCCCCACTTAACAATACTCTTTAAACAACTTTTCATCCAAAGTCCTTATGGCTTGTCATCGTTAGTCCTTTTGTTGGAATGAGGACTAAAGTTGCATTTTCTTCAACTTTAAGGGATCAATTTGTAAATTATTCATACTTTAGGGACCCCAAAGTAATTTTTAGATTATTAGGGGTATAAAGTGTCAATCTTCAAAATTTGAGGGACCAAACTTGACAAATCTTCAAACATCAAGGGCATTTTTGCAAAATTCCAAACTTGGGCTTGGTTCATTGTGCGACTTCGTTTCCCGTGTTCGTTTTTGGTTGATTCTTGTGATCTTTTGCCAATTCCTCAATATCCGTACCTAAAACACACAAGCAACAAACACAAGCATATTTTTGGGTATTTTAATGATATTTAATGCATTTTAAGCCCCAAAAAAGAACGATGAGACCATGTATAAAAGCAGTCTCATCAGAAAGACTAACGACAGTGTATGTGAAAGAGATTCTTTGTCGACATGGTGTGCCTTTGTCGATAATTGCAGATCGTGATAGTAGGTTTACCTCAGAGTTTTGGAAATCTTTGCAGAAAACGATGGGAACGGAGTTAAATTTAAATACAACATATCATCCAAAAACTGATGGACAAATTGAAAAGACGATTCAAACATTAGAGGATATGCTTCGAGCGTGTGTGATTGACTTTGGGAATAGCTAGGATAGACATTTTCCATTGGTGGAGTTTTTGTATAATAATAGTTATCATGCTAGTATTAAAGCCGCACCATTTGAAGCTTTGTATGGACGTAAGTATAGATCTCTAGTATGTTGGAGTGATGTAGGAGAGAGTTAGTTGACTGGACCTGAAATGATTTTTGAGACAACAGAGAAGATTGTGCAAATTAAGAAGCGTTTGTAATCTTCCAGAAGTAGACAAAAGAGTTATACTGACAATAGGAGGAAGCCGTTAGAATTTGAAGTAGGAGATATGGGTATGCTAAAGGTATCGCCATGGAAGGGTGTGATTCGTTTCGAAAAGAGAGGAAAGTTGAGCCCGAGATATATTCGACCTTTTAAGATTATTTAAAGGATTGGGTTGGTTGCTTATACGTTAGAATTGTCAGATGAACTTAGGGCTATTCATAACACTTTTCACGTGTCTAATCTGAAGAAGTGTTTAGCAGAAAGGGATTTGGTGGTTCCATTTGAGGAAATTCAACTTGATGATAAGTTGCATTTTATAGAGGAACCTGTAGAAATTATGGATAGGGAAGTTAAAATATTGAAGCATAGTAAGATTCCGATTGTGAAAGTAAGATGGAATTCTAGACATGGACCTGAGTTTGCCTGAGAACGTGAGGACTTCTTTAAGGATAAGTATCCTCATTTGTTTTGAGGGGGGTTAAGCACCGGGACGTCTCTCTCTTTAAAAAGGAGGGGATGTGATAACTTGAAACCGAGGTCATTGCCTAATCATATTTTACGAATATTTTTGAAATTTTTTGATGAGCTTGAATGATTTTGCTTTTGATAGTTTAAGTTGAAACCAATGTTAGGAGACTTATTTTTTCTTTTTAATTAGTATGAGGATTATTAGCAAGCGTGATGTCCACGGATGCCCAATATTTTACGTTTTATTGTCGATTGTTCGATGTTTGTCGTTTTTTATGTTTTCTTTTTAAGGACGTGTTAAGTCGAGTCGGGAGATGATATTATTATATTTGTGATACGTTTTAACTTTTGAGAGGTATTTTATGAAACACGAGCCTCGTGAATATTTTCAAAATTGACTAATAGTCATTTCTCGCTTGTTAACTTAACTATTTATATTTTGGTCCAAAACTATGCAAGAATGGGAAAAATAGCCCTTCCACCTACCATATATAAGCTTATTCTTTCCCTAACAAACACATACATGCAAGTTACAAGATGAAAAACACCCTACCTCTCTCTTCTCCCTCTACCGTGAGCTAACCAACACCCATAAACCCTAATTTTTCTTGATTATTATCTTGAATCTGACCAAACTAAGCCAAGACCACATCATAAAATCAAAAGGTGGTTCTTATGATACTAAAATTTCCAACATGCATGAGGTTTTTTATTTTGGTTATGAACTAGGGTTGGTGTGAGTGTTAGATGATCATGCATGTGATTATCTAGTTATGATCATGTGTAGATCCTGATGTTTTGTTGAAGAAAGTTGATTTTTGATTTTGGGTTTCTATTTTTATGAATTATAAAAGTGTTAGGGTTGATATATGTTGATGATAGGGGATTAGAATGAGTAGAAAAATGATTAGAATTGATCAAAAGTGTGATTTTATGTGAGATTTTAAAGGGTAAATTAGGGCAGTGAGTTGAGGCTGTTTTTAGATGTCTTATGTTTTGATAATTGTTAAACTAATAAGATAGCGTTATAGAGATTTTGATTATATTCTTTCTGGCGTAAATTAGAGCTTCTAACTTAAAACGAGGAAGAAGTTATGATAGTTTGATTATTCGTGTACCGGGAGACGAGTATCGGCACAATTTGAAGTTGTTGTCGATATTTGGATCGAATCTCAGGGACTATAGAATGAGTTTTGAAATGATTCAAGAGATATTTTAAACATTTAAACCCTAGGTTGTGAGTTTATTTTCAAACCTAAGTGTCGTTTTTGTAAATGAAGTTGATTAGAGAAGACAAAATGGTTGTATGAGTCGATGACGTAAAACTGTCCGGTTTTTGTAATTCAAAGATGTGTCGGGCATGGAGTCTTAGAAGTAAAATCTTTTGACAAAATTTTTGGAGGACTTTCTATAGATAGTAGGTGAGTTCCTCCAGTCGTTTCATAAACTTTTGACGTGTCTATGTGAGGTAAATGAGCTTGTACATTTGTTATGTGCCGGCAGATTTTTATCGAGAGTATAGATTAATAAAGTAAACATGTAGAAGAGTATAATAGTATCACTTGTATTGTTTTCTTTTGGGTTTGTCGTGATTTTATTATTTGGAGTTTGATGTTATTATGTATGATTATTACTCGAGTTTATTATTAATGAACGCGCCTTATTTGATACGTTGTAGTTCTCGTATTTGACGAGCATCACTTATCATCGACGATCCTCTTGCTAGGTCTCTTATACTAAGGCGAGTCTGTAGTCTCTCTTTCATGCTAGCTACTAAATTTTTTAATACCCGTGAGGGGGATACATGCTATTTGAAATAAAATGAACACAAGTCATGATTAATTGTTTGGACCCGAATGTTGCCTAATGTTGCCTTGAATTGTATTAAGTACCTTGTTGCTAAAGACCCTAATTCCATGAACCGTTAACTATATTCTGAATTGATGTTGTGAGTTAGGATAGTCGCTTTTTCAAATGGTAGTACTACGGGGTTAACCACCCTATCTCGGTTAAGAGTTGTACGTTGAGTAATCTCTTGGAAGGGTAATTATGACGAATGAGATGTGGGTATATATCTAGAAACTAATACCCTAGAGGGGCAATGGTTTTATCTAGTCATGCTGGCATTTGGCGTGGGTGACTAATTGGTTAAGGGGTCGGTGTCATGAGCTCAAATACAATTGTATAGCTTCGGCCATAAGATAAGTTGCCTATAAATAGATTGTGTGCACGACAATTCTAAAAAATGATTATGATTGATTTTCATCTTGTGTTCAAATGTGATTTGTTAAACCTATGGACTCGCTCAACATTATTGTTGACTCGTTTAAGCATGTGTTTCAGGTAATCGAAGGTGAACGATGGCGGAGCATTGCTGTGGATGTTGTGGGTTAGCTTTTGAAGTGTTGTGCTCTAAAACATTTTCTTTCCTTTTACTTTGGAACAATTTGTCTAATGTTTGTGTATTGTACTAAAACTTTGTGGTTTGATGGTTGATATCCAAGGGGGACTAAACGCTTTACTCTGATGTTGTTTTGGTACTATATGGATAAAAATTATGTTTTAGACAATGTGGTAAAATCAGTTACCTTTTATGTGTAAACGTCTCATTTTGAGTCGTTCAATATACCTTGTGTGATGATGCTTGTGTTTAGCACCCAATTCTGTATTTCCGTTGCGCAATGTAAATTGGGGGTGTTAAATATTCAGATCTTGATACATCTTGTCGGAACCAAGATGTAACACCCCCAAATATTCATACTTTAGTTCAGCGGAAGAGTCGTTGGTGTTACGGGATAGCACATTACTCAAATCATAGACAACGCATAAAAATCACGTCGTTTAATAATAAAGCATTTTCCATTCATGAATATCAAATTTACATAGGTCCCTAGTCATAGTATTTCATACAATTTTACAAAACATTTGAATGGAAATTGTTATTTAAGTGCGGGCCATAAATTCTTGTCGTCTTCCAAAGAATTACCTTCAAGTGCTTGAGATAAAACATGTTCAAAAGGTCAGCGAAAACGCCGAGTGAATTCATAGAGTTTAATAAAAACCATTAATATATCATCGGTATATATTTATTACCGAAAATCATTTTGTACAAATCTTTGTAGTAGGTGATAAAATAGGCCAAATACATTTTATACAACTCTTAGTCGTAAATCATAACATAGGCTTCAGCCTTCAAATCCTTTATACAAACCATTGTTGCAAAAACATCATACAATTCGTTTTATAACGTTGTATAGAGTGAAATAAAAACCGTTATATGAAAATGTTTATGTAAAACCAAAACACGAACATAATATCAGTATTAAGACCCCGTATTGCTAGTCAGGCACTATGTTATAATTCAATGCGTATAGCAGTATTTTCGTTATTGGATTATTATAAGCCGCATGACATTGCTACCTTACTATAACAAACAACGGGTAGCTAACCCGAAACCCATTTGCCCATCTAAAACAGTGTGTCGTCACAATAATCATGCTTATATAAATCTTCTCATACATAAATTTGCTTACCAATCAATGTGGCACGACGGGGATCAACCGTCAAGGCGCGAACTGGGGTGATCTTCCCCGGCAGCGGCGCCATTTTAATGAAGAGATTTTGCTTGTAAGAAAGTTAAGTTCTCGCTATCTTAACGAATTGATCTAGGTTCTATGTGTGACTCAGTCGTTCTTTGGTGGAACAAATGTTTTGGGTGTTTTTAAAATAAAAGTGCAAAACTTAAAAGTAAAAGGACGGGTAATTTAAGTCTAAATCTAATTAAAATAAAAGGGGCAAGTAGTTAAAAGCGTGACGGAAATTAAAAGACACTAAACGTAAATAACGCAAACTTAAATCTATCTAAGGCAAACTTAAAACGCAACTAAAACTTAAAAATAAGGAGAGACTTAAAATAAATCTAAGGCAAGTAAACTTAAAGTGCGAGTAAGGAAAAAGGCGGGAAAAATAAAGCTTGAAATTAAAAATAGAAAATTAAGAAAAATGAAATTAAAAGAACCTGAAAATTTAGCTTATCCGGAATAAAACCCTTATTCGGAATAAATGGCTTACTCGGAATATGTCACCTATCCGGAATAATCCTCTCTATTCAGAATATTAGTCTATTCGAAATAATCTGCCTATCCGGAATACTCTTGCTATTCGGAATGTTTGCCCTATTCGGAATACCTTCTCTATCCGGAATGTTAGCCCTATTCGGAATACCTGGCCTATTCGGAATGTTTGCCCTATTCGGAATATTCGGCTTACTCGGAATAATTTCCCTATTCGGAATACCTTCTATATCCGGAATATCCAATATTCCGGATGGAGCACCTTGGTCAAGACCTTGATTCGGAACAAAAGTCTTACTCGGAATGTTGAGATATTCCGAATGAGAAGCTTTTGAATCCTTTACTCGGAATATTGCTGGGCTTGTTTTTCCTGGGAAAGATCAGAAACAGAAAACAAACACCCCAAAGAACAGGGAACAAGAAATATACACGATCTAGATAAAAATTAAGCAAAATCAACCACAAGATTAAATCAAACTAACAAATAAACATCTATTAATGATAATCAAACAATCTAAAAAAACAAAACTAACAATAAAGATCAAGATAATCAAAACCCACTTAATAAATTTGACAAAAACTCAAGAACATGAACATGAATAATAAACATATAAACCAAAGATTAAAGAAAGGTAGAATGAGAGATCAAACAATAAAGATAAATAATAACAAGAATTAAAAGAACACTTACTTGAAATTAAATGGTAATTAAGGTGCAAGACAAGTATTTAAATTTGACAAGTAATTAAATGACAAGGTAATTAAAAGTGGAAGAACTAATTGTCACTATTAGCCAACAAAATGAAAATGATTTATCTAATGACTATTTATAGGGGATGATTAAAGGGTGCTTAGGAAGCTTCCTCCCCTCCTTCCTTTCTTCTTAATTGCATCATTAGGTCCTTCTCTTCTTAATCTTTTGTTAATTGCACCATTAGTCCTTAAGCCTTTGAATCTTATTTAATCTTGGACTTTAATGACTTTTGGCTCGGGATTTCTTTGAACTCGTCTTTTAATTCTTCAATAAATAAGACTTGAGTTCTTCGGCTTTTTAGTAAACTTCCGTCTTTTGACTTTTTCTTTGATAAATCTTCAGAATTGGTCTTGGACTTCCATTCTTTTTGCACTCTTGACTTCTTGACTTCGTCTTTCATCTTTTTCTTTGATAAAAGGCCGTGAATGCCCGTGTTTTATCCACTTTTCACCTTTTCGTCCTAAATCACAACAAAAACACAAACCACGCATAATTCCGACATAAAAGACATAAAATACACGTTTTGGCTCGGTTATTATTGTAATTAAGTGGTAAAAAGGATGGGTGTTTACACACCTATCAATAAGCGTCTACCAAATCCCGGTAGTTCACAATTCATGCTTATGGGACTTTTAGTGACATAACCTAACTAATAATAATCCATTTCATTTCATTTATCCGGTCATATAATCATTCGGGTCCATATCAATAAGCAAACAATTGGGACAACTGGTGACCTATTTTATTAAAACTAACATGTTATCTCCCTCGCGGGTTTATAAAACATTTCATAAAACATTTAAAAGAGTGCGAGGCTATGAACTCACGTTGATTGGGAAAGGTGGGTTATCGGCGATTTGGATGTACGGTACGTGCTTCAATCACGGAAACCTATATAAATAATACTCGTCTTAGACTCTTGTCCAATGACTTTATAAAAATAATGGCTATGTATATATGATGATATTATAAGTATGATGATGATCAAGTGGGTTTTTATATCTTCATTCAACATTATAGTGTTATGTGTTAGTCAAATTTTTTACTAGTTACACTAGTTTCAATCCAATTCCATATTGAGGCCCAATAAGCCCAATACATTATATTAGTCCATTTATACTTTTAATACCAGGCCTTTACTCATATGTTGGGCCCAAGTGGGTTAAGCCCAATGAGTAAGTCTATTAGTGTTTAGCCAAACTAATTGGGTCAATAGTCAAATAAGGCTACTTTGGCCCGTTAATGTCCATAAGTTATAAAGCTCGGGTTTTATCGGTTTTTACTTGTCAAATGTACTTATAAATCAGTAGATAAGTTACAAAAATTTTACATTAGACGGGTCTGACCGTCAATGTTTTAATTGACGAAAACGTCAATCTTTCGGTTTTAGCCGAAAAGAGGTAAAACTTATGTATATAGTTTTATAACTTATAAAACATATCAAATTGCCATTTTTATAAAATGTCCCATTTACTTATCAAAGTATATACTTATTTATAAGTAATACATGAGTTAGTGGGTTTTAGGTATACATTTTATATTAGTTTTACTTGACTGCTAATTTTATAATATATACTTTTATTTTACAAATCTGATTATGAAATTCACTTTCACCATTTTTACCATATCTTGAGTTCTACAAGGAGATAGAAGCTTATTTGTGGGCATCAGAAACTACATAATATGTGTTACAGTTAACTCCCTTTTAGCTACTGCTCAATCATCCTCTAAATGTCTCTAACAGTTCGTCCAAAACAGACTATATACAGATTTGGACTTCAATAATGTTTTGATCATATCTCACTCATTTTATGGATTCCATTGTGTGGCCAACTCTCACATATGTACAAGTCACATACCTTACTGTTTTTTAAATTATCCAAGTCATTTTAACAAGTTATCATATGGTCTTTTACTGTTTTATACAGCCTACTATTTTAGACATGATTTTAACATCTTTTCTTGTAGCTTTCAATCTTTTTAACCAAATTTATCAACACAAGATCCCCACATAATACTTTGATCATCATATATCATCATATAAATATACATAAATGAAGAAAATACAAGATTACATATTCAAAATAACAAGATGATAGGAAGAAATAATCTCTATACCACCAAAGTGATGAAATGATGAGGTTTATGATGAACAAGACTTGGTTCTTGTCACCACATCTTTAACTTGGCAAATGAACTTCTTGAGATCTTCATATGCATGAATACCTTCTTGAAAATAAGCCCCTAAACTCCATGGAAACTCCTTTTCATATGTTATAACCACCTCAAATCATCATTTATTTAAATGGTTATCAACATATGTTGATTGTATGTAAAGTTTAGGGCTAGATTTTTGATGATCATGCTGATATGGTAGATGTTATAGACGTTCATAGAGAGAGAAAAAGTAGAGATGGAAAGTTTTCTAGGTAGTTTGCATGTATGTGAAGATAAGAGAGTGTTAGATGGTTTTTGTGTTAGTGGTTTGCTAGTTGTGAAGGACAAGTGTCCTTAGGTTGTTGTAAGTGTTATTAGCTAGTCTTGCCACCCATAGTGGGGTTGAGACAAGTGTATAATTGTTTCATTCCCACTATTTTATAGGTACTCCTTGATTCTAGTTTTCTCGATTTACGTGCCCTCGGGTCGTTTTACAAAAAACGTTTTTATAAATTATGATTCTACGGCACAAAACGATTCTAATAAAAATTGTCTCATCACAAACGGAGTTCAAAAGCGTAAATACGTAAACCTAGGGTTTCCGGTTTAATCGTAAAAGACGCTAAATTATGCACGTAAGTCCTAATTTCTTCTCGTAAATTTGTGAGATTATGAACCAACACAAATTTAAAATTCCAAAGTAATATTCAAGAATAAATTTATTTCCTGAAATGTTGGAATGTCACTAAAATGGTGTATGTAAACGTAAGCACGTAACGTAGAATCCTCCGGTTTAGACGTAGTCGATGCTACTTTTAAAATGTGAACTCAAATTCCTTCCCAAAAATGAGTGAGTTCATAATATAACATTAAAATAATGTTTTTAAATAATACTTAAGAATAAAATATCGACCATAAATTGACGGATTGTCACAGCATTTACCCCTAAACAGGATCTTTGTCCTCAAAGATCAATTTATCTTACTACTCAATTCTTATAGAGTTAGAGCCATGTGGGTATTTCCTGCACATTCGGTCTTTTCTCTCAAGTGTAATTCATTAAAATACGCGAGTTTCATCAAACATAACTACGGGAATACGATCAGGCTTAATGTTGACTTACTTTCTCTATCCATGATGTTCACGGGTTTTTTATGAATGTAACTTTTCGCCATCCAAACGTCATTTAAGAAATAATAAGATTTTCACTTGATAGACATTTTATCAAGTTCAATATACAAAACATAATTCACGCAGCCCTTGAAGTCCTAGGGTAGATCCAGCTTATATGTCTTGCAAACCAACTTTTTACATTATCTCGATGGTCCCACACAATGGGGACTTATTTCCCATGATCTTTCAGATCTTCAATTCATTTTTCCAAGTGAAATTTTTTGGCATAACTTCGCTACCCATCGTGCACTTCAAGATCTACATTTCATATTCACATAACCTCCTGCCCACTACTGGCAGTCAATAATCAAATCCTAATTTCAACAATCATTTCAAGTTTCATGGATCGGGTATTTTGTAAGGTTAGGTTTGTCATCATAGGCAACCTTAAACCTAAAAGACATGTCCAACTCACAATGGGTGTATGTCGGGTATCTTCATCCCAATCCCTACCTACAGATGTTCTTCATATAGATTTTAACAAGATTCGATCTCGATCCTAATACGATAATTATCAATGATAATCTCTCCGAAGGAAAATGATTATACGGTTTATTACCAAAGGTCAATTATTCAAGCATAAAACAATACTTCTAGTGTTTTGTATCGTTACTTTACCTCGTCCCTTAGATTGGGGTGGTAAACAGTACTCTCATCAAAATTCATTCCTAATAACTTCTGAGCAAATCTCTAGAAATTCGATGCGAAGCGAGGATCTTGATAGAGATGATCGATAAAGGCACACTATGTTTACACAACTCCTTCAAATACAAAGAGTCAATTTCTTCATTGAGAATATATCATTAACAGGAATGATATTAGCAGATTTGGTCAATCTGTCGACGGTGACCCAAATCGAATCAAATTCAAATGATGACCTTTGCAATAGTTAGACATTTACAAATGTATGAGGCGATGTCTGCCTTCATAATTTGCCATTAGTACAATTTCTTCAGATAAAGATACATTAAATCAGAAATGGCATGAATAGAATACTTAAACTTATAAGATTCCAACATGACTAAATCTCAAAATCCTTCATATTCAGGCAACCACAAGCGGCCTTTTAAACAAGTAACGTCATCGGCTCTCATTTCTAGTGGTTCACATTAGCCGCGAACCCCTTTTTATTATCTATATTATCCTTTTTACAAGCATCGGCTATTTTTAAATTGTTCGGCAATTTATTTTGCACATTCATTACTAAGGAACACATCCTAATTGATTCTTTATCCTTTCTACATAATGTGTCAGTATTTACATTCACCTTTCCTGATGAAATATTTATCATGACCACAATTCACTCAGAAATTCTTTCTTTATATTTCTAAGTATTAGTTTCGTCTCAACTATTATTTTTATCAGTTTTGCTCAATTCGACGTCTAAAGCGTCGATAATTATTACAAGTAATTAAATAATAAATATTTAATTTTTATGAAACGTAAATATAAAAATTTTAAATTTCTCAGTTCGTCCAATTATAGAAAAATGTTCAAAGTAAATTTGAATTTAGTTAACACGATTTTTTTTGTTGATTTATCGAAAATAATTAATAAGATCCGTAAGTGTTCGAAAAATCTTCGTTTATACTTTGATCAAAATTTTCTTAGTTGAAAAGAAAAAATTTTCGTTTCAAATTTCAAGTCATGGTTTAAATACTTTCCTCAATCCTTCTTAGGTTGTGTTGAGGTATACACAAACATTTACTCCAAAGGGAGGTTAGTTAAATGATATGGTTATAACGGAATAATTCCTTAAAAATCCTTTGATAAATATTTGTCAAAACATTTTTGTACTTCCTTTTAGGATATCCCAAATCCTTAATGGCTCCGATCTCTGAAGAGTCAATATAGGTTCCATTATCTATTAATCACACGGTCAAATAATGTAAAGGATCAAGCCTTAAATCATATGTTAAATACTCAAGGTACAGGTTTTCATTACTCGACCAATACATGGCAGTTTATAAATGATTATTAACTCTTTCTTATTATTAGAAACAAACAAATGGTCCTTAATGATCACAAGCATGAATTTATCAAATTATAGCCTACACACGTGATTCACCAAATTTATGGATGCTACATGTGCATTGGTCAATCCAAACAACATAACATGAAACTCATAATGTTCATTACGAGTTCTGGATGTAGTATTGGAATAGATAATCTTTTTCGCGGATGCGAGGTTGATGATAACCATGCCGTGGATCAAATTTTGAATATACGCTAGAATCTTGTAAATGATCGAACAAATCTATTATCTTGGGTAGTGGATATAGATTTTGATCGTCAATTTACCTAGTTTACGGTAATCAACAAATATAAGGAATGATAACACCATAGCTCTTCATGATGACGAGCCTGGTAGAATAAAAGTTTTTTCCGACAACTCTCTCAGTTGCACGGTAATTCTTCTGATTCAGATGGTGCTGAAGTACAGTGCACATGCCACAAGTGCAACATCGGGAATATAATAAATCCCAAATTCAACTTGCCTTATTGGCGGAAGTCTAGGTAATTCACCAGCGAATACCTCCTAAGGTTTCAGATAACAGAAACATCTTTTAATTAATTTACTTTACGTTCTTTCTAGATTACAAGATCAGTTTATAACCATTCATGGTATAATTTCAAGTCTAAATGCAGGATATGGTCATCCATCAAGAATTATTTAGATCACTTTTGATAATCAACATCTTATCTTTTAGGGGATTTCTACTCGAGTTCCCATCAATTAAGACAATGACATTATTTAATAATCAATCAATCCACTCTACTGGCACTATCAACTTTCCAGTTTTATTACCGTTGATAAGATGTGAACTTCTCAAAAGACTAATAATAACTCGTAATCCTTCATAATTCAATGATATCTCGAGACATAACTAACATCAAAAGAGTACGGTCAACGCATAATCTACGCGAGAGAATTTCAAATCAGATAATGACTGAAACATTTAACGAATATGAATATATCCCATTTTTTTCATAATTTGAGTACGAATTCGAAAGCTCCTCGGATCGTTACCCAGGTCAATCAAATGAAATCTAGTCAAAAGAAATGATAGGAACGTCGATACACCCAGTCGGGTATCAATACTCAATAATTAGATAGGTTCCAAGGAATCTTATCATTTAAAGAAATGAACAATAAGGGGATGTCAGTTGTCAAATAAGACAATTTCCACAGATGATTAAATTCGATGTAGAAAATAAATGGTACGGGCACATATGCAGGTGTCTTTAACAATATGTCCTTATTTTTGCACTTCTTGCAGATCTCATAAAATTTAGTCTTTCACAATCTTCAAAAATAATTTAGTGTTTGTTAATAATTTCATGGTGACTACTAATCAGCCTTGCATGGTCCCTTCCAAATTGTACGTAGGCGCGCAACTATGTACAATTTTAGGATTAACGATGCAATACTCAGTTCGTCAAAACTTTGTCATCATGTTTAGAATATATATATTCATGCTTAACTAAAAAAATGAATTTACAGAGATGTTCTTTGTTATGGAAACAATTAAGTTTTCCAAGGTATTTCATAAACAACTTTATTTCGATAACGATTATTTATAAGTCTCACTTTAAATAATCCATATGGTAATGAAAATTCAATTTTTCTCAGGGAATACTGTTTTATTTTATAAAACCAATGAGTGATCTGCAAAAGAGTGATGAAACGTTGTTCACCAAGAACTAACTACAATATGATAGGAAAGGAGCTTAGACAAATAATCATGAGGTTCAAGACCTCGATGGCACTCAAAAAGAATAATCCACAACGTAACTCAAATCGAGATGAGTACTTGTTCAATGGTTGCATCACTAATGTGAACATTAGGAAGAAGCAAGTAAAGATAGATAACATCGATACATGTAGGATTTAGCAATCAAATTAGTCTTTTCATTAATCACAAACAAGTCAAAAATTGTACCGTAACATATTACGTGTCACTATGTCATACAATTCCAAGAACTCATCCTACCAATTGATGTCTCAGTTAAGTTAGGGATTTTAAAAGATACCACAATGAATACTAATCTACAAGAGTCATTAGGTGTTCCACCTTTCCCAGAAGATCCATCGGTCTCAATTCAGAAGAAGATTTATTCAATTTATTTCTTGGACACTGGGCATCCTCGTTAATGGACAATGGCCTAGGAACAACCCTTAACACGAACCAACAATCATTTAAAACCTTATAATTCAATCACAGGACTCAACGACTTCCTCTTAACAATCTCATATTCCATACGAGTTAAATTTTACTTTATTCAAGTTTCAATCAACTTATGCTCAATGCGATATCCTACCTCATTCTCCAATACTTTCAACCTTATTCTTAGACCTGGAAAGGCCAATAAAAGCTCAATATGAACAACACTTAATTTCCAATCCTATAGCTCTTACAACAATAGTTATCAAATGAGTCACTAATATGAAATGACTCACACATTCAATTAGACTTCTCGGAAAGGTACTAGTGGCATGAGGATTTTGGGTAAAGCCTCCAATGACAGCCTCAAGTGCAACACTCACCCATTCGATTTCAAATTTAAGAGTTGGGTGACACCGAATACGATGACACCTTTCTAGGTGGTAAGGTTTTGTCAAACTCCACTCTATAAGAAAAGATCGTCATGACATCGATATCAGATTTAATCTCGCCAATTCTTCTTCAATATCACAATCAACTAATATGAACATTTCTATGAATATCAACCATTTTGTTGGGATCATAAATATCCAAAACTTGGTTTGGATCAGGAATAGCTAGAATTCCTACGGTAATAGCTTCGATTGATTTGCTAGGAGAGTTAGGGTTTCTTGTGACAATCTACGTCGTATAAATATCTCGTATAAATATTAAAATAATCATCAAACAATCATGTAATCAAAATGCATCATATATATATATATATATATATATATATATATATATATATATATATATATATATATATATATATACTAGTCTTTTGACCCGTCCTGTGGATGGGCTAGCTTTTAGTATATATTTTTTAATGAAAATTGAAGTTATGAGTGTTTGTATTAGAAGTTTAGTATATGCAGTGTTAGTTATAACATTAATATTTTAATAATGTAGCATAGAATGGACAAAAATAACGTAGTTTAAAATATTTTAAATAATTAAGAATATTATAAGTTAATTGAATTTATATACATTAACGTTATTAATAAGTTTGTTACATTAAAAAATTTTAGAATATTAATAATATTATATAAATATTTTCTGTATTTTTGAGTTTTATGAGATAATACATTTTGTATATGTTAATGTTATGGATAACTTTTTTACGTTAATTTTTTTTTGAAAATAATATTATTGTTAAGTTTTTTTTAGCAAAAATATTATTTTTAATCGTGTTTTACAAATGATTTTGTTTTGTAAACTTTGTGGTAAAGTATATTCTAGCAAAAGTAAGCCCAAAAAGCTCATTCCTGGTATTATTTTTTGTCACGTGTATAACATAGCAACAATATATAGCCCAGTCCAAAACTTGACAGTCCGAGTATCTAAAAATATTTTCATTTTAGTAAGTCAAACTATTGTGAATTATTTGTAATTCATATTTTCTTTTTGAAGCATTTTATGGAAACCATTTAATAAATTACATGTGTCATTTTTTTATAATTTTGTATTTAAGGCATTATTTGTAATTCTTGTTTTCTTTTTGAAGCATTTTATGGAAACTCTTTAAAGAATTACATGTGTCATTTTTATAGAATTTTGTATTTAAGGCATTGTTTCACCATTATTCCTTATATATTTTTATAGAATTTTGTATTTATGGCATCATTTGTAATTCCTATATATATTTTTATAAAATTTCGTATTTAAGGCATCATTTATAATTCCTATTTTCTTTTTGAACCATTTTATGGAATCATTTTAATAGAATTTTGTATTTAATGCATTGTTTCACCATCATTCCTTATATATTTTTATAAAATTTTGTATTTAAGGCATCATTTGTAATTCCTATATATATTATTATAATTAAGACATCATTTGTAATTCCTATTTTCTTTTTGATGCATTTTATTGAAACCCTTTAATGAATTACATGTGTCATTTTTATAGAATTTTGTATTTAAGACATTGTTTCACCATCATTCTTTATATATTTTTATAGACTTTTGTATTTATGGCATCATTTGTAATTCCTATATATATTTTTATAGAATTTTATATTTAAGGCATCATTTGTAATTCCTATTTTCTTTTTAACCATTTCATGATATCATTTTTATATAATTTTGTGTTTAAGGCATTGTTTCACTATCATTCCTTATATATTTTTATAGAATTTTGTATTTAAGGCATCCTTTGTAATTTCTATTTTCTTTTTTAAACATTTTATGCAAACCCTTTAATGAATTACATGTGTCATTTTTCTAGAATTTTGTATTTAAGGCATTGTTTCACCATCCTTCCTATATAAGGGTTTTTGATTTGATTTGATTTGATTTGATTTGATTTGATTTGATTTGATTTGATTTGATATATATATATATATATATATATATATATATATATATATATATATATATATATATATATATATATATATATATATATATATATATATATATATATATATATATATATATATATATATATATATATATATATATATATATATAATCCAAGTTATATATAAATTAAAATAACACTTCTCAGTCTGGCCTTGTCGGTAACTCGGGAATTCTTCGGCATAGTTATAGTCAAAAGATTTTTAGACATTTTGAGAAAAATGTTTATAGTTAAAAGATTTTGAAATGTTTAATTCAAAACCTTGGTTTTAAAAATCTTTCGATCTCTATAACGAGAGCTCTGGTACCAAACTGTAACACCCCCAAATATTCATACTTTAGTTCAGCGGAAGAGTCGTTGGTGTTACGGGATAGCACATTACTCAAATCATAGACAACGCATAAAAATCGTGTCGTTTAATAATAAAGCATTTTCCATTCATGAATATCAAATTTACATTGGTCCCAAGTTATAGTATTTCATACAATTTTACAAAACATTTGAATGGAAATTGTTATTTAAGTGTGGGCCATAAATTCTTGTCGTCTTCCCGAGAATTACCTTCAAGTGCCTGAGATAAAACATGTTAAAAAGGTCAGCGAAAACGCCGAGTGAATTCCTAGAGTTTAATAAAAACCATTAATATATCATCGGTATATATTTATTACCAAAAATCATTTTGTACAAATCTTTGTAGTAGGCCATAAAATAGGCCAAATACATTTTATACAACTCTTAGTCCTAAATCATAAAATAGGCTTCAGCCTTCAAAACCTTTATACGAACCATTGTCGCAAAAACATCATACAATTCGTTTTATAACGTTGTATAGAGTGAAATAAAAACCGTTATATGAAAATGGTTATGTAAAACCAAAACACGAACATAATATCAGTATTAAGACCCCGTATTGCTAGTCAGGCAATATGTTATAATTCAATGCGTATAGCAGTATTTTCATTATTGGATTATTATAAGCCGCATGACATTGCTACCTTACTATAACAAACAACGGGTAGCTAACCTGAAACTCATTTTCCCATCTAAAACAGCGAGTCGTCACAATAATCACGCTTATATAAATCTTCTCATACATAAATTCGCTTACCAATCAATGTGGCACGACGGGGATCAACCGTCAAGGAGCGAACTGGGGTGATCTTCCCCAAATAGTACTATTATATGCATAAGCGTCTACCAAATCCCGGTAGTTCATAATTCATGCTAATGGGACTTTTAGTGACATAACCTAACTAATAATAATCCATTTCATTTCATTTATCGGGTCATATAATCATTCGGGTCCATATCAATAAGCAAACAATCGGGACAACTGGTGTCCTATTTTATTAAAACTAACATGTTATATCCCTCGCGGGTTTATAAAACATTTCATAAAACATTTAAAAGAGTGCGAGGCTATGAACTCACGTTGATTGGGAAACGCGGGTTATCGGCGATTTGGATGTACGGTACGTGCTTCAATCACGGAAACCTATATAAATAATACTCGTCTTAGACTCTTGTCCAATGACTTTATAAAAATAATGGCTATGTATATATATGATGATATTATAAGTATGATGATGATCAAGTGGGTTTTTATATCTTCATTCAACATTATAGTGTTATGTGTTAGTCAAATTTTTTACTAGTTACACTAGTTTCAATCCAATTCCATATTGAGGCTCAATAAGCCCATTAAAAGCCCAATACATTATATTAGTCCATTTATACTTTTAATACCAGGCCTTTACTCATATGTTGGGCCCAAGTGGGTTAAGCCCAATGAGTAAGTCCATTTGTGTTTATCCAAACTAATTGGGTCAATAGTCAAATAAGGCTACTTTGGCCCGTTAATGTCCATAAGTTATAAAGCTCGGGTTTTATCGGTTTTTACTTGTCAAATATACTTATAAATCAGTAGATAAGTTATAAAAAGTTTACATTAGACGGGTCCGCCCGTCTAAGTTTTAATTGACAAAAACGTTAATCTTTCGGTTTTAGCCGAAAAGACGTAAAACTTATGTATATAGTTTTATAACTTATAAAACATATCAAATTGCCATTTTTATAAAATTTCCCATTTACTTATCAAAGTATATACTTATTTATAAGTAATACATGAGTTAGTGGGTTTTAGGTATACATTTTATATTAGTTTTACTTTAGTGCTAATTTTATAATATATACTTTTATTTTACAAATCTGATTATGAAATTCACTTTCACCATTTTTACCATATCTTGAGTTCTACAAGGAAATAGAAGCTCATTTTTTGGTAGAACAAACTACATAATATGTGTTACATTTAACTCCAATTTAGCTACTGCTCAATCATCCTCTAAATGTTTCTAACAGTTCGTCCAAAACAGACTATACAGAATTGGACTTCAATAATGTTTTGATCATATCTCACTCATTTTATGAATTCCATTATGTGGCCAACTCTCACATATGTACAACTCACATACCTTACTGTATTTTAAATTATCCAAGTCATTCTAACAAGTTATCATATGGTCTTTTACTGTTTTATACAGCCTACTATTTTAGACATGATTTTAACATCTTTTCTTGTAGCTTTCAATCTTTTTAACCAAATTTATCAACACAAGATCCCCACATAATACTTTGATCATCATACATCATCATATACATATACATAAATGAAGAAAATACAATATTACATATTCAAAATAACAAGATGATAGGAAGAAATAATCTCTATACCACCAAAGTGATGAAATGATGAGGTTTATGATGAACACGACTTGGTTCTTGTCACTACATCTTTAACTTGGCATATGAACTTCTTGAGATCCTCATATGCATGAATACCTTCTTGAAAATCAGCCCCTAGACTCCATGGAAACTCCTTTTCATATGTTAGAACGACCTCAAATCATCATCTTTTTAAATGGTTATCAACATATATTGATTGTATGTAAAGTTTAGGGCTAGATTTTTGATGATCATGGTGATATGGTAGATGTTATGGACGTTAATAGAGAGAGAAAAAGGAGAGATCGAAAGTTTTCTAGGTAGTTTGCATGTATGTGAAGATAAGAGAGTTAGATGGTTTTTGTGTTAGTGGTTTGCTAGTTGTGGAGGACAAGTGTCCTTAGGTTGTTGTAAGCTTGCCACCAAGGTTGTGTTATTAGCTAGTCTTGCCACCCATAGTGGGGGTGAGACAAGTGTCTACTTTTTTCATCCCCACTAATTTACGGGTACTCCTCGATTCTAGTTTTCTCGATTTACGTGCCCTCGGGTCGTTTTACGAAAAATGTTTTTATAAATTATGATTCTACGGCACAAAACGATTCTAATAAAAATTGTCTCATCACAAACAGAGTTCAAAAGCGTAAATACGTAAACCTAGGGTTTCCGGATTAATCGTAAAAGACACTAAATTATGCACGTAAGTCCTAATTTCTTCTCGTAAATTTGTGACTTTATGAACCAACACAAATTTAAAATTCTAAAATAATATTCAAGAATAAATTTATTTCCGGAAATGTCGGACTGTCACCAAAACGGTGTATGTAAACGTAAGCACGTAACGTAGAATCCTCCGGTTTAGACGTAGTCGATGCTACTTTTAAAATGTAAACTCAAATTCCTTCCCAAAAATGTGTGATTTCATAATATAACATTAAAATAATACTTAAGAATAAAATATCGATCATAAATTGACAGATTGTCACACAAGATGTATAGAATACTTCAATTTTTGATGTTTAATACAACGAATTCCATCTTGAAGAACTTCAAATTCTTTATCCATTTCTCTTAATTTCTCAGCTCCTACATTTTCTACCTTAAGTGCTTCTTCTTGCGCTTCAAGAATTTGGGTAGGTAACTTCGGTAAAAGAGTTATCATTAATGATCTAACTCGTAACGGCATAACACGCTCTTTTCGATTTAAAGCATCAGCTACTACATTGGCTTTAACTGGGTGATAACGAATTTCACAATCATAATCAGCAAGTAATTCTAACCAACGTCGATGTCTCATATTTAATTCTTTCTGATGAAGAATATATTTAAGACTATTATGATCAGTAAATACTACACACATCGTACCATAGAGGTAATGCCTCTAGATTTTTAGAACAAATATTACCGCTCCTAATTCTAGATCATGAGTAGTATAATTCTTCTCATTAGGTTTAAGTTGCCTTGATGCATAAGCAACAGCTTTATTCCTTTGCATGAGCGCTGCTCCCATTCCTTGAATAGATGCATCACAGTAAACGATAAAGTCATCGTTACCTTCTGGTAATGCTAGGATAGGTCCTTCACACAACGTTCGCTTCAATAATTGAAAATGTAACACCCCATTTTGGTAAATGGAATGTCACGCGTAATTATGGCGTGTCATCAAAACATGCAAGGTAATATGTACTAAAACATACATGACCATAGGGAAAACCAGAATCAAACATCGGTTCCCAAACATAAGCCCAAAACATAAATAAAAAAATGAACAAAAGGAAGACTAAACAAGCATAAATATATGAAGGCATGAGGAGAAGAAGTCTAAGGTAGCTCTCATCCTATGCGTGTCCTCCAAATGCTCCAGTCTAACTTTAGGTACCTGTCGTTTTGGGACATGGAAAGGAAAGTAGCGACTGAGCATAACGCTCAGTGCACGGAAATACGACATAGTAAGAATGGCTGAAACATAAATAAGACTAATAGCAGCGGAAATGTATAAGTCATGGAAAACGTAGTTGTCTGTCATGTTAACTGGTTTTAGTTCTGAAAACATAGCTTATGTTACTTATGAAAATCTTTATTAGTTAATGTACCAAAAGCCAATATAGGTCATGAGGTCAACAAAGTGCATGAATACTTGGAGGGGTGACCTTGTCATGCAAATTAGAGGGGATGCCTCTAATTATACTGGTAAGTGGGTAGCAGGGATCAGCTCCTTGTGAAAGATGCAAGGCACACACCACATTCACCATGAAATCCTGACTGAAACATGTAACTAGGATGCACCCATACGCCCCACATGATAACATAATAATATGGCCAAAAGTTGAAAGGGACGCCACGAGCTATCACTCCGCCGTGGTGAAGTCATAACACTAGTGCCTCTAGTGTTATGGTTATTGTACCTCCATAACTAGGTGAACTGGTCATGCATGTATATGGCTAAGATAACTAATCACACATAAGCATTTAATATGTAACTACTAGGGAAAACAGTTGGCTGCATACGGGAAATCCTAATAAAGGAAAGAATGTCCATACTGAAAGGACGGGAAATCCGTATCTTAAGTCCAGTGAACGAGGAAAATGAACGAAAGAGAGTCCTACTTCGATGTCACTAATGCTAGATAGATAATATACATATATAAGTATTCTGATTACTGAGTACGTAACTGGTTTTATATCATGTCTTAGCTTGTTTTATATGTTCATGTCATGTTTTACTGATTTTATCGTTATGCTGTGTTTATCATGTATTCTGTCTATTCTGATTAAGTATTACTTGTATTTCTTGTATTATTATACCTATTGTTTAATAATAAGTAACTTTCTAAAAATAGAAGGTTTCCTAAAATAGAAAGTTTCCAAAAATAGAAAGTTCACAAAAATAGAAAGTTCCCAAAAATAGATAGTTTCCAAAAACAGAAAGTTTCCAAAAAAAGAAAGTTTTCAAAAATAGAAAGTTTCCAAAAATAGAATAGCTGTCTTAAATAAATAAGTTTCTAAAAATAGAAAGTTTCCATAAATAGATTAGCTGCCTTAAATAAATAAGTTTCTAAAAATAGAAAGTTTCCATAATTAGAAATAAGCTGGATTATTAAGCTAATAATATAAGCTTAGTTTTACTGATTAAATCTACTAAGTCATGTGATTAATAGTATAATTTATTAGTTAGTACATGTAAATTAAATAAACTATAGGTTATAGGATTTAATTAAATATAGTCATGACTTAATTAAATTAAGTGGTTAAAATACTTAGGTCAAAATATGTATTAATATCTATACTAATATAACCTAAGTCATGGAAATTAATTAATTATAAGTCTTGTTAAAATAATTAATTAATACTATGGTATAAACACATGAATACTTGGTTTTAAAACATGTATTATGAAATAATAATAATTAACCTAGGTCCATGATTAAATTAATTTAATTAATAGTCATGTTAAATTAATTTAGTTTTCCTTGAAAAAAAATAAAAGAACTTGTAAAAATGTGAATCTTGTAAAGAAAATGTTTAACTTGTAAAATTCGACCTGTTCCCGTGTTTAAAATAAGCCGAGCCAAAACACACCCAAGCCGGCGGCTAGGACCGTGACCAGCCGTTGGCTGCCACTGACTACGCAGGGCTTCCCCTGCTGTAATGTTAGTTCCCACCGGTCTAGACCGGTTACCCCTGCTTCCTAATCAAAACCCACCGAGACCTTGTATGGTCTCGGTTGCCACTGCCTGCACCAAGGTTTCCCCCATGGGTTCCTTGGTTGCTATTGTCCATACAAAAACCACACCGAGCCCTTTAAGGGTCTCGTCTGGTGGAAGACAAGTGACACCGAGAGCTATGAAGCTCTCGGTTTAGATGTGGTCGATCCAAAACAACCCCAAACCCGAACCCTCCTTGATTTATAACATGGTAAGATCATTTATTTATAATGACAATTAAATAATGATAATTAAAACATGAATTAATTAGAAGAAAAACGGTTTTATGAATTACCAAAACACGTGGAATGAATAAATCTTGATCTCACGAACACACTCCTAATCAATAATTATAAATCAAAACTCGTCCTCCTTTTGGGTGCTGCTGGCGGCATAACCAGAACATCACGTTCTCCTTTTGGGTGCTGATGACGGCATAAGGAGAACATCACGTTCTCCTTTTGGGTGCTACCGGCGGCATAAACAGAACTGGCAGCCACCATAGGGTTTTTGCTTTGTTTTTTAAAATGTGATAAATGAAAATATAATGTTTAACCTTCCTGACATATTTTTGTGAAGTGGGTTGGGCCATAAGGCCCTTTTCCGTTCTTTGTGTCCGCGGGTAGGTGGGGCCCACAAGGGAACCCAAACCTTTTCATGCTTAATAATTACGTGTTCGTACGTTTGTATTTACGTTACGTTATTATAATTTATTGGTGTTATTATAAATACTTGTACGAAATCGTAATAATAACATACGTAAATACATATTTATGTGTTCTTGATTCTTACGCTCATGAGTTCATGTTCGTGATTATAATTATTATTGATAATAATTATCTTGTATTAATACATACTTAATACTTATCGTGTAATAACACGTACGTAATTCTTGTAATTAATATTCGTGACACGTGTTCATGTTATTTAAGGAAAGTTGTAATCTTGTACGTACGATTATTAGTGTACTGTTCATGGTAAAAGCATGCGGATTTTACAACTCTTCACCCCTAAAAAGAATAATTCGTCCCCGAATTATAGATAAGTAACTAAAAGAGAAACATAACCGAATCAAACTGAGAGGGTATGTAAGATATATGGACGTGCAGGTGACATGGTAGAAGGAACGTGGAACGTGACATGTCTTGAAAGGACATGGAACGTGACGTGACTGAAGGGACATATCTAATTGATAAGAGAAAACCGGATAAGAAGTCCGGATGAACTTGTCCGTTTCCATGTGGCTTCCCTCTTGGAACGGTTCCTTCACAAGATCTTGACACAATGATAATCTTGGTCCTCCTGACCTTGACTTGAAAACACGCAAAGTTCATTGTCATCTACGTAAGATAGATCCCCTGAATTTGATCGAGGGAATAAGAATTAACGTGCAAGGATAACTGAAACGTTATGGTGCAGAACAATCTAACTTAACTGATAATTAGCAACGATGCGCGAGACATATTGAAACGTAGTACGTGAAAATTTTGAACGTGCTACGTGAAAAATTTTGAACGTGATACGTTGAGATATGGTGAGTGTAGTTTGAGCAACATATCATGATCCATGATACGTGTAACATATCGTGAACATGATATAAGGAACGTGGAATGAACATGACATGTGATACATATCGTGAACATGTAATACAACTTCGGTAACGCCAAACGCTACAAGGTGAGACGTGGAATGTGACGTGAAACGTCTATCTGAGGACAAGGAGTTATACTAAACTTGAGTCTGGTCTCTCTAGTTCCTGCAAAACTTCCCAGAACGAAGATGAACGTAAAATCATAAGCCAAGATACGATCATGAACGTAATAGTGTCATGAACGTGAGCGTAAAAGCAAGTCGTGAAATTAGAACAAGGACGTGGACGTAAATAAGGAGCACAAATGCGAACCCTTGTCTGACCCGATAGCTGACAGATTACCAAGTGATCGGGTAAGCCTTAGCTGGAACGTGTCCGATCAATATGTTGGTTCTGAAATCCATGCGGATGTAAGGATTTTGCAGACTTGATCAAACTGTTGGCAATAACCCAGATAGCATCTGCCTTCTTCTGTGTTTGCGTTAATCTGGTAACCAAAATCCATGGAGATCTTGTCCCATTTATGTTCACAATTTCTGATGATGGAAAGACATACTAGTCTATTGGTGTTCTATCTTAGCCTTTTGGTATGTCCGGTACTTAGATATGAACGTAATTATATCTTACTTCGTAGAAACTTGACACATAGAAATTTACGGAACAATAAGTCTCCGAAATTAGAGTTCTCTTAGCGTAGGATTTTCTGGAACACCTAATGTAGTGTAGGGTTCTCACCTTTATGCATAAGCTGAGTCATGGTAGAATTTAACCATGCAAATCCATGTGATTCAGCGTGTCACTGTAATCAACCAGAATTTATATTAGAAAATTTCAAGATGAAATTTATCCTGTCGTAGAATTTGCAACATAGTGCAAATATGATCTTCCTGCTCTTCTCTAGACCTAGAGAAAATTCAGGTTGTTCTCGATGAAAATACTGATGAATTTGTTTATGATTTCATGGCAACTCAATTTATTAAGTCTATAATGCTACTGGGCATTTATGAGACTAATACAAAATCATGAATCTAGCATGACCAAGTCGTGGACGAATAGCAGTCATGGAAATGTCCTGCTCTTTCACTCGTCACTGTTGGTAGTATGATCATGAGTCCGATCTTGGAAAAGTGTTTGACACCCTAAAGTTGATTAGACATGTTGTCAATACGTGGAGGAGAATAACGGTTATGGATGGTGATTTGTTTTAAATCGACGGTAGTCTACACATAATCTCATGTTACCGTCCTTCTCCTTGAAGGTTCTTCTGGAATGTATGGTAAGATTTTGGTATAATCGGTTGGTTATGTGTAAAAGGGACCTTAGTGGTCGTGTCCTAACTGACAGTTAGAAAATTTTAGCAGTCATGGCTAACAAAGAACGTGCTTGTAGATCATAGATAATTTGTACAGATTTTCTTGATGGAAAACCATGCTGAATGTATTCAGGAGCCTGAACATTACTGTACAAAATCATGAATCGTAGCAGGGTGTGTTGTTTATTTTCCATGATTAGGATTAAATTCAACTCGCATCTGTCCGAGGTAATGCGTTAGCAGCTTGGATCTCATCCTTAGGCTGAAGGAAACCTTCGTATACATGGGGGATACGAATGGCATCCTTTATTTTCATGAATATATGAAATATGGGTGCAAAAGATGAAAGTGTCAACGAGCAAACGTGACAGATCTCACTGATACGCCAGGGATGGTACTGAATCCTTGTGGCCTGATTAATACATGGCACAACAAAATGGATATACCCTTTGGAGGGTACCTTGTATTTCTTAGGGATGTTCCAGAATTGGACGTGAGTCATGTGTCTTGACTCGTGTCTTAGAAAAATATAAGCATGACATGTGTCTTGACTGGTGTCTTGACATGTCTCTAGATGTGAAACGAATAGAACTACAAATATTAGGTTAATATGCCAGAATTGGCGGATCGGTTGGACTACTGATCCTTTGTATTTCTGATCACGTCCGTGGCCGGAGATTCGATTGCGATTGTTAGTATAGTTGCTGTCATAGTAATGGTTACTATCGTCTTGTCTGTCAGTTCCATGACGGTCATTCTCATGACTCTGATTCATGTAACTATTCAGTTGAGTGGCCGGCTGGTACCGATCTTCACTCATATGATTGAAACGACAAATGAATGATGTGTGACATTTAACTAAGAATTAGGGATAATGATTGATGGAAATCGTCTGGTGGTGAAGCATCTTCTCGTCTGATCGCTTTGATCTAACGCCTTTGTCTTCGTCTTGTAAGATCTCCAGGTTATGAACAGCATCATCATCTCACAGCGTCTCCGAAAATCAGCAGCATCAACCTTTAGTAACGTCTCCAAGTCATGAGCGGCATCAGCAATCTTGTAGAATATCAGCAAGTGGAATATGCACATGGGATACAGTACATGGAGTACACATGGAATGTACATGAAATGATCGGTATGGGGTCGATCATCTTACATGATTTTAAAGGAAAATAACTGATTAAACGGTTAGAAAGACCATCATGATAACCTGGCAATGCTAGTATATACCTCATTCTGGTTTCATAGAGAAACGCTAACGTGTGGTTAAACGAATTTCAACGATGATTTTCCTGAAAGCATGATTAATGAAAACCAACCAAGACTATCATGAAAGCAGAATTTACATGAATTCCAACAGTGTCTTGCATGAAAGCAAAAACAACAAAAGAGACGTAAGACATAATCACGTGAAGACGAAGTCATCATGAAGAAACATGAAGGAGTATATAACATAATCAGCATGAAACTAAACTTAACCATGACAGTATGAAAACATACTTGACATAAAAACCTAGTAAGTTATGAGGGGACATGAAAAAAATATTATGCCATTAAATCATGAGAAAAATTTTATGCAAGAAAACAGTGCATGAATGCATGATGCAGTTTATAAAAACCTTTACATGCGCGAGGGGATGCCTATGGGTCGGTCCCAAAACAAAAGACATGGCGAGGGGACGCCTATGGGTCGGTCCCAAAGATAAAAGTTTCGATAAAAGCACATGCGACTAAATAGGGCCAGTCCTGTACCAACCATTACTTAGTCAAAATTCCTGCAACAATGATACATGAAACATAAATAAGTAAAAATCATCTGTCAAAACTTATCAGAAAAAATTTATGTGACTAATTATGAACTAGTGAGGTTCAGTTCACATAGCCACCGTTCACAAGGAACATCATGCATGAAACAATGACACATAACTAAATATGAATGACGGTTGTCCATCCATATTAGTAAAACAATATCGATGAAAACATCAAGGTTAAAACATCAAGGTGCTGAAAACATCATGGTTAAAACAATAATGCGCTGAACACATCAATACGTGGAATAATAATCGTTCGCTTAGGAAGCTCCTGGTGACTACCCACTACTCACAGGTCAAGTTTTAGAGCCTACAGGTCGAAACCAGGCTCTGATACCATAATTGTAACACCCCATTTTGGTAAATGGAATGTCACGCGTAATTAAGGCGTGTCATCAAAGCATGCAAGGTAATATGTACTAAAGCATACATGACCATAGGGAAAACCGGTATCAAACATCGGTTCCCAAACATAAGCCCAAAACATAAATAAAATAAATGAACAAAAGGAAGACTAAACAAGCATAAATATATGAAGGCATAAGGAGAAGAAGTCTAAGGTAACTCCCATCCTATGCGTGTCATCCGAATGCTCCAGTCTAACTTTAGATACCTGTCGTTTTGGGACATGGAAAGGAAAGTAACGACTGAGCATAACGCTCAGTGAACGGATATACGACATAGTATGAATGGTTGAAACATAAATAAGACTAATAGCAGCGGAAATGTATAAGTCATGGAAAACGTAGTTGTCTGTCATGTTAACTGGTTTTAGTTCTAAAAACATAGCTTATGTTACTTAAAAAAACCTTTATTAGTTAATGTACCAAAAGCCAATATAGGTCATGAGGTCAACAACGTGCATGAATACTTGGAGGGGTGGCCTCGTCATGTAAATTAGAGGGGATGCCTCTAATTATACTGGTAAGTGGGTAGGAGGGATCAGCTCCTTTTGAAGGAGGCAAGGCACACACCACATTCACCATGAAATCCTGACTAAAACATGTAACTAGGATGCACCCATACACCCCACATGATAACATAATAATATGGCCAAAAGCTGAAAGGGACGCCACGAGCTATCACTCCGCCGTGGTGAAGTCATAACACTAGTGCCTCTAGTGTTATGGTTATGGTACCTCCATAACTAGGTGAACTGGTCATGCATGTATATGGCTAAGGTAACTAATAAAACATAAGCATTTAATCTGTAACTACTGGGGAAAACAGTTGGCTGCATACGGGAAATCCTAATGAAGGAAAGAATGTCCATACTGAAAGGACGAGAAATCTGTACCTTAAGTCCAGTGAACGAGGAAAACGAACGAAAGAGAGTCCTACTTCGATGTCACTAATGCTACATGGATAGTACACGTATATAAGTATTCTGATTACTGAGTACGTAACTGGTTTTATATCATGTCTTAGCTTGTTTTATATGTTCATGTCATGTTTTACTGATTCTATCGTTATGATGTGTTTATCATATATTCTGTCTATTCTGATTAAGTTTTACTTGTATTTCTTATATTATTATACCTGTTGTTTAATAATAAGTAACTTTCTAAAAATAGCAGGTTTCCTAAAATAGAAATTTTCCAAAAATAGAAAGTTCCCAAAAATAGAAAGTTTCCAAAAAAAAGAAAGTTTCAAAAAATTGAAAGTTTTCAAAAATTGAAAGTTTCCAAAAATAGAATAGTTGCCTTAAATAAATAAGTTTCTAAAAATAGAAAGTTTTCATAAATAGATTAGCTGCCTTAAATAAATAAGTTTCTAAAAATAGAAATTTTCCATAATTAGAAATAAGCTGGATTATTAAGCTAATAATATAAGCTTAGTTTTACTTATTAAATCTACTAAGTCATGTGATTAATAGTATAGTTTATTAGTTAATACATGTAAATTAAATAAACTATAGGTTATAGGATTTAATTAAATGTAGTCATGACTTAATTAAATTAAGTGGTTAAAATACTTAGGTTAAAATATGTATTAATATCTATATTAATATAACCTAAGTCATGGAAATTAATTAATTATAAGTCTTGTTAAAATAATTAATTAATACTATGGTATAAACACATAAATACATGGTTTAAAACATGTATTATGAAATAATAATAATTAACCTAAGTCCATGATTAAATTAATTTAATTAATAGTCATGTTAAATTAATTTAGTTTTCTTTGAAAAAAATAAAAGAACTTGTAAAAATGCGAATCTTGTAAAGAAAATGTTTAACTTGTAAAATTCGACCCGTGCCCGTGTTTAAAATAAGCCGAGCCAAAACACACCCAAACCGGCGGCTAGGACTGTGACCAGCCGTCGGCTGCCACTGACTACGCAGGGCTTCCCCTGCTGTGATGTTAGTTCCCACCGGTCTAGACCGGTCCCCCTTCTTCCTAATCAAAACCCACCGAGACCTTGTATGGTCTCGGTTGCCACTGCCTGCACCAAGGTTTCCCCGTGGGTTCCTTGGTTGCTACTGTCCATACAAAAACCAGACCGAGCCCTTTAAGGGTCTCGGCTGGTGGAAGACAAGTGACACCGAGAGCTATGAAGCTCTCGGTTTAGTGTGGTCGAGCCAAAACAACCCCAAATCCGAACCCTCCTTGATTTATAACATGGTAAGATCATTCATTTATAATGACAATTAAATAATGATAATTAAAACATGAATTAATTAGAAGAAAAAGGGTTTTATGAATTACCAAAACACGTGGAATGAATAAATCTTGATCTCACGAACACACTCCTAATCAATAATTATAAATCAAAATTCGTCCTCCTTTTGGGTGTTGCTGGCGGCATAACCAGAACATCATGTTCTTCTTTTGGGTGCTGCTGGCGGCATAAAGAGAACATCACGTTCTCCTTTTGGGTGATGCTGGCGGCATAAAGAGAACATCACGTTCTCCTTTTGGGTGCTACTGGTGTCATAAACAGAACTGGCAGCCACCATAGGGTTTGCTAGGGTTTTTGCTTTGTTTTTAAAATGTGATAAATGAAAATATAATGTTTAACCTTCCTGACATATTTTTGTGAAGTTGGTTGGGCCATAAGGCCCTTTTCCGTTCTTTGTGTCCGCGGGTAGGTGGGGCCCACAAGGGAACCCGAACCTTTTCATACTTAATAATTGTGTGTCGTACGTTTGTATTTACGTTACGTTATTATAATTTATTCATGTTATTATAAATACTTGTACGAAATCGTAATAATAACATATGTAAATACATATTTATGTGTTCTTGATTCTTACGCTCATGAGTTCATGTTCGTGATTATAATTATTATTGATAATAATTATCTTGTATTAATACATACTTAATACTTATCGTGTAATAACACGTACGTAATTCTTGTAATTAATATTCGTGACACGTGTTCATGTTATATAAGGAAAGTTGTAATCTTGTACGTACGATTATTAGTGTATTGTTCATGGTAAAAGCATGCGGGTTTTACAAAAAAGCTATCTCTTGACTATCTCCCCAGTCAAACGGTTTGTTTTTCTGAGTCAAATCAGTCAAAGCTTTAGCAATTTTCGAAAAACCTTCGATAAATCTTCGGTAATACCCAGCAAGTCCTAAAAATTGTCTGATTTCCATAGGCGTACTAGGCTTACTCCAATTCTTTACCACTTCAATCTTAGCAGGATCCACACGAATACCTTGCCTATCAATGGCATGTCCTAGGAATTAAACAACATCGATCCAAAATTCTCATTTCGAGAACTTAGCATACAACTCTCCTTCTTAAGTAATTCGAGAATTCTACCAAGATGCTTGGCATGTTCTTCACTATTACGAGAGTAGATAAGAATATCATGGATAAACATGATTACAAATTTATCCAAGTAAGGCTTACACACTTTGTTCATGTGGTCAATGAAAACAGCAGGTGCATTGGTTAAACCAAAAGGCATTACTTGAAATTCATAATGTCCATATCGCGTCCTGAAAACAGTTTTAGGAATATCCACTTCCTTAACTCTCAGTTGATGAAAACCTGACCGTAAATCAATTTTCGAATATACGCTTGATCCTTGGAGTTGATCAAATAAATCATCGATTCTAGGTAATGGGTAATGATTCTTTATAGTAAGTTTGTTTAACTCACGATAATCGATACACATCCTAAAATATCCATCTTTCTTTTTCACAAATAAGACTGGAACTCCGCACGGTGATATACTTGGCCTAATAAATCCTCGATCAGTTAGTTCTTGGATTTGACTTAACAATTCTTGCATTTACGAATGTGATCATCGATAAGGCGCTTTAGCAACTGGTGTTGCTCCTGGTATCAAATGGATTTGGAATTTGATGTTTGTTTTGAAAGTCTTAAATTTATATTACAAGGTTTAGACAAAACAAGAGACTAGAAATACAAACACGGGTAAGTATACCCTTTCTTTCGTAATATAGCTTGTAGTGGTAAGCCAGAATCATTCGCTGAGACTTAGTTTTGTTTTGTTAATCAATATAATAATTGAAGAAAGAAATGATTGATATGAATAACAATAGTAACAAATATGACTAATATGGGATAGTTCGTATGAGTTCGTGATGATGATAATAATGATCGAGATATGATTATGTACGTAAGGAGTGATAATCCTTTTTCGTCAAAATGGTGTTTACACAACTTACTTTAGGGTGATTCAAGACTTAGGTTTATTCAATCGACTAAGCTTAAAACAAGTTGCCAACGAGTTCAATATTTTATCACGGTTTCTAAACGGATCTCTCCAACCAAAGATTCAAAACCATAGACAAGTCTTCAAAAACTTATTACAACAAGTTGGGTTTCGCAACGCCAAGCCATCATAACAAATCAACTCTAGATAGAATATGGTTTATAGAACTAGGTGTTAAAATGGTTCTACAACATTAGCTTGAAATCAATTTATAAAGGATCATATCGTAGCATCATCACTAATCATAGTCACATACCCATATAATCACAAATAGCTTAGCATAACATAGTAATCAAAGTAACAAATGGAAAAGAGTAAGAGAACATCATACTTAGATTTTATCGAATGAACGAGTACACAAGTGTCACGATTGTATCATTCCTCCAAGAATCGAAGAGTGGAATACTCTCGTTACAAGTATTTCCCAAAAGTGGATAATACTTAAAATACTACTAGAAAGCTAATAATACTCGGATTAGATTAGTGGTTTTAGAATGAGATTGGTTATATGAAATGAGTAAAAGTGGCTTCTATTTATAGTGATGGCTGAGAGCAAATGTGTGCCGCACTTATCCGAAAGTGCGCCGCACTTTGGAGGGTGGGAATGTGCGCCGCACTTTTGACATTGTGCGCCGCACTTTTGTACGCTCCAGATTCTTCTTTCAATAGTTTGGCTAATTTGCACCATAACGACCCTCCTTTATATTTTCTTCACTTTGCTTCTCCATACTTCATACCTGTATATAAAACGCAATATATTGAGTATCGAAAGCTCTTATTTATGATACAAAGTGGCATTATAATAACGGGCTGAATATGTATATTTTGGTCGTTATCAAATTCCTCCACACTTAGCTATTGCTTGCCCTCAAGCAATCAAACCAAGAAAACAAATTAGATTTTAAAAATGCTAAGTGTTATGAAGTATGATAGGAAAGTGATTAAATTTTTATAAGCAGCAAAAGTAAATGACAAATAACTTCAACACCTCACATGGTTAGTGTTTAGATTTTAAGTTCACACAGATATCACTCACAAAGGGTAAATGTAAAGTAATACTAAAATAGGACATACATAAAATAGATAGCTACCATAGGTTTGTACATGACACATAAACATAACCATTGCGGCGTTTGCACCAAATAAATTTTCAAAGAGACAAAACGTGATAATGATGAGGGTGTAAGAACAAAATATGCCTTGTCAAAGTCGTAGAACAACTATACTAGAATACTTTATTCTTCTTTTTTCATTTTTTTAAGAGAACATCATATATACTTTTTCGACTTGACAAATGGATAGGCATCAACATAAGGATAATAGCACAAGGGATAATATAACACATAGGTACGAGTGCAATATATTTTAGCAAGCCAGTGTAGCTTAACTAAAATGATAAAATGGTGATTTATTTTGCCTCTTCTCGAAAATATCTATAAATTAACCTCACTGCGGTTTAGTATTGTCAAGCACAAAAACTGAAGCATACTAGATTATCGGCTTTCACACAAAATAGAGAAATATAAGCTAGGTTTCCTCACATATTTGGTGAATGATTTTTGTGCTTAGTTATAGTGTCAATCAATGAGATTTTTGCTTTGCTAAAACTTCATTTATCTTAAAATATATCAATTTTATTTTATTTTCAAAAAGGTTTTTCATGTGGAGAAATTTATTATTTTTCCTATTTGTCTCTCCTTCGCACTTAAGGTGAACGTCGTCCTCGATGTGATAACTGATAAAACAAAAAATATGAAAAATTGCAAAGGGAAGCGAGAACTTCCCGGGGCTAAGTAGAAAATTGCAAGACTTCAACAAATGAATCCAACTCAAAGCTCCAAATTTCTATTTTCCTGCTTGCTATAAAACAAAACAAAACACATGCAATATATACAAGGACGATTTTGTTTATTTACAAGCTCTCCTCCACACTTAATGTAAAAAGTGGGGGATAAAATACGGATTGCCTTCTGAATAGCTCTAAGTTTAGAGTCTTCAGCCAGACTCGGCTACTCGGTTCTATTTCAAAAAGAAGGGGATTTCTTCTTCGTCGAATTCATTATAGTTTTCTTCTTCGTGGTACAGCTTGAGTCTATGTCCATTGACAATAAAAGTGGTATTGTGTCTACCGTAGAGTTCAACATATCCGGACGGATATTGGTGTTTTATTGTGTAAGGTCCAGTCTATCTCGATGTAAGCTTAGGTTGCTTGAATTTATACTTTGAGATAAAGAGAAGTAATTTCTCTCCATGTTTGAAATATTTTCTTTGTCGCAGTCTGTGATCATGTCACACTTTGGTTCGTTCTTTGTATAAACGTGAACTTTCATAAGCTTGATGTCGAAATGCATCCAACTCACGAAGTTGAAATATACGTTTTTCTCCAGTTGCAATAAGTTCAGGGTTGCAGTTCTTAAGTGCCCAATATGCACGGTGTTCAATTTCTATTGGTAAGTGGCATGTTTTTCCATACAAGAGCTTGTACGGTGTGGTTCCAGTTTGTGTTTTGAAAGCGGTACGAAAGGGCCATAGAGCATCTTCTAATTTCTTAGACCAACAAGCAGGGTTATTTTGGACGGTCTTTTCAAGGATTCACTTAAGATCTCTATTAGTGTTTTCAACTTGGCCACTCGTTTGAGGGTGGTAAAATATGGAAAATCGGTGGTTTACTCCATATCTTTTCATGATTTTTTCCATGAGTTTGTTACAGAAATGATTTCTTCTGTCGCTTATTAGTGCTTTCGGAATTCCAAAATGACAGAACATTTTCTTTAAGAATGCTATAACAACTCTTGCATCGTTAGTTTGCAAGGCTTGAGCTTCGGCCCATTTCGATACATAGTCGACGGCGGGTAAAATGTATTCACATTTATAAGATTTAGGAAATGGTCCCAGGAAGTTGATAGCCTACACGTCAAAGATTTCGCAGACTTGGATATTATTAAGAGGCATTTCATCTCTTTTTGTAAGATTTCCAGTCCTTTGACATGCTTCGCATAATCGTACTAAGGTATGAGCTTCATGAATAATCGTTGGCCAGTAAAAGCTAGCGTCGAACACTTTTTAGCGGTGGTGTTTGATGCATAATGTTCTCCGGTCGGTCCGTCGTGACATTCATCGAGAATTTTTTGAGATACGGATCCAGAAATACAACATCGGATCATTCCATCGGAACAGATTCTAAATATGTGGGGATCGTCCCAAAAGTATTTTTATCAGAAAAGAATTTTTCTTTTGTTGATAGGTCATTCCCTTTCGTAAAATACCTACAGCCAAATAGTTTGCAAATTCTACGAACCATGGTGTAATGTTAGTATTTATTTGCATTATGTGTTCATCGGGAAAATCATCGATTTCATCATCGCTAGAATCATCATTTACTATGCGAGATAAATGATCGGCAGCAACATTCTCAGCACCTTTTTTATCTTCGATTTCTAAATCGAATTCTTGTAAAAGCAATATCCATCGTATGAGACGAGGTTTGGCATCTTGCTTTTTAGACAAGTACTTTAAGGCTGAGTGATCAATGTAAACTATTGTTTTCGATAATTCGAGGTATGATCGGAATTTGTCAAACTCATAAACTACAGCCATGAGTTCTTTTTCCGTGATGGTGTAATTTTGTTGGGCTGTGTTTAGAGTTCTACTAGCAAAGTAGATGGGGTGAAATTGTTTTCCATCTTTTTGTCCAAGGGCATGTTCACTTGCATCGCACATAAGCACAAATGGAAGGTTCCAATTGGGGCTTTCAATAATTGGTGTGCATGTAAGCTTTGCATTAAGAGTTACAAATGCTAAAAGGCATTCATCATTAAATTCGAATGTTCTTTCTTTTTCAAGAAGTTGAGTTAAAGGTCTTGCGATCTTCGCAAAGTCTTTGATAAATTTCAGTAAAATCCGGCATGACCTAAAAAAACTTCTAATGCCTTTCACATTAGTAGGTGGTGGGAGTTTTGAAATTATGTCTATTTTTTATTTGTCAACTTCTAGGCATGCGCCAGACACTTTGTGTCCAAGCATAATTCCTTCTCTTACCATAAAGTGTCATTTTTCCCAGTTTAGCACAAGATTTGCTTCTTCACACCGTGCTAACATTTTATCAAAATTGCTAAGACATGTGTCGAAAGAATTTACAAAGACGGAGAAATTATGCATGAAGACTTTGACTTATTCTTCAATCATATCGTGAAAGATTGCAACCAGACACCTCTGAAAAGTAGCAGGTGCATTGCATAAGCCAAAAGGCATGCGCTTATACGCATAAGTTCCAAATAGACAAGTAAATGTGGTTTTCTCTTGATCTATAGGGTTGATTAGGATTTAAAAATATCCGGAAAAACCATCGAGGAAACAAAAGTATTTATTCCCTGTGAGTCTTTTTAACATTTAACCCATAAAGGGTAAAGGAAAATGATCTTTCGCAGTTGCGTCATTTAATTTTCGATAGTCAATACAAACTCTCCATCTGGTGATGGTTCATGTTGGTACTAATTCATTGTTCTCGTTAGTTACTACAATGATACCTCCCTTTTTAGGTACACAATGAATAGGACTAACCTAGGGGCTATCGACATTGGGTAGATTATTCTAGAATCGAGGAGTTTAAGGATCTCTTTTTTAACAACGTCCTTCATGTTAGGATTTAGTCTTCGTTGTTTTTCAACAATTGGTTTCTTGTTATCCAAAAGTTAGATTTTGTGTTTACAGAATGATGGACATATGCTAGGAATATCAGAAGTTTTCCAAGAAAAAGCTTGTTCATGCTTCTTGAGAACTTCAATTAGATCGTTTTTATGTTCTTCAGAAAGTTGGGATGAAATAATTACAGGTAGTAATTTTTCTTCGTGAAGAAACGCATATTCCAGATGTTCAGGAAGGGGTTTAAGTTCTAAATCTGTAGGGGGCTCTTCCACAGATTTCATAACTTTGAAGTCGGTTTCGAAAGTTATTGTTTCTAATGGTGTTTCTTTTTCTTCTTCAGGTGTCTCTATAGGTTCGTTGGTATTAACGACTATGAAGGCGTCAAATTCAGCAAAAGTTCTTCTTTGAGGATGGTTCCTTCTATAGAATATAAAATTTTGCTTCCTTCCTCAAGAAGAGTGTCGAAATCAGCTTCAACGACTTCGTCAGTGACATCAATACTAAAGCAAGTATCGTCATTAGAATAAGAGTGTTTCATTGCTTCATCGATAGAAAAGGAAATTCTATCTTCTCCAACTCCAAGGTTGAGTTGTTTTTGTTTTACACGAATCACAACGTCAGCTGTATGCAAGAAGGGTCTACCAAGGATAAGTAGTACCTTGCTATCTTCTTCCATTTCTAGGATTACAAAGTTGACAGGAAAAATGAATTTTCCAACTTCAACGAGCATGTTTTTGGCCATTCCCATTGGGTATTGAAAAGAATGGTCTGCGAGGCGAACGCTCATTTTTGTGGGTTTGAGAACATCTTTTGAGAATTTAGTTGTGACAATCCGTCAATTTATGGTTGATATTTTATTTTCAATATTTATTTGAAAACATTATTTTAATGTTATAATATGAACTCACTTATTTTTGGGAAGAAATTTGGATTTACGTCTTGAAGTAGCATCGACTACGTCTAAACCGGAGGATTCTACGTTACGTGCTTACGTTTACATACACCTTTTTGGTGACAGTCCGACATTTCAGAAAATAAATTTGTCCGTGAATATTATTTTGAGATTTTAAATTTGTGTTAGTTCATAAACTCACAAATTTACGAGAAGAGATTAGGACTTACGATTTTAATTTAACGTCCTTTATGACTAAACCGGAAACCTTAGGATTACGTATTTACGTTTTCGAACTCCGTTTTTGATGAGACAATTTTTATTAGATTCGTTTTGTGCCATTGATTCATAATTTATAAAAACGTTTTTCGTAAAACGACCCGAGGGCACGCAAATCGAGGAAACTAGAATCGAGGAGTACCCGTAAATAATTGGGGATGAGACAAAACCACTTTTTGCCCCACCCCCAATATGGGACGGCAAAACAAGCTAATAAAACACCCCAAGTGTCAAAGCTTAGCTAATAAGCTTAACACTTGTAGCTAGCTTCACATGTAAGCAAAGCTTACACCAAAACCAACCAAACCACTTTTGGTTAAACCACTTCCCACACACACACAACATGCAAACTACCATTTTCTCTCATCTCTCTCTCAAAATTCCGTCCCATCCTACACATAAACACCCCATTTTGATCTTGATTTAACCATGAAATCCCATGTTGTTCATACACATGTTGAAGCCCTTTTGAAACCCTATTGATTGGTGGTGATTATAACATCCAAGGAGGAGTTTCCATGGAGTCTTGGGGCTGATTTTCCACAAGTAGTTCTTGAAGAATGGTGGTCTTGAAGATGGTCTTGGTTTATCACAAATTTCTCCATCAAAATCCATGTCCAAATCATAACCTACATCAACTTGGTGGTATAAAGATTGTCCTCCTCATCCTCTTGTTATTTTTGATTATTTAATCTTGTATTTCTTTCACTTATGTATATGTATATGATTATGAATGATGATTAAAAATATTGTGTGGGGATTTGGTGTTGATAAACATGCTTAAAAAGATGAAAAACTATAAGAAACAAGGTTAAAATCTTGCTTAATTTAGATGGCTGTATAAAACAGTAAAGAATCATATGGTAAACTGGTAAAATGACTTGAATAGATTGATATATAGTAAGCTATGAGTCTTGTACGCATTTGAGAGTTGGCCATGCAATGGAATCATTCTAATGAGTGAGATATGATCAAAACAAGTTTAAAGTACAAATCTGAGTTCACTGTTTTGGACGATTTTTAAAAAATACTTAAAGGATGATTCAACAGTAGCTATAGAAGAGTTAAATGGAGAAAATATCATGTAGTTTATGTGATAAAAATTTGAGCTTCTATCTCCATATATAACTCTAGATATGGCAGTTTTGGTGAACATGAAGATAAAAATCAGATTTTGGAAATTAAAGTATAATAGTATTATATAAGCACTCAACTAAAAATAGTATAAAATATGATTTAAAGCCCACTAACTTATATAATACATTTATATAAATATTTAAAAGGATAAATAAATGGACATTTTATAAAAATGGTAGTTTGATAAGTTTTATAAGTTATAAAACTATAAACATGATTTTTCCGACTTTTTCGGCTATTACCGTAAAATTAACGTTTTTGCTAAATAAAACTTAGACGGTTGGACCCGTCTAATGTGAACTTTATAAAACTTATATACTGATATATAAACATGTATAACAAGTAAAAACCGATAAAACCCGAACTATATAACATACGGACATTAACGGGCTAAATTAATGTTATTGGACTAATAATACAACAAAATGGAGTAAAACACTTATAAACTTATTTATTGGGCTTAACCCATTTAGGCCCAACTTGTAAAGTGTAAATACTGATAATACAATTATATAATGGATTAATACAAGTTAAGAACTTATAATAAGCTTGTTGGACTTAAAACCCGTAAATAGGTAAAACTAGTAAACTAGTAAGAAGTTACCAAAACATAAACACTAAAATGAGCAAATAAGAATATGTAAACCCACTTGATCATCATATATATAAAATCATCATATGTATACATAATTGTTATTTTTATAAAGTCATTGGACATGAGTCTAAGACGAGTATTATTTGTCTAGGTTTCCGTGATTGAAGCACGTACCGTACATCCGAATTGCCGATAACCCGCCTTCCGACATCAACGTGAGTTCATAGTCTCGCACTCTTTTAAATGTTTTTATAAATGTTTTATAAACCCACGAGGGAGATAACATGTTAAGTTTTTATAAAATAGGACACCAATTGTCCCTATTGTTTGTTTATTGATTTGGACCCGAATGATTGTATGACCCGATTGTATGACCCGATAAATGATTAAAGGACCTGATAGATGAAATAAAATGGATTATTAAAGTTAGGTTATGTCACTAAAAGTCCCATTAGCATGAATTGTGAACTACCGGGGTTTGGTAGACGCTTATGCATATAATAGTACTATTTGGGGACGATCACCCTAGTTCGCGCCTTGATGGTTGATCCCCGTCGTGCCACATTGATTGGTAAGCGAATTTATGTATGAGAAGATTTCCATAGCGTGACCTTTGTGACGACACGCTAATTTAGATGGGCAAATTGAGTATCGGGTTAGCTACCCGTTGTTTGGTTTAGTAAGGTAACAATGTCATGCGGCTTATAATAATCCAACTAACGAAATACTACTAGACGCTCCGAATTACGATGTATTACCTGACTAGCAATACAGGGTCATACTATTGATATTATGTTCGTGTTTTGGTTTTCATAAACATATTCATATAACGGTTTTTATTTTCATACAACGTCATAAGACGTATTGTATGATGTTTTACGACATTGGATCGTATAATGATTTTTAAGGCAAACGCCTATATTATGATTTTGATGAAGATTTTTATAAAATGACTTTGGCTATTTTATGGCCTATTACAACGATTTGTACAAAATGATTTTCAGTAATAATTTTATACTGATATTATATTGATGGATTTTATTAAACTCTATGAATTCACTCGGCGTTATCGCTGACCTTTTCTTTTAACATGTTTTATCTCAGGTACTTGAAGGTAATTCTCGGGAAGACGACAAGAATTCATGGACCGCACTTATATTATAATTTCCATTCAAATGTTTGTAAAACCTGTATTAAATACAATGACTTGGGACCTATGTAAATTGGATATTTATGAATGGAAATGCTTTATTAATAAACGACGCGATTTTTAAGCGTTGTCTATGATGTGAGTAATGTGCTATCCCGTAACACCAACGAGTCTTCCGCTGTATTGAGTTGTATAAATTTGGGGGTGTTACAGTTTGGTACCAGAGCTCTCGTTATAGAGAACGAAAGATTTTTTTTTAAAACTAAGGTTTTGAATAAAACATTTCAAAATCTTTTAACTATAAACATTTTTCTAAAAATGTCTAAAAATCTTTTGACTATAACGCTGCCGAAGAATTCCCGAGTTACCGACAAGGCCAGATTGAGAAGTGTTATTTTAATATATATATATATATATATATATATATATATATATAACTTGGATTATATATATATATATGATGTAATTTTATTACATGATTGTTTGATGATTATTTTGATATTTATACGAGGTATTTATACGACGTAGATTGTCACAAGAAACCCTAAATTCCCTAACAAATTAATCGAAGAAATTCTTGTAGGAATTCTTGCTATCCTAGATCTAAACCAAGTTGTGGATATTTATGATCCCAACAAATGGTTGATATTCGTAGAAATGTATATATTAGTTGATTGTGATATTGAGAAAGAATTGGCGAGATTAAAACTGATATCGATGTCATGACGATCTTTCCTTATAGAGTGGAGTTTGACAAAACGTTACCACCTAGAAAGATGTCATCTGATTCGTTGTCACCCAATTCTTAAATTGAAATCGAAAGGGTGAATGTTGCACTTGAGGCTGTCATTGGAACCATTACCCAAAAGCCTCATGCCACTAGTACCTTTCCGAGAAGTATAGTTAAATGATCAAGTCATTTCATACTAGTGACTCATTTGATAATTATTGAAGTTATAGGATTGGAATTAAGTGTTGATCATATCGAGCTTTTATTTCCCTTTTAAGATCTAAGAATAAGATTGAAAGTATTGGAATATGAGGTAGGATATCGAATTGAGTATAAGTTGATTGAAACTTGAATAAAGTAAAATTTAACCCGAATGGAATATGAGATTGTTAAGAGAAAGTCGTTAAGTCCTGTGATTGAATTATAAAGATTTTAATTGATTGTTGGTTCGTGTTAAGGGTTGTTCCTAGGCCATTGTCCACTAATGAGGATGCCCAGTGTCCAAGAAATAAATTGAAGAAATCTTTTTCTGAATTGGGACCGATGGATCTTCTGGGACATGTGGAACACCTAATGACTCTTGTAGATTAGTATTCATTGTAGTGTATTTTAAAAATAATCCCTAACTTAACTGAGACATCAGTTGGTAGGATGAGATCTTGGAATTGTATGACATAGTGGCACATAATGTGTTACGGTACAATTTGACTTGTTTGTGATTAATGAAAAGACTACCTTTGATTGCTAAATTCTACATGTATCGATGATATCTATCTTTTCTTGCTTCTTCCCAATGCTCGCATTAGTGATGCAACAATTGAGCAAGTACTCATATCGAATTGAGTTACGTTGTGGATTATTCTTTTGAGTGCCATCGAGATCATGAACCTCATGATTATTTGGCTAAAGCTCATTTCCTATCATATTGTAGTTAGTTCTTGGTGAACAAGCCTTCATCACTCTTTTGCAGATCACTCATTGTTTTTATAAGATAAAACCGTATCCCTTGAGAAAAATTGAATTTTCATCATCATACGGATTATTCAAAGTGAGATTTATAAGTAATCGTTATCGAAATGAAGTTGTTTATAAAACACCTTGGAAAACTTAATTGTTTTCATAACAAAGAAAATCTTTGTAAATTTATTTTTGATTCTTATTTAAGAATTAAGCATGAGAATGTTTTTATTATAAACATGATGATAAAATTTTGACGAACTGAGTATTGCATCGTTAATCTTGAAATTGTATATAGTTGCGCGCCTACATACAATTTGGAATGGACCATGCAAGGCTGATTAGTAGTCACCATAAAACTAATGAATAAACACTACATTTTCTTTGAAGATTGTGAAAGATTAAATTTTATGAGATCTGCAAAAAGTGCGAAATAGGGACATATTATTAGGGACACCTACATATGTGCATGTAGCATCTATTCTTCTGAATCGAATTTACTCATCTGTAGAAATTGTCTTATTTGACAATTGACAATTCTTTCTTGACAAATTCTCCCGTAGTGAGATTCTTAGGAAAAGTATTTGATTACCGAGTGTTGATACCCGACTGGATGTATCGACGTTCCTATCATTTCTTTTGATTAAGATTCATTTGAATGACCAGGGTAACGATCCGAGGAGCTTTCGAATGCGTACTCAAATTATGAAAACATGGGATATATTCGTATTCGTTAAATATTTTCGTCCGTATCTGATTTGAAATTCTCTCGCGTAGATTATGCGTTGACCTCACTCTTTTAAGGATTATGAATTATTATTAGTCTTTTGAGAAGTTCACATCTTATCGACGGCAATAAAACTGAAAAGTTGATAGTGCCACTAGAATGGAATGGTTGATTATGACATGACGACATTGTCTTAATCGATAGGAACTCGAGTAGAAATCCCCTAAAAGATAAGATGTTGATTATTAGAAGTGATCTAAATAATTCTTGATGGATGACCATATCCTGCATTTAGACTTTAAATTATACCGTGAATGGTTATGAATTAGTCATAGATACTATAATCTAGAAAGAAGTTAATATGAATTTATTAAAAAGATAATTCTGTTATTTGAAACTTTAGTAAGTAATTGTTGATGAATTACCTAGACTTTCGCCATTAAGGCAGATTGAAATTGGTATTGATTATATTCCCGGTGCTGCACCTGTGGCGTGTGCACTGTACGTCAGCACCATATGAATTAAAGGAATTACCGTACAACTGAGAGAGTTGTCGGAGAAAGATTTTATTCTACCGAGCTCGTCATTATGAAGAGCTATGGTGTTATTATTCCTTATATTTATAGATTAATGTGAACTGAGTAAATTGACAATCAAAAACGATATCCATAACTCAAAATGGAAGATTTGATCGATCATTTACAAGGTTCTAGCGTATGTTCTAAAGGTTTGATCCTCGGCATGGTTATCATCAACTTCGCATCTGTGAAAAAGATTATCTATTCCAATCACTGCATCTAGAACTTATAATGAACATTATGAGTTTCATGTGATGTCGTTTGGATTGACCAATACACATGTAGCATCCATAAATTTGGTGGATCACGTGTGTAGGCTGTAATTTGATAAATTCATGCTTGCGATCATTAAGGACCATTCATTTGTTTATAAGAATAAGAATGAGTTAATAATTATTTATAGATTGTCCTGAGTTGGCCGAACGATAAAAACCTATACCTTAAGTATTTAACATGTGATTAAAGACTAAATCCTTAATATTAATTGACCGTGTGTGTAATAGATAATGGAATATATTGACTCTTTAAAAATTAAGAGCCCTTTTAAGACTTTGGATTTTACCAAAAACAAAATGGAAACATGTTTTGACAAATGTTTTAACAAAATAATATTTAAGGAATCATTCCCTTATAACCAAAACATTTAACTAAACTCCTGTTTAGGGGTAAATGTTTTTGCATACCTTAAGACAACTTAAGAAGAATTGAGGAAACTATATAACTTATGACTTGAAATTTGAAACGGCACTTTTTGCTTTTCAACTAAGAAAATTTTGACCAAAGATTTTTTTTTCAAACATTTACGAATCTTATTAATTATTTTCGATAAATCAACAAAAATCTTGTTAATTAAATTCAAATTTATTTTGAACATCTTATATAATTGGTCGAACTAAGAAATTTAAAATCTTTACGTTTACGTTTCATAAAAATTAAATATTTATTATTTAATTAGTTGTAATAATTATCGACGCTTTAAACGTCGGATTAAGCAAAACTGATAAAAATGATAGCTGAAACACAACTGGAACTTAGAAAATATGAAGGAAGGTGAACGTAATTACTGACACATTATGTAGAAAATATGAAGAATCAATTACGATGTATTTCTTAATAATGAATGTGCAAAAATAAATTGTCGAACAATTTAAAATATAGCCGATGCTTATAAAAAGGATAATATAGATAATAAAAGTGGTTCGCGGCTAATGTGAACCATTAGAATTGAGAAGCTGATAGCGTTAAATGTTTTAAAGACCACTTGTGATTGTCTAAATATAGAGGATTGTGAGATATAGTTATGTTGGAATCTGTAAGTATAAGTATTCTATTCTTGTCATTTCTGATTTAATGTATCATTATCAGAAGAAGTTGAACTAATGGAAAATTATGAAGGCAGAGATCGCCTCATACATTAGTAAACGTCTAGCTATTGCAAAGGTCATCATCTGAATTTGATTCGATTTGGGTCATCATCGACAGACTGACCAAATCTGCTAATATCATTCCCGTTAATGATAAATGCAAAAGAGTTATGTAAACATGGTGTGCCTGTATCGAACATCTTTATCAAGATTCTCGCTTCGCATCGAATTTCTATAGATTTGCTCAGAAATCATTGAGAACGAACCTTGATGAGAGTACTATGTACCACCCCAAATCGAAGGGACGAGGTAAAGTAACGATACAAAGTAATATAAGTGTTGTTCTATGTTTGAATGAATGACCTTTGGTAATAAACCGTATAATCGTTTTCCTTTGGAGAGATTATCATTGATAATTATCGCATTAGGATCGAGATAGAATCTTGTCATGATCCAATTATTAGAGCATCTGTAAGCAAGAGTTGAGATAAAGACACCCGACAAACACCCATTGTGAGTTGGACATGTCTTTTAGGTCTAAGGTTTCCTATGATGGCAAACCTAACCTTACAAAATACTCGACCCGCGAGACCTGAAATGATTGTTGAAATTAGATCTGATTATTGACTGCCGGTAGTGGGTAGGAGATTATGTGAATATGAAATGTAGATCTTGAAGTGCCAGATGGGTAGCGAAGTTATGCCAAAATTTTGAACCTTGGAAAAATGAATTAATGATCTGAAAGATCATGGGATATAAGTCCCCGTTGTATGGGACCATAGAGATGATGTAAAAGTTGGTTTGAAAGGCATGTAAGCTGGATCTACCCTAGGACTTCAAGAGCTGCGTGAATTATGATTCGAACATCAAACTTGATGGAATGTCTATCAAGTGAGAATCTGATTGTTTCTTAGTAAAGTTTAGATCGGCGAAAAGTTGCATTCATCAAAAACCCGTGAACATCATGGATAGAGAAAGTAAGTCAACATTTAGCCTGATCTTATTCCCGTAGATATGTTTGATGAAACTCGCGTATTGTAATGGATTACACTTGTGAGAAAAGACCGAATGTGGAGTAAATACCCACATGGCTTTAACTCTATAAGAAGCGAGTAGTAAGATGATCTTTAAGGACAAAGATCCTGTTTAGGGGTAAATGCTGTGACAATCCGTCAATTTATGGTTGATATTTTATTTTCAATATTTATTTGAAAACATTATTTTAATGTTATAATATGAACTCACTTATTTATGGGAAGAAATTTGGATTTACGTCTTGAAGTAGCATCGACTACGTCTAAACCGGAGGATTCTACGTTACGTGCTTACGTTTACATACACCGTTTTGGTGACAGTCCGAGATTTTAGAAAATAAATTTGTCCGTGAATATTATTTTGAGATTTTAAATTTGTGTTGGTTCATAAACTCACAAATTTACGAGAAGAGATTAGGACTTACGATTTTAATTTAACGTCCTTTACGACTAAACCGGAAACCTTAGGATTACGTATTTACGTTTTCGAACTCCGTTTTTGATGAGACAATTTTTATTAGATTCGTTTTGTGCCATTGATTCATAATTTATAAAAACGTTTTTCGTAAAACGACCCGAGGGTACGCAAATCGAGGAAACTAGAATCGAGGAGTACCCGTAAATAATTGGGGATGAGACAAAACCACTTTTTGCCCCACCCCCAATATGGGACGGCAAAACAAGCTAATAAAACACCCCAAGTGTCAAAGCTTAGCTAATAAGCTTAACACTTGTAGCTAGCTTCACATGTAAGCAAAGCTTACACCAAAACCAACCATACCACTTTTGCTTAAACCACTTCCCACACACACACAACATGCAAACCACCATTTTCTCTCATCTCTCTCTCAAAATGTCGTCCCATCCTACACATAAACACCCCATTTTGATCTTGATTTAACCATGAAATCCCATGTTGTTCATACACATGTTGAAGCCCTTTTGAAACCCTATTGATTGGTGGTGATTATAACATCCAAGGAGGAGTTTCCATGGAGTCTTGGGGCTGATTTTCCACAATGAGTTCTTGAAGAATGGTGGTCTTGAAGATGGTCTTGGTTTATCACAAATTTCTCCATCAAAATCCATGTCCAAATCATAACCTACATCAACTTGGTGGTATAAAGATTGTCCTCCTCATCCTCTTGTTATTTTTTATTATGTAATCTTGTATTTCTTTCACTTATGTATATGTATATGATGATGAATGATGATTAAAAATATTGTGTGGGGATTTGGTGTTGATAAACATGCTTAAAAAGATGAAAAACTATAAGAAACAAGGTTAAAATCTTGCTTAATTTAGATGGCTGTATAAAACAGTAAAGAATCATATGGTAAACTGGTAAAATGACTTGAATAGATTGATATACAGTAAGCTATGAGTCTTGTACACATGTGAGAGTTGGCCATGCAATGGAATCATTGTAATGAGTGAGATATGATCAAAACAAGTTTAAAGTACAAATCTGAGTTCACTTTTTGGACGATTTTTAGAAAATACTTAAATGATGATTCAACAGTAGCTATAGAAGAGTTAAATGGAGCACATATCATGTAGTTTATGTGATAAAAATTTGAGCTTCTATCTCCATACAGAACTCTAGATATGGCAGTTTTGGTGAACATGAAGATAAAAATCAGATTTTGGAAATTAAAGTATAATAGTATTATATAAGCACTGAACTAAAAATAGTATAAAATGTAACACCCCCAAATTTATACAACTCAATACAGCGGAAGACTGGTTGGTGTTACGGGATAGCACATTACTCACATCATAGACAACGCTTAAAAATTGCGTCGTTTATTAATAAATCATTTCCATTCATAATTATCAAAGTTACATCGGTCCCAAGTCATTTCATTTCATACAAAGTTTTACAAAGTGTTTGAATGGAAAATATTGTTTAGGTGCGGGCCATGAATTCTTGTCGTCTTCCCGAGAATTACCTTCAAGTACCTGAGATAAAACATGTTAAAAGAAAAGGTCAGCGATAACGCCGAGTGAATTCATAGAGTTTAATAAAATCCATCAATGTAATATCAGTATAAAATTATTACTGAAAATCATTTTGTACAAATCATTTTAATAGGCCATAAAATAGCCAAAGTCGTTTTATACAAATCCTTATCGAAAATCATAATATAGGCATTTGCCTTAAAAATCATTATACGAGCCAATGTCGTAAAAACACCATACAATACGTCTTATGACGTTGTATGAAAATAAAAACCGTTATATGAATATGGTTATAAAAACCAAAACACGAACATAATATCAATAGTATGACCCTGTATTGCTAGTCAGGCAATACATCGTAATTCGAAGCGTCTAATAGTATTTCGTTAGTTTGGATTATTCTAAGCCGCATGACATTGTTACCTTACTAAACCAACAACGGGTAGCTAACCCGATACTCAATTTGCCCATCTTAAGTAGCGTGTCGTCACAAAGGTCACGCTATGGAAATCTTCTCATACATAAATTCGCTTACCAATCAATGTGGCACGACGTGGATCAACCGTCAAGGCGCGAACTGGGGTGATCGTCCCCAAATAGTACTATTAAATGCATAAGCGTCTACCAAATCCCGGTAGTTCACAATTCATGCTAATGGGACTTTTAGTGACATAACCTAACTTTAATAATCTATTTAATTTCATCTATCGGGTCCTTTAATCATTTATCGGGTCATACAATCGGGTCATTCAATCATTCGGGTCCAAAATCAATAAACAAACAATCGGGACAAATGGTGTCCTAATTTTATAAAACTTACATTTTATCTCCCTCGCGGTTTTAAAAAATATTTATAAAACATTTAAAAGAGTGCGAGGCTATGAACTCACGTTGATGTGGGAAGACGGGTTATCGGCAATTCGGACGTACGGTACGTGCTTCAATCACGGAAACCTAGACAAATAATACTCGGTCTTAGACGTTTGTCCAATGACTTTATAAAAATAACAAGTATGTATACATATGATGATTATATATATATGATGATCAAGTGGGTTTACATATTCTCGTTTACTCATTTTAGTGTTATATGTCGATAACTTTTATATTAGTTTACTAGTTTTACCCATTTACGTGTCTTAAGTCCAATAAGCTTATTATAAGTTATTTAACTTATTTTAATCCATTTTGTACTTATATTATCAGTACTTAAACTTTACAAGTTGGGCCTAAATGGGTTAAGCCCAATAAGTTCTTTTTACAAGTTTTTATCTTATTTAGTCGAATTATTAGTCCAATATGCTTAATTAGCTCGTAAATGTCCGTATTTCTTATAGTTCGGGATTTATCGTTTTTTACTTGTTATACATGTCTATATATCAGTATATAAGTTTTATAAAGTTTTCATTAGACGGGTCCAACCATCTAAGTTTTATTTAACAAAAACGTTAATTTTTACGGTATTAGCCGAAAAAGTCGTAAAAACAATGTTTATAGTTTTATAACTTATAAGTATTATTTCACTACCATTTATATAAGTTATTCATTCATTTACCCCTTTTACATATTTATATAAATAAGTTTTATAAGTTAGTGGGTTTTAATTTATATTTTATACTATTTAAATTTTGAGTGCTTATATAATAGTATTATTCTTTAATTTCCAAAAATCTGATTTTTATCTTCACTTTCACCAAAACTGCCATATCTTGAGTTCTATATGGAGATAGAAGCTCAAATTTTTATCACATAAACTACATGATATGTGCTACATTTAATTCTACTATAGATATTGTTGAATCATCTTCTAAATATTTTCTAAAAATCGTCCAAAACAGTGAACTCAGATTTATACCTTAAACTTGTTTTGATCATATCTCACTCATTACTTTGATTCCATTGCATGGCCAACTCTCACATGTGTATAAGACATGTAGCTTACTGTAAATCCATTCTACTTCATCATTTTATCAATTTACCATATGGTTCTTTACTGTTTTATACAGCCATCAAATTTAACCAAGATTTTAACCTTGTTTCTTATGGTTTTTCACCTTTTTAATCATGTTTATCCACACCAAATCCCCACATAACATTTTTATCATCATATAATCATCATATACATATACAATAAGAAATAAAATACATGATTACATAATCAAAATAACAAGAGGATGAGGAGAACAATCTTTATACCACCAAAGTGATGAAATGATGAGCTTTTGGATGAACAAGACATGGTTTTGGGTAACCAATCTTATGAGATATCAACACTACTTCTAGGGTCACCAAGTATTTTTAGATTCCTCCAAAAATCAGCCCTTGTTCTTCATGAAAACTCCTTGAGAAATCAGCCCCAAGACACCAACAAAACTTCTCCTTGGATGTTAAAACTTGCACCAATCTTCATCTCTTTGAATGGAGATTAACATATGTTAATTATAACAAATGTTTGTGGTTAAAATTGATCAAATGAGGGTGTTCTTGGTGGAGATGGGACGAATTTTTAGAGAGAAGAAAGGGAAAATATGTGGTTTTGCATGTGTTGAATGAGAGCTAGTGGTAAAGGGTTAGTGGTTTTGTGTAGTTTTAGCTTACATTGTAAGCTTAAGTTAACATGTGTAGCAAGTTTGTGTATAAACTTGCCACCAAGGCTTGTTTTGGCCATCTAGTAGTGGGGGTGGGACAAGTGTCCCACTTGTCTCATCTCCACTAATTTACGGGTACTCCTCGATTCTAGTTTCCTCGATTTGCGTGCCCTCTGGTCGTTTTACGAAAAACGTTTTTATAAATTATGAATCAACGTCACAAAACGAATCCAATAAAAATTGTCTCATCAAAAACGGAGTTCGAAAACGTAAATACGTAATCCTAAGGTTTCCGGTTTAGTCGTAAAGGACGTAAAGGACGTTAAAACAAAATCGTAAGTCCTAATCTCTTCTTGTAAATTTGTGAGTTTATGAACCAACACAAATTTAAAACTCCAAAATAATATTCACAGATAAATTTATTTTCTGAAATGTCGGATTGTCACCAAAGACGGTGTATGTAAACGTAAGCACGTAACGTAGGATCTTCCGGTTTAAACGTAGTCGATGCTACTTCAAGACGTAAATCCAAATTTCTTCCCAAAAATAAGTGAGTTCATATTGTAACATTAAAATAATATTTTCAAATAATATTTGAGAATAAATATCAATCGTAAATTGACGGATTGTCACAGCATTTACCCCTAAACAGGATCTTTGTCCTCAAAGATCATCTTACTACTCGCTTCTTATAGAGTTAAAGCCATGTGGGTATTTCCTCCACATTCGGTCTTTTCTCACAAGTGTAATCCATTATAATACGCGAGTTTCATCAAACATAACTACGGGAATAAGATCAGGCTCAATGTTGACTTACTTTCTCTATCCATGATGTTCACGGGTTTCTGATGAATGCAACTTTTCGCCGATCTAAGCTTTATTAAGAATAATCAGAATTTAACTTGATAGATATTCCATCAAGTGCGATTTACGAAACATAATTCACGCGGTTCTTGAAGTCCTAGGGTAGATCCAGCTTATATGCCTTTCAATCCCAACTTTTACATCATTTCAATGGTCCCATACAACGGGGACTTATATCCCATGATTTGTCAGATCATGAATTCATTTTTCCAAGTTTAAAAATTTGTGGCATAACTTCGCTACCCATTTGGCACTTCAAGATCTACATTTCATATTCACATAACCTCTTGCCTACTACCGGCTGTCAATAATCAAATCCTAATTTCAACAATCATTTCAGATTTCGCGGGTCGGGTATTTTGTAAGGATAGGTTCGTCATCATAGGAACCTTAAACCTAAAAGACATGTCCAACTCACAATGGGTGTATGTCGGATGTCTTCATCTCAACTCTTGCTTACAGATGCTCTAATATTTAGATCCTAACAGGATCCGATCTCAATCCTAACACGATGATTATCAAAGATAATCTCTCCAAAGGAAAACGATTATACGGTCTATCGCCAAAGGTCAATCATTCAAACATAAAACAGCACTTATATTACTTTGTATCGTTACTTTACCTCGTCCCTTCGATTTGGGGTGGTAAATAGTACTCTCATCAAGGTTCGTTCTCAATGATTTCTTGAGAAAATCTCTATAAATTCGATGTGAAGCGAGGATCTTGATAAAGATGTTCGATACAGGCACACTATGTTTACATAACTCCTTTAAATACAAAAGAGTCATTTTCTTCATCGAGATTCTATCATTAACAGGAATGATATTAGTAGATTTGGTCAGTCTGTCGACGATGACCCAAATCGAATCAAATTCAGATGATGACCTTTGCAATAGCTAGACGTTTACTAATGCATGAGGCGATGTCTGCCTTCATAATTTGTCATTAGTACAACTTCTTTAGACAAAGATACTTTTAGTCATAAATGACATAAATAGAATACTTATACTTACAAATTCCAACATAACTATATCTTACAATCTCCATATTTATACAACCACAAGTGGCCTTTAAAACATTTAACGCCATTGGCTTCTCAGTTCTAATGGTTCACATTAGCCGCGAACCCCTTTTATTATCTATATTATCCTTTTTATATAATATGTCAATATCTATATTCACTTCTCATGATGATGTGATTATCATGTCCACAATTTACTCAGATATTCTTTCTATATTATGCGTCAGTAATTACGTTCACCTTCCTGATGAAATAAATATCACAACCGTATTTATTCAAAATTATTTCTTCATATCTTCTATGTTTTAGTTTCGTCTCCACTATTATTTTTATCCGTTTTACTCAATCCATCGTCTAAAGCGTCGATAATCATTATAATTAATTAAATAATTATTTATTAAATTTTTATGAAACGTAAACGTAAAGATTTTAAATTTCTTAGTTCGACCAAATATATAAAATGTTTAAAAATAAATTTGAATTTAATTAACACGATTTTTGTTGATTTATTGAAAATAATTAATAAGATTCGTAAATATTCGAAAAATCTTTGGTTATACTTTGGTCAAAATTTTCTTAGTTGAAAAGTTAAAACTGTCGTTTCAATTTTCAAGTTATGGTTTAAAAGGTTTCCTCAATTCCTCTTAAGTTATCTTGAGGTATACACAAACATTTACCCCTAAACAGAAGTTTAGTTAAATGGTTTGTGTATAAGGGAATAATCCCTTTAAAAATCCTTTGTTAAAACATTTGTCAAAACATATTTCCATTTCTTTTTGGTAAAATCCAAAGTCTTAAAAGGGCTCTTAAATTTTGAAGAGTCTATATGCATACATCTTACCATTATTAATCCAACGGTCATTTTATGTAAAGGATTAAGTCTTAAGTCTTATGTTAAATATTTAAGGTACATGTTTTCATTGTTCGGCCAATTCAGGGCCATCTATAAATAATTATTAACTCATTCTTATTCTTATAAACAAACAAATGATCCTTAATGATCACAAGCATGAATTTATCAAATTACAACCTACACACGTGATTCACCAATTTTATGAATGCTACATGTGTATTAGTCAATCCAAACGTCACCACGTGAAACTCATAATGTTCATTACAAGTACCGGATGTAGTGATTGGAATACATAATCTCTTTCGCAGATGCGAAGTTGATGATAACCATGCTATGGATCAAATTTGCTAGAACCTTGTAAATGATCGAACAATTCTTCCATTTCGAGTTATGGATATCGTTTTCGATTGTCAATTTACTCAGTCACAGTAATCTATAAATATAAGGAATGATAACACCATAGCTCTTCATGATGACAGGCTTGGTAGAATAAAATCTTTCTCCGACAACTCTCTCAGTTGTACGGTAATTCCTTAAATTCAGAAGGTGCTGACGTACAGTGCACAAGCCACAAGTGCAGCACCGGAAATATAATCAATATCAATTTCAACTTGCCTTAGTGGCGAAAGTCTAGGTAATTTATCAACAAATACTTACTAAAGTTTCAGATAACATAAACATCTTTTAATAAATTCATATTATGTTCTTTCTAGATTATAATATCTATGACTAATTCACAACCATTCATGGTAATATTTCAAGTCTAAATACGGGATATGGTCATCCATCAAGAATTATTTAGATCACTTTTGATAATCAACATCTTATCATTTAGGAGAATTCTACTCGAGTTCCCATCAATTAAGACAATGTCATCATGTCATAATCAATCAATCCATTCTACTGGCATTACCAACTTTTTAGTTTTATTGTCGTCGATAAGATGTGAACTTCTCAAAAGACTAATAATAACTCTCAATCCTTCACAAATTCAAGGATATGTGAAGACACAACTACTATTAAAAGAGCAAGGTCAACGCATAATCTACGCGATAGAATTTCAAATTAGATACAGACGAAAACATTTAACGAATATGAATATATCCCATGTTTTCATATTTTGAGTACGCATTCAAAAGCTCCTCGGATCGTTACCCAGGTCATTCAAATGAAATCAAGTCAAAAGAAATGATAGGAACATCGATACATCCAGTCGGGTATCAACACTCGGTAATCAAATACTTTTCCTAAGAATCTCACTACGGGAGAATTTGACAAGAAGGGAATATCAATTGTCAAATAAGACAAATTCCACATATGAGTAAATTCAACTCAGAAGAATAGATGCTACAGGCACATATGTAGGTGTCCCTAGCATTATGTCCCTATTTTTCACTTCTTGCAGATCTCATTAAAATTTAATCTTTCACAATCCTCAAAGAAAATGTAGTGTTTATTCATTAGTTTTATGGTGACTACTAATCAGTCTTGCATAGTCCATTCTAAATTATATGTAGGCGCGCAACTATATACAATTTCAAGATTAACGATTCAATACTCAGTTCGTCAAAATTTTATCATCATGTTTATAATAAAAGCATTTTCATGCTTAATTCTTAAATAAGAATCAAAAATAAATTTACAAAGATTTTCTTTGTTATGAAAACAATTAAGCTTCTAAAGCGTTTCATAAACAACTTCATTTCGATAACAATCACTTATAAATCTCACTTTGAATAATCCTTATAGTGATGAAAATTAAATTTTCTCAGAGGATACCGTTTTAACTTTATAAAAACAATGTGTGATCTGCAAAAGAGTGATGAAGAGTTGTTTACCAAGAACTTAACTACAATATGATAGGAAATGAGCTTTTGCCAAATAATCATGAGGTTCATGACCTTGATGGCGCTCAAAAAGAATAATCCACAACGTAACTCAATTCAAGATGAGTACTTGTTCAATGGTTGCATCAGTAATGCGAACATTAGGATGAAGCAATAAAAGATAGATAACATCGATACATGTAGGATTTAGCAATCAAAGGTAGTATTTTTCATTAATCACAAACAAGTCAAAATTGTACCGTAACACATTACGTGTCACTATGTCATACAATTCTCATAACTCATCCTACCAACTGATATCTCAGGTAAGTTAGGGATTATTTTTAAAAGATACCACAATGAATACTGATCTACAAGAGTCATTAGGTGTTCCATATGTCCCGGAAGATCCATCGGTCTCAATTCAGAAGAAGATTTCTTCAATTTATTTCTTGGACACTGGGCATCTCGTTAGTGGACAATGGTCTAGGAACAACTCTTAACACGAATCAATAATCAATTAAATCCTTATAATTCAATCACAAAACTTAACGACTTCCTCTTAAAAATCTGATATCCCATACAAGTTAAATTTTACTTTATTCAAGTTTCAATCAATTTTATACTCAATTCGATATTCTACCTCATTCTCCAATACTTACAACCTTATTCTTCGGCCTTGTAAAGGCAATACAATCTCAATATGAATCAACACTTAATTTCCAATCCTATTAGCTCTTACAACAACAATTATCAAATGAGTCATAAACATGAAATGACTTGATCATTCAACTAGACTTCTCGAAAAGGTACTAGTGGCATGAGACTTTTGGGTAATGGTTCCAATAACAGCCTCAAGTGCAACATTCACCCTTTCGATTTCAAATTTAAGAATTGGATGACAACGAATCAGATGACATCTTTCTAGGTGGTAATGTTTTGTCAAACTCCACTCTATAGGGAAAGATCGTCGTGACATCGATATCAGTTTTAATCTCGCCAATTCTTATTCAATATCACAATCAACTAATATCTACATTTCTACGAATATCAACAATTTGTTGGGATCATAAATATTCACAACTTGGTTTAGATCTAGGATAGCTAGAATTCCTACGAGAATAGCTTCGATTAATTTACTAGGGGAGTTAGGGTTACTTGTGACAATCTACGTCGTATAAATACCTCGTATAAATATCAAATAATCATGTAATAAAATTACATCATATATATATAATCCAAGTTATATATATATTAAAATAACACTTCTTAGTCTTGGCCTTGTCGGTCACTCGGGAATTCTTTGGCACCGTTATAGTCAAAATATTTTTAGACATTTTTAGAAAAATGTTTATAGTTAAAAGATTTTGAAAAGTTTTATTCAAAACCTTCGTTTTAAAAATCTTTCGTTCTCTATAACGAGAGCTCTGGTACCAAACTGTAACACCCCCAAATTTATACAACTCAATACAGCGGAAGACTGGTTGGTGTTACGGGATAGCACATTACTCACATCATAGACAACGCTTAAAAATCGCGTCGTTTATTAATAAATCATTTCCATTCATAATTATCAAAGTTACATCGGTCCCAAGTCATTTCATTTCATACAAAGTTTTACAAAGTGTTTGAATGGAAAATATTGTTTAAGTGCGGGCCATGAATTCTTGTCGTCTTCCCGAAAATTACCTTCAAGTACCTGAGATAAAACATGTTAAAAGAAAAGGTCAGCGATAACGCCGAGTGAATTCATAGAGTTTAATAAAATCCATCAATGTAATATCAGTATAAAATTATTACTGAAAATCATTTTGTACAAATCATTTTAATAGGCCATAAAATAGCCAAAGTCGTTTTATACAAATCCTTATCGAAAATCATAATATAGGCATTTGCCTTAAAAATCATTATACGAGCCAATGTCGTAAAAACACCATACAATACGTCTTATGACGTTGTATGAAAATAAAAACCGTTATATGAATATGGTTATAAAAACCAAAACACGAACATAATATCAATAGTATGACCCTGTATTGCTAGTCAGGCAATACATCGTAATTCGAAGCGTCTAATAGTATTTCGTTAGTTTGGATTATTATAAGCCGCATGACATTGTTACCTTACTAAACCAACAACGGGTAGCTAACCCGATACTCAATTTGCCCATCTAAAGTAGCGTGTCGCCACAAAGGTCACGCTATGGAAATCTTCTCATACATAAATTCGCTTACCAATCAATGTGGCACGACGGGGATCAACCGTCAAGGCACGAACTGGGGTGATCGTCCCCAAATAGTACTATTAAATGCATAAGCGTCTAACAAATCTCGGTAGTTCACAATTCATGCTAATGGGACTTTTAGTGACATAACCTAACTTTAATAATCTATTTAATTTCATCTATCGGGTCCTTTAATCATTTATCGGGTCATACAATCGGGTCATTCAATCATTCGGGTCCAAAATCAATAAACAAACAATCGGGACAAATGGTGTCCTAATTTTATAAAACTTACATTTTATCTCCCTCGCGGGTTTATAAAATATTTATAAAACATTTAAAAAAGTGCGAGGCTGTGAACTCACGTTGATGTGGGAAGGCGAGTTATCGGCAATTCGGACGTACGGTACGTGCTTCAATCACGGAAACCTAGACAAATAATACTCGGTCTTAGACGTTTGTCCAATGACTTTATAAAAATAACAAGTATGTATACATATGATGATTATATATATATGATGATCAAGTGGGTTTACATATTCTTGTTTACTCATTTTAGTGTTATATGTCGATAACTTTTATATTAGTTTACTAGTTTTACCCATTTACGTGTCTTAAGTCCAATAAGCTTATTATAAGTTATTTAACTTATTTTAATCCATTTTGTACTTATATTATCAGTACTTAAACTTTACAAGTTGGGCCTAAATGGGTTAAGCCCAATAAGTTCTTTTTACAAGTTTTTATCTTATTTAGTCCAATTATTAGTCCAATATGCTTAATTAGCTCGTAAATGTCCGTATTTCTTATAGTTCGGGTTTTATCGGTTTTTACTTGTTATACATGTCTATATATCAGTATATAAGTTTTATAAAGTTTTCATTAGACGGGTCCAACCATCTAAGTTTTATTTAACAAAAACGTTAATTTTTACGGTATTAGCCGAAAAAGTCGTAAAAACAATGTTTATAGTTTTATAACTTATAAGTATTATTTCACTACCATTTATATAAGTTATTCATTCATTTACCCCTTTTACATATTTATATAAATAAGTTCTATAAGTTAGTGGGTTTTAATTTATATTTTATACTATTTAAATTTTAAGTGCTTATATAATAGTATTATTCTTTAATTTCCAAAAATCTGATTTTTATCTTCACTTTCACCAAAACTGCCATATCTTGAGTTCTATATGGAGATAGAAGCTCAAATTTTTATCACATAAACTAAATGATATGTGCTACATTTAACTCTACTATAGATATTGTTGAATCATCTTCTAAATATTTTCTAAAAATGGTCCAAAACAGTGAACTCAGATTTATACCTTAAACTTGTTTTGATCATATCTCACTCATTACTTTGATTCCATTGCATGGCCAACTCTCACATGTGTATAAGACATATAGCTTACTGTAAATCCATTCTACTTCATCATTTTATCAGTTTACCATATGGTTCTTTACTGTTTTATACAGCCATCAAATTTAACCAAGATTTTAACCTTGTTTCTTATGGTTTTTCACCTTTTTAATCATGTTTATCCACACCAAATCCCCACATAACATTTTTATCATCATATAATCATAATATACATATACAATAAGAAATAAAATACATGATTACATAATCAAAATAACAAGAGGATGGGGAGAACAATCTTTATACCACCAAAGTGATGAAATGATGAGCTTTTGGATGAACAAGACATGGTTTTGGGTAACCAATATTATGAGATATCAACACTACTTCTAGGGTCACCAAGTATTTTTAGATTCCTCCAAAAATCAGCCCTTGTTCTTCATGAAAACTCCTTGAGAAATCAGCCCCAAGACACCAACAAAACTTCTCCTTGGATGTTAAAACTTGCACCAATCTTCATCTCTTTGAATGGAGATTAACATATGTTAATTATAACAAATGTTTGTGGTTAAAATTGATCAAATGAGGGTGTTCTTGGTGGAGATGGGACGAATTTTTAGAGAGAAGAAAGGGAAAATGTGTGGTTTTGCATGTGTTGAATGAGAGCTAGTGGTAAAGGGTTAGTGGTTTTGTGTAGTTTTAGCTTACATTGTAAGCTTAAGTTAACATGTGTAGCAAGTTTGTGTATAAACTTGCCACCAAGGCTTGTTTTGGCAATCTAGTAGTGGGGGTGGGACAAGTGTCCCACTTGTCTCATCTCCACTAATTTACGGGTACTCCTCAATTCTAGTTTCCTCGATTTGCGTGCCCTCTGGTCGTTTTACAAAAAACATATTTATAAATTATGAATCAACGTCACAAAACGAATCCAATAAAAATTGTCTCATCAAAAACGGAGTTCGAAAACGTAAATACGTAATCCTAAGGTTTCCGGTTTAGTCGTAAAGGACGTTAAAATAAAATCGTAAGTCCTAATCTCTTCTTGTAAATTTGTGAGTTTATGAACCAACACAAATTTAAAACTCCAAAATAATATTCACGGATAAATTTATTTTCTGAAATGTCGGATTGTCACCAAAGACGGTGTATGTAAACGTAAGCACGTAACGTAGGATCTTCCGGTTTAAACGTAGTCGATGCTACTTCAAGACGTAAATCCAAATTTCTTCCCAAAAATAAGTGAGTTAATATTGTAACATTAAAATAATATTTTCAAATAATATTTGAGAATAAATATCAATCGTAAATTGACGGATTGTCACATAAAATATGATTTAAAACCCTCTAACTTATATAATACATTTATATAAATATGTATAAGGATAAATAAATGGACATTTTATAAAAATGGTAGTTTGATAAGTTTTATAAGTTATAAAACTATAAACATGATTTTTACGACTTTTTCGGCTATTACTATAAAATTAACGTTTTTGCTAAATAAAACTTAGACGGTTGGACCCGTCTAATGTGAACTTTATAAAACTTATATACTGATATACAAACATGTATAACAAGTAAAAACCGATAAAACTCGAACTATATAACATACGGACACTAACGGGCTAAATTAATGTTATTGGACTAATAATACAACAAAATGGACTAAAACACTTATAAACTTATTTATTGGGCTTAACCCATTTAGGCCCAACTTGTAAAGTGTAAATACTGATAATACAAGTATAGAATGGATTAATACAAGTTAAGAACTTATAATAAGCTTGTTGGACTTAAAACCCGTAAATAGGTAAAACTAGTAAACTAGTAAGAAGTTACCAAAACATAAACACTAAAATGAGCAAATGAGAATATGTAAACCCACTTGATCATCATATATATAAAATCATCATATGTATACATAGTTGTTATTTTTATAAAGTCATTGGACAATAGTCTAAGATGAGTATTATTTGTCTAGGTTTCCGTGATTGAAGCACGTACCGTACATCCGAATTGCCGATAACCCGCCTTCCCACATCAACGTGAGTTCATAGCCTCGCACTCTTTTAAATGTTTTTATAAATTTTTTATAAACCCACGAGGGAGATAACATGTTAAGTTTTTATAAAATAGGACACCAATTGTCCCGATTGTTTGTTTATTGATTTGGACCCGAATGATTGTATGACCCGATTGTATGACCCGATAAATGATTAAAGGACCCGATAGATGAAATAAAATGGATTATTAAAGTTAGGTTATGTCACTAAAAGTCCCATTAGCATGAATTATGAACTACCGGGGTTTGGTAGACACTTATGCATATAATAGTACTATTTGGGGACGATCACCCCAGTTCGCGCCTTGACGGTTGATCTCCGTCGTGCCATATTGATTGGTAAGCGAATTTATGTATGAGAAGATTTCCATAGCGTGACCTTTGTGACGACTCGCTAATTTAGATGGGCAAATTGAGTATCGGGTTAGCTACTTGTTGTTTGGTTTAGTAAGGTAACAATGTCATGTGGCTTATAATAATCCAACTAACGAAATACTACTAGACGCTCTGAATTACGATGTATTGCCTGACTAGCAATACAGGGTCATACTATTGATATTATGTTCGTGTTTTGGTTTTCATAACCATATTCATATAACGGTTTTTATTTTCATACAACGTCATAAGACGTATTGTATGATGTTTTACGACATTGGCTCGTATAATGATTTTTAAGGCAAACGCCTATATTATGATTTTGATGAAGATTTGTATAAAATGACTTTGGCTATTTTATGGCCTATTACAACGATTTGTACAAAATGATTTTCAGTAATAATTTTATACTGATATTATATTGATGGATTTTATTAAACTCTATGAATTCCCTCGGCGTTATCTCTGACCTTTTCTTTTTAACATGTTTTATCTCAGGTACTTGAAGGTAATTCTCGGGAAGACGACAAGAATTCATGGCCCGCACTTAAATTATAATTTTCATCCAAATGTTTGTAAAACCTGTATTAAATAAAATGACTTGGGACCTATGTCAATTGGATATTTATGAATGGAAATGTTTTATTAATAAACGACGCGATTTTTAAGAGTTGTCTATGATGTGAGTAATGTGCCATCCCGTAACACCAACGAGTCTTCCGCTGTATTGAGTTGTATAAATTTGGGGGTGTTACATTAGCATACAAGGAGTATGGCATGAGGTTGATACTAGCGCCACGATCGGCCAAGGCGTTACAAGAGTATGAGTGATGAAAAGTACATGGAATTAGAAAACTTCCAGGATCTCCAAGTTTTGGTGGTACTTTGTTTTCGATAATGGCAGAACATTCATCATTTAGAAAAGTTGAAGATACATCTTCAAACTTATGTTTGCTTTTGATAAGTTCTTTGATAAATTTGCCATAGTTTGGCATTCCAGTCAGAACATCGACTAAAGGCATATTAATTCTAACTTCTTGGATTAAGTCAAGGAATTTACCTTACTTAAATTGCATCTTTTGCTTGCTTAAACGTTGGGGGTATGGTACTTTTGGTTTATAAGGTTTGGGTGTTGGGTCTAAGTTTTCATTGGTTTTGTTTTGGTTGGTTGGGCTTCATCCTCATCGTCACTATAGATTAGATTTTCTATTGGTGTGTCTTGGGTAGGTTTGGTAGGTGATTCATAAAATAAACCACTTCGCGTGAATACGGCATTCACATGTTCATTACGAGCTTGCGGTGGTTGATATTTGTTGTTGTTTTTGGGGTTAAGGTTGGTGTTTCTAGGTAAAGAACCAGAAGCGCGATTCAATTGTTTTCGGTGAAACGATCAAACTTAGCTTCGAGGTTTGGAATGGAAGCTTGGTGGTTTTTGTTTGAAGTCTTGAACTTTGTTTTGAGGTCAGTGGATGTATCTCGCACGAAAAGGTTGGTTTTACTTTGAGATTCAATAAAATTATCGAGCTTGGTTTCGAGGTTGGGTTTGTCTTTGGTTTGGTTGTGCTTCTTTTCATCTTGATTGTAACTTGGTTTATCGTTAGATCTCCAATTATCGCGGTCACGATTACGATAATCGTTATAAAATCGAGTTAGACGAAAGGTGTTCATGAAATTGGCTTCTTCTTCCTTTGTCATAGGTGTGTCATCGTCATCACATTCACTAGAAGGATGGTTTCCTCCACAGTGTTTGCAGGTTTCACGACTTTTGTTTTTCATATCTTTATATTGAGTTTCGATCTAGAGAGACATGGCGTACATGCGAGCCATAATTTTTTTAGTGTCGGTTGGGTTGTTGCTTTCATCCGCAAAAGCTACGATTTTTCGTGGGTTTTTGTTTTTGTGGTTTTTGGACCAATCAATCTTGAGTAAGACTTTTTCATCTAACAATTGGTAAGCTTGGTTAGGGTTTTGTAAAGGAAAATACCACCCGTTGCGCCGTTCAATGCATCTTGGGTAGCATCGTCAATACAATGATAGAAAATCTTGATTATTCCTTCCTTTTTTAGTCCATGCCCATGGCAGTTTCTGAGTAATTCTTTCATTCTTAACCATGCGTCAGTGAGAGTTTCTCGATCTTGTTGAGAAAAGCTTCGGATTTCTCTGAGGAGTTTTTCAAATAGGGCAGGAGGAAAGAATCGGATAATGAAAGCGGTTCTAAGACCTTCCCATGTTCGAATGGTTCCTTCGTTAAGTTCGTCGAGCCATGGCTTGGCTTCTCCAGTGAGGGATGATGGAAACATCATGAGTTGAACGGCTTTGGCTTGTCCTTCTCCATACTTATACATTTTCCATATTTCACTAAATTCATGGTTGTGTTTGTGAGGATCGATTTTGATTCGACCATCAAATTGATACTTTTTGACAAGTGTCAAATGGTTACCTTTGATTTCAAAATCGTTCGCAATTTAGGTAAAACGATTGCGGAGCCAGGAGTTGGTGCGACAACTCTATCGGCTGACTACATTGGTTCATCATCGGTGTCCGACATTAGATCGTAACGGTTGATGAGTTTGGTGAGATATAGGAATTGAGAAAGGTTGTCTAAATGTTGGTTGATTTCGCGAGGTTGATGTTGCTCGTGTTTCCTATCTAAAGGTACACGAAGGTGAAGTCTACGTAACCTTCGGTTAAGGGTACGTTCAGGTTTTGATAATGGTGATTAATATTGAGAATTTGCTAGGTTGAAAAGTTCGTTTCTCGGTATCTTAACGAATTGATTTCCGGTTCAAAGTATGACTCAATTGTTTTTGGTGAAAAAGAATATTTTTGATTGTTTTAAAAATAAATGGTGCAAGACTTAAATGTAAATGACTGTAATTAAAAATTAAAACTAATTAAAACGTAAATGGAGAAAAATTAAGACTTTAAAAGTAAATTAATTAAATGACAAAAAGTAAAGCTTGACGAAAAGTAAATGACGTAAAATTAAAATTTGACAAAACGTAAATTGAAAATAAAATAAGAAAAACAAGTAAAAATAAATCTAAGTAAAAATAAGACGAAACAAATAAAATAAAACTAAGTAAAAATGGCGAGAAAAATAAATTTAAAAATTCATTTGGAAAAACATGAAATAATTTCGCAATAAATAAAAAAAATAGAATTAATTTTGCAATCTAAGAATTAAATTCGCAATACTGAAAAAAGTAATTAAATTCGCAATGAGCAAAAAGAAACAAATTCGCAACCTTGAAATCTTTACACAATTTCGCAATGATTGCGAAATGTGTATTAATTTCGCAATGCAGAAAATGTATTTGATTTCGCAATTAACAAAATCAACAATTCCGCAATCATGAAAAATGACATGATTTCGCAATAGTCAGAAAGAATGATTTCGCAATACAAGTAGATACACAATTTCGCAATGCTGAAGTTCCAATCCGCAATTCAAATAAAGATCAAATTCGCAATGATGCGAATGTCACAATTTTGCAACTTTGGAAAATGAACAAATTCGCAACCAGCAGAAGAGGCAAGATTTCGCAATTGGAGAAAAAGTTCCTAAAACGAATCAGATTTCCTAAAAACTAGGAAAACACAAAAAGTACGAAAATAAGCACAAAAATCTTAACTTTTCAAGGACAATAAGCAAAATAAAAAGACAATAAGCTAAATAAAAACACTAGATCAAAGATAAAACGTATGAAATCAACAAAAACAAGACACGAAAATTAGAAAGACTTAAACTTTATATAAAAATAAGATGAAAAAGGTTTAGATTGAAAACTTGAAATCAAAACAAACATAGATTAAGAAAAAGATTGACAATAAGCAAGAAGAGAAGATGAACAAGATGATTAAAAACTTAAAGATAAAAGATTAAAGAACACAAAATTAAAACTTACTTGAAAATTAAAGGTGTAAGACAAGGTAATTAAAGGTGCAATAAAGTAAATGACATGAATTTAAATGTGCAAAAATTAAAGTGGAAGAGCATAGTTTGTAAAACTATCCAACAAAGAAAAATGATTAATTAGCTAAACTATATATAGGGGAGGATTAGGAAGATTCCTCCCCTCCTTCCTTTTTTCTTAATTGCGTCATTAGGTCCTTAAGCCTTTAATCTTCATTAATTGCACCATTAGTCCTTTATTCTTCTAATCTTCTTTAAATTTGGACTCTAATGACTTGTGGCTCGGGATTTCTTTTGAACTCGTCTTTTAATTCTTCAATAAAATAGACTTGAGTTCCTTGGCTTTTAGTAAACTTCCGTCTTTTGACTTTTTCTTCGATAAATCTTCAGAATTGGTCTTGGACTTCCGTTCTTTTTGCACTCTTGACTTCTTGACTTCGTCTTTTCATCTTTTTCTTCAATAAAAGCCCGTAAATGCTCGTGTTTTCTCCACTTTTCACAATTTCGTCCTAAATCACAACAAAAGACAAACCACGCATAATTTCAACATAATTGACATAAAATACATGTTTTAGTCCGGTTATTATTGTAATTAAGTGGTAAAAAGGATGGGTGTTTTTACACCTATCAAATCCCCTACACTTAACCATTGCAATGTCCTCATGCAATGCATTAGTTACAAAGCACGTTTACATTTTTTATCACAATCAATCCACGTTGGCCTTTATTAAAGATAGAAAATTATAAACATACAAAGTAAAGAAATCAAAAACATACCTTGGGTTTTGAAAATGTCATGAATAATCATCATCCTCAAGTTTTCACTTTCTCCAAACCAAGCTTAAAAACGAGATCATTGTTATTATAAGTTAGCAAACTACCACGAACTCATGTGGGCCAATTATTCACTTAGACTCCCTTATTCCTAGGTGTATCTCTTATATTTTATTGTTGTCTTGAATGATCACGAGGATGCATTGTTTGACTTATTTCGATAGTTATTTAGGCTAAAAATAAAGTGAACGATTTAATCAATAGTTAGCTAAAGGACAAAATCTTTTAAAACTGCTTCTCGGGACCTCAAAAAGTTCATATCTTGGCATAACTCGCTTTGCGATTTGAGACCTTTCTCGGACCGATATTTGGCAGCGACTTCATACTTCAAATCTTAAGAGACGTTCATGAAATAATGGTCTTCTCTTCATAATAGGAATTTCTTCACTTGAAATTTTGAGAGATTCTTCATATATGGACCACGACTTCTTCATTTTTCTCCAATCATTACTTTGGACTTTGATATACAACGATCCGCCTCCTTTTAGGACTTGGATCTATTTATCCTCATACCTTGCTAGGGTCTTTTCGGATAGACTTCTCCGTGACTTTTGGGGAGTATTTGCTTTTCGTCCTGTGTCTCGATCCTTCATATTGATTTTAGATAAATGATTCTTCACATCCCTTGGGATCTTTAACAACAAAATGTAGCCCTCATGCCTTGTTAGGGCCTTTTCAGACTCGCCAATCTTCGCATCCCGCTTCATTATGTTATGCCTTGGCTATGAACTCTAATCCATACCGAGCAACTTTTAAACGATCTTGGGCTAGAAGCTAAGTAATTTTTCAAATCGTACAACCTTATTTATTGCAGATAAATTTATTAGCATGCGATGGGAGAATAGGCTTATAATTAACTCACATAAATTCACGAAAGAAAACCAAACTTATAATTGACTCTATCATCTCTCGTTCTCCACAGTTTAAAATCTCAAGGAATGAGACTCGTGGATGCTTAGCCTATTAAATCAAAGTTTTGGGTTTTCGAGTCGCCTATAGGATCTTGCAAATTCTTAGATTCTTTCAAGTTTAGAAATCGCATTTTAAAGTTCCCTTGATAAACGACTCTCTAGGATCAATTATAGGAACTTGCGAAAAGTTCTTGTTCTTAACCCGTAAGAGTTAAGACTTTCGCGTTTTATAGCTCCCTATATAAAAGCCTAGCAAAACTTGACTTAAACACGTTAAGGATACTAGCTAGAGTAACTTAGAAAAGTAAACTCGGGTTGAGTCAAAAGATTCACAACGTTTGAAAATTAAAACCTCTTTATTAAAATTTATTCTAATAAGGAAATAAAATAACTATACAAAGGGAAAAACTAATGGGCCAAAATAGATTAAAATTTTTGAAAAATATCGAAAAATCAAATTTTCCGGTTAAAATGAGGACAAATACAAGGAAAAGGCCACTTAACTTCGATAGAAGTCCCCATACACTTAATATAAACATTGTCCTCAATGTTTAAGAATGTGGGAGTAAACTCCCCTACACTTAGGACATTGTTCACTTTGTTTAAATCTCGCTAAGGAAAAGACAAATAAAGAGATTCCTATTTTAATATTGAAAAATATAAAATAGTGAATCGAAAAGAGTTTAGGATAGAACCGGGAAGAAGTGAACACAGAATCACGGTTCATCAAAAGTCATCAAGAGTGTGTCTTTAAAGCTCTAATCCCTGCACATGATAAGAAAGAGAACAAGAAACACCACGGGGCTCCCCCTACACTTATGGTAAAGATAGATAGATAATTTGGTTGCCTCCCAAAAAGCGCTTGTTTATATTAACCGAGTCACGAGCCTGACTCGTCCCCGAATTAAATGGTCCATGGGGAAGCCTCGAATGTAATACCGGGATCAAAGACCTTGTCCTCATTCCCGGTTGACATCAACAAAGGAGAGGCGGGGGGATAAGTCTTGTATAGGAGAAAGGTCCTTTCAACATACGGAAAGTATGTGAAATCAAGATCCACGGGAGGTGGGGTGGGTAAAGTAAGCACATTGTCCTCCCCCAAAGACAATGGATGCTGATCAAACGGAAAAGCCGGAATGTTATCAATCATAGCAAAATCAATGTCACCTCCCGGATCAAAGCACTCATCCTCCGTGATGGTCTCAAACGGAGTGGATGAAAGGTGCTCGGGAGGGGGACTTGGGTCAATATTATCCTGCAGCAAAGTATCAAAAATAATGTCCCCCTCCGTGTCATAATCATCAATACCTGGTGGGATGGAGTGAATGTCGATTTCTTCCAGCAATGGGTCATTATCTTCAACGGGAGGAATAGATGGAGGCAAAGACTCGGAAAGAGGAGGAGAAGTCAACGCTTCAGTTTGAGCAATAAGAAGGTGCACTTTTCGTAATCTATCGCGAAGAAGCACGTCTTCCACCTTATCCACAAGATCATGTTCATCGGTGAACTTCTCGTAAACCGGAGAAAATAAATCGTCATCGCCCGCATCTCCCGGTGGAGATTGAGAAATTTCAAAAGTGAAATTCTCATAGCTTGGAGATAAATCGTCATCATTAGGATCGACCTCTTCTGTAAGAGCAACGTTGTCCTCGAGCTCCATAGCAGGTAAGTCACAAATCTCATCATCCAATACTTTGTCGAGACCAACATCACCAAGCTCATTCAACGAATCTAGATCCTTAGATGCAGTAGGAACATCGACAGTAGGAGCAGCAACTTCAGAAGATTGGTTGAAAGTGTAGACATCATCGTCGTCGTCATCATCATAATAGATGGGACGAGTCCAGTTAGGAGTGACGTAGTCGGCTAACTCTTCCTTGATAATCTCTACATCGTTAAGAAGCTCATGCAACAACTTTTGTTGTTCATTGCCCCGAGTATGTTCAATTTCACCAATTCTATCCCACGCTGTAATTAAACATTTTGGTGTAGAAAAGAAGGGAAAACGACTAAATTGGCGCAAAAAGGTGTCAGTGGTTTTCAAGGTTTCGTACACATCAAGCAACGGTTTCCTTTCCTAATGCAAGTCAGCTCGAAGTTGAGCCATACTTTCTAGAATGCCATTCAAAGAAGTGAGTTGTTGATCAAGACTAATTTGCTGAGAGGATTGATGATTGAGGGTGTGATATGGGGGCTCAAAATTATAGACACTAGGATGATAGCACGGTACTTTCTCAAAGATTTGCGACAGATCACAAAAAGAAGCATCGTGAGGGCCCCCACAAATATAACACCATGGGTATGGAGAGAAACTGGGTGCCTCTTGTGGATAGCTATTATCATTTTCATAATTGTACCTTGGTTCTTGCCCGTGTCCATACGGGTATTGAACCGGGCACAAAACATGCCAATGAGAATCGCTTCCACAATAGATGCACGGGGGAACAGGAGGAGGTGGGTTCAAAAAGGACGAATTAGTCGAGTTGCACAAAGGACAAAATCCGAATAGGAATTGTGTATTGTCGATATCGTTTCTGCACCGCTCACATGTACACCATTGACAAGAGTCGTTCCCAGATAATTGTTTCCCACACCGGACGCAATGGACATAAAAATCCATAAAGAAAGATAGATAAGCAAGAAGAATATTTTTGGTGCAAAACTTTTGAAAAAGAAATGATTTTTATGATTTTTCAAATGTTTTTGGATTTTTGAGAATTTTTGGACACGAAAAATAACGTTCACGAGTGAACGGATCCCAAAAGCCAACGCGTCTCTCACAAAAAACCGTTAATCTTTACGAAAAGAGCCGGCAGCGGCGCCATTTTAATATTGAGATTTTGCTAGGTTGAAAAGTTCGTTTCTCGGTATCTTAACGAATTGATTTCCGGTTCAAAGTACGACTCAGTTGTTTTTGGTGAAAAATAATATTTTTGATTGTTTTAAAAATAAATGGTGCAAGACTTAAATGTAAATGACTGTAATTAAAAATTAAAACTAATTAAAACGTAAATGGCGAAAAATTAAGACTTTAAAAGTAAATTAATTAAATGACAAAAAGTAAAGCTTGACGAAAAGTAAATGACGTAAAATTAAAATTTGACAAAACGTAAATTGAAAATAAAATAAGAAAAACAAGTAAAAATAAATCTAAGTAAAAATAAGACGAAACAAATAAAATAAAACTAAGTAAAAATGGCGGGAAAAATAAATTTAAAAATTCATTTGGAAAAACATGAAATAATTTCGCAATAAATAAAAAAATAGAATTAATTTTGCAATCTAAGAATTAAATTCGCAATACTGAAAAAAGTAATTAAATTCGCAATGAGCAAAAAGAAACAAATTCGCAACCTTGAAATCTTTACACAATTTCGCAATGATTGCGAAATTGTGTATTAATTTCGCAATGCAGAAAATGTATTCGAATTCACAATTAACAAAATCAACAATTCCGCAATCATGAAAAATGACATGATTTCGCAATAGTCAGAAAGAATGATTTCGCAATACAAGAAGATACACAATTTCGCAATGCTGAAGTTCCAATCCGCAATTCAAATAAAGATCAAATTCGCAATGATGCGAATGTCACAATTTCGCAACTTTGGAAAATGAACAAATTCACAACCAGCAGAAGAGGCAAGATTTCGCAATTGGAGAAAAAGTTCCTAAAACGAATCAGATTTCCTAAAAACTATGAAAACACAAAAAGTACGAAAATAAGCACAAAAATCTTAACTTTTCAAGGACAATAAGCAAAATAAAAAGACAATAAGCTAAATAAAAACACTAGATCAAATATAAAACGTATGAAATCAACAAAAACAAGACACGAAAATTAAAAAGACTTAAACTTTATATAAAAATAAGATGAAAAAGGTTTAGATTGAAAACTTGAAATCAAAACAAACATAGATTAAGAAAAAGATTGACAATAAGCAAGAAGAGAAGATAAACAAGATGATTAAAAACTTAAAGATAAAAGATTAAAGAACACAAAATGAAAACTTACTTGAAAATTAAAGGTGCAAGACAAGGTAATTAAAGGTGCAATAAAGTAAATGACATGAATTTAAATGTGCAAAAATTAAAGTGGAAGAGCATAGTTTGTCAAACTAGCCAACAAAGAAAAATGATTAATTAGCTAAACTATATATAGGGGAGGATTAGGAAGCTTCCTCCCCTCCTTCCTTTCTTCTTAATTGCGTCATTAGGTCCTTAATCCTTTAATCTTCATTAATTGCACCATTAGTCCTTTATTCTTCCAATCTTCTTTAAATTTGGACTCTAATGACTTGTGGCTCGGGATTTCTTTTGAACTCGTCTTTTAATTCTTAAATAAAATAGACTTGAGTTCCTCGGCTTTTAGTAAACTTCCGTCTTTTGACTTTTTCTTCGATAAATCTTCAGAATTGGTCTTGGACTTCCGTTCTTTTTGCACTCTTGACTTCTTGACTTCGTCTTTTCATCTTTTTCTTCAATAAAAGCCCGTAAATGCCCGTGTTTTCTCCACTTTTCAAAATTTCGTCCTAAATCACAACAAAAACACAAACCACGCATAATTTCGACATAATTGACATAAAATACACGTTTTGGTCCAGTTATTATTGTAATTAAGTGGTAAAAAGGCTGGGTGTTTTCACACCTGTCAGTGATAATGGTAGAGTTTCGGATGAACGGGTGTGCATCCATCAAGGGTTTTTGGTTTACAGAAGAAATGTGCGGCGCACTTTTTGGATTGTGCGGCGACTTTTGTTTGCTACAGGAAGTGCGGCGCACTTTTTGGATTGTGCGGCGTACAATCTGTACTACAGAAAAATTTTGGGTTTGTTTGAGTGGGAAATGGTTCAATTCTTCAAAGATTACGAAAGTTTTGGTTACAAAACAGGATTATAAGTCCCCGGCATCGACGCCAAAAACTTGAGGTTCGTTTTGCAAGTCTTAAATTTATATTACAAGGTTTAGACAAAACAAGGGACTAGAAATACAAACACGGGCAAGTATACCCTTTCGTTCGTAATATATCTTGTAGTGGTAAGCCAGGATCGTTCGCTGAGACTTAGTTTCGTTTTGGTAATCAATATAATAATTGAAGAAAGAAATGATTGATATGAATAACAATAGTAACAAATATGACTAATATGGGATAGTTCGTATGCGTTCGTGATGATGATAATAATGATCGAGATACGATTATGTAGGTAAGGAGTGATAATCCTTTTTCGTCAAAATGGTGTTTACAATACTTACTTTAGGGTGATTCAAGACTTATGTTTATTCGAGCGACTAAGCTCAAAACAAGTTGCCAATGAGTTCAATATTTTATCACGGTTTCTAAGCGGATCTCTCCAACCAAAGATTCAAAATCATAGACAAGTCTTCAAAAACATATTACAACGAGTTGTGTTACACCAAGCCATCAAAACAAATCAACTCTAGATAAAATATGGTTTATAGAACTAGGTTTTAAAATGGTTCTACAACATTAGCTTGAAATCAATTTATAAAGGATCATATCATAGCATCATCACTAATCATAGTCACATAACCATATAGTCACAAATAGCTTAGCCTAACATAGTAATCAAAGTAACAAATGGAAAAGAGTACGAGAACATCATACTTAGATTTTATCGAATGAACGAGTACACAAGTGTCACGATTGTATCGTTCCTCCAAGAATCGAAGAGTGGAATACTCTCGTTACAAGTATTTCCCAAAAGTGGATAATACTAAAAATACTACTAGAAAGCTAAGAATACTTGGATTAGAGTAGTGGTTTTAGAATGAGATTGGTTATATGAAATGAGTAAAAGTGGCTCCTATTTATAGTGCCGACTGAGAGCAAATGTGTGCCGCACTTATCCGAAAGTGCGTCGCACTTTGGATGTGGGAATGCCTGCCGCACTTTTGACATTGTGCGCCGCACTTTTGTGCGTTCCAGATTCTCCTTTCAATAGTTTGGCTAATTTGCACAATAAGGACCCTCCTTTATATTTTCTTCACTTTGCTTCTCCATACTTCATACCTGCATATAAAACGCAATATATTAAGTATCGAAAGCTCTTATTTATGATACAAAGTGGCATTATAGCAACGGGTTGAATATGTATATTTTGGTCGTTATCAAAATTCAACTTGACGCTCAGGCGGCAAACCTAGTAATTCTTTGGGAAATACTTCGGGAAATTCTCTAACTATCGGAATATCTCCTAATCGCTTCTCTTCTTTTTACTTTTCCGCTACTTGAACTAAGAAAACTTGAACACCTCGGGATACGTACTTATTTATCTTAAGGAACGATATGAGATTTAGTCGATTCTTACTTCACTCACCATGGACAATCAAAACTGCACCGTTAATAGGAATATGAACGGCTTTCTCGTCACATAGAATTTTGGCATGGTATTTAGATAACCAGTCCATTCCAATGACTACGTCAACACTACCGAGCTTAATGGGTATAAGATCGATTACAAAGGATTGACGTAATAAAGTAATGATACATCCTCGAATAACGGTATTAGTGCTAACTATTTTTCCGTCGGCCATTTCTATATCATACTTGGTATTCAAAGAAATTATCGGAATATCTAATTTAGCAGCAATTTTAACAAATATGAAACTTCTATCAGCTCCTGAGTCAAATATTACTTTAACTAGACGTTGATTTAGATGAAACATACCCATAACCGTATTTTGATCTTGTTGGGTATCGTTTAGCAAATAAGCTTTTCATCGGCTATTGCTATCTTTACGGCACTCATTCATCAGATGCCCCTTTTCTCCGCAGTTATGACAAAATTTAGTTACAGGAATTTGATTACTTCCAGTATCTAATCCTTTAATTATGTCAAATCTTGTATGATGTCCTGTTTTCCATAGTTCTGACACTTGATAGTGCAAAATCTTGTGTGATGTAGAGAACACCTCTGACAAAGGGGTTGTCTTCCACTATAACCATTGCTCGAATTTACAGCATAAACTTTAGAAACATCATTTCTTTTTTTTGTTGACGATTATTACCTTGATTATAGTTACGAAACTATTCTTCTGGAAATTACGATTAACAGGAAAAATCCTCCTATCATCAAACTTCCTCTTATTATTAACTGCCACTTGTACAGGAGTATACCTTATCACTTGATCCATTAATCTTTGAGTAATGGTGATAACTTCCTCTAAATTTTGGGTTTAGAGGTGGTAACATTCCCTTCTATACTTCTAGGCAATCCTCCAATAAAATCTTCCATCAATTTTTCAGTATTAGGCACCATATTAGGACAGAATAATGCCAACTCCTGAAATCTTTGGATGTAAACTTGGAGATTATTTTCCTTTACTACTAGATTATAAAATTCTACCTCCATTTTCCTAATCTCATTGCTAGGAGAATACTTCTTAACTACCAGATTCTTGAATTCATTCCAAGGAGTCTGATAAGCTTGTTCTATCCCAATGGGTTGTGCATAAGCATTCCACCAAGACAAAGCTTCTTCTATCAGCGTACCCGTAGCAAATTTCACTTTACAATCTTCGGAACAGTCACTGCGAACAAATATTGATTCAGTTCTCTGGAACCAGCGAATAAGTCCAACAACTCCTTTAGATCCTTTATAGTTAAAAGGCTGACAGTTCATGAAATCATTGTAAGTACATCTTTTCTCTATAGGAACTTCTTTCCTAGCAGCATTTCCATTACTTGCGCTAGCTAATTGGCGGCTTGTGCTTGCAAAGCTGCAGTCACACTCTCAGCAACCAATTGTCTTATGTCTTCAGGTGTCATATTTACTGTCGCAGATGTTGATGCTCTCGTATGAGCCATCCTACCAACATAATAATACTCGATAAGAATGATTTTTATTTTAAATTTTCATACGTGTAGTATGGAATTTATTTATTATATAATCGAGTTTTCTTAATTCATTCGATCATTTCATATGTGAGGATTCATAATACGAATGACGATTTATAATTCATTTATGATGATTCATAATATGAATGACGATATAGACTTAAATAGGATAACAAGAATTTTTTAGAACAAACGCACACTTCTTTTATTTATGAACAACTTATCATTTACATGTACACGATAAGCATCTCTGTTACATAAAGAAAAACTATACATATCTTACAAACTGAAACTAGATTTCTAAGCTTAATTTCCCATTTTGATCTCAATTATGTCCAAAATATATCCGGAGTCAGATTGTTGAGTTGTTTTAAGATCATCGATGAGTAATTCTAAATTAAACCCAGTCCTCGTAAGTCCTTCTTTCAGTTTGGTATTCTCTTTCTCTAGTCTTGTCATATTCATTTCATGAGCATGCATCCTTTTACTCAGTCCAATATTATGGCGTCGAGTAACGTCCACTTTATATTTCAACTGACTAATATGCTCTTCAATCTCCTTCCTTCCTTCCTCTTATCAGATTCCTAATATTCATTTCCACTAATCTAAAAGATTCAAGGGATATTTCATCAAGATGACTAGCAATTACGGACAATTGCTTGTCGTGCTTTTCCATAATCCGTGCTCTAGAGTCTTCCTTAGTTTCATAAGGCTCTTCACGACTTCGATTGGGAGATTAATAAAGATCTTCAGGTAACAGAAATTGAGAGGTAGGTGAAGGTACACTATTCATCACTTCAGTTTGATGTGAGAAATATTGTTGTACTTCAGGAGTATCTTAAAAAGACATACTCGGAACAGGAACATCTGTGGGAGATGGAGTGAACATCGGAATTTCTCTTTCATCATCGTCGGAAATCAGAATATAGGTGGAAGTAGACATCCTTGTAGTTTATATAATATAATCACATAAGATATTTTATTTAAAAGAAATAAAAATCTTACACTGGCGCTGATGATGGCTGATGTGACAACCCTGGTTTTGAGGTTCGTCACTTAGTTTTATTTTGTGCTAGTTACGTGTCTTTACGTGTTTATCTGCTTATTGGTGGGTATAGTTTGTGGTTTGGATATCGTTTCCGGTACGGGTTACCTTGTGAGTGAAACGATGTGTGATGATTTCATGTTCATGAGTTCACATGGTAGTGACTATGAAGTGAGATGGTGTTATTTAGTGGTTTTACGTATACGTATATGTATTATAGAAAATCATAATTCTACGATTTACGGTTTAGCATTTAGAGGTCTCGGATGAGGTAATTAGTCATATGGATATTTTTCGGGATGGTTTTAAGCCATTTAGGACTTAGTTATAAAGTTGATTTCAAAATTTGAGATTTTTTTATAAAAGTGTATATTTTACGACTTTTACGGTAAAACGCGTAAATTAGACTAGTTTTACGGTTTCGAGGTTTTGGAGGCTTTAGGAGCTGAAATAAATTAAGGTAAATGAAGGTAATATTAATAACATAATATTAAATAATAAAATTAAAAAAACAAATTTGAGGGGGGTTAGGTCGGTTTTGGCCGATTAAAGAAAAGAAAAAAAAGGAAAAAAAGAGAAAAAGGAAAGTTGTATTGGGCTTGGACTGGTGCAGTGTATTAAAAGAATATTAGTAAAAAAAACATATGATTCATCATAAAAAAAGAAACGCAACCATGGTGGAAAGAAAAAGAGATGAAGAAAAATTAGGGTTTTCAAAATCTTGATTTTTGATCAATTGAAGGTACAATCTTGTTTAATGTTTGTTCTTATTCAATTAAACATGTATACATCAACATATGGTGGATTTAGGTTAGGGTTTATATTAAATTCTGTATTCTAATGATATATTAATGATTACATAAATTAGGGCTTGTAATTAGTGGCATTAGGGTTAATTAATTAAGTTAATTTGATTAAACCCGTTTTTAAAAACTGGGCAGAATTGTTGGGTCATTGTTTTGATCATATAGGAAGTTTTACAAACTCTTATTTTAAGATCCAAGTATTCCTGAAAAGGTAATTGAAGTGGCTTTCCAATGCAAGAAACGAGAACTAAATTGGAGGTCGGGAAGTGTGTCAAAAACAGGTTACAACAGTCGGAGGTCAAAACAGTTTTGTAATCATCCTATTTTCTTTTTAAGTTTTGGGTTGTTTGGGGTACTTAGGGTTGCATTGGGATCTTCTAACAAACATGAGAGATGGTTTATATATTATAGTAAGTATCTGCACTTGGGCTAAGGTTGTGGTTTAGGGTAAGACCCCTTAATTGTAACAAACTTTTCGTATGTTTAAAATCAGGAAATATGGAATGACAAAAGAATATATATATATATATATATATATATATATATATATCGGGGCCTTAACAGCAGCTTTAAGGTTAGGTCAAGTGGGAGGTGTTAGCTAACATATGTAAGGGTATGAATATTCCTTTTACAGAAACCATGGGTATGTTTAAGTGGACGTTTGACTTAAAGTTTGGAGACCTAAAATTGGGACTATTTTGTGTAAAATATGAACGGGATAGTTATTGAACTTAACCAAGTTAAGGACTTGTTAGGGAAGGGTAATGGGGTGTTTAGAGCTTATCAACGAGGTATTTATATGGGAGTAGGCTAGATGTCCATCATAGGTTGATGAGCCGTCTTAGTGGTTGGTTTATGTATTGATTGCGTGTTTTTGGTTTGTTAGCTTGTTGCTAGTGCGAGGAATTTTGGAGAAGCAATCGGGTGAGTTTCATAGTCCCATGTTTACTATTGATTTTGACTTCCAGATGGGATGGAAGAGACAATGTGTTGAGTTATTTTCTAAATTGATGCTGTGAATGTTTTTGTGATTTGAGATGGACTTGTGTGTACATTATGTGATTAACTGCTATGTGGTTCTTGTTTGTGTATGATTTGGATTGGGATAGGTACATAGCGTCATCGTCTATGAGACCAATGGTTAATGACAATGTAGTGGCCTTGGGATAGGTACATAGCGTGATCGTCTATGGGACCAATGGTTAATGACAAGGTAGTGGCCTTGGGATAGGTACATAGTGTGATCATCTATGGTACCATGATGTTGGTAAGGCTGAGGGCCTTGGATTTGGTTTGAAATGTTTGATCTTGAATTGTTGGTTGTTAATGCATACTTGTAACACATTGTCCATATGTTATTGTGTTGATGGTTTTTATTCACAGCTTATAACTATTTTGGCGTTGGAGTCTAAACCTATGACTCTCACCAACATTATGTTGACGTGTTTTAGTGTCTCTTTCAGGGGATATTATGGTTAAGCTTGAGAACATAAGTGGCTAGGATTTGGAGAGCGTAGGATATGCATTTAGAAGGAGATCCCCGTTCCTTCTTAGCTTTGTTTGTTCATTTATCTAGTGATATTGTTGGCACCTATATGTTTGTTTGTTTGTGTTATTTGTTTTTCTTGGGTAAGAGGTAGGACTGTTACCTACTTACCTAGACTCCTGCATTGTTGAGATATTGTCATGACATTTGTGTTACCATTTTATGACATTTCTTATATCATTTAGTTATCTCTATAGACACGCTATTGTTGTGATGATATCCATACGTCGTGCCCCATATTCTGCCATGGTGGGGTGTGACAGAATGGTATCAGAGACAATGGTTATAGAGAATTAGGTTGCCTAGTCACGTAGCCTAGTCTATAGCTTAAGGTTCCCTGCATATAGGCGTCATAGGAGTATGTGTGCATTTTATATTAATCGATGTGTTTGGATGTTATTTATTACGATGTTTTGACTAGTATGACTTGAACCATAGTAAGTTCATACTTAGCCACATGTTATTTTTCTTTTCGGGATGTGACTAGTGCTGGTTGAACCATAATCATCCACGCTAGTCATTGTTGTATTTTGCTTAAATTGTACATTATAGTACATAATTTAGTACAAGGTAGTTTCTATCTTTTATCGAGTTATTTACATACCCGAGGTATGTTATTTTTTTTCTTTTGATGTTTAAGTCATGTTCCCTAAGAATCGTGTGGTGGTTCGAGTTACTAGGAGTACAGGGGTAGGAAGGATTTTAAGCTGTTTCCACTCTTATGGGCGACATGACTTATAATTGATTATGTTTTCGTTTTGGATTTAGTCTAGGCTATTTTAGCTAGACTATGGATTTCTGTATTCCAAGAGTTTTACTATGTTATTTTAATAGATGGAGTTTTGGACCTATTTGGTTATGTGGTTATGAGCTTATGTGAGTAGATGGATTTATGTGTTATATGTTGTATTGATTCTTATAAGTGTCATCATAGGAGGGAGTGCATTGGGGGAAGGGTAATTGTATAAGTATGGTGGTCAACATAGTTATACAAGTACCACAACTTCAATGGGTTCTCAAGTATGATTGCATGAAAGACGGTTAGTACATGCTTGTATATGATGAGATGTATAATTTGGGTATACGTATAATATATGGGATTATGTAACGACTGCCTATGATATGGCTATTATTCTTTTTGTGTTATATGTTTTGGGTTATAGTTGTGTTGTGTGATTATGGGGTCACACGATATGGTTTGGTTTTGGAGGTGGGCTTTATGCCTTGTTGTGGCACGGTGAGATGGTGATTACTCGTATGGAAAAACGAGCGTATAAAGCGGTTGATTGACTTGCGTGTTTGATAACGAGTATTTTGGGAGATTCGATAGGTATACATATGCGGATGTATATATACTAATAGATGTGATGTTATGATTTACGGTCGTTCAGTAGTTATTATAACTTGAACGTACCTAATGCTCTCTTGTGTTTAAACAATTTATTAGTGCTCAAGTTTGGTGGAGTTTCAACGACGTTTTGAATCTTTTGAAGTGTGTCTTGTAACGTATTCTTTGAGTTTCGTATTTCACGTGTACGTTTTAAAATGGTGTTTTTGGTTTCAAGTCTATTGAAATAACTTGGGATTTCTTTTGAGATAATGAAATCTTTTGTGTTGGGTCTTGCATTTCTTTTGGTCGGTATATATTGAGTTAGATGGTAGGTTGTATTCGGTAAAATAAGGGTAGGGTGTTGGAGTCGTGTTTGAAACAAGGTGCAACAAAAGATTTCTTTTTAATCAACACTTATATATTTCAAATTCTAAAAGACTTTCTTTGAAATAAAGCGAAGTAAAAATTTCTTTCTACCTACATAGTTTATATAATTGAGTTTGACCGATTTATGTCATTTATAATTATTTATACAAGGTTAAATTGAGTTTATGAAGATTACACATACAATTACATTTTTCATTTAAAAGGATTGCATTAATCACTAAGTTTATTCTTTAGTTTAAAACAACTAGTATAAAATTGTTTTGGTCATAACTTGTTCGTTTTTAGAGCTTTTTGAGTGATTCAAAAGCCAAAAATTATGTGCTCGGAACGTACTTTTCAAATATTCAGAAAGTATAGTCATGGGAGGTCAGTGGACTGGTCAGAATTGTTGTACAAGTGTCGGGTTCAAGGTTGAGTTATGAATAGTAGTTTATTTTATTTGGGGTGCACGGGATACCTAGTCTTTGGGTTGAGTTTTGAGATTGCCTAGAAAGTTGTTTGTAGATGGTTTGAGTCACATAGATGTGGGGGGTAATAATAAATGGATAAAAAAAAGATATATATTCTTTTGGAAAAGTCGATCTTTTGCACGGTTTAAATAATATGTCGCGGGGCGTAATATGTTTTGGTTGCCATTGGGTGTTTCTTGGATTATTTTCGTTGTCATGGGTCATTTTGAAATGATACACGTTTTGGGTTTGAGTTTTCTTTTGAGTCTCGTGGTTTTTGACTTGTTTTAACTGGTGTACGTGAAATGTCGTTAGTTATCCGTGGATTGATTCGTTGATCGTATCTGATGGATTCAGGATGTAGTTTTGGTTTCGTATTGTTCGGGAGTGTTGAGGTAGTCATATGAAGACTTGGTAGCGCCTACACGCGTAAGTAGGTGACCATGAGAGAACGGTCGGAATACCCTAGTGGGGAGGAAAGAGGTTCGTAGACGAACTAATGTGGGTATGAGGTCTATTAGGAGTGCCAAGGGAGATGAATAGAGATGTGTGAAAGGTATGGAAATTGGCACAAGTAACGTGCCATAGAGAGTGTTAAAAGGGGATATTGTTCGTAAGGAATGTTTGTTTTCTAAAAACTTCCTGAAATTTAGTAGGTTTGCCTATTATTTTGAGGTAGAACCATAAATAGAGCAAGTAGGAGAAGTGAGAGGAGTTGCAGTTAGTATCTTTCCAAGGCAAATCGTTGATGGAGTGATTTAAAAAAACAAGAGCTGTTAGAAATTGCAACGGATGCAAGGTAAAAGTTGAGTTGCTTAGTAGTAGATTGGATGTGGAAAGCGTTTGAGTGGTCTGATGAGAGGAAGCATTGGTCTTTTAAAATGCGTGTAGAATTTTGCAAGTAGAACAAGGTAAGAACTTATTCGTATTGCCGCTGAGAGAGGGTTCAAGGAGGACATAGTTGAAACTGCTAAGGATGTTGTATGAACGCTTTGGGATTACGGTTATGCATTTGGCTTCGCCAAAGCACTAGCAGTTTTCATGGTGTCAATGAACCAAGTGTGCATGAACGTGTATAAACGAGTTGTCATCGGGAGCATCGACGACATCTTGACCTACTCAAATCTGAGAAGGATAGTGAGGCGAATTATGTGTTGGTTTTGGAGTGGAGTTATATGTGAGATTTTCAAGTGTGAGTTTTAGTATTAAATTTACTATGGTGAGTAGTTAGAGATGATGGCATATCATGGAACCAGCAAGGGGCAAAGTGAAGAAGGATGAGGAAGCATTTTGGAGGCTGAAGAGGTGGATTAGATAATGAGCCGATCTTGGCATTATCGGAAGGACTGGATGAATTCGCGAATCATGACGATACGTGGAGCAAGGATTTGGATGTGTACGAGAACGACAAGAAAGGCGATTGCTTATACGTTGCAGGAACTGAAGATTTGGAAGAACTGGATAGACTTAGTTAGTGGAGCTAGACTGTTATATCTGCCTAGAATACTAGAGGCATTTGGTGTATGAGACGTGGAGAATGATCTGTACGGATCATGAACGTCTCCAACACATATTCAATCATCTTGATTGAACTTTTGGCAAAGGTGGTGGGTGGAGTTAATTGATGAAAGAAAATTGCAAGGCCAAGTACCATCTTGGAAAAGGCAAGCATGGTCGATGAGACATGGATAAGAAGGATGAGGCGAAACTAAGACGAACTTGAACTATAGGGATGATGTATTAGGGCGGTTTGGATAAAGGATATAGGTTGCACGAGTTGAGTTGTCTAAAGCAGAGAACGCGTCAACATGTATGTTGCGTGGCTTGGACAATCATATGGAGAAAAGGGACGTAGACTATACTTCCTACATAGTTAGAAGTAGCTTAGAAAGGGCGGTGTAAGGACGAAGTTGGTGGAAGGGATACATAACGCGGTGGAGGAATAAGTATGACGAGAGTTGAGTGATAGTCGATAGACAGACTAATTCATCTCATATTTCAAGAGGAATGAGAAGTCACGTAGTTGAGAAGTTGGAAGGATTGCGTACGGATGTGATGGAATAGAGGGTTCTGCGTAAAAGTTAGCCTAATATGTATGGAATGTCTTATGAAGGATTATGGCAAGGGAAGAAACGATGGGAAGCATCACATCGTGATGTATTGTAGGAGCCGAGGAAGGAGAAGGAAGTGTGTATATAAGCGAAGCATGAATGAAATAGGTCGAGATAGGAACCGAAGGTAAAACTTTGGTAGAGCCTAATGAGTAGAATAAAGCACAAAGCAGGCTAATACTGTCGTAGGGTGGAAAAGGAAATGGCACTAACCTATACTGATTGTTTGGGAGGCTTAGTGTCGATAATCGAAGGGATGAGGAGTTATAGGTGTGATGTGCCATAGGGATGAAGGGCTTGGTCTAACTGAGACAAGATGAAGAAAGGTGAGAAAGAAGTGTATAGGTGCTACTAATGAGCTATCCAAATTTAATGGAAGTAGCTGTAGCATAGGTTTGGATGGCAGTTGATAGACTAACTTAGATAACCGTCCTTATGATGATGTGTATAGATCATAAGTTTATTTGGATTGGAAGAACTAATGGATATGTGAAAGACCGTCATAGGTCACTTTGTAAGGAAATTGAAATTTGTAAGTAGTTTGGGGTATGGACTAAAGGGGGTTGATGAAACATGATTGGATATGAGTATATCCAGCTGACTGGAAAAGGATAGGCAAGGGAGATATTTATACAACCTTAGGAGTTACACTGAGGGCATGAGTGATTGATTTAGAGGGAGTTAGGAAACTCTTTAGCGATGGCTGAGTTTTCATAATGATAAGTTATCATACTAGAAGTCGATAAATGCCATTTGAGGCACTATATGAAAGGATAGGGTGAGTTTTCCCCATTGTGGACTAGAATTGGTAAGAGAGGCTACTAATGTGGTAATGATGTTTGTGGAAAGGATGAGAGCAACAAGGGATGCTATGTAGAAAAGGAGGAAACCACTAGAGTTAGTGGCAAAGTTATGTAGGGAGTTTCACCCATAGTAATGGGTGGTACGTGTTGGTAAAATGGAAGAGTTGATGTAGAGTTTTGTAGGTCCATTTATGATCTTTGGAAAGATCGGACCATTAGCTTATGAGCATAGAATTACCTGGGGGAAATTGAGTGGTATACATGATATATTTCATGTATTAAGATTGGTAAATGTTGTTTGAGAATGCATATTTGCATGTTCGGTTATTTGGGATTTGTGCTAATAAGAGTCTTTGTTTTATCAAAGAGTCATTTGTGAGATTTGTTGATTGTGAAGTATAGAGTTTGGCAACAAATTTAAATATTGTTGGTTAGAATATGTGGTAATTTGAGACTTGAACTAAAGTTCACGTGGAAATGAGAGGAGTTCGTTTAGAACAAGTATCCTCATGTGGTTTGTTGTTTGTGTGTTTGATCCTAAGGAGTAAATATCGGGACGAGATTTCTATTAGGAGGGAGTGATGTGACAACCCTGGTTTTGAGGTTCGTCACATAGTTTTATTTTGTGCTAGTTACGTGTCTTTACGTGCTTATTGGTGGGTATAGTTTGTGGTTTGGATATCGTTTCTGGTACGGGGTACCTTGTGAGTGAAACGATGTGTGATGATTTCATGTTCATGAGTTCACATGGTAGTGACTATGAAGTGAGATGGTGTTATTTAGTGGTTTTACGTATACATATATGTATTATAGAAAATCGTATTTTTACGATTTACGGTTTAGCATTTAGAGGTCTCGTATGAGGTAATTAGTCATATGGAAATTTTTTCGGGATGGTTTTAAGCCATTTAGGACTTAGTTATAAAGTTTATTTCAAAATTTGAGATTTTTTTATAAAAGTGTATATTTTACGACTTTTACGGTAAAACGCGTAAATTTGACTAGTTTTACGGTTTTGAGGTTTTGGAGACTTTAGGAGCTGAAATAAATTAAGGTAAATGAAGGTAATATTAATAACATAATATTAAATAATAAAAAACGAATTTGAGGGGGGTTAGGTCGGTTTTGGCCGATTAAAGAAAAGTAAAAAAAGGAAAAAAAAGAGAAAAAGGAAAGTTGTATTGGGCTTGGACTGGTGCAGTGTATTAAAACAATATTAGTAAAAAAAACATACGATTCATCATAAAAAAAAGAAACGCAGCCATGGTGGAAAGAAAAAGAGATGCAGAAAAATTAGGGTTTTCAAAATCTTGATTTTTGATCAACTGAAGGTACAATCTTGTTTAATGTTTGTTCTTATTTAATTAAACATGTATACATCAACATATGGTGGATTTAGGTTAGGGTTTATATTAAAGTCTGTATTCTAATGATATATTAATGATTACATAAATTAGGGCTTGTAATTAGTGGGATTAAGGTTAATTAATTAAGTTAATTTGATTAAACCCGTTTTTAAAAACTGGCCAGAATTTTTGGGTCATTGTTTTGATCATACAGGGAGTTCAACGAACTCTTATTTTATGATCCAAGAATCCCTGAAAAGTTAATTGAAGTGGCTTTCCAATGCAAGAAACGAGAACTAAATTGGAGGTCAGGAAGTGGGTCAAAAATAGGTTACAACAGTCGGAGGTCAAAACAGTTTTGTAATCAGTCTGTTTTCTTTTTAAGTTTTGGGTTGTTTGGGGTACTTAGGGTTGCATTGGGATCTTCTCACGAACATGATAGATGGTTTATATATTGTAGTAAGTATCTGCACTTGGGCTAGGGTTTTGGTTTAGGGTAAGACCCCTTAATTGTAACAAACTTTTCGTATGTTTAAAATCAGGAAATCTGGAATGACAAAAGTATATATATATATATCGGGCCTTAACAGCAGCTTTAAGGTTAGGGCAAGTGGGAGGTGTTAGCTAACATATGTAAGGGTATGAATATTCCTTTTACAGAAACTATGGGTATGTTTAAGTAGAAGTTTGACTTAAAGTTTGGAGACCTAAAATTGGGACTGTTTTGTGTAAAATATGAACGGGATAGTTATTGAACTTAACCAAGTTAAGGACTTGTTAGGGAAGGGTAATGGGGTGTTTAGAGCTTATCAACGAGGTATTTATATGCGAGTAGGCTAGATGTCCATCATAGGTTGATGAGCCGTCTTAGTGTGTTGAATGATAAGCTTTACTAAGCTGACAAGGACTAAAAGTGTAAACATTTCAAAGATGAAGGGGCTTAAAGAATAAAAGGCAAACAAAGTGGACTCAAGTGCAAAGCTTGTTTTGGCAGCTATATAACACGTTTACCTACTTTCTTTTTAGTTAGTTTTTCAGTTTATGTGTGTGTAAAAAGTGTGAGATTAGTCTGAGCGATCTTGATCTTGTTTGATCAAAGTTTTGTTGTTCTTTCTTTCTGATTGTAAAGATTGTGGCTATCTAAGCCTTTCATTGATATATACTCTAAAATTGAGCCAAGGGGAGGTTGGCTGGGTTCACTTATGCAGTTTTGTTGTTGATTCTGGTTTTGATTCACAAGTTTTTACATGGTATCAGAGCCTGCTTGCTCTGAATCGTGGTTATAAATCGTTTTTAAAAAAGTTAGGGTTTTATAAATTTGGGGGTTTTGGTCTATATGTTTAGATCGTGACCTGTTCTTTATAAATCAACGTTTTAATTGATTAATTTGATCTTCTTGGAAGGTTAATTGATGTTTTAAAAATTAGGGTTTCAAATCGATTTGGGGTTTTTTGGTAATAATCGATTCTGATCTAATTGGTGACTTGTGGGATTGTATCTTGGGCTTAATTTGAGTTTTTGTAAACTGTATTGAAAAACCCTAAAATCTGAAATTAGGGTTTTTTTCAATCTTGGTAAGAAATTGCTATTTTTTATAATTGTTTTATCTAACGTGCAGGTTTCTTGGTTTTTCCGCTGCGATTGTTGATAGATCATCTTGATCTATTGTGTTGTTGGTTGATTGGGTTCTCTGGATTGTCTTAATCCAGAGTTCTTTCTTGGTTTTGTTGCGCGTGCTACGTAACACCCCTCTCACTCTCTTATAGTTTTAGGTTTTTTATTTTTGTTTAGAGGGGATTTTAGGTGTCGATGGGATTAGATAGCTATTGGTGTTGATTGATTGAGATTTGTTGTGGTAGTTGGCTGTTACTTATAGAGGAGATACAAGGAGTTGTTGTTTTATTGGTTTGCTGTGTTTGTTTGTTTTCTAGACCACAATCAGGTCTCTGCTCTTGACCTACCACCTTGTGAGTGGTTTTGGAAGCCTGAGAACTGTTTTTTGGCTTGATTGTATGTTCTTGTTTTTTGTGTTGTTTAGCTTCTTGTTTCTTTTAATGTGTCTGGTTCTGAATCACCCAAGGGTGATGGACCCAAGGGTGATGGACCTAAGGGTAATGGTGTTAAGAATGAGACTGTTAAATTTGACTTATATGATCCACTTTATTTGCATCCACAAGACATTAGATCTCAGTTAATTACCTTCAAACTTGAAGGAACTGAGAACTATAAGGTCTGGGTTGCAGCTGTTCAGCTTGCTTTACAAACTAGAAATAAATTGGGTTTCATAAATGGAAAGTGTGTTCAAGATACTAGTGATGGTCCTGCTAGGGATCAATAGGATAGGTGTAATGTTGTGGTTCTTTCTTGGTTGCTTGGTTGTGTTTCACCAGACTTGTATAAAGGGCAAATTTTTTCAAAATATGCACAAGATGTTTGGGATGAGTTAGAAGAAACTTATAATAAACAAGATGGATCTGTCATATACAATCTTCATCATAAAATATATACTTTAACACAGTTTGGTATGACCTTGTCTGAATATTATCATGAATGTAATTCTTTGTGGAGATAGTTTGATGCTTTAGTTGATTTACCTGAATGTACTTGTGATGGATCTGAAGATCTTAAGGATCATAATCAACTTCTTAGGTTGATGCAGTTCCTGATGGGTCTTGATGATGACTTTAGTGTGGTTAGAAGTCAGATCTTAACATCAGATCCTATCCCTGATGTGAAGTCTGCTTTTGCTACCTTATCTAGAGATGAGTCACAAAGGTCTAGTAAATCTAGTAAGTCTGGTCCTGCAGCTTTTGCTGCTAGGTTTGGTAATAATAGAAACAACAATGGATGGAGTTCTAATAGAAATAATAATAATAGTAATAATTCTGGTGGGTCTAACAATGGTAATAATACTAATAAAAACTGGAATACTTCTAGTAATACCAATGCTAGAAGAAATGTTAGAAATAATAGTCTTGTTTTCAAAAATTGTAATATGACTGGACATACTATTGAAAGGTGTTTTGAGTTAATTGGATATCCTGCTGGTTTTAAAAGGAATAATGTTAATAATGTTCAAGGGTTTGATGTGAAAAAAGATGATCAGAGTAAGAGTAGTTATCATACTCTTACTCAAGATCAGTATGAGAGATTAATGTCTTTGTTAAGTGGTATAGGTAATGCTAGCAAGGCTTCTGCTATTGTTGCAGGTATTTTTAAAATTAATAATTGCAAGATTAGTTTCTTTTCTTGTAGATTTTTTAATTTTAATACCAATATTAGTACATATAGTACATATATTGGTTGGATTGTGGACTCTAGAGCTAGTCAACATATTACATTTTCTGAAAAACATTTGTTTGATATTTTAGATGTGTCACAGTTAAACATAACTGTAGCTCATCCTAATGGGACTGTTGAACATGTTAAAAAACTTGGAAGTTATAAAATAAATGATAATTTGATTGTTAAAGATGTGTTGGTAGTTCCAGGTTACAATGTGAGTCTTTTGTCTGTGCATAAGTTGTCAAAACAAAATTCTGTCTTGGTTACTTTTGATGATTCTAAGTGTTTAACTCAGGATTCAACACAAAAGTCCCTGATGGGGACTGGTAGTCAAAAAGATGGTCTTTATTATCTTGATGAAGGTAAGAATTTGTATAATAGAAAAGTTAAAAGTTGTAATGTGTCTAATTCATTATGGCATAATAGACTTGATCATCCTGGTGATCAAGTTCTTGTGGTCTTAAAAGATAAACTTGATGGGATTAAAAGTGTTAGTTCTGGTCCTTGTGAAGTTTTTCATAAAGCTAAACAAATAAGAGATTCATTTAGTTTAAGTGAACATAAAAGTAATAAAGCTGGTGAGCTTGTTCATTTAGATGTGTGGGGTCCTTATAAGGTTGTTAGTAAAGAAGGTTTTAGATAATTTCTTACTGTTGTTGATGATTTCTCAAGGGCTGTATGGGTGTTTTTGATGAAAATAAATCTGAAGTTTTTGATAATGTGAAAGAATTTATTGAGTTAATTAGAAATCAGTTTGATAAATGTGTTAAGATTTTTAGAAGTGATAATGGAACTGAGTTTGTAAATAAAAGGTTTGAAAATTTTGTTAAAGAAAAAGGAATTTTTCATCAAACTACATGTGCTTATATACCTCAACAGAATGGGATAGCTGAGAGAAAACATAGACATTTACTTAATACTGTTAGAGCCCTCATGTTTCAGGGGGGGTTACCTTTGAACATGTGGACTGAATCTATTCTAACTGCTACTTATTTGATTAACAGGTTACCATCTTCTGTGTTATCTGGTAGGAGTCCTTATGAGCTTGTGTATAATCTAAAACCTAAGTTCCTCCATTTAAGGGTGTTTGGCTATTTGTGTTTTGTTAATGTTTTAAATGAAAATGATAAGTTTGGCTCCAGGTCTGATAAATGTGTTTTAGTTGGTTATGCTTTTGATAAGAAAGGTTATAAAGTGTTTAATCTGGATAAAAAGAGATTTCAATTTTCAAGAGATATAAAGTTTTATGAGACTGTTTTTCCATTTAAGAATGAGTCTTTGACTAAAGATTTTGTGTTTAGTGAATCTGGAGTAAATGATTTAAACTTTTTTGACAGTCAAAGTCCTAATGAACCCTATGATGAAGGGGGAGTTAGTGTAAGTGATAGTGTAAATGTTACACCTAGAAAAGATACTCTTAGTCCTAATGACAGCACTGTAGAAGATGTAGTTAGAAACAAAAATGTTGTACATACTGAAGGAACAGACATGAAATCTAACTCAGATAGTACTTTTGCTTCTAATGAAAATTCTTCTAGTAGGAGGGTCAATGAAGGAAGTGAGTGTGCAACAGAACCTAGTTGTTCTGAGGGTACACAAAGTACTTTAGATGATGAATCATATGATTCTGAGGGTGAAGGACTAGAGTCTTTTGGTAATATTTTTGGTTGGTCATCAGAACCAGCAGCTGAACATACTGTTAGGAGGACAAGTAGGAAGAGTAATTTTCCTAATAATAAATATAAATATTTTGTGTTGAACAAAGATGTTAAGTATAATATTAACAAGGTTGTTGGTTATACTAATTTGAGTTACGATAATTTTGTTTTTTCTTCTAGTCATAACAAAATTCATGAATCTACTTCATATAATGAAGCCATTCTTGATAGTAGATGGATTGATGCTATGAATCTTGAAATGGAAGCATTATATAGAAACAATACTTGGGTAATTGTAGATTTACCTGAAGGGAGAAAAGCTATTGATTGTAAATGGGTTTGGAAAGTTAAATACAAATCTGATGGTAAAGTTGAAAGATTTAAAGCTAGACTTGTAGCTAAAGGTTTTAACCAAAGAAAAGGCATAGACTATGAAGAAACTTTTTCACCTGTGGTTAAAATAGTTACTGTCAGATGTGTGTTAAGTCTAGCTGTTTGTAATAACTGGTCTATATTTCAGCTTGATGTTATAATGCTTTCCTATATGGTGATCTTGAAGAGGATGTGTATATGAAAATGCCAGAAGGGTATAGTGATGAAAACAGTAACAAAGTATGCAAACTTGTTAAATCTTTATATGGACTAAAACAAGCCCCTAGAAAATGGAATGAAAAGTTGGTTTCAGTTTTACTTGAACATGGGTTTGTTCAAAGTAAAAATGCTTTCTCTTTGTTTGTTAAAAATCACAATGGGAAGATGCTTGTTCTTTTAGTCTATGTTGATGACATTATTGTTACTGGAAATCATTTAGATGAAGTCAATAATTTGAAGAAATTTTTGAGCTCTAAATTTCTTATTAAGGATTTAGGAAAGCTGAAATATTTTCTAGGAATTGAAGTGGTTGATATAGAAAATGGTATTTGTCTAACTCAAAGGAAATATTGCACTGAGCTATTAACTGAGTTTGGAATGCTAGGTTGTAAACCTTGTAGTACACCTATTGAGGTTAATCCTTCAGATAAAAAACTCAATGCAAAATTTGGTGATGATAAGCCATTGAAAGAAGTTTATGTGTATCAAAAGTTGGTAGGCAAGTTAATCTACCTTACTATGACAAGACCATATTTGTCTTATGCTGTTCATTGTCTCAGTCAGGTTATGCACAAACCTATGAAGTCTCATCTTAGACTAGCTTTTAGAGTGTTAAGATACTTAAAAAATGAACCTGGGCTAGGCATTACATTCAAAAAATGTGATAGTCAGAATCTGTCTGTATTTGTTGATTCTGACTGGGCTAAGTGCAAAGTTACTAGAAGATCTTTAACTAGATTCTGTGTTTACTTGGGAACTAATTTAGTTTCATGGAAAAGTAAAAAACAAAATGTGGTTTCAAGATCTTCTACTGAAGCTGAATATAGAGCCATGTGTAGTGTTTGTTGTGAGGCTATGTGGATTGCCAAAATTCTTACTGATCTGAATAAGGAAGTTGTCTTGCCTATAAATATGCACTGTGACAATAGTTCAGCTATTCAGATTTCTAACAATCTTGTACATCATGAAAGGAGCAAACATTTTGAGATTGACATATATTTTTTAAGGGAAAAAATATCAGCTGGGTTTATTAAACCTGTTAAGGTTAAGTCTGAAGATAATACAGCTGATGTTTTTACTAAAGGTTTACTAATCACAGAACATAAAAAGTTTTGTGCAAAGCTTGGTTTGTTTAATGTGTTTCAGGTGTAAAGCTTAAGGGGGAGTGTTGAATGACAAGCTTTACTAAGCTAACAAGGACTAAAAGTGTAAATATTTCAAAGATGAAGGGGCTTAAAGAATAAAAGGCAAACAAAGTGGACTCAAGTGCAAAGCTTGTTTTGGCAACAATATAACATGTTTACCTACTTTCTTTTTAGTTAGTTTTTGTTGGTCCACGAATCTTGTGCAAACATCGAATCAATAAGAAACTATGAAGAACATTTGCACAATTAACGAATTGACTAACTAATAACACAAGCTTGTACTTTTCATCGTATGTATATATTATTAATAATGAATCAACAAATATACATGACTTGCCCGGTTGTTTGCGGAACAACAACCGGGCGATGAATGACAAACTAAACTACCATGTTCATAGCTAGCTAAGCTTATGCAACAATGGGAGGATGAAACCCTAAACCACTAAAGTATTACATGTTTGTTTCTATGGGTGGGAATCATTGACTATTCTATTACAAAGACCACATATATATAGTGGGAGTGTGAAGCTTCCTTGAGAAGCTTTACTAAAGTACAAGTAACCACCTTGTACTTTGTTGTCTTCATCTTTTGCACCTTTGACAAAGTAAGCCTTCCTCTTGAACCTTTGTCTTCATTGCTAATAAGACATGTGCCCACTAATACATAAGACACTTCTTCAGGTCTTCTTAACATCTTCAGGTCTTGTAATCAATAATAGTCTTGAGGAGTTAGTAGGCTATTATGTCATCACTTACTAACTCCATCATCCTTGATTCTTTGCACACTTACTGAGATCCGCCTCAGCTAATGACGAGTCTATCTCGTAGACTCTAAAGAACTCTAAAGAATGACACACTGAACTTATAACATACATATGTTCAGTGACTAACACTACTTAGGATACTTTACATCCAAATCCTGTGCAAAGGACAAATCAGGCACTGAATTGACCCAACAATCTCCCCCTATTTGGATAGAAAAGTAGCCTAAGTTAAATAGCAGTAAGTGAGCATAAAGGCTTCTTCTTACCTGCTATATTACAACAATGAATACCAAGAATAACTAGCTCTACTAGTTCAAGTCATCCGCTAACTTGTATCGTCTTGTACCTGTTGTAGTTGTTACTGAACTGCAATGTCTGATCTTGTACTTTGAGAAACACTTGAACCAATTCCCTGATGCTTATATAGAACTCATAAAGGTAACTTCACCTTAGGTCATCAGTGAAGTATATTATATGCTTTTCCATAAAGACCATATGCTTCACCCTAGCATATATTAAAGTAGCATATTATATCAATGTAGATCACGAGTTCATTTACCTTCAATCAGGGAAGTGTGGTCAATGGTTGACGCAGCAACCATAGAAGATCAGACAATGCAACTTGTTCAGCAACCCATCTTCAGTGACTTTGCTCAATCAGCCAAATGTAAACATTCTAAGTCCCTGAAGGTTATGTGTTGTGTATGATAGTATGTATGTAGCTTGATTAAACTTGGTGTTTCTTCACATAAACACAAGTTTACCTCTGTCCTCGCTTCTCTCCCCCTCAAAATTTGCTAGGGAACCAAGCAAGTTTTGACCGGCTACATACTAGTACACAAGCATAGCGTGATGGTCTTCATCTCGCCTGAAATACAACACCCCCTGAATTTCATCTCCTATCAACCACCTGATGTTATCAAACCCCTGTATAATAAATGTTTCATCAAACCCCTGTAACACAGCCTGGTCTCTCAAAAACTCTGTGGCTGTGGTTAGAGCGGGGTAGGGGAGGGTGACAACTGCTGGGGTGGGGAGGGGGGCTGTGAACATATCTTCTTTCTTTATCTTGGTGTGAGAAAAAATATCCTGAGTGACCAAGTCCTTCAACAGCTGAAGGCTCTGAAGATAGCATGTTGATCAGCTAGTCATCTTGCCAGCGAATCCCTGTTAAACAAATTTTTTTTTTTTTTTTTTTTTTGATTTGGTTTGGTTTTGTGTATGGTTTGGGTGGGTATATCACAGTTGCATGTGGATCACAGCGTCAGCAATATCACAGCGGTGTGTATGTCCGTGGTTCTCTCCCCCTTAAAATATGCAGCTTTAGCAGCATCTTTTGACAGGGGTTCGCTGTTGACAGTGGTTCGCTGTTGACAGGGTTTTATATCAGCGAAGAGTTTCGGCTGTGATTATGAGAAATGACTGTGGGATATTTAGCTGAGGGTTCAGAGACAGGGGGTGGGGACAGGGGTCCAAGGAAAGAAGTTGGGGACAGGGGTCCATCGACGGAGGTGACATGGATCGCTGAGAAGATTCAGATAATGTCCAGCGACAGGGGTTCATTGGTGCTGAAAGTTCATAACTGCTGAAAGTTCACAACTGCTGTAGGTTCAGAGACTGAAGTTCAGCTTGTTGGGTTCATATGTGCAGCGACATGGGTTCACAGTTCAGCGTCTTCAGTGACCTCTAGGGTTTTTTTTACACCTGGTTCATTTACCTCTGGGGGTTCAGCAACCTCTGGGGGTTCAGCTACCTCTGGGGGTTCAGCTACCTCTGGGGGTTCAGCTACCTCTGGGGGTTCAGCTACCTCTGGGGGTTCAGCTACCCTGGGGGTTCAGCTACCCTGGGGGTTCAGCTACCTCTGGGGGTTCAGCTACCTCTGGGGGTTCAGCTACCTCTTGGGGTTCAGCTACCTCTTGACAGGGTTCGCTGACTAGGTTCGCTGACCAGGGGATTTCATGACAGGGGTCGCTGATAGATGGGTTTGGTTTATCAGTCCAGCGACGGGTTCAGCACAGGGTTTTATGTACTTGTGGTCTCTCAGCTATGGTTATCAGGGGTTCGTTGTGTCTGTAGGTTCAGAGATTTAGACACAGCCGTTGTAATTTTTTTTTTTCAAACGCCATTTAGCATTTCAATGAGTTCAGCGACTTTTCCACCACGACATATGCCTTTGAGCTCTTATCAGCCTTTTGACACCAACATCTGCCATTTGCTCAGGTTTATAACCGCATCGAGCATACACTCATTTTATGAGTCGATAACCACGACCACACTTGAATCTAATCTACCCGACAATCCATGTGTATTTATCAGCAATACAGTTTATACCCTTTTCGTGCTTTTTCCCTGAAGCTTAGCAACACCGTCCTACAAGCGCCAGTAAACACTGATGTATCTTCATCAGCGGATACATCAAAACTCCAATCACAAACGAACAAATCACCTAAACCACATATCTTCGTTCATGACTAACAGTACCTCATCCTTTCTTTTTTCGATTCAGGTCAAGCAACAACGGCAATTAATCCCATCTACAATCCCAACCAACGAACAATAGTTTCGACATCAACCGCAACAATGACTAAACGAATCATTCGAACCCTTCCATATCATAAACACAGATTGAAAACCTGAAATCTATCTAACACAATCTATCTCATATTTAACAACCATGAAATATTCATCATATCTCATCCTCGAAATTCGGCTATGCCTGAATAATAACATCACACGTTCGTCTACTAATCTCAGAAGAACAAACGATCTACTTTTAATTTGATCCATTTATGTGGCCACAATAAATGAATTCAACCTTTGGATTCGTCTAGTTTTCTGGTTTTTTTTGTAACGTGTGGTGATTATTAGATGTGGGGATGGAGAGTGGTTGTGAGGAGATGATTGATATTTGATGGATTTGGTGATTTTGGATCTGGTTTTATGAAGATGATGGGTATTCGTTTTTCTTGATTGATATATCTCGAATTGAATTATTAACGAGGGATTTGAGTTTCGATATATGATGGTGAATGGATAACATAGGATCTGTTTTTTGTTGGTGATTTTTGATTGGGACGGTGGTTTGGTTTTGAATAAGATTTTTGTTGTATGATAACACATTTATGTGTTTTTTTAATCGGTGGGTGAAGTGTGGATCTGTTTTTTTTTGTCGGTGTGGTTATTTGTTTTTGGATAAGGATACACATTTGGTTTTTGTGTTCAAACAGTGTGCATTCTCCCCCTCAAGACCTGCGTTTTTCATCAGCAGTTCTTGAAACACATGTTTGAACAATGTTATTAGCAGCCATACTGAATGGATCTGGATAGAAATTAATCCAACCCGCTCTGATACCAATTGTTGGTCCACGAATCTTGTGCAAACATCGAATCAATAAGAAACTATGAAGAACATTTGCACAATTAACCAATTGACTAACTAATAACACAAGCTTGTACTTTTCATCGTATGTATATATTATTAATAATGAATCAACAAATATACATGACTTGCCCGGTTGTTTGCGGAACAACAACCGGGCGATGAATGACAAACTAAACTACCATGTTCATAGCTAGCTAAGCTTATGCAACAATGGGAGGATGAAACCCTAAACCACTAAAGTATTACATGTTTGTTTCTGTGGGTGGGAATCATTGACTATTCTATTACAAAGACCACATATATATAGTGGGAGTGTGAAGCTTCCTTGAGAAGCTTTACTAAAGTACAAGTAACCACCTTGTACTTTGTTGTCTTCATCTTTTGCACCTTTGACAAAGTAAGCCTTCCTCTTGAACCTTTGTCTTCATTGCTAATAAGACATGTGCCCACTAATACATAAGACACTTCTTCAGGTCTTCTTAACATCTTCAGGTCTTGTAATCAGTAATAGTCTTGAGGAGTTAGTAAGCTATTATGTCATCACTTACTAACTCCATCATCCTTGATTCTTTGCACACTTACTGAGATCCGCCTCAGCTAATGACGAGTCTATCTCGTAGACTCTAAAGAACTCTAAAGAATGACACACTGAACTTATAACATACATAAGTTCAGTGACTAACACTACTTAGGATACTTTACATCCAAATCCTGTGCAAGGGACAAATCAGGCACTGAATTGACCCAACAGTTTTTTAGTTTATGTGTGTGTAAAAAGTGTGAGATTAGTTTGAGCGATCTTCATCTTGTTTGATCAAAGTTTTGTTGTTCTTTCTTTCTGATTGTAAAGATTGTGGCTATCTAAGCCTTTCATTGATATATACTCTAAAAGTGAGCCAAGGGGAGGTTGGTTGGGTTCACTTATACAGCTGTGTTGTTGATTCTGGTTTTGATTCACAAGTTTTTACATAGTGGTTGGTTTATGTATTGATTGCGTGTTTTTGGTTTGTTAGCTTGTTGCTAGTGCGAGGACTTTTGGAGAAGCAATCAGGTGAGTTTCATAGTCCCATGTTGACTATTGATTTTGACTTCCAGATGGGATGGAAGAGACACTGTGTTGAGTTATTTTCTAAATTGATGATGTGAATGTTTTTGTGATTTGAGATGGACTTGTGTATACATTATGTGATTAACTGCTATGTGGTTCTTGTTTGTGTATGATTTGGATTGGGATAGGTACATAGCGTGATCGTCTATGGGACCAATGGTTAATGACAAGGTAGTGGCCTTGGGATAGGTACATAGCGTGATCGTCTATGGGGCCAATGGTTAATGACAAGGTAGTGGCCTTGGGATAGGTATATAGTGTGATCATCTATGGTACCATGATGTTGGTAAGGCTGAGGGCCTTGGATTTGGTTTGAAATGTTTGATCTTGAATTGTTAGTTGTTAATGCATACTTGTAACACATTGTCCATATGTTATTGTGTTGATGGTTTTTATTCACAGCTTATAACTATTTTGGCGTTGGAGTCTAAACCTATGACTCTCACCAACATTATGTTGACGTGTTTTAGTGTCTCTTTCAGGGGATATTATGGTTAAGCTTGAGAACATAAGTGGCTAGGATTTGGAGAGCGTAGGATATGCATTTAGAAGGAGATCCCCGTTCCTTTTAGCTTTGTTTGTTCATTTATCTAGTGATACTGTTGGCACCTATATGTTTGTTTGTTTGTGTTATTTGTTTGTCTTGGGTAAGAGGTAGGACTGTTACCTACTTACCTAGACTCCTGCATTGTTGAGATATTGTCATGACATTTGTGTCACCATTTTATGACATTTCTTATATCATTTAGTTATCTCTATAGACACGCTATTGTTGTGATGATATCCATACGTCGTGCCCCATATTCCGCCATGGTGGGGTGTGACAGCTGATGGTCTTGAATTTAAAATTTTAGTTATAGTTTAAGAAAAACTTATTCTCTATAACCATGAGCTCTGGATACCAATCTGTAACACCCCCATTTTACCTTATAGCAGCGGAAGCTAATTTTTGGGGTATTACTATCAAAGTATCATAGTCATAATAATAGAAAATGCTTAAAAACATTTCTATAAATATTAGCGTCATCATTCATTTTTTCAGTGTTAATAATAACAACTATACAATAATGTACAACACAGGTTTTTCCCAAAGATCTAGTTTTATTTTCTAGAATGACAACTTTATTCAAGACACCACCATCCGCAGCCCGCCAATCTTCATTCACCTTAAATATATGCCTTAAAGTCAGCACAATGGTTGAGCGAATTTATAGGTTTTTAAACAATATTTGAATACAAGTACGACTCTAGGGATACATTACTATACATCCAACTTTTTAAATTCATCAATTCATATTGCACTAGCTCATGACCCTACAACTAGACATTATCAGGAAAACCCAACAAATTTGCCCTTAAGTAGGAAGCTTGTCGGACTATCCTAAATGCAAAATAAAGCATATATGTTTAGCCTATGTAGGAACCATTAGCTGCTAGCAAGTGCGACTTTCCCAGATAGAAGATGTCAGTCTCCAATAGTACTATTCACAATATTAGCGCTCATTAAATGATTAGCGGTCCACGATTAAAAAGGGGCTTAACGGCAACTAGTAAACGTAGTGTCAATATTAATATAGGCAGCATACAAAAGCACTTGTATTCCAGTTTTAGCATATATCCCCCTCACGGGTTTTCAAATCATTTATAAATCTTTAAAAGTGAGGCTATGAACTCACCTTAGCCTAGAGAGTCTTGATAAAAATCAACTATACCCAATCACAACCTTCTCACAATATATGAGCTAACACACAATATATAGATACATCAAGTCATATCCTCTGAGTTCAATATTTTATTATTTCATAAATTTATTCTTTAATTCTTGTATTTTATTATTATAGTATCATTGTTCGGGTCATTATACTTAGAAGCCATTCTATAAACGTTTAATGAGCGACTTTAAATCGTAAACCCAACCACTCAGTCAGAACGTAATATCGAAATGGAACATCTTTGTACAAAGCTCCCTACTAACATGACACATTATATTTTATTACATTTTATGTTCATTAGTTTCAATATTGACAAAAATAGTCCTTATAATTATATTTTAGCATAATTACACTTTTAACCCTTTAAGTATATAGTTTCTTTATATTGCAATTTAATCCTTCAATATTTAACCTTAGGGTCTCAAACTTTCCAACTTTTATTATTATAGCTTTAACTTTCATAGAATGACACTTTTGGCCCAAAATGTCAAATACTTTCAAAAATGACAGTTTTGTTCCCTATACTTGTAAAAATCATATAACTTCTTCAAAAATGTACCAAACTTAGGGTTGTGAGTCTATTTTCAAACTCAAGTGTCGGATTTGTAAACGGGATTGTTTAGAATAGTCAAAATGGTTGTATGAGTTGATAACGTAAAACTGTCCGGTTTTTGTAGTTCAAAGATGCGTCGAGCAAGGATTCTTAAAAGTAAAATCTTTTGACAAACTTTTGGGAGGACTTTCTATGGATAGTAAGTGAGTTCTCTGAGTAGTATCATAAATTTTTTACGTGTTTAAGTGGGGTAAATGGGCTTGTACATTTGGTATGTACCGGCAGATTTTTATCGAGTGTATTGTCTAATAAAGTAAACATATAGAAGGAAGTAATAGGTCACTTGTATTGTTTTTCTTTCGGGTTTGTTGAGATTTTATTATTTTGAGTTTGATGCTATTATGGATTTTACTCAAGTCCATTATTAATGAACGCGCCTTATTTGATAGGTTGCGGTTTTCGTGTTTATCGAGCATCAACTATCGTCGAAGACCGTCTTGCTACTTCTATTACTCAAGGTGAGTCTATAGCCTCGCTTTGTAATTGTTTTGAATGATTTAAAAACCCGCGAGGGGGATACATGCTATTTGAAAATAAAATGGAATACAAGTCATGAATAATTGTTTGGACCCGTATGTTGCCTTTGAACCCGAATGTTGCCTGAATTGTGTTGAGTATCTAGCTGTAGAAGGCCCTAAATTCATGAACCGTTAAATATTGGCTTACCCTTGTGTGGGTTGGAAATATCCGCTTAAACAATTGATAGTACTATCGAGGTTGACACCCCTATCCGAGACGAGAGTTAGTACGTTGAGTGCGCTGCTCGTACGGATAACTTGAATAAGAGACAAGGTAAAATTTGCAACGATTACCTTAAGAGGGGAAATGGTTTCACTTTTATCATTTCGACCTTTTGGCGGATGATTGGTCATAACGGGTCGGTGTCATGAGCTTAAACACAATTGTATAGCTTATGCTATAAGATGAAATGCCTGAACAATAGATTGTGTGCACGATAATTCTATTAAATGGTTATGATTGATTTTTCTCTTGTGATCAAATATGACTTCATAAACCCATAAACTTGCTCAACCGTTGTGTTAATGATTTTAAGCATGTATTTCAGGTGATTGAAGTTGATAGAAGGCGGAGTTTGCTGGAGAAGGATTGCGGGTTGATTTTGTGGTGATTGAGTCTAAAACTTATTTCTTTCCCTTGTCATAAAACTAGTTATGTTTTGTCATGTATTTTAGTAAAAATGTTTGTTGTTTGGTTGAGATCTTTGGGGGACCGAAACGCTACTCTGATTGTTAAACTTTTGTTTTAATTGGGATCAACGGTTTTAGACAATGGTTAATTTATTTCCTTTTATATTTAAAATGTCTCATTTTGAGATCGTTTAAAGTGTTTTGTATAATGATGTTTAAGTTAGCACCCAAATTTGTATTTCCGCTGCGCAATGTAATTTTAGGGGTGTTAAAGATTGGTAATCAGAGCTTTTAAGTTATAGAGAACTAGGCCGATTTTGAAAAATGTCCTAAACTATAACTTTGGTGTCGAAAATATTTTACAAAAGCACGCAACTTCTCTGCAAGGCTCTGGTAAGATTATTTATTTTGCATTGTTTTATAGTTAGATGTATCCCATAAAACTGATATGATTTCTCGAGTATTTATTAAGTAAATACTATGTTGATGTATTGATGTTGTTGAAAGTACGTCAAGTACTTGTATCGTAATTTTCTTTATGCAATGCATATGTATTAAATTTTGAATAATGACCTTATATACCGCCGAGGGTCTAGGACAGTAGACCAGATGACGATTAATTTTACAATTGATTTCTTGAGACTTGTATCGAGTATGAGGAAGTTTGATCAATTGATGTACGATAGATATGTGGTTGAAACTCGTATGATTAGGAGGTTTGATGTAAATGAAAAGTTGTTTCAAAGACTGTATCTAGTATGTGGAGATTGGAGTTTGTTAGGACTCAGAAGATGGACAAGATTACTAGTCTTTGGTCGATGGTGATAAATTTGAGTGCTTGAATTGAAATGTTTAAAGAGGAGAGGTAAGGTTTGAGAGGATGAGTGAATGAGAGTCTTATGTGAGATCAATTATGAATCAAGGTTGGAAGTTTAGGAATGTTGAAAGTCGTACTAAGATTTGTTTTGTGATTAATCTGCCATGTAGGGGTGAGTGTTTGAACTTTAGGAATGAGCTGCAATTATGTTATGATTCGTCTTTGAAGTGCAAAGGGGAGATAGACGAGTGTGATGAAGCTGACAGCAATGGTAAGGAGGATGAGGAGCCGATGTCTAAGGAACTAATCGCGTAAAGGATTTCTTTGTATTTTATTTTCTTTCTATGATGGACTCATTTAAACCTTTATGTCGTAGCATTGTGATGAAACTTATTATCTATTAAGTTTGTTCGGTAGATGATTGTAGTGACATACATTGTCACAATATTGTTGAATCCTCAACGCAATCTGGATTACCCTCGTGATCTATGATGTGTCTTTATTAGCCCTTTTAAGTTTTGGTTGATGAGTCATTGTAGTTTGTGTTGTTCGTGCATGTAGTATCCATGATATATCCTGATAAAGAAATCCTTCTTTTATCTTAATATGTATACTTATCATGTTTCTTTCTTCTGTGATGATAGAAGAAAGAGTAGAGGAAGCATATTTTTGTCATTAGTTGATCGTTCTGTGACTAAGTTTCTTGAAATATGCCGCCAAAGCTAACAACTGCTACTGTGAACACTATGATCGAGCAAGCTATTGCTAGAGCACTTGAAGCTGATCGTGTTGCAAGGAATCAAAGTGCTGGAATTAATTATGCTGAAGTTAATTGTGTTGAAGTTAATGGTGCTGGGAATAATGATGATGCTGCTGATCCAGTTGGGAGTGTTGCTGTTGTTCCACAGGTTCCAAGAGGATGTACGTATGCTAGTTTTATGAAGTGTGGTCCTACTTAGTTTCGTGGTACTGGTGGTGCTTTGGAATTGCGCATACGGATTGAGAAGATAGAGAGTACATTTAAGATTAGTGGATGTTCCGAAGCTAATAAAGTGAAATTTGCTGCTGCTACATTTCAGGATGATGCACTGAGTTGGTGGAATAGTCAAGTGGCTACTGTAGGATTAGTTGTGGCTAACGGTAGGACATGGACTGTGACTAAGGGAATATTGACTGCTAAGTTTTATCCCGAGGAGGAACTAGGAAAGTTGGAAGACGAATTAAGGCACTTAGTGTTAAGAAACGATAATATTACTGCTTATACTAGGAGGTTTTCTGAGCTGTGTTTGTTATGTCATGATGCTTTTGCGAATGACCATAAGAAGATGAAGCAGTACATTAAAAGATTGTCTAGTAATATCAAGGGTGAGACTACTTCTTCAAGACCTAAATCTTTCGATGAAGCTGTTCAGATGGCGCATGCTTTGATGGATGTGAAGGTACAAGATAAGAAAGATAGCATTACTGAAAATAATAAGAGGAAGTGGGAATCTGTTCAGTCAAACCAGAATCAAGGTCAGAATCGTGAGGATTACCGTAATAAATAACCAAAGACAGAACCAAAACCAATATTTAAACTATGGAAGGAATGAGAGAATTCGTACTGCCACTGTGCCTGGAGGTAACAATATAATTCCCAAGTGTGTTTGTTGTACCTTATACCATGTACGTAATTGTTCTCCTGTTTGCCGTAAGTGTAGACAAATTGGTCCTAAAGCTGCTAAGTGTAGGACAAGAGGATTAGTTACTGGAATTAGTAGCCCTGGAGTTGTGATATGTTTTAGCTGTGGTGAGAAAGGACACAAGCAAGGGAATAGTCAAACGAGAGGAAATCAACAAGGTGGGAATGTTGCCGCTCCAGCTTACGCTATATTTAATGCTGACAAACCTTAAGGTCCAAACGTTGTAAATGGTATGTTCTTACTTGATGTTATTCATGTTAAGTGTGTTGTTTGATTATAGATTAGATTGAAGCCTTAGAAATGTAAATATTCAGTCGCCTTATCAACAGAGAATTACTAAGATTAGCAACTAACTATGATGTAGAGTTAACCGATGGAAAGGTTGTTAGTATTAGTTCTATACCAAGAGAGTGTTCCCTGAATTTAGGGAATTAGATGTTTAATATCGACTTGATGCTCATAAAGTTGGGATTCTTAGAAGTAGATTATTGGTATGAATTAGTTAGTTATGTGTGGTGTTGATGTTTGAGATTGAACCAATCCTTACTATGAATTGATAACTACTGGTTTAGATTATGCTGAGAAGCTGAGTGTTGACTGTGAGAAGTGATAAGTGAACTTTCCATTTGAGAAGTATCTTGTTTGGAGATGAGGAAGCATGTGGAAGAGGGATATGATGTATTTTTAGCTCAGGTAACTAGTGATAGTGTAGTTGAGAAGTAGTAGGAAAATGTGTTAATGATTCGAGAGTATTATGAATTTTTCCTGAAGTTTTGCCGAGTTTACTGTCGTCTCGTGAAGTCGAGTTCGTGTCGATTGAGTGTTGTAAGTGATAGGTGTAGTGCTCTTGTGTTTCATTGTGTAGTGCTTCTACGTTTTGTTGAGTAGTATTTGTACGCCTTATCATTTGGCACCATCATAATAGAATGAGTTATCTGGTCAACTGCGAGAATTGATGGATAAGGGATGTATTAGATTAAGTTCGTCGCCATGATAATCGCCTGTGTTATTTGTCAAGAAGGAGGGATTGTTTTGGATGTGTATCGACTATTGTGAGCTTAGCAAATTAACTGCCAAGAATCGGTATCCACTGCCAAGGATTGACGCTATTTGACCAATTATGGATCCAGTGTGTACTCGAAGATTACTTTGAGGTCTGTTTATCATCAACTGAGAGTTAGGGAAGAAGATATTCCTATAACTGTTTTTCGTACTTTATATGGGTACCTTAAGTTTTAAGTTATGTCTTTTTGGAATTGACGAATGCGTCTGCCATGTTCATGGACTTGGTGAATCGTGTGTGTAATATGTACTTGGGTGAGTTAGTCATTGTATCTATTGATGATATTCTATTCTATTCCAAGAGAAATGAAGGAGCATAAGTAGCATATGAGGATAATTTTGGAATGGTTGAAGAAAGAAAAGTTGTATGAAAAGTTCTCTAAGTGTGAGTATTTGTTGAAATTAGAGTATTTTCTGGGGAAAGTGATTGACAGAAAGGATATTCGTGAAGATCTTGCCAATATTTGAACGATTAAAGATTGGTGGTACCAACGACGCCGACGAAAATCTGTTAATTCCTTGGTCTAAGCTGAGAATTATCGGAGGTTTATCGAAAGGTTTTCACTGATTGTTAAACCATTGATTAAGCTGACCAAAAAGAATTGGATGTGTGAATCCCACTTATACATCTAAATTTGTAAGTTTCGAGATCTAATCCTTATCAGATGAGGAAGCTATTTTCTGAACACTGAAGGATAAGATGTGTTCTACACCGATGTTGTCATTAATGGAGGGATCTGTAGAAATTATAGTTTGTTGTGATGCGTTTCATAAGGGTTATGGAGTTGTGGTATTTGCTTTAAGATTGTGGAAATATCACTTGTATGGAATCAAGTGTGTAGTAATCAAGGATCATAAGAGTTGTCTCATATTCAATTTATTGGGAAGGCAAAGGAGATGAGTAGAGGGTCACCAGTTATAAAAATTTTAGTACATGAGTATGTTGGTGATTATGACTGTGAGTGATTATGACTACGAGATTCACTACCATCCAGGAAAAGCGAATGTGGTAGCTGATACACTAACCAGGAAGGAAAAGGAAAAAGCCTCTAAGGTTTGAGTTTTGGTGATGATAAGAAGTGTGGACTTGATAGAAAGGATATTGAAATTTTAAGCTAATGGTCTGATAGAGAAGGATGTCAAGGTAAGCAGTTTCAACATTTTGTCAAACTTATGGAAGGATTTAGTTGTAAGGTCGAGTTAGATGAGGTATTTTGGGGAATCTGATTTGATTACCATTATGTCCATCTGAAAGTCCCTTAATATGAAAATTGTTGAAACTATAACTCGTATAACCACGAAAACACAATGAAATACTTTTCAAACGCGTAATGCTTTATTAACTTTTATAAACAAAGTATTACAAAGTGCTATGAATACACTCGTTGAATGACAATAAGAAATGAACCCTAGAACAAGTAAACTAGATTCGAGACTCAAGTTTACAAGGGAACCAATGAGACGCTGGTAGACAGTTTAGGGCTCAGCGGTTCCAAAGTGAGAAATAACTTAGATAATTTATCCAAGCACAAGGGTTAGTTTAATTCTCCTTTCTCACTCCTATTTATAGTGGTACGAGGTTGCTTCCTTAGTGGGAGTAGTTTATATGTTTCATCTTCTGAATGGAAGAGTACAACGTATTAAATGCATGTCCAAATCGAGACATACATTTAAACAACTTTAGGTGAATAGTTCTGCCAACTGTTCACCTTTTGTCCCACTAGGTCGTACTAGGCTTTATCTTGAATCTCTTTTTTTGTCCCGCTCAATACACTTGGTAGATTCTCCCGCCTAAACTATAAAGGATTGGACAAGCTTTGCTTGTCTCAAACTTCTAGGGTTCTTAAGTGATCTCTGAGTATTGTCAACTCAGAGATCCTTGAACACCATCACATTCCTTCTACATCCCAGCTATCCATAATCGCTGGTGGGTATGACTTCAGATTGTCTTCGACTTCTCTGACGTTGTCTTTGACTTGAATGTTCTTGGTGTGCCAGCTGAGGCTTTGCCTTCCACTGGTCTGGTCTCTGTTGCTGGTCCTCTCAGCGATTAGTAACACTTAGTCTAATTTAAACAAATCTAGACTGGGCCATAGTTAAAACTTTCATTGGCCCAACAATCTCCCCCTATTTGTTTATAAATTATACTAAGTCTAAAATTATTGTAAGTGAGTACACAGCTTCTTCTTACACATAATTTAACAAACATATCTCAGAGTATTATTAAACATAAAGAACCTAGTCTATTACAAGAACACCCAGTGGTGTAAACATAAACAGAAAAATAAAAGGTTCTTTAGCGATTGAGGCCTTGATCACAGATTCTCTGGGCTTCAACTTTGTCACTCCTGGAGTTGATGATCAGCTCAACTTCAAACTCAAAATCATCAGCTAATTTGCAATTCCTTAGGATGTCCTGTTTGAGTCTGATGAGTTGGATAGTTGACGCCAGATGTAGTTCATTCATCCGTTGAAAGCAATACTCACAATTACCATTCATAAAGACCATACCTGTCTCTGGTTCTGAGTATACTTGGCCCCCTACTGGTTTAGTGATCTCTTTGGGCAGTACCAGGTTTCTGTGCATCCCATCTACAACTGTAAAACCCGCATGCTTTTACCATGAATAGTACCCTTAAGATCGTACGTACTAGATTAAAACTTTCCTAATATAGCATGATTACGATTACGTGTTAGGATTTTACGTATTACGTACGTGTTAGAACACGATAAATATTTTACTACGCATGAGCACGCAATAATTATTTAAACAATAATTAATCACGAACATGCGATCATGAAATCATGAACGTAATTAAATCACGAGCTAATATTAAATACGTATATATATTTATTACGAACACGAATAAATATATTAGGTCACGGTAAATATTTAACGAGAACACTTAAAACACGAACATAATTAATCACGAACAAACACTTAACAACGAGACACAGAAAATGGTACGGGTGCCCCATGTGGGGCCCCATACCCACGGCTACAAAGGAAGGAATGGGCTAAGCCCATTAAGTTTTACATGAAAGGGGGGGTAAAGGTAAAAACTATTTTCATTTTTCACTTTTCAAGAAATAAACACAAAACCTAAAAAGTTTTCTCCTCTCCTCTTCCTCTCCTTTTGTGGCCGCCACTTTCAACACACCAAGGAGGGGTGTTTTTGTTGATTTTGATCTTGGATATTATACAAGTATTAGTGTTTGTTCATCCCCCATTAATCTACACATTCGGTATACCTTTTTAACCTTTCTTTTTAATGTTTTCTTTTGATTTGATTTAGTAAAATTAATTAAGAACATGATGTTTTTAAAAACTAATTAAAAACATATAATAAACATGTATTTGGTTAAAGGGTAAAATCAAAAAGTGTGTTTTTAGGGTTGTTGGTTGGCCGACGCCTAAACCGTACCCCAAGGGGGTCACGGTTTGGCCATTAAGCCACCACCGAGACCATATGGTCCCGGTTTGGTGGTGTAGGTCCCACGGCAGCAACAAACCAAGGGGAACCCCGATTTGGTTCGGGGTATGGTGTCGATTTCATGTCTGGTTCATGGTTCCTAGTCAAGATCCAGTTCATGGTGTATGTTTAGTTTTTGTTTTTTTTATGATCTTATGTTAAACTTAAATTAATAATATGACATGATTAATTTAATTACATGACTTAGGTTATATTAATTATTAAAATCATGAAATTATTAACCTAAGTATTTTATATTTTCTAGACTTATAATTAATTAATTATTTAAAAACCATGGTTATAATTAATTAATTAACATGACTTAGGTTATATTATTAATAAATAATAATACATGTTTTAACCTAAGTATTTAACTTTATTTAATTAAAAACATGTTATACTTTAATTAAATATTTTAACCTATAGTTAATTTAATTACATGAAATAATTATTAAACTATACATTATATCATATGACTTAGAAAATAATCATGAAAACACTTAGGCTTATATACTTAGCTTATTTAACCAGCTTATTTCTAATTATGGAAACCTTCTATTTTTAGAAACTTATTTAATTAAGGCAGCTGATCTATTTATGGAAACTTTCTATTTTTAGAAACTTACCTATTTTAAGCAATAATTCTATTTTTGGAAACTTTCTATTTTTGGAAACTTTCTATTTTTGGAAACTTTCTATTTTTGGAAACTTTCTATTTTTTGGTAACTTTCTATTTTTGGAAACTTTCTATTTTTGGAAACTTTCTATTTTTGGTAACTTTCTATTTTTGGAAACTTTCTATTTTAGGAAACCTGCTATTTTTGGAAAGTTACTTATTAATACACAATAAGTATAATAACACATGAAATACCAGAAATAGTTAATCAGATTAAACAGAATATAAGATAAACACGGTTTAAGGCTTAAAAACAGTAAAACATAGTAAGAACATATAAAATAAGCTAAGACATGACATAAAACCAGCTACGTATTTAGTAAGCAGATACTTATTCATGTATGTATTTATGTAGCACTAGTGATACGGAAGTAGGATTTCTCTCAGTTCATCTTCTTCGTTCACTGGACATAAGGTACGGATTCCCGTCCTTTCAGTATGGACATTCTTTCCTTATTAGGATTCCCCGTATGCAGCCAACTATTTTCCCGTAGTATAAGTTATGTGTTTGATTGCTTATGTTAATTAAGATTACCTATAGCCATATACATGTATGACCAGTTTCACCTAGTTATGGAGGTACCATAACCATAAAATTAGAGGCACTGATGTTATGACTTCACCACGGCGGAGTGATTGCTCGTAGCGTCCCTTCAGCTTTTGGCCATTTATATTATATTTATCATGTGGGGCGTATGGGTGCATCCTAGTTACATGTTTTTAGTCAGGATTTCATGGTGAATGTGGTGTGTGCCTTGCATCCTTCACAAGGAGCTGATCCCTCCTACCCAAAACCAGTATATTAAATTAGAGGTAGCCCCTCTAATTTGCATGATGAGGTCACCCCTCCAAGTATTCATGCACGATGGATTTTCATGACCTATATTGGCTAATGGTAAAAATATGTTAAACAGTTTTCATAAGATAAACATAAGGCTTTTCAAACTATAAAACCAGTTTTATGAACATGTTCCAGGTTTTCCAGGACGTATACATTTTCGTTGCTATTAAGTCTTTATTATGTTTAGTCATTCATACTCTGTCTATATCCGTGCACTGAGCGTTTTGCTCAGCCGTTACTTTCCTTTCCATGTCCCAAAACGGCAGGTACCCTAGGGAAGACTCGAGCATTTGGAGGACGTGCATAGGATGGAAGCTGCTAGAGACTTCTTTTCCTTCTTGCCTTCATATATTTATGCTTGCTTAGTCTTTCATTCATTTCTTTTACTTTATTATGTTTTGGGCTTATGTTTGGGAACCGATGTTTGTTTCCGGTTATCCCTATGGTCATGTAATGTTTCAGACATTTTTCCTTGTATGCTTTGATGACACGCCATAATTACGCGTGACATTCCATTTATCAAAATGGGGTGTTACAACAACTATATTCTCAGTGACCAGTTTTTCTACCAGAGGCCCCATTTGGGTTTTCCTTTTCTTTTGTCCTTGAGAAGATTGTTGTTATGATAGTTGAGGAGGCAGAGGTACCTTCAGCTTCTTTGTAGTGTCTCTTACCCAATTCAGCTTAGCTTGAATGTTTTTCATCATTTAGGCAACACCAGGCCCAGACTTCTTTTGGGCAAGAGACAGCATTTCTAACCATTCAGAGAGGCCCAGATCTCTGAGTTTAAAGTCACTGAAGACTTTGTAGTTGGTTAGTTGGTTTTCTCTGTAAAGGGTCATCACAACTCTTTTGTCTTTGTCAGTGTAACATGCATATTTGGTGATTTGACCAGGCTCAGCTCTTTGGTCCATAATTTTCTCATATTCCTTTTGAAGGTTGCTCCTTTTAACTTCAAGTTCTTTGAGCTTATTCAGCTGAGCTTCCTTTACAGTAGGGGAGAGTTTGTTCAAAGCTTCTTTGCTCTTGAGTTCAGCTGCTCTAATGTTTGCTAGCCTTTTGTGTTCCAAGATTTGAGTCTTTGCATGCTCTGGGGTAAGTGGTGGTTCATCAGCGCTCTTAAATTTTTTCAAGTCAGAGTGCTTGGCTGTGGATCCACCTTCTTCTTGGAGGGAGTGTAGAGTTGTTTCAGGTACCTCAATGGCAATTCCTTTACCCTTGTCCTGTGCTACCTCAGTGATGGGTTTGAAGGATATGATGGGTTTTGGTGTTGGGATCACTTTTGAGGTAGCTGGTTGTTTGAGTGATTGCTCCCCCTTAGGTGGAGCAGTGTCTGCATCTTCTTCAGAGGTGGAGTCTGCTGAATTCTCCCCCTCAGGCATACCGCTGGTAGAAGCTGTGCCTGATCCAGGTTTAAGGAACTTAACAAATTCTTGATGAACAAATAGGCAAATTTCTTTGAGTTTTGCCTGTAGTAGCTTCTGAAGAAGGTGCCTCGAAGGCTTAGATGCCTTGGCAATAGCAGCAACATTTGCTTTCACAGTTGTGGTGAGGACAGATGGTATGTATTGCTGAAGACTCTGGTTTAGAACTTCTGGGAGGTGAGTTTGCAAGGCATTTCCCAGCAGTTGCGGAAGCAGTGCAGTCATAGAGGATTCCACAGATGAAGTTAGTGAAGTCTCTAGGGTGGTGGTGAGTTCCTCAGCAGCATAGGTGAGTGTTTTTAATTCAGAGAGGATGACATCATTTGTGACTTTAGGCTTGGTTTTACTGATGTCTCCCCTCTTGACCCATAGATCCTCAGTGGCTAGTTCCTGAACATCTTTCATTCGAGGAACATGGACAGGCTTGAGGTTTTGTAAATGTTCTAAGTGTTGCATCGCCCCCAGTTCCATGACATTTGGCAAAGTGGGGAAGGGAACTGGGGTTGGTGTACAGAGCCTCTGGTCTAATAGCTGCTTGGCAGCTAGTTCTTAAACATTTGTCATTGATGGGAAGGAGATGGGTTTTAAGTCTGATGTGACTTGGTCATCATCAGCATCCATATCAGCATAGTCTGAAATGGTCAAGTCATCTTCAATAATGAAGACCTCATCCTCTGGCATGGATTCAATGTCTCACATGGCATCTAGATCAATGTGGGGGGCTTCAGCATTTTCATCACCAGCAATGGAATAGGCATCATCATTTTGCTGTTCTTCATGATGATTATGAGCCTATTATGACATTTGTTAGTAACCAGTGTGAAAAAAAATATGAAGTTATAGATTGCCATTCGCTTCCCCTAGGAAAGTTGGGTGTGATTATCCAGCCCCCCCCCCCTAAGGATTTCTCTTTGGGACTCTGTTAGGATGAAATATATATGGTGAAGGGTCGCCATTCGCTGCCCCTAGGATAGCTGGGTGTGATTATCCAGCTCCCCCATAAGGATTACTCCTTGGGACTCTTTTGATTTGTGAAAATTATGTGGTGAATAGTCGCTGTTCGCTACCCCTAGGATAGCTGGGTGTGATTATCCAGCTCCCCCTAAAGGATTGCTCCTTGGGACTCTTTTAATTGTGAGTTCATGGAAGTTAAAGGTCGCCATTTATCACTGCCCCTAGGAAGACTGAGGGTGATTATTCTGTCCCCCCAAAAGAATAAATTCTTTGGGACTCTTTTAGTTGTGACATATTTGAAGGTAATGGTCGCCTTTTATCGCTGCCCCTAGGAAGACTGAGGATGATTATTCAGTTCCCCCAAAAGAATAAATTCTTTGGGACTCTTTTCATATGAGGGGACCCAGAGACCACGTGAAGGGCAAAGACTCTGGGTCGGGACCTATAGCATGCTCAAGTTGTTATGGACAAGAGCACAGTCCAGAGGGTGAAGGATCATCGAGGTGCGTTATGAGCATAAATGAATCATATCCTTGTGTTAAGACAGAGTGTACAGATAATCCTAAGAGTTCTAGGTGCTGACACAGACACTCTATGGGTTGAGGTAAACCCTAAGACTTCATCACTCTCTCCTATAGAATGTTGATAGTGATTGTATGTGAACCTCCAAAAGAATAAAATGGCAAACTAATAACTGAGAGATATCAGCGTTGAGAAGGTTCTTAGTCGTCTCTGCTGACTGGGAGACGCTAGACTCAGGTTGTTTGTCAGCGCCAGGCTCTTCAACCACATCCTCCAGATAAGGGGATGGGTTCTTCTTGGTCTTCTTTGTCTTGGAAGGATTAAGAGAAGGGGTTTCAGAGGAAAGGGGGATGTCTTTTCTCTTCTTCTTCTTGTCCTTGGGCGCCTTGGGCTGAGAAGAGGACTGCACATAGGTCTTGGACAGATACTTTTCACTTGGTCTTTCAGCATTCACCTCATTGTGAGGGATCAAGGGCTCTCCATCAGCAATGAGTAACCCAGCAACCTGCATCATGTGCCTGTTGAGAGGCACTTCATCCTCCAAGGGTGTCTTCAGTGAGGCTGCAGTGATGTGATAAGGAGAAAATGAGAGAAGTTCATCATTCGTGTAGGTTTCACCAAGCATATCTTCTATGAGAAGAGAGAGATATCTTGTGTAGCAGATGGTGGCCAGTCGATTCTTTTTCCCTTTTTTCCAGCTTAGCAATGAGGTCAGAGTAAAGTATGTGAGCGATCCCTATATCTTGCCCCTAGATTAAGCTGTAAGCAATTGCTTGTTAGGCACCATTAAACTGATCATGTGACCCTTGGTTTCCTCCCAGAAATTTCACAATGTATAGAATCAGCGTCCTCCAGATGGGTGAAAAGTAATTCACTTTGATCAGTGATTTATTCTGGAAACCTTTGGTGGTGAAAGGTTTATCATTGTCGTCATGAGGACGAAGGGTAGCTAGAGCCTTCTTCACAGTGGCGCTGGCAGGCACAACGGACATTCCTTCATTGACTGGAAGTCCAATGACTTTGGCAAAGGTGTGAAGATCAAAGGTGAGAGGTTGTGGATCTGTGGAAAGGTTGAAGGTGATGTGTGAGGAGGTTTGATCAACTTCGGCGCTGCACTAGAACTCCTTCAAGTATTGGTGGTAGCATGTTGTAAAACCCGTAAAAATAAGGTCATAATTTAATTCTATTTTTCAATTATTTTGAAGTATTTTATAACGTTAAATATTATTATGTTTAACGGTTTAAGTTGAAACCGATATTAAATATTATATTTTAATATTTTGACGAGTAACAAGGACTACTAACGATCGCGATACCGACGGATGCCTAAGATTTTATATTTTATTATCGATCGTTTCGATAGTTAATATTTTCGATGATGTCGTTTTAATTACGTATCAAGTCGTTATATTATTATTTTTCGTGTGCGTTTAAACTTTTAAAAAGTATTTTTACGAAACCCGAGTCTCGTAAATATTTCAAAATTTACAATTTACATTTTCTACCCTTTTAAACTATTTTATTACATTTTGGACCAAAACTATTACAAATTGGCAAAAATTACCCTAACCCTACACTATATATATAAATTCAACTAGAAACTTTCCATTTAAAAATCAATAAAAGAAAATTCACCATTTTCTCCTTCCTTTTCTTTTTAGGCCGTACACCACCACACACCATAACCATCAAAAATTTTAATTTTAACTTTGAATCTTCCAAAACTAAAACAAGACACATCTTAGTTTTGATCTTGTGATCACATTGGTATGATTTTCTTCAACATGCATTAACATTTTTTTTCAAAATTTATTTTCTTGATGAACTATACTTGTTTGATCCATTTTGAAGCAATAAATAGGTGTTAATATTATTATATTACATAGTGGTGTGTTTGCATGTTTGAGTTTTTGAGTTTGATTTATTAGATTTATACATACAAGTGATTTAGGAGTGTTAGGATGAGTTTATGGTGATATTAGAATGTTAGAATGATGATAAAAATGATTGGTTATGATCAAAAACTTGATTTTGTAAGAGATTTTGAAAGGTAATTTTGGGCAGTAGGTTTGAGGCTATTTTCGGGGGTCTTAAGTCTGAAAATAGATTAATATTATGGGATTATGTTGTAGAGAATTTTGTTAGCTTCGATTTGGTATAAGGTAGGCCTTCCAACTCCAAACGAGGTGGAAGATACACTAGTTTGATTTTCGTGTACCGGGAGACGAGTGTTGACACAATCCGAAAATTGTTGTCAACATTTGGATCGAATCTTAGGGACTATAAAATGAGTTTCAAAATGATTCAAGGGCTGTTCTCAGGCTCCAAGTTTATCATTTTGAGTCTATTTTTAGAATCAAGTGTCGGTTTTACAAATGGAGATGTTTAGAATGGTCAAAATGGTTTCGTAAGTCAAGGTCGCTAAACTGTCCGGATTTTGTGATTCAAAGATGAGTCGGGCAGGGAACTTTAGAAGTAAAATATTTTGATGGGCTCTTGGGAGGACTTTATACATATAGTAAGTAAGTTCTCTGAGTAGTATCATAAAAATTTGATATGTTTAAGTATGGGAAAACGGCTTGGACATTCGGTATGTTCCGGCAGATTTTTATTAAAGGCATAGAATAATAAAATGAATATATAGGAGAGTGTAATAGTATCACTTGTATCGTTTTCTCTCGAGTTTGTCGTGATTATATGAGTCGAGTTTTATATTCTTATGTATGGTTTATTTCTCGAGTCTATTATTAATGAACGCACCTCATTTGATAGGTTGCGGTTCTCGTGTTTGAAAGGCATCATCTATCGTCGGCGATCGTCTCATTACCACTATTGGCTAAGGTGAGTCTATAGCCTCGCTTTATACTAGTTATTAAATGATTTTAAACCCGCGAGGGGGAATACATGTTTTTATAAACTTAGAACACAAGTCTTTTATGGTGTGCTTGTCCCTCTATGAATGGACCGTGGTTGCCTTTAAATTGCATTAAGTGATTGCCATTGTTAAAGCCAAAATTATGGACCGTTAATTAACCTATGATGGGTTAACCGCTAGTACAATTAATAGATCTATGGGGGAAGCCGCCCCGGTTTAGTTTGTGTGGACTTGTCACAGAAGCTTAGGCCCGACCTCCACACTGTTTGGACATATTGTATTGAGAAGTCAGGTATACGGCAATGTACCAATAATCTGGAGGTAACCGAAAATTAATAAATCTCCTGTCTTATTAGACCTCTAAAAGGAGTGTTTAAGGGCTCGGTTCCATGAGCTTATTGCAATTTATGCTATATACAATTATCATTGTTGATGCAAATTATTATTTGATGCTTATAAGCATGCCACAAACTTATAATCTTTGCTTGTGTTCAAATTGATTACATAAACCTATAGATTCACTCGGCATTTTTGCTGATTGTTTTACTCACATGTATTTCAGGTAATCACGAAGTGGAAGCTTGGAGGTCACGGGATTGAAGTTGTGCACTGCTTTTGTTGTTCAAACTCTTTGATTTATTTATCGTTCCATTTTTTTAAAACAAACTAATATATTGTCTTAACTTATCTTTTGGTAACGAGTGCTTGGGACTACGCTACTCTGATAAATGTTTTAGGAACGGTAAATTTGAAACGTCTCTTTTCGAGTCGTTCTTTATAAATTATGTGTTATTGTATCATTGTTTAGCACCCAAAGATGTATTCCGCTGCGTATAACTTTGGGGGTGTTAAAGATTGGTATCAGAGCCATGAGTTATAGAGAACTAGGTCTTTATTTTAAAAACCTAAACTATAACTGTCAGTTTTTATTTTCAAAGAGTCATGTGCACCGGACTTCGCATGACTTCAGGTTCAAGCTACTTCTGGGATTACCACTTTAGTATGCGTTATTACGTATACCTTATTGGCAAGTATTTATAAATAAATACTATGATCCACTTATGGATATATATTTATATCTAGGATCCCTTTATCGATATATATTTATGTCGTTAAACTTTTCGATAAAAGTTTATCATTTATTAATGATTAACTTAAATAAATACAATGAATTTTCAAGATCTTTCTGTATTTATTTTGAAGTATTTAAATTGCTTTTATTGCAAAATTTTATATTATGACCTTACATACCTTCATCTGCGTGTGTTATGTTCATTGTTTAACCCTTTGAGATATCTATATAGATATCCAAATCGTCTTCCGGCTGTTTGTGCTTGGACGTCCTGAAACGTAGTCTCTAGACCATTGTGTAGCTCAATGTGTCCTTGGAAAAGACTAACCGCTATTGTGTGAGTCACACATTTTGAAACATTTCTTAAGAACGTGTTGAGTAATATCATGGTTTTTCATAATATTTGTTGATTTTTATCACCGTTTTACACGGCATGTGAAGATTTAATCCATTGACATTTATATGTACGACTCCGAAGTGTATTGTTCGCTTATATCTCGGTAACGTCATCGTTATTTTATAAATCATCGTCTAGATTATGGCGCTAGATTGGGATACGATTTTACTTCTATAAAATTGTATCATTTGTTTTTCATTAACCTTCTTGCTCCCGGAACGCAACTCGTTAATGTTCCATTCTTTTCTTGTTATGTTTTGTGTTTTTGGAGAATCGTGGCATCAAGGAGATTTGCCTACTTTGCACCTTGAAACTTAAATTATGAAAGTCATTCATCGTTTTGCTTCCTAATTTCGTTATTGGATACCTTGAAGCATTTCCTGTCATTCATTATGCCATATTTTTATCTGATGCTCATTATGAGATTTATTTTTCGTTGTTGTAAAATACACAAGACATGTGTGTATATATATTTTTGAGCCGTTAGGAAGTGTCGAAAAATACATTTAATGAAGAAACTGCATGGGGCAGTATGAACAGGTCACAACTTAAAAGTAAAACCTGCGTTTTTATAAAATAGTCAAACCTGCACAGAATTTGCAGGGGTATTTTAGTCTTTTTATATTGGGTTTCACGTCTCGAGTAAAACTAGAAAGTCGTATGAAACGTTGTTTTGCATCAAAATGCTTTAGACTCCGAGTCTTGGAGAAGTCGTTTATCGGGTCAATTAATCGGCTCATATTTAAATGTTAAATCTGATAGAAAAATTCAGAACATGGGTTTTAAACGTTTCTAAGCAGTTTTGATTTCATTTGAGATCGTAAAATTTTAACAAATATTATTTTACAACTAACGAATACTAGTTGCATGTGAAAATGTTTAAAAATAGAAACATTACAGGATTAGCAGTTACCGGATTAATGGTGTAATTTGAAAACGAATAATATATTTTCTTAAAAGCATGTTAATATCGTGTAGCTTACGATGAGTACACATGTGGATTGTTTTATTCTTTTTATATATATGACTCCTTTGTCATTCGATATTATTTTCTTCTAACCTTCCACTGATTTGGGTTGAGTTTTGAAGTTTTGTCTTCACATTCTTCTTCGACATTCTCATCACTTGTCTCATGGCGTTTCCGTCTAAACCTTAGAACCTTTTAAAACCTTAACAACTTGTAACAATTTCATTGGTTGTTTTATGAGCTACTATTTGCCAATTTTTGCAAACCTTTGGCTACTTTATACGTTGTCATAATGTCACCTTATAAATAAATCTGATATTGTTTTATGATTATTTTCACCAATTGTTTTTACTTTGGTCTTATAAAATACTTTTCGTAACATTAAAAGTTGCTTATTGAGTATTTCACAAATTACTTGTATCCTATAAATTTATAAAATATTTTTAAATTCCATTTACAAATGGCATTGTTTATATATAAATATAAGAAACGTAATACTTTTCGACGAAACTGAGCACTGCATTGCTATTCCTAAATTATACATGGCCTGATCACCTATGTCTAATTTAGAAGGAGCCATGCTAGGTTGAATAGTAGTCACCTTAAAAATCTTAATAATAAACAACTTTTTACTTGTATTTATGATAAAGATAAATAAAATGAAATAAAGTGAAAAAGAAGTTTTGAGAACCTTTATAATTTATGCAAGTGGCGCAATTTCTATGCATCCGCATACGTTTTCTTACATTTTCTTAAACAAATTACGCGCTTACGAATACGTTTTTACTCGACGATCGTTTTTCCACTTGTTACTTCATTTTGTCTTATAACTGATTTCTTTTGACCGTTCGTTTAATTACTGACTGTTGATAAAAGACTTGAAAGTCTCGATGTTGTATCTTTCCTTCTTGACCAATGTTCTTTATGTGATTTTATAGATCTTTGGAATGTCTCCGCACGTGAATAACGATTTATCACTATAGGAATTTCTGTATATCCGGGATGACGTCCGTCACTCTCATTTGTCTCGAAATCTACTTTTGTGAACCGTGCTTTGACTTCTCTCGTTAAACTCTAACATTGTTCATTTGATTTGTTTTAATTACAAGTGATTATTAGGAATTTTCTTTTATTAAAATTTTTGTATGGATCTTATTTCCCATCATGTATCGACCACCGCTAAGTTAACGAACTGATATTGGTGAACTATCGACCGCACTAACAAAATTGACAACTTGTTTAATCTATTATTTCTTATCGTCTTACCATCAACGCCTTTATTTTATTATTCTCTTTATGAATTCATACGACATTTGCTTCGTCCCTTTTTATACCACTAATTTCGTACTAATTGTTGATCATTATTCCCATTCGTATTCGTTTGTTATCTTGTCACATTTTGAAACTCGAATATATCTCATATTTATTTTAAAATAATAAACACCTTTATGTATTTCTACAACGTATTATAAAATTTTATGGAACTTTTATACATTTTTCCAATGATTTTCAATTATCGAAATAACCATCACAAGTAAATGGTCAAATTTATACATCATATTCTGTATAACTAAAACTAATGTTTAAAATAAAATTATGTTCTACCTTTTGAACTAATTGACTTATCATACTTAACTTTAAATGTAATGAAATTATCGGTTTAATTTATATTCCTAATAATGATTTAATTTGGAAATTATATCTTCTAATTGTAACCATCAATATGAGTTTAATTAATAAATCCATGTCTTTCTTTCAAAGTTTCTTAAGACAACCAAAATAAATTATGAAGCTATTTAACTCCTATTTTGATATATCATCCTTATCAAGAAAGTACCTCGACTGAGTTTTAAGGTAATACCAAATCCGGGACGGATAATTGTGAAAAATGTTACTTTAATGTTAATATTTAATTCTTTCTTCGCTCTCATTTTTCTAGTATTGCGAATTATTATGTTTTACGGTTACGTGAGTCGAGATCCCTCGTCGAGCGTCAACCTTAAATCATTTTACTACATCTTGTCCGTTTATGCGTTTATTGAATTCATTTTTATTTCGTTATGTTCCTCGTATTGAAGATCACTATTTTATTCTGATTTTAAAATGAATCTCGGGAAGCAGTGTATAAGAAGAAACGATAAGTGTCACCAGGATTTATGCGTGTACTTGTGGAATGATTGAGGACCGAATCTCTTAATGAATGGAGTTAATAAATTCGCTACGACCTCGAGGAGTATGTTGAAGCCGACATCGAAAGTGGAAAGACTCTTGAGATCAATTGGTTATTATCAAGGGTTCGTTGAAGGTTTTCTCGATGATTAACGGTGGAGATCTATAATCGATGTTTATGTTCGACTTTTTTTTTCTTTTTATGTACTTATGTGGTGTGTGATCTAGTCAAATGATCGTAAGTTGTGAGAACTTGAGACGGCATCATCCGATGACGTCCGATCATGTAGAACACATATTATGTAATATCTTTTTTACTTTCAACGACGATGTTTATTGAGACTTTAATGCGCGTTGGCGAAAGTGAGATGGTGTCTTTGTATTATCTTTTAAGTAGGGGCCCGCGTGTGAGCACCATCCGATGACGAAATTTTTTTTCTTGTTAGTCCTTTTTGATGTGTGTCCATGGCTATCCGGCCAGTGGCTGTCCTTTAATTTGCAACATTCCTTTTTAACTGGACTTACCCGAAAATCCTGTCATTTATTCGCGTCATCGAATGAGCTTTGTGTGATTCATAAAATTTTCATGTGTCGAGCTTGACGGGTGACTGATGGATAAGGATTTATTTATTCCTTTTTGGTGAGATACAACTTGACGACAAGTTGCGTTTTGTAAAAGAACCAGTGGAGATCGTGGATCGAGATACACGTGGGAACGTGGGGACTTCTTATTAAGGAATGCCCTCATCCTTCCGGGTAGTGAACAACTCGAGTATGAGGAGAGTTGAGCGCCAGGACGTCGCTCCCTTAAGGTGGTGAGGATGTAAAACCCGTAAAAATAAGGTCATAATTTAATTCTATTTTTCAATTATTTTGAAGTATTTTATAACGTTAAATATTATTATGTTTAACGGTTTAATTTGAAACCGATATTAAATATTATATTTTAATATTTTGACGAGTAACAAGGACTACTAATGATCGCGATACCTACGGATGCCTAAAATTTTATATTTTATTATCGATCGTTTCGATATATAATATTTTCGACGATATCGTTTTAATTACGTATCGAGTCGTTATATTATTATTTTTCGTGTGCGTTTAAACTTTTAAAAAGTATTTTTACGAAACCCGAGTCTCGTAAATATTTCAAAATTTACAATTTACATTTTCTACCCTTTTAAACTATTTTATTACATTTTGGACCAAAACTATTACAAATTGGCAAAAAGTACCCTAACCCCGCACTATATATATAAATTCCACTAGCAACTTTCCATTTAAAAATCAATAAAAGAAAATTCACCATTTTCTCCTTCCTTTTCTTTTTAGGCCGTACACCACCACACACCATAACCATCAAGAATTTAGATTTTAACTTTGAATCTTCCAAAACTAAAACAAGACCCATCTTAGTTTTGATCTTGTGATCACATTGATAAAATTTTCTTCAACATGCATTAACATTTTTTTTCAAAATTTATTTTCTTGATGAACTATACTTGTTTGATCCATTTTGAAGGAATAAATAGGTGTTAATATTATTATATTACATAGTGGTGTGTTTGCATGTTTGAGTTTTCGAGTTTGATTTATTAGATTTATACATACAAGTGATTTAGGAGTGTTAGGATGGGTTTATGGTGATATTAGAATGTTAGAATGATGATAAAAATGATTGGTTTTGATCAAAAACTTGATTTTGTAAGAGATTTTGAAAGGTAATTTTGGGCAGTAGGTTTGAGGCCATTTTCGGGGGTCTTAATAATTCGTTTTTTAGTGTAGTTGTCTCTCGGTCTTATCGAATTGATTTCACGTTTCCTTGTAAAGACTTAATTGTTTTTGGTTAAAGAAGCAATTTTGGTATTATTAACTACTTGGCACAAAAAGCATGTAAAAATGTAAAAATATACTATATTACCTACGTATACGTACTAACTAAAACACATTGAAAATACCACATTTAAATGCACCAAATACAAAAATACAAAATGTAAAATATAAATGCACGTAAAACGAGGAAAATCTGAATATAATATTCTTAAAATCTAAATGGCAATATAAAGCATATAATGGTCCGACTAAATAGCAATTCTACTAATACATTTCTATTGAATTAACTAAATCAACGAGTGATAAACTCGGACCCAATATCTTGTGAAGCCCAACAACACTTATTAAACACTAAAGTAACGTTACAAATGGGCTTCTACAGTAATGTTACTTTATGAAATTGAAAACCAACGAAGCAACGATCTACTATCAGGAATTACACTAACTGTTTAATACTTGAGTTCATTTTACAAAATGAAGACATCAAGAGATAGACTCTCTTTACTAGCACTTCTAAATCTCTATTTTATATGTATTAAAAACTAATTGGCAGCTCGTTAATTTCCTAACAAATAACTAATATTACCAAATCCCCTACAACCAAAACAATTACCGAGCCTAACTCCAGTTCTACTCCATTAAATTTAAAAGCTATGTTACAAAACTCAGTTAAGCATCTTGAAGCTAATATTTAAGCCAACCAGTTAAGCTTTGTATCTAATAGATCAACAACAGATTAAAACTATGAGCTAAAGATCATATCAAAAGCGAGGCGACATCTAAAACATCCTAACTATCCTATAAATTTTCTGCAAATCCTCGACTGAGCTTGATACTATTTTGAACTATTAACTTCCTGTTTGACTCGTTGAGTGCATACGCCTAAGACCTATGTAAAACATAACAGACCCTACTCTTACTATCTCCAAATCAAGCTAATACAACTAATGATCCATAAAGTCCTGCAACTAATGCACCTAAAACCTATAGTGCCAAACACTCATTAATAGATTTTGAACACAAATTTATAAGTTGCAACTGAAAATGAAAGACTATAAGATCAAACTGATTATCAGCTGTTTCACATAAGCAGAATCAACTAGTTTACACTAAAATTACACTACGATTACATACTATCAAATTACACTAAAGATTTCAGTATATTAAAAACGTGCTTAACCAATTCATCCGAAGTAAGACCGCTGAGTCGAAGCTCGGCGCTGAGCCGGCTTAGCTATTACCAACTAACCTTTCTGATTATTGAACCGAACTACCACCTAAACGAAATCGACAAGGCGTCTAGCAAAATCTCTGAGCTTCTACTGCTTCCTGGCAAATCCAACAGTACTTTTGAACGAAATCCTGCGTCTTCCAAGCCAGACCACTGATGTCGAAGCTATGCTGCGATTGCTAACAAGAACTGAATAGAACTAAAACCTCCACTTATCTGCTACTTGCTGAAAATTCAGAACCAAACACTCTTTTGCTGAACTAAAACTTGAACCTCTGCACCTCTACGTATATGTACTATTCTCGACTTCCTGACCTAGTCCTTTGATGTGAGAACTAGCTGCTAGTCACTGAATTGATCTTCAAACTACGAAAGCAAGACTTCTGAGCATTCTATGACAGCAACCAAATATCATCTACTTCTTCAACTAAACTTCTTCCAAACAGAACACTTGAATACGTTTGATCAAAATACTAATTGCTAATCTAACTTCACTTCTGTCTTCACAGATAAGCTAAATCCAAATCAGCCTTTTGAAGTTGAAACCATTCTACCATTAACAATCTCGAAACGAAAACGATCAAACCCCGAAACCAAATCTCCAATCCAGCTTCAAGAGAGCTGCTGAATTCTCAGTGCAAGCTACTGAAATTGTATCAAAAACCTCATTTAAGCTGGTAACAAGCTTAAACACCAACTGCTATTGAAAGATCAAGTAAAATGAATTCCTTTTCACAGTAAAAATTCACGAATTGAATTGAATAAAACTGAAACTCAAACATCTTCCAAAAAACTTCATCATATCATCATCAAAACGTATCAATTATGAACAGTAACACGAAATGGAACAGTATGCAGAAAGGATAAAGCAAGAACAGAGTTTAAAAGGAATTGAATGAATTTTATTGAAGTGATGGTAAAAAGTTGTTACAACTACTTTGTAACTAATCCTAACCGTCTAGTGTATGTGTGTCAAACACACACTAGAGGTATAAAATGTGGGAGGAAAACTCAAAACTAATAACTATGTGAAAAATCACACATTAACTAACTAACTAAAATGAGGAGTAAAGCTGGGTTTATATAGACGTCTGGTCAAGTGTGGTGACGTGGAAGACCCAGTAACGTTTTGCCACGTGGAAGAAACGGTTAGGGTTCTTACGGATTGGGCATTTGGGGAATTTCTTCATTGTGATTTTTGGAACAATTAAATATATACTTGGAAGCGCCTTGAAATCTTGATCAATATTGCAGTTTACTTCATCTCTAAAATCTTAAAATGATGGAGTTGGTGACGTGTTCGTTTCTAAGTGGCTTAATCTTTTAGACACAGATCATTATCTTCAAAAGGAAATGTGATTGGCTGTTTATTGTTGGATCCATGTGAAGGGAAATTGCATATTATTGGTCCATTTGGCTGATTATAATAAGAAGTTCCCAAACTTGGCAGCTTTGATCCCTGAAATATTCAAACTTTGGCATATTGTGTTTAATAAGTATTTCACTTTGAAAACTTTGGTCTTTTGCCATTATCAGCCCTTGATCTTTATAAAGCAGCAACTTAAGTCCCTCATCTTCATTATTATAGCAAAAGTAATCCTTGGAGCTTCATCGAATATCAACATTGGCCCTTGATCTTCACATATCTTGTATCTTTGGTCATCATTGGCTTCTTTTGTCATTTTCTTCGTCTTTTTGCCAAATAAATCCTCGAAAACGTGTGTTTGTTCCAAATGCATCTTTTTACCTGAAAACACATGAAACACATATACCCACGTAATTCTGATATTTTTAGTTAAATATAATGTATTTGACTGTGTTTTGAGTGGTTTTTGGATCATTATTGATGAGTGTTTTCACACTTATTAACTTCCCTCCACTTGACCATTGCCATGACCTCATGCAATGCAGCATTTTAAAGCTATAGAGTGCACTTTTCTCATAATTAATCCACCTTGGCCATTTTATGATTTAATAAACTAAACTATACTACATGATGAATGATTTTGGATATTTACAATGCCATGCAAAGAAAACAATTCTATTTATATATTTTTGATTTTTTCATAAATGGGTTTGATGGAAATAACTCATAAAGAATCAATGACTTGAATTAGGGCTTTTGTACCATGGACACTTATCACCCTCAAGTTTCACTTTCCCCATACCAAGCTTAAAAATGGGATCATTGTATTCACAAGTAAAAAGTGCATCAACTTATTCATGACAATTAAATGTGGAACCGGTTTATTATTTGAGCAAATTGCTTGTGGGCAAATTTGTCATTATTTAAAGCGTGAAATATAAGAATTGTAAAATCCAAAAATAAGGAAGCACAGTTTTAATCCTAAGTAATCCTCTCATCCATTACTCGAAAAGCCGCTCACAATTAATATAAGTCCGTTTCAAGAATAATAAGTCATTTGCCTTATGTGTAAAATCCTCATGTCATGCATTAATAAGTAGCTACGCACTCACTAAGAAATGTAAAATAAAACTCACGCAATAATTTACATCCGCCGCCTTTTTGAGATTTGGATCTTCAACCCCGCAACCCGTCAAGGTAATATTGGATTGGAGCAACTATTAAATCCCCGCAACCCGTCAAGCCACTCATTTTTTTGTAAGCCGCTCTTATTTTTCTTTATTCCTCACAAAGAAAGTTGAAAAGAATAAAAGGAAAAACACCCGCTAAGTATTAAACATGACATAAGTCTAGTACACATAAAACGTTCTAACTTAGAATCTTAAGACGTACTTATATCAACCATGAATGATTAGACAAAAATGCATAAGAGATTACAAACCGATTAAAATTGTTCTTAATTATTTATTAACATATATATACATTCGAAGAAATTAGAGGCAAAGAAAGAGAAGGGTTTAGCCACAAGTAATTATCATGAAGTTTATCTAGCCCTTTTATACTTGCTTCAACTCTATCATTTCCCATTCTCCACAAATTTAAAATCTCAAATAATGAGATTGGTGGATGCTTAGCCTAATAGGCAAATGAAGGATTACATGGTTAAGGATACTAGCTAGAGAATGCTAAGAAGCAAACTCGGGTTGAGTCAAAATATCCATGGCGGGCCTAATATGTCAAAGAAGTCTAAATTTGTTAAACCATGTTTTTATTTTTTATTTTTTCTCTTTTATGTATTTGAATAAAAGAAGAAAAATATATACAATGCAAATGTGTTATGCAAATGTGTTATGCAAATGAAAAATGTTTAATGCAAAAATTATGAATGCATATTTTTGGTGGCCAAAGTAGATCAAAGATTTGAAAAATGTTTGAAAAATTAATTTTCCATGTTATCATGAAGTTAAGGCAATGGTCTAGGTAAGGTCACTTCGATAGAAGTCTCCCCTACACTTAAGATAAACATTGTCCTCAATGTTTAAGAGCATGGAAGTATAAAATTTCCCCTACACTTATGACATTGATTACTTTGCTTAACTCAAGCTAAGGAAGAGACAACTAAAGGGTATTCATTTTAAGCACAAATGTTGAATATCATGATAGCAAAAACTAATCGAAGTGAACCGGATACACGGGCCTCCTTCATAAGCTCCAAGCATGAAATGAGAGAGAGCAACCCTTGAAACAAACACCAAAAAGACGAAGAAAGGCACCCCTCAACTTCAACACTACTATAACATCCTCTTAATTAAACCTAACCTATTTATATCTACTCTACGTTTTCTAACCTAATTATTCAATGCTTGAATTTTTTTAACCCTAAGTCGCTAGCTCGACTCGGCCCCGAATTAGGTTGTCCTTGGGGAAACCATCTTGGAGAGTAAAAGAGTTACCCTCTTAGGAAAAACTCTCCATGATAAGGTAAAACAAGTTCTCAAGTATACCAAACCCCATAAATATCCACCAGGATCAAATACATAATTGCCCTCCCAAGAATAGCACATCCCAAAAGTGGACTTCTTAATCAATGGTGAGGTGGGTGAGGTTTCTTTGTTTATGATTCTTTCCCTTAAGTCTCCCATAAGATGATAAGGTGATATTCTAAAATTTCCCACAAGTTTTCCTTTTAATGCATCATGCGGATACTGAGTTGGCTCAACATTCTCTATACCAGGATCAAAAATCTTTTCCTTCATGGGAAAATAACAAGTGGTGGGAGCCTTTGAAGATTCTCCTTGATACTTCACATCATGAGAGAAAGGGTGTGGAGTAGTAAGTGTCATCACACTTGTAGAGGAAACCACCATTTCTTTCTTGTTTTTAAAAAACTCCTCATCAAAAACATCCTCATATGGTGACATAAAGAATCTCTCCATTTCAACATCCAAATGATACAAGTCACTATCATCTTGAAACTTCTCAAATATTGTTTCATCAAGTGAAGGCTCAAAGAGATTGTGTGAATTGGTTTGTAAGAAAGGTGGTGAAATAAGTGAAGAATTTTGGTTTTGAGGTGTTTCACAAGGTGTGTAAGAAGGAGTAATAAGTGAAGGTTCTTGAGAAGGTTGAGTGGGAACGGAATCTCCATAAAGCAATCTTTCTATTTCACGAATATCCTCATCCCAATTAGAAGAAGATGTGTCAACCACAAGATCATCTCTCTTAAGATAAGCCTCAATCTCCTCATTAATCAACTCATCTTCACTAAGCATTCTTTCAATCTTTAGAACATCCTCTTCCCAATTTGAACTAGAGTTATCAATCTCAATATCATCTCTCTTAAGATAAGCCTCAATCTCCTCATTAATCAACTCATCTTCACTAAGCATTCTTTCAATATTTAAAACCTCATCATTCTCATCAATGATAGAACCCTCCTCATCATGATAGTCATCATAGATTGGTATATCAAGGATTGGTGTTTCAAAAAGTATCTCCTCAAAACTCAAGGTAGTATGATCATCAAATAATGGAGGCTCAAAAATGGAGAACTCATCATCACTATATTCATCATAAATTGGTGTATCAAAAAGAGGTGGTTCATCATAACTAGAATCCTTATTTGCTTCCTCATTTGTGTTGAAAACATGATTAAAATATCCAAAATGAAATTGTTGGGGTTCATGAATATTCAATGCGGAAGTAATGGAGGCTATGGTCTCAACATAAGGAAGATCATATTCACCACTCTTACAAGCTTCATGAAAGTATTCATTACACACTTCATCAAGAATATCAACGTGATTCACCTCTTTATCAAGAATATCAACATGCTTAACCGTCTCGGGCTCGTTGGATTTCTTAGACAATTTTCCCATGTTAAACACAATCTTTTGATCTTCCACCCGCATAATAAGTTCCCCCTCCGCCACATCAATAAGAGTACGACCCGTCCTCAAAAAGGGTCTACCAACAATAAGAGGAACTCTCGGGTCCATATCATAATCAACCACTACAAAATCCGCGGGAAAGGTAAACTTATCAGCCCTACAAACACATCCTCCGCTATGCCTACCGGATAAGATATGGTACGGTTAGCTAACTCAAGTGTCATCCTAGTAGGTGTGAGCTCGGGAAGTGAAAGTCTTTTCCAAAGCGATAATGGCATGAGATTGATACTTGCCCCAAGCTCCGCTAGTGCCATGCAATTTTCAACCCCAAGAAAATTACAAGGGATCAAAAATCGCCCCGGATCTTCAAGTTTTGTAGGTAAGGTTTTGAGCAACACGGCGGAACAATTCTCATTAAGGGATGTGTTAGGCAAGTCCACCAATTTTTCCTTGTTGGAAAGGAGATCTTTGAACATCTTAGCAAATTTTGGCATATATGCAAGAGCTTCCACAAAAGAGATGTTTATGTTAAGTTGCTTGAACATCCTCAAAAAATTTGAGACTTGTATATCATCCTTGTTTTTCAATTTGTCCTTTCTCAATCTTGAAGGGTAAGGAATGTTTGGTTTTGGTGTAGGTGGAGTAGGTGTTGTAGTGGAAGATTTATCTTTGTTAGCTTCTTCATTGGGAGTTGTGGAAGGTAAATGAGAAGTGGGAATAGGTTGAGAAGGTATGTTTGATTGGATAGGAGCATTTGGAGGTGGTGAAGTAGATGTAGAAGGCTTGTCACATGTAGGAACAAAAGTGGGTTTAACAATAGGAGGTGTAGGAGGTGAAGGATCCTTTGTTGACTTTCCACTTCTTGTTGTAATAGCATTGACATTTGCCCTTGGGTTTGTTTGTGTGTTAGATGGTAAAGATCTTGTTGTCTTTGATTGAATGCCATCAAAAGCCTATTAGTTTGTTCCTCCGATATACGTTTCATTTGGTCATTCATTCTTTTCTTAGTTTCACGAATTCTCCTCTCAACATACTCATGAGTCTCTTGTAGCCCATATCCTTGATTTTGAAGTTGAGGGTAACCTTGATTTGGGAAGGGTGGTGGTGGTTGAAATCCTTGATTGGGTGGATGAAAATTATCTCCTTTATTTTGAAAGGTGTTGGGTGCTTTGTAATTGTTCCCTTGGTAAGCATAACACTCCCCTTGATAACCTTGAACTTTATCACAGTGTTGATAGGAATGGGGACCTCCACAAGTCTCACATGAAAGAGCAATAGCATTCACATCATTGGTGGAATTCTTGTTCAAAAAGAGTTCACAAAATTTCATGAGTGTGTTGGTCATAGTATCAAGCTTTTGAGAGATCATTTTTTCCATTTGAGGAGTAACACTCTCTTGCACCACATGGACTTTCTCATCAAATTATGTGTTAGCTTGCACCATCGATTTGTTCTCAATAATGTCCCAAGCTTCTTGAATGGATTTAGAGAAAATATTTCCACCCGCAGAAGAGTTGAGTGAATCTTGGTGGTGTGGTCTTAATCCATTATAGAAAGTGTTGATTTGGTGAACCTCATTGAATCCATGATTTGGACATTTCCTCAATAACTCCTTGAAATTTTCCCAAGCCTCACTAAATGTTTGATCATTCCTTTGTTGAAAACCAATAATTAGTTTTCTCAAAGCCGTAGTTCTTGATGGAGGAAAGAACTTGTTCAAAAACTTCTTCCTTAAATCCTCCCAAGTGAAGATGCTCATAGATGGTTTCCTATCATACCAATTTCTAGCAAGACCCTCTAAGGAAAATGGGAATATGATCAACTTAATGGCATCAGGAGGGACCCCATTATACTTAAGTGTATTGCAAAGTAACAAGAACCTCTTAATATGGTCGTGGGGGTCATCTATGGGTCTCCCTAAGAAGGGGCTAGAAGAAACCAAAGTGATCATATGTGTATTAAGCTCAAAAGTGTGTGCGTTTATTTCGGGTATAACGATGGCGTCGGCATTTCCCTCCACTTTCGATTGGAGAATCTCCATAATAGGACGTTGATCCATGGCTACAATAGCAGCGTCGAAAGCGCGATACTCGTGATCGGCTTGATGGACGGTTTTATTGTTTTCCTTTTTGGAGAACGAGATACACCAATCGGTATGTTTACACGTGTGCGAGTACACGTGTAAGTAAACTCGAGGAGTGAGAGATGAGCTCTCGGTAGACTTTTGAAGTAGAAGAGATTATCTCCCTCGAGGTGCAATATGAAATATCCACAAAAAAGTAATAATATACGTATGTACTACTTGGTTGCAAGACCCCCAATGAAGCCTTCCTTCTTAGAATACTCACTAGTGAACGGGGGGTTAGGTGGCGCGAAGCACTTAAGTACCTATTGACCCTTAGATGGCATTTTATAGCACATCGCCTTTCTATTCACTTTGTAGTTTGTATTCTTCGAATTATTGCTTATTGGAAGTATTTATCTATTCTTGCTTTATTGAGTTTGATCGATACGCGTGTCAAGGACCGGAATGCCCCTCAACACGGTGTATTGCCTTGGCAATACTTATGGAGAATATGTGTACTAGTTGTTCTTATACGTATACGTATTTACTTATAATAATATAGAGAAAATATTTTTGTATTTATTGGTGTTTTTTAAAGAAAATACTATATGTACATAAAAACCGAGGAAATCCAATAATATATATTTTTGGGTGTAATCTTTTAGGAAAAAGATTACTTTTTGTATTTTTTTATTTTTTTGGTTCAATTCTTTAGGAGAAGAATTGATTTTGTGGTTTTTGAATTTTTTATATTTTTATCTTTTTGATTTTTTAATGTTTTTGATTTATAATACGTAAAAAAAAAAAAAACGTTCACAAAGTGAACGGATCCCAAAATCCAATCGTCTCACTCGAAACCGTTAATCTTCACGAAAAGAACCGGCAGCGGCGCCATTTAATAATTCGTTTTTTAGTGTATTTGTTTCTCGGTCTTATCGAATTGATTTCACGTTTCCTTGTAAAGACTTAATTGTTTTTGGTTAAAGAAGCAATTTTGGTATTATTAACTACTTGGCACAAAAAGCATGTAAAAATGTAAAAATATACTATATTACCTACGTATACGTACTAACTAAAACACATTGCAAATACCACATTTAAATGCACCAAATACAAAAATACAAAATGTAAAATATAAATGCACGTAAAACGAGGAAAATCTGAATATAATATTCTTAAAATCTAAATGGAAATATAAATCATATAATGGTCCTACTAAATGACAATTCTACTAATGCATTTCTATTGAATTAACTAAATCAATGAGTGATAAACTCGGACCCAATATCTTGTGAAGCCCAACAACACTTATTAAACACTAAAGTAACGTTACTAATGGGCTTCTACAGTAATGTTACTTTATGAAATTGAAAACCAACGAAGCAACGATCTACTATCAGGAATTACACTAACTGTTTAATACTTGAGTTCATTTTACAAAATGAAGACATCAAGAGATAGACTCTCTTTACTAGCACTTCTAAATCTCTATTTTATATGTATTAAAAACTAATTGGCAGCTCGTTAATTTCCTAACAAATAACTAATATTACCAAATCCCCTACAACCAAAACAATTACCGAGCCTAACTCCAGTTCTACTCCATTAAATTTAAAAGCTATGTTACAAAACTCAGTTAAGCATCTTGAAGCTAATATTTAAGCCAACCAGTTAAGCTTTGTATCTAATAGATCAACAACATATTAAAACTATGAGCTAAAGATCATATCAAAAGCGAGGCGACATCTAAAACATCCTAACTATCCTATAAATTTTCTGCAAATCCTCGACTGAGCTTGATACTATTTTGAACTATTAACTTCCTGTTTGACTCGTTGAGTGCATACGCCTAAGACCTATGTAAAACATAACAGACCCTATTCTTACTATCTCCAAATCAAGCTAATACAACTAATGATCCATAAAGTCCTGCAACTAATGCACCTAAAACCTATAGTGCCAAACACTCATTAACAGATTTTGAACACAAATTTATAAGCTGCAACTGAAAATGAAAGACTACAAGATCAAACTCATTATCAGCTATTTCACATAAGCATAATCAACTAGTTTACACTAAAATTACACTATGATTACATACTATCAGATTACACAAAAGATTTCAGTATATTAAAAACGTGCTTAACCAATTCATCCGAAGTAAGACCGTTGAGTCGAAGCTCGGCGTTGAGCCAGCTTAGCTATTACCAAATAAACTTTCTGATTATTGAACCGAACTACCACCTAAACGAAATCGACAAGGCGTCTAGCAAAATCTCTGAGCTTCTACTGCTGCCTGGCAAATCCAACAGTACTTTTGAACGAAGTCCTACGTCTTCCAAGCCAGACCACTGATGTCGAAGCTATGCTGCGACTGCTAACAAGAACTGAATAGAACTAAAACCTCCACTTATCTGCTACTTGCTGAAAATTCAGAACCAAACACTCTTTTGCTGAACTAAAACTTGAACCTCTTCACCTCTACGTATATGTACTATTCTCGACTTCCCGACCTAGTCCTTTTATGTGAGAACTAGCTGCTAGTCACTGAATTGATCTTCAAACTACGAAAGCAAGACTTCTGAGCATTCTATGACAGCAACCAAATATCATCTACTTCTTCAACTAAACTTCTTCCAAACAGAACACTTGAATACGTTTGATCAAAATACTAATTGCTAATCTAACTTCACTTCTGTCTTCACAGATAAGCTAAATCCAAATCAGCCTTTTGAATTTGAAACCATTCTACCGTTAACAATCTCGCAACAAAAACGATCAAACCCCGAAACCAAATCTTCAATCCAGCTTCAAGAAAGCTGCTGAATTCTCAGTGCAAGCTACTGAAATTGTATCAAAAACCTCCTTTAAGCTGGTAACAAGCTTAAACACCAACTACTATTGAAAGATCAAGTAAACTGAATTCTTTTTCACAGTAAAAATTCACGAATTGAATTAAATAAAACTGAAACTCAAACATCTTCCAAAAAACTTCATCATATCATCATCAAAACATATCAATTATGAACAGTAACACGAAACGGAACAGTATGCAGAAAGGATAAAGCAAGAACAGAGTATAAAAGGAATTGAATGAATTTTATTGAAGTGATGGTAAAAAGTTGTTACAACTACTTTGTAACTAATCCTAACCGTCTAGTGTATGTGTGTCAAACACACACTAGAGGTATAAAATGTGGGAGGAAAACTCAAAACTAATAACTATGTGAAAAATCACACATTAACTAACTAACTAAAATGAGGAGTAAAGCTGGGTTTATATAGACGTCTGGTCAAGTGTGGTGACGTGGAAGACCCAGTAACGTTTTGCCACGTGGAAGAAACGGTTAGGGTTCTTACGGATTGGGCATTTGGGGAATTTCTTCATTGTGATTTTTGGAACAATTTAATATATACTTGGAAGCGCCTTGAAATCTTGATCAATATTGCAGTTTACTTCATCTCTAAAATCTTCAAATGATGGAGTTGGTGACGTGTTCGTTTCTAAGTGGCTTAATCTTTTAGACACAGATCATTATCTTCAAAAGGAAATGTGATTGGCTGTTTATTGTTGGATCCATGTGAAAGGAAATTGCATATTATTGGTCCATTTGACTGATTATAATAAGAAGTTCCCAAACATGGCAGCTTTGATCCCTGAAATATTCAAACTTTGGCATATTGTGTTTAATTAGTATTTCACTTTGAAAACTTTGGTCTTTTGCCATTATCAACCCTTGATCTTTATAAAGCAGAAACTTAAGTCCCTCATCTTCATTATTATAGCAAAAGTAATCCTTGGAGCTTCATCGAATATCAACATTGGCCCTTGATCTTCACATATCTTGTATCTTTGGTCATCATTGGCTTCTTTTGTCATTTTCTTCGTCTTTTTGCCAAATAAATCCTCGAAAACGTGTGTTTGTTCCAAATGCATCTTTTTACCTTAAAACACATGAAACACATATACCTACGTAATTCTGATATTTTTAGTTAAATATAATGTATTTGACTATGTTTTGAGTGGTTTTTGGATCATTATTGATGAGTGTTTTCACACTTATTAACTCCCCTCCACTTGACCATTGCCATGACCTCATGCAATGCAGCATTTTAAAGCTATAGAGTGCACTTTTCTCATAATTAATCCACCTTGGCCATTTTATTATTTAATAAACTAAACTATACTACATGATGAATGATTTTGGATATTTACAATGCCATGCAAAGAAAACAATTCTATTTATATATTTTTGATTTTTTTCATAAATGGGTTTGATGGAAATAACTCATAAAGAATCAATGACTTGAATTAGGGCTTTTGTACCATGGACACTTATCACCCTCAAGTTTCACTTTCCCCATACCAAGCTTAAAAATGGGATCATTGTATTCACAAGTAAAAAGTGCATCAACTTATTCATGACAATTAAATGTGGAACCGGTTTATTATTTGAGCAAATTGCTTGTGGGCAAATTTGTCATTATTTAAAGCGTGAAATATAAGAATTGTAAAATCCAAAAATAAGGAAGCACGGTTTTAATCCTTAGTAATCCTCTCATCCATTACTCGAAAAGCCGCTCACAATTAATATAAGTCCGTTTCAAGAATAATAAGTCATTTGCCTTATGTGTAAAATCCTCATGTCATGCATTAATAAGTAGTTACGCACTCGCTAAGAAATGTAAAATAAAACTCACGCAATAATTTACATCCGCCGCCTTTTTGAGATTTGGATCTTCAACCCCACAACCCGTCAAGGTAATATTGGATTGGAGCAACTATTAAATCCCCGCAACCCGTCAAGCCACTCATTTTTTTGTAAGCCGCTCTTATTTTTCTTTATTCCTCACAAAGAAAGTTGAAAAGAATAAAAGGAAAAACACCCGCTAAGTATTAAACATGACATAAGTCTAGTACACATAAAACGTTCTAACTTAGAATCTTAAGACGTACTTATATCAACCATGAATGATTAGACAAAAATGCATAAGAGATTACAAACCGATTAAAATCGTTCTTAATTATTTATTAACATATATATACATTCGAAGAAATTAGAGGCAAAGAAAGAGAAGGGTTTAGCCACAAGTAATTATCATGAAGTTTATCTAGCCCTTTTATACTTGCTTCAACTCTATCATTTCCCATTCTCCACAAATTTAAAATCTCAAATAATGAGATTGGTGGATGCTTAGCCTAATAGGCAAATGAAGGATTACATGGTTAAGGATACTAGCTAGAGAATGCTAAGAAGCAAACTCGGGTTGAGTCAAAATATCCATGGCGGGCCTAATATGTCAAAGAAGTCTAAATTTGTTAAACCATGTTTTTATTTTTTATTTTTTCTCTTTTATGTATTTGAATAAAAGAAGAAAAATATATACAATGCAAATGTGTTATGCAAATGAAAAATGTTTAATGCAAAAATTATGAATGCATATTTTTGGTGGCCAAAGTAGATCAAATATTTGAAAAATGTTTGAAAAATTAATTTTCCATGTTATCATGAAGTTAAGGCAATGGTCTAGGTAAGGTCACTTCGATAGAAGTCTCCCCTACACTTAAGATAAACATTGTCCTCAATGTTTAAGAGCATGGAAGTATAAAATTTCCCCTACACTTATGACATTGATTACTTTGCTTAACTCAAGCTAAGGAAGAGACAACTAAAGGGTATTCATTTTAAGCACAAATGTTGAATATCATGATAGCAAAAACTAATCGAAGTGAACCGGATACACGGGCCTCCTTCATAAGCTCCAAGCATGAAATGAGAGAGAGCAACCCTTGAAACAAACACCAAAAAGACGAAGAAAGGCACCCCTCCACTTCAACTCTACTATAACATCCTCTTAATTAAACCTAACCTATTTATATTTACTCTACGTTTTCTAACCTAGTTATTCAATGCTTGAGTTTTTTTAACCCTAAGTCGCTAGCTCGACTCGGCCCCGAATTAGGTTGTCCTTGGGGAAACCATCTTGGAGAGTAAAAGAGTTACCCTCTTAGGAAAAACTCTCCTGATAAGGTAAAACAAGTTCTCAAGTATACCAAACCTCATAAATATCCACCAGGATCAAATACATAATTGCCCTCCCAAGAATAGCACATCCCAAAAGTGGAATTCTTAATCAATGGTGAGGTGGGTGAGGTTTCTTTGTTTATGATTCTTTCCCTTAAGTCTCCCATAAGATGATAAGGTGATATTCTAAAATTTCCCACAAGTTTTCCTTTTAATGCATCATGCGGATACTGAGTTAGCTCAACATTCTCTATACCAGGATCAAAAATCTTTTCCTTCATGGGAAAATAACAAGTGGTGGGAGCCTTTGAAGATTCTCCTTGATACTTCACATCATGAGAGAAAGGGTGTGGAGTAGTAAGTGTCATCACACTTGTAGAGGAAACCACCATTTCTTTCTTGTTTTTAAAAAACTCCTCATCAAAAACATCCTCATATGGTGACATAAAGAATCTCTCCATTTCAACATCCAAATGATACAAGTCACTATCATCTTGAAACTTCTCAAATATTGTTTCATCAAGTGAAGGCTCAAAGAGATTGTGTGAATTGGTTTGTAAGAAAGGTGGTGAAATAAGTGAAGAATTTTGGTTTTGAGGTGTTTCACAAGGTGTGTAAGAAGGAGTAATAAGTGAAGGTTCTTGAGAAGGTTGAGTGGGAACGGAATCTCCATAAAGCAATCTTTCTATTTCACGAATATCCTCATCCCAATTAGAAGAAGATGTATCAACCACAAGATCATCTCTCTTAAGATAAGCCTCAATCTCCTCATTAATCAACTCATCTTCACTAAGCATTCTTTCAATCTTTAGAACATCCTCTTCCTAATTTGAACTAGAGTTATCAATCTCAATATCATCTCTCTTAAGATAAGCCTCAATCTCCTCATTAATCAACTCATCTTCACTAAGCATTCTTTCAATATTTAAAACCTCATCATTCTCATCAATGATAGAACCCTCCTCATCATGATAGTCATCATAGATTGGTATATCAAGGATTGGTGTTTCAAAAAGTATCTCCTCAAAACTCAAGGTAGTATGATCATCAAATAATGGAGGCTCAAAAATGGAGAACTCATCATCACTATATTCATCATAAATTGGTGTATCAAAAAGAGGTGGTTCATCATAACTAGAATCCTCATTTGCTTCCTCATTTGTGTTGAAAACATGATTAAAATATCCAAAATGAAATTGTTGGGGTTCATGAATATTCAATGCGGAAGTAATGGAGGCTATGGTCTCAACATAAGGAAGATCATATTCACCACTCTTACAAGCTTCATGAAAGTATTCATTACACACTTCATCAAGAATATCAACGTGATTCACCTCTTTATCAAGAATATCAACATGCTTAACCGTCTCGGGCTCGTTGGATTTCTTAGACAATTTTCCCATGTTAAACACAATCTTTTGATCTTCCACCCGCATAATAAGTTCCCCCTCCGCCACATCAATAAGAGTACGACCCGTCCTCAAAAAGGGTCTACCAACAATAAGAGGAACTCTCGGGTCCATATCATAATCAACCACTACAAAATCCGCGGGAAAGGTAAACTTATCAACCCCTACAAACACATCCTCCGCTATGCCTACCGGATAAGCTATGGTACGGTTAGCTAACTCAAGTGTCATCCTAGTAGGTGTGAGCTCGGGAAGTGGAAGTCTTTTCCAAAGCGATAATGGCATTAGATTGATACTTGCCCCAAGATCCGCTAGTGCCATGCAATTTTCCACCCCGAGAAAATTACAAGGGATCAAAAATCGCCCCGGATCTTCAAGTTTTGTAGGTAAGGTTTTGAGCAACACGGCGGAACAATTCTCATTAAGGGATGTGTTAGGCAAGTCCACCAATTTTTCCTTGTTGGAAAGGAGATTTTTGAACATCTTAGCAAATTTTGGCATATATGCAAGAGCTTCCGCAAAGGAGATGTTTATGTTAAGTTGCTTGAACATCCTCAAAAAATTGAGACTTGTATATCATCCTTGTTTTTCAATTTGTCCTTTCTCAATCTTGAAGGGTAAGGAATGTTTGGTTTTGGTGTAGGTGGAGTAGGTGTTGTAGTGGAAGATTTGTCTTTGTTAGCTTCTTCATTGGGAGTTGTGGAAGGTAAATGAGAAGTGGGAATAGGTTGAGAAGGTATGTTTGATTGGATAGGAGCATTTGGAGGTGGTGAAGTAGATGTAGAAGGCTTGTCACATGTAGGAACAAAAGTGGGTTTAACAATAGGAGGTGTAGGAGGTGAAGGATCCTTTGTTGACTTTCCACTTCTTGTTGTAATAGCATTGACATTTGCCCTTGGGTTTGTTTGTGTGTTAGATGGTAAAGCTCTTGTTGTCTTTGATTGAATGCCATCAAAAGCCTATTAGTTTGTTCCTCCGATATACGTTTCATTTGGTCATTCATTCTTTTCTTAGTTTCACGAATTCTCTTCTCAACATACTCATGAGTCTCTTGTAGCCCATATCCTTGATTTTGAAGTTGAGGGTAACCTTGATTTGGGAAGGGTGGTGGTGGTTGAAATCCTTGATTGGGTGGATGAAAATTATCTCCTTGATTTTGAAAGGTGTTGGGTGCTTTGTAATTGTTCCCTTGGTAAGCATAACACTCCCCTTGATAACCTTGAACTTTATCACAGTGTTGATAGGAATGGGGACCTCCACAAGTCTCACATGAAAGAGCAATAGCATTCACATCATTGGTGGAATTCTTGTTCAAAAAGAGTTCACAAAATTTCATGAGTGTGTTGGTCATAGTATCAAGCTTTTGAGAGATCATTTTTTTCCATTTGAGGAGTAACACTCTCTTGCACCACATGGACTTTCTCATCAAATTATGTGTTAGCTTGCACCATCGATTTGTTCTCAATAATTTCCCAAGCTTCTTGAATGGATTTAGAGAAAATATTTCCACCCGCGGAAGAGTTGAGTGAATCTTGGTGGTGTGGTCTTAATCCATTATAGAAAGTGTTGATTTGGTGAACCTCATTGAATCCATGATTTGGACATTTCCTCAATAACTCCTTGAAATTTTCCCAAGCCTCACTAAATGTTTGATCATTCCTTTGTTGAAAACCAATAATTAATTTTCTCAAAGCCGTAGTTCTTGATGGAGGAAAGAACTTGTTCAAAAACTTCTTCCTTAAATCCTCCCAAGTGAAGATGCTCATAGATGGTTGCCTATCATACCAATTTCTAGCAAGACCCTCTAAGGAAAATGGGAATAGGATCAACTTAATGGCATCAGGAGGGACCCCATTATACTTAAGTGTATTGCAAAGTAACAAGAACCTCTTAATATGGTCGTGGGGGTCATCTATGGGTCTCCCTAAGAAGGGGCTAGAAGAAACCAAAGTGATCATATGTGTATTAAGCTCAAAAGTGTGTGCGTTTATTTCGGGTATAACGATGGCGTCGGCATTTCCCTCCACTTTCGATTCGAGAATCTCCATAATAGGACGTTGATCCATGGCTACAATAGCAGCGTCGAAAGCGCGATACTCGTGATCGGCTTGATGGACGGTTTTATTGTTTTCCTTTTTGGAGAACGAGATACACCAATCGGTATGTTTACACGTGTGCGAGTACACGTGTAAGTAAACTCGAGGAGTGAGAGATGAGCTCTCGGTCGACTTTTGAAGTAGAAGAGATTATCTCCCTCGAGGTGCAATATGAAATATCCACAAAAAAGTAATAATATACGTATGTACTACTTGGTTGCAAGACCCCCAATGAAGCCTTCCTTCTTAGAATACTCACTAGTGAACGAGGGGTTAGGTGGCGCGAAGCACTTAAGTACCTATTGACCCTTAGATGGCATTTTATAGCACATCGCCTTACTATTCATTTTGTAGTTTGTATTCTTCGAATTATTGCTTATTGGAAGTATTTATCTATTCTTGCTTTATTGAGTTTGATCGATACGCGTGTCAAGGACCGGAACGCCCCTCAACACGGTGTATTGCCTTGGCAATACTTATGGAGAATATGTGTACTAGTTGTTCTTATATGTATACGTATTTACTTATAATAATATAGAGAAAATATTTTTGTATTTATTGGTGTTTTTTAAAGAAAATACTATATGTACATAAAAACAGAGGAAATCCAATAATATATATTTTTGGGTGTAATCTTTTAGGAAAAAGATTACTTTTTGGATTTTTTTTATTTTTTTGGTTCAATTCTTTAGGAAAAGAATTGATTTTGTGGTTTTTGAATTTTTTATATTTTTATCTTTTTGATTTTTTAATGTTTTTGATTTATAATACGTAAAAAAAATAACGTTCACAAAGTGAACGGATCCCAAAATCCAATCGTCTCACTCGAAACCGTTAATCTTCACGAAAAGAACCGGCAGCGGCACCATTTAATAATTTGTTTTTTAGTATAGTTGTCTCTCGGTCTTATCGAATTGATTTCACGTTTCCTTGTAAAGACTTAATTGTTTTTGGTTAAAGAAGCAATTTTGGTATTATTAACTACTTGGCACAAAAAGCATGTAAAAATGTAAAAATATACTATATTACCTACGTATACGTACTAACTAAAACACATTGCAAATACCATATTTAAATGCACCAAATACAAAAATACAAAATGTAAAATATAAATGCACGTAAAACGAGGAAAATCTGAATATAATATTCTTAAAATCTAAATGGAAATATAAATCATATAATGGTCCTACTAAATGACAATTCTACTAATGCATTTCTATTGAATTAACTAAATCAACGAGTGATAAACTCGGACCCAATATCTTGTGAAGCCCAACAACACTTATTAAACACTAAAGTAACGTTACTAATGGGCTTCTACAGTAATGTTACTTTATGAAATTGAAAACCAACGAAGCAACGATCTACTATCAGGAATTACACTAACTGTTTAATACTTGAGTTCATTTTACAAAATGAAGACATCAAGAGATAGACTCTCTTTACTAGCACTTCTAAATCTCTATTTTATATGTATTAAAAACTATTTGGCAGCTCGTTAATTTCCTAACAAATAACTAATATTACCAAATCCCCTACAACCAAAACAATTACCGAGCCTAACTCCAGTTCTACTCCATTAAATTTAAAAGCTATGTTACAAAACTCAGTTAAGCATCTTGAAGCTAATATTTAAGCCAACCAGTTAAGCTTTGTATCTAATAGATCAACAACATATTAAAACTATGAGCTAAAGATCATATCAAAAGCGAGGCGACATCTAAAACATCCTAACTATCCTATAAATTTTCTGCAAATCCTCGACTGAGCTTGATACTATTTTGAACTATTAACTTCCTGTTTGACTCGTTGAGTGCATACGCCTAAGACCTATGTAAAACATAACAGACCCTACTCTTACTATCTCCAAATCAAGCTAATACAACTAATGATCCATAAAGTCCTGTAACTAATGCACCTAAAACCTATAGTGCCAAACACTCATTAACAGATTTTGAACACAAATTTATAAGCTGCAACTGAAAATGAAAGACTACAAGATCAAACTCATTATCAGCTATTTCACATAAGCATAATCAACTAGTTTACACTAAAATTACACTATGATTACATACTATCAGATTACACAAAAGATTTCAGTATATTAAAAACGTGCTTAACCAATTCATCCGAAGTAAGACCGTTGAGTCGAAGCTCGGCGCTGAGCCAGCTTAGCTATTACCAAATAAACTTTCTGATTATTGAACCGAACTACCACCTAAACGAAATCGACAAGGCGTCTAGCAAAATCTCTGAGCTTCTACTGCTGCCTGGCAAATCCAACAGTACTTTTGAACAAAATCCTACGTCTTCCAAGCCAGACCACTGATGTCGAAGCTATGCTGCGACTGCTAACAAGAACTGAATAGAACTAAAACCTCCACTTATCTGCTACTTGCTGAAAATTCAGAACCAAACACTCTTTTGCTGAACTAAAACTTGAACCTCTGCACCTCTACGTATATGTACTATTCTCGACTTCCCGACCTAGTCCTTTTATGTGAGAACTAGCTGCTAGTCACTGAATTGATCTTCAAACTACGAAAGCAAGACTTCTGAGCATTCTATGACAGCAACCAAATATCATCTACTTCTTCAACTAAACTTCTTCCAAACAGAACACTTGAATACGTTTGATCAAAATACTAATTGCTAATCTAACTTCACTTCTGTCTTCACAGATAAGCTAAATCCAAATCAGCCTTTTGAAGTTGAAACCATTCTACCGTTAACAATCTCGAAACAAAAACGATCAAACCCCGAAACCAAATCTTCAATCCAGCTTCAAGAAAGTTGCTGAATTCTCAGTGCAAGCTACTGAAATTGTATCAAAAACCTCCTTTAAGCTGGTAACGAGCTTAAACACCAACTGCTATTGAAAGATCAAGTAAAATGAATTCTTTTTCACAGTAAAAATTCACGAATTGAATTGAATAAAACTGAAACTCAAACATCTTCCAAAAAACTTCATCATATCATCATCAAAACATATCAATTATGAACAGTAACACGAAATGGAACAGTATGCAGAAAGGATAAAGCAAGAACAGAGTATAAAAGGAATTGAATGAATTTTATTGAAGTGATGGTAAAAAGTTGTTACAACTACTTTGTAACTAATCCTAACCGTCTAGTGTATGTGTGTCAAACACACACTAGAGGTATAAAATGTGGGAGGAAAACTCAAAACTAATAACTATGTGAAAAATCACACATTAACTAACTAACTAAAATGAGGAGTAAAGCTGGGTTTATATTGACGTCTGGTGGAGTGTGGTGACGTGGAAGACCCACTAACGTTTTGTCACGTGGAAGAAACGGTTAGGGTTCTTACGGATTGGGCATTTGGGGAATTTCTCCATTGTGATTTTTGGAACAATTAAATATATACTTGGAAGCGCCTTGAAATCTTGATCAATATTGCAGTTTACTTCATCTCTGAAATCTTCAAATGATGGAGTTGGTGACGTGTTTGTTTCTAAGTGGCTTAATCTTTTAGACACGTATCATTATCTTCAAAAGGAAATGTGATTGGCTGTTTATTGTTGGATCCATGTGAAGGGAAATTGCATATTATTGGTCCATTTGGCTGATTATAATTAGAAGTTCCCAAACTTGGCAGCTTTGATCCCTGAAATATTCAAACTTTGGCATATTGTGTTTAATAAGTATTTCACTTTGAAAACTTTGGTCTTTTGCCATTATCAGCCCTTGATCATTATAAAGCAGCAACTTAAGTCCCTCATCTTCATTATTATAGCAAAAGTAATCCTTAGAGCTTCATCGAATATCAACATTGGCCCTTGATCTTCACATATCTTGTATCTTTGGTCATTGTTGGCTTCTTTTGTCATTTTCTTCGTCTTTTTGCCAAATAAATCCTCGAAAACGCGTGTTTGTTCCAAAATGCATCATTTTACCTGAAAACACATGAAACACAAATACCCACGTAATTCTGATATTTTTCAGTTAAATATAATGTATTTGACTGTGTTTTGAGTGGTTTTTGGATCATTATTGATGAGTGTTTTCACATTTATCAGGTCTTAAGTCTGAAAATAGATTAATATTATGGGATTATGCCGTAGAGAATTTCGTTAGCTTCGATTTGATATAAGGTAGGCCTTCCAACTCCAAACGAGGTGGAAGATACACTAGTTTGATTTTCGTGTACCGGGAGACGAGTGTTGACACAATCCGAAAATTGTTGTCAATATTTGGATCGAATCTCGGGGACTATAAAATGAGTTTCAAAATGATTCAAGGGCTGTTCTCAGGCTCCAAGTTTAGAATTTTGAGTCTATTTTTAGAATCAAGTGTCGGTTTCACATATGGAGATGTTTAGAATGGTCAAAATGGTTTCGTAAGTCAAGGTCGCTAAACTGTCCGGATTTTGTGATTCAAAGATGAGTCAGGCAGGGAACTTTAGAAGTAAAATCTTTTGATGGGCTCTTGGGAGGACTTTTTACATATAGTAAGTAAGTTCTCTGAGTAGTATCATAAAAAGTTGATATGTTTAAGTATGGGAAAATGGCTTGGACATTCGGTATGTTCTGGCAGATTTTTATTAAAGGCATAGAATAATAAAATGAATATATAGGAGAGTGTAATAGTATCACTTGTATCGTTTTCTATCGACTTTGTCGTGATTATATGAGTCCAGTTTTATATTCTTATGTATGGTTTATTTCCCGAGTCTATTATTAATGAACGCACCTCATTTGATAGGTTGCGGTTCACGTGTTTGAAAGGCATCATCTATCGTCGGCGATCGTCTCATTACCACTATTGGCTAAGGTGAGTCTATAGCCTCGCTTTATACTAGTTATTAAATGATTTTAAACCCGCGAGGGGGAATACATGTTTTTATAAACTTAGAACACAAGTCTTTTATGGTGTGCTTGTCCCTCTATGAATGGACCATGGTTGCCTTTAAATTGCATTAAGTGATTGCCATTGTTAAAGCCTCAATTATGGACCGTTAATTAACCTATGATGGGTTAACCGCTAGTACAATTAATAGATCTATGGGGGAAGCCGCCTCGGTTTAGTTTGTGTGGACTTGTCACAGAAGCTTAGGCCCGACCTCCACGCTGTTTGGACATATTGTATTGAGAAGTCAGGTATACGGCAATGTACCAATAATCTGGAGGTAACCGACAATTAATAAATCTCCTGTCTTATTAGACCTCTAAAAGGAGTGTTTAAGGGCTCGGTTCCATGAGCTTATTGCAATTTATGCTATATACAATTATCATTGTTGATGCAAATTATTATTTGATGCTTATACACAAACTTATAATCTTTGCTTGTGTTCAAATTGATTACATAAACCTATAGATTCACTCGGCATTTTTGCTGATTGTTTTACTCACATGTATTTCAGATAATCACGAAGTGGAAGCTTGGAGGTCATGGGGATTAAAGTTGTGCACTGCTTTTGTTGTTCAAACTCTTTGATTTAGTTATCGTTCCATTTTTTTAAAACAAACTAATATGTTGTTTTAACTTATCTTTTGGTAACGAGTGATTGGGACTACGCTACTTTGATAAATGTTTTAGGAACGATAAATTTGAAACGTCTCTTTTCGAGTCGTTCTTTATAAATTATGTGTTATTGTATCATTGTTTAGCACCCAAAGATGTATTCCGTTGCGTATTAATTTGGGGGTGTTAAACATGTGGAAGGTACTATGGTAATGGCTTCAAAAATGGTGGAGTTCTTGAGGAAGGAGAACAATGGATGGTAGAGAGGGTTGTTATGTTCCAAAAGAGCTACACAGTTATTCAGGGCAATCTTTCCATCGGTTATCCCAAAATCTACGTTTGAGGCGGCCAAGACGGTGAATGATGTGTTTGTTGATGAAGACGCCATTGTTGAGAAGAAATGGAGGTTGTGAAGAAGATAAATAGTATGTGTGTGTGAAAGTAATGAGTAATGTGAAGTTTAAAAAATGAGTCAAGGGTTTTGATAAAAGGTTTAGCCATTTTTCAACTAAAGCATTTAATGAAAAAGTTTACCTTTTAAGAAAAGTAGGACCCCTTGACTCTTCATGTGATTTTTATGTCCCTTGGAAAGTGGTAAAGTTGTTGACAATAAAGGATAATCATTTGAATTAAATATGGGAATATATTAACTCCCATTGGAATGTAACTACCTCGTTACATTCAATTCCCTTTAATGCCCAAAGACAGAGATCATTTATCAGATTTGTTTACCAATATTGAGCATACCCAGATCAACAACCAACCTAGTAAAACTTGGCTCAACCAGAGGCTTGGAGAATATATCAGCGAGCTGGTATTTAGTGGGTATAAAATGAAGCTCAATGTCACCTTTTAAAATATGGTCTCTGATAAAGTGATACCTGATGTCAATATGCTTAGTTCTGGAATAAAGTAACGGATTATTGGAGATGGCTATCGCACTTGTGTTGTCACAGAATATGGGAACCTTTTCATAAGTGATCCCATAATCAGCCAGCTGACTTTTCATCCAGAGAACTTGAGCACAGCAACCAACGGCCGCTACGTATTCAGCTTCAGCTGATGACATGGCCACAGAGTTTTGTTTCTTGGCACTCTAGCATACTAACTTTCCTCCAAGGATTTGACAACTCCCAGAGGTGCTCTTTCTATCAAGACAGCACCCAGCGTAGTCAGAGTCTGAGTAGGCTTTGAGGTCGAAGCCTGATCCATTTGGATACTAGAGACCCAGTGTGGGAGATCCTTTTAAGTACCTGAAAATTCTTTTGATAGCTACAAGGTGGGATTTCTTGGGGTTAGCTTGGTACCTAGCACAGAGACATGTGGCAAATTGTATGTCTGGTCTGCTTGTTGTGAATGCCTCTATATAAGGTCTCATTAACAGAGACCCCTGAGTCATCAGCTCCCAAGTTGTCGGGAGGAAGCATGGGGCATTTCACTGATGCACAATCAGACAGATCATACTTGATGAGCAAATCCTTAACATATTTTTCTTGACAAATGAAAATTCCTTTTGAATTTTGTTTAATTTGAAAACCCAAGAAAAAAGTTAATTCCCCCATCATGCTCATTTCATACTTTTTGTTCATAAGTTTGGCAAATTGTTTGCTCAATGTAATATTGGTTGAACCAAAAATTATATCATCCACATAAATCTGTACTAAAATGACATCACCCTTGGACCTATAAGTGAACAGGGTTTGATCAATGGTACCTCTGACAAATTTATTTTCAAGTAAGAATTTTGATAGGGTTTCATACCAGGCTCTAGGCGCTTGTTTCAGCCTATAGAGTGCTTTGTGAAGTCTGCAGACGTGATCAGGATACTCACTGCTTTCAAACCTTGGGAGTTGATAGACATATACTTCCTCTGCAAGCTTACCATTTAGGAAAGCACTCTTCACATCCATCTGGTATACAGTAAACCCCATATAAGCTGCAAAGGCTAGGAAGATTCTGATAACTTCCAATCTGGCTACTGGTGCAAACGTTTCATCATAGTCAATACCCTCAGATTGATTATACCCCATCACCACAAGCCTAGCCTTGTTTTTCACAATCATGCCAGCTTCATCCCTCTTGTTTCTATAGACCCATTTAGTTCCAACCACTTGTTTCTCAGCTAGAGCTTTTACCAGAGTCCACACCTTGTTCCTCTTGATCTGATTCAACTCATCTTGCATGGCAACAACCCACCCTTCATCTAGATGCGCAGCAGCCACATTCTTAGGTTCATCCTCAGAGAGAAAATCAGTGGAAAGGCATTCATTCGCTGAGGCGGTTTCCAGAGATCTCAATTTGCCTCTGGTGGTGACTCCCTCAGAGGGTTCACCAAGAATATTAACCAAAAGAATATATTGGTTCCTACTCCATTTGGATTGAGGAGCAGGGGTCTCTGTGTGTTCAAGAGTCACAGCAGGTTCAATGAATGTTGGGGGATCTTCACATATTATTTCTTCATCCATCATCTCTTCATCAAGGGGAGAGATTGGTTCGATGAGATCAACATTTACTATAGTGGATGGGGTGATTGGTTCATTATTTCAACCTCTGGAGTGATGTTAGAGATTGAATGAGGATCAAATGCATGAACATAAGGAAAGTCCTTGTGACAGGCCTTAGATGATTCCTTAGGATTTGAGAAATCAACCTTAGGATATGATTTAACTTCATTGAAGTCAATGTCACATTCTTTTGTGTTGGTGTGGGTAATGACAACATCTGCTTCATTAAAGGTGACATGGATGGATTCTTCTAGTTCTTGTCTACGGATGTTAAACACTCTATAGGTTCTAGAGGTGGGAGAGTACCCAACAAAGAATCCATCATCAGACTTTTCATCAAATTTTCCCAGGTGATCTCTGTAGTTGTGAATGAAAACAGGGCAACCAAAGACATGGAAGTAGCTTACATCAGGGGCTCTCTTCCTATATACTTCATAAGAGGTCTTGCCGTGTCTCTTCACTATAATGGATTTTTTTGTGTGTAACATGCTATGTTTACAGCTTCACCCCAGAATTGTTTTGGAAGTCTTGATTCGCTTAGCATGATTCTAGCAGCCTCTATGAGAGTTTGTTTCTTCTTTCAGCGACACCATTTTGTTCAGGGGTGCCTGGGTTAGAAAAGTTCTGTGATATTCCCTTTTCATCACAAAAGGCTTCCATGGCATGGTTCTTGAATTCAGTGCCATTGTCACTTCTGATAGCCTTAACTCTGTAATCATTGAAGTTCTCTATTTCTCTAATGAAAGACATTATTCTTTCAGTAGCATCACTCTTTCTTTTGAGAAAGAATAGCCATGTGAATCTGGAGAATTCATCTACAATGACTAGTGTATACTTGTTGTGATTAAGGGATTGAGGTTTTACTGGTCCAAATAAGTCCATGTGAAGAAGATGGAGGCACTTATTTATGGAAAATGATTGTTTTGTTTTAAATGAGGCTCTATGGTGCTTCCCTTTCTCGCAGGCTGAGTAGGGTCTGTCTTTGGTGAAGGTCAGAGAGGGAAGCCCAGCTACTAAATCATTCTTGTCCAGTTTGTTGATGTTTTTGAAGTTGAGGTGGGAGAGTCTCTTATGCCATAGCCAATTTTCACTATTAGATGCTTTGGCATAGAGACAGGTGTTTGTCCCTTTTGGACATGATGTCATGTCAATGACATACACATCCCTTCTTCTGGGTTCAATTAGAACAACATCATCATTTTGATTGAAGATTGTTCCTTGGGTCATAGTGAATAGAACTTTGAAGCTAGCATCACAGAGTTGACTAATGCTGATTAAGTTGTGCTTCAGTCCATTGACATAGGCGACCCTTGTGAAGGTTATTCCGTTGCAATCCACTGAGCCATAACCCTCAGTAGCCCCTAAGGAGTCATCTCCAAAGACTACTTTTGGACCAGACTCCTTTTTAAATCTATGCAGATATTGTTTAACCCCTGTCATATTTCTAGAGCACCCACTATCCAGATACCAAACAGATTTCTTCAGATATTCCTGCATAGATATAACAAAGTCAGATTAGTTTCTACGATGAACCCACTTTCCAGTGGGTCCATGTTGTCGCTGACCAGCGACATTGGTCCTTCTCTGGTTTCTGTCTCCCCCTCTTTGGTTGCAGTCTCTGGGTTCATGACGCATACTTCCATAAATGTCACATCCGGGATAATGCTCGCACTCATCAGAGTGATGGTCGAAGAAGCCGCAGTACTTGCATGGGGGATTTGGTCTGTAACCTTGAGAATTGTCTCTGGGTTTGGGCTCATCTCTTCTAGAGGGCCTGTGAGGAGTTTTTGATCTCAATTGATTTCTAGCTCTTTGAACAGCAATGATTTCCTCATGCTCTCTAGAGGTGTGTTCAGTAGACTCGCATGTGATACATTTTGGTTTCTTTGAGCAATCCTCAGAAGAATATTTTTGAAATCGCAATGCTTGCAAGGCCTGAATAAAGCTCTCCCCTTAGAGCTACTAGATCCTTCACTATGAGAGTTAACAGATGGACTATTAACTCTGGGGTTGATTTGTTCTTTCAACCCCTTTACTTCTTCCAACTAGGTGAGGAGAAGCTGTTTGGTGGGTGAAAGCTCTTCAGGGGAGGAGTGGGTTTGTTGGAGTCCTTGGCCACAAAAACCTTTTTGTTTGCTTTATCAGCGACTTTGGGAATTGAATTCCCAGGGGTTTTGGTTGGAGGTTTTGGGCCAAGCAAGGAATCAGATGGGTTAGCACCAGCGAGTCTTGGTGGGGCTGGTACCTCTAATTGCTTGTCAGAGTTTATCTCATCCACAAAGGTGGAAGATGGAGAAGAAACATCTGAAGGGACAAATTTAACACTGGGAACAGGTATATGATTTTTGTATCTACCCTTTCCCCCAATAGCTTGAACCACATCACCTGGTATGGCTTCAACAACTATTTCTTCCAATGTGGATTGAGCCAAATTCCATTTTTCAATGGTTTTTCTGAGTTTAGAGTTTTCATCAGATAAAGACTCATTTTCAATGGACAATTTGCTTACTTCATTTTGAAGTTGATTTGCAAGATTCACAAATGGTTTAAGATTTGTTAATTCAGATTGACAAAGATTTAACTCTGTTTTGAGACTATGAAATTTGTTTAACAGGTTTTTTCTTTGCTCTTCCACAAAGTGGAGGTCAACCAAGGTATAGTCACTGACATGGTCTCTATCAGGACCTTCAGGCATAGATAGCAATCTTTGTACCATTTTCATGGTGATGTCCACCCATTGACCAGATCTTGCTTCACTTTTTCCCACAGCAGGTTCTTCATCAGCGACAGCCATAAATGCTCTGACGGTAGTGGTTCCTTCATCCTCAGATGTAAGGGTTTCATCATCCCAGTCGAATGAAGCAGCAATTAGACCTTTTTCAGTCTTCTTACCATCCTTTTTCTTGGCTGCATCATCAGCTTTCTGGTTGAGTTTTAACAGCTCAACTTTCAAGGCTTTGTAGTTAACTTTGTAGTCCTTCTTTCCCTCTGAGTCAGAGAGGGAAGTTTGCTTGAAAGGTGAGGTAGAAAACTTCTTCTTGTTGTTGTGGTTGTTGTTGGATGAAGGAAATTTTGGAGAGGAGGTTTTATTTGACCAGCAATCTTTCTGGAAGTGACCAGTCTTTCCACAAGTGTAGCATGACACCTTGGATTTATCAACCTTTGCAGCTCCAACTCTACCAGATCTCTTGTAGTACCTCTTTTGGTCAGCTAGAAGGGCTTTGTCATAGAACTCAGCATGTAATTCATCAAGAAATTCTTGACTGCTTCTGGTGTCCTCTTCTATGTCAGAGTCACTGTCCTGAAAAGAATGGCTAGCAACAAGAGCTTTTGATCCAGTGATATTGGTTGTAAACCTATCAGTCTCTGATTTGTAAATGGAGTCAATTAGCCCTTCTTCATAGTTATATCTACCAAACAGTTGGGCTAAGGTATCATTTTTGATAGCATTATTTGCTCTTAAGGTCTGATTTAGACTAAGCCATTTTCTAGGTAAACTATTGAAAAATGTAGCATTAACCTCAGCCTTAGGTAGAACAACTCCATTATTTACCAAATCATTCAACAAAAACTTAAGCCTAGTATAAGTTTGAGCAACAGTTTCTGTTTCCAAAGCTTTAAAAGCATTAAATTTAAGTCTAAGGGCTTGGATTTTGGTTTCTTTTATTTCCTTTGGACCTTCATACCCTAGAACTAACTCAGTCCACATCTCCTTATCAGAGTTGCATTTTATGATGGACTTCATAATGTTCTTGGGTAGGCAAGAGACTATGATACTTTTGAGTCTCTTGTCCTGGTTAGCCAGACGTCTATCCGCTGGAGACCATTGCTTAACAGGCTTCTTAATGGGTCTCTCAGGGGTAGAGGAAACGGCCAGTGGTACATAGAGACTATTTTCTAAGATTTCTATCAAGAAGGGTTCTAAGCCATCTAAATATATAAGAAGTTCACTTTTCCAACTTGAAAAATCTTCTTCATCGAACGCTGGAACATTGGACACATGTGACCCCCCACGAACATCAAGTAGTTGGGGAAGGTCATCATCATTATTACCAGTGCTTACAACTGGTGTAGGCATGGTAGTATATGTGGTGGCTGGTGCGGTGGTCGAAGTGGTACCTTGACTGGTTTGACCAAAGGGTGGAGGAGGTATAGTATCAGTCATATGAGGATCTTGATTTTAAAAAAAAGAACGGTTTATAAAATGTTTTACAAATTAAACCGCTCTGATACCAATTGAAAGTCCCTTAATATGAAAATTGTTGAAACTATAACTCGTATAACCACGAAAACACAATGAGATACTTTTAAAACGCGTAATGCTTTATTAACTGTTATAAACAAAGTATTACAAAGTGCTATGAATACACTTGTTGAATGACAATAAGAAATGAACCCTAGAACAAGTAAACTAGATTTGAGACTCAAGTTTACAAGGGAACCAATGAGACGCTGGTAGACAACTGAGGGCTCAGCGGTTCCAAAGTGAGAAATAACTTAGATAATTTATCCAAGCACAAGGGTTAGTTTAATTCTCCTTTCTCACTCCTATTTATAGTGGTACGAGGTTGCTTCCTTAGTGGGAGTAGTTGATATGTGTCATCTTCTGAATGGAAGAGTATAACGTATTAAATGCATGTCCAAATCGAGACATACCTTTAAACAACTTTAGGTGAACAGTTCTGCCAACTGTTCACCTTTTGTCCCACTAGGTCGTACTAGGCTTTATCTTGAATCTCTTGTTTTGTCTCGCTCAAAACACTTGGTAGATTCTCCCGCCTAAACTATAAAGGATTGGACAAGCTTTGCTTGTCTCAGACATCTAGGGTTCTTAAGTGATCTCTGAGTATTGTCAACTCAGAGATCCTTGAACACCTGCACATTCCTTCTACATCCCAGCTATCCATAATCACTGGTGAGTTTGACTTCAGATTGTCTTTGACTTCTCTGACGTTGTCTTTGACTTGAATGTTCCTGGTGTGCCAGCTGAGGCTTTGCCTTCCACTGGTCTGGTCTCTGTCGCTGGTCCTCTCAGCGATCAGTAACACTTAGTCTAATTTAAACAAATCTAGACTAGGCCATAGTTAAAACTTTCATTGGCCCAACATCATCTGAGAAAGGTATGTTAGGAGTGCAAGTCTTAGTGATGAAGGAATCTCACAAGTCAAGTATCTGATACATTCTGGTTTGGGTAAAGGTGAAAGTTGAGTTGAGTATTGCGTGTTATACAAAGACTGATGGACAGAGTGAAAGGATGATTCGAACATTGGACGATATACTTGTGTGCGCATGATTGACTTAGGAATTGTTGGAATTATTATACGATAATGGTTATCATGCTAGTAATGACACTGTACTGTTTGAAGGTCTATAAAGAACTTCAAATTGTGAAAATTAAAAATTATTAGTTATAGATGTAAGTTAGGTTTTCTATGTATTGAAGTAATGTAGGTAGAAATAAAAGAATGAACTCGAAATGATATGGGTGACTACTGGTAAGATTGTGAAGATTAAGAATCGTTTGTAGCAGCAAGGAGTTATCAGGAGAGTTAAGTTGGTAATCGAAGGAAATCAATGGGGTTTGAAATTGGGGAACGTGGTTATGCTTAAGGTGTCGTTATGAAGGATGAAATTTGTTTTCGGAACAACAAGGAAAGAATTCAACTTGAAGATAAGTTTCATTTCATAGAGAGAACTGTGAAGAGTACTTAGGAGGTTGAAGCATAGTAAGATTTATATTGTGATGATACAAGAATTCTAGGAGTAGACCTAAATTTGTGAAGGAAGCATGAGGATTTCTTTAAGGAAAAGAGTTCTCTTTTGTCTAGAGGTACGGAATGTGAGTATAAGAAGGGCCGAGTGCTGGGACGTCGCTCTATTTTAGGTGGGTAAGATGTGATAACCCGAACCCGAGGTCATTATTTAATACTATTTTACGAATAATTTTGAAATTTTTGATGAGCTTGAATGATATGACGTTTGGTGGTTTAATTTAAAACCAATGTTGGAAGTTTTATTTATACCTTTTTACTAATTGCGAGGATTATTAGTGATGACAATATCGACGGATGCCCGAAATTTTACATTTTATTATTTGTTGTTTCGATGTTTATATTTGTGACGTTTTTATTTTTAATTGCGTATTAAGTCGCGCTGGGACTATATTAATATCATATTTGAGTGCGTTTTAATTTTTGAAAAGTATTTTTACGAAACCTGAATCCCGTAAATATTATCAAAATTGAGTAATATATATTTTCTACTCTTTAAACTATTTTATTGCATTTTGGTTCAAAACTATACAAAATTGGCAAAAGAGGCCCTTCCACCACCATATAAAAGGTTTTTCCACCTAACTTTTACACATAGATCAAGTGTACCAAAAAAAAATTCTCACCCCTTTCCCTTTTCTTTTCTTACCGTCACCCTACAACACCATAAGCACCAAATTTTCTTTAATTTCTACTTTGATCCATTCAAAAAGAAAACAAGACCCATCTCTAAAATTCAAAGGGGATTCTATTGGTATAATTTTTATATACATGCATTAAGTTTTTATTTTGGTTATGATTTAGAGTTGATAAGTATGTTAGATGATCATGCATGTGATGATCTAGCTATGATCATGTGTAGATCTTGTTATTTTGTTGAAGAAACTTGATTTTGATTTTTGGGTTTTATTTTTATGATTTATAGAAGTGTTAGGATTGATGTATGTTGATATTAGGATGATAGTAGGAGTATGAGATTGAATTAAATAGGTCAAAAAGTTGGTTTGGTATGATTTTTAAACATGTATTTTTGGGCAGTGGGTTCAAGGCTGTTTTTGGAAATCTTATGGTTTGATTATTGTTTAACTAATAGGATAGTGTTATGGAGATTTTGATTATCTTCGGTTTGATATAAGGTAGAGCTTCTAACTACAAACAAGTGTGAAGTTATGATAGTTTGATTATTCGTGTACCGGGAGACGAGTATCAGCACAATTTAAAGTTGTTGTCGATATTTGGATCGAATCTCGGGGACTATAGAATGAGTTGTACAAAGGTTCAAGGTCTGATGTTAGGTTCTAAACTTAGGGTTGTGAGTCTATTTTCAAACTCAAGTGTCAGATTTGTAAAGGGGATTTTTTAGAACAGTCAAGATGGTTGTATGAGTCGATGACGTAAAACTATCCGGTTTTTGTAGTTCAAAGATGTGTCGGCCAGGGATTCTTAAAAGTAAAATCTTTTGGGAGGATTTTCTATGGATATTAAGTGAGTTCTCTGAGTAGTATCATAAATTTTTGACGTGTTTAAGTGGGGTAAATGGGCTTGTACATTTGGTATGTACCGGCAGATTTTTATAGAGTGTATTGTCTAATAAAGTAAACATATAGAAGGAAGTAATAGGTCACTTGTATTGTTTTTCTTTCGGGTTTGTTGTGATTTTATTATTTTGAGTTTGATTTTATTAAGTATGGATTTTACTCGAGTCTATTATTAATGAACGCGCCTTATTTGATAGGTTACGGTTTTCGTGTTTATCGGGCATCAACTATCGTCGAATACCGTCTTGCTACTTCTATTACTCAAGGTGAGTCTATAGCCTCGCTTTGTAATTGTTTCGAATGATTTTAAAACCCGCAAGGGGGATACATGCTATTTGAAAATAAAATGGAACACAAGTCATGAATAATTGTTTGGATCCGTATGTTGCCTTTGGACCCGAATGTTGCCTGAATTGTGTTGTGTACCTAGATGTAGAAGGCCCTAAATTCATTAACCTTAAACTATTGTCTTGCCCATGTGTGGGTTGGAAATAGCCGCTTAAATAATTCATAGTACTATCGGGGTTGACACCCTAATCTGAGACGAGAGTTAGAACGTTGAGTGCGCTGCTCGGACGGGTAACTTGAATAAGAGACAAGGTAAAATTTACAAAGATTACCTTAATAGGGGCAATGGTTTCACTTTTATCATGCCGGCCTTTTGGCGGATGATTTGGTCTTAACAGATCGGTGTCATGAGCTTAAACACAATTGTATAGCTTATGCTATAAGATGAAATGCCTGAACAATAGATTGTGTACACGACAATTCTATTAAATGATTCTGATTGATTTTTCTCATGTGATCAAATATGATTTGATAAACCTATAGACTTTCTCAACCGTTGTGTTGATGATTTCAAACATTTATTTTAGGTGATTAAAGTTGATAGATGGCGGAGCTTGCTGGAGAAGGATTGCGGGTTGCTTTTGTGGTGATTGAGTCTAAAACTGATTTCTTTCCCTTGTTATAAAACTAGTTATGTTTTGTCATGTATTTTAGTAAAAATGTTTGTTGTTTGGTTGAGATCTTTGGGGGACCGAAACGCTACTCTAATTGTTAAACTTTTGTTTTAATTGAGATCGACGGTTTTAGACAATGGTTAAATTATTTCCTTTTATATTTCAAATGTATCATTTTGAGATCGTTTAAAGTGTTTTGTGTAATGATGTTTAAGTTAGCACCCAAATGTATATTTCTGCTGCGCAATGTAATTTTCGGGGTGTTAAACCGTCCTCAGTAATGGTGCCCCAATCAAGTGATCCTTGTTCCAATGACTTGAGCATAAGCCTTCCATTAGCTCTATCCAAAATATATAACTTCATTCGACTCTGCCATGACTCGAATAGTTCTTTGATAAGCATAGGAGGACGGGTATCGGTACCCGATATGATTGATAAATCTGTAAGCGACGACGTTGTCGGCATTGAGGAATGTGGATTCATCTTGTATCACTCTTTCTAAAGATTACCTTGTTTATTGAGCAATTAAATAAAGTTGTTGTGTTTGTTGTTAAAGAAACAATACAAAGTTTTACAAATCATGGAGAAACCAAAAAATAAATTCACGGGATTTTAAAACCACTGATTAAATCGTAAAGATTCCGAAGTTATTGTGTTGTTGAAGATTAAAGTTGTTGAAATCCCCTAAAATTACCTTGAAGAATAACCGAAATCTCCTAGACCAAATTTCTCACGAGTTAAAAATTTTCTAAGTCGTATATTCCTATTTCGGAATATGGTGATTTTGGAATAATGAAGAATGCTGATTTCGGAATACTTGCAAATATGTGATTTCGGAATACTTACTAACTTGTGATTTCGGAATAATATTCCCTAATGGCTGATTTCGGAATAATATTTCCTAATGGATGATTTCGAATAATATTCACTAATGGCTGATTTTGGAATAATATTCCCTAATGGCTATTTCAGAATAACTGATTCTGAATATGCTATTTCGGAATCCACTGAAAACGCTATTACTGAATATGCTATTTCGGAATAACTGATTTCTGAATATGCTATTTCGGAATTCACTGAATATGCTACTTCGAAATCCACTGAAAACACTATTACTGAATAATTAGGGTTTTGCCATTAATGAATAATCTGATGTTACGAAAAATTTCAACAAAAACAAGGCAAACGCCAAAAAAATTTGTGTTTTTCACCAAAACAAAAAACCCAAATCACTAAGCAAATGTAGGAGAAGGTTTTTAGCAAGATTTAGACCATAAAAACACGGAGTTTTTTTTAACGCGAGTTGTTGATCTTTAAAAACACATGAACCACAAAACTAAACAAACCAAAACTCTATTTCACCCCATGGCTCTTGATACCAATTGTAGAATATTGGTAATCTTAGATCTAGAGTGAGGTTGAAGGTTTTTCTAGAGAGATAAAGTAGAGAGAGAAAATAGAGAAAATGTATGTAAAATATATGAAAAGTGAAACCAACCAATAACCTCTCCATCAAAGGAGAGGGTTTATATACCCAAGTCCATAAATGGACTTGGACCGTCGGCCCATGGACATGCCCGTGGGTCGGGTTTGTTTAATGTTAAACAATTAACTATACTATGAGCTCGTAACTATATTGTTGGAGTGACCAAGACTTCTAATAGGAAAAATGTATTTCCAACAATTTGCAGTCTAATTCAAACTTCACATTCATCTCCGACAAACAAAAGGTACAATCCTTGAGTATTAATTTACTATGTATATTGTAATTTCCACCAAAAGTAACAAATTTTTCTTGCTTTAGGGGATATCACCAACCATTGTAGAACTGTTTCTAGCTGATGAACATAGATTATATGTTAGACACATTTATAAAAATATGAAAAAGGAACACAAAGGCAACAAAATTGAAGGATCTTATTTGGAAGTGTACAAGGGCATCAACAATACCTCAGTTGGATGCAGCAATGGATCAAGTCAAAGCAGTTGACCCTAAAGCTTATGAGTGGTTAAAAAAGATTCCTCCATCATCATGGTACAGGACATGTTTTTCAGGTATGTTTGTTTGGTTGCTAGCATATGCAATTTCAAATGTTATTACTTGACTGCTTATAAAATATGTCATATTCAGGGAGGCCTAAGTGTGATATCCTGTTGAACAACATATGTGAGGCTTTTAATAGTAAGTTGGTTAATGGACGAGATATGCCAATCATTGGGTGTTTGGAATGTATAAGGGAGTATCTTATAAAGAGAATTATAAATGTGCAGCAAGTGATTGATAAAAGTACTGGTTTACTAACCCCCACTGCAACGCGTATTTTTAACTATATTAAGAACTCTACAAATGATTATAGTGTTTTTTATAATTGGGGGGAGGGGGGAATCATACCAGTGTAAGGGACCTAATGACCAGTGTGTTATAAAGCTCAACCTTAAGCAATGCGATTGTAGAAGATGGGAATTAACTGGCATACCATGTAGGCATGTTGTTGAAACATTGAACAACAGGGCAGCTCATGGAGAACCTGTTGGGATACCAGAGGAATGGGTGGCACCATGTTATTGGTTGAAGACATAGAAGGAGACGTATCAATATAAGGTTGAACCTGTTAGTGGTTGCAAATTATGGCCAAGATGCAGGATCCCAAATGTGTTACTAACTCCTCATTACCATGTTCCAATAGGTAGACCAAAGAAGAAGAGAATAATTTCACATGATGAAGCTGTTGAGTTGGCTATAAAGAAAATGGGTAAGACAGGAAAGCTGACTAGGTAGGGAGTCCGAATGACTTGCAACAAGTGTGAGTGGCAGGGTCATAATAAGCGAGGATGCACAAGTGGAAGTTCATGCCAATGAGTAACAAACAATCAAAGAGCAAGCCAAGAAGTCCCAGTTAGTCAGCCAATGGCATCATAAACAACTCAACCATCATCAACAACAACTCCAGCTGGTAAGGGTACAAGTAAGAAGAGAGCAAACAAGAAAGTGGATGATGGTTCTATGAAGTAGAAGAAATGACGATGGAGCTGTGAGTTTCCATAAGTGAATTTGCACCAGTGAGAATTGATGGTGCAAAATGTTCACATTTATTTTTTTCCGAATAATATGTGTGTTTAAGGATAACAATGTTATTCTTATACTTTGAAACAATGTGTTGCTTGTAGATAGTAGAAATAATGGATGTTTAGTGCCTGATTGGCAATGGATATTAGTTAATTCAAGGGTTCTACTAAATTTGTTTAATTCTCTATATACGTTCTTGTTTTTCTTTTTTTTTGGCATACAATAGAGATTTGTGCGAACAACTGGTCTCTTATCAGATTGGATGTAGACTAACATATAGTTCCAAACAACCAAAAAATTACCCTCTTGTTGACTAATTAAAGTCAAACCTGAATACCTATTCCCAAACACCCTCTTTTGTTGACTAATTAAAGTGAACATTGAATAGATATATGAGATGACCCTGAAAAATAAAACAGGTTATCGACTCATTATAGGCCGAGTTCAAGAGAACCCTATATCCAAACATCCAACACAAGTCAAAATAAGCAGATTTTATTTAACATGAAAAAGGTCAATACAACCAGGGATGACCTTATTCTTTGAAACATGAAATTAAGCACAAACTAAGTTTTCAAACTATAAAAACTTTTGTTAGCCTTAAAATATTGAGTCAAACAAGAATGCTCGGTCATATGTTAATTATGTATCGTATATTAGAACGTTGTAATAGGTAGTAGATTAGTCGTGTTATACGGGCTTAACTTTAGGCTAAAGTTCATTCATAAGTAACTAAAGCCCAAAAGGAAAGCCCGGCCTATTAGAATATAGTCCATAAGCAAGCCCGCATGTGGGTGGACTATATATACCCTTCCTAGCATGTTAGGAAGGGTTTTGGTCATTTGTAATTTCTCTCTCTAATCTAATCCTCCAAAAGTTCCAACCATTCTCTTTACTTTCTCTCACTACTTTCTCTCTCTAGAATTCATCTTTTATCTACCTTTCTTTCTTCTTTATTCTTGTAGAATCATCACAAATATATGGGACAACAATTGGTACCAATCGCCATGGGGTAGTTTTGTGATTCGTTGTTGATATTATACTTGGTTCGTGTGATTTACTCCTAAAATCATCTCGGATTCAAGTTTTTCTTGTGCTTTCCGTGCTCTACATCTTGATTTACATCTCCTATATAGTTGTGGTAGGGATTTTGTTGCTTTTGGTTGGTTAAAATCACGGATTCTTGTCAAAAATCTCACTTTTTACCAAAAGTTTCAGAAAAGTACAAGCATTCTGATAGAATTCCATCGGAAAAGGGTATAATATTCCGACAGTTATTCCGATAGCCCTCCATCGGAAAAGGTTTTTAATATTCCGACCGTTATTCCGATTGTGTATTCCGATAGGTTATTCTGGCAGTGATTCCGACAGGGATTCCGACAGCCTTATTCCGACAGCCTTATTCCGACAGTGATTCCGATAGGTATTCCGACAGCTCATATTCAGACAGTACTACATTCCGACAGCATTCCGATACAACATTCCGACAACATTCCGATGGTCATTCTGATAGCACATTCCGATGATATGTTTAGCTAAATTTTGTTCAAGTACTTTTTAGACTTAGCCACTATCTAGACTAGTCTCGGAACATAGTTTACATGAACATAGTTTTTTGGCGGGAAAACCCAAGTAAAATTTATTTTTTCCTAGACCTTTTTTAGGCCATTTAAGCCTCAATTTCAAATTTTGGCGATGCGAAAATTTTTCGACCAAAAATTCAAATTTCGGACCAAAATTCAAATTTTTAGGTTTTATTTTTGTCAAAAATTTTCCTTTTTCAAAATTTTTCCATACTAGTTATTGGCTATTTCTAACTTGAATTCAAAATTTTGTGATGCAAAATTTTTCGGTCTACCGTTATATCGGACTGGTGAACTTATTGTCGGACTGAGAAAAAAATAGCAATTTTTGGAATTTCAACAACAACTCAACCACACCATATCTACTTAAGATCCGAAGGCACTTCATCAATTGAGACACCATCATCATGGAAAAGAGCACTGAGTGTTCAGAAGTGACAACTCTCGAGATGGAACGATTACAACAACGGACAGGTATCATGAGAGAAAGTTCAATGAACGGTATTAAAGGACTTCAGTCAACTTTTGAGTCCATATCAAGAGTTTTACGAGTCTTAGGTGAATCCACTAGCACTTTCACAAGAAAATTCACCCAAGCCATGGATAAACTTGCCACACAGCTTGTCAAACAAAGACTCATTGGTAGTGAATGCCGGACCACTTTAACTGAACTCAAGACAATATTTGCAGTACAATTTAACTTTGAATTCATCGAGTCTTCGAGTACAGGGGAGTGCTTCAAGAGGAATAATGGATTGGATGCTCTCTCCTACAGAGATTTGATCACCCAGAATATCGAATTAATTGCAACCGATGTCAACAAAACAATAATTCACGAACAAGAGATCAAAATACGGTTCAAAGCAAGTGGTGGTACAGTAACGGGTCATGAGAATGAAAGCTGTACATCACGGAACACAAAGCATACCATACATGGGATAGAAAGCAGCAGCATGGGCATACAAGGCATCAGTCCTGAGACTGTCATCAGCAATACACTTTCCTATGATAATGGTCCTATTTACGATTCTGAACCATTGGAAGAGGTACACAATGATGAATTTAATGTGTTTGCCAATACCAATACGCTGCATAGTGATCAAACAACAACCCTTATTGACACATGTATGACGGAAAAGGTTGATAGCAATACCACACCCGATTCATCAAACATGTGCAATAATGAGTTTGAAGATGATCAACATGCAAATGAGTATGATGATGAGGAGCGTGTCACGCTTGCTAATTTAATTGCTAGTTTACAAAAAGATGTCAACGAAAATAGCAAGAGTCAAAAGCAATTAAAGAAGGCGAACGCAGCGCTCACTCAAAACTTTGAAGAATGCAAAGCCGCTCTAATTAAATCTAATGAGACCCTTGAAAGTTATAGAGATGAGCTTCTTCAAAAGACTAAAGAGCTTGAGGGTTAAAAGGGTAGTGCGTTAAAAAGTCAAAAGGACGATCTTGAAAAGAAATACAACGAAACTCTTGAGTTATGAACCAAAGAGAAACGTCAATTTAATGCTTTATTAATGGATGAACGTCAAAAAACGTACCTTGTTACCACCAAAGTTAACGAACTTGAACAACGGCTTTCGATGGATAACACCGAGTCTGCTAAAATTCTTGATGTTAAGAAACAAGAGGTTGAAACGTTAAAACAAGATTTCAAAAGTTGACATGAAAAAGATACTGAAAAAGTAACGGAACTAGAAAAACAAGTCGAATTTTTGAAGAAAATTGTTTATAAAACGCATGACTCTATTCAAACCGTAAGAATGATATCACCTCCGTTGATGTTTAAGGGTCAAGCTAGCTTTGCAAGTCCTGATTACCTTGCCCAAGCTCAAGTTGCGAACCCCTGCCTTTATATGGATGAGTCTGAATGGAACGATCCTGAATGTGCTCTTGGTTATGATGAGACATCCCTTTGGGAAGAGGAGAGTAGATCACCGAGAGTTTGTGAAACCATACAATTATGCTTATGAAAATAGTCTATATGGTCTTTTCACTACACAAAAACAGAAGTCTCGTGAGGAATTGTTTTTAGAATGCAAACAAAGAAGAATTCAATGGAAGAAAGCTTTTGCCATTAAGAGGAAAACTAAAGTTTTTAAACATATTAACTATTTTCCTCTTGATGCTTCTAAAAGCAAAAGTAGAAAAACACTTGGTTTTCTTAAACAATACATTGATAATGTTAAATCAACTGTTGAAAGCAACTGGGAAAAACGTGAAAAGGATAAGTGGAAAATAGAGATTCCTCACGACATAACTGTGCTTGTGAAAGAACTTTTAATACCAAATACAAAGATAATCAAATAACATGTTCTTGAGTTTGAAAAATTAATTCGGTCAGAAATGTTTGATGATTTGAAATACATCAAGTCTCTTGAAAAAGAAATTGATGAACTTCAGACGGATAAATCAGAGTTCTCGAACGAATATGATCTCCTCTTAGAAGAATGTCTCTCTAAAGTTATTTTGTGTGTTACTCTTCAATCTTGTGCTGATATCGATGAATATTCTGATGTTGCATGCAAATATCTTGATAAGATCAAAGAATGTGAGCGTCTTGAACTTGAGCTTTCGAAACATAAAGAAAATGTTGATAAAAAGGCTTTTGAGTTACTTCAACACAAAACTGATTTCCTTCAAAAACATTGTCATTCTCTTGAACTTGCTTTGCAAAAAGACATCGGAAAAGGTCCAAATGATAATAACTTGCAAGTAAAACTTTCCGCCTTGTGTCGAGAAATGAACGAAAAGAGTATGGAAATTACAGACTTGAAAGCTCAGTCGCAAGAAAAGGACATAGTGATAGAAGAGTTGAAGGAACTCATTGCCAAAATGGGTGGGAAATTGTGGCACAAAAAGTTGTGAAACCTGTTGTTCGACAACCCAATGCCTACAAGGATCCAAAGCCATCTATATTAGGAAAACCGACTCCTTTCTCCAATTCTTCTCATGTAAAATCTAGGTTACCACTAAGACCGATGTGCAACCAAGTGTTCCAAAACCATCCATTTCACCCTATGTTCCTCCATTTAGAAAGCACACTGTTGCTACACCCAACCATGTGAATGCACCTAGCACTTCTAGGACTCCTCCAAAACGTGTGACAATCGTGTCCACAAAGGAATCTGTAGGTTCAAATGACTTTGTTCATACCAACAACCTAGAGGATGCTAAACAAAAAGGGAAGATTCAGAAAGACAAACCCGTGTATTCAAAACCTAGTTCACCAAATCCCGCTAGAGTTCAACACACTCCTAATGGTAGTCAACCAAAACTTAGGATCCCTCACCAGCAATCTAGGAATTGGAAACCATCCTTGAATAGTCGTGCTTCGAACACTAAGCCTGAACGATTTGGAAAACCAAGGAATACAAGTACTTTTGTGAATCCCAAATTCTCTGTATGTCCCACTTGCAAAAAGGGCATTCACAATGGAAACATGATCATTGCATTCTACAATACCTCTATGAGGTCAAATCTCGTTCCTTTGAACGGAGATCGAATCCAAAATCCCATAAGACAACCAGGAGATACAAACCCGTCGAAAAGAAAAGCAATCACACCAAATCTGAAACGTGGATTCAAAAAGGACATAGTTTCTCTCCAAAGAAGTCTTCCGCTGTGCAAGAGAAAACTACTCCTAAATCTAGTCTTCAGTGGAAACCAACGGGTCGGATATTCACGGAAGTTGGTATTAAGTGGATTCCAATAGAGAAGAGTGATGACACCTGTGCGAGCACCAATGCTACTGTTCTACACGCTGAAAAGGAATTTGTTACTCCTAATACTAGTATTTGTGCAAACTCTTCTTCTGTGATTGTAGGTACCTCACCGGATTCTGAACCCACTTCTTCCTAAACGGGTTCCAATTCTGTACATTCGATATCACCTTCTTCTGCTGTACAAAAGTCTATTTTGGATTATTTTCGAAAAACTTGAGAAAAATAAAAAAATAAAAATAAAACGTAAATATCCATAGAAAAACCAAATAAAAAAATGGAAAAACCTTTCAAAATACCAAAAATATTCTTCTCGACATGTCTTTCAGTATCGATAATATGGACACGCCTACAAATGTCGCTCAATACCGACACGGGTGTGTACAAAAAGCTCGAATGAAAGTTGTAAATATTTTTCAAAACATGTCATTTAAATGATTTACAATTACTTCATATTGTGATTCGTGCCTTAAAGAAAGGAAAGTTGACCACGGGTGATAACTTATCCTTAACAACGGGAAAATAAAATTTTCTTGGTCATGAGCTATCGATAAAAACATTCCACGTTTTAAGCTCATGTAAACGACTTACAGTTAAATGTCAGACTGTAACTCGGACCTCAAATAAAGGAAAGTGTATCTTTAAAGATAAAATTATCCTAACAAACGGTTAGAGCAATCTATCTTAGGTTGATCTTGTCACAAAACATTCAACGTTTTGAGCTCAACACTATGGCTTGAAATCACTTTCAGATTGCAAACCAGATCTATATTCACGGGGGAGTGTATGATTTCGTGCTCTTACCCTCAGCAAAAGAAGAGAAATCTTCTTACACTTGAGTGGATTCGTCAAGACATTAAAAGTCTATGAACTCAACTTTATGCTTTAGAAAAACCTCTTCGCTAAAAAGAAATAGGATTTTTCAAAAAAGTGTTGAACACAATTTTTTCAAGAATTTCTCAATGATTATTCAAAATCTTTCAAAAATTGTGTGTTTAACAAACTCTCATCCTCAAAAAGCGAAATGTGGATCACATCCTCACAATGACAATTCAATTGGATCAATTTTTGAGAGGGAGCATTTCAACTTCATGCAAAGATTGACACATCTTTCTCCCGAAGATTTTCAAGACTATTTTTCAAAATATATTTTAATCAAATTTGGTATCTCTAATATCAAAAGATTTTATATATTAGAGATAGGGGAGAAAACGTGATTAAAATGTGATCTAAAAGACTTGAGCACTTTTAACTCTTACTCGCATGTGCAAAACACTTTCGATTATCGATGCACATGTGAAGGGGGAGCATTTCTAAAACGACAAAACTATCAAGGTGTTAAATGTTTTTCAAACACCTTGTTAGAAATTTGAAGTGGTTTTTCATGGTTACGATCAAATACCCACAACATCTTTAATTCACGATGTTATTGGTGTCAAAAGGGTGGTTAGGTTTAAGTCCTATGATCCAACCAGAACCGGAGGGATCTTCCCAGGGACAATCTAATAGATTATTAGAAGTCCTTAGGAAAGATGGAGTAGAATGTGAACGTAGCTGAATGCCGACTAAGTACTGATGTTAGCACTGGAACAATCACAACAAGGTGCTAGCAATGATGTGTTGGTAAGCATTGAAGGGGTTGAAGAATGAAAAGGAAATGTAAGGATAAAAGGTGTAAACAAAGAAGCCCTCCATACAACTTAGGCAGAAACCAGGTCAACACATCATGAATATAACTCATCATGGACCTAGTGATGTATGCACAACCCTTTCCTAGCTACTCATGCTTCTCTCAAAAGAAGTTTGTTTTATTGTCACGGAGAACAACATGACTTTTATTGACTTTGTCACTCCGAGATAGTTGATATTGAATAGGTGGCATCTGCTCCAGCCTCCGACCACTAAAAGTGCACAAATCGAGTCTAGAGCCTATAGATCATTCAAATCTCGTTAGGACACATAGAAGACTTACAAGAGAGTCCTACGCTATATCCTTGCGATATTGCTAGAACACTCAGAGTGATACTACTTAGTATTCACAATGATGAGTGGAAATCCTTCGAGTGTTAACATCAAACAGCACTGCGGTAGGTCATATGTAAGATTCTTTATGAATTAAACATGTGTAAAACTGAAAAGCAACAGTAGTTTGATTCTGAATTGATTCAAACTCGTTTCAGGTTTCTACGCAATATCTTTATGGTCTTGCCAGAACATTCAGAGTGATATTCATTAATATTCACAGTGACGAATGGAAATCTGTAACACCCCCAAATTTATACAACTCAATACAGCGGAAGACTCGTTGGTGTTACGGGATAGCACATTACTCACATCATAGACAACGCTTAAAAATCGCGTCGTTTAATAATAAAGCATTTCCATTCATAAATATCAAAGTTACATAGGTCCCAAGTCATAATCATTTCATACAATTTTACAAAAGATTTGAATGGAAATTATTATTTAAGTGCGGGCCATGAATTCTTGTCGTCTTCCCGAGAATTACCTTCAAGTACCTGAGATAAAACATGTTAAAAGAAAAGGTCAGCGATAACGCCGAGTGAATTCATAGAGTTTAATAAAATCCATCAATATAATATCAGTATAAAATTATTACTGAAAATCATTTTGTACAAATCATTTTAATAGGCCATAAAATAGCCAAAGTCATTTTATACAAATCTTCATCAAAATCATAATATAGGCGGTTGCCTTGAAAATCATTATACGAGCCAATGTCGTAAAAACATCATACAATACGTCTTATGACGTTGTATAAAAATAAAAACCGTTATATGAATATGGTTATGAAAACCAAAACACAAACATAATATCAATAGTATGACCCTGTATTGCTAGTCAGGCAATACATCGTAATTCGGAGCGTCTAGTAGTATTTCGTTAATTTTGGATTATTATAAGCCGCATGACGTTGTTACCTTACTAAACCAACAACGGGTAGCTAACCCGATACTCAATTTGCCCATCTAAAGTAGCGTGTCTTCATAAAGGTCACGCTATGGAAATCTTCTCATACATAAATTTGCTTACCAATCAATGTGGCACGACGGGGATCAACCGTCAAGGCGCGAACTGGGGTGATCGTCCCCAAATAGTACTATTATATGCACAAGCGTCTACCAAATCCCGGTAGTTCCCAATTCATGCTAATGGGACTTTTAGTGACATAACCTAACTTTAATAATCCATTTTATTTCATCTATCGGGTCCTTTAATCATTTATCGGGTCATACAATCAGGTCATACAATCATTCGGGTCCAAATCAATAAACAAACAATCGGGACAAATGGTGTCCTATTTTATAAAAACTAACATGTTATCTCCCTCGCGGGTCTATAAATCATTTCATAAAAACATTTAAAAGAGTGCGAGGCTATGAACTTACGTTGATGTGGGAAGGCGGGTTATCAGCAATTCGGACGTACGGTACGTGCTTCAATCACGGAAACCTAGACAAATAATACTCGTCTTAGACTCATGTCCAATGACTTTATAAAAATAACAATTATGTATACATATGATGATTATATATATATATGATGATCAAGTGGGTTTACATATTCTCTTTTACTCATTTTAGTGTTTACGTATTGGTAACTTCTTACTAGTTTACTAGTTTTACCTATTTACGTGTATTAGGTCCAATAAACTTATTATAAGTTCTTTAACTTGTTTTAATCCATTTTATACTTATATTATCAGTATTTAAAATTTACAAGTTGGGCCCAAATGGGTTAAGCCCAATAAGGTCTTTTTATAAGTGTTTAACTTATTTAGTCCAATTATTAGTCCAATATGTTTACTTAGCTTGTTAATGTCCGTATGTCTTATAGTTCGGGTTTTATCGATTTTTACTTGTATTAGATACTTATATATCAGTATATGACTTTTAAAAACTTTGCATTAGACGGGTTTGATCGTCTAAGTTTTAATTGGCGAAAAACGTTAATTTTACGGTAATAGCCGAAAAAGTCGTAAAAATCAAGTTTATAGTTTTTATAACTTATAAATATTATTCCACTACCATTTTTATAATTTATCCATTTACTTAACCTTTAACATATTTATATAAATAAAATTCATGAGTTAGTGGGTTTTAATTTTACATTTTATACAATATAATTTTGAGTGCTTATATAATAGTAATAAACATTAATTCTCAAAATCTGATTTTTATTTTCATCTTCACCATTTTTAACATATCTAGAGTTATACAATGAATTAGAAGCTAATTTTTGGATGGCATGATCTTCATATTATGTGCTACATTTAACTTAGTTATAGCTACTGCTCATTTTAAGTTTATCTATGCTTAACAGTCCCTACAAAACAGCTTATTCAGATTAGCACACCCATCTTGTTTTGATCATATCTCACTCATTTTAATGATTCCATTGCATGGCCAACTCTCACATGTGTATGACATCTTGTACTTACTGTAAATGGATTCTACCATGCAAGTTTATCAGTTCAAGTTTTAGTTACATACTGTTTTTATACAGCCAACTAAATAAGCATGATTTTAGCCTTATTTCTCATGGTTATAAACCTTTTTAAGCATGTTTATCAACACCAAATCCCCACACAATATTTTAATCATCATTCATCATCATATACATATACAATAGGAAAGAAAATACATGATTACATAATCAAAATAAAAAGAGGATAGGAAGAAACAATCTCTATACCACCATTAGTGATGAAAAGATGAGTTTTGATGAACAAGGCTTGGATTTGATGGCAAGACTTGTGATAAACCAACACCACTTTAAGATCACCAAATCTTCATAAGCTTCTCATGGAAAATCAGCCCCAAGACACCAACAAAACTTCTCCTTGAATGTTAAAACTTGCAACAATCTTCATCTTTTTGAATAGAGATTAACATATGTTAATTATAACAAATGTTAAAATTGATCAAATGGGGGAGTTTATGGGTGGTTCTTGGACGAATTTTAGAGAGAGGAAGAGAGAAGTTGGTGGTTTGCATGTGTTGAATGAGTGAATGGTTTTGGCTAGATGGTTTTGTGGTTTGTTAGCTTGTTTATTAAGCTTACAAGACATGTGTCTTGCAAGTTTATGTATAAACTTGCCACAAGGATTGTGTTGGCTAGTTATAGTGGGGGTGGGACAAATGTCCCACTTGTCTCATCTCCACTAATTTACGGGTACTCCTCGATTCTAGTTTCCTCGATTTGCGTGCCCTCGGGTCGTTTTACGAAAAACGGTTTTATAAATTATGAATCAACGGCACAAAACGAATCTAATAAAAATTGTCTCATCAAAAACGGAGTTCCAAAACGTAAATACGTAATCCTAGGGTTTCCGGTTTAGTCGTAAAGGACGTTAAATTAAAATCGTAAGTCCTAATCTCTTCTCGTAAATTTGTGAGTTTATGAACCAACACAAATTTAAAACTCCAAAATAACATTCACGGATAAATTTATTTTCTGAAATGTCGGACTGTCACCAAAGACGGTGTATGTAAACGTAAGCACGTAACGTTGAATCCTCCGGTTTAGACGTAGTTGATGCTACTTCAAGACGTAAATCCAAATTTCTTCCCAAAAATAAGTGAGTTCATAATATAACATTAAAATAATGTTTTCAAACAATATTTGAGAATAAAATATCAACCATAAATTGACGGATTGTCACAGCATTTACCCCTAAACAGGATCTTTGTCCTCAAAGATCATCTTACCTTACTACTCGCTTCTTATAGAGTTAAAGCCATGTGGGTATTTCCTCCACATTCGGTCTTTTCTCACAAGTGCAATTCATTACAATACGCGAGTTCTATCAAACATAACTACGGGAATAAGAGCAGGCTTAATGTTGACTTACTTTCTCTATCCATGATGTTCACGGGTTTCTGATGAATGCAACTTTTCGCCGATCTAAACTTAACTAAGAAGAATTTAGATTTTCACTTGATAGATATTTTATCAAGTTCTATATACGAAACATAATTCACGCAGCTCTTGAAGTCCTAGGGTAGATCCAGCTTATATGCCTTTCAAACCAATCTTTTACATCATCTCAATGGTCCCATACAACGGGGACTTATATCCCATGATTTGTCAGATCATTAATTCATTTCTCCAAGGTTAAAAATTTTGGCATAACTTCGCTACCCATCTGGCACTTCAAGATCTACATTTCATATTCACATAACCTCTTGCCCACTACCGGCAGTCAATAATCAGATCCTAATTTCAACAATCATTTCAGGTATCGTGGGTCGAGTATTTTTGGAAGGTTAGGTTCGCCATCATAGGAAACCTTAAACCTAAAAGACATGTCCAGCTCACAATAGGTGTATATCGGGTGTCTTCATCCCAACTCCTGCTTACAGATGCTCTAATATTTAAATCTTAACAAGATTCGATCTCTATCCTAATATGATAATTATCAATGATAATCTCTCCAGAGGAAAACAATTTTACAGTTTATTACCAAAGGTCAATCATTCAAACATAGAACAGCACTTATAGTATTTTGTATCGTTACTTTACCTCGTCCCTTCGATTGGGGTGGTACACAGTACTCTCATCAAGATTCGTTCTTAATGACTTCTGAGAAAATCTCTAGAAATTCTATGCGAAGCGAGGATCTTGATAAAGATGTTCGATACAGGCACACTATGTTTACATAACTCCTTTGCAATTATCATTAACAGGAATGATATTAGCAGATTTGGTCAGTCTGTCGACGATGACCCAAATCGAATCAAATTCAGATGATGACCTTTGCAATAGCTAGACGTTTACTAATGTATGAGGCGGTGTCTGCCTTCATGATTTGCCATCAGTACAACTTCTTCAGACAAAGATACTTTTAGTCAGAAATGACATAAATAGAATACTTATACTTACAAGATTCCAACATAACTATATCTCAAAATCTCCATACTTAGGTAACCATAAGTGGCCTTTAAAACATTCAACGCTATCGGCTTCAATTCTAATGGTTCACATTATCCGCGAACCCCTTTATTATTTATATTATCCTTCTTACAAACATCGTTTATTTTAAATTGTTCAACAATTTATTTTGCACAGTCATTACTAAGGAACGTGTCCTAATTGGTTCTTTATATTTTCTACATAATGTGTCAGTAATTACGTTCACCTTTCTAGATATTTTCTAAGTTTCAGTTTAGTTTCAGCTATCATTTTTATCAGTTTTGCTCAATTCGACGTTTAAAGCGTTGATAATTATTACAAGTAAATTAATAATAAATATTAAGTTTTTATGAAACGTAAACGTTAAAGGTTTAAATTTCTTAGTTCGACCAATTATAAAAATGTTCAAAATAAATTTGAATTTAATTGACACGATTTTTGTTGATTTGTCGAAAATAATTATTAAGATTCGTAAACATTCGAAAAATCTTTGTTTATACTTTGGTCAAAGTTTTCTTAGTTGAAAAGCAAAAATTGTCGTTTCAAACTTCAAGTCATAAATTATATAGTTTCCTCAATTCTTCTTAAGTTGTCTAGAAGTATACACGAACATTTACCCCTAAACAGAAGTTTAGTTAAATGGTTTGTGTATAAGGGAATAATCCCTTAAAAATCCTTTGTTAAAACATTTGTCAAAGTATATTTGCACTTTCCTTTTTGGTATAACCTTAAGCCTTAATGGCTCTAATTTTTTTTTTTGAAATGTCATTATAGATCCCATTATCTTATTAATCACACGGTCAAATGGTATAAATGATTAAGTCTTAAATCACTTGTTAAATATTTAAGGTACATGTTTTCATTGTTCAGCCAATTCAGGGCAATCTATAAATAATTATTAACTCCTTCTTATTCTTATAAACAAACAAATGGTCCTTAATGATCACGAGCATGAATTTATCAAATTACAGCCTACACACGTAATTCACCAAATTTATGGATACTACATGTGTATTAGTCAATCCAAACGACATCACGTGAAACTCATAATGTTCATTACGAGTTCTGGATGTAGTGATTGGAATAGATAATCTTTTTCGCGGACGCGAATTTTGATGATAACCATGCCGATGATCAAATCTTTAGAACATACGCTAGAACCTTGTAAATGATCGAACAAATCTTCCATTTCGAGTCATGGATATCGTTTTCGATTGTCAATTTACTTAGTTCACAGTATTTCAACAAATATAAGGAATAATAACACCATAGCTCTTCATAATGATGAGCTCGGTAGAATAAAATCTTTCTCCGACAACTCTCTCAGTTGTACGGTAATTCCTTTAATTTAGATGGTGCTGACGTACAGTGCACAAGCCACAGGTGCAGCACCGGGAATATAATCAATACCAATTTCAATCTGCCTTAATGGAAAAAGTCTAGGTAATTCTCCAATAAATACTTCCTAAAGTTTCAGATAACATAAACATCTTTTAATACATTTATTTTAAGTTCTTTCTAGATTACAATATCTATGACTAGTTCACAACCATTCATGGTATAATTTCAAGTCTAAATGCAGGATATGGTTATCCATCAAGAATTATTTAGATCACTTTTGATAATCAACATCTTATCCTTTAGGGGAATTCTGTTCGAGTTCCCATAAATTAAGACAATGTCGTCATGTCATAATCAATCAATCTATTCTACTGGAACTATCAACTTTTCAGTTTTATTACCGTCGATAAGATGTGAACTTCTCAAAAGACTAACAATAACTCATAATCCTTCACAATTTCAAGGATATTAGGAGACATAACTACTATTAAAAGAGTAAGGTCAACGCATAATCTATGCGAGAGAATTTCAAATCATATACAGACGAAAACATTTAACGAACATGAATATATCCCATGTTTTCATAATTTGAGTACGCATTCGAAAGCTCCTCGGATCGTTACCCAGGTCATTCAAATGAAATCAAATCAAAAGAAATGATAAAAACGTAGATACATCCAGTCGGGTATCAACACTCAGTAATCAAATACTTTTCCTAAGAATCTCACTACGGGAGAATTGGACAAGAAAGAATTGTCAATTGTCAAATAAGACAATTTCCACAGATGAGTAAATTCGACTCAGAAGAATAGATGCTACAGGCACATATGTAGGTGTCCCTAACATTATGTCCTTATTTTTCACTTCTTGCAGATCTCATAAATTTTTAATCTTTCACAATCTTCAAAGAAAATTTAGTGTTTATTAATCAGTTTTATGGTGACTACTAATCAGCCTTGCATGGTCCATTCTAAATTGTATGTAGGCGCGCAACTATATACAATTTCAAGATTAACGATGCAATACTCAGTTCGTTAAAATTTTATCATCATGTTTATAATAAAAACATTTTCATGCTTAATTCTTAAATAAGAATCAAAAATAAATTTACAATGATTTTCTTTGTTATGAAAACAATTAGGTTTTCCAAAGTGTTTTATAAACAACTTCATTTCAATAACAATCACTTATAAATCTCACTATGAATAATCCTTATAGTGATGAAAATTCAATTTTTTTCTCAAGGCATACTGTTTTATCTTATAAAAAGAATGAGTGATCTGCAAAAGAGTGATGAAGAGTTGTTCACCAAGAACTAACTACAATATAATAGGAAATTAGCTTAGCCAAATAATCATGAGGTTCATGACCTCGATGGCACTCACGAAGAATGATTCACAACGTAACTCAAATCAAGATGAGTACTTGTTCAATGGTTGGATCACTAATGCGAACATTAGGATGAAGCAATAAAGGATAGATAACATCGATGCATGTAGGATTTAGCAATCAAAGGTAGTCTTTTCATTAATCACAAACAAGTCAAAATTGTACCGTAACACATTATGTGTCACTATGTCATACAATTCTCAGAACTCATCCTACCAACTGATATCTCAGTTAAATTAGGGATTTTTAAAAGATACCACAATGAATACTAATCTACAAGAGTCATTAGGTGTTCCACATGTCCTGAAAGATCCATCGGTCCCAATTTCAGAAGAGGATTTCTTCAATTTTTTTCTTGGACACTGGGCATCCTCGTCAGTGGACAATGGCCTAGGAACAACCCTTAACACGAACTAACGATCATTTAAAACCTTATAATTAAATCACAAGACTTAACGACTTCCTCTTAACAATTTCTTATTCCATACAAGTTAAATTTTACTTCGTTTAAGTTTTTAACCAACTTATACTTAATGCGACATCCTACTTCATTCTCCAATACTTTCAACCTTATTTTTAAGCCTTAATAGGGCAATAAAAGCTCGATATGAACAACACTTAATTTCCAATCCTATAGCTCTTACAACAATAGTTATCAAATGAGTCACTAGTATGAAATGACTTGATCATTCAACTAGACTTCTCGGAAAGGTACTAGTGGCATGAGGCTTTTGGGTAAAGGCTCCAATTACAGCCTCAAGTGCAACATTCCCCCTTTCGATTTCAATTTAAGAATTGGATGACAACAAATCAGATGACATCTTTCTAGGCGGTAACGTTTTGTCAAACTCCACTCTATAAGGAAAGATCGTCATGACATCGATATCAGATTTAATCTCACCAATTCTTCTTCAATATCGCAATCAACTAATATCTACATTTCTACGAATATCAACCATTTGTTGGGATCATAAATATCCACAACTTGGTTTAGATCTAGGATAGCTAGAATTCCTACGAGAATAGCTTCGATTAATTTACTAGGGGATTTAGGGTTTCTTGTGACAATCCACGTCGTATAAATAACTCGTATAAATATCAAAATAATCATCAAACAATCATGTAATAAAATTACATCATATATATATAATCCAAGTTATATATATATATATTAAAATAACACTTCTCAGTCTGGCCTTGTCGGTAACTCGGGAATTCTTCGGCACCGTTATAGTCAAAAGATTTTTAGACATTTTGAGAAAAATGTTTATAGTTAAAAGATTTTGAAATGTTTTATTCAAAACCTTGGTTTTAAAAATCTTTCGTTCTCTATAACGTGAGCTCTGGTACCAAACTGTAACACCCCCAAATTTATACAACTCAATACAGCGGAAGACTCGTTGGTGTTACGGGATAGCACATTACTCACATCATAGACAACGCTTAAAAATCGCGTCGTTTAATAATAAAGCATTTCCATTCATAAATATCAAAGTTACATAGGTCCCAAGTCATAATCATTTCATACAATTTTACAAAAGATTTGAAGGGAAATTATTATTTAAGTGCGGGCCATGAATTCTTGTCGTCTTCCCGAGAATTACCTTCAAGTACATGAGATAAAACATGTTAAAAGAAAAGGTCAGCGATAACGTCGAGTGAATTCATAGAGTTTAATAAAATCCATCAATATAATATCAGTATAAAATTATTACTGAAAATTATTTTGTACAAATCATTTTAATAGGCCATAAAATAGCCAAAGTCATTTTATACAAATCTTCATCAAAATCATAATATAGGCGGTTGCCTTGAAAATCATTATACGAGCCAATGTCGTAAAAACATCATACAATACGTCTTATGACGTTGTATAAAAATAAAAACCGTTATATGAATATGGTTATGAAAACCAAAACACAAACATAATATCAATAGTATGACCCTGTATTGCTAGTCAGGCAATACATCGTAATTCGGAGCGTCTAGTAGTATTTCGTTAATTTTGGATTATTATAAGCCGCATGACATTGTTACCTTACTAAACCAACAACGGGTAGCTAACCCGATACTCAATTTTCCCATCTAAAGTAGCATGTCGTCACAAAGGTCACGTTATGGAAATCCTCTCATACATAAATTCGCTTACCAATCAATGTGGCACGACGGGGATCAACCGTCAAGGCGCGATCTGGGGTGATCGTCCCCAAATAGTACTATTATATGCACAAGCGTCTACCAAATCCCGGTAGTTCACAATTCATGCTAATGGGACTTTTAGTGATATAACCTAACTTTAATAATCCATTTTATTTCATCTATCGGGTCCTTTAATCATTTATCGGGTCATACAATCGGGTCATACAATCATTCGGGTCCAAATCAATAAACAAACAATCGGGACAAATGGTGTCCTATTTTATAAAAACTAACATGTTATCTCCCTCGCGGGTTTATAAATCATTTCATAAAAACATTTAAAAGAGTGCGAGGCTATGAACTCACGTTGCTGTGGGAAGGCGGGTTATCGGCAATTCGGACGTACGATACGTGCTTCAATCATGGAAACCTAGACAAATAATACTCGTCTTAGACTCATGTCCAATGACTTTATAAAAATAACAATTATGTATACATATGATGATTATATATATATATGATGATCAAGTGGGTTTACATATTCTCTTTTACTCATTTTAGTGTTTACGTATTGGTAACTTCTTACTAGTTTACTAGTTTTACCTATTTACGTGTCTTAGGTCCAATAAACTTATTATAAGTTCTATAACTTGTTTTAATCCATTTTATACTTATATTATCAGTATTTAAACTTTACAAGTTGGGCCCAACTAAATAAGCATGATTTTAGCCTTATTTCTCATGGTTATAAACCTTTTTAAGCATGTTTATCAACACCAAATCCCCACACAATATTTTTAATCATCATTCATCATCATATACATATAAAATAGGAAAGAAAATACATGATTACATAATCAAAATAAAAAGAGGATAGGAAGAAACAATCTCTATACCACCATTAGTGATGAAAAGATGAGTTTTGATGAACAAGGCTTGGATTTGATGGCAAGACTTGTGATAAACCAACACCACTTTAAGATCACCAAATCTTCATAAGCTTCTCATAGAAAATCAGCCCCAAGACACCAACAAAACTTCTCCTTAGATGTTAAAACTTGCACCAATCTTCATCTTTTTGAATGGATATTAACATATGTTAATTATAACAAATGTTTGTGGTTAAAATTGATCAAATGGGGGAGTTTATGGGTGGTTCTTGGACGAATTTTAGAGAGAGGAAGAGAGAAGTTGGTGGTTTGCATGTGTTGAATGAGTGAATGGTTTTGGCTAGATGGTTTTGTGGTTTGTTAGCTTGTTTATTAAGCTTGCAAGACATGTGTCTTGCAAGTTTATGTATAAACTTGCCACAAGGATTGTGTTGGCTAGTTATAGTGGGGGTGGGACAAGTGTCCCACTTGTCTCATCTCCACTAATTTACGGGTACTCCTCGATTCTAGTTTCCTCGATTTGCGTGCCCTCGGGTCATTTTACGAAAAACGGTTTTATAAATTATGAATCAACGGCACAAAACGAATCTAATAAAAATTGTCTCATCAAAAACAGAGTTCCAAAACGTAAATACGTAATCCTAGGGTTTCCGGTTTAGTCGTAAAGGACGTTAAATTAAAATCGTAAGTCCTAATCTCTTCTCGTAAATTTGTGAGTTTATGAACCAACACAAATTTAAAACTCCAAAATAACATTCACGGATAAATTTATTTTTTGAAATGTCGGACTGTCACCAAAGACGGTGTATGTAAACGTAAGCACGTAACTGTTGGGAATCTAAACTTGTTAGATTCCCTGATCATTGATTTAAACATAATTAGGCTGTTAGATAGTCCCTTGCCTGTACCTAGGAGGCAGGCAAATTTCGCAAGACTCATAGAGATCCAAGTCTCTGTGAGCAACCTCAGAGGAGTCCATGTCAGAGACATTGTCAGGGAAGTCGAAGAATTACCTGAAGACATACTCATTGGCTATGATGGATAACAGCCAAGATGTATCAGGGACTCTGAGGGGTTGAGAGTTAACAGGGGTGGCAATACCCTGATAACTCTCAGCACACTTTGGACATGCTATTTGTGTGTTCGAGACTATGAAGAAAAAGGAAACTGTTTTGACAACTGTTTCCTTAAAGCATAATGGAAGACTACCAAGAATAGAAGAACATCATGTGACTGATGTGGGAACTTGTAAAAGCTTGTGTAGTCACCATCAAGTACTATTTAGGTCAATCTCGTAACACTATAAATAGGATGTGTATCCATGCATTAATGTTCAACACTTTGAGATATTCATAACATTATTGCATATAACTTAGTGAATCAAACAGCTACGAATGTATTCATAAGTTAGGGTTTATAGTTGTTCAAAGTGTGCACAACACATTGTCATCAAACTGTGTTATCCATAACACTTGTAATTCTTTATTATACAATAATAAGATTACGTTTGAAAAGTAATACCTTGTGTTGATTAAGTTAAGTTTAGGGTTTCTTGCATTGATTAGGGACTTTCAATTGGTATCAGAGCGGTGTTTGATATTAAAACCTTCAAGAAACATCGTTCTCAGTTTTATAATCAAGATCCACCATGCCAGAAACTTCTAACCCATCACAATCACCTTCCACAAACCCATCTTCACCAAGACTCAACCCTCCTGCTAATGACGATGATCTACCCCAACTTCTTGACTCAAGAGGTGGATCACACGTCACAAGTGTACCAGTCTTTGATGAAGAAGATTTTGCCAGTTGGAAGAGTCAATTTCTTGTATATCTTGATGGGCTTGAACCTTTTCTTCTTGAAATTTTAGAAAATGGTCCTTATATTCCCATGGCGCTTACATCCACTGAAGAAAACCATCTCCCCAAACCTCTCAAACAATGGACTCCAGCTGATAGGAAATTGGCAAATCAAGATAAACGTCTCAAAAGTATCATAATATCCTGTCTTCCCAAGCATATCATGAAGTCTGTCATTCAGTGTCCCATAGCCAAACAAATGTGGACAGACCTCATCCTTGGACATGAAGGACCCTCTGAAACAAGAGAGACGAAGATTCAGGCACTCAGACTTCAGTTCAATGCCTTCAAATCACTTGAAGGTGAAAAGGTTCAGCAAACCTATACTAGGCTGAAGATTATTCTCAATGACCTAGCAATGAATGATGTCACTATTGGTCAAGCTGAGATCAATGCTACCTTTGTCAACAGCCTTCCAAGAAAATGGTTGAGCATGAATCAGACACAGAGAGCTAACAACTCAATCAAAACTGATACCCTTGCTCAGCTCTATGGAAAGTATAATTATGAAGAAGGGCTGATTGATACCATTTACAAGTCAGAGACTGAAAGATTTGTTGTTCAAGGAGCATCTTCCAAAGCGTTGATCTCTGCAACACATCCTCATGACAGCGATTCTGATGTTGAAGAAGATACCCGTAGCAGCCAAGAGTTCCTGACAGACCTTAATGCAGAGTTCCATGAAAGAGCCTTACTAGCTAACCAAAAGAGATACTTCAAAAGATCAGGAAGAGTAGGATCAGCTGGTAAACCTACTAACAGGTCAAAAGAAACTTGCTTTGCCTGTGGAAAGCTTGGACATTTTCAAAAAGACTGTCCTTCCACCAAGACATCCTCACCCTCTTATCCATCATCTTCATCCAAACCCTACAAGTTCAAACAACATAACTACTCATCTCAATCCAATTCTTCAGACATTGAGAATAAAGATTACAAAAATAAGTACAAGGCACTTAAAGCTGAGTTAGAACAAATGAACTTGAAGATTCTCTGTCCAAGAAGAAGGGTGGTGAGAAAAAGACAGAGAAAGGGTTGGTTGCTGAAACTTATGATTGGAATGATGAGCCACTGACGTCAGATGAAGAAGACACCATCAGAGTCAGGGCTTTCATGGCAATAGCTGAGGATGAACCAGCTGTTGGAAAAGGTGATGCAAGATCAGGACAATGGGTTGATATCACAATGAAAAAGGTACACAGGCTTCTATCCATGTCTGATAGTGATGAACGTAAGCATGTCCTTGATTACACCATTGTTGATTTACACTTTGTTGAGGAACAAAGAAAGAACCTACTTGATAAGTTTCACACTGTCAAATCTGAAATGCTTAATGCTAAAGCTGAATGTGATACTCTTAGGCGGGTTAATTTAGAGAAAATATCCCTGCAAAATGAAGTAGCTAGATTAACCTTGAAAAACATTGCTTTAAATGATCAAGTCTCTGAATTAAACAAAGTTATTGAAAAATGGTTGTGTTCTAGGTTTACCATAGATCAATTGCTTAGGGATGAAGTGCCTGCTGACTTAAAAAGGGATAGTGATGAGACTGCTTTTATACATAGTCTCATCGTCCAAATAGGGCTTAAAATGCATTAAATATCATCAAAATACCCAAATATATGCTTGTGTTTGTTACTTGTGTATTTTAGGTACGGATATTGAGAAAATGACAAAAGATCAAAAGAATCAGTCAAAAACGAACACGGGAAACGAAGCCGCACAATGAACCAAGCCCTAATGAAGAATTTTCCAAAGTCAACCCTTGAAGATTTGAAGAATTATGAAGATTGGTCCTCCAAGTTTGAAGAATTGACACTTTATACCCTTGTATCTTCATAATTACAAGTTTGGTCCCTAAAGTTTGTCAAAATTACAAAAAGGACCCTTAACTTTGAAGAATTGGCAATTTTAGTCCCTCAACAAAACTAAATTGTCAATAATGGTCCTCCAAGAAGTCAACAAACAAGTCAAAGCCTTAAAGTATCAAGACTTGTCAAAAGAAACCCTTGAAGAATGCAAATATTGCACTAGAAGTCCTTGAAACAAGTTTATAAAGTTTTTGGGCCAAATTTGACAAGCTGTCTAAACATTTAACAAAGGAAAATAAGATTTTGGCTGATTATTACAAAATAAAGAAAGTGTGAGACTAGGAGGGCCTTTACTGCCCAGACAACCTAAGTTATCCCCATTCCCCACCACTCACAACCCTCCACGTCACTAACCTTAAACCCTCCACCAATCAGACACTTCCCCTCTTCCATGTCACTCTCCACTCACGACTTAATTAATTACTTAAACCCTTCCCACCAAAACACGTTTTTAAAATTAATCTTCCCCCAGTTTGGATTAAACTGGTTTTAATCACCCACATAAACCCTAGCTAATCCCAGGATGAACACTAATCAAAACAAAGGGGTTTTGGCTAAATGTTTCCAGATCATTGATTAAGGGGTAACTAATCCTAAACCCACCCTTAAACCCCCATCACCATCACCTCACATGCTTTTACCACCCTCCCCTGCCCCACTATTCACTTGCAAACAAACTGAGCCAGAGGATCAACGAACCACACCTTTGCTTTGTGTCTACGCATTATTGGGAACCCTTTGATCACTCTTGCATCACTGGCACCTTCCAAACTGCCAAGATCATCACATGGACCTTCAAAAATTTAAATTATTCAAGGGCCATTTCTGGCAAATCAAACATAGTTTTTAGGGGTTCCTTTCAGCATTTTAGTTCTTGTAAGCCTCTATATAAAGGCCATATAGGACATAGTAGAAACTTGTTCTTGTTTTTCTCCTTGATCACAACTTTGTAAAAGTCTAGTTTTTTATTGAATGAAAAATGGTTAAAGCTTGTTGATGAGAAGAAAAGAGCCATCTTTACTTTTATTGTCTGAAGTTTGGTTGAGTTTTATTGTTGATTCACTTGTTTCAAAAAGCTTTTCAGTTTTCTTAAGTTTTCAAAGTTTCTGTTTCATTTCAAGTTTTTTTTTTAAATCTTAAATTTTCCTACAAGACTGATAATATGGTGATGAAATGTGTTAGTTTGATGGTATTTGAGCTTGTGTATGTCCAAGACACCATGGCTTGTTCTGGTGTAGTAGGTACCCAAGTTTAAATAATCCATTTGTTTGGTCATTTTTTTTAGCTTATCATAGTCTTACCCATAAGCTAATGCTCTCTTCTAGCTTAATCTATAAGCTAGGGGCAAGCCCTTAAGCTTTTACACAGCTTTGTTCCCTTTTTTTCTTAGCAGATTCAAAAAGGAACCAATTTTACCCATTTTTGTTAAGCAGTCCCTTATAAGCCCATTATTGTCCCTAATATATGTGATGTTATACACGAATTAAATAAGAAAGAAAGGAAGAAATGAGATGAATTTTAGAGAGAGAAACTAGAGAGAGAAAAGAGAGAGAAGTGTGTGAACTTGGTGAGATTAGATTAGAGAGAAGTGAGAAATACAAATGACCATCCACCCTCCTAACATGCTAGGAGGGTAGTATATATAGTCCACCCACATGCGGGCTTTAATGGACTATATATTGGGCCGGGCTTGTATTTTGGACTTTAATTAGTTTAAATCCAAGCCCGTGAATCACGACTGAATAACTACTTATTACAACGTTCTAATAAATAATACAATAGAAACCTATGACCGAACATTCTTGTTTGACTCAATATTTTGAGGCTAACAATCTCCCCCAATGTGAGGTCATTCCTCTTTGATATTTGGATTCCAATGGAGATTTATGAATTTCGTCATAAATGAGTCTTGAACGTGTAACAGTAGTTTTGTTCCTTCATGCTGTGATCTTTGAGCCTTTGTCGTTGTCTTTCGACTTTGTCTTTAAGTCTTGAGATCTTCAAATCATTCTTGACTTGTCTTTGCCATCTTGTGATCTTGTGTCTTTATCCACATGCTCACACTATCATTTGTTGGATAAGTCTTTGGGCATGAATATGTGGTTGTGTATATCTGACTTTGCTGAGTACACCGTGACGCCACCTTCTCGAGACAAAACATATACACGGACTGAATGGCTTTGACATTCGTCCTAAATCGGTAGCGTTTTACCTCCGGTCGGTGAAGACCGTTATACGATATTAAATATCGTACCTGTGATCAGGTAGATTCAATTAAGAATCTCCTTGACAGGGTTTCGCGGCAGTACTAGCCGTTCTCTTTACTTGACCGTCTCAAAGCAAGACTGCGAACATAAAGAGTGAGTCAATTGGATAAATATCCGCTTGATTAAAGTCGTCAATTCAAGTTCCTGGAACAAGTTTGATTCATAAAGAATCTTACCATTGTTGCTTTCCAGTTGACACAAGTTTGATTCATAAGAATCTCACAAGTTACCTACCGTAGCGCTGTTTGATGTTGAGCTAGAAGGATTTCCATTTGTTACTGTGAATATTAATAAATATCACTCTGAATGTTCTGGCAAGACCATAAAGATATTGCGTAGAAACCTGAAACGAGTTTGAATCAATTCAGAATCAAACCACTGTTGCTTTTCAGTTTTACATATGTTCAATTCATAAAGAATCTTGCATATGACCTACCGTAGTGCTGTTTGATGTTAACACTGGAAGGATTTCCACTCATCATTGTGAATACTAAGTAGTATCACTCTGAGTGTTCTAGCAATATCACAAGGATATAGCGTAGGACTCTCTTGATCTTCATCCGTGTGTCCTAACGAGATTTGATTGATCTCTTGGCTCTAGACTCGATTTGTGCACTTTTAGTGGTCGGAGGCTGGAGCAGATGCCACCTATTCAATATCAACAATCTCGGAGTGAGAAAGTCAATAGAAGTCGTGTTGATCTCCGTGACAATAAAACAAACTTCTTTTGAGAGAAGCCTGAGTAGCTAGGAAAGGGTTGTGCTTCACATCACTGGGTCCATGATGAGTTTGTCTTCATGATGAGTTGACCCAGTTTCTGCCTAAGTTGTATGGAGGGCTTCTTTCTTTAGACCCTTTATCTTACATTTCTTTTTCATTCTTCAACCCCTTCAATGCTTACCAAGACATCATTACTAGCACCTTGTTGTGATTGTTCCAGTGCTAGCATCAGTACTTAGTCGGCATTCAGCTACGTTCACATTATACTCCATCTTTCCTAAGGACTTCTAATAATCTATTGGATTGTCCCTGGGAAGATCCCTCCGGTTCTGGTTGGATCATAGGACTTAAACCTATCCACCCTTTTGACACCAATAACGTCGTGAATTAAAGATGTTGTGGGTATTTGATCGTAACCATGAAAACCACTTTAAATTCTAACAAAGTGTTTGAAAAACATTTAACACCTTGCTAGTTTTGTCGTTTTAGAAATGCTCCCCCTTCACATGTGCATCGATAATCGAAAGTGTTTTGCACATGTAGGTAAGAGTTAAAGTGCATGAGTCTTATATTAGATCACATTTTAATCACATTTTCTCCCCCATCTCTAATATATAAAATCTTTTGATATTAGAGATACCAAATTTGATTAAAATATATTTTGAAAAATAGTCTTGAAATCTCCAGGAGAAAGATGTGTTAAGCTTTTGCATGAAGTTGAAATGCTCCCCCTCAAAAATTGATCCAATTGAATTGTCATTATGAGGATATGATCCACATTTCGCTTTTTGAGGATGGGAGTTTGTTGAACACACAATTTTTGAAAGATTTTGAATAATCATTGAGAAATTCTTGAAAAAATTGTGTTCAACGCTTTTTGAAAAATCCTATTTCTTTTTGTCGAAGAGGTTTTTCTTAAGCATAAACTTGAGTTCATAGACTTTGAATGTCTTGACGAATCCACTCAAGTGTAAGAAGATTTCTCTTCTTTTGCTTAGGGTAAGAGCACGAAATCGTACACTCCCCCGTGAATATAGTTCCGGGTTGCAATCTGAAAGTAATTACAAGCCATTGTGTTGAGCTCAAAACGTTGAATGTTTTGTGACAAGCTCAACCCAAGATAGATTGCTCTACCCGTTGTTGGAAATATTGTCCAAAATAGACAATTTCCTTTTGAAAAAAGATAGAAATGACATGTTTTGAAAAATATTTACAACTTTCATTCGAGCTTTATGTACACACCCATGTCGTTATTGAGCGACATTTCTAGGTATGTCCATATTATCGATACTGAAAGACATGTCGAGAAGAATATTTTTTGGATTTTCAAAGATTTTTTAATTTTGTATTTTCTTTTTCATTAATATTTACAGGTAGATGTTTGATAGATGAATCAAGCAGGATTCTTTGCCATAACCTCCAGTTCTGCTGGAGTCAAACATCTCATACCAATTTGCCTAACTAGATACGCAAACCTCTCTTTCGAAAGAGCTTTTGTAAACAAGTCAGCTAATTGGTAATCAGTTCCAACAAAGTATAATTCAACAATACCCTTTTCAACTTGTTCCTTAATGAAGTGATATCTGACATCAATGTGCTTCGTGCGGGAATGCTGAACCGGATTGCAGGAGATGGCTATGGCCGATTTTGAGTCACAGTACATAGGTACTTTATCAAAATGGAAGCCATAATCCGTGAGTTGTGTTCTCATCCAAAGAACTTGAGCACAACACGCAGATAGAGACACATACTCCGCTTCGGCTGATGACAGTGACGTGCAATCCTGCTTTTTGGAAGACCATCCCACAAGCTTGTCTTGACCTAGAAATTGTGCACCACCAGAAGTACTTTTACGTGTATCAAGACACCCTGCATGATCAGAATCTGAATAGGCCGTTAGAAAGAAACCGGTTTCCCTCGGATACCAGAGTCCCATATGAATGGTATTCTTAAGGTACCGAAAGATCCGTTTAACCTCCTTGAGGTGATTTTCAGTGGGTCGTGCTTGATATCGTGCACAATAACACGTAGCATGATGAATATCAGGTCTGCTTGCTGTCAAGTACATGAGGGACCCGATCATGGAACGATATCTCGTTTGATCTATGGGTAATCCCTCCAAATCAGCATCTAGGGATGTGGTTGATAACGGTGTCCCAACGGGGTCACATGATGTCATACCATGCTTTGTAATTATCTCTTGACAATACTTAGCTTGGTTAATAAAGATACCACTTGGGGATTGGTGAACTTGAATTCCTAGAAAGAATTTTAGTTCGCCCATCATAGACATTTCAAATCTGCTGTGCATTACTTTTTCAAACCATTTTGAAAGTTTTGGGTTTGTAGACCCGAAAATAATGTCATCAACATAAATTTGCACAAGCAGAATGTCATCCCCATATTTATAAGTGAACAAAGTTAGATCAATGGAACCTTTTGAGAAACCTTTGGAGACCAGAAATTTTGAGAGCTCGTCGTACCACGCCCTTGGAGCTTGCTTGAGTCCATATAGTGCTTTGTGGAGACGATACACCTTGTCAGGGTAATGAGGATTGACGAATCCTTCCGGCTGCGTGACATAGACTTCTTCCTTCAAAGGACCGTTAAGAAACGCCGTCTTTACGTCCATTTGATAGACAATGAATCCCTTATGTGCAACATAAGCAAGAAAAATCCTGACTGCTTCCATTCGAGCAACTGGTGCAAATGATTCTTCAAAATCAATACCCTCTTTCTGTCCATACCCTTTAGCCACTAGCCTAGATTTATTCTTGATGATCGTGTTTTCTTCATCCATCTTGTTTTTCCAGATCCATCGAAGATTTAATGGTGTTACATCGTATGGTCTGTCAACCAGTTCCCAGACTTTAAGTCTTTCAAACTGTTGAAGTTCATCCGTCATCGATTCAATCCAAGCATGATCAGCCATGGCTTCTTTGATGTTTTTCGGTTCAGCAGTACTCACGGCGAGTGCGAACATACAAACATCGCCATCGGTTTCAAGCTGTCGTCTTGTACGAACGGGCTGTGAAGGGTTTCCAATGACATGAACCAAAGGATGATCTCGGGTCCAATGATGTGTTGAAGGATGTCGTTGATAGAAAGTATGCATATTTGACGGATCAACATGGCGAGTAGAAGACTCTCCAGTTTCGTGTACCGGTGTACCGAATGGGTTGATGAATTCGTCTTCGTCAGATAATGCATTGTCTGCTTGATTTGTGTTCTCTGGAGCAATGACAGTAGTTGTGGATGTTGTAGGATCGATTGTTGAAGTAATATTCTGAGGAGGTAAATCTGCAGCAACCCGTGTTGAAGTAGATGAAGTTGTATCCAGTTGTTGACGATGATTGTTATCATCATTCTTATCATGAGTGACAGCGGAAGACTTCGATACAACTTGTTTCTCTCCCGTGAAATATTCATCATACATTGGTCCATATAACATTTCCAACTCTTCAATTGTCGTGTCGACTGTCATATCAGCTCTAGGAACATTCTCTGGAACCAGCGTTGAACTTGACGGTTCATTGCTGTGGTCTTGATTTTCGAGTTCCGTGCAGTTGTGAACGGAAGTCGTTTGTCGTTGTGGATCGGGACTTAAACTGTTTTGTTCAAGTGCCATTTCTTGAGATTCATCAAATCGGATGTGAATTGTCTCGACAATCAATTTTGTTCTCTTGTTGAACACTCTATATCCCTTAGACTGAGTAGCATATCCCACAAGAATACATGCATCACCTTTTTCTTTCATCTTATCCAAATTTTCACCATCTCGTATAATGTAACAAGTACATCCAAAAACATGAAGGTGTTTGAGTGAAGGTTTTCGATCATGAATTATGTGATATGGAGTCTTTTCGTGTCTTGGGATAATTAAGGAGCGGTTTTGTGTGTAGCAGGCGGTTGACACGGCTTCGGCCCAAAAGTACAGTGGAAGTTTTGAAGCGGATAGTAATGTTCGAGCAGCCTCAACTAAAGTACGGTTTCGTCTTTCAACAACGCCGTTTTGTTCGGGTGTTCGAGCAATAGATGTTTCATGTTCAATCCCTTCGGCTTCAAAATACTTTCTCAGATTTGAATTCAAAAATTCTGTACCTCTGTCAGTACGAACCACTTTAACTTGAGCTTGAAGACCACGTTGTATCAATTTAAGGAAGCTAATGAGAACATCGGGTGTTTCATCCTTGGACCTCAAGAAGTGAGTCCATGTGTACCTTGAGTAATCATCAACGATGACCAGAATATATTTCTTTCCATTGATACTCTGAACACGCATGGGACCACACAGATCCATGTGAAGAAGATCTAACCGTCCTTTAGAGCCTGGTGTGGTCTTTGTTTTGAAGCTACTTCGTTTAGCTTTACAAAGTTCACAAGAAGAACAAAGATGATCTTTGATGAATTTCAAGCTTGGAAGGCCTCTCACAATATCTTTCTTGGAAAGCAAGTTAATGGTATCAAAGTTGAGATTAGAAAGACGTTGATGCCATAACCATGCCTGAGTCGTTGAAGCTTTAGCCATGAAGCAAATTGGAGTTGATGAAGTTGTGTCTTGAAGTGAAACTGTGTAAAGATCAGTACCCCGTGTACCGGTAAGTAAGTCATTCCCATCATAATCACGAACAAAACATGTCTTCTTTCTGAAAGCAACTTCCAAATCCGCATCACAGAATTGACCAACCGAGAAAAGATTATGATTGAGCCCTTCGACGTAGTATACCCGTTTAATCGTGATATTCCCCTGAACCAAATCTCCATATCCTAGGATCGGTGCAAACTGATCATTTCCGAATCGGACCGTACCTAGGAACTTCTCCACGAAGTTAATTAGAAGCTTAAGATTCCCCGTCATGTGCTTCGTGCATCCGGAGTCCATTATGAAGAGAATTATTTGTATCACCTGCAGAAGAGTTAGAACACGATGGAGCATTTGCTAAATTGGATACCACAGTAGTTGTGATAGTAGAATCATTAGTGTCCTTATCAACATTTAAAGGCAAACTAACACTCGTTTTCACATTTTCTGTCCTAACTTTAGGCATCCATTTATATCCGGGAGGACATTGATTAGCAAACCACCATTTCCAAGACTTACTGGCAGACTCATATAATTCCTTAATTTTGCTTCTAGGATTCTTAGTGGTGGAGTCTGATGCATTACTTTTCTTAGTGGGGGTTGCACCAGAATGGTTCACTTTGCGTTTGGGTTTACTAGCTCTAATAGGCATTGCAACTTGCTTCTTAGTTCTAGTATCTACGCCTTTGACTTTATTTATAGCACACATAGAATGATTCGCATTAGCACACTTGCCACATTTGACACAAACAAATTTCACATTCATAGCATTCAAAGTTGAATCATTCAAATTGTCATGACACGCGATTACAGACGTTTTATTCTTAGAAACATTGAAAATCCTAGGGTGTTCTTCTACTTGCTTCATCTTCCCTTGATTCTTGTGTTTCCAGACCTTATCATTCTCTTGAGTGCTCTTAAGCTGAGGCCGGCTAACACTAGTAGTGGAGACTATTCCTGTAGTAGAAGACACATGAATATTAGTGTTTCTAGAAGTCTGAGGCGAGTGAGAATCTTTGTTTGTGGGCTTAGTGGATATTCTATACATTCCTGGTTTAATGACATTATTGTGCCTAACGCTTGGTGCTATAGGATTCCTTATGGGTTGAGCTTGTGGTAACCTTTCCTTTCCATCCATCTTGGGGGCAAACACAGGTTTTGCAAACGAGGAATTAGATAAAGCAGATGGTTTTCCCAAGATAGAGGATCTATTCTCTTTAGAGGCATTGGGTTGTCTAACAACATTTTTCTTAATGCTAGGTTCCACAATTTTCCCACCCATTTTAGCAATGAGTTTCTGTAACTCTGCTATCGCTCTGTCCCTGTCTTGTAATTGAGCTTTCAACTCTTTAATTTCCAAATTCTGTTCATTCATTTCTCGAAATGTTTGGGAAAGTTTTTCTTGCAATTTATTATCATGTGGAAAACGACCAACGTCTTTTTGCAAAGCAAGTTCAAGTGAATGACAATGTTTTTGAAGGAAATCAGTTTTGTGTTGAAGTAACTCAAAAGCCTTTTTGTCAACATTTTCTTTCCGTTTCGAAAGCTCAATTTCAAGACGTTCACATTCTTTGAGCTTATCAAGATATTGGCATGCAACTTCAGAATATTCATCAATATCGGCACAAGATGTAAAATAAGCACACATAATATCTTTAGAAACGCATTCTTGCAAGAGTAAATCATATTCATCAGAGAAAACGGATTTGTCCATTTGAAGATCATCAATTGCTTTCTCAAGAGACTCAACATATTGTAAATCATCAAACATTTCAGACCGAATTAAGCTTTCGAATTTAAGAACATTTTCTTTTAGTGTGGCCGCGTTCGGTATTAAGATTTGTTTGACAAGCACAGTTATGTCTTGAGGAATTGGTTTCTTCCACTCGTCATTTTGTCGTTGTTTCCAATCATTATCAATATTGTCCCTAATATCGACTTGTGCTTCTAGTTTCGTAACTTTTTCGGTTTCTTTATCATATCTACTTTTGAAGTCTTGTTTTAACGCATCTACCTCTTGTTTCTTATCCTCTAGAATTTTAGCAGAATCAGTAGTGGTCATAGAGAGCTTTTGTTCAAGTTCATTAACTTTGGTATTGGCAAGGTACGTTTTTTGACGTTCATCCATTAAGAAAACATTATATTGACGCTTCTCTTTAGCTAATAACTCAAGAGTGGTATTATATTTGTTTTCAAAATCGTCCTTTTGACTTTTTAACGCACTTCCCTTGTACCCCTCAAGCTCTTTGGTTTTCTGAAGGAGCTCATCTCTATAGCTTTCAGTCATCTCAGTAGATTTGATAAGAGCAGCTTTGCATTCTTCAAAACTTTGAGTGAGCGTAGCGTTTGCCTTCTTTAATTGCTTTTGACTCTTTTTATTTTCAGTGACATCTTTTTGTAAAGTAGCAATTAAATTAGCAAGCGCAATACGTTCCTCTTCATCATATGCATTTGCATGTTGATCATCCTCAGACTCATTATTGCACATGTCTGATGAATCGGGTGTGGTATTACGATCAACCGTTTCCATCATACACGTGTCATTAATGGCATTGGGTAGATCACTATGCTCAGGAATATCACCAAACACATTATATTCATCAGTAGTGTGTACCTTATCGATTGGCTCAGTGTCAAAGATAGGACCATTGTCATCTTCAGTGACTTTGAGAACTTCTTCAACATGTGCCATGTACGAGTAATGTGCTTCTAATTCCTGGTCGGAGGCTTCATCATCAGTGTCATCAAGCATAGCTCCTTCCTCAGCTGACAGTTTGACCCCTGCTTCCATTTTCTTGCATAGCAGCATCTTTTCCTTATGGTAGCTAGAGTCCCTAACCCGTTTCGGCTTCCTACATTCCTTTGCCATATGCCCATAACCTTGGCAATTATAACACTGAATCCCACTTTGTTGAACCACTTGAGTTCCAACAGTTTCCCTATTCCCAGTAGCAGCAGCAATCCTCTGAGTATCATACTTTGCAGTTTGTCGATCATATCTTGCAGAACCCTCAACATGCGTTGGATTATGTCGATCATACCTAGAAGGACTTTCACCACGTCGACGTGTGTCATACCTTGGAGGACTCGCAACATATCGGTTCTTTGTGTTAGATGATGTTCGAAGATTGTTGTTGGTGGGTTTGTAGATCTTCTGGTAAGTCTTCATAACGAAAGCAATTTGTTGTTTCATCTCGCGATTCTTCTGAGCTTGATCTTCATCACTATCTTCTTCTGAAGATGACTCAGATGGTGGTGAAGGTGCTCTTGGTGCTTTGCCGCGTGATCTTGTGGATGATGAAGACTTGGATGATGTGGAATATCGTGGTGAGGATGATGGGCTAGAGTATGGCTTAGGAGCACAAGATCGATGATCTTGAACATTTTGAGTGGTAGTTAATAAAGCAAGTGGATTAGCCGTCTTTGCAACTCGTTCAGCTCGAATCTCATTTGCTTCATGCTGAAATTGTTTCAAGATATCAAAGAGAGTGTGATAGTTTACCTTGTCTAACTGCTTCTGTTGTTTCACCAAAGTGACAAAACGTGTCCACTCTGGTTGGAGTTGTTGTAGAAATTGCACATTGACTTGCATGGTGGATACTTCCAAGTTGTTTCTTGTCATATCATTCATCATCTTGTAAAATCTTGAATAATATGACTCAATTGATTCTCCATCCAATGCAGTAAACTTACCAAAGTTCCAAAACAAGTTTGTTTTGACATCTTGCTTGTTGAGAGACTCTCCTTGTTGCAAGCGTTCAATGGCCATCCACATTTCTTGTGCTGTAGGACATGCATCGACTGTGGAATAAATATCATCTCCAATTCCACTTAGGATCATATAGATCGCTTCTTTTTCTGCATCATGCCAAGCACGTTTCTCAGGTGTAAGGTCAGATAAAGTTTCCTTTTTCTTTGTTGCATGTACTTCTGGACATGTGTATGTGGCTGGTGTATAAGGAACATCAATTTCAGAAAAGACATATGGGTCATTGTTAATACATTGTCTCAAGGCATCACCATTAGGTCTTGTATCAAGATAGCGAAGAAAGCGTGATTGCCATTGAGCATATCGACCAGCCACAAGCATTGGTGGTCTCTCTTTATTACCCGCGACCATGATGTTGTTGTTCGTCACACGATATTCTGCAGTAGAGTCCATCTCAATATTCTCTGTAATGATGAAGTGAATATGGATCTTAAGTAGATGTGTTGTGATTGTTGTTGTGGTTCAAATTCCGAAATTGCGATTTTTTCACAGCCCGACAATAAATTCCTCAGTCCGACAAAACGGTAGACCTAAAAAATTTGTAATCACCAAATTTTGAAATTGAGCTAGAAATGTCCTAAAACTAGTATGGAAATAATTTGATTTTACTTGACCTAAAAATTTTAACTCTTTTTTTTTTTTTTTTTTTTTTTTTTTTTTTTAAATCTTCGTGTAAACTACATTCCGAAACTAGTCTAGATGGTGGCTAAGTCTAAAAATTACTCAAACAAAATTTAGCGAAAACATGTCATCGGAATATCCATCGGAAAGTGCTATCGGAATGAAGGTTGTCGGAATGTTTAGATCGGAATGTCCTTTGGATCGCAATGTACCAATCGAAATCCCAGATCGCAATGTCCTATCGCAATATCCTTCTGTCGCAATATTCTATCGCAATGTACTATCGCAATATCCTATCGCAATATTCTGTCGTAATGTGGCTGTCGCAAAGTGGGCAGAGTAACGTTTCAAGATTGCCTTAACCGTCGCAATCCAGATCGCAATAACGATCGGAATGTACAGATCGGAATAAGGGGGCTATCGCAATACGGATCGCAAATTAAAACCCTAGGGTTATTGCGATCGAAACCATACTTACCTTTCCTATATTCAAGCTGTCGCAATAATGGTGCTTTTTCTTCCAACTTTTTAGGCAACGATTTTTGGCAACTTTTAGGCAACAAGTTAGCAACTTTTAGGCAACAAATTCGTGATTTTTACCAAACCAAAACAACCAAATCTATACAACAAGTATATAGATGATTTGTAGCAAGATAAAGAACACGAAAACCACAAAAAAATTTGAATTCGAGTTGATTTATGGAAGAAATCACACGAATCAAATATAAGAAGAACAACCAATAACAAATCTACCCCGTGGCGATTGATACCAAATATTGTCCCTAATATATGTGATGTTATACACGAATTAAATAAGAAAGAAAGGAAGAAATGAGATGAATTTTAGAGAGAGAAACTAGAGAGAGAAAAGAGAGAGAAGTGTGTGAACTTGGTGAGATTAGATTAGAGAGAAGTGAGAAATACAAATGACCATCCACCCTCCTAACATGCTAGGAGGGTAGTATATATAGTCCACCCACATGCGGGCTTTAATGGACTATATATTGGGCCGGGCTTGTATTTTGGACTTTAATTAGTTTAAATCCAAGCCCGTGAATCACGACTGAATAACTACTTATTACAACGTTCTAATAAATAATACAATAGAAACCTATGACCGAACATTCTTGTTTGACTCAATATTTTGAGGCTAACACCCATCAACAAAGTTCAGCACAAGCCCCAGCTTGTTTGGAGGTGACTATTCAGTCACTGTTGGGCCTGGATGTAGGCCCAACAAGGTAGCTTACTTGACCCTTTTTCAGTTTTGAGAGAAATATTCAGTTTATGTGATTTTGCATGATTTTGTGTAGAAGTTGTTCTTTTGTCTGTTTAAGTGTTGAATATTGCTTATTTAAGGTTAGTATGCATGTTTTGATAGTTTAAATCAGTTTGGTTGAAGTTTAGTTAGGGTTTGGTTTGAAAATTTTGATTTTAGTCAATTTAAAGGGGTGTTTGGGATAAGGGGGAATCTTGGATTATTGTTATTAATCTGGCTTGTAAACCTGTTATATCCACTCATTGGGTAGTTGTTAAGTATTGCATGTGCTTAAGTTTCAATTTGGTCAAGATTTGAACACATTTGAATGCTAAAAAAGGTAAAAATATAGCTATAATCAGTAACTGCTATTTGAGTTTGATTTTTGTGGAATTTGACCTTCAAATTTGGTAGTCTGTTAGGAGATATGTTGTTTTAGGATTGTGCATTGCTTGTATGCTATTTGGTGAGCTTGGTTGCAAGTTTTAAGTCTTTAAAAATCGATTTTGTGCATGCAACTTGGTCATTTGTTCATCAGTTAACATAGCTTTTATCAGAAACTTGTTATTGCCTTTTGTGCTTGATTTTGTGTAATACTTGTGTTTTTTTTGTGCATTCACTTGACTCCTTATACTCAAAAGAGTATAAGGGTGCCCATTGTCCATCAAAATCACCAACAAAATCAAGGACAAGTCCTCTTGTTCCAAATTTTCACTTGTGAAGATATCAAGTGAAAACACTTTGTGTTCATCAGAAACCAGTGCATATCTGGGCACGTTTTTGGTCTCATAGGCTTTGATTCTTGTTTATTTTCTTTGATTAAGTGAGTTTTGGAGTGAGTTAAGTTACAGGATTAAGTTTTAAAGTAAAAAAAAAAGTTTTTGCAAAAAGCTCCTTGGCCTGGGCTCGAACACGAGACCCCTCGTTGGAGGACTATACGTGTTAACCAGTGATCCAAGTGCTTTTCTATGCACAAGTCTCATTTCATTATTTACTTAAGGGTTGATTGTTTTGTAGCTTATTTGATCAGCAGCTTATTATTAAGCTTTTTCCAGCTTATTTCCTTAAGTTTTTGACCAGTTAGTATTTGTCTTAGGTTTGTATTAGGTTTTAAGACTTTTCTGTGCAAAAAGTTTATTTTTCCCTTTATTAATTAATTTTCTAGGATTATTTTAAGTTATAATTTTGAAAAGTCATTAAAAATAGAAAAAGGTAATTTAAAAATCTGAAAAAATAGTTTTTAGGTTTTGAATTATATTTTTGAGGTTTACAGCTTTTTAAGTTTTCAATTTAGCTTATTTTTTATTTTATTGGATTTTAGGGTTTTTAGCTAACTTTAAAATTTAATATTAAATTATTAAATAGGTTTCAGAAAATTTTAATTGCCTTTTTGTCTTAGTTACAATATTCTAGATTTTTGGTAATTTTTAGAATTTTTTTATGAACTTTGAATTTTTTTGAATATTTTAATATTATTTTATTATTAAAAATTGAAGTTTGATTTTTTTAGTTTTTAAATTTTTCTTAGGTTAAGGACACTTAATTAGGAGTTTTGTCACTTTCCAAATATTTTTAGGACTTTTCAATTAATTTCTAGAATTAATTTAAGATTTAATTGATTTTAATAGTTTTTAAGTGTTTAAAAATAGTTTAATTTTCTTTTAAAATTTTTAAAAATAGTTATTAGCTTAACTAGGATATTTTTGAGGTTTACAAACTATTAGATCTTGTTTAGGGCTTTTTAATAATTAATTGTGATTTTTAGGGCTTTAATTAGCATTAAAAAGTCATTATCTAATTAATTAAAAGGTTTTAGCAAGTTTGGATTTTTTGTAAACTCTTAGAATATTATTGGGGATTTTTAGTAATTTTTAGGTTAAAATTTTAATTTTTGTACTATTTACGGTTTTACGTGTTCGCCTTTTTCGTCGTAGTTTAATTCGTCTTCGTAAACGTCTTTCTCTTCTAATCCCATTTCTTTCTTTCTTTTTCAATCATATAATCACAAATCATCAATCAATTCAACACACAACGCACTAGCCTCCTCGAGAACGAACTCACTTTTAGGGTCATTTACACATAGTTTTCCTAAACCGTCGTGCACACTTGCCCTATTTATTGCTCTTTTCCTAAAGAGTGGTAAAAACTCCAACATCATTTTGGCGCCGCTGCCGGGGAGGCGTGTTGTGTTTTGATTGATCCATTGTTGTTTTTATATATAGCCATAATAGTATTTGTATTAGTAGCACTCTACTAATACGTATTATTGGTTTTTCGTTTTTTGTGAATACTATTACTATATTGTATACGTAGAACAATAAATTTACAAGTACTCCAAATACGTGAGAAATCACAACCTTGACTTGGGAGGTCATTACCCAATCATTGTATTCGAATCTCAAACCAAAGAAAAAAGGCAAAAATAGATAAATACTTTCGTGAAGCTCGATTTTGAAAAATACAAACTATAAGGTGGGTATAAGGCGGTTGTATTTCACGACCTAGAGTAAAAAGGCTCTTAAGTACTTTGCGCAGCCTCGTTTCCTCCGCTTGCTTGTGCGTATTTTGATTTTGAAAGCTAATCGAGGGTTTTGCCGCCCAAAGTATTACTAAGTATCATATATATTTTCTTGGTTTCTATTGATTAAACCCTCTTGAACGATTTGGTGTTCCACCATCGTTCTAAAGTCATCGAAGGTGTTCACTTCACGTGATCGTTTTCATTCCTTGAGGCTTCTTTAATCGAGAGATTTGATTAAGGAGGAGATTTGTAGATTTGTGTCTACCTAATACATTCCAAAAATCAAAAAAAAGGTAAAAACAATCAAAAACCACAAAAAAATTGAAAAAGTAAAAACACCAAAAAGAATCTTCTTTGCTCACCTTCTCGTTGTACGTGACGTTTATGCAAACTCGCTCCAAAGCAAGACGTGCTCGTAAACGAAGAAACAAATCAATCACTCCTACTAGTGAGGAGTCTCCTATTGACGAACCCATTGTAGTGAAAGAAGCACCCATGGCTAATCGAACTATGATGGAGTTGCTTCAAGCACCCACCGAGGGTTATGGAGAAGCGATTGTGATTCCCGCTATCCTTGCGAAGAATTTTGAGGTTAAGACGGGTTTGTTATCCATGATTCAAAACAACAAGTTTCGAGGTGACGAAAAGGACCACCCTCATAACCACATTCGCCAATTTAATCGTCTCACCGCTACTTGCAAGTTTAAGGACGTCTCAAACGACTCGATTAAGATGATGCTTTTTCCGTATTCCTTAGCGGGGCCCGCAAAAATTTGGTTAGAGAAAGAGCCACCCAATTCTATATTGACGTAGAAGGATCTCGTTTCAAAATTCGTGAACCAATTTTTTCCGCCCTCTAAGACTACGCACTTGAAAAACGAGATTTCAAAGTTTTCACAAGAGTATAATGAGAGTTTTTCAACGGCTTGGAATAGGTTTAAGGAAATGTTGCACGAATGTCCTCATCATGGTTTTTCCGACTTGCATCAAATAGACACGTTTTACAATGGCTTGAACGATCATGAGCGTGATTATCTTAATGCCGCCGCGGGTGGTAATTTTTTTGTGTAAGACGGTCGAGGAAGCATTGTTAATCATTGAGAATAGGTCTAAGGTCTATAGTCCTCGTAGCACGTCAAGTGCTCGTAAGACTTCGCCTTCGCCTTCGCCTTCATTGTCACACACCGTTGATGCTTGCCAAATCGAGGCTAATTTGGAGAACAAAATTTTTGATAAGTTGAAAGGATTGTTAATTGAGTTTAAAGTTGGTGAACAACCCACTCCCACTACGGCTAAAGCGGTTGAGGTTTCTTGTATGTATTGTGGTGGAGCTCACGATTATTCCGAGTGCATTACCAACGGTGGTAACACTTCGAGTGCCTTCGCGGACGCGGGAACTTATAACCAAAACGGTCAAGTTCCTCGCACTAATCAATTGACTCCACCGGGTTTTCCACCAAATCAAAATGCTAACAATTATCAAAACAATCAAGTTGGTTACCAAAGCAATCAAAGGAACAATTTCAAGGGTAATAACAACTTTGGGAATCAAGGAAGTAGTAGCCAATTGCAAAATCAAAATCAAAACCGTAATTTTCAAAACACAAGTCAAGGTCTTCAAAATTTTTACACTAAAGAACTACCAATGGACTTTTTGAATTACGCCACGGCAAATGATAAGATTTTGGAAAACATACAAGAGCAACTGGCTAGTCAAGCTAGGGACACGGCTAAAAACACCAAGGAGTTAGCTAATTTTGTGAAGGAAAATCTTAACATGAGAAATGAGTTGAAAAATGATTTTGATAATCAAATTAGAAGTCAAAACAATAAGATTGAACAAAGTCATGCTAGGCTTGAACAAAGAATTGACCAAAAAGCCGCTAGTCAAGATTTGAAGTTTAATAGTCAAGATGCTAAGCTTAATGCCATTTTAGAAGCCGTCATGGGGAACAAAGCCTCTACTTCGAGTGGTCTTCCTAGTAACACCGTATCAAACCCGAAGGGAGAGATGAAAGTGATTACCACACGTAGTGGTAAGACACTAAAGAACCGACTCCTCATCCAATTACTCCAACGGTGGAGGAAATTGAGGAAGAACCCGAGGTGGTGGTCGAAAAGGAGCATATATCAAGCCCACAAAGTACCGCTCATGCCACACCTACGGTCGACCCTTTACCAACATTGGAACCTGAGATTCCAAAGGCTATGCCTATGCCCCAACCCACACCACCCTTGCCTTACCCATTGAGACTTAGGAAGGAGAAACGACAAGAGCGCGACAACTACCAATTTGAGCTTTTTATGAAAATGTTTCGTGAGTTGCACCTTAATGTGAGTTTCGCCGATGCTTTGGTCATGATGCCTCGATTTTCCGCTAACTTTAAGAGTATGTTGAACAACAAGGAGAAATTGCACCAATTATCTAGTTGTTCGTCGGTTTATCTTAATCGCATACCTCAAAAAGTCGGTGATCCCGGTAAACTTGTGATCCCTTGTGCCATTCAAGATATGGAAGAATGTTATGCCTTGGCCGATCTTGGTGCTAGCATTAATTTGATGCCACTTGCAATCTTCAAGTCGCTCAATCTTCCTAATCTTACTCCTTCACTAATGTCTATTGAGTTGGCCGACCTTCCACGATTCGTGCATGTGGTTTGGCGGAAGACGTTTTTGTGAAAGTGGGGAAGTTCTACTATCCCGTAGACTTTATCGTTGTTGATATCCCCACGGATCCTCAAGTTCCTCTTATTTTAGGTCGTTCGTTTTTAGATACGTCTATGGCTTTAATTGATGTGCATGCTAGAAAGGTCACCTTACGTTTCAACGACGAGGAACTTGTTATAAACGCAACTCAAAATTCTCAACTTTCTCATGTTTATTCCGTTGCTACCATAAACCTCGTTGATATGATCGACGTAGTTTGCGAGGAATTTTCACAAGAAGTTTTAGGGTTTGGTGATGAAGAAACTAGTGGCAATCCCACTATGTTAGATCCAATTCTTGATAATCCGACACCAACTTTCACTCCATTTGAAGGTGGTGGTTTTACGTTGGAAGAATGCAATGTTCCACGTACTTGTGACGAAGACCTCGACAACGATGAGGACTTCTCTATTATCAAGGATTTTCTCAACGATTTCCCATTTCCTCCACCCGAGGAGGTTATGAGTATCGAGCCCAAATCTTCACTTGAGGAACCACCTATCCTCGAGTTGAAAGATTTACCTCCTCACCTCGAATATGTCTATTTGGAGGAGGACGACAAGTTGCCGGTTATTATTGCGAAGGATCTTTCGAATGATGAAAAAACCGCACTTGTCGATGTTCTTAAGGATCACAAAGGGGCGATTGCGTGGAAGTTATCCGACATTAAGGGAATCGATCCCAAATTTTGTACCCACAAAATCTTAATGGAGGAGGATTTCAAGCCCACAATCCAAAGTCAAAGGAGGGTGAACCCCAAAATTCACGACGTCATCAAAAAGGAGGTCCTTAAACTCCTTGACGCAGGAATGATTTACCCTATTTCCGATAGCCCTTGGGTGAGTCCTATTCATTGTGTCCCTAAAAAGGGAGGGATGACCGTTGTGCCAAACGATGCCAACGAGTTAATTCCCACTAGACTCGTGACCGGATGGAGAGTGTGCATTGACTATCGAAAGTTGAATGAAGCCACTCGAAAAGACCATTTTCCCTTGCCCTTCATGGACCAAATGTTGGAGCGTCTTGCGGGAAACGATTTCTATTGCTTTTTAGATGGTTTTTCCGGTTACTTCCAAATTCCCATCGACCCTCGTGATCAAGAAAAAACTACGTTTACGTGTCCATATGGAACGTTTGCCTATCGTAGAATGCCATTCGGACTTTGCAATGCACCGGGAACTTTTCAACGATGCATGATGGCTATTTTTCATGATATGATCGAGAAGACGATGGAAGTCTTCATGGATGACTTTTCCGTGTTTGGTGATTCTTTTACTTCGTGTTTATCGAATCTAGAGAGAATGTTGAAACGTTGTGAGGAAACCAACCTTGTGCTCAATTGGGAAAAGTGTCATTTTATGGTTAAGAGTGGAATCGTCTTAGGGCACAAGGTCTCGAAAGCGGGGATTGAGGTAGATCAAGCTAAGGTAGACGTCATCGCCAAATTACCTCATCCCAAAACCATTAAGGGAGTTAGGAGTTTCCTAGGCCACGCGGGCTTTTATCGTCGATTCATCAAGGATTTTTCAAAGATTTCTCGACCCATTACACATCTTCTTGAAAAAGAGGCACGTTTTGTCTTTGACGAAGATTGTGTACGAGCCTTTGAGATCCTTAAGAGGAAACTTACCGAAGCTCCCATTCTTGTTGCTCCCAATTGGAACCTCCCCTTTGAACTTATGTGTGATGCTAGTGATTACGCTATTGGGGCCGTTTTAGGGCAACGTCATGATAAGCACTTCTTGCCTATTCACTGTGCTAGCAAGACGATGACCGAGGCTCAACTTAAATACACTACAACGGAAAAGGAGTTCCTTGCCGTGGTGTATGCATTTGAGAAATTCCGACCTTACCTCGTCTTGACGAAATGCATAGTGTATACGGACCATTCGGCTATCAAGTATCTCATGGAAACCAAGATGCTAAGCCTAGATTACTTCGTTGGATTCTCCTCCTTCAAGAATTTGATCACATCATTGTTGACAAAAAAGGAGCCGAGAATCTAGCAGCCGATCATCTCTCTCGTTTGGAAGATCCTCACCAAAGTGTTTACGAGCCCAAGGAAATCACCGAAACATTTCCGCTCGAGACACTTGGTATAGTGAATTCTAAGCTTGATTCTTCCACCCCATGGTTTGTGGATTTTGCAAATTACCATGCGGGTAACTTCATCATTAAGGGTATGACGACTCAAGAAAAACGAAAATTCTTTCGTGACGTCAAGTTCTACTTTTGGAACGACCCTTACTTGTTTCGAACTTGTGCGGATCAAATCATCCGACGTTGTGTTTTTGGCCCCGAAGCTTCTAACATCCTTAGAGCTTGCCATGAGGGACCCACGGGTGGTCACCACGGTGCTAATCTCACGGCTAAGAAGGTGTTTGATGCCGGCTTCTTTTGGCCTACTATTTACCGAGATGCACAAGATCCTGTGAAGTCGTGTGATGCATGCCAACAACAAGGAAAGGCCTCACAAAAAGATGAAATGCCACAAAATATCATCCAAGTGTGTGAGATCTTTGATGTTTGGGGTATAGACTTTATGGGGCCGTTCCCATCATCTCGTGGTAATAAGTACATTCTCGTTGCGGTTGACTACCTTTCTAAGTGGGTGGAGGCAAAGGCCTTGCCCACCAATGATGCTCGTGTGGTAGTCAAGTTTTTGAAGCAATTGTTTTCTCGGTTTGGAACCCCTCGTGCTATCATAAGCGATCGTGGAACCCATTTTTGTAACGACCAATTTGAAAGGGTTCTAAGGAAATATGGGGTTACACATCGGCTTTCTACGGCTTATCACCCACAAACGAGTGGGCAAGTCGAGGTTTCAAACCGAGCGTTGAAGAGGATCTTGGAAAGATCCGTTGGGGAAAACCGACAATCATGGTCGGATAAGTTAGACGATGCTTTATGGGCCTTTAGGACCGCTCATAAGACGCTCATTGGGTGCACTCCCTATAAGCTTGTGTATGGAAAAAATTGTCATTTGCCTATCGAAATAGAACACAAGGCTTATTGGGCCCTAAAGCATTGTAATGATGATATGGAGACCGCGGGAAAACACCGGAAAATGCAATTGAATGAATTAGATGAATTGAGGGATATTGCTTATGAAAATTCATTGATTTATAAAGAGAAAACTAAAAAGTTGCATGATTCTAAAATTAAAAACCGGGTTTTTAACATTGGGGATCAAGTTTTGCTTTTTAATTCAAGATTAAAAATCTTTTCCGGTAAGTTGAAATCCCGTTGGTCCGGTCCATTCACCGTGACTCAAGTGTTTCTGTATGGGACCATCAAGCTAGCTCAAGATGATGGTCCTAACTTCAAGGTGAATGGACATAGGTTGAAGCACTACTTTGGCGGGGAAGTTCCATCCTTGAACTACCTCGACCAAGTCACCTTCCCCAATGATAATTAGTATTGAGGGGATCGAGTCGAGCTCATGTCTCGGTAATCAAAAACGAGGTGCCTCGTGGGGGAGTCTCATGCTTATCCTGTGTACATATTATCGCTTTCTAATGTAGCTTACGTGTGGGGATTTGTGCCCTTCCAACCTTTGTTCCGTGGTTGTTTGTGAATTGTGAACTTTAGATCATGATCTTCACGATTGGAGCCTCTCGTGTTCGTTTTATGGGAGCACTCGATCGTTTGCTTTGGAGACATTTCTCAATATCCATGATATATCCTTTGATGTTCTAACCTTAGGTTTTTAGCACACTTAATAAACGGCTATTAATTTAATGGTTACACCCTTTTCATGCTAGATTAGGCATTTGACTACGTCTCTAGTATGGGGGTGTTTGCACCCCTAGACTCGAAACATTAAGGACAATGTTTAACTTTAGTATGGGGGGTGAATAGATACTTGCCTTGCCAAACCTTCACGCTTTCCAAAGTTTATGTTTTGTTTGTCGTTTTGTTGCAAAATAAGGCTAAAAATGGCCAAATTTAAAATTTTTCTCATGTTTTATAAGTGTTTAAGACACGAATGTAGGTTTTCCGATGGTGAGAATGAGAGTAATTTTTGACTCGACCGTGCGTGTTGAGCACTTAGCTTTGATTCCTTAACTCACATTAGGCTAAGTCTCTTAAATGAGGACGAGAAATGATAGAGTTAATTATAAGTTACTATGCTAAACGTAGAGTACTCGTATTCTTTCAAAAACTCATGTGTTCTCATTGTTTGCTTATTCTCCCTTCGCTTGTAAATATTTTTTGCTTAATAAATATTGACTTAGCGGTTTAGTTAGGATTGTTGGGTTTCTAGTCTTTTCTAGTAGCTTCCGTGTAATTAACTTGGGAAGACATTAAGGTATCGCCAGCGTCACGGTTTTGAAGTATTGGCACCCGAATAATCGAAAGCTTCACCCAATAATAAGATTTCAAGTGCTCACCTAAATCTAGCAAACAATTTGAAGCCCCACAAGGCCTAAAATCTATGCAAAAATTGAAAGTGAATCAAGCCTTAATCTTCAAAGCTTTAAAGATCCAAAATTCGCTTTAGCGTGAGGATATACGTCTTTGGCTAATAAAATCACCGATGAGGCGGATAATAAAAGGCAAGGCAAGACCGAAGTCATAATAAAAGCTTCATGGCGAAGTTGAATAAAAGATGGAGGTAAACCAAAGATAATAAGGTCCTTCCGTTAGGGGGCGTATAAAAGTCTTGGTAATAAGTCTCATGTTCAAAACCGTTATAAAACCGTGTTTATCGATTCTTCTTGTCAACTTAATTTTTTAACATCGTTGTCTATTAGGAGGGGTTATTGATTTGATGGTCTTAGTTACACCGTTAGGACTCTATTTTTAGACCTAAATCTCTATTATCGCATAAGTCAAACAATGTATCCTCGTGAAACATTCAAGACAAAATAAAATATAAGAGATACAACTTAGGAATAATGGGAGGATAAGTACGTGATTAGGGCATATGAGTAGTGTTAGCATTACTAACTTATAATGACAATGATCTCGTTGCACGCTTGGCATGGAATTGGAGTGAAAATCGAGGACGATGAAATTATTTCTAACGAAGCATTCACGTGTTCTTATTCTATGAACCTAAACGTCCCATTTTGCGATGAAAATCATACATTATGTCTAAAACGCAAGTAGTAGTAATAGTAGTAGTATAGCTAGTTTATCATTCAATAAAAGTGAATAAAAATGAATTTTGGAGATGCTACGATACTTTATTCTAGCATTGCGTGAGGGCACGGCAATGGTTTAGTATGGGGGAGTGATGAGACTGCTTTTATACATAGTCTCATCGTCCAAATAGGGCTTAAAATGCATTAAATATCATCAAAATACCCAAATATATGCTTGTGTTTGTTACTTGTGTATTTTAGGTACGGATATTGAGAAAATGACAAAAGATCACAAGAATCAGTCAAAAACGAACACGGGAAACGAAGCCGCACATTGAACCAAGCCCTAATGAAGAATTTTCCAAAGTCAACCCTTGAAGATTTGAAGAATTATGAAGATTGGTCCTCCAAGTTTGAAGAATTGACACTTTATACCCTTGTATCTTCATAATTACAAGTTTGGTCCCTAAAGTTTGTCAAAATTACAAAAAGGACCCTTAACTTTGAAGAATTGGCAATTTTAGTCCCTCAACAAAACTAAATTGTCAATAATGGTCCTCCAAGAAGTCAACAAACAAGTCAAAGCCTTAAATTATCAAGACTTGTCAAAAGAAACCCTTGAAGAATGCAAATATTGCACTAGAAGTCCTTGAAACAAGTTTACAAAGTTTTTGGACCAAATTTGACAAGCTGTCTAAACATTTAACAAAGGAAAATAAGATTTTGGCTGATTATTACAAAATGAAGAAAGTGTGAGACTAGGAGGGCCTTTACTGCCCAGACAACCTAAGTTATCCCCACCACTCACAACCCTCCACGTCACCAACCTTAAACCCTCCACCAATCAGACACTTCCCCTCTTCCATGTCACTCTCCACTCACGACTTAATTAATTACTTAAACCCTTCCCACCAAAACACGTTTTTAAAATTAATCTTCCCCCAATTTGGATTAAACTGGTTCTAATCACCCACATAAACCCTAGCTAATCCCAGGATGAACACTAATCAAAACAAAGGGGTTTTGGCTAAATGTTTCCAGATCATTGATTAAGGGGTAACTAATCCTAAACCCACCCTTAAACCCCCATCGCCATCACCTCACATGCTTTTACCACCCTCCCCTGCCCCACTATTCACCTGCAAACAAACTGAGCCAGAGGATCAACGAACCACACCTTTGCTTTGTGTCTACGCATTATTGGGAACCCTTGGATCACTCTTGCATCACTGGCACCTTCACAAACTTCCAAGATCATCACATGGACCTTCAAAAATTCAAATTATTCAAGGGGCATTTCTGGCAAATCAAGCATAGTTTTTAGGGTTTCCTTTCAGCATTTTAGTTCTTGTAAGCCTCTATATAAAGGCCATATAGGACATAGTAGAAACTTGTTCTTGTTTTTATCCTTGATCACAACTTTGTAAAAGTCCAGTTTTTTATTGAATGAAAAATGGTTAAAGCTTGTTGATGAGAAGAAAAGAGCCATCTTTACTTTTATTGTCTGAAGTTTGGTTGAGTTTTATTGTTGATTCACTTGTTTCAAAAAGCTTTTTAGTTTTCTTAAGTTTTCAAAGTTTCTGTTTCATTTCAAGTTTTTTTTTAAAATCTTAAATTTTCCTACAAGACTGATAATATGGTGATGAAATGTGTTAGTTTGATGGTATTTGAGCTTGTGTATGTCCAAGACACCATGGCTTGTTCTAGTGTAGTGGGTACCCAAGTTTAAATAATCCATTTGTTTGGTCATTTTTTTTAGCTTATCATAGTCTTACCCATAAGCTAAGGCTCTCTTCTAGCTTAATCTATAAGCTAGGGGCAAGCCCTTAAGCTTTTACACAGCTTTGTTCCCTTTTTTTTTCTTAGCAGATTCAAAAAGGAACCAATTTTACCCATTTTTGTTAAGCAGTCCCTTATAAGCCCATCAACAAAGTTCAGCACAAGCCCCAGCTTGTTTGGAGGTAACTATTCAGTCACTGTTGGGCCTGGATGTAGGCCCAACAAGGTAGCTTACTTGACCCTTTTTCAGTTTTGAGAGAAATATTCAGTTTATGTGATCTTGCATGATTTTCTGTAGAAGTTGTTCTTTTGTCTGTTTAAGTGTTGAATATTGCTTATTTAAGGTTAGTATGCATGTTTAGATAGTTTAAATCAGTTTGGTTGAAGTTTAGTTAGGGTTTGGTTTAAAAATTTTGATTTCAGTCAATTTAAAGGGGTGTTTGGGATAAGGGGGAATCTTGGATTATTGTTATTAATCTGGCTTGTAAACCTGTTATATCCACTCATTGGGTAGTTGTTAAGTATTGCATGTGCTTAAGTTTCAGTTTGGTCAAGATTTGAACACATTTGAATGCTAAAAAAGGTAAAAATATAGCTATAATCAGTAACTGCTATTTGAGTTTGATTTTTGTGGAATTTGACCTTCAAATTTGGTAGTCTGTTAGGAGATAGGTTGTTTTAGGATTGTGCATTGCTTGTATGCTATTTGGTGAGCTTGGTTGTAAGTTTTAAGTCTTTAAAATTCGATTTTGTGCATGCAACTTGGTCATTTGTTCATCAGTTAACATAGCTTTTATCAGAAACTTGTTATTGCCTTTTGTGCTTGATTTTGTGTAATACTTGTGTTTTTTTTGTGCATTCACTTGACTCCTTATACTCAAAAGAGTATAAGGGTGCCCATTGTCCATCAAAATCACCAACAAAATCAAGGACAAGTCCTCTTGTTCCAAGTTTTCACTTGTGAAGATATCAAGTGAAAACACTTTGTGTTCATCAGAAAAACCAGTGCATATCTGGGCACGTTTTTGGTCTCATAGGCTTTGATTCTTGTTTATTTTCTTTGATTAAGTGAGTTTTGGAGTGAGTTAAGTTACTGGATTAAGTTTTAAAGTAAAAAAAAAAAAAAAATTTTGCAAAAAGCTCCTTGGCCTGGGCTCGAACACGGGACCCCTCGTTGGAGGACTATACGTGTTAACCAGTGATCCAAGTGCTTTTCTATGCACAAGTCTCATTTCATTATTTACTTAAGGGTTGATTGTTTTGTAGCTTATTTGATCAGCAGCTTATTATTAAGCTTTTTCCAGCTTATTTCCTTAAGTATTTGACCAGTTAGTATTTTTCTTAGGTTTGTATTAGGTTTTAAGACTTTTCTGTGCAAAAAGTTTATTTTTCCCTTTATTAATTAATTTTCTAGGATTATTTTAAGTTATAATTTTGAAAAGTCATTAAAAAATAGAAAAAGGTAATTTTAAAAATCTGAAAAAATAATTTTTAGGTTTTGAATTATATTTTTGAGGTTTACAGCTTTTTAAGTTTTCAATTTAGCTTATTTTTGATTTTATTGGATTTTAGGGTTTTTAGCTAACTTTAAAATTTAATATTAAATTATTAAATAGGTTTCAGAAAATTTTGGTTGCATTTTTGTCTTAGTTACAATATTCTAGATTTTTGGTAATTTTTTAGAATTTTTTTATGAACTTTGAATTTTTTTGAATATTTTAATATTATTTTATTATTAAAAATTGAAGTTTGATTTTTTTTAGTTTTTACATTTTTCTTAGGTTAAGGACACTTAATTAGGAGTTTTGTCACTTTCCAAATATTTTTAGGACTTTTCAATTAATTTCTAGAATTAATTTAATATTTAATTGATTTTAATAGTTTTTAAGTGTTTAAAAATAATTTAATTTGGTTTTAAAATTTTTAAAAATAGTTTTTAGCTTAACTAGGATATTTTTGAGGTTTACAAACTATTAGATCTTGTTTAGGGCTTTTTAATAATTAATTGTGATTTTTAGGGCTTTAATTAGCATTAAAAAGTCATTATCTAATTAATTAAAAGGTTTTAGCAAGTTTGGACTTTTTGTAAACTCTTAGAATATTATTGGGGATTTTTAGTAATTTTTAGGAATTTTTAGGTTAAAATTTTAATTTTTGTACTATTTACGGTTTTACGTGTTCGCCTTTTTCGTCGTAGTTTAATTCGTCTTCGTAAACGTCTTTCTCTTGTAATCCCATTTCTTTCTTTCTTTTTCAATCATATAATCACAAATCATCAATCAATTCAACACACAACGCACTAGCCTCCTCGAGAACGAACTCACTTTTAGGGTCATTTACACATGGTTTTCCTAAACCGTCGTGCACACTTGCCCTATTTATTGCTCTTTTCCTAAAGAATGGTAAAAACTCCAACATCAGATATATCTGCTAAGAAAAATAAGCTGAGAATTCTCACTAAACCTAAAGACATTGTCTTTAAATCTACAGAGACCATTCATATGTCAGATACCACTTTGACTGATGACCGTGTCTCTGAAGATGTGGCTGAGCTACCACCCTTGCCCAAACTCTCTGGAGTTGAACCCAGCAGTTCTTCTAGATCTGCTAAGGATGAACTTAGGACAGATATTGAGAATCCTCCAGCTAAAGTTTTTCATGTTCCTGCTAAACAAACTGGCAAACAAGTAGCTTTTAAACCTGTTACTACTAAAGCTGTGAATAAGGTTGAACCTACCACTGAAGATCGCCTGTTGTCTCTTATGAAAGAAGTAGAACTCTTGAAACAACACATTAAGCCTTCCGCTGAATGCTCTACTTCTCATGAACCTAAGTCAATCCTAGGTGAACCCAAAGGGGAAAGGTTAATCAAACCTTATTGCAATGTATGTAAAAATTCTCACCATTCGACCTTAGATCATGACAGACACATGGCAGCTAAAAGAGCTCAGACACCCTCTAGGGACAGACCACAGAGTTCCAAAAGACAACAGGGAAATTACAAACCTTATCCTCCCTGTAAATTATGTGGGTTCACAGACCATCACTCAGACGAGTGTGGTGACTTCCCTGGGTGTGATATCTGTGGGAGTTATAACCATGAAACAATGAACTGTCCATCCCAACGCCAAAAGTTTTTCAGGAACACAAGAGTTGCTAATAAGCAATTCAGGGAACCCACTGGAAAGTGGGTTCACCATAGGAACTAATCTGTTTCTATGTATCTGTGCAGAAATATCTCAAGGAATCAGTATGGTATCTAGATAGTGGCTTTTCTAGACACATGACAGGGATTCAACAATACCTGCACAGATACTCAAGGGATTCAACAAAAACAATGATGTTGTGCTGATTGCACCTAGAAGGAGAGATGTTTATGTCATCAACATGGCTGTGTGCTTTGAAGACAACTCAAATTGTTTTCTTGCAAAAGCCTCTGAAAGTGTCAATTGGCTGTGACACAAAAGACTGTCTCATCTCAACTTCAAGAACATCAATAAGATAGCCACTCAAAACTTGGTTGCTGGTCTACCTTCAGTAATGTTTTCCAAAGACAAAACTTGTTCTGCCTGTGTCAAAGGAAAGCATCACAGGTCTTCATTCAAGACCAGGCAATCATTCTCTATTGACAAGTGCTTACATCTCCTTCACATGGATTTGTTTGGTCCTGTCAAACCTCAGACCATTAATCACAACAAATACACCTTGGTCATAGTTGATGAATTTTCAAGATACACATGGGTGTTCTTCCTCAGAAGGAAAAGTGAAGCAGCTGAAACCATCATGTCCTTCATCAGACAGGTTGAAAATATGAATGATGTTAGAGTCAAAGCTCTAAGAAGTGATAATGGTACTGAATTCAAGAATCATCAACTTGAATCTTTTTGTGATGAAAAAGGGATTTCACATTACTTCTCTTCAGCTGGCACTCCTGAACAAAATGGCGTGGCTGAAAGAAGAAACAGGACTTTGATTGAAGCAGCAAGAACCATGTTAAATGGTGCAGCCTTACCAAAGCAATTTTGGGGAGAAGTTGTTCACACTGCTTCCTACACACAAAACAGATCAATCATTGTCAGAAGACATGGTAAAACCTCCTATGAAGTTTTCAGAAAAAGATCGCCAGACGTCAGCTATTTTCATGTGTTTGGGTGCCCTGTGTTTATTTATAACTACAGGGATAAACTTGGAAAGTTTGATGAAAAAGCTGATGATGGTTTCTTTTTGGGATACTCTCCAACAGCCAAAGCCTTCAGAGTATTCAACATCAGAAGACAAGAAGTAGAAGAAACATTCCATGTTAGATTCAATGCAGATGATGAAGTCATACAGAGAACAGGAACAGAGGGTGATGAAATAGATTTTAATGAAAATATATCCTTCCCAAGTGATGAGTTCACAGAACCCAGACCTACCAGTCATCATCACTCAAACACTCTCACCCCTTATGTCCCTGCCTTTGACCCTCTGTCTACTCACAACATAGAAGTTTCTACCTATTGGGAACTTGATGAAGAAGAACCTCAAATCTCTGATGGTCCTTCTCAGACTATTGATGACTCACCAATTCTTCAAATCCCTGAAAACTCTCCTGCTGATAATGAAGTAGCACTTCTTGATATGGGTGAAGAAGACTCTGACACTGAAGTAGTCTTTGAAGAAAGCCCTCCTAGTCAGCAGGATGAAACTCAAAGTGTACCAGTTGTGCCCATAAGTGCTCCTGTCCTTGAGTCCCTAGCTCCTCAAAATAAGTGGTCAAGAGATCAACACATTCTTCTTGTCAATATTATTGGTGAACCAAATGCAGGGGTCACAACTAGACAGCGAATCCAATACTCAGAGTCAGCCTCAGCCAATGAATGTCTCTTTGCTGAATTTCTCTCACAAATTGAACCTAAAAGAGTAGCTGAGGCTCTGGTAGAAGAAGGATGGGTAGCTGCTATGCAAGAAGAAATCAATCAGTTCAAAAGGAACAAAGTATGGACACTAGTGCCAGCTCCACCTGGAAAGAATATCACATGCACTAGATGGATCTATAGAAATAAGATGGATGAAATTGGGAACATCATCAGGAACAAGGCCAGACTGGTAGCACAGGGGTTCTCTCAGACTGAAGGAATTGATTATGATGAAACTTTTGCACCTGTTGCTAGACTTGAAGCCATCAGAATCTTCCTTGCTTATGCTGCCTATATGAACATCACTGTGTATCAGATGGATGTTAAGAGTGCTTTCCTCAATGGTGATTTGGCTGAGGAAGTGTATGTTGCACAACTTGAAGGATTTGAGAACAGCGAGTTTCCCAACCATGTGTACAGACTTCACAAGGCAATGTATGGTCTGAAACAAGCTCCAAGAGCATGGTATGAAACTCTTTCAAATTTCTTAACTGAAAATAAATTTGTCAGGGGTTCTATTGATAAAACACTTTTTACCTTCAAGGACAAGAGTGATTTCATCATTGTGCAGATTTATGTGGATGATATCATCTTTGGGTCAACAAATGTCAATCTTAGTAAACGTTTTGCTAAATTAATGACCAAGAAATATGAGATGAGTATGATGGGTGAATTAACTTACTTTTTGGGCTTTCAAATTAAACAATGTCCTAAGGGAATTTCAATTTGTCAAGAAAAGTATGTTAAGGATTTACTTAAAAAATATGACTTTGCTGATTGTGCATCAGTGAAATGCCCCATGCTTCCACCCAACAACTTGGGCCCTGATGAGTCAGGGGTCTCTGTCAATGAGACTTTATATAGGGGCATGATTGGATCACTCATGTATCTAACAGCTAGTCGTCCAGATATCCAATTCTCCACATGTCTCTGTGCAAGGTACCAAGCTAACCCAAAAGAATCCCATCTAGTGGCTGTTAAGAGAATTTTCAGGTATCTCAAAGGAACACCATCCCTAGGCCTATGGTATCCAAAGGAATCAGGCTTTGATCTCAAGGCCTATTCAGATTCAGACTATGCTGGATGCTGTATTGACAGGAAAAGCACTTCAGACAGCTGTCAAATCCTGGGAGGAAAATTGGTTAGATGGAGTGCTAAGAAGCAAAACTCTGTGGCTATGTCTTCAGCTGAAGCAGAATATGTCGCTGCAGCCAGTTGTTGTGCTCAGGTGCTCTGGATGAAAAGTCAATTGGCTGACTATGAAATCTTGTATGACAAAGTGCCAATCTTTTGTGACAACACCAGCGCCATTGCCATATCCAACAACCCTATTCTTCACTCTCGTACCAAACACATTGATATCAGGTATCATTTTATCAGGGATCATATAATGAAGGGAGATATTGAGCTGCATTTTGTTCCCACAGAGCTGCAACTAGCTAATATCTTTACAAAGCCTTTGGCTGAACCTTCGTTCAAAAGGCTAGTTGCTGAGCTAGGGATGCTCAATATCTCAAAGCCTGTGGCTTGATATTAAATGTGTTTATTAAATGATTGATTCTATATTAAATGTTTTTCACATGAAACTAGGTAGTTACTTTCCAAGTAAATGCAAAAAACATTCTCAAATATTTAATCATTTATTTTTCGGATAACGAGGAGACAAACTATTTTGAAAGGTCAAGGGGACCCACTTGAACAGTCATTTTCGCTCCTTGCATTTAATACGGTTGAATAACTGTTCACTTAGTTTGAATATATATTTTCTCTTCTCTCTTCTCACCCACCACCACTCTCATTTCTCAAATCTACTTCTCTCTCTAAGTTCTTATCTCTCTTAACCTATCCGACATTTTCTTTCACCTTCAACCTCGAATCCATGGCGTTCTCAGTTCCCAAAGCATCAAATGTTAACTTCGAGATCAACGAGAGCATCCTCGCCTCCAACAACGCCATTGGATGGATTAAGGCACCAAATAGCACCTATTTAGATCTGGTAAATTTCATGCAGAATTGTGACCTAAGTGAAGCCTTCACCAAATCCCCATCCACCTTTTACCAAGAATACCTTAGGGAATTCTGGTATTCTGCTGAAGTGGTAGAAGACACCATAACATTTAGCCTTTCATGCAATGAACACCCTTTCGCCTTCTCCCTTAAAGACTTTTCAAGTGTGGCCGGATTGAAGCATGGAGATGAATGCCTGAAGGTAGTTGATAAAAAGGCTGTCAAAGAAGCCCTGGCCACACTCAACCCTTGCCATGACGTTAACCCTGCCCTTACACCAGCTGAGGTCCTCACCAAATCTCCTCTGAAGATTAAGTATTTCACTCCCATGTGGCGTGTCCTCTTCACCCACATTGTTAAATCCCTGGGAGGAATGCAGGGATCACAGGATCAGATGTCTTTTAACCATCAGGCTATTGCTTATGGATTAATCTGGGGAGCTGATGTTGACATTGGAAGCATTCTCTTCTCCAACCTTGTAGAACAGCTGAAGGGAAGAAATCAGGTCAGGGAAAATAATATATGCTATGTGCGCTTCCTGTCTCTGATCTTCGAAAGCCTGCTGGGAGATAACTACCACGACAAGGCCTTGACTGCTCTTAAGCCCTACCGCATCACAGGTGCCATCTACAAAGAAATAGGAGCTGAAGATGTCCCTGTCACCGCCCATATGATGAATGTGGCCAACCAAGTACCAAACGCTGAGAAGCCCTTGCTCCCTTCCTCTGAGAAGGTGAATACTTCTAGTGTTGCTGACAAGTCTAAGTCTTTGACCTCTAGGCAGCACACTACTAAGTCCAAGGCTTCATCTGGCCAACAGCCTAAGAAGAAGAAAATCCCCTCTTCTTCCCACTCCAAAGCTGTTTCTAAGCCCAAGGGAAAGAAGACTGACACCTCCTCTGGTCCAGATGCTCATGTGGATTCAGATTCTTTGGCTGACAAACAACAGGAGTCTAGTGTTTCAAAGTCAGCTGAGACGACAGGAAACCAGCCTGATCAAGCTGATATCTCACAGGTAATCAGTGTACATTTTTAGAGGTTCACATGCAGCCACTCTCATTTGTCTGTAGGAGAGAGTGGTGAAGTTAGGGTAATCCTCGGCCCATAGAAGTCTGTCAATACACTTAGAATCCTTTAAGACTTCTGTACACCCTGTCTTTGCACCATGGAATGATTCATTTGTGTTTATAAAGCACCCCGATGACCCTGCACCCTCTAGACAGTATTCAGGCTAACAACAACCTGAATACACTAATGTCTCAACCTTGATCAGCTATACTTCACACAGCCTCTTGGTTCCCTCCTTAAAAGAGTCCCAAAGGATTTATCCTTTCAGGGGGAGCTGAATCATCACCCTCAGCTTTCCTAGGGGCAGCGTAACAGGCGACCTTTATCCACATATGTTTCACTCTTAAAAGAGTCCCAAAGGTTTTAACCTTTTGGGGGGGCTGAATAATCACACTCAGCTTTCCTAGGGGCAGCGACTGGCGATCCATAAACAACATATGTCTCACAATCAAAAGAGTCCCAAAGGTTTTAACCTTTTGAGGGGGCTGAATAATCACACTCAGCTTTCCTAGGGGCAGCGAATGGCGATCATTAACCTTATTTTTTTCACACTTAAAAGAATCCCAAGGATTTATCCTTTGGAGTGGCTGAGTAATCACCCTCAGCCTCTCTAGGATAGCGAAATGGCGACCGTTCCCCTTATATTTTTCCCTGTTACTAATTACAACAAATTTGCAGGCTGAAATTGTACAGCCAGTCATCGAGTCTCAGGTACAACAAGAAAAGGAGGCTGATACAATGACTCAAGACAAACCCAATGATGAAGAGCCTTTGTTAAATGCTGATGAAGAAATGCTATCATTGGAAGATTATGTCTCTGATATTGAGTCCATGCCTGAGGATGAATTCCCTGAAGGAATGTTCGATGAAGAGGATGAAGAAGATGAGGAAGACCAGCTGTCTGTCTCTCCTCCAAAAGAAATAGCTGTGTCTACACCAGCTGGTGATAAGACTTCTCCTCCCAAGGATGCTGTTGATACTCCCAACTCTGCTACATCCACAACAACAGTTTTCCAATCTCCAGCCTATGATCCAACAGCGAGTTTCTCTTGTTTGATCATCCTGCCCAGACGAACTTTGATATTCTACCAAGGGGGGATGACTATGCTCAGCAAAGCCTCAATATCAAGAATCTTCAGCCTGTTCATCATCAATCAGATATTGAGCGTTTATCAAGGAAGCTGGATGTGATCAAGTCTGAAATGCACAACTTCACTGTGACATTTCCAGGCATCATCAAAAAGGCTGTGGCTGAGGCGGTCACTGAGCCAATTCAGGATGGTGCAAGAAGAGGTGTAGCCCAAGGACTCAGTCATCTTTCAACAAGAATAAAAGATGCCATTAACTCAGCAGTCCCTGCCATGTTCCATGAACATGAGCTCATCACACACAGGCAATTTGATGCTGTTCGCAACAGGCAATATCGTCATGCTAATTTTATTGTCAGTCGTGTTCAGGCAAATACCAATGCAAATTCCAACCTCCTACTGAAGATTGCCAGGGCTTCAAGGAAAAGACAACGTTCTATGGCTGCCTCTGTCGAACAGATTGCAAGGCATTTCCAAGCACGTTCATCCAAACATCTGCGAAGACAGGATAAACGTGAGGGGGAGAAAAATACAACACTCAGCCTTGCATCTGCTGAACAAGGCTCATCATCAGCTAATCCCACCATCACACCTGTTCCTCTCCAAGTCATCACACCCATTGTAATACCTGATGATGAGGATAATACTCAGGGGGAGCAACAAACTCAAAATGGAGCTGACTCATCAAAGACTCTGGTTTTGGTTAACACCAGCAAGCCTGAGGATGATGATGAACCAGCTGCCAAGAAATTAAAATTCACTGTTAGCTCTCTCCCCAAAGCTATTCAAACTCAGGCTCAGACAGCATTTATCAAAAGAGCTGATGTTTTGAAAAACATAAGTGTGGAGTCCTCTGTCTCGAAGAAAGGAAAGGAGATAGTTTTGGTTGACACAGATACCAAACTTAAGAAGATAGCTGCGATGCTAGAGACAGGAGGATCCACCACAGACCTTTCCCAATTCTCAACCTTTACACCTTCCGATGAGATTCCTTTAACCCCTGAAGAAATAGAGCAACAGGCTGAAGAATTCAAAAGATTAAATGAACTCAAGACAGCCAAAGAATTGAATGAAGCTACTCTGAGGAAGATGACACCACCTGAAAGGGAAAAACAAAAACAAAGGTTGAGGGAAATGGAAGCAAAACGCGCTGAGGCTTTAAGGAAAGTCAAAGCTGACTATGATGCCTGTGTGAACAACAAATATGCTTCTGGCAAGATAACCAAGTTCAAATACACCATTCATAAATCCACAAACACCCCACAGATGATCTTATGGAGGGAAAACCAACAGAGAAATATGGATGTGTTTGACAACTTCAGGTTAAAGACACTTGGGTTATCAGAATGGTTCGAACTTGAAGCCTTAGCTGCCAAAAAGACTGGACAGGCTAATTTTCTTCTGCTTAAGACTCTTAAGGCCAAGTTTAACTGGATCAAGGAAACAGCAGCCAAACTTAAGATTGATCCCCCACCACAGCTTTTTGAACAAGAACCCCCAAAGACAGGCAACAAAAGGAGAAGGATTTCACAAATTGTTAATGAAACTTTTGTTACTGAAGATGTTCAAGTGGATGGCATGCACAGGGATTTGATCCTCCCCAATGGTATTGTTGGCCCTGTTGATGGTCAGACATACACAGAGCCTGAAAGAGGAATGACATTCATGAACAGGGCTTGCCAGTATGCTTTTCAAAGGGAAGATGACTGTGCTTAGCTTCAACTATTCAGCTACTCTGTCACAAGAAGTGTCTCAAGATCAATACAGAGTATTCCAAGAAGTTTGCAAAGACTTTGCAGGATGAAATTGATAACAGATTAGACTTGGCTGAAGCTGAAGAAATAATTAAAAATGATGACTATTGAAGATGTTCACAGCCCTTTTTACCTTCATCTTTTATTTTGCTTATGTAATGCACTTGTAACTTTCTTTAAGTTTTAATAAAATCATGAGGTATGTTTGTTTAGATCTGTTATGTGTAAGAAGAAGCTGTTAAACTCACTTACCTTAACTTAGTTAGATCTAGCATTATTTATGTTTAAATAGGGGGAGATTGTTGGGAATCTAAACTTGTTAGATTCCCTGATCATTGATTTAAACATAATTAGGCTGTTAGATAGTCCCTTGCCTGTGCCTAGGAGGCAGGCAAGTTTCGCAAGACTCACAAAGATCCAAGTCTCTGTGAGCAACCTCAGAGGAGTCCATGTCAGAGACATTGTCAGGGAAGTCGAAGAATTACCTGAAGACATACTCATTGGCTGTGATGGATAACAACCAAGATGTATCAGGGACTCTGAGGGGTTGAGAGTTAACAGGGGTGGCAATACCCTGATAACTCTCAGCACACTTTGGACATGCCATTTGTGTGTTCGAGACTATGAAGAAAAAGGAAACTATTTTGACAACTGTTTCCTTAAAGCATAATGGAAGACTACCAAGAATAGAAGAACATCATGTGACTGATGTGGGTACTTGTAAAAGCTTGTGTAGTCACCATCAAGTACTATTTAGGTCAATCTCGTAACACTATAAGTAGGATGTGTATCCATGCATTAATGTTCAACACTTTGAGATATTCATAACATTATTGCATATAACTTAGTGAATCAAACAGCTACGACTGTATTCATAAGTTAGGGTTTATAGTTGTTCAAAGTGTGCACAACACATTGTCATCAAACTGTGTTATCCATAACACTTGTAATTCTTTATTATACAATAATAAGATTACGTTTGAAAAGTAATACCTTGTGTTGATTAAGTTAAGTTTAGGGTTTTTTGCATTGATTAGGGACTTTCAGTAACGTTGAATCCTCCGGTTTAGACGTAGTTGATGCTACTTCAAGACGTAAATCCAAATTTCTTCCCAAAAATAAGTGAGTTCATAATATAACATTAAAATAATGTTTTCAAACAATATTTGAGAATAAAATATCAACCATAAATTGACGGATTGTCACAAAATCCTTCTAGCGTCAACCTCAAACAGCGCTACGGTAGGTGACTTGTGAGATATTTATGAATCAAGCTTGTGTCAACTGGAAAGCAACAATGGTAAGATTCTTTAAGAATCACACTTGTTCCAGGAATTTGAATTGACGACTTTAATCAAGCGGATATTTATCCAATTGATTCATTCTTTATGTTCGCAGTCTTGCTTTGAGACGGTCGAGTAAAGAGAACGGCTATTACAGCCGCGAAACCCTGTCAAGGAGATTCTTAACTGAATCTACCTATCACAGGTACGATATTTAATATCGTATAACGGTCTTCACCAACCGGAGGTAAAACGCTACCGATTTAGGACGAATGTCAAAGCCATTCAGTCCGTGTCTATGTTTTGTCTCAAGAAGGTGGCGTCATGGTGTACTCAGCAAAGTCAAAGATTTAAAACCACATACTCATGCATAAAGAGATATTCAATAATTAATAGCGTGAGCATGTGGATGAAGACACAAGATCACAAGATGGCTAAGACAAGTCAAGGATGATTTGACGATCTCAAGATAAAAAAGACAAAGTCGAAAGACAACGACAAAGGCTCAAATATCATAGCATGAAGAAACAAGACTACTATTACACGTTCAAGACTCATTTATGGCGAGATTAGTAATCTCTACAATTCTCCAAATGACAAAGGGTAATGACCTCTCATAAAGGGTAATGACCTCTCATTGGGGGAGATTGTTAGCCTCAAAATATTGAGTCAAACAAGAATGCTCGGTCATATGTTAATTATGTATCGTATATTAGAACGTTGTAATAGGTAGTAGATTAGTCGTGTTATACGGGCTTAACTTTAGGCTAAAGTTTATTCATAAGTAACTAAAGCCCAAAAGGAAAGCCCGACCCATTAGAATATAGTCCATAAGCAAGCCCGCATGTGGGTGGACTATATATACCCTTCCGAGCATGTTAGGAAGGGTGTTGGTCATTTGTAATTTCTCTCTCTAATATAATCCTCCAAAAGTTCCAACCATTCTCTGTCCTTTTTCTCACTAATTTCCCTCTCTAAAATTCATCTTTTATCTACCTTTCTTTCTTCTTTATTCTTGTAGAATCATCACAAATATATGGGACAACAACTTGTATGTAAGGAACATAAAAATCTAGGATAAAAGAAGCATCTTCTTTAGTTTCTTAACTAGAGCTTCCTTTTTAGTCAACAACATCAGTTGCTCATTCAGATCTTCTTCGAGCTTATTTCGGGCCCTCAAAAGCCCATGAATCACATCAACTGCTCGGTAACACATTGGGGGATCACTCCAACCAATAAAACCACAGCGAGGACAACAATAGAACCGTCGCATCGGGTTACTGTCAGTCCATGAAATTTTGATTTTTGTGGGTTTGCCACATTCACATATGATCACCATGACTGGTCAAGATGATGGTTTAAGGCGAAAGTCAATAGTTCGAATGAAGAGAAAAAAAGTGGAGGCACCTCATTTTCTTGGGATTGTAGTTCAATTGGTTAGATACAAATGACTAAGATGAATGTGTCGACGTACCTATATATACAAGCTACCAACCACACGTGTTAGTAATGGCGGGAAAAGTATTCACGGACGAAAATTGCATCTAATGAAAGGTGGGGAGATAGGGTAGAACGGGAAATGAAGAATATACCCTCACGTGTCAGGCACGTGTGGGAGTTAACGGAGAAAAACTGTCAAAAGTCAAAATTCGACGACTCAAGGGAAAAAATGCACGCGAAATGAAAGTTCAGTGGCAAAATCGCTTGTAGTTTGAACTCATGGGCTAATTTGCGATCTTTGGAAAGTTCGGACACGTTTTTTGGACTTTACCCAAAAAAGAACTGATAAACTAAGACACAAGAGATAACTTTATTGGTCTCAAAATATATGTGTAGTTTTATTATTATAAATTTTATTTATATTTTAAATTTAACTTTAACTAATTTTTTTTGTTTCATAATATTGGATGAAAATTATCAATATGTTTAATAGACTTTAACTAATTCATTATATATTTTGTATGAAATATTAATATAACACACAAAAAACTTAATCTTAAAGTTAAAAAATGGAGATAAAATACCATACTGAACCTAGATTCGAGTATTGGAACTAAACCGGGAAATCAATACCTATACGATTTTACCATTTTTATTTAAGCGATTCAAAAATCAGATTACTTGACCCTAATGGGTGTTTTGATAGATTACGGGAAATGGATTATAAAAATAAAAAGTTAACACATCTTTATTTGTTTTCAATGTTTATGACTAAGATAATAGATTAGGGTTGAGCTTTTGGGAGATTTTGTATGATACTTTTAGTTTTCTAAGAATGTTTAGTTTTTTCTTTTATAAAAAAACACAGCTCTGTTTTGCACGTAACGAGTTTAATGGGTGTATTGATATATCGTATAATAGAAAAAAAAACTTGATTTTTTTTAATTATTGAGTATCTTTCGATATTTTTTCGCTTTGTTACCGTTATTAAATTAGAGGTCCGAAATATTTTTACTCGAATCATCGCATTGATCTGTACCATGTAAAGAATTCAATATCGTGTCGGAAATTGGTACGGTTCCGATTCAGTCCTGAAATACAAGGTTACATATTTGTTCATCCAATGGAAAAGGGAGGTGATTTGCACACTCCTCAAATTGATTGATACACTCAAAATTATTGTGTCTTGACACATATACCCTTAGTTTACTTTTATCATGCTTATCTTTGTAAGGGTAAATGTGTCAAAATACACTAATTTTGAGTATACCAATCAATATGAGGAGAATGGAAAAGATAGTAAAAAAATTATAAGCCCAAGACACAAAGTGAAGACACCCTTAATAAAAAGCCCAAGCCCATCTAACACAGGTACACCATTTCACAGTGAGACCTCATTTCATAAACCCTAAATCCCCAAATCCAAACACCCCCCAATCAATCAATTAATCAAACCAAAAATGTCGACTTCGTTAATGATCCAACGATTTGGGAAAACAAAAAGCTTAACAAAGAGATCAGCTAAGAAATACGTCGAAGAAGCTTTGTATAGAAAGGTTTTTAAAAACGGTGGAGAAGAAGTTAATGTCAGACGGAATTTGAATCAGTTTGTTAAATCCAGAAAGCTGGCTTATAAATGGGAGGTTGATCGTACTGTTAAGCTGTTGCGTAATCGTAAACATTTTGCCCCTGCTTTAAAGGTACTACTTTTTTTTTTAATTTAAATTAAATCTTTCATTTCTATATACTTTTGATATCAGTGATAAGTGATAACCTTAGTATTTACATATGAATTATTCTATAACGTTTGACTATTTGAGAAGCCGAATAACTCCTACTACACACGTTTCATCGCTACACACGTTTCATCGCTAACATAGACAACAGTTAATATCGCCTTATTTTACGGACTTATAGCCTTATTAAAATTTTGAAAAGCCGATAAGCTCACCTTTTTCGGTTTACAAGCTTTTTTAGATTTAGCGGATGTTTGGTTTGGCTTATATGACGCAAGCTCATTACGGCTTATATAACATAAGCTTTAATTTTGTGGCTTATTTGGAGACTTATTGGCTTATATGAGTTCATTATGATATAATAAACTCATATAAGCCCATAAGTCTCCAACTAAGCTTAAAAATGCGGGTTTATGAAATATTAGCCGAAATATGACTTATTTAGCATAAGCCTTAATTTGGTGGCTTATTTTGAGACTTAGGGGCTTATATAAGTTTATCATGATATAATAAACTTATATAAGCCCATAAGTCTCCAAATAAGCCACAAAACTGAGGCTTATGTTATATAAGCCGAAATGGGCTTACGTTATATAAGCCAAACCTAACACCCTCTTAGATTATGGCTAACGCCATAAACTTAAGGCGATAAGCTTGTAAGCTTAAAAAAGTGAGCTTGTCGGCTTTTCAAACTTTAATAAGCTTATAAGTCCGTAAAATAAGGTGATCTTAATTGTTGTGTAAGTTGGCGATGGAATGTGTGGAGTATGAGTTATTTTCTAACATTTGACTATTTGAGAAGCCGAATAACTCATACTACACACATTTCATCGTAGAGGTGAGCATCTGGACGAAACCGACTCATCCCGAAACCGACACCGTGGAAAACTCATACCGAATCCCGACCCGATTTAATCCCGAGTCCCGAACCGAGTTATGCCCGAGTTAATCCCGGTTTGTGTGGTTTTCTTTGTGCGATCCCGATTTAATCCCGAGTCCCGATATCGTGGAAAACCCATCCCGACCCGAGTAAGGTCAGCTTGTGTCGGTCGGTGTCGGTTTCGGTCGGTTTGTGTCGGTTTTCGGTCGTCTGTCGGTTTTGCTTACCGCTATTTCATCGCTATCTTACACAACTAAGACCACCCTTATTTTACAGACTTATCAGCTTATTAAAATTTTGAAAAGCCGATAAGCTTGCTTTTGACAGTTAACGAGCTTTTTTAGATTTAGATTATGGCTAACGCCATAAGCTTAAGGTGATAAGCTTGGAAGCTTGAAAATGGTGAGCTTGTCGGCTTTTCAAAATTGTAATAAGCTGGTAAGTCTGTAAAAAAGGTTATCTGTATTGTTGTGTGAGTGATGAAATGTGTGTAGTATGAGTTATTCTGTAACATTTGACTATCTGAGAAGCCGAATGACTCATACTACACACATTTTCAGCTTATTTTACGTACTTATCAGCTTTTTAAAATTTTGAAAAGCCGATAAGCTCACCTTTTTCAGCTTACGAGCTTTTTTAGATTTAGATTATGGCTAACGCCATAAGCTTAAGGCGATAAGCTTGGAAGATTGAAAAGGTGAGCTTGTTGGCTTTTCAAAATTTTAATAAGCTGATAGGTCCGTAAAACAAGTGATCTTAATTGTTGTGTAGCTTAGCGATGAGATGTGTGTAGGATGAGTTATTTTGATAGTCAAATGTTATAGGGTAAGTAACTCGTGACTGGTTAGTTGTTTTGTATATTTAATGTTATTATTTGGGATGGTGAAATTCTAATTAATAAGTAGTGCTTTGTTTCGTATTTGAATTTGAAGTCATCTGCGTAACTAAAGTAACTTCTCCCACGGCCAAGATGTGAGAATTAAATACCTGACATTGGGATGGGTTTTGGATCTGTGATCTTTGTTTTAAGCTGCTTGTTTCCTACTAGTGGATTACCATTACGGGGGTATGTATATAACTAGTTACTAAGTTCAATAGTAAGGTCATTACGATTGTGGTTATTGGAATGTTGGAATGTTCAGAGAGTAGATTTTTTTTTCAAGTGTCTGGATATCATAATTGTTGCATCTTTTTTGTAGTGCCTGTTTAGGAATGAACCAATGAATATAGACGAACGTAAAACTGTAAATATAGGATCATTTGTTTTTTCATACATATATAGCATAAGTGGAGAACTATAGATAAGGCACTAAGTAATTTCTAGCTCAACTTTAGATGCCACTGCAAGATCATGCTTGTAAGTTTCTGTGCTTATAAGTTATAAGGCTAATTTTTTGTTCTGTGAAGGGCACATGAAATGTGTTATAGAAGAAGTTAAAAGCCTAAAATTTTTGAGAAGTCTATATTTGAAATCATTTCCTATTTCAAGGTTCATGAATGGTTTTGATGTTCCACTGAGTTGATCAAGTTTAGCAGTTGCTACTAAATGATGCTTGTCTTCACCCACTGGCCTTTTTGTCAAGAAGCACATCAAATAATGTATGTGTTGGCAAACAGAATGCGTATGTGCCAAAGTATCCGTTTTCATTATTGGAAGTTATTGATAGGTAAAACTACTCTTACATAAGGCTTGTTATCGTGTATTCTTCTGTCATATTGTATTTTAACAATAGATCTATATGTACTGAAACTCTGTGAGCTATCTCTAGGAGAATGTTAGCAACAGCCTTGCCTATTAATTTTAAGGTTTTAATTTTGATCATGTTTTTATCTCTGACTTACTATACTTGAGAATCGATTCCAAACTTTTGGCAACAAGGGGTGACCGTAGAGAAACAATATATGTTTTGGTTTTCTAATCCCCCGTAATAGTAGCCATTTGAAGCAGATTATAGTAGAAGGTTAATGTGTTGTTTCGGGCCTGCAGCTAGCCTTAAAAACATCTTTAGTCATCAATTCTGATGCTTGCTAGTCATACTCTGACGTGCTCACAGCAATTAATATATTTTTTAAAAACATCTTTAGTCATCTATAATAGGGCTGAGCATCGGTCCACGACCGGACCGGACCGAGGACCGAAATGGTCTGAAACCCCGGACCGGACCGAGGACCGAAATGGTCTGAAACCCCGGATCGATAAGATTTTTTTAAGACCGAACCGGACCGGACCAGATCGACTGAACCGAGGACCGAATTTGTCCATAACCCCGGACCGAGAACCGGACCGAAATTGTACGGTTCGGTCCGATCCGGTCCTGTTTTCCGGTCCGGGTCGGTTTTGGATCTGCCATGCTCAGCCCTAATCTATAACGCTATAATTATTTTATCTTTTAAAATGATTTTATTATTGATTTGTGTATTGTGCTCACAGCTATCAGAAACAATGGCAGAAAGGGGCATGAACAAGACGGTCAGTGATCAAGCTGTACATATTGACCTTATTGCCAAAACACGAGGCATAAATGCTGCAGAGGCTTATTTCATTGATCTCCCTGAGCAATCTAAAAACCACTTTACATACGGTCCACTTCTAAACCACTACTGCAAAGAATTGATGACAGATAAAGCAGAGTCCATGTTTGAGAAAATGAAAGAACTGAACTTGAGTTTAACTTCAATTCATTATAATTGCATGATGACTCTATATGAAAAGACTGGTCAACCCGAAAGAATCCCGGAATTTATCAGGGAAATGAAGGCGGCTGACGTTAAGTTCGACACTTTGACCTACAATATCTGGATGAGGGCCAATGCTGAGATGAATGATATTTCAGGGGTTGAACATGTAATAGATGAAATGAAGCGGGATGACGAAGTTACCGCAGATTGGACAACTTATTCCAATTTGGCATCAATCTACATCGACTCGGGTTTGACCAGCGAAGCAGAGAACGCTTTAAAGGAGTTAGAAAAGAAAAATTCCCATAAGAATCTTTCCGCTTTTCAGCATCTAATTACCTTATATGGGAAGACCGGTAATTTAATAGAAGTTTATCGTGTATGGCGTTCTTTAAAACTAGCTTTTCCCAAAACTGCAAATATTAGTTATTTAAATATGATCCAGGTTTTGGTCAAATTAAATGATTTACCGGGGGCTGAAAAATGTTTCAGAGAATGGGTATCAGTGTGTTCATCTTACGATATCCGGGTTGCAAATGTTCTTATGGGAGGTTATATCAAGTCTGATTTGTTTGAAAAAGCCGAAGAACTGAAAGAGTTATCAAGACGCAGAGGTGCAAAACCTAATGCTAAAACATGGGAAATTTTCATGAATTATTATTTGGAGAAAGGCGAGATTGAATCCGCTGTTGATTGTATTGATAATGCTATTTCAACGGGTAGAGGAAATGGCGAAAAGTGGGTCCCAGAGACTGCAGTTGTTAAGAAATTTATGGCACATTTTGAGGGTAGTAAAGATGTTGATGGTGCAGAAGGGTTTGTGGGGATTTTGAGTAAGATTGATGATAATGTTGGCAGTGAAGTATTGGAGTCGTTGATAAGGATATATGCAGACGCTGGAAAAACGACACCAGTTTTGCGACGTAGAGTCAAAATGGAGAATATTGAGTTGAGCAGTGAAGGTAAAACTTTGCTTGAAACTATATCAGTTTGATGTAAGTTCTAATTCTAAAGAGATTGTATGCAATTTTTTTGTTTGAATACAAAGATGAGAAGCTTATTGTTAAAAGTTTCAAGTCTTGGCTGTTTGCATTTTAGATCTTGAAGTAGTAATAACGTGTTGTAAAACGGCTGTTTTAGACTTTTGGCATAAACTGATTCATTTTGATGTTTATTTGACACAATACTCGGGTTTGCCCTTTATATCATTACGTTTTTGTAGTTATTGAAACGTAAATGTATACATCTACATGCTGTATATAGTTTAGTTCAGTCACTGTGTAATTTTGTTTCGAGTTTAATCGGAACACATTTAAACTTCATGACCCAGATCTTGCTGTATATTTTAACGGCATACATATGTTAGTTGCACTACGCTTGAAAGTGCTTGAAATCATCATCAATTGATGAAGACGAAGTTTTGTACCTATTACATATTTACATATGTACTTATGCAAACTGCATAATATCATGCGTTATACTAGTCAATATAAAACAGAATTCTGTTTTTTGTATATATCAATGATTCAATGAAATAAATAGTATCCTACATTTTCTCAGGGACAATTAGGATTGTTTCCGGGTCCTCCAAAATAGATATAGCTACCCCAATCATCACTATATCCATTTTTTACATCGTAGCAACTAGACTTGTCAGTTAATAGATTCAGGTTAGACACTTTGTTAAGATTATTGTCATGATCAACCACTTCCAAGCTCCTAGCATATGCTGCTTTTCCAAATCCTTTGCCTGGGAAGTGACCGCTGCCCATTTGGGTTGACGTGTGCTTACCCGAGTTTTCAGAATAAACCTCTCCTCCGTATTCAATTGTCGTTGCGTGATCACGGAGGTCTGTGAATAAAGTTTGTGGCCAATAACCAATCAATTCGCTTCCTAGCTTCAACCACCAGTTCCCGATCTTCGGGTCCTACAAAATCATCATCAAACATAGATTACAACCATAGTTCAGTTGTGACAAAGAAAACAAGCAACAAGTATGTAAATGATTTAAGTATTTACCTTCCAGATCATGAAGACAGATGCATATTGTTGGCCATTATATTTTGATACTGGACCAAATGCAGCTCCAAGGCTAACTTTACTACTGATTTGGACGAACCCTGGGCAGAGCAAATTATAGCAACCGGACTTATACCCATCCGGCTGCAAAAGTTTTTTGTTACAAACTTATAGTAGTAACAAAAACGAGAATGTTAAGAAGTTAGCACTTACAGTCCAGTAAATGAAAAGTCTTGGGTCATTATTTTTGTGCATGCTTGGGATAACCTGTCATTACATGATAAGCTATATGTAAGCGAATTCTTGAAAATAGTAGAACCCTGAACGATATTCTTATTCTGTGTCAAACTTACATGCCAGCCAGCTTCAACAGTGTTGACACCACGGTTAGGAACATCAGCAATAACCCAAATTTGTGAAATACTAAAGTCATTCCCAACAACGTTTGGTGCCCATACATTTAAGTGTGCCTTTGCTCCGTAAACTTTTCCTGGTGTCACAAATCCTATTGCATGCTGCAAACATATTATACCAAGATATTAAATTGTAAAGAAGTATTCTGTGATTTGTGTTTTATCCTTTCATTTGATTACTAAAAACTTACCTCATGGCCATTTGAAGGTGGGATATCTTTTGTTCGAGTTCTTTTAGCAAATTTAGAAATTGAAATGGATTTTAAAATTTCTCTTGCACTTGTTCTTCTGATGGGAGTTGTCCCATTTGGACATGACTCGCCGTTTGAATTCCATATCTGCTTGATATCTGATTCCTCTCCTGTGTTATCATATCCTTTAGGTAACTCCGGTGAATCCTGTTTAATTCATTTATACAATTATGTAGGTATCATTAATCTACAAAAAAACATTGAACACACAAGATAACACTATAAAAAGTACATCTGTATCATATACTGCAATTGCACATGAGTTCAAAAGTGAGTTAGTTATAGAGAATGAATCAAATATACCATCGAAAGTATTGCTCCTTTTAAGTTGAGAAGATCAAAGGCTGGCTGAAGATTAAACAAGACGCAATCAATAATGTCACCATCTGGGCTCTGATTCAACATATAAAAAATCAATAAGTGATTAATCTAAAAACCATTGTTTTTATAAACTAACAGATAAAAGAATTGCATTACCTTAATTGACTTAACAAAAGGCTTGTTGATCTTTTTAAGACGAGCATTAACCAACTTCATCTTCGATGACTCACTGGCTGACATGAAAACTTCGTTTTCTTGCCTAGAATCGTTAAAACCTTTCGATGAAAAAACAAGTGAAAACAACAAGACAAAAACATAAATGACCACAGTCATGATTTTATATATGGGTTCATACAGAATTTTAAAATTTTGGAGAAATATGAGAATTAAATGTTGCGTTTGACCAATAACTGCAAAGGTAATTAACTAATTAATAATCTCATATCTATTTAATTCTATTAAAACAGGGTTTTTGCCTATGTCATCTTTGACTAGGTGGAGATCTCTTATTGGTTAATGCAATTAAAAACTAGTAAATAATGATGTCATAATATAAAATAAACGTTTTTAATTTAAATTCATTTAAAGTTTTTTTTCAGCCCACTAATTGTAATTCAAAACCTTCTTGAAAAAGAAACTCCATGCATTTTCTTTTTTATTGGTTAATCTGGGAGGCAGTGTTGAGAAAAGGAAAAGAGGTTTTATTTGAGAACTTAAATCAAAACCTGATAAAATGCAAAACCTTAAGTTTTGATTTTTTTTCACCTTACCTTGGCAAAGATGATTCTTGAATTACAAAACATAGGTTGGATCGATTAATCACAGATTCGAGCTCTACATCTTTGAATTTGAGGTCATCTTCTTCGTTCCCTAAACCTTATTTAGTTTTGTTTCGCCTCTCGGTCTTCTTTAATCTTATACTATGTACTTACTCATGAGTAGTTTTAGTCAGTATGTACTTGATAATTAAGTTTTGATGTGTATTCCTTTCACTTGGATGCTTGATTTTATCTAATTTATGTGTTTGATAATAGGTGTTGATCGAGCACTTAACAAGTGATCGATGAAATGCCTCAAAGAAGAAGGTATACCTGTTTCCTTTTATGCTCTTGATTTTTGTTTTTTTTTGTAAACTATAAATTTGTTTTGTTACTAGAAATGTTTTGTATCAATAACATTATTGACTTAATCTTCAAGCTTTTCATGGGTTTCTAAATCCACAACATATGTATCTTCCACTTTCAAGCTTTTACTGGGTTTCTAAATCTGCTTACTCAATGAAATTATTTTCTCTGATTATTCACATGTTCTTCGACATGCTTTGATCAAAACTTCATTCTGGTAATGGTGGCGTGATTGATCTTATTAGGTAAGATTAACATCTCTTTGGAATTAGTTAATATGAATGATTTTTTGGGTATAAATTATGAAGCTTAAAGTAACCCTCTCTAATTATATCATTGTTTGATGAACACCAATTGTTCAATGAAATGCCTAAATGAGAATTTAATAGTATATGTAGCATTTTAATTGAATCTGCTATCATTTTTTTTGTAAATGCTCACCAAGTAGAATTTGCCTTACGAGTTACGTGTCATCATATTAGACTATCAGCTGCATAATTGCTGATACAATAATACTCTACCTTTTTAAGTTTATTTAATTTTGCTAAACATTAAAATGATCACGTGTTGGGCTATTTCTTTTGCACAAACATCAAGAATTTGAATTTCAAAATCATAGTAGCTCCTAGAAGTCAGACCATAAGTATTTAGCTTTTCATTTGACCATTGTGTTCTTTTATCTCAATCTTCATATTCCATTCATATGTTTTTGTTTTGTGCGATAAAAAAACTTTGTTTTTAGGTCCAGACTGTAAGTAATCGGAGGCTTGGAGCTAAGGAAAACATTTAAATCCCTTAAGGTATTAACATGTTCTTTTTTTTGTTTGGTTCTGTTTGTTTTCTTTAGATAGAACTTTGTATTTTAACATGTATACACTTGATTTGCTTTTTTTTTGTTTTAACGTAAGCTCATAATTACTTTGTTCATGTCAACAAGTCATATTTTTTTTTAGAGGATCTGGTGTACATACATTACTTATTTGATATATGCATTACTTATCTGGTGTATATATTTGTTGAGAGCATCAGTACCATATTTCAAACAAAATATAATGTTGAGAAATGACGAAATTAAAAGATGGTTATAACTTACATGTAAGTACCTGTTTGAAAAATGAATCAATGGATTTATGTAATTTTGTGTAAAATTGTTTCCACTTTTTATTCATGTCTTTTTTTACCTCTTGGTCTCTTCTTTGTTTTGGGGTCCCGATGTAATTTTAAAATCTACTGTGGTTTGTTTTTTGCCGGTCCGTTCCTTGGTCTCTACTCGATTATGTATTTTACTTTAATATATTGTAATAAAGTGTTTTGTATGGAGTAGTGTTTTATGTGCAATATTTGTAAAGATCTTATCAAACACTTTCTTTTTATTAAAGATGCTGAATAACTTCGAAGTTTCAACATGGGTTGGTTGGCTTATTGGTAGCATCGTATTTGATATTTGAGGCTGGTTTTGGAGAGGTTTGGTGAAGATTGGTGGTGATTTAGGTATCAACAAAACACTACCAATGATAAGGGTAATGATCCCTTAGAGTTTGGCAAGGTTATTTTGATGATTGGAGCTCCAAAAATGTCACTTTTTGGCACACCAATATTAAATCCGGGAATGGGGTTCTTCACCAAGGTTGGGAGAGTTTCCTTGGTGAATAATGAAGGTGGTAATGACAAGTGATGAGTGATTCAAGTCATGATGCTACAATGACCCCCAAGGGTTTTATTTATAGATGAAATTCAAGCCTTGGTCATCAATGTTTGGCTTGGAGCCAAAGAAATATACTTGGAGCCAAGGTGTATGCTTGGAGCCAAAGTTGTTCTAGAATGCTCTATAGAAGCTTGCATGTATGTGGACACAAATTTGTCTATACAAATGTTGGTGGCAACTTCACTCATGTTGGAGGCAACTTGAGCTATGATGGAGGCATCTTTAGCTATGTTGGAGGCAAATCAACTCTAATGTGATGGTGGCAACTTTCATGTTGAATATCTTTATTTGCTCCTTGGAAACACTTGTTCTTGCACCCGAAATTGATCTTCAAAGGCTTGTACTTGTAGGGATTCTTTCGTATATGCATGAATCATCTTTTATTCTCTCTTTCTTTGTCTTTTCTTGTTCTTGGCTATCTAACAACACAAAACACAACTTCACACATATTTAAGCTAAATAGCCCGTTAGTATAACCAAAAACCATGCAAAATATACGGATAACGCTCAAGAAAACATGTTGGATTTGGGCGTTATCAAATCCCCTCACACTTAAGTTTTGCTTGTCCTCGAGTAAGGAAAATAAAAACTTTGCTTGCCCTCAAGCAAATAAAAAAAATAAAGTTAGAAACTAAATACCTAGGTTTTAAAAGAAAAGAATTTTTTTTAAAATTATATGAAAAATTGAAAAATCTAAGAAAAATTGAAAATATTTTTGATTTTATAAGAAATGGCTGAAGGTGCAAACCCCCTCACACTTAAGAGTTTGCTTGTCCTCAAGTATGTAAAAGAAAATATTTTTGGGTTTTTTATTTTTTTATATATACGAAATCGCTAAAGGTGCAAACCTCCTCACACTTAAGAGGTTGCTTGTCCTCAAGCAAGTAAAAGAAAATACTTTGCACATGGTGCATAAAAAATGTTTATAAAAATAAGATGAAACTCTACAAAGTACAAACAAGACTAAATGAAATAGCGTGAGCACCAAGTGTACATATCTAAAGAGGACTTTTATTGGGTTATAAGGCTAAGGGTTAATGGGTATGGATAAGACATGGGGTATTTTATGAGAGTTGTATCACGAATATACAAGTTAGAAGTCTAAGTCCCATGTTGCTAGTTACCGAACAAATTACAAGACCAAAAATGATCATAGCTACGAGCTTTATTCAACACACATCGATCAACGCAAATATATATCACGTCTTAGCACATTGGCTAATCGATATTTAAACATACTTCTTCTTCCTTCATCTTCATAATATAGCTCATTGGCTATTTTTGTCATCATTTTTTTTACTTTTTTTTCGATAACTAATTTTTTATTTTTTTCTTTTTCCCTTTTCTCATCCTCCTTTTTTTTCATTTTTTTTTCAACATACATCACATGCTCCCCTCACACTTCGCTTAAGCACACACCACAAAAATACAAATATAAAGGTGATCAATCTCCATCTTTGTTGGAATGACACACACATAGCAAAATGTGGCAACTAATAATCATAAAAAACGATCCACCATACCAAGCAACTAGCAACCCATCATTTGGACTTCGACATGGGTTAGGTTAAGGTTTACGGTAAAATATATATATTTTTTTCTTTTTAGTGGATTTAATAAAAACGAAAAGATTGGCTCAAAGTGTGTTCTAATGGGTATCTAGCACTAGACGAGAGTGCTAACAAAAGGGTTAATTTGTGGTTAGCTAATCGATGCAACTAGCTAAAAGGAAAATGGAAAAAGCTATTTGGGTTTTATTCCTAAGGTTGCCTCTTTGTCACGCATATACACTTTTATCACACAAGTGCGATCTCACTAAAAATCTTATTATTTTTTTTATATTATTATTATTATTATTATTATTATTATTATTATTATTATTATTTATTTTTATTTTTTTATTTTTTTCGTGGGAATGATTATTAAAATATATTTATAAACAAACGTGTGAGAAAAAAATTAAATCCTAAGGGCAAACAAGTGTACAACTCTCCCCTTTTTTTCTTCTTTTACTTATTAATTTTTTTATAACAAAAATTGGTTTCGTTTTCCGATTTATTTTCCCTCACACTTAAGTTTTGGATTGGACTCAATGTGAAAAATAAACTACAAAGCATGAAAAGTGAGGAAATAAATAAATAGTCTAAGAGAAACGAAACTCCATGGGCTAAGAAATTTCAATTGATCTCCATATGATAAGATGCTACACCATAAGCTTGTGAGATCAATCGGTTCTTGATACTTCATTGCTTCCATGCATGCATCCTCCTCCATTACCTATTGCTGCATTTATTCAAACAAAACACACAAAACAAAACAAACAAACACGCAAGCATACATAATATATAAAAATACTACTAGCAAAGTACACCCCCTCACGCTTAAGATTTTCCAAGTTAGAAAAATACTTTTGGGGTGTACATATTTATTCTAAACACACAAAATTAAACACACAAACAATTAAAGCACAGGTTGCCTCCCGAGAATCGCTTAATTTATTATCGAGTCGTTAGCTAGACTCTTTCCCTCGATTTTTAGGATTCTTTGATTATACGATTTAGATGGGGAACTTTGGTTGGGTGCCATTGATTTTGATAATTATCATCTTTGAACGGAAGCAATTCGTTATTCATATTCCAAACTTTGAAAGGCTTCTTTGGCACATCATTGTCGTCCCTCTTTATCATTCTTATACTTCCAACGTCATTCATTGACCTTATGTTCAAGATAAAACCAGTTTTACGAAATCTCTAGCTCCAAAATACGTGGCCAATCCTTCTACTCATGTTTCATATTACAAAATACGTCCATAGTTTACCATAATGACCTAAAATTAATCCATATTCAACCCAAAGTTGCATATACTCAATAATCATATCGTTAATCTTTATTAATAACTCCTATTTGCAAATTAAATTAGGCAAATTTTGACAGTTCCATCACAAGCTTTTAGTATTAAGGCATTAATATATGAAACAAGGATTTTATGAGTAATATAAATTACTTATTATGATTTACCAACCAAGGTTGAAGGAAAAATAATTTCACTTTGTCACTTTACTCTCTACACATATTTCACTGTTTACCAGACACACCGTAGGTCATTTTTATCCAAAAATTTCATTCACCATATATTTAATATGTAAGACGCTTTACGTTTAAATCATTCAGTTAACAAAATTCAATGCTTACTCACTGGCACAATTATCAGACCTCATCATATAAGATATCGAATTCAAAATAATGAGACAACAAGACAAATGCAATAAACAGAATGAGAATACGTATGTCAACTAAGTGTTGTTATCAGCCTCGGATGAGTCTCGAAATCGTACACCACAAAATTAACACAAACCAACCAAATTTCAAGTTATCGCGATTGATCACAACGCTAGTCTGTTTTTAAAACGCATATTAAATTTAAGTAGGATGATAAAAACGATTAAATGGCGATACGCCTCAACCACGTTTCATAATATACACACATGATTTGCCGCTACGATGTACGCATCGTTGATTATACTTCGTCTATGTTATAGTTACGCCAACCAATATATCAAACCCATAAGGAATAAAGGAAATACAATAATATGTAAGTAAATTACGTTTCAAAAGAAGATGTCCAAGAATGACACATCACGGTGCGATAACGACAATCAAGATCAATCTAGTCGATATACAATATGTTACGAAGAATTATTTACGTATCTAGAGTATCAAACGAGGTTCACACTCGGTTATTCGAACAATAAATTAATTATCAAGATTGATGGTACATTGGCTTTTGGCCAGTATAAAAATTAAAGTTCTTTGTCGTGGTCTAATCGAATTGAAAAATGGATTAATGTGCGACTCAGCTGTCTTTGGTGGAAACAAATGTTGTGTCGTTGTAGTATATTAAAAGTGCGAAAACTTTAAAGTAAAGAGCAAGAAAAATAATGCTAAATCTAATTTAAAATAAATGACGGGAAATTAAAGCGTGACGAAAAATTAAAAGGCACTAAAAGTAAATAACGCAAACTTAAAACTATCCTAAAGGCAAACTTAAAACGCAACTAAAACTTAAACTAAGGCAAGGCTTAAAATAAATCTAAGGCAAGTAATCTTAAAGTGCAACTAAGTAAAAAGGCGGGAAAAGTAAAGCTTGAAAATTAAAAATTTAAACTTAAAAACAGAAACTTAAAATAACCTGAAAACAGCTCATTCGGAATAAACCTTCGTTCGGAATAATCATTCGTTCGGAATGTCACCTTCGTTCAGAATAATTCTTCTTTACTCGGAATATTTACCAAAACCCTTGATCCGGAATAAAATGTTCACCCGGAATATTACTTCATTCGGAACAAATGTCTCATTCAGAATAACTCTTTATTCGGAATAAAAGCTTCACTCGGAATAATCAAAATAAAGCCTTCATTCGGAATGATAAGCTGATTCGGAATATCCTCTGATTCGGAATACCAAGTTGATCCGGAATAAACTAGAGTAAATCCTTCATCCGGAATATTCCGAATGAACAACCTTCAAATCCTTCATCCAGAATAAATTGCTGAAACACTTGATTCAGAATATATGATATTCCGAATGAAGACCCTTTATTCAGAACAACCTGCTAAACTCCTTGATCCGGAATATTTCTTTATTCAGAATATCCACTGATCCGGAATATTTAGAAGAAATGCCTTGATTCGGAATGAACTACTGGTTCGGAATAATCTGGGCAACAAACAGTAGCGAAGAACAAGGAAGGATACAAGCTACGAATTTAACCAAAACTAATCAAATCAAACCAAAAGATTAAGCAAGACTAATCAATAAACATCTACTAATCATAAGCAAACAATTTAAATCAATAAAACTAACAAACAAACACCAACAAAATCAAAACCCACTTGATTAAATCAATAAAAAAATTAAAGAACATAAACATGAACATAAAGCATAAAGATTAAAGATCAAACAAGAAAGGAAGATAGCAGATGAACAATAAAAGTAAAGATTAACAACAATTAAAAGGAAACTTACTTGAAATTAAATGAATTTAAGGTGCAAGACAATTAAGTAAATGACATGTATTTAAATGTGCAAAAATTAAAGTGGAAGAGCTAATTGTCACACTTAGCTAACAAGAAAAAATGAAAGCCTAAGGATCCTATTTATAGTGGATTAGGGAGGTGCTTAGTGGAAGCTTCCTCCCCTATTTCTTCTTTCTTTAATTGCCATTAAGTCCTTGTCTTCTTAATTCTTCGACTTTTGTCTCGGGATTAATAAACTCGTTTTGTAATTTCTTCAATAAATTAGACTTGATTTCTTCGGCTTCTAGTAAACTTCCGTCTTTTGAATTTTACTTCGATAAATCTTCAGAGTTGGTCTTGGACTTCCGTTCTTTTCGCACTCTTGATTTCTTGACTTCGTCTTTTGTCTTTTTCTTCGATAAAAGCCCGTGAATGCCCGTGTTTTCTCCCCTTTTCACATTTTCGTCCTAAATCACAACAAAAACACAAACCACGCATAATTCCGACATTTATGACATAAAATACACGTTTTGGCTTGGTTATTATTGTAGTTAAGTGGTAAAAAGGATGGGTGTTTACACACCTATCAAATCCCCTACAATTGACCATTGCAATGTCCTCATGCAATGCATTAGTTACAAAGCACGTTTTACATTTTCCATCATAATCAATCCACAATTGCCTTTATTAAAGAGATAGAAAATTTATAGACATTCAAAGGAAGAAAGTAAGTAAAGAAATAAAAAACATACCTTAGGGTTTTGAAAATTTCATGAATGATCATCATCCTCAAGTTTTCACATTCTCCAAACCAAGCTTAAAAACGAGATCATTGTTATTATAAGTTAGCAAACCAACACGAACTCATGTGGGCAAATTATTTACTTAGACTCCCTTATTCCTAGGTGTATCTCTTATATTTTATTGTTGTCTTGAATGATCACGAGGATGCATTGTTGACTTATTTCGATAGTTATTTAGGCTGAAATTAAAGTGGGACGATTTAATCAATAGTTAGCTAAAGGACAAAATCTTTTAAAACTACTTCTCGGGACCTCATAAAGTTCATATCTTGGCATAACTCGCTTCGCGATTTAAGACCTTTCTCGGACCGATATTTGGCAACGACTTCATACTTTAAATCTTGAGAGACGTTCATAAAATAATGGTCTTCTCTTCATAATGGGAATTTCTTCACTTGAAGTTTTGAGAGATTCTTCATACTTGGACCACGACTTCTTCATTTTTCTCCAATCTTTATTTGGGATTTTGATATACAACGATCCGCCTCCTTTTTGGACTTGGATCTATTTATCCTCATACCTTGTTAGGGCCTTTTCGGATAGATTTCTCCATGATCTTTACGGGAGTATTTGCTTTTCGACGTGTGTCTCGATCCTTCATATTGATCTTTGATAAATGATTCTTCACATCACTTTGGATCTTTAGCAACAAAATGTAGCCCTCATGTCTTGTTAGGACCTTTTCGGGCTCGCCAATCTTCGCATCCCGCTTCAATAAGTTATGCCTTGGCTATGAACTCTAATCCATACCGAGCAACTTTTAAACGATCTTGGGCTAGAAGCTAAATAACTTTTAAAATCGTACAACCTTATTTATTGCAGATAAAATTATTAAAATCGCTGCTGGTCTAAGAGGATCCATATCAAACTTCTGAAGGATCTCATGAACATATTTGTCTTAACTTATGAAGATTCCATCCGACTGTTGCTTGACTTGAAGACCAAGGAAAAATGTAAGCTCTCCCATAACACTCATTTGAAATTCGCCCTTCATTAGTTGTTCAAACTCATCACACCATTCCTTCTTAGTAGACCCAAATATAATGTCGTCCACATATACCTGAACTAGGATAATGTCCTTGGTATTCCTCTTAAGAAATAATGTTTTGTCAATTGTGCCTCTTCTATAGCCATGTTTCAACAAGAAAGTGGAAAGACGCTCATACCAAGCTCTAGGAGCTTGATGAAGTCCATAGAGAGCTTTGACCACCTTGTAAACTTTCTTGGGATGAAGTGGATCCACAAAGCCCTTAGGTTGAGTGACATAAACTTCCTCATCAATCTTGCCATAGAGAAATTCACTCTTGACATCCATCTGAAAAACCGTAAAGCCCACATAAGAAGCAAAAGCCAAGAACAGACGAATGGCCTCAATCCTCGCAACAGGAGCAAAAACTTCAGTATAGTCAATGCCTTCAAGTTGTGTGTGACCTTGTGCAACCAACCTTGCCTTATTTCTCACCACAATACCGCTTGCATCTTTCTTGTTTTTGAGAATCCATTTGGTACCAATTGATGTCTTTCCATCTGGTAAGTCAACTAGGATCCAAACATTCTGAAATAAGAACTGCTGCATCTCCTCCTGCATAGCCTCCACCCAACTTTGATCCTCAAGAGCATGATAGACTGATCTAGTTCCACCTGTGAAAGAAAACAAGTAAACAAATAGTGTTGAAAGTCCGTATTATTATTACGCTTTTGGTCCTCAATATAGCTCACAAGAGCATGATGATCAGACGTTGCTTTCTTATGCATTCTGCGAGTCTTGACAGTAGAACTAGGATCTCTAATGATTTGAGTAGTAGGATGGTCTTTGTGTGACTGTAGAACTTGATTGGAAGCTACTTCCACTTCTGGTGCCAAGTTATTAAGATCCCCAACAAAGTCATCATCATATGAAGCAGAGCCGAAAATGCCATCTATGGTTGCTTATGAATATCATCCAACTTAGTAGAAGACTTCTTTTGATAGTTTCCCAGGTCAGAAGGACCAGAGAATCTAATAGAGGAAGTGGGATCACTAGCCGGACTACCAATAGGTGTTAAACTAGCACTAGGAGTAACAGTTGGAGTACTAGGAGTAGCTTTGTCAGCAGATGTATTCAAAGGAAACTCAAAGCTACCTTGAGCAGCTGTTGTAGTAGCATCTCTAGTTGTTGCTTGAGTAATGTGTCAAGAGCTCCTTGTGAGTCCAAAATGTCTGATGGAGGAGCATCACTAGGAGTAGTATTGGCATTAGGAGAGACTGTGGTGGAATAGGATGGAACAACAAAAATATCATCCTCTTCATCTGAGTCTGAAAAACTAGAATGAGCACCTGCACTAGAAGTTGCAAACAATTGTGGACCTGCATCATGGTTAGTTTTGAAACGAAAATATCCCAAAGAATCACTAAGATAATCAAGATCAAAATACCATTCAGGACCCTTGCCTTGTATGTTTGACTTCTGCTCAAAATACCTGAGATTAATAGTTTCAATTACTCGCTTGGCTTAGAGATTGTAGACACGATAAGCCCGAGAGTGAGCTGAATATCCCACAATGTATCCTTCATCTGCCTTGCCATCAAATTTCCCTAAATAGTCACTAGTATTCAGAATGGTGACAGGACACCCAAATGGCTTCAAATGAGTAATGTTTGGTACTTTAGATGTGAGTAGCTCATAGGGAGTCTTCTTGTGAGGATTAGTAATAGAAACTCTATTCAAGACATAACTTGCAGTATTGACAGCTTCTGTCCAGAACATGGTTGGGAGCTTGGAATCGGCAAGCATTGTTCTCGCAGCTTCTATTAGAGTCCTGTTCGTTCTTTCTGCCACGCCATTCTGTTGAGGGGTTCTTGTTGCACTATAATCTCTTTTGATACCTTTAGAATTACAAAGTGCTATGAGGTCTGCATTTTTGAATTTTGTTCCATTATCACATCGGATACCTTTCCTTCTTGGACAACTGATTCTCAATAAGTTTAATAAAGTCCTTGAGAATTGAGTAGGTCTCACTCTTGGCAGCCATGAAGAAAACCCACGCGAACCTGCTATACCCATCAGTTACCACAAGGCAGAGTTGTTTGTGGTCAATGCTCCTAATAGTGGTAGGACCAAATAAATCCATGTGTAGTAGCAGTAGCTGCAATGGTTCAGTTATAAGGCTGAGAGAAGTAAAGGCCTTGAAGGATGCTTTATGTTGTTTGCCTTTGCTGCATGTAAGGCAATTGATATCGTTTCTAAAAGTTTTGGGAGGTAAACCAGAGACCAAGTTCAGATTTGCTAATTTGTGAATGGTCTTGAAGTTCACATGTCCCATCCTTCTGTGCCATTTAGTGGCTTCATCTTCTGAGGCTTTAACAACCAAACATGCTAGTTGACCAGTAGGATTGACTTCATTCAGCTTGATACTATAGAGGTTGTATCTTCTAGGGAATCTGAGTAGAACATGTAAGTCATCCGGGAGTTTAAAGTCTTTGGATAACACTAGTGCATCAGTATCCGTAAAGAGGACAAACTGCTTCTTGTCACAAATCTGAGAGACAGAGATAAAGTTGAAGTGTTGAAGTGCTTCCACATAGTAGACCTGCTCAAAGTTAAGATTAGGCGTCTGAATCATTCCTTTGCCAATGATCCTTCCTTCACCTCCTCCAAAATAGACCTTTCCGCCTTGAAATGGTACAAAGTTAGATAGAAGACTTTTATTTCCTGTCATGCTCCTAGAGCATCCACTATCAAAAATCCTAAGAGTAGGATCTTGGTATGGAGTAACCTGAGGTGAGATTCCAATAAGAGCAAACTCTTCTGCTTCCTCGGCATCAGACAGATTCCCAACAATCATAGCAAACACGTTAGTAGAAGGTTCAGCTGTTTCCAGGGTAGCATTCTGATGATCATTCCAGTTGACCATAGAGTCAACAGACACCAAAGCCTTCTTGTCATCCTTCACCTCCTGAATCTTGAAAGCTGAATACCTGCTCTTCTCTTGGTCATGCTTGTTAGAGCATTCCCTAGCAAAGTGACCTTGCTGCTGGCATTTATAGCATCTAACCTTGCTTCTGTCAAACCTTGCTGGCTCTCTTGGGTTGTAGTTAAATTTTCGTCCGACTTTCTTCTCAAACTTATGAACCCTAAGAGTGAGCATGGCCATCTGCCATTTGAGATCCATTTCATCCAAGTCAAGTTTATCAACTTGTTTGAAGTCATCAAAAGCAAGTTGCTGTTGATGATCAACATCAACAACAAAAGAGTGAAGAACAGCTTCTACCATGCTACCAGACTTGGCTTTCGGTTCAGGAGTAGAAGTATGCTGAGAAGTATGCTGAGAAGTATGCTGAGAAGACACACTATAGCTTGGGCTACTAGTATAAGACATGGGACTAGATTCCATGGAACTCACAAAGGCAGAGTTAGCAGGAGTAGGAATAGAATCACTTGAGTATCCCCTCACATGAGGCTCAAAGGTTTTGAGCTTATGAAACAAATCATCAAAATTAAGATAGTCAAGCCCACCTTTTGCTTTGAGAGAGATTACCACCTGATTCCATGAGTAGGGTAAGGCTCTAAGAAACCTTGCATTGATATCACCATTATCAGGTTTCGACCGGAGTTGATTCAACTGGCTTAGTATCTTTTGGAACCTGTCATACCCTTGATGGATACCTTTAGTTTCTGAGATCTTGAAGTCTATGAATTCATCTCTCAACATGGATCTTCGCATTTTCTTTGACTCCTCATTCCCACCAAACCTTGCTTTTATTTCATTCCAGATTTCTCTAGCATCGTCCAGATGATAAAAGTCACCCATGTGATCATCAGGAAGAGACTGAAGCAAAATAGTTTTTGCTTTGATCTCCTTCTAAACAGTTGTGATTTCTTCATGAGTTTTAGGGTCAAGAAGAATAATACTTCCATTCTTGTCTCTTCTAGTCAACTTCTTACTGTTTCCATTCAGAATAATCTTCCAAAGATCTTGATCAGTGTTGGTGATCCAACATTCCATCTTCATTGCCCAGCTATCATACTCATCCTTTTTCAGAAGAGGAAACTTACCATTTGTGTTGGAAACCGTAGCAATGATCTGCTGAGGTTGCTGTGTTTTAGGGGTACTATCTTCTCCTGTTTGAGTAGAACTTGAGGCAGACATAATTAAACAAAGATGTTAGTAATAAGAAAAATTGATTCTTCTTGTACAGAGACTCTCCCAGGCTCTGATACCACTTGTTGGGCCCACTAGATGTGGATCTTGCAGCCTGTTAGGAACGGTGAACGACTTCTATAATCACAAGTCTATTCACAGAGAGACTCTATATAAATCACACAGTATAAGTGCGGAATACAAATACTATGAACAAGAAGAACAAAATAACTATAACAACTTGATCCTTTACTAAGGATTTCTAATATTAATATGAACTAGAATTATGTTTGATGAAGGTGTGTTGAACCCTTCTGCCTAAGGTTCCTTTTATACTACAAGGAAACCCTAATACATCATTAAACCAAAACGTGTAAAACTGATATGCATATCCTTTCCTAACATATCTCATGCATATCCTAACAAATAATAAAGTTTGACTTTATATAAGACCAGGAGCATGTCTTGCTCCTACTAATACTAGGACCAGGAGGAACTACATACCTCCTAGCCTACCTATTACAAATAACTATTCCAAAGGTCCTAACAGAAACCGAAATCGAATTTTCAAAATATAAATTTTTTGGCTAATTATAAAAAAAAAGATTTAAAAAGAATAAAAAAAGGAGAGTTTGTACACTTGTTTTCCCTTAGGATTTATATGTTTTCACACATTTGTATGTAGATATATTTCAATAATCATCCACATGGTGTAAAAAAAAAATATTTAAAAAAAAAAAAAAGTTTTAGTGAGATCACACTTGTGTGATATAAGTGTATATGCGTGACAAAGAGGCAACCGTAGGAATTATACCCAAAAAGCCTTTTACATTTTTCTTCTTACTTAGTTGCATCCATTAGCTAACCTCCCATATTAACCCTTTTGTTAGCACTTTCTTCTAGTGCTAGATACCCTTAGAACACCCGTTGAGCCATTCTTTTCATTTTTGTTAAATCCAAAAAAAAATATATCTAACCTTAAACCTTAGCCTAACCCTTGTCAAAATCTAAATGGTGGGTTGCTAGTTGCTTGTATGGTGGATAGTTTTTGATGATTATTAGTTGCCACAATTCGCTATGTGTGTGTGAGCCATTCCAACAAAGATGGAGATTGATCACCTTTATATTTGTATTTTTTGTGGTGTGTGCTTAAGCGCAGTGTGAGAAAAAAAAAGAAAAAAAGAAAAAGTCTTCGAAAAAAGTAAAAAAAAATGATGACAAAAATAGCCAATGAGCTATATTATGAAGATGAAGGAAGACGAAGTATGTTTAGATATCGATTAGCCAATGTGCTAAGACGTGATATATATGTTGAATAAAGCTCGTAACTATTATCATTTTTGGGCTTGTGATTTTTTTGGTGACTAGCAACATGGGACTTAGACTTTTTAACTTGTATATTCTTGTTAAACCTTTCATAATATATCCCATTTCTTATCCATACCCATTAACCAAAATCCTTAGCCTTAACCCAATAAAAGTCTTCTTTAGATGTGTACACTTGGTGCTCATGCCATTTGATTTAGTCTTGTTTGTACATGGTAGATTTTCATCTTATTTTTCTAAACCATTTTCATGCACCATGTGGTAAATATTTTTCTTTTACTTGCTTGAGGACAAGCAACCTCTTAAGTATGAGGGAGATTGCACGTTTAGCAATTTCGTATATATAATAAAAAATTAGAAAAAAAACATCCCAAAAATATTTTCTTTTACTTGCTTGAGGACAAGCAACCTCTTAAGTGTGAGGGGGTTTGCACCTTTAGCCATTTTTTATAAAAATCAAAAAGATTTTCAATTTTTCATAGATTTTTCAATTTTTCATAGAATTTTAAATTTTTTTTTCTTTTAGAACTTAGTTATTTTGTTCAATTTTAAATTTATTTTAGTTGCTTGAGGGCAAGCAAAGTTTTTCTTTTCCTTACTCGAGGACGAGCAAAACTTAAGTGTGAGGGGATTTGATAACGGTCAAATCTAACATATTTATATGAGCGTATTCGTGGTGTTTATGCGTATATTTGTATGATTATTATGAACATATGATACTTAATGAAGCTTATTTGCTATTGTAGGTTCATCAATGGTTACATCATGATAAACGAAGAAAAGACGTGAATTAGAGGTGAAAAGATGAACGAGACATGAAAGTGTAGCTCTCGTATGATAAATAATAAAATAATAAAGAGTCTTGGAAAGTTTGGAAGAAAGAAAGGTGGAAGAAACAAAGAAGAAGGACTGGAAGGGAAAAGTATGGAAAATGGCTAAGTTGCCACCAGCAACACTTTGCTTGCCTCCATCAAATCCACCTTCATTTGCCACCAACATCAAAGTAGCATTCAGTTGCCACTGGCAAGCAAGTCCATGCCTCCATCAAACCAACCTTCATTTGCCACCAGCATGTTGTTAGTCAAGTCTAGCAAAAGTCACATTAAACATATCTTCCACTTCTCCAAGCAAACTTAATCACTCCATAACACCTAGAGACCATCCATTTTCTCTTCATTACTCCATTCCCTGGAACATTACTCACCTTATTCTCCAAGAAAACTACTTTGTGACCAAGAAGAATTCAATTATAAATAAGACCCATGGGGTAGTGTTTTTGACATCAACATATCTCATCATTCCTTCAATCATCATCTATCCCATATTTCTGTGATTTTGATATCACCCCTCACCCAAGTGGTGAGGGGTGGATTTGATTGCCATGAATGTGTAATAAGCCATGGAAGAAGTAGGGAAGAAAACCATACACCATAAACAATTCCATCTCCAACAATCCTCATTCCCAAACACCCCCAAACGGCTCTTTACTCGCACCAAGAGGTTGATGTCCATGAAGGTTATGGGTAGAATGCATTGTACTTTGGTTGTTCTATTGGTTAGAATCATTTGGATACTTTGTAGCTATGGATTCTAATGTTTGGTAACTTCTTCTTTATTATTCAATGTAGTTTATGTTCATGATTCATGGTGATTCTTGTGTTTAGTGATATTGTGAATGTGTTGATGCTTGTATTGTTCATATGTAACTTGTGATATATGGATGTTTGGATATTATTAGTGCTTGTCATTGGATTATGGTGATAACATTATATTTGGTTGAATTGGAACTTGTTCTTGTTTGTCAATTTGGTTAATCATTGTTGAGTCTATAATGTCAGAATTTATTCTCAATATGGTTGATTTCAATTCGTTAACCGACTAATGATTTGGTCTTGTGCTTGTGAAGATTGTGCAAGAGACTTAATAAACATAACAAGTAAGGGTTTAATCTAGATTATAGGTCGAAAGGAGTCTTTTCAATATATTGTTCTAATCATATTTCAAGTAAATGGAACTTATCAAATCGATAACCAAGTCTATGGGTCGAAAGAATTCTTGTTGTTATTGGTTTAGGCATAAGGCTCATGAGTTACCACTTGATTGAGTCTTATGTATTATTGATTTATAAAGCACTAGTGTCTTACTATTGGTTCTATAGGTCGAAAGGATTACCTTTAATATGTTTTCCAAACTATGCATCCATATATCTATATGATCATGTAACTATACATGTATGTATTTTGTGTGTGCCTTTAACGATTCTCATGGTGGTGTGATCGTGACAATCATATCTACTATTGTTACAAACAACTACACTTGAGTATAACCAAGTCCCATGGGACGACCTTTACTTACCAACCTAATTGCATCATGACTAGAGTATACTTGCTCGAATTTGTGTTCCTAATTATATCAGTAATTCTTGTTATAAATTTAAAACCCAATGTGTGGAAAGATCGCATATCAAGTTTTTGACTTCTTGTCTAGGATTTGTATTTGCAATTCTTTTTTAAATATACCTAGCGTACGAGCACATCAGACACCAAAAGTTATAGTTTAAGGTTTTTCAAAATGACCTAGTTCTCTATAACTCATAGCTCTGATACCAATCTCTAACACCCCACCAAATGCTATGCACAGCGGAGCTACAACATTTGGGTGCTAGGCAGTTATCATCACACATAAGCTATTTCGAATGACTCAAAGATGTGTAGAAATTTAAACATAAATTAAACATTGTTTAAAACAACAAAGTCTATTGTTTTCCAAATCCCAAAGATAATACTAAACAGAGTTGCGTTTTGGTCCCCACTGAATCTCAACCCAAAAGTACATTTTAATTCACAGGACGTAATATAAAATAGTTTTAAGTTATAAAAAGGGAGGAAAGACAAAGTAGGCCGCCAAGCCACAACAACTTCCATCCTCGCATCCTTCGCTGCTATCAATCCTGGTTACCTGAAACACATGATTAAAATCGTCAACACAAAGGTTGAGCGAATCTATAGATTTATCAAATCATAGGTTGAACATAAGTATTTAAAACCAATCATGACCATTCAATAGCATTGTCGTGCACACAATCTATTATTCAAGGATATTATATTTAGCATTAGCTAATAATTGTGTTTAAGCTCGTGACACTAATCCGTTAACTCAATCACCCGCGTACATTTACCGACATGATTTAAGTGAAACCGGTGCCCCTTCTAAAGGCATTAGTTGTAATTATATCTTATTTCTTATCACAAGTTATCCGTCCGCAGAGGGTACTCAACGTACTAGCTCTCGTCTCGGATAGGGTCGTCAACCCCATAGTACTATCAATTGTATAAGCGGCTATCTCCAACCCACACAAGGGCAAGACAATAGTTAATAGTTCACGAATTTAGGGAATTTTACAAATAGGTAATTAACACAATTCAAGGCAACATTCGGGTCCAACAATCATTCATGACTTATGTTCTTTTCATTTAAATAGCATGCAGCCCCCTCGCGGGTAAAAACGTTTGGAATAAGTAAAGAGCGAGGCACTAGACTCACCTTAGGTAGTAGTGGTAGTATTATTAGCTACGGCGTAACGAAGTCGATCACCGACGATGTGGATGCCACGGGAAATCGAATACAACACCTAATGAATAAACCCATAATGAATCAACTACTTCAAGTACCATCAAGTACTGTATATAAATAATTAAAGTCACTCAAAGTTTGTATAAACTCATACCAAGAACCCATACAAGTGATATTTACTAGACTCGAATCATTTTTCCATTCTACTAAAAGTATTACCTCATTTTACAAAACTGCCGATACATACCAAATGTGCGGGCTGTTTTCCTATACTTAGACACTTCTAAAAATTATGAGAAAATTTGTAAAAATCAATTACATTATGTAGAAAGACCATACTAAATTTTATAAAATTTTTTTACTTCTAAGACTCACTGCTCGACACATTTCTAAACTACAAAATTCAGACAGAATTGTACTTCCTAATGTGACACAACTTTGACTTATTTAGTCAACTCCATTTGGAAAATCAACACCTAAGTTTGAAAGTAGACTCATTTCTCCAGGTTTTTAACCAAAGAACAACTCTCAAACATTTTTAGAACTCTAGATATGGTCCTCGACATTTGACTTAAAATCTAACAAAATTTCGTACCATTTGATTTCTCATCTCCCGGTACACCAAATTTCAAAACATCATAAATTTTTACTCGTTTGGACTTAGAAGCTCTTCTTTATACCGAAAGAAAGCTTGAGACAAATCCTACAACTACATCCTAATCATAGGACATGTACAAAATTTTAAAACCATCAGAAAGTCCTCCAAACCTGCTGTCCTAAAAACGCCTCTACCAAATTCTTACCAATCATCATTCCAACACTTCCCCATCTATCCTAGACCTATACCAACATCATTCATCCAATCCAACATGACCTAACTAATCCTAATCACTTGTATGATCATCAACTTCAAAAACCCATTTGGTGAAAACAACATGCAATTTAATTAACCCATTTAGAAACATCATAAACATGACTACAAACACAAACCCATAACCAATTAAGATTGAAATCAAGAAACCAAACACCCCCTTTTGGGCCGTGGGTTTCAAGAACAAAAACACCCAAGAAATATTTAATTCAAGCTTAATTAATCAATACCCAATGTTTATAAACACTTTAATCAAACATTTATTCAAGAAAAATTAATCAAAACCCATTTGTTCATAAGATTTTATTTTTTGGAAAAATCAAGTTGTTGCATGTTTGATTTTAATTGATAGAAAGACTTACAATGATGAATTAGAAGGTGGTCTTTGATTAGATTTTAGCAAAACCCAAAAAAAGTGGTGATGGTGGTGAGGTGGTGCTTGGCCGGGTGTTTCAAAGAGGAGGAAGGAGGGAGAGAACATTTTTGATCTTTTCTAAAATGTGAATGTGTGTTAGTGGTGTTATGAAAAAGGTGGGAGGACCCATGGTGCAATTATGGCCTTCTTTTGTCCCTTTTAGCAAAGATAGTTTTTAAAGAGCGGGATTATGACTAGTAGTCGGTTTTAAAAATTTACGGGAGTCGGGTTTAGTCCCGGCTACCTCAAAATACCTTTAAATAGTTCAAACTCACACAAAACGATTATACATATGGTTCCGACTCGACTTAAAACGTAATAAAAATAAAAATCTCGAAAAGCTCAAATATCGATCAATCGATAATAAAACGTAAAAATTGGGCATCCGTCGGGATCGTAGTCGTCGTCGTCTTAAATCGTCGATCGTCAAGATTACGACCTTAAGCGTTGGTTTCAACTTAAACCGCCAAATATATAATAAACGAAATTTCTTAAAAACTTCAAAAATGTTCGTAAATTAGGGAAAAATAAACGTCGTTGGGTTCGTGGTATCACAGAAAGGATGATGATATGGAGAGATACAGTGACTATGAGGAATAATACAAGGATTTACCAAGTATAAAAAGACTTGTTGTTCACGGTCTTATCGAATTGATTACAGTTGAATGTGTGACTCAGTTGTTCTTGGTGAAAGGAAAAGAAAATGATTATCTATTTTAAACTAAAAGAGAAATGTAAATGTAAATGTCGTTGAGTAAAGGTAAGAATGAAAGCTTTAAAATTTAAACTAAAAATTAAGACTTAAAAATAAATGACGAGAAATTAAAACTTTTAAAAGTTAATTTGAAAACTTAATAAGAATAAAAACTTGAAATTAAAACTGAATAAAACAAGTTTAAAATAATACTAAGTAAAATGGCGGGAAAAATTAATGCTCGAAAATAAACAAGAAACTAAGTCGAAATCCAAAAGCTTAATCTAATCCGGAATGCAAAATCTTAATTAGTTCGGAATGTGAATTCTACTCCTAATCCGGAATGTGAGTCACATACACAATCCGGAATCCGTGTTTAAGTAGCAATCCGGAATAGGAATCCAATACGTAATCCAGAATATGGTGTTACACCTAATCCGGAATCCAGATCTTAGACACAATTCGGAATGCTTGGTTCTGCACATAATTTGGAATCAATTCCCTTTGCACCTAATTCGGAATACCAACTTGTGACCTAATCCGGAATGCATATTCCGGATAGTAATCCGAAACCTGGTTAGGTGTTAATTCGGAATGCACCACAAGAGCTTAATCCGGAATGTGTGTTTAGATCCTAATTTGGAATACATGACTTGATCTAGTTCGGGAAAAGGCAATTTTGCACATAAGTCGGATTGTAATAAAACCATACCTAATTCGGGATACTATGGTTTGGTTTTGGAGGGAAAGTAAGTCTAAGTCGGAATAAAGTGTACTGTAACTAATTCGGGTAAAGGAAAGAAATGCACTTAAGTCGGAATAATGAGGTTTTGAAAACCCGAATAAGATAAAAAATAAGCTAGATGAAAATAAGCTAAAAACAAATAAGCATTTACCTAAAACTTTAACCAAATCAAATTTAATAAAAAGCAAATAAGCTAAAATTTAAAAACTTTTAAAAACACTAAATAATCAAAATATTTAAAATTAACTTTTTATAAAAATAACTATTAAGAACACTTAATTAAAAATAAGCAAACCACACAATAAGCACTAAACACAATAAGCTAAAACAATCAAACACATCAAAACCAATAAGCACAATCAATCAAACATATTAATGAAACAATAAGCATAAAGATTAAGAAAACTACATGATTAACCAAATCAAAACATAAGATTAAGATTAAGAAAGGTAGAATGAGAATGATTATCTAAAAAGCTTGAATTAAAGATGATTAAGATTCAAAATACATGATTAATGTAAAAACTTGAAAACATGAAAGAAAAGCTAGAGAGAGAAAGTAATTACCTACTCCTAATGCATAAAATAAAAATTATCTAACACCTCCTAATGACATATTAGGAGGGTATATATAGGAAGAGGAGATGTGTTGATGCTTTCTTCTTTCTTCTCGTCTTTTCGTCTTTTAAATTCTTCGTCTTTCTCGACGTTGTCTTGGGATATGTCGATATGAAATGAACTCGTCTTCTAATTTTCTTCTTTTATTAGATTTGGTTCTTCGACTTCATTAAACTTCCGTCTTTAGACTTTTTCGTCGATAAATCTTCAGAATAGGCCTTGGACTTCCGTTCTTTTTGCACTCTTGATCTTTTGACTTTCGTCTTTTGTCTTTTTCTTCGATAAAAGCCCATGAAAGCCTGTGTTTTCTTCCCTTTTCACATTTTGGTCCTAAATCACAACAAAAACACAAACCGCGCGTAATTCTGACTTTTACGACATTAAATATACGTTTTGGCTTGGTTATTATTGAAGTTAAGTGGTAAAAGGATGGGTGTTTTCACACCTATCAAATCCCCTACACTTGACCATTGCAATGCCCTCATGCAATGCATTAATTACAAAGCAAGATTTACAATTTCCATCATAATTAACCCACCTTGGCTTTTATTCAATACAAGACATTAAGGAATCTTAAAAAGATAGAAAATAACAAAATATTTAAAGGAAGAAAAACAAGTAAAGAGATCAAAAACATACATTAGGGCTTTGGATGTCATGAATGTTTATCACCCTCAAGTTCACGTTCCCTACACCAAGCTTAAAAACGAGATCATTGTTTTTATAAGTTAGCAAACTAACACAAACTCATGTGGCTCAATTATTCACTTAGACTCCCTTATTCCTAGGTGTATCTCTTATATTTTATTGTTGTCTTGAATGATCACGAGGATGCATTGTTGACTTATTCTGATAGTTTATTTAGGCTGAAAATAAAGTAGGACGATTTAATCAATAGTTAGCTAAAGGATAAAATCTTTTAAACTGCTTCTTGAAACCTCATAAAGTTCATATTTTGGCATAACTCGCTTCACGATTTGAGACCTTTCTCGGATCGATAGTTGGCATTGACTTCATACTTCAAATCTTGAGAGAAGTTCATGAAATAATGGTCTTCTCTTCATAATAGGAATTTCTTCACTTGAATTTTTGAGAGATTCTTCATACTTGGACCACGACTTCTTCATTTTTCTACAATCTTTATTTGGGATTTTGATATACAACGATCCGCCTCCTTTTAGGACTTGGATCTATTTATCCTCATACCTTACTAGGATCTTTTCAGATAGACTTCTTCATGATCTTTAGGGGATTATTTGCTTTTCGTCGTGTGTCTCAATCCTTCATATTGATTTTTGATAAATGATTCTTCACATCAGTATGGATCTTTAGCAACAAAATGTAGCCCTCATACCTTGTTAGGGCCTTTTCGAACTCGCCAATCTTCGCATCCCGCTTCAATAAGTTATGCCTTGGCTATGAACTCTAATTAATACCGAGCAACTTTTAAATGATCTTGTGCTAGAAGCTAAGTAACTTTTCAAATCATACGACCTTATTTATTGCAATAAAATTTATTAACAAGCGATGGGAAAAAAAGCTCATAATTAACTAACATAAATTCATGAAAGAATACCAAACTTATAATTGACTCTATCATCTCTCGTTCTCCACAATTTAAAATCTCAATGAATGAGACTCGTGGATGCTTAGCCTATTAAATCAAAGTTTTGGGTTTTCAAGTCATCTATAGGATCTTGCATCTTCTTAGACTTTTTCAAGTTTAGAATTTGCATTTTAAAGTTCCCTTGATAAACGACTTTCTAGGATCAATTATAGGAACTTGCGAAAAGTTCTTGTTCTTAACCCGTATGAGTTAAGACTTTCGCGTTTTAAAGTTCCCTACATAAAAGCCTAGTAAAACTTGATTTAAACATGTTAAGGATACTAGCTAGAGTAAACTTGGATAAGTAAACTAGGATTGAGTCAAAAGATTCATGACGGGGCTAATATATCAAAGACATCTAAACTTATTAAAACCATTTTATTAAAATTTATTCTAGCAATGAAAGAAAATAACGACAACAAAGGAAAATACAACTAGGCCAAAATAGATCAAAATTTTTGAAAAATGTCGAAAAATCAGTTTTCCGGTTAAAATGAGGACAAATACAAGGAAAAACCCACTTAACTTCGATAGAAGTCCCCCTAAACTTAATATAAACATTGTCCTCAATGTTTAAGCATGCGGGAGTAAACTCCCGTACACTTAGGACATTGTGCACTTTGTTTAAATCTTGCTAAGGAAGAGACAACTAAAGTGATTCCTATTTTAATATTAAAGAATATAAAATAGTGAATCAAAAGAGTTTAGGATAGAATCGGGAAGACGAGTACACGGAATCACGGGTTGTCAAAAGTCATCAAGAATGGATCTTTGAAAGCTCGAATCCCTGCACATGATAAGAAAGAAAACACAAACTCCTACAGGGCTCCCCCCACACTTATTATGAAAACAGATAAAGATAGATAGATAATCGGGTTGCCTCCCAAAAGCGCTTGTTTTTGTTAACCGAGTCATGAGCCTGACTCATCCCCGAATTAAATGGTCCATGGGGAAGCCTCTAATGTAATACCAGGATCAAAGATCTTTTCCTCGTTCCCGGACAAAAATCATAAAGGAGAGGCCGGAGGATAAGTTTTGAATGGTAGAAAAGTCCTCTCAATATAAGAAAAGTAATTAAAATCATGATCCACGGGAGGTGGGGTGGGTAAAGGAAGCAAATTGTTATCCCCCAAGACAATTGATGGTCACTAGGCGGCAAAGCCGTAAAGGTGTCAATCATAGAATGGTCATTGTCACCTCCCGGGTCAAAGCACTCATCCTCACTTCCCGGTGTGAAATGGGTAGAGTAAACCGATACATCACCCGATTGGGTGTGCACGCGGTAGGATAAGGTGGCAACATAGTATGAGAAGTATAAGAACAATTACCTTCCACCCGTTTCACCTTTCCAGTAGAGTCAAATCTCTCTGCTTCCGCGATAGGAGGTGCATGGCTAACAAAGTATGCTCATCAATAACAAGAGAATCAGGGCTATTAATGTCCTCAATCCCTTCTTCAAAGAGAGGATTCACCTCACTAGAGATGTAGGCGTCATCAAAATCAAATAAATGGTTCGAATAAATCTTGAAAGTTTCCTTCAGAACATCTTCATCGAATAGTGACTCGTCATCACTAGAAGTAAAATCATCATCTTGATAAAAAAGAGGACTAGAGAAAGCCAAAGTATCATCTCCCAAAGTGTTGGTGGAAGGAACATCATAAGAAGAAAGCACATCATACTCATCGTCACTGTCGGATGTCACCTCAGATTCACTTGTGATCGGGACAAGGTTATCGGCACTAGACTTTATGACTTCGTCTGATTCCTTTGCAGGAGTTGTGTGATATCCTCAGCTCCTATGATGGGTGAATTCTCGAGCTTCATAGCCGGCAAGACAAAAGAAGGAAGTACGATTGCACTAGACGAAGGATGTTGAGCAATAAGATATCGGAAAGAAATAGTACTCTCCTCGTCATCATCATAATAAAAGGGACGCACAAGAGGAGGAGTATAATCACTAAGATTAGATACTTGCTCTTGTTGTAGTCGCTTTTCCTCTTCCCATGTTTCTTTTAGTTTGTCTACTGCTACTTCAATGGATTGAAGTTTATTCAAAATGGTAGCTCGTTTTCTTCACTCATTAAAAAAAAAGGTTGATGATGGAGGGTGTGTTGTGGGGGCTCAAAATTATGAAAACCGGAATTATAGCACGGATTTGGTTCATAATAATTCATCGGTTGACAATAAGAAGAATCGTGAGGGCCCCTACAATTGTTGCAACACGGGTATTGAGAAAAACCCGGTGCATATTGCGGATAAGGATCGTCATTGGTTGAAGAGGGTGAGATAGTGTCACTAGAGGTGAAGTATGAATTGGTCGAATAGCAAAATGAACAATGTCCAAATTCGTAATTAGGGATACCCATTCCACATCGTCCGCATGAACACCATTGACAGGAGTGACTACCAGAAGATGGTCTTCCACACCCTACACAATCAACAAACGAGTCAATTGAACACAATAGATAAGTAAGAGGAGTATTTTTGGTGAAAAACTTTTGAAAAAGAAATGCTTTTTTAATGATTTTTTAAATGTTTTTGGATTTTTGAATATTTTTGACACGAAAAATAACGTTCAAAAGGAACGGATCCCAAAATCTAACGAGTCTCACACAAAAACCGTTAATCTTCACGAAAAGAGCCAGCAGCGGCGCCATTTAATACAAGGATTTATTAAGTATAAAAAGATTTGTTGTTCACGGTCTTATCGAATTGATTACAGTTGAAAGTGTGACTCAGTTGTTCTTGGTGAAAGGAAAAGAAAATGATTATCTATTTTAAACTAAAAGAGAAAATGTAAATGTAAATTTCCTTGAGTAAAGGTAAGAATAAAAGCTTTAAAATTTAAACTAAAAATTAAGACTTAAAAATAAATGACGAGAAATTAAAACTTTTAAAAGTTAATTTGAAAACTTAATAAGAATAAAAACTTGAAATTAAAACTGAATAAAACAAGTTTAAAATAATACTAAGTAAAATGGCGGGAAAAATTAATGCTTGAAAATAAACAGGAAACTAAGTCGAAATCCAAAAGCTTAATCTAATCCGGAATGCAAAATCTTAACTTAGTTCGGAATGTGAATTTTACTCCTAATCCGGAATGTGAGTCACATACACAATCCGGAATCCGTGTTTAAGTAGCAATCCGGAATACGAATCCAATACGTAATCCGGAATATGGTGTTATACCTAATCCAGAATCCAGATCTTCGACACAATTTGGAATGCTTGGTTCTGCACTTAATTCGGAATCAATTCCCTTTGCACCTAATTCGGAATACCAACTTGTGACCTAATCCGGAATGCATATGCCGGATAGTAATCCGAATTCTGGTTAGGTGTTAATTCAGAATGCACCACAAGAGCTTAATCCGGAATGTGTGGTTAGATCCTAATTCGGAATACAGGACTTGATCTAGTTCGAGAAAAGGTAATTTTTCACATAAGTCGGAATGTAATAAAACTATACCTAATTCAGGATACTAGGGTTTGGTTTTGGAGGGAAAGTAAGTCTACGTCGGAATAAAGTGTACTGTAACTAATTCGGGTAAAGGAAAGAAATGCACTTAAGTCGGAATAATGGGGTTTTGAAAACCCGAATAAGATAAAAAATAAGCTAGATGAAAATAAGCTAAAAACAAATAAGCATTTACCTAAAACATTAACCCAATCAAATTTAAGAAAAAGCAAATACGCTAAAATTTTAAAACTTTTAAAAACACTAAATAACCAAAATATTTAAATCAACTTTTTATAAAAATAACTATTAAGAACACTTAATTAAAAATAAGCAAACCACACAATAAGCACTAAACACAATAAGCTAAAACAATCAAACACATCAAAACCAATAAGCACAATCAATCAAACATATTAATAAAACAATAAGCATAAAGATTAAGCAAACTACATGATTAACCAAATCAAAACATAAGATTAAGATTAAGAAAGGTAGAATGAGAATGATTATCTAAAAAGCTTGAATTAAAGATGATTAAGATTCAAAATACAAGATTAATGTAAAAGCTTGAAAACATGAAAGAAAAGCTAGAGAGAGAAAGTAATTACCTACTCCTAATGCATAAAATAAACTAACTAAAAATTATCTAACACCTCCTAATGACATATTAGGAGGGTATATATATAGGAAGAGGAGATGTGTTGATGCTTTCTTCTTTCTTCTCGTCTTTTCGTCTTTTAAATTCTTCGTCTTTCTCGACGTTGTCTCAGGATTTGTCGATATGAAATGAACTCGTCTTCTAATTTTCTTCTTTTCTTATATTTGGTTCTTCGACTTCATTAAACTTCCGTCTTTAGACTTTTTCTTCGATAAATCTTTAGAATAGGCCTTAGACTTCTGTTCTTTTTGCACTCTTGATTTTTTGACTTCGTCTTTTGTCGTTTTCTTCGATAAAAGCCCGTGAAAGCCCGTGTTTTCTTCCCTTTTCACATTTTGGTCCTAGAGCACAACAAAAACACAAACCGCGCATAATTCCGACTTTTACGAAATTAAATATACGTTTTGGCTTGGTTATTATTGAAGTTAAGTGGTAAAAGGATGGGTGTTTTCACACCTATCAAGGAAAAGCTATATCCTTGAGCATTCCGTGCCAATTCTACATCACTTAGCGGATGAAGCACACTTTAGCTACCCAACTTATGAGCCACCCAATGTTCCACCATATCCATACCCATATGTACCATACCCCTATCCTCACACACATTACCCTAGTAGGGACGAGAATAACTTAGGAGGAGATGGAGTATCTGTTGAAGACTATTTGTTCACGGGTGCGGGTAAATATGGTGGAGGTATCTCTATTGTTTCAAGGAACTTTGATGTTGGAGGATCATCAAGAGGAGCTAATGACGAGGATGAGGACATGGATGATTGAGACACCATGATGCATGAAGATTTGTAAGACATTGTTATTTCAAGAACGTTGATTTATTTATTTTGTCTTTCAAGGATTAAAACTTTAAGTGTTCGAATTAGGATTTTTAAAAAATAATTTGATTTTTATATTTTTATGTTATTTGGTTTTGGATGAAATATTTTTGTTAGTGTAGTACTTAAAAGGATTGATTTACGAATCCAACATTGGTGGAAAATATGGAGTTTTTGTAGACTCATGATGCAACAATACCACATGCGGATCATATTTTTAATTCGGTAGTATCATTTGACCTTAATTTTCCAATTTTCTTATACTTTGAAGTTCGTTTATTACCATTGGGGACAATGTTAAATTTAAGTGTGAGGGGGTGGTCAAATAGGAAAAATGATCTATTTTAATCAAATATGGTTACTTTTCAAAATTATAAAAAATCTAAAAATTAGTTAAAATTTAATTTTTTTCTTTTGGTTAATCCACAGTGAGATCATAGTTTTTGTGATTATGACAAGAATAAATGATAAAAGGCAAAATTTAAAAAAAATGATTGAAAGTCATTGCTAATCCTGGGTGTTGGAAATGTATTTTTTATGATTACTACTTGATCACACTTTGTATTCGCATGAGTTATTTCAACAAAATAGAATTAGCTACTCTAGTTTGTATTTTTTAGCGTATGCTCATCCAAAGTGTGAGGGGGCTGCTAAGAAGAAACAAATAGCCAATGAACTATAAGCTTGAATATAAATAGCCAATTAGCTATAAATTATGAATATTAAGGAAGAAGAAGTGAAATGGTAGTGTCGATCGGCCAATGTGTCAAGACGTGATACTTGAAGTTGAAACAAAGAGAAAAAGGAAAAGAAAGAGTGGTATGTCGAGAAAGGTGGAGGTGATCATTTGGCGATTAGTGTTTTTGCTTTTATTTACTTCAAAAACAATAAAAGACCTTTTTGATAAAACTGTCGGGTGCTCACGCCCCATCGGATTAATATATGCTACTTTTTGGTTATAAGAGTCAAAATAGATTAGATGAAGTCGAATAAAAGTTTGCGTTCATTTTCTTGGTTTTAATTTTACTTTACTTGCTCGAGGGCGAGAAAAACTTAAGTGTGAGGGGATTTGATAACGCTCAAATACAACATATATTTATAAGCATTATCTTCACTATTAGTATAGTATTTGTGGTAATAAACAGACTTTTATTGCTAATATTGTGCAAAGTTCGGTTCTTGTGTTTTGTAGCTAGCATGGAAGAAGAAACACGAAGATAAGAATAAAAGGCGAGAACTGGAAGCGAAAAGATAAACGAGGCATGGAAATATAAGCTCTCGTATGAATAATAATAGAATAATAAAGAATCTTGGAAGTTTGGAAGAAAGAAAGAGGAAGAAAGAAAGAACAAGGACTAAAAGAGGAAAAAGGAGAAAAATGGTAAAGAAGGAGGCAGTAGAAAAGAAGCCACCAGCAAAGTCAAATGGTGGCCAACAAAATAGCAAAAAGGAGCCGCCAACAATATGAAAATGTGGGCGGCTACTCCAAATATCCGCCAGCAACTTGAAAAACGAGTTTTGGTTAAATGACTCATAACTCTTCACCATCAATGGGAGGCTGATCATTTCCCTCCCATAACACTTTCTAGTCGTTTTTGCCTCTTCCCCAAGGATTATCATGTATAAATTGAACCCAAAGGCTTATGTGTGTGCTTTTTATTGTAATCATTCTAACCCTTGACAAATGTTAGAACACAAATCTTACATAACCCAAAAGATAACTAAACCCTATTTATCCGCATAGGGGGGACGAATTTCGCAAAGGGGAGATTCGGTTGGAAGGTTTGTTGATCAATTGGAGGCTTTGGAGTTGCTATAAATTCTTGTATTAGTGATTTTGTGTTTGAAGAATCAATTGGTAAATATTCTTGTACTTGAATTGGTTTTATTCTTAATTTAAGTATTATTGAATGTTTAATGTGATGATGATGAATTGTTATGAAATGTGTTTGAGTATGATTTTCGAGTAGTGTGATATGCTTGTGTGATGAAAATGGATTCTAAAGGAGAGTTTTGATTTTATGATCAACAAAATATTATTGGATTAGTATGGTTGATAAATTCTTGAAACACGTTTTGATAAATGAAATATAGCTTTTTATTCGATTTAAAGGTCGAAAGGATTTTCGGTAAACTATGTTCTAAATGATTTGTGCATAAGTCAATTTGGTTTTTTGGTGATACTCACCGAGACGATTGTCAAAAGATTTGTCCTAGGTATAGGTCAAAAGAACCCATTCAAACCAAATCTATCTCTTAATGTCTTCTAGAAAATGGTGATTATAATGAACTGGAATAGATAATCATAGGTCGAAAGGCTTTGTCTAATTGTTAATATGGGATCTATGAAATACAACATGGAATGGGTCCATGTACTTTAGATTTGTGATTCATAGTTGTTAAACACACACAAATTATCTTTCATACAGATAAAATGGAATTCACACAAGTATTACTTTTGATTATGTTTTGCTTTACAACAATAGTTCTAGCGGTAATATCGGTAGTGACAATTCTATTACTCTAACACCCCCAAATTTACTACGCAGTGGAATACCACATTTGGGTGCTAGTCAAAGTATCATCACACAATCCATATCGAACGACTCAAAAAGAGACGTTTAATCATAAGTAAATTTAAACAAAGTTAAATTACAACAACAACATGTCTAATTATTTCTAACCCCAAAAGTTATAACAGAGTAGCGTTTAGGTCCCCATAAATCTCAACCCCTTAAAACCAACCATTTGTTTTACAAGACATCGTGAAATATAAATTTTCTTTAAGAAAAGGGAGGAAAACAAGTTAGACCGCCCAAAAGCCACAACAACATCCATAGCATGCTCCGCCACAATCATCCTTGATTACCTAAAACACATGCTTAAAATTACCAACAAATAATGTTGAGCGAGATCTATAGGTTTATAAAATCACAATTGGACATAAGTATAAAAATCATTCACGATTATTCAATAGAATGTTGATCATTACAAACTATTATTCTGGTATTACTCGTTATAGCATAACCTGTTTAATTATGTTTAAGCTCATGACACCGACCCCAAAAACTAATCACCCGCGCCAAATGACGGCGTGATTTAAGTAAAGTCATTGCCCCTCTTAGGTATTTGTTGCAAATTATATCTTTTTCTTAACACAAGTTATCCATACGCAGAGGGTACTCAACGTACTAGCTCTCGTCTAGGATAGGGTCGTCAACCCAATAGTACAATCAATTGTTCAAGCGGCTATTTTCAATCCACACAAGGATTAAACAATTGTTAACGGTTCATGAATTTAGGGCCTTTTAGCAACTAGCTACTTAACATAATTTAAGACATCATTCGGGTCTAAAAATCATTCACGACTTATGTACCTTTTCATTTAAATAGCATGTATACCCATCGCGGGTAAAAATCATTTAAAAACAGTAGAAAGCGAGGCAATAGACTCACCTTAAGTAGTAATGTTAGTAGTAGCAAAGACGTAGACAAAGACAATCACCGACGATGAGGATGCCCCGGGAAATCAAATACGACACCTAACAAACAAACGTGAAATGAATCAACACCTTCAAGTACCATTAAGTACTGTATATACATAATTAAAGACACTCAACGTTTGTATAAACTCACACCAAAAACCCAAACAAGTGATATTTACTAGACACGTTCATTTTTATACGTTATTAAGACTATTGCTCCCAATATAATTCTGCCGGTACATACCTAATGTACGAACCGAATTCCCATACTTAAACACCACAAAATTTTACAAAAATTGCTGTAGACCTCACTTAAATCATGTATAAAGCTCACCAATTTTTCATAAAAATATTTTACAATTAAGTCTCTCTGCCCAACACATTTCCAACCTTGAAAATCCGGGCAGATTTGTACCCTTACGTTGTAACACCATTTTGACTCACTTAACCAATACCATTTGTAAATACGATTTCTAAGTTTGAAAATAGACTCATAAATCTAGGTTTTGAGATAAAGAACAACCCTCAACCATTTTTAAAACTCTACTTATAGTCCCTGATATTTGACCTAATATCGAACACAGAATCGGATTGCGTCGATACTCGCCTCCCGGTACACGAATATTCAAGCCTATATAACTTTTGACTCGTTTGGAGTTAAAAGCTCTATCTTATACCAAAACAAAGGTAGAAAGAAGCTCTAAAACTACATTCTATAATGACAACCTGGACTTTGACTTAAAACCACGAAAACTAGCCTTAACAATCTATTCTAAAATACCTCTTTCAAAATCACATCTACACTTGTTTTCAATCAATTTTATCTACTCCTATACCCTTAATATCATTATCAAATCATCCTAAATCATCCATAACATCCTACATCACTTGTATGAATCAATCTTCATAAAAACCCATTTCATAAACTAATCATTTCACATGTTTAAATAATTTTTGAAGCTTGCAAACACCTTCATAAACAAAATCCCATCAACAAAATAAATCAAACATCAAAAATCAAACCAAACCCCCTTGGCCGTGGATTTTGTTGACCAAAACACCAAAGAAAATAATTTTCCAACTTGTTTTATTAATCAATTATCATCCTAAGCACTTAATTAAAACATGCATGTACTTGAATTAAATCGAAACCCACTTTATAAAAATCATAAATGTTTGAAAAGATTAGTTGAATGCATGTATGTTTTTGTGGATTGAAAACACTTTACAAGAGATGATCTTTGATTAGTTTCTTCAAAAACCAAAAAAAAATCATTGATGGTGGTGGTCGTGTTAGGGTGGCCGACGGCTAGAGAGAGAGAGAGAGAGCGGGAGAGGATGACAAAATTTTTGAAGTGAAAATGTTGTATGTGTTTCCTTTGTCCCCTTTTTGTAAGATGGGGAGGGACCATAGTTGCCAAGTTAAGTATATTTTGGCCTTAGTGGCAAATCAACTATTTAAAGAGCGGGAACCGGCCTAGTAGTCGGTTTTGAATTTTTGCGGGAGTCAGGGTTCGTCCCAGCTACCTCAAAATACTTTTAAAAGGTTCAAACGCACACAAAATGGAATAAAAACGATTCTGACTCGACTTAACACGTAAATAAAATAGAAACTTCGAAAAATTCAAATATCGATCAATCGATAATAAAATATAAATTTTGGGCATCCGTCGGTATCGTAGTCGTTATCGGTTCTTCTTAAATCGTCAAGTGTTAAAATATGACCTCCATCTTTGGTTTCAACTTAAACCGTCAAACATATTACGAACAAAATTTCATAAAAATTTAAAAAAAAATATACTTAAATTAGGGATAAATAGTGACCTCGGTTTCTGGGTATCACAATTACCAACACCATTACCATGTTATGAATATACGCAAATCCCATGGGACGATCTTGACTTACCCAACTTTACTATAATTGAACGAGTATACTTGCTCGTATGCGTAGTTAAGGAATTAATAAGTCTTGTTTATAAATTTAAAACTAGGAGTGCAAGATGCGCATCAGAGCCTCTAATCTTGGATTAACTCTGATACCGTTGCAGAGGATACGCCGCAACGAGCTCGAAAGAGGCGAAGAAGACGGCGAATGGAGGAACAACCTGAGCCGCAGAACGTCTTCGAACGAATATGTGATCGAATCATTGAAGACCTAGAGGCGGAGGCGGAGAAGGAGACCTCGGATAACTCCGACGGATCCATGGGACATGCCGACGAAGAAACTCCCGTAAAAAATAGCCGACGGACCAATGTCTTCAATAAGATCAGCCCGTAGGCTAGTGAAATGGATCTAACTCTGTCTCCTCGAAGGAAAAGTCATCGCAGCCAGATAAGACGGGGAATTTCCTCACCAAGCTACGATTTATCCAGTTCCAAATCGGATGACCATCACCCTAGGCGACGCCGGACGAGGTACTCCTACTCGAACTCTTTCGACGGAGAGAGAGAGAGCACCGACGACACTCCCATCGTCAGCTCCAACACGAGAATGAGGACTTGTCCCTCCCTTGGAGCCGAAAGAAGGAATATGTGATATGTGTGTAAACACACATCTTTTCTACCACTTAATTACAATAATAACCGGACCAAAACGTGTATTTTATGTCTTATATGTCGGAATTATGCGTGGTTTGTGTTTTTGTTGTGATTTAGGACGAAAAGGTGAAAAGTGGAGAAAACACGGACATTCACGGGTATTTACGGACTTTTATTGAAGAAAAAGATGAAAGACGAAGTCAAGAAGTCAAGAGTGCAAAAAGAACGGAAGTCCAAGACCAATTCTGAAGATTTATCGAAGAAAAAGTCAAAAGATGGAAGTTTATCAAAAGCCGAAGAATTCAAGTCTATTTTATTGAAGAATTTAAAGACGAGTTCAAAGAAATCCCAAAGCCAAAAGTCCCTTAAGTCCATGTTTAAAGAAGATTAGAAGAAAAGGACTAAGTATGCAATTAATGAAGATTAAAAGAAGGAGGGACTTAATGACGCAATTAAGAGAAAAGGAAAGAGGGGAGGAAGCTTCCTTAATCCTCCCCTATAAATAGACCATTAGTGTGTTCATTTGTTTTTGTTGGCTAAGTGTGACAATTAGTCTTCCACCATTTTCTTATCTTGTCATTTACATTTCATGTCATTTAAATACATGTTTTGCACCTTAATTATCTTTTAATTCCAAGTAAGTTTTCAATTTGTGTTCTTTAAATTCTTGTCTTTACCTTTCTTTATCATTTGATCAAGTTTATTTTTATCAATCTCATTCTACTCTTCTCTTTCCATTTGTGTTTCGGTTTTCATTTCAGATTAAGCAAAGTTTTGCTTAATCCATTTGCTTATTTAACCAAAAGTCTCGTCCTTTTTAATTCCTCATACGAAATAAGCCACGAGATTGACAACCTTGTGTGCTTATTTGGTATTTTGTTTAAGTGTTTGGGAGTTTTCTTTAAAGTTTTGATTTTTAAGTTTTGATTTCATTTAAGTTTCGTCTTTTAAAGTTTGAAAGATTTTAACTTTTTAGCTTATTGTTTCGTTTTGATTTCATCTCATTAAAGTTTTTGGTCACGGCTTATTAGAAGTAGCTTATTTAGAATTGTGCTTATTACGAAGTTGGTTCCATCGGAAAGTAAGGGTTCTCCACATTGCGACGGCTAGCAACACCACATTCCGATAGTGACAGTATTGGCTTAAGGGTTTTGCTTTCCGATCCGGGATTGCGATTGATGTATCTTTTCCTCATTCCGATCTGGGGATTGCGATCGCATATTGCGATCGCTCTTTCCGACGGCTCTTGAGGCTTACTTAGACGAAGTGCTGCCCAAATTTCCTTAGCCACATTCCGATAGCATCATTGCGATCTGGGGTGTTTTGTACATTCCGATCTGGGTTTGATTGGTATTGCGATCAGGAGGTAAGTGACAGTTATTCCGATCTGGATCCATTCCGATCTGAAAGGTAGGTACATTCCGATTGCACCGATCGGAATATATTCCGATGGTGGGTATACTCTTTATACTTTGTCTTGTTTAATTCTTAGTTTGAGTTTTTAATACTTGTCTAATTTTAATTTTCCGTCACGCTTTTATTTTAAGTCATTTAATCATTTTACTTTTCGTCAAAGTTTTTAATATCGCACCTTTCTTTTAATTAGTTTTAGATTTTAATTTCACGCTCTTTTAATACTTGCCCTTTACTTTAACGACTTTTACTTTTAAGTCTTTGCACATTTAAATTTAAAAACAATCAAAAAATATTTGTTTCCACCAAAATAAAACTGAGTCACACATTAAACACAAGTTTTTCAATTCGAAGAGACACACGACAAAGAACTTTTTAACCCGAGTAAAATCTAGTTATTAAATGGCGCCGCTGCCGGCTCTTTTCGTTAAGATTGACGGTTTTCTGTGAGAGACACGTTGCTTTTTGGGATCCGTTCACTTGTGAGCGTTACTTTTCTTGCCTTAAAAATCCAAAAATCATAAAAATTAAAAATTGATAAAAATCCATAAAAATTAAAAATTGCAAAAATCCAAAAAGATTTTATCTTTATTGTGTATATATATCCTTTGCGTTTGGTTTCTTTTTCTTTTGCATTTTCAGGTGTATGCGTACTAGATCTTCTAATTATCAAGAGCCCGAGCCTCAAGAAGATTTAGATATGTCAGGTGTTAACAACAATATTCCACCGCACCTCAATAATAATAATAACAACAATGTTCTCCCACAGCCCGATCTTCGGACCATGGGGGAACTTTGCCAACCAACAATGTTTGGACGAGGAGGACCGATTGCGCCGATGCAAATCAACGCTCCTGAGTTTTCGTTGAAGCACCACATGATTCAGCAAGTACAAACAAACCCATTTAGAGGATTGCCTGATGATGATGCCAACAAACACCTCGACAAGTTCATTACAATCACCCAAAGCATGAAGTTGCCTGGTGCCACAATGGATGTACTTCGCCTATAACTCTTTCCACATACTTTATCGCATCATGCCGAGAAATGGTTTGATCGTCTCCCGAAGAATTCTGTTCACACTTGGGATGATATGACTCAACGCTTTTTGTCGCGCTACTTTCCACCATCCATGGTCACAAGCCTTCGCAATCAAATCAGCGGTTTCATGCAAGACCCTGATGAATCTCTTTTTGATGCTTGGGAGCGATATAATGTCTTGATCGATAGATGTCCAAACCACAACATGCTCCCTGTGACCTTAATAGATACTTTCTACAACGGTTTGACTTTTCGAGATCGTGATACGATCAATGCAGCCGCCGGTGGCACATTCATGAAAAGGAGACCCGAGGAGTGTAGAGAGCTTATTGAGAACATGACTACTCACCACAAAAATTGGGATTCCTCTGCTTCTTCAAGGAGTAATCCGAGAGTCAATGTTTCTTCCACCTCAGCAAACCCTGATATGATCGAACTCACCCGTGTGCTGACTGAAATGAGCAGAAGTATGCAACTCTTGGCCTCAAACCAACAACAACAACAAGTTAAAGCTGTTGCTACTCTTTGTGAAACATGCGGCGGTCCTCACTCATACACCGATTGTCCTTCGACACAAGGAAATCCGGAAAATGTGTATGCAGCTTATGGTAATTATTCACCGGAAAATTACCAAGCTAGACAACAAGGGGATAGAAATCTACTGAGTTACCGATCCAACAATTACCTTTCACCCGGTTTTTCTCCTCAAAACCAAAACCCCGCCAACAACTACAATAGAAGCAACCAAATCCAACCAAGAGCTTCTAATCCTTATCACCCACCCACCCAACAAACCCCACCCATTAATCCCGATGTTGAGGCCATCATGAGAACCCAAGGTGAGCAAATCAAGAATCTACAGAGCCAAATTATCAATCTGAAAGGAGATATCACCAAGCAAGGAAATGAGATAAGATCCGAGCTTCGAGATAACATTCAATCCTCCTTCAGCAGTCAAACCAATGATTTGAAGAATATGCTTGCTAGTTTCTTACCAGCCGCTCAACCTTCTTCTTCGAGTTCTCTACCTTCAAACACCGTCACTAATCCGCGAGCCAATGTGAGTGCTATTACTACCCGTAGTGGAGTCACCATCATAGGACCACCAATCCCACCACCATCATCTACACCTCCTCCACCACCATGTATCCCTACTCCTCCTACACCTAGTATTAGTGCACCATTACCGTCTCCGCCTCGTCATGACGATGTCTCTAGGAAGGACCCTTCAACATCCCAACCTTTACCGACTACACCTTCACCTTCCACCTATAAACCTAGAATCCCATACCCTTCTCGCATAGGCAAGACCAACGATCTAACCAAGAATGACTGTCAAGTATCAAAATATGTGGATATGCTATCTCACATGACCATCAACATTAGCCTTGTTGAAGCACTTTGCCACATGCCGAAATTTGTCAAAGCATTCAAGGAATTGCTTAGCAAGAAGGAGAAGCTTATTGAACTCGCCAACACACGCTTAAATGAAAACTGCTCAGCAGTTATTCTTAAAGAATTACCGGAAAAGCTTGGAGATCCCGGTCGTTTTGTGTTGCCTTGCGTGTTCAACAAAACTAAAGAATTTACTGCCCTTGCTGATCTCGGGGCTAGTATTAATTTGATGCCACTGAGTGTTTGGAAAACACTATCATTACCCGACCTCATTCCAACAAAGATGACTCTCGAACTTGCAAATCTTACTCTCGCTTACCCCGTTGGTATAGCCGAAGACGTGTTTATCAAAGTTGGCACATTTACTTTCCCGGTCGATTTTGTCGTAGTTGATTATGAAATGGACCCTCGTATTCCTTTAATACTTGGTCGGCCATTCTTGAGAACCGGACGAGCTTTAGTAGATGTGGCCGAAGGTGAGTTAATCTTACGAGTCGGGGATGATTCAAAAGTTTTTAAAATGGGGAAGCTTACAGGCAAATCCTTTGGAAGCCGCGAATCAGTGAATATGATAAATGTGCTCGATGACTTTGTTGTCTACGACAATCCTCTATTCGATTCTTCCATCGATAATCCACTCTTTGACGATGATGTGGATGATTATCGCTCCACTTTGGAACCTTCTCCCATTTATGATTCGCCACCGATCTTTGATGCTTATGATGATAATGATTCTAGCTCAGATTCGGATGATTTTGATTGTACTTCTGAGTATCCCGAGCTGCCCACTTTCGATGATTTCGATGAGGCTGATACTCTCTCGAGCGATTTTTAACATGATGAAGATCCTCCATCACTCGATCCTACTTTGGACGATTATTCATTTGAGGAAGATTTCTCTGAATTTCTCAACACTTACTTCCCTCATGAGAGTGATGCTCCTCCTTATGACTTTGAAGATTATCGTCTTGATCCTACTTTGGATTTGAAGAGCATTCTGTCAAAGGAGAAGAAACCGGTTGACACCAATATCCGTTGCACATATGATTTGACACCTCTTTGTCCCCCTTCTGAGGACGAGGTTGTGCTTCTTTGCGGATATTCTTCACAGTCGGTTGAGCCTGAGTGCTATTTTCCCCTGAAGGAAAAGGTGTTCGACCCCGGTATTGAAGTCTTTAAGCCATCTCAGTATCCACCTGATGAAATAAAAGGAAAAATCTTTGGAAATTTTGAAGACATGCTTGCACCACTTCAACGTTGCTTCCACCGTTCTCCATCGCTGCTTAAGGGAACCTTGCCTACTCTTCTTTGGCTTGCCTTGTTCGCCTTAAGCTTGTGCTATTTGATGGATGAAAACTACGTCTTTGATCCTGGTGGATATGTTTCATGCTTCTTCCGTTGATGATCAAGGTCGAGTCAGGCTCACGACTCGGTTAACAAAAACCAAGCGCTTCTTGGGAGGCAACCCATGCATCTATCTTTTCGCTTTCTTTATCATAAGTGTAGGGGAGACCCTTTGGTTTGCTATTTCCTCTCCTCACTTCTTAATCAGGGATTCGAGCTTCAATGATCCACTCTTGATGATTCTTGACGACCCGTGATTCCGTGTTCTACATTATCCCGGTTCTATCCTAAACTCTTTTCGATTCACTATTTTATATTTTCTCAATATTAAAATAGGAATCTCTTTAGTTGTCTTTTCCTTCGCGAGATTTAAACAAAGTGCACAATGTCCTAAGTGTAGGGGAGTTTACTCCCACATGCTTAAACATTGAGGACAATGTTTATCTTAAGTGTAGGGAGGACTTATATCGAAGTTAAGTGGTCTTTTCCTTGTATTTGTCCTCATTTTAACCGGAAAATCAATTTTTCGACATTTTTCAAAATTTTTGATCTATTTTGGCCTATTAGTTTTTATTTTTGTATAGTTATTTTCTTGCCTTATTAGAATAAATGTTTAATAAGTGGTTTTAATTTTCAAACGTTGTGAATCTTTTGACTCAATCCGAGTTTACTCTAGCTACTATCCTTAACGTGTTTAAGTCAAGTTTTGCTAGGATTTTATTTAGGGAGCTATAAAACGCGAAAGTCTTAACTCTCACGGGTTAAGAACAAGAACTTTTCGCAAGTTCCTATAATTGACCCTAGAGAGTCGTTTATCAAGGGAACTTTAAAACGCGATTTCTAAACTTGAAAAAGTCTAAGAATTTGCAAGATCCTATAGGCGACTCGAAAACCCAAAACATTGATTTATTAGGCTAAGCATCCACGAGTCTCATTACTTGAGATTTTAAACTGTGGAGAGCGAGAGATGATAGAGCCAATTATAAGTCCGGTATTCTTTCGTGAATTTATGTGAGTTAATTATGAGCCTATTCTCCCATCGCTTGCTATTAATTTATCTGCTAATAAATAAGGTTGTATGATTTGAAAGGTTACTTAGCTTCTAGCCCCAGATCGTTTAAAAGTTGCTCGGTATGGATTAGAGTTCATAGCCAAGGCATAACTTATTGAAGCGGGACGCGAAGATTGGCGAGTCCGAAAAGGCCCTAACAAGGCATGAGGGATATATTTTGTTGCTAAAGATCCAAAGTGATGTGAAGAATCATTTATCGAAAATCAATATGAAGGATCGAGACACACGACGTAAAGCAAAACTCCCCAAAAGTCATGGAGAAGTGTATCCGAAAAGACCCTAACAAGGTATGAGGATAAATAGATCCAAGTCATAAAAGGAGGCGGATCGTTGTATATCAAAGTACAAAATAAAGATTGGAGAAAAATGAAGAAGTCGTGGTCCAAGTATGAATCTCTCAAAACTTCGAGTGAAGAAATTCCTGTATGAAGAGAAGACCATTATTTCATGAACGTCTCTCAAGATTTGAAGTATGAAGTCGCTGCCAAATATCGGTCCGAGAAAGGTCTCAAATCGCGAAGCGAGTTATGCCAAGATATGAACTTTATGAGGTCCCGAGAAGCAGTTTTAAAAGATTTGGTCCTTTAGCTAACTATTAATTAAATCGTTCACTTTATTTTCAGACTAAATAACTATCAAAATAAGTCAAAAATGCATCCTCGTGATCATTCAAGAGAAATAATAAAATATAAGAGATACCCCTAGGAATAAGGGAGTCTAAGTGAGTAATTGGCCCACATGAGTTCGTGATAGTTTACTAACTTATAATAACAATGATCTCGTTTTTAATCTTGGTTTGGAGAAAGTGAAAACTTGAGGATGATGATTATTCATGACATTTCCAAAACCCAAGGTATGCTTTTGATTTCTTTATTTTGTATGTTTTTAATTTTCTATCTCTTAAATAAAGGCCAACGTGGATTAATTATGATGAAAAATGTAAACATGCTTTGTAACTAATGCATTGCATGAGGACATTGCAATGGTCAAGTGTAGGGGATTTGATATGTGTGTAAACACACATCTTTTCTACCACTTAATTACAATAATAACCAGACCAAAACGTGTATTTTATGTCTTATATGTCGGAATTATGCGTGGTTTGTGTTTTTGTTGTGATTTAGGACGAAAAGGTGAAAAGTGGAGAAAACACGGACATTCACGGGCATTTACGGACTTTTATTGAAGAAAAAGATGAAAGACGAAGTCAAGAAGTCAAGAGTGCAAAAAGAACGGAAGTCCAAGACCAATTCTGAAGATTTATCGAAGAAAAAGTCAAAAGATGGAAGTTTATCAAAAGCCTAAGAATTCAAGTCTATTTTATTGAAGAATTTAAAGACGAGTTCAAAGAAATCCCGAAGCCAAAAGTCCCTTAAGTCCATGTTTAAAGAAGATTAGAAGAAAAGGACTAAGTATGCAATTAATGAAGATTAAAAGAAGGAGGGACTTAATGACGCAATTAAGAGAAAAGGAAAGAGGGGAGGAAGCTTCCTTAATCCTCCCCTATAAATAGACCATTAGTGTGTTCATTTGTTTTTGTTGGCTAAGTGTGACAATTAGTCTTCCACCATTTTCTTATCTTGTCATTTACATTTCATGTCATTTAAATACATGTTTTGCACCTTAATTATCTTTTAATTCCAAGTAAGTTTTCAATTTGTATTCTTTAAATTCTTGTCTGTACCTTTCTTTATCATTTGATCAAGTTTATTTTTATCAATCTCATTCTACTCTTCTCTTTCCATTTGTGTTTCGGTTTTCATTTCGGATTAAGCAAAGTTTTGCTTAATCCATTTGCTTATTTAACCAAAAGTCTCGTCCTTTTTAATTCCTCATACGAAATAAGCCACGAGATTGACAACCTTGTGTGCTTATTTGGTATTTTGTTTAAGTGTTTGGGAGTTTTCTTTAAAGTTTTGATTTTTAAGTTTTGATTTCATTTAAGTTTCGTCTTTTAAAGTTTGAAAGATTTTAACTTTTTAGCTTGTTGTTTCGTTTTGATTTCATCTCATTAAAGTTTTTGGTCACGGCTTATTAGAAGTAGCTTATTTAGAATTGTGCTTATTACGAAGTTGGTTCCATCGGAAAGTAAGGGTTCTCCACATTGCGACGGCTAGCAACACCACATTCCGATAGTGACAGTATTGGCTTAAGGGTTTTGCTTTCCGATCCGGGATTGCGATTGGTGTATCTTTTCCTCATTCCGATCTGGAGATTGCGATCGCATATTGCGATCGCTCTTTCCGACGGCTCTTGAGGCTTACTTAGACGAAGTGCTGCCCAAATTTCCTTAGCCACATTCCGATAGCATCATTGCGATCTGGGGTGTTGTGTACATTCCGATCTGGGTTTGATTGGTATTGCGATCAGGAGGTAAGTGACAGTTATTCCGATCTGGATCCATTCCGATCTGAAAGGTAGGTACATTCCGATTGCACCGATCGGAATATATTCCGATGGTGGGTATACTCTTTATACTTTGTCTTGTTTAATTCTTAGTTTGAGTTTTTAATACTTGTCTAATTTTAATTTTCCGTCACGCTTTTATTTTAAGTCATTTAATCATTTTACTTTTCGTCAAAGTTTTAAATATCGCACCTTTCTTTTAATTAGTTTTAGATTTTAATTTCACGCTCTTTTAATACTTGCCCTTTACTTTAACGACTTTTACTTTTAAGTCTTTGCACATTTAAATTTAAAAACAATCAAAAAATATTTGTTTCCACCAAAATAAAACTGAGTCACACATTAAACACAAGTTTTTCAATTCGAAGAGACACACGACAAAGAACTTTTTAACCTGAGTAAAATCTAGTTATTAATATGCATTCACAAGTCGCATCCGAAACTATTCGGAAGATAAGAATCGACGGATGCCAACAAATGTCAAACCTATGACGGTACAGGAGATCCTGATGACCATTTGAAAGTTTTCGAGTCGCATGCAAAAATCAAACAGTGTCCAATGCCGATGTGGTGCCACATGTTCAAATCAAATCTAATTGGTAACACACGGGATTGGTTTGAAAAACTCCCCTGCCGAAGCATTGATGGGTTTGAGGACCTACGAAGGGCGTTCATAAGGAATTATACTCAAAGAAAGAAGTATAATAAGGATCCCGTGCCAATCGCTACCATGAAGCAGCTACCAGGGGAATCCACAGAAGATTTCACTGAACGATTCAAGGACGAGTGCATTAAGGTCAAGGCATGCCCAGAAGTTTTGAAAGTGTCTAACTACATGAAAGCAATAACTGATCAAGAACTAATCAGGCACCTAAATGACAGGATCCCGATAACCTTTAATGAACTAATGAGAAGGTTTGGGTCTTTCATTCAAGGAGAGATAGCGGCTGTCAATAGTAGGAAGGGAAACCAGAGCTACAAAGTGCACGATTAGTCCAAACGACAACCTAATAATCAAACCAATAACTGAAACCTTGACTATCGAGGCCAACCAAGAGGAGGGTGTGGTAATGAAAAATTCACCCCTCAATATGACTCCAAGGAAGATACTAATGTCAGAGGGAGCAAATTTCCCAAAACCACCTCTAATGACTACCCTGGTGGACCGCTGTCAAGGCAATCGATATTGTGCATACCAAAATGACAAGGGTCACGACACGGATGAGTGCATCAAGCTCAAAAAACATATTGAAGCACTAGTAAAATAAAGCAAACTTAAGCACCTCACCAGAGATTGGAAGGATGGGAGGGACAACATGAGAAACGATAAAAAGACCATTCAAAGGATAAGCCCATGACCATATTTATGGTACAGTCGTGACAACGCAGGACAAGGCAATAAATCATCCAACAATTTTCTTGTAGTAAGGAAATTTCGTTTCCTCCCTTATACACAAGCAACGTAGCGGAATGACCTCTCACCATCGAGGTAAACATAGGAAACCACATAATCCATCACATGTATATTGATGGGGGATCATCAACAGAAGTTCTATACGAATACTTCTTCACACGACTACGGACAAAAGTCAAGAGTCAGTTGATGTTGGCCACGTCGGCGCTTACAGGTTTCACGGGTGAAACTATTTGGCCATTTGGTTAGCTACGACTGTTGGTAACAATTGGAGACAAAGAGAAATTGACCACGACATGGATGAACTTCATGGTGATACGTTCACCATCGCCATACAATGGCATTATTAGAAGACTAAGAATCCTGGCCATCTGAGCTGTGACATCCACAACCCATGGTATGATCATGTTCCCTGTGGAAGGTGGTGTTTTTACTATCTTCAACACAATAATACCACCAGGGGAATGCCACACGATAGCAGCGTAACACAGCCAACCAGACAATAGAAGGGGACGCCACTAGCAAATCTAAAGGTGACGATTCATCCGAACTACCCAGGACAAGAAGTCTCAATCGAGGGAACATTATTTGAGAAAGGTAAAGCTGCCATGTGCACTCTCCTGAAAAGTAACCTTGATGTGTTTGCTTGGGAACCCAAGGATATGACTGGAGTACCTTGATCAATCACGGATCATGGGCTACAAATCCGCACGGGATATCCCCCGGTAAAGCAAAAGAAGCGCGGGAAAGCCCCAGAGCGCAACAAGGTAATACTCGAAGAAGTAAAAAAACTGGTTGACATGGGCATCATGCGAGAAGTTACTACCATGAATGGCTATCCAACCCAGTTATGGTAAAAAAACATGACAATAGTTCGTGCATGTGCGTAGACTTCACGAATCTAAATAAAGCTTATACACAAGACTGTTATATGCTGCCGGAAATTGCCTGGAAAGTCGAGTCTTTATGTAGGCATCCCTTTAAATGCTTTCTTGACGCATACAAAGGATACCACCAAATTCCGATGGCGGAGGAAGACTAGGAAAAAATGGCGTTCCGTACAAGCCAAGGGGTCTATTGCTATACAAAAATGTTGTTCGGATTAAAAAACGCGGGCGCCACCTACCAATGCTTAGTCGACAAGGCCTTCGATGGCCAAATCGGGCGTAACCTGGAAGTCTACATGGATGACTTGGTTATAAAAAGCCACACAGAGGAGGAACTTATAGGGGACATTGAGGAAACCTTTAGAACGCTGAAGAAAATCAACATGAAGTTGAATCCCAAAAAATGCACATTTGGAGCAACGAAAGGGATGTTTTTAGGATACATGATAGATCCTAATGGCATCAAGCCTATTGAGAATAAAATTAGTTAAGTCTACTAGCCGCTGACAAAGGATATCTAGCCGCTGCTGTTATCAAGCCGCTAAGAGAATAGGCCTAGACAAGATTTATCAAGCCGCTGTCAAGTTTTACAAGTCAATATGTTTTGTTATATTAGGAGGATATACATGAATATTATATTTTGTATGTTTATCTTAGTATATATTCTTAGAATAGCTGACAAGATTACTTTGTGTACAAGGCTCCTTGTGCTTATAAAAGGAGGCATTTTGGTTTATGTTTCATATACTTTCAATCACTCTACTTATCGTTATTATTAGTCGAAGTTGAAAGTTTGGTATACGTTCTTTGCTATATGTTCTTTGTGCTAAATATTAGATTCTGCATAATACTTAGTTTGTTGAATATACATAGTTTCTCAAACGTATTATACTTGAACAAATCTCGATAATACACAAGTTTAATCGATTTAAGTTTGGGATCAACAAGTGGTATCAGAGCTTGTTGAGGAACTTTTCATATTGAGAACAAAAACCCTAAATCTCCAAAAACCCTAAATTGTTGAAAACCCTAAAAACCATCCAAACATCATGTCTACCTCAACCGAAGCCTCACATTCATCAAATCACAATCTCAAAATTCCTATAGTTGATCCTGATAACTTTGAACTTTGGAAGTTCAATTTTGAGCAATATCTTCAAGTTGATAACTATGTTCTTTGGGAAGTTATTGAATATGGAAATCAATTCAAGAAGGAGCAAAAGATTGCAACTGCTATAGAAGCAAGAAGGACAGCTGGACAAACTGGTGATGAGCGACTTGCAAAGCCTTAAGATGGAAGGGCTGTTTCTGCTCCTGAGATAACAGAAAGAAGGAATGATATGAAAGCTTTGAGTACACTCAAACTGGCTCTTGGTCCTAAGCAACAACATAAATTCTAAAAGTATGAGTCTGCTAATGAAGTTTGGGAAGCCCTTGAGACCATCTATGGTGGTAATAAGGAAACTCTCAAACAAAGGAAGAGGTAGTTAATGATTGAATATACTGTTTTCAAAGCTCATCCTAATGAAAAACTGAGCGAAGTGAGAAATCGTCTTCAAGATATTACTAGCAAGTTGGCCTTAATGGGAACAGATCTTGAAGAGCAAAATATTACTACTACCTTCCTTGGAGGCCTTGGTGATGCATGGGAGATTCATGCAAAATAAATCATTGCCACCAAGACTAACAAGAATGCTTTTTTTGATGATATTTGTAATCAATTGAAGATTATGGAACCTGAAGCTATACTCAAACAAGGGAGAAAACAAACATCTAGAAGCATGGCATTCATCTCTAACAATGACTCTCAACCCGCTGACAATATTTCACATCTTAGCGGATTGAATGTACATCCTGTCATTGGACCAACATTTGTCAGCGGCTCAATTTCAGTCGCTGACACATATAATGTTGGTTCATCAACTCTTAAACCATCTGGTATTGACTTGGATACTGTGTGTGCATACATTACTACTTTACCCAATGGTTCTCTAGTTACTTATGAGGATCTTGAGCAAATTAGTGATGCTGGTCTTGAAGAGATGGACATTAAGTGGAATATGGAACTTACTAGCATAAGGGCCAATAGGTGGAACAAGAGATTTGGAAGGAGAATGACATTCAATGGAAAAGAAACTGATGGGTTTGATAAATCCAAGGTTGAATGCTATAATTGCCATAGAATGGGACATTTCATAAGGGAATGCAGATCTCCACGTAGGAATGATGCTAGAAAGGGATCAAATCAAATCATCAAGGTTGAAGAGGCTCAGCCAAAGGCTATGGTTTCAATGCAAGGGATTGATGGTCTTGGATGGGACTAGAGCTTTATGGTAGATGATGTGGAACATAATCAAGCATTGATAGCTGAGAAGGAAGAAGAGCATGTTCAATATGCTCTTATGGCTAACTCTTCTTGTTCATCAGATAATGAGGTATATGATGATGCTTTTTTTTAGTAAAGGTTGCAAGTTAAACACTGAAAAACTTAATAAATAAGTTTTGAAATTAAAAATCAGACATTTTTGATGTAGAAATCAGACTAGCAAACTATAAAAGGGGTCTTGCTCAATCTGATGGGATGGTTGAGGAATATAAGAAAATGGAATTTGATCTTAAAGATTAAATCACTGTTTTAACCAGAGACTTAAAAGTTAGTAATGAAGCTAGGGAGTCTTTAATGAAATCCAGAGCAGATTTACAACTTAAGTTGAGTGAAGCTATCAAGGCTAAAGAAAATGTAGGGCTTAAAATTGAAAAGTTTGAAAAATCTAGTCAAACCCTAGAAAAGTGTGTTAGTGAGCAAAGAAACCATGGGGACATGTCTAGGATAGGGATGAAAGAATATGCTGCTATCCCACCACCTGTTGGAAACTTTTATGGTGTTCTTAAAAAAGATCTCTCTTGGACTGGCGTACCTGAACTACAAGAGAAGGAATTCATTCCTTCACCAAGTGTGCTTTGTCATGTTGAGGAATATAAGAAAAAGGTGACAAACCTAGAACAATGGAAAGTAGCCAACCCTTTTCTATTTATTAAGGGTGGATTGCTTAATGATGAACCAGTTGAACTTAAACCCATTTTTGTGACCCCACCACTGGTAAAGCTGTTAATCTGGCTCACCAACTAAAAATAAACCTAGCGTCAAATATGATGAAATGTATAGAAAACCTAGGTCACCCGAAAGCCAAGTAAGTGTTAATAGGATAGGGTTTTATCAGTCTAAGCCTAAATTTGTGTCTAAAAAGGCTTGTTACACATATGGGAGCTTCTCACATTTGGCCTATAACTGTGTCAGGGGATACATTTTATCCGCTGACAATAGGTCAACCATGGTCAAACCTAGACCTTTTGTCCCACCAAGTCCACAAGCCACTAGACCAGCTCCTTTCTTTTCTAGAGGAGCTAATACTCATGGACAAATACCCTTTCAAATGAATAATACTTGGTCTAACAGACAGTAGGTTCCTATAGCAAACCCTAATTTAGCCGCTGACAAGAACAAGCTATCCGCTGACAAATCTAGGTTTGGTATAAAATTACTACAACTAGCTTCTTTCAGACGTATGTTAAACCAAGTAATAATAGGTATTTGAAACCTAAGGGACAAGGGTCTAAAGCTTCATCCAGTTTAACATGGAGACCTAAACAAGAACAAAACCATAATTTTAATGGAGTTTCTATGACCTGCAACAGATTTAAATTTCTTGAAAAGGTCATTACTAAACCTATTGGGGTAAATTGGGTGTTTAGGGTGCAAAGGGATGAACATGGGGTGTTACAAGGAATAATTCAATTCTTGTTGAACAACCACATGAATCCAAGTCTGAAAAGGCTTGGGTTCCCAAAGAAAACTAATTTGTTTTCTTTATGTGCATGGCATTCATAAGTAGGTCAATGATTATGGATATTGGTAAAGTGGATGCTCTACGCACATGACTGGCAAGGAAGATTACTTAACAGTTTTCATTCCCATTAAAGATGGTGATAAAGTGTATTTTGGTGGCAGCTATAAAAACATTTCTGGCAAAGGCACACTTATCACTAACAACTTAAGGTTTGAGGAAGTCTTCACGGTAAAAGAACTTGATTATAATTTGTTTAGTGTGTCACAAGTCTGCGACAACAAGAACAAGGTTCTTTTTACTGACACTGAGTGTTTAGTTTTATGTAACGATTTTGAGATTCTTGCTGATAAGTTTATTAAGTTTAGAACACCTAGACATAAAGATGTTTATAATGTTAAGCTTAATGGGATTAAAATGAGTAACAACTTGTCATGTATTTATGCTAAGGCTTCAGTGGATGAGAGCAAGTTATGGCACAGAAGGTTAGGACATATTAATTTCAAAAACATGAATAGACTTATGAGACATGATCTTGTAAGTGGATTGCCTTCAAAAGCATTCCACAATGATCATAATTGTGTTGCATGTCTTAAAGGCAAGCAACTAAGACCTCATTTAAGTCTAAGAATGTGCATTCTAGTGCTAAACCACTTCACTTATTACATATGGATTTGTTTGGCCCAACCATATAGAAATTCTTAATGGTAAATCTTACTGTTTTGTCATTACTGATGATTTTTCTAGGTTTACTTAGACCTTCTTTTTGGTACTAAAAAGTGACTCTGCTAAGACTCTAATCAATTTCATTACTAAGATTGAAAAGAAAACAGGTCATGATATTTAAGTTCTTAGAAGTGATGATGGTAGTGAATTTAGGAACAGCCTTCTAGATACCTTTTGTGTCAAAAAAGGAATCTCTAGGGAGTTTAGCATAGCTAGAACTCATTAGCATAATGGTGTAGCAGAAAGAAGAAATAGAACACTTATAGAAGCAACTAGAACCATGTTGGCATATGCTAATTTACCCATTGCTTTTTGGGCTGAGGCTGTGAACACTAGATGCTAGGTTCGAAATAGAGCCTTAGTCAATAAGTTTCATAATAAGACTCCTTATGAATTGCTTTGGAATAGTGTGAAAATCTAACATTTTCAGGTAGAGAATTATTTTCTCGTATAATATTTTGAAACTTATTTTTGTGTTGGTTGATGAACTCACAATTTACGGATTTAAATTTGGGCTTACGTGCATAATTTAGCGTCCCTTACGACTAAACCGGAAACCTTAGGATTACGTATTTACGTTTCTGAACTCCGTTTTTGATGAGACAATTTTTATTGGATTTGTTTTGTGCCGTTGATTCATAATTTATAAAAATGTTTTTCGTAAAACGACCCGAGGGCACGCAAATCGAGGAAACTAGAATCGAGGAGTACCCGTAAATTAGCGGGATGGGACAAAATAATTTATCCCACCCTACTATACATGGGACGGCCTAAACAAGACACCACATCAAGGATGTGGCATCATTTAGCACATTAGCTTACAAGTGTAAGCTTAGCCTTACACTTAAGCTACTTCTACCTCAAAAACAACTAGCTAACTCATACCACCATTTCCTACATGCAAACAACTCTCAATTCTCTCTCAACTCTCACCCTTGCCGTCCTATATTCAAGAACAAACACCCCATTTGATCTTTTCTAGCCACAAAATACTTGTTATCTAGCTATATTATGGAGTTACCTTGAAGCCTTGATTACTTGGTGGCCATTTTAACAACAAAGGAGGTGATTTGCTTGTGTCCTAGGGCTTATTTCTCAACATACTTTCTTGGTGTTTGATGATCTTGGAGATATATTTGGTGTTCATCAAGTTGTTGTCTTCCAAAAACAAGATATACTCTTGGTTGGTAAAGAAGATCATCCTTTTCATTTTCTCTTGTTATTTTTGTAAAGATCAAATGTATTTTTTTTCTTGTTTTATATGTATATGATGAATATATGATGATAAAAATGTTGTGTGGGGATCAAGTGTTGATGAATATGCTTAAAAGGATTAATAACCATAAGAAACAAGGCTAAAATCATGCTTAATTTGTTGGCTGTATAAAAATAGTATGTAACCAAAACTTAAACTGATAAATTTGCATGGTGGAATCCATTTACAGTAAGTATAAGATATCATACACATGTGAGAGTTGACCATGCAATGGAATCCTTAAAATGAGTGAGATATGATCAAAACAAGATGATTGTGCTAATCTGGATAGTCTGTTTTGTAGGAACTGTTAAGGATAGTTAAACTTAAAATGAGTAGCAGTTATAACTAACTTAATTGTAGCACATAATATGAAGTTCATGCCATCCAAAAATGAGCTTCTAATTCATTGTAGAACTCTAGATATGATAAAAATGGTGAAGATGAAAATAAAAATCAGATTTTGAAGAATTAATGTTTAATACTATTATATAAGCACTCACATTATATAGTATAAAATGTGAAATTAAAACCCACTAACTTATGAATTTCATTATATAAATATGTATAAGGTTAAATAAATGGACAATTTATAAAAATGGTAGATGAATAATATTTATAAGTTATAAAAACTATAAACATGATTTTTACGACTTTTTCGGCTATTACCGTAAAATTAACGTTTTTTGCCAATTAAAACTTAGACGATCAAACCCGTCTAATGTAAAGTTTTTAAAAGTCATATACTGATATATAAGTATCTAATACAAGTAAAAACCGATAAAACCCGAACTATAGGACATACGGACATTAACGAGCTAAGTAAGCATATTGGACTAATAATTGGTCTAAATAAGTTAAACACTTATAAAAAGTACTTATTGGGCTTAACCCATTTGGGTCCAACATGTAAAGTGTAAATACTGATAATATAAGTATAAAATGGATTAAAACAAGTTAAAGAACTTATGATAAGCTTATTGGACTTAAAATATGTAAATAGGTAAAACTAGTAAACTAGTAAAAAGTTACCAATACATAAACACTAAAATGAGTAAACAAGGATATATAAATCCACTTGATCATCATCATATGTACAAAAATCATCATATGTATATTGTTATTTTGATAAAGTCATTGGACAAAAGTCTAAGACCGATTATTATTTATATAGGTTTCCGTGACCGAAGCACGCTCGTAGCCGATAATCCGCCTTTCATTATCAACGTGATTTCATAGCCTCACACTCTTTTAAATGTTTTATAAAATGATTTGTAAACCCGTGAGGGAGATAACATGCTAGTTTTTGATAAAATAGAACATAAGTAGTCCCGATGGTATGCTTAATGATATGGACCCGAATGATGCTATGACCCTATAAACGAGATAAAAAGGATTATTAGTAGTTAGGTTATGTCACTCAAAGTCCCATTAGCATGAAATGTGAAATACCGGGATTTGGTAGACGCTTATGCATATGATAGTACTATTTGGGGACGATCACCCCAGTTCGCGCCTTGACGGTTGATCCCCGTCGTACCACATTGATTGGTAAGTGATATGAGCTTAAACTCATATCCTTTTATCAACAAATAACCCTAAAACATGAAGCAAAATACCAATTTATCTTGCAAAACCAGTGTTATGTGGTATGTTTGTGTTTGTGTGCACTTGTGTAGGTAAAAAGATACATTTCCAAGCAAACAAAGAAAAATCAAGCTCAAATGGATGAAAAAGACAAAGAAGGATCAAAAGTGACAAGACTTTGAAGTATAAGGACCTATCTTGACAAGTTGTCAAAGTTGAAGGACTAAAAGTGCAAATATTGTGAAAGTCAAGATTCAAGTCAAACTTGGTCAACTCTCAAGTCAACTCAGTCAAAGGACCATTTTGTTCAAGAATGAAAGTTGAAGGACCAAATATGTCAAAAGAATGAAGCTGCTAGCTCAAAACAACAATTTGCTAAATCAAGGGACTGATTCTGCCAATATTTGAAAGATATTCAAGGTTTGATCCAAGTGAAACCATTTCAGCCAATGAGAAGAGAGGAAAGTGATCAAACGGATTGAACAATTAATACCCACTCAGCCGACATGCATTTAATACCCAATCACAACAGTTGGATCCGTGAGATCAACTTTTAACCAATCAAATGCTTACACGTGGCGTCTTCTTCATCAAATAAATTTGCCAGGATCGTATTTGAGCTACAAGCAATTTCATGGAAAGATTTCAACACCAAAGTTAATCATTTTGAAGAGACGAACACAATGGTGCCAATCAATTAACATATCATCCACTCAATCAAGAAACCCCAACTCCTTGTTCATACCTGCATATGCGATTATGCAGAATTATACACGTGGCAAGCTGGGATTGGTCCTGACATGTCACCAACCCCCAACTAACTCTTCCTTCATGCCTATAAATAGATGATAGGACTTCATTTGTAATGTGTAGCCTAGTTTTGTAAAAACACATAGTTCTAAATTTCCTTTCAACTTTCCTTCATTTTTACCCTAGCTACTCAAGAGTCTGACAAACTCTTGAGTTAGTTAGTTAGTTACTACCCTTTTAACAACTTTGTAACCGTTTTCATTGAATAAATTTCAAATTCACCATTTCCCGCCAAAACTGTTCTTCCTACTTCTGTTCATTCCTTGCTGCTATTGGATACTGTTGTTGCTGTTTTGTGTTTGTTATGATCATTGATTGATCATAACTGACATTGAAGGAGTTTGATAGCTGTTTGATCAGAATTCAGTTCATTCCATAGTTTTTGAATATTTTCAAGCATGATGATAGTTTCTGTTGAATGATTGCTGTTCTTGTTGATTGATTGGTTTCCTAGTGATAAGGTGGTGGTTATCACTAGGCTAAGAGAGCTCAGCGCTCCTCTTCTTCGAAAAGGATTACTACAATAGGTTTTAAAAGCTCTCATTTTTGTTCCACTGAAAAAGTCATATGCATGCTATTTTTCTTAGAGTAATTTTGATGACTGAATGATAAAAGTTGTTTGAAGTTGCTAATTGATTGATCTTTGTGAGTTTGTAGCTTAATTCTGTTACTTGTTCTTTGATTTTGATTAAGATTCTAGCTTACTACATTAATTCAGTTACTTTTGTTCTTGTAGCTTGATTGTATTTCTAGTTGTGATAAGTACTTGTTCACTTCTTTTAAGCTTTTCATTTTGATCACTAAGTCTAGTTTGTTATAGCATTTGATTCAGATTTAACTAGATCTTAAAAAGCCTTTGTAAAAGTTTGAAATATCAGTTTAAGGAGTGTTTGGGAATAGCTTAAAAAGAGTTTTCAAGCATTGAGTTTTGGAGTTTTAGAGTTCATTTGCAGTTAAAAGGTGATAATAAGGTGTTTGAAGTCATTTGCAAGTCAAAAATATAGTCAAACAGGCAAATGGCACTTAAAATGTTTGGGTCAGTCTTATGCAGTTTGGTCATTTAGAAACTTGTCATTTTGATTTGATCAGTACTCACTCAATACTGGATGAAATTGGATCAAATTTGTTCTCAATCATAGCTTATATCATAGAGATTCATATTCCAAGAGGATTTTCTACAGTATTCAATAATCAGTTAGAAATAAGCAAAAATCAGTTAAGCAAACTTAATTGAAGTTTCTGTAACTTGAAAGCTGGAAATCTGTATCTCCTTATTCTATTCATAAACATGCCCATTTTTCTTCACAAATCCTCTTAAGTCATTGAGTTACATGATTTCTGAAAGTTTCAGCTTTTTGAAAAATAAGCTGGTCAACGCTGGTCAACGATAAGCCCATTTTCAGCTTAATTCAAATCTAGAGCTTATTACTTGATGAAAATGGTTCTAGTTTGATTTCCCGTTCATTAATTGGATAGCTTAATCAGTTTCATTAAGAAAAACAAGTTGTGACTGATTAGATTTTGCTATAGCTTATTTTGTGCTTATTGATAAGCACTCATTTGCTTATTTTGAATCTTTAGCCAATTTCCTTTGACACATGTAGCTTATTTGGGATTTTAAGAGTTTTGAAATTTGTCTCATCAAATTTGGTTCATTAATAAGCTCAAACGAGCTTATTTTCAAGCTTATCCCGTTTTTGGTTAAATAGTTCTTAAAATTGCCATTTAGTCCCTTTTGTTTTAATCAGTTTGTATACTTGGCTAAACTTCCAAGTTTTTAGGGTTTGCAATCTGTTAGTCCTTGTAGTTTTGGAACTTGCTAATTTCAGTTAGCAAGTTGTTAGTTTGTTACACTTTTGGTTAGTTGGTTATAAATTTTGCAAGTTTGATCCTTGTAGTTGTTGGGTCAAAAAGTTGATGTGGCAGAAACTCAAAAATGAAGAAAACGTGAAGTATTTGTCTAGGCGTTGACAAGAGCATTCCAGGCGTTGACAAGAGTTATTTAGGCGTTGATGGAATCAAGCATTGTCAAGAGCAATTCAAGCATTGTCACATGCAATTCAAGCATTGACAAAACGTAGACAAAGAAGCTTATGGAAGCTTCTATTTAGATAAACATGCAAAAGATATTCTGCATAAGTTTATTTAAATAGAAGATTTACTTGTTTATTCATCCTTATCTCTTGTAAACCCTAATCCTTACACTATAAAAGGAACCAAGGGTCATAGGTTTTATTCATTCAATTCATTCACAATGTAAACCTAAAGTGTGTGTCGACTAGACGTGGGATTCAATGTATACACGTCTAGTGGTTGTTCGTTATTAATATAATGAGCAATCCATGTGTTTTAATTCATGTTTCGTGCCTAAACACCTTGTTAATGTGTTATGTTCTTATTCCGCTTTGATTTGTTAATCATATGAACATGATGCATTACTAGTAGCTTAAAAGATCCGGAAACCAAGGTTTCCACAATTGGTATCAGAGCATCAGTGTTTGATGTAAACGCTGACAAGAATGAGACAGACGTTGACAGGAAGAATTTTGACGCTGACAGAATAAGTCAACGCTGATAGAGTTGACAGTGTCGTCCGATATATGAACTTCAACGCTGATAAGTATTGTCTGATATTGGACAATACATCTGTCAAAGATATTGGACAGAAGAGGATATTGGACAACACAAGGTTTGCTGCTGTTGAGAAAATTGGACGTTTTGAGCACACAAAAAGGAGTATTTACACACGAAGGTACATGGAATCTCTGTTTTAATATAGAATATCATGATGATATTTATGGCTCGGATCTTTTTAAACGGAATTAATGATTTTTAAGTAAGTTAGCAACCATTCATGAAGAATTTTATTGGATTATGTAATCGGGATAGCCTTGTGAAAGAGTTATCCGTTGACAGCTTTTACATATGAAGATATTGACTTGTCATGAAGAGGTGTTAGCTTAAGGGGAAGAATTCTTATGGTAAGTTTGATGATTGAAGAAGATTTTCGCGAGTTTGTGTTCTATCATATCTTAAAGTGCCTAGACTTTAAAGGTAACTTGTTCGTGCTTTACATGGTTGGTGACGAAGACTTGTCATAAACACTTGAAGGAGTTACATTATCGTGCTCAGTGTCTCACATAGGATGAGAATATTGACAAGGGATTGAGGTCTACTTATAGTTGGTCTGATATAAGTTCTTAGTCACATGAATAGTACAAGACATGGAACACAAGGTTGGGTTATTCTACTTCTACATCAAAAATATTATATTAATTGTTCTTCAAGATCATTACATAGAGCCTACTTCTGGAGAATCTTCAACATTGCATACATTGTTTACTTCCTTGTTGATGTGACAAAAAGGGGAAGAAAATACCTGCTACACTTGAGGGGAAGCAATTTGAAGATCATGTATAACTTACAAGAGATACACATAGAAGTTTTGCCACTATCAACTAGGGGAAGATTGTTGGGTCAAAAAGTTGATGTGGCAGAAACTCAAAAATGAAGAAAACGTGAAGTATTTGTCTAGGCGTTGACAAGAGCATTCCAGGCGTTGACAAGAGTTATTTAGGCGTTGATGGAATCAAGCATTGTCAAGAGCAATTCAAGCATTGTCACATGCAATTCAAGCATTGACAAAACATAGACAAAGAAGCTTATGGAAGCTTCTATTTAGATAAACATGCAAAAGATATTCTGCATAAGTTAATTTAAATAGAAGATTTACTTGTTTATTCATCCTTATCTCTTGTAAACCCTAATCCTTACACAATAAAAGGAACCAAGGGTCATAGGTTTTATTCATTCAATTCATTCACAATGTAAACCTAAAGTGTGTGTCGACTAGACGTGGGATTCAATGTATACACGTCTAGTGGTTGTTTGTTATTAATATAATGAGCAATCCATGTGTTTTAATTCATGTTTCGTGCCTAAACACCTTGTTAATGTGTTATGTTCTTATTCCGCTTTGATTTGTTAATCATATGAACATGATGCATTCCTAGTAGCTTAAAAGATCCGGAAACCAAGGTTTCCACAGTAGTTAACTGTTTTATACTTTTAGTCCCTAGAATTGTTAGAATTTACATTTCAAGAATTTATCTTTCATAGAATTTACAATTTCAGTCCTTTTAGTTTCATATTTTGCATTTTGAATTTACTTGAATAAAAACTTGGTATTTGCAATTTGTTTTACATATAAGTAGGTAATATTTTTCCGTTTTGCAAAGCTTTGATTGAATTGGCAAATAGAATATCCAAGCAAGTTTAACAACCAAGAACAATTAAAAACCCGATATTGGTTGGACTTTCCATTAGCAAGAACTGAGAAAAAACGAACTGCATTATACACAATTTCAAATGACGCCGCTGCCGGTTCTTTGACTACACGAGAGACTATCGATTGACGGTTTTCATTGGCTTTTGGGATCCGTTCACTTTGTGAACGTTATTTTTACGTATCATAAATAAAAAACAAATAAAAAAATCAAAAATATAAAAATATAATAAAAACTAAAAAATTAACAAAACAATTCTTTTCCTAAAGAATTGACAAAAAAAAAAAAAAAAAAAAATCCAAAAAGCAATCTTTTTCCTAAGAGATTGCACCCAAAAATATATATTATTGGATTCTCTCGGTTTTTATGTACATATAGTATTTTCTCTTAAAAAACTCATAAATACAAAAATATTTTCCATATATTATTATAAGTAAATACGTATACGTATAAGAACAATCAATCTACATATCTTCCATAAGTATTGCCGAGGCAATACACCGTGTTGAGGGGCGTTCCGGTCCTTGACACGTGTATCGATCAAACAAAATAAAGCAAGAATAGATAAATACTCTCAATAAGCAACAATTCGAAGAATACGAACATTTAAGTGAATAGAAAGGCGATGTGCTATAAAATGCCATCTAAGGGTCAATAGGTACTTAAGTGCTTCGCGCCACCTAACCCCCCGTTCACTTGTAAGTATTCTAAGAAGGAAGGCTTCATTGAGGGTCTTGCACCCAAGTAGTACATACATATATTGTTATTTTCTTGTGGATATTTAATATTGAAACTCGAAGAGGATAATCCATTTCTCTTCAAAGTCACACGAGAGCTTCTCTCTCATTCCTCGTATTGAGTTGCATGCTCACTCGCGGGCGTGCACAAATACCGATTGGTGTACAACCTCTTCCTCTGAAAAGGAAGAAAAAGAGAAAGAGTAAGACCACCATCGTCCACCAAGCCGATCACGAGAATCATGCTTTGACTCCACCACAAGAAGCCATGGCTATTGATAATCGCACTTTGTATGAACGTATGCAATCCAACATTCATGGATATTCTAGTGCCATTAAGATTCTCGACTTTCCCGCTAACACATTTGAGCTACATACATCTATGATCAATATGGTTTCACAATCACCTTTCTTTGGTAACAAGAATGAGGATCCTCATGCTCACCTTAAGAGATTCCTTTCACTTTGCAATACCATTAAGCATAATGGGGTTCCACATGAGGTGATTAGGTTGATGTTAGTGTCATTTTCCTTAGAGGGGATTGCTAAGCATTGGTTAGACACCCAACCACCCGATAGTATCATCACATGGGATGGTTTCACCACTAAGTTTTTGAACAAGTTCTTTCCTCCACATAAGACTATGGCTTTGAGGACTTTAATTATGAGCTTTCAACAAAAACCTAGTCAATCCTTTAGTGATGCTTGGGAAGAGTATAGTGAGTTGTTGAGGCGATGCCCTAATCATGGATTGGATCAAGTTCACCAAATCAACCTCTTTTATGATGGCCTTAAATCTCACCACCAAGATTCACTCAATGCTTCCGCGGGAGGGAATATTCTTCTTAAGACCTACCAAGAGGCTTTGGACATCATTGAGACTAAGGCAATGGTTCAAACAAACAATCTATTTGAAGAAAAGGTTCATGTTATCCAAAACAATTCTCAAATCCCTTGTGACAACCAACTCCTCAAGTTTCAAGAAGAGATTTTTCAAAGGATGGATAGAGATAGTGAGAAGAATTTGCAAGTACAACTAGAAATGCTTCAAGCTTTTAAGAACTTGTCCTTGAACAATTCCTCAAATAATGTGAATGCTATCACCATTTCTTGTGTTACTTGTGGAGGTCCCCATTCTTATGAACAATGTGATAAGGTGCAAGGGTATCAAGGGGAATGCTATGCTTACCAAGAGGAACATCGTGAACACTTCAAGCCTAATATCAATCCAAATAACCTTTCTTACAAATCCCAAAATTACCTTGCTCCACCCGGCTTCCCACCCCAACCACCCACCCAAATTCCACAAAATACTCCTCAAATTTTACCAAGGAATCAAGGGCAAAGACCACCATACCAAGGAAATAACTACAAGGCACCCAATCAATTTCAACCTCAAGCAAATACCTTTTATCCACCAAATCAAGGATTTAACTCCCAACCTTTACCTTTCCAACCTCAAGGTTTTCAAGGTCATGTGCCACAAGAGTATAACACAATGGATCTCTTGCAAAAAATGAATCAAGAGAATGAAAGGAAGTTTCAAGCTATGGAGAAAAAATTGAATGACCAAATCAATAGGGTTTTAGTGGCAATAAATCAAAGACCACAAGGGGCTTTACCTTCTAACACACAAACAAACCCTAGGGCCAATGTCAATGCTATTACAACAAGGAGTGGAACAACAACAAAGGATCCTTTACCTCCTAAACCTACTATTGTTCAACCCACTTGTGCTCCTACTTGTGACAAGCCTTCTACTTCTACTTCACCTCCTCAAAGTGCTCCTATTCACTCAAACACACCTTCTCAACCACCTCATACTTCTCCTTTACCTTCCATACTTCCCAATGAAGAAGCTAACAAAGACAAATCTTCCACTACAACACCTATTCCACCTACACCAAAGCCTACTCTTCCATATCCTTCAAGGTTGAAAAAGGACAAGTTAAAGAACAAGGATGACATCCAAGTCTCCAATTTCTTAAGGATGTTCAAGCAAATCGACATCAATATATCCTTTGCGGAAGCTCTTGCTTATATGCCAAAGTTTGCTAAGATGTTCAAGGATTTGCTCTCAAACAAAGAAAAATTGGTTGATTTGCCCAACACATCCCTTAATGAAAATTGTTCCGCGGTGTTACTTAAAACCTTACCAACCAAACTTGGAGATCCGGGGCGCTTCTTGATACCTTGTAATTTTCCCGGTGTTGAAAATTGCATGGCTTTGGCGGATCTAGGGGCGAGCATAAACCTCATGCCTTTATCGGTTTGGAAGCAACTATCTCTTCCCGAGCTCACTCCCACTAGGATGACTCTTGAACTAGCCAACCGAACAATAGCTCACCCCGTATGTATAGCGGAAGATGTGTTTGTAGGTGTGGATAAGTTTACCTTTCCGGCCGACTTTGTAGTGGTTGATTATGACATGGATCCTAGAGTGCCTTTGATTGTTGGTAGACCGTTTTTGAGAACGGGTCGTACCTTGATAGATGTGGCGGAAGGAGAATTAATTATGAGAGTAAAAGATGAGAGAGTGGTGTTTAAGTTAGGGAAAATTTGTGATAGAAAAGAGGTTAAGGAGTCTAGACCTTGTAAGACTATTAACATTGTGGATGTGCTAGATGAAGTATGTAATGAACACTTTCATGATGCTTGTAAGAATGCTAGTGATGAGATACCCCATGTTGAAACCGTGGCCTCAATTGCTCCATCTTTAACACCTTTTGGAGAGAGTGATTTCCTCTTGGAGGAATTTGAGTCCAACTTTCTTGGTGATGATGATTCTCCCATTAATTGGGAAGAAGATATTCTTACAATCCAAAAGTTGCTCAATGAGGACCCTATTCCTTCTCCCATTCCACATCAGATTACCATTGAGGAACCTTCCATAGTAAAACCTTCCATAGAGAGTCCACCTCCCATTAAACTTAAGGACCTTCCATCCCACTTAGAATATGCTTTCTTAGAGGGCAAAGACCAATTACCGGTGATCATTGCTAAAGAGTTGAAAGAGGATGAGAAAGAGCAACTTATTGAAGTTCTTAAGAAACATAAGAAAGCTTTAGCATGGAAAATATCCGACATAAGGGGAATTGATCCACATTTTTGTACTCACAAAATCCTTATGGAGGATGACTATAAACCCGCCATTCAAAACCAAAGGAGAGTTAACCCAAAAATCCATAAGGTTATTAAGAAGGAAGTGATTAAACTCTTAGATGCGAGTATGATTTACCCCATTTCCGACTCTCCATGGGTTAGCCCGGTTCATTGTGTTCCTAAGAAGGGTGGAATCACCGTGGTGCCTAATGAGAACAATGAGCTTATTCCCACGAGACTTGTGACCGGTTGGAGAGTTTGCATTGATTATAGAAAACTCAATGAGGCAATTAGGAAAGACCATTTCCCGCTTCCCTTTATGGATCAAATGCTTGAACGCTTAGCGGGAAATGAGTACTATTGTTTTCTTGATGGCTTTTCGGGTTATTTCCAAATACCCATTGACCCTAAGGATCAAGAAAAGACCACATTCACTTGTCCCTACGGTACATTTGCTTACAAGAGGATGCCTTTTGGCTTATGTAATGCACCGGGGACGTTTCAAAGGTGCATGATGGCGATTTTCCATGACATGATAGAGCAAACCATGGAGGTTTTTATGGATGACTTTTCCGTATTTGGAAATTCATTTAGCTCATGTCTCACCAATCTTGAGAGAATGCTTAAGCGTTGTGAGGAAACACGTTTGGTGCTTAATTGGGAGAAATGTCACTTTATGGTGAAAGAGGGGATTGTTTTAGGACACAAGATATCCAATAAGGGATTAGAAGTTGATCGAGCTAAAATTGATGTGATTGCTAAGCTTCCCCCACCCACCTCGGTTAAAGGTGTGAGGAGTTTCTTAGGTCATGCGGGATTTTATAGGCGCTTTATACAAGATTTTTCTAAGATAGCTAGACCGATGACTCACCTCTTGGAGAAAGAGGCTCCTTTCATTTTTAACCAAGATTGTTTAGACTCTTTTGAGACTCTTAAGGAAAAATTGACTAAGGCTCCCGTTTTGGTTTCTCCAAATTGGGAATTACCTTTTGAGCTTATGTGTGACGCTAGTGATTATGCGGTGGGGGCCGTCTTAGGACAAAGAGTTAATAAGCATTTTCAACCTATACACTATGCGAGTAAAACCATGACCGGTGCACAACTTCATTACACTACCACGGAAAAAGAGTTGCTTGCTATAGTATATGCTTTTGAGAAGTTTAGACCATATCTTGTGCTTTCCAAAACCATAGTGTATACGGATCATTCCGCTCTCAAGTATCTTATGACAAAACAAGATGCTAAGCCTAGGCTTTTGAGATGGGTTTTGTTGCTTCAAGAGTTTAAGATAGAGATTCGTGATAAGAAAGGGGCCGAGAATTTAGCGGCGGATCATTTGAGTAGACTTGAGCATCCTTTTCAAGGAGATTTCCCACATCAAGAAATCAATGAATCCTTTCCATTAGAGGAGCTCATGTCTATCTCTTCCTAAGAGGATGCCACACCTTGGTTTGCGGATATCGCAAACTATCTTGTGGGCAATGTGCTTATTGAGGGACTTACTTATCAACAAAAGAAAAAGTTTCTTAAGGAAGTTAAGTATTACTTTTGGGATGATCCATATCTTTTTAGGCAATGTGCGGACCAAATCATTAGACGGTGTGTAGATGGGCCCGAGGCATTTAAGATCTTAGAGGCATGTCATAAAGGACCTATGGGTGGACATTTTGGGCCTAACTACACCGCCAAGAAAGTCTTTGATTCGGGTTACTATTGGCCTTCCATTTACAAAGATGCCCAAGAAATGGTGAAATTTTGTGATGTTTGTCAAAGACAAGGAAAAATTACACAACGTGATGAGATGCCACAAAATTTTATCCAAGAGTGTGAGATATTTGATGTATGGGGCATTGATTTCATGGGACCTTTTCCATCCTCTAAGGGACACAAGTATATACTTGTGGCGGTGGATTATGTGTCCAAATGGGTGGAGGCTAAAGCCTTACCTACCAATGATGCTAGAGTGGTTGTAAAGTTTTTGAAACAATTGTTTGCTAGATTTGGTGTACCTCGGGCCATCATAAGTGATCGTGGTACGCACTTTTGTAATGATCAATTCACGAGAGTTATGAAGAAATATGTGAATCATAGACTTTCTACCGCGTATCACCCTCAAACAAATGGTCAAACCGAGGTCACAAATCGTGGTTTAAAGAGAATTTTAGAGAGAACGGTGGGAGAGCATCGAGCTTCTTGGTCGGATAAGCTTGATGATGCTTTGTGGGCGTTTAGGACGGCTTTTAAGACACCAATTGGTTGCACTCCTTATAGGCTTGTCTATGGAAAAGCGTGCCACCTCCCATTTGAGTTAGAACATAAGGCATCTTGGGCTCTCAAGTGGGCTAACTTTGATTTAAACCAAGCCAGTTCATATAGGAAAGATCAACTCAATGAGATGGATGAGTTGAGAGCCAATGCCTATGAGAATTCTTTGCTTTACAAGGAAAAGACTAAGAAATTGCATGATGCTAAGATCAAGAATCGTGAGTTCAAAGTTGGAGAGCCGGTTCTCCTCTTTAACTCAAGATTGAAGCTTTTTGCGGGCAAGCTTAAGTCGAGATGGTCCGGTCCATTCACTATTGCTCAAGTGTTTCCATATGGAACTCTTGAGTTGTCCCAAACCGATGGTCCAAATTTTAAAGTGAATGGTCACCGTGTTAAACATTACTTTGGGGAGGACATTTCCATTGAAATGGTCCAAGAGGTCCCCATTTTCCCCATGAATTAATTCATTGAGGGACGAGTCGAGCTAGAGACTCATTAACTCAAGCATCGTATAACTAGGTTTAGAGTGTTGTAGGTTAGAAATAAAGGTATAGACTTGGAGATAAGTGTAGGGGAGACCTTCTTTTGTCTTCATGATTGTTTGTAGGGTTGCTCACTCATCTCATGCTTTGGAGCTTATGGAGGAGGCCCTTGTATCCGGTTCACTTCGTTACTTTAGTGATTTTTCATTGACACCTTGTGCTTCAACATGATTTCACTAATAGTTGTCCTTTCCTTAACTTGGGTTAAGCAAAGTTTATTCATTGTCATAAGTGTAGGGGAAGTTTTTATACTTCCATGCTCTTAAACATTGAGGACAATGTTTAGCTTAAGTGTAGGGGGGTCTTCTATCGAAGTGACCTTACCTAGAACTTGTCATTGTCTTGCATGATAACATGGAAAAATTGAATTTTCAAACATTTTTCAAATTTTTGATCTACTTTGGCCAACAAAAAAATATGCATTCATATTTTTTTTTGCATTAATCATTTTTCATTTGCATATCACATTTGCATTGTATATATCTTTTCTTTTTTTTTCATCAAAAATATATAAAAGGAAAAAAAATATAATAAAACATGGTTTTAACAAGTTTAGATTTCTTTGACATATTAGGCCCGCCATGGATATTTTGACTCAACCCGAGTTTGCTTATTTTAGCATTCTCTAGCTAGTATCCTTAACCATGTAGTCCTTCATTGGTCTATTAGGCTAAGCGTCCACCAATTTCATTATTTGAAATTTTAAATTTGTGGAGAATGGGAAATGATAGAGTTGAAGCAAGTGTAAAAGGGCTAGATAGACTTCATGGCAATTACTTGTGGCTAAACCCTTCTCTTCTTGACCTCTACTTTCTTCGCATGTATATAATTGTTAATAAATAATCAAGTACGGTTTTAATTGGTTTGTAATCTCTTATGCATTTTTGGCTAATCATTTATGGTTGATATGAGTACGTCTTAAGATTCTAAGTTAGCACGTTTTATGTGTACTAGACTTATGTCATGCTCCATATTTAGCGGGTGTTTTTCCTTTTCTTCTTTTCAATTTTCTTTGTGAGGAATAAAGAAAAATAAGAGCGGCTTATGAAAAAAAAATGAGTGGCTAGAAAAAAAAAAAAGAAAAAGAAAGAAAAAGAAAAAAAAAATAAATAATGCAAGACTCCCAAGAGGGGCAGTGTGGTGTTAATTATAGTGACTATTGAGTTCCAATATTACCTTGACGGGTTGCGGGGATTCAATAGATTGCTCCAATCCAATATTGCCTTGACGGGTTGCGGGTTTGAAGATCCAAAGTCTCAAAAAGATGGCGGATGTAAATTATTGCGTGAGTTTTATTTTTCTTTCCTTAGCGAGTGTGTAGATACTTATGAAAGCATGACATGAGGATTTTACACATAAGGCGAATGACTTATTACTCTTGAAACGGACTTATATTAATTGCTCAATTAATAACCGGTTCCACATTTAATTGTCATGAATAAGTTGATGCACTTTTTACTTGTGAATGCAATGATCCCATTTTTAAGCTTGGTATGGGGAAAGTGAAACTTGAGGGTGATAAATGTCCATGGTACCCAAGCCCTAATCTAAGCCATTGAATTCTTTATGAGTTATTTCCATCAAAACCATTTCAAGAAAAATCAAAAAGATATAGATAGAATTGTATTTTGTTCATTGCATTATTAAAAGTCAAAATCATGCATCATTTAGTTTAGAGTAGTGTAGATGCATCTCATATGGCCAAGGTGGATTAATTATGAGGGAAATGTAAATTTGAGCTTTAATATATGATATTGCATGAGGACATGACAATGTTCAAGTGTAGGGGATTTTGATATGAGCTTAAACTCATATCCTTTTATCAACAAATAACCCTAAAACATGAAGCAAAATACCAATTTATCTTGCAAAAACAGTGTTATGTGGTATGTTTGTGTTTGTGTGCACTTGTGTAGGTAAAAAGATACATTTCCAAGCAAACAAAGAAAAATCAAGCTCAAATGGATGAAAAAGACAAAGAAGGATCAAAAGTGACAAGACTTTGAAGTATAAGGACCTATCTTGACAAGTTGTCAAAGTTGAAGGACTAAAAGTGCAAATATTGTGAAAGTCAAGATTCAAGTCAAACTTGGTCAACTCTCAAGTCAACTCAGTCAAAGGACCATTTTGTTCAAGAATGAAAGTTGAAGGACCAAATATGTCAAAAGAATGAAGCTGCTAGCTCAAAACAACAATTTGCTAAATCAAGGGACTGATTCTGCCAATATTTGAAAGATATTCAAGGTTTGATCCAAGTGAAACCATTTCAGCCAATGAGAAGAGAGGAAAGTGATCACACAGATTGAACAATTAATACCCACTCAGCCGACATGCATTTAATACCCAATCACAACAGTTGGATCCGTGTGATCAACTTTTAACCAATCAAATGCTTACACGTGGCGTCTTCTTCATCAAATAAATTTGCCAGGATCGTATTTGAGCTACAAGCAATTTCATGGAAAGATTTCAACACCAAAGTTGATCATTTTGAAGAGACGAACACAATGGTACCAATCAATTAACATATCATCCACTCAATCAAGAAACCCCAAATCCTTGTTCATACCTGCAAATGCGATTGTGCAGAATTATACACGTGGCAAGCTGGGATTGGTCCTGACACGTCACCAACCCCCAACTAACTCTTCCTTCATGCCTATAAATAGATGATAGGACTTCATTTGTAATGTGTAGCCTAGTTTTGTAAAAACACATAGTTCTAAATTTCCTTTCAACTTTCCTTCATTTTTACCCTAGCTACTCAAGAGTCTGACAAACTCTTGAGTTAGTTAGTTAGTTACTACCCTTTTAACAACTTTGTAACCGTTTTCATTGAATAAATTTCAAATTCACCATTTCCCGCCAAAACTGTTCTTCCTACTTCTGTTCATTCCTTGCTGCTATTGGATACTGTTGTTGCTGTTTTGTGTTTGTTATGATCATTGATTGATCATAACTGACATTGAAGGAGTTTGATAGCTGTTTGATCAGAATTCAGTTCAGTCCATAGTTTTTGAAGATTTTCAAGCATGATGATAGTTTCTGTTGAATGATTGCTGTTCTTGTTGATTGATTGGTTTCCTAGTGATAAGGTGGTGGTTATCACTAGGCTAAGAGAGCTCAGCGCTCCTCTTCTTCTCAAAGGATTAATACAATAGGTTTTAAAAGCTCTCATTTTTGTTCCACTGAAAAAGTCATATGCATGCTATTTTTCTTAGAGTAATTTTGATGACTGAATGATAAAAGTTGTTTGAAGTTGCTAATTGATTGATCTTTGTGAGTTTGTAGCTTAATTCTGTTACTTGTTCTTTGATTTTGATTAAGATTCTAGCTTACTGCATTAATTCAGTTACTTTTGTTCTTGTAGCTTGATTGTATTTCTAGTTGTGATAAGTACTTGTTCACTTCTTTTAAGCTTTTCATTTTGATCACTAAGTCTAGTTTGTTATAGCATTTGATTCAGATTTAATTAGATCTTAAAAAGCCTTTGTAAAAGTTTGAAATATCAGTTTAAGGAGTGTTTGGGAATAGCTTAAAAAGAGTTTTCAAGCATTGAGTTTTGGAGTTTTAGAGTTCATTTGCAGTTAAAAGGTGATAATAAGGTGTTTGAAGTCATTTGCAAGTCAAAAATATAGTCAAACAGGCAAATGGCACTTAAAATGTTTGGGTCAGTCTTATGCAGTTTGGTCATTTAGAAACTTGTCATTTTGATTTGATCAGTACTCACTCAATACTGGATGAAATTGGATCATTTGTTCTCAATCATAGCTTATATCATAGAGATTCATATTCCAAGAGGATTTTCTACAGTATTCAATAATCAGTTAGAAATAAGCAAAAATCAGTTAAGCAAACTTAATTGAAGTTTCTGTAACTTGAAAGCTGGAAATCTGTATCTCCTTATTCTATTCATAAACATGCCCATTTTTCTTCACAAATCCTCTTAAGTCATTGAGTTACATGATTTCTGAAAGTTTCAGCTTTTTGAAAAATAAGCTGGTCAACGCTGGTCAACGATAAGCCCATTTTCAGCTTAATTCAAATCTAGAGCTTATTACTTGATGAAAATGGTTCTAGTTTGATTTCCCGTTCATTAATTGGATAGCTTAATCAATTTCATTAAGAAAAACAAGTTGTGACTGATTAGATTTTGCTATAGCTTATTTTGTGCTTATTGATAAGCACTCATTTGCTTATTTTGAATCTTTAGCCAATTTCCTTTGACACATGTAGCTTATTTGGGATTTTAAGAGTTTTGAAATTTGTCTCATCAAATTTGGTTCATTAATAAGCTCAAACGAGCTTATTTTCAAGCTTATCCCGTTTTTGGTTAAATAGTTCTTAAAATTGCCATTTAGTCCCTTTTGTTTTAATCAGTTTGTATACTTGGCTAAACTTCCAAGTTTTTAGGGTTTGCAATCTGTTAGTCCTTGTAGTTTTGGAACTTGCTAATTTCAGTTAGCAAGTTGTTAGTTTGTTACACTTTTGGTTAGTTGGTTATAAATCTTGCAAGTTTGATCCTTGTAGTTAACTGTTTTATACTTTTAGTCCCTAGAATTGTTAGAATTTACATTTCAAGAATTTATCTTTCATAGAATTTACAATTTCAGTCCTTTTAGTTTCATATTTTGCATTTTGAATTTACTTGAATAAAAACTTAGTATTTGCAATTTGTTTTACATATAAGTAGGTAATATTTTTCCGTTTTGCAAAGCTTTGATTGAATTAGCAAATAGAATATCCAAGCAAGTTTAACAACCAAGAACAATTAAAAACCCGATATTGGTTGGACTTTCCATTAGCAAGAACTGAGAAAAAACGAACTGCATTATACACGGTTTCAGTAAGTGAATTTATGTATGAGAAGATTTACACAAGCGTGATTTTTGTGACAACACGCTAACTTAGATGGGCAAATTGATTGTCGCGTTCGCGGCCCGTTGTTTTCACAGTAAGGTAACAATGTCATGCGGCTAATAATAATCCAAAATGTATTTCAATACAATATGATACGATGCTAATAACGATAATAATATTACCTATAATGGTAATATTGAGGCTACGGTCTCATGGACGGTTTAAGACGTACGCTTGATTTATATATTGCCTGACTAGCAATACGAGGACTTACTTCTGATATTATACTTGTGTTCTGATTTCAATGATTGTTTTATATAACGGTTTTATTAAACTCTATGAATTCACTCGGCATTCATTGATATGATTTTTGCATGTTTTTATCTCAGGTGCTTGAAGGTAATCCGGATGGAGATCGACTCTGATGGCCCACATAATATTAAAAATGTTCATTCGATCTATGTTTTGTAAACTTAATGACCTGTATAATTTGGGACCTGTTGTACTCTTTAAAACTTTTTATCGAATGAATGTATGTTGAACCTTGTACAACCATTTTTATGTGTTGTCTATGATTGGAGTTATTGTGCTATCCCGTAACACTCTAAAAGACCCTTCCGCTATACCGATACGAAAATTGAGAGTGTTACAGTTTGGTATCAGAGCTCTCGTTATAGAGAACAAAAGATTTTAAAAACCAAGGTTTTGAACAAAACTTTTCAAAATCTTTTAACTATGAACATTTGAGAAAATATTTGAAAAATCTTTTGACTATAACGGTGCCAAAGATCTCCGACGTTACCAACCAGCCCTATTGAGAAGATATATATTTTGATATATATAATTTAATTTATATATATGTATATATCGTGATTTCAGTATGTAATTGTTTAATAAGTATGTTATCCTAATACGAGATAAATATATAAATGCAGATTGTCATGGCTGACCCTAATATTCCTGTAGAGAACCATGCTATTCCCGAACCTAATGTAGATGATGATCCTTATTTAGACTTAGTAGATTATGATATGGATGATGAGGAGGAACCATTTGAGGATCCCGAGGCCGAGATAGGACTAGGAGATCAGATTTCCCCTCAGGTTGATATGGTAGAGAATGAGATTGATAATGTTGATGTTGAGAATGATGATGAGATTGGGTTAGATAATTTAGATGATGAGATTAACGGCGAGGATGTCGAGGAGGATGTAGGTATAGACGATGAGGTTGATGATGATGAGGAAGCCGAGCTTATTTACCCTTATGATGTTCCAGAGGGCGAGCCTTTACCCCCACCAGTTTATTTGTCTGATTCTGAGGTTGAGCTACCTAGGGATGAAATGTTTGAATCGTCTGAATCTGATTCTGAATCAGAGGAGGATGAGGATGATAATGCACCTGACGGTACTGATGGTATTGCTACTCGTAGACGTGTGATAGGAGAGTCGTCTAGTACTCGAGAGGCTACTCATATTGATGGTCTTGCACCATGGGCCATGAGACGTGTTTTAGATGCTTCCCGTGTTAAGAGTAGTATGACAGAGATTGGATTAGGTGTTGTTCAGACTCAAGTTGCTTATTTGGAGTCGAAGACTAAGGTTGGTGAGAAAGAGAGGGAATTGCTTAGTTTGGATTTGACTGATGTAGAGCGTGGTTTGAATGAGGCTTTTAGGAGGTTATCAGTGTTAGAAAGTGGCGAGTTTGCTGCTATGAAGAAAAAGGTGAACTCTATGGAGATTCAGCTGAGTGTAGCTCGTGCGATGCGTGAGAAAGCTGAGAAGGAGTTGAATATATCCGTGGGTTGGAATAGTAGATTTTATGCTGACATGGTTGAAAGAGGAGTGATCCGTAAGCGCCCAGCTGAAGATGTGTCTAGTGATCGTCCGACAAAGATACAGAAGACGATGGATGATGGACCATCTGGCGGTTCTCAGTAGACCAGTCTGTATTTAGTAGTGACCTTTGTATCTTTTGTACTTTTGTAGCTTTGACTGAACCGACTTGTTAGTAGTAGACTTGGCACGAATTTTGAGTATATATAGTGCTAGAACTTTGATATGGGATGTAACTAAGACAATGCTTTTGTTTCAAATCGAATGAAATATGTATCTTGTCTTGAATTCCATATTGTGCCTTATTTGTATCTTGATTATGAATTCAATCCATATTATATGAATCCTTTGTTGGATGAATGCTTAATACTTTGAAGTTGTGAAACTATAGAACTATGCCGCCCAAGAAAGCTGTGACTGAGGATGATGTACGTAGGATTATTACGGAGCAAGTTACCGCATCTATGACTAAATTTATGGCAAATGCTAGAAATGAAGCTGGCGGTAGTGGAGCTGGCGGTAGTGGAGCTGGCGGTAGTGGAGCTAGCGGTAGTGGAATTGGCGGTACTAATGTGAATGTGAATGATAATAATGTAAATGCTAATGCTGGAGGAAATGTAGGAGGACTTGGAACTAATGCACCTGAAGTTGGTGGCTGTACTTATGTGACGTTCATGAAGTGTGAATCTCTACCTTTTAATGGAACTGAAGGTGCTGTAGGATTAAGCCAGTGGATTGAGAAGATTGAGTCGGTGTTTAGGATTAGTAAGTGTAAGGAGGAAGATAAGGTGACTTTTGCTATGGCTACTCTTAAAGGTCGTGCGTTGACTTGGTGGAACGGGAGAATTGATTTCATGGGTATTGATATTGCTAATGCTACTCCTTGGGCTGAAATTAAGAAGTGGATGACTTTGGAGTTTTGTCCCCGTAGTGTGATCATTAGGTTAGAACAAGAGTTGATTCATTTGAGAATGAAAGGTGTGGAATTGATAGTTACACAAACCGATTCCATGAGTTGGCCTTGCTATGTCCTCGATTGGTGGAACCCAAAGAGATCCGAATTGAGCAATACATTAAAGGGTTGACCAAGAATATCCGGGGGGACGTGACATCATCGAAACCACTGACCATTGATGATGCTGTTCGAATGGCTTACCAACTCATTGGACAGATAATTCAGGATAGGGAAAATGAAGCCCGTGTAGGTGAGAAAAGAAAGGGAGACGGTGATCGTGTAGATAGAGGTGATAATAGGAAGAATTTCAATCGCCGTCAGAACCAGAGAAAGGGGAATGCAAATGCTCTTACCAACAACACACCACGCAACGATGATAGATGTCCTAAGTGTGGCAACAAGAGGCATGCTGGCGATTGCTGGAAGTGCCGAAATTGCGGAAAGCTTGGACACAAGGTTGAAAGGTGTAAGAAGGGAACCATTTGCTTCAATTGTAATGAAGAAGGTCATAGGAAATCGGAATGCCCCAAGTTGAAAGCGATTGTACATGGAAGAAACCCCCAGGGTGGTGTCTATCAACTTGGAACGATTGAGGTGAAGAAAGAGTATCCGAATGTCGTTACCGGTATGTTTTTACTCAACAATCATTATGCTGTTGCTTTATTTGATTCGGGTGCTGATAGGAGCTTTGTATCCACTAAATTTACTGCCCTTATTGACATTGAAACTGTTGAGATAAATACCAGTTACGAGGTGGAATTGGCTGATGGTAAATTAGTGAAAACTAATAAGCTATTAGAAGGATGCTCTCTAAATCTCTTGAACTATTCCTTTCTTATTCATTTGATGTTGATAGAATTAGGTAGTTTTGATATTATTATTGGTATGGATTGGTTGTCGTTGAATAATGCTACTATTTTATGTGGAGAGAAGAAGGTTAAGATTCCTCTTAGGAATAGAACGTTAGTAATTGATGGTAATCAAGGTGAATCCCGTTTGAAAATCGTTTCATGTATTAAAGTCCAAAAGTACATCAGGAACGGTTGTGAGTTATTCTTAGCTCAAGTGACCGGGAATGAGTCTAGGGAGAAATGATTGGAAGATGTACCTATTATTTGTGAATTTCCTGAGGTATTTCCTAAAGATTTACCCGGACTTCCACCAATAAGGCAAGTAGAGTTTCGAATCGATTTAATTCCTGGTGCTGCACCGGTGGCACGTGCGGCTTACCGATTAGCCCCTTCTGAATTAAAGGAGTTATCTGAGTAACTTAAGGAGTTGTCTGATAAAGGTTTTATTCGACCAAGCTCGTCGCCTTGGGGAGCTCCAGTCTTGTTCGTTAAGAAGAAGGATGGATCTTTCCGTATGTGCATTGATTATAGGGAACTGAATAAGTTGACAATTAAAAATCGATATCCTTTACCTAGGATTGATGATTTGTTTGATCAACTACAAGGATCTAGTATGTACTCTAAGATAGATTTGCGGTCAGGATATCACCAACTTCGCGTCCGTGAAGAAGATATTCCTATAACTGCATTTAGAACTCGTTATGGACACTATGAATTTCAAGTAATGCCATTTGGGTTAACTAACGCACCTGCGGTTTTCATGGATTTAATGAATCGAGTGTGCAAGCCCTACTTGGATAAATTTGTGATTGTGTTTATTGACGATATTCTAATCTATTCTAAGAATGAAGATGAACATAGGGAACATTCACTACTACAAAAAAACTCATGGAAACTGGTTAAAACGGCTCATAGAGAGTGGTTTATGAACCAATCTAGGCGGGGGGGTATTTCTATACCCAAAATATATAGAAACTGGTTTCACAACCGGTGTTTATTATGAGCACCATAACCGGTTTGCTAGTAAAAACCGGTGCCTTAAAAGATGTCTGCAAGTCTCTATTATAGAGTAAGAAGACCTGTTATTATATAAGAACCAGTCTTGTTGATAATTTTTTTATTAAAAAAAAATGATTTTTGCTTTTGCAAAAAATATAAAAAAAACATTATAATGCCTGAAAATACAACTTAACTAACGTGAAAAAGTCTTATACATGCCAATATAACCAACTACAACTACAGTATATCAAATCTCTAAACTTGACTGTAAAACTTGTTCAACCTGCTGTAATACTTAAGCTAGAAACAAATGCAGTAGCACTGAGCTCGCCCTCAAGGCTCCAACAAAAGCTTCACCATTTTCGATTGCAATTTCTTCCTACATCTGCATGTTTAAAAGGAAAGACAATAACTAAATGACAGGAAGAGGCTACACAATAAGCCATGACCACATGCAACAACCTAAAATGACTGTCAAATATAGTGGGCAAATAGTTCCTTCTATTGACTAGACAGATTTACAAATTTCTCATATGCCCGATCATAACAGCAGTGTCCAACAATACACAACAAGCATCATGGTGTGTGAAGTAATTCTAGTGGTGTACAGATCATTTATCATATATAAAATCCTCACGCACCTGACAATTTCTGTCCATCATCCCACCATGTCCAGGAATGCTATCCCCAAAATCCTACAGCAAAGACAAATGAAACAAATTAAGACCATGTGCAATTATGGCACGAATCACAAAGCTTATAAAATGTAGACACGCTGCAACACCTTGATCTTAAAGGCTCTTTTGAATCCACTAGCACAGAATCCTCCGAAAGGTGCGATGATTGAACAAAAAGTCCAAGACCCAAAGCATGCCATTGCAAAGGCATAATTTCCATTTTTGTCCATGGGAACTGTAATAGACCAACGACAAAACCGTTCATTATTAAATAGTACATGAATTTACCACAATCCTATACATAAAGTAAGACGCTGACCAATGAGGTTAAAGCAAATGTTAATTTACCCAAGTTATACATACAAAGTGTAATTATAGATCATAGCACCCATATGCCGAGGATTTTTTAGGGAGCTTTAAGCCACATAAATTAAACCAATCACTTGCAACGATATCTATCAGAGACCAAGTTTGCGCATACCAACTAACCTAGAGTGCTAGTAATTGCTAGTCTTGTATTGTTGTATAAACATTTCTTAAATTCACCATATTTTTAATTTATGCTAGCTCAACGTTTCAGTTACACATACACCATCTTCACCTTTTGTTAATAGATGAAGTTCAACGGCTATGATTAGAACAAACATTTAAAGATATGCAAATGTATATAATCCATGATAAGCTTTTCTATCAAGTTAGAGATATAACAGTTAATTAACAATGTATGTATTAAGCTAGTAGAGACAAAGTTATTTCTATCGACTTACCCATTCAGGAAGCCATCCAGGTAAAATGAAGTTCTCTGGTGTAAACAAAGGGCGAGGGTCGCATTGAAGCCAACCAGTTGATAGGTCCTGCGGTCCAATTCACAAAAGTTAATGCCTTAAAAAATTACAATCTCGCTTCATTGTCGAAAATGATTTCTTAGCCATATGAAGTACCTTTCGCGGGCATGTTAACCAGTGGAAGCGGCCCATATAATTGGCAAGCTGCAGATGACCAATGGCACACAAATCGTTATTATGATATCATATAAAAAAAAGTTTACGAATTTTCCTTAGTTAAGCTTATGTCACAATCGTAAATCAATAAAAGCCATTTGCTGACAGTTCAGATGTAATAGAACAAAATTTTTCTTTAAAAATATATAAAATTCCAAATAAGGTACAGTAGTCAGTTTACATAATATTTTAACGTGAATGAGCAAATTGAAAGAAGGGTATGCTCACCACGAAGGCAGATATGATTGTTGTAACTGATGCTCTAATAAATCCTTCCCAAGTCTTTTTTTGGGGATAGCTTGATTAGCAGAGTTTTTCCAAAGAAGAAGCCAAAGAAGTAGGCAGCAATATCATTGATGACAATCAGCGATGCATGGAGAAGGAACCTGCATAAGGCAATCCCCAAGTTTGATTTGACCCATGAATAAAATTTAACTACATCAACACCGTGAAACATAGAAACGAACTAATGAACATAAGACGATCCACAAGTATGATTACCAAAAAATCCCTTCTAAGATATTGGCGACCGTAAAGGAAGCATTGAAAAGATGATACGCAACTGTGATGGAGTTAAGATAAATGAAAACGGGGCCAAAAGTTTTCTTTCATATCTCTCCTTCAAACTTCGGAACTAGATCGATTCTGCTATAATGTGCACTCGCAAACATCTGAATTTCATAAAATAGAAGGCTACGATGAACAATGACTCAAACGTTCAAACACATAAAGAGAACTATAAGATGTCAAATATATTTAGTTACTCTAGCTTACAGCTAAACTTGTGGGCCAGCGGGTAACTTCCTAATGGAGCTACATATAAGTTGAGATCTAATTCATGTCACTATTTATCATGAAAGATAACAAGCCTGCCCAACTATATATGTAATAAATTCATGCAAGTTAGTGGTATATACTTACCCGTTGCGAAAAGTACAATAGCTGCCATTAGTTCCTCACCATGATTTGTGGTAACTTTTATGTCGTCATCTGTTTTCACCAGCTCAATTCAATTTAAATCAAAAGTAAGACTCGGGAAAGCTTGAACGGTAAAATCATTTATTAGTGGCAATGATCACTTAAGTTGGCGCCTTCTAAAAGGATGCCACATTATATTTAAACACGCGTATACCCATGGTTCAAGGGTAAGGATGTAAGTTACCTTTAAACTCGTTACCAATGCATAAAAGCAGCAATCTTCCTTGAACCTGCTCCGTACTCATCGTTTCAGTCTTTTATCAACTCTGAAAGGAACTTGATCAATGTTCCTTATCCTTGATCCTGTTCATAAAAAAATCGCATTTGCACATAATATAAAGTGATCTAAACCGACTAATAATGTTGTAAAAAAAGTTGAAATCAACAACCTATATTTACATAATACATCAATCCATCCATATAAATTGGAACCAAAATCCAAATCCACAAATCAATTCGGCCGAACATAATTCTGAATTCAACACACAAATTAGTTCTACTTTTCAAAAGAAAACAACAAACAAATGGGTTCAAAAACACCAAGTTTAAACATAATTGAAACATCAAACAAAATTCAACCACGCTACAATGTAAACCACGCACCAACGACAGCATCCATTTCTTTATTCTCTAAACGGCGCTCATCATTCCAAGGGATCTATAAGTAATTCAATCATAATAAAGAGTGTTACCTCACAAACGACGAGATGTACTTTCAGTTTAACAAACAAAATGCAAAGCTGATTAAAATTACTTACAGTGTCTGGGAAACTATCATTCTGATACTTAAGTACGAAATCATGCATCCACTTCATTACGTAGTATCCACACTCCCACCCGTACGGCTGCCGATTTACAACAGGTAGTTCCCACCTCAAGCTACCACCAAGAACACTAAAAAGAAAATATGTCAACATGTGTAAAACACAAATGAAACCTAAAAACAACCTAGAAAAATGCTTACGAATCCACAAGTCCAGCAAGCATGTAGTTGTCTTCCGTATGAAACACGGATGCCTTCTGAGAATCCAAAATGAACCCCCTTCCATGGTTGGGGCAAATTATGAAGAGCACGTAGTGGCCACTGTATTGTGCGTAAACATGTACGTTTAAAACAATAAATATATCAACAATAATAATAAAAATAGTAGTGCATGGTACCTTTGAAGATATGGTGCAACATAAAACTCATATCCATCCAACGCACGGGCCAAGTAATCTAAGGTAACCCCTCTATCAGCCCCGTATACATCTGGAGAGATCAACTCGGGGCGCAAGAAGCCAACCTTGTTTTGTTGTGAACGTCCTTTAAGTTGATATAGTGACCTATTAAAAACATAAAACTAACATGATCATATAGAAAAAAGCATCGTCTTAGCAGCATATGCAAAATATTAATGTACTTACATCTCAAAGCAAGTCAGAATGCCAAGCTCAAGCTTTTTATTACTCAACAACTCAATTATGTCGGTTGGGTTAATTGCAAAGTATGAATCTTCAGCTTGTCGAAAAACATCCTTATCAACACAAAGATTGTATGGCTCAACACAATCTTTACCCCTACTCATCCATCGATTGTATCCTTCTGAGACACTCTTAGGTCTATGTAACGTTACAGCAGGTCTTAGATCGTTTAACTTCTTTCTATACTCAGCTTTTCTTTTTTCATCCTGCACATACAATGGTATTAATATGAACTCCTTATACCTAAGAATTGAACGGTCTAGTCGAGCTTAAAAACAAGTATGCCCTTTAGTATTAGATAAGACTTTCTACTTTCTTTAAGAATTAAGAGAAAAATGCAGATTTATAAGATATTGTTAATTTTAATACATATAGTAGCTATAAGGTTTCAGAATTTACCCGCTCCTTAGCTTGATTTTGTTCTGCAATCTTAGCCAGCGCCATTTTGTGCTTAGTTGTTTCTTCCAAGGCTTTTTTCTTGTTCGCAGGTTCTTGAGGGGTATCTTTTGCCTTTCCTTGCTCAATAGCTGGTACTTTTTGATGTTGAGGCAGCATACTATTGGTTGGCGCTCTTGATATTAGGGTTTTCGTTGATCCCTACAAAGTCATTTTTATGTGTGTTAGTAATTATTTAGTTTCATACTACAATAACACAGAGAGAAATTCCATTCATTTAATACCTTAAAACGAGCAATAGCACTAATCGGCCATTGAATGAAGCCCTTTACTGCGTTCAATAAAGTAGGAAATTCATCATCAGGCACAGGAAGCTCCATACTTTTATGGACCTCAACAACTTTGATAAGTGACACCTTTCATGTGCCCATGTAATAATTTTTTTCCATGAATAAGACCGTCTCCTATCGGAAATACCGTCGCAGTAGCGCATGTAACCTTCTCTTGAGAGGAAACAGAACTAGGGACGTACAAACAGCAATAGGTTTCCTCCTATATAAAATGTAGCCAGTATTAAATTAGACACGTCTAAGTAAGTATGAACACTATTTATTATATAAACAATCAAGGCTTATATTCCACATGTCATTTTAGGATTACCAAATCGATTCTAAATGTGTCATTCTGATATTTTACTTGCATTATGCAATATAAAAATTTGTAGAAAACAAAAACAAAAAATAACTCTTACCTTTATGCAACTTAATTTGACGATGCCTGCGGTTGAGGGGACACTCTGTCTTGGGAAATTGACCTCATTTTGCCCTGCTGAAAGCCTCTCATTAGACTCCGACTCTAATTCCCTCCTCACTTCCACCTTCATTTCCTCCCTCATTTCCTTCCAAAAATCTGTTGACTTGATAAAAGCTTTCATTTTTTGCACCACTCGATCCTCCATCTCTTCAGATTGATAGGTCCTCTTTTTTCTTATATAGCCTTTAATTCCCTTTTTATATCCAACATTAGTCCCTACCCCCCTGGTGCGACCACCGTGCTCTGGTCCCTTCACCATTATTAATGAATCTACTCCTGCTTTCGATTCACTTGTCCGTTCAGACAACTGTTGGCTTGCTTTGGTCTGTTACATATGAGTATATAGCTATATATCAGACGACATATGCATATTAGATATCTTTTTATATAGTTCTGATGTAAAATGGAAAAAGAATTACCAAGTCTTTTGAAAGATCAACCAACACAGGAAGCACAATCGGATTCCCATCTTCATCACGGGGAGCCCTAGCCAAACAATAATTACTCCCACGAAGGTCTGGTATTTTATGCAGTTCTGTGGCTTTCTCCGGGTCATTTCTTTCCTTTTCCCACTTTTCTTTGAAACCGCGATACCCTTTTGGTCCTAAGCGAGGGCGATCCATTTGATATTGTTTTCCACGTTCACTCGCTTCTGCACGCAGTTTCTTCAAATAGGAGTAACAATGAATTAGAACGTGGAAAAAATAACAATATATCACAATAATATAGTAAAGTAAATGGAACCTACAATCTTTTCAGGTGTGTTTTCTTTCCTGCAGAATTCTTCCCACACAGCAGGCTCTAAATATGTCCACTTGTCTATAGGAGATTTGTTCTTAAGCATGTATTCACCTCGTAGTTCTGTCTTCCATGCCTTCCACTTAGTGCCACATGATAAAAGTGTAGGTTCTTTGACATCATTATTCTCAAGTCTAAAATGTGTCTGAATGATACGACAATAAGGTTATTGATTGTTAGTACATGTACTAGTTAGAATGTATTGTAACTAACAGTCGTTTATATTATACCTTGATATCCAACCATAAAAAGTCTTTCTGTTCTTTTGTCACATGCTTCCAGTCCTCTGTGTTCATGGAAATTAACCTTCGGGTACGAGTTCCGATGTACTTTCCATATAAGTTTTGCCATTTACCTACAGCTTGACCAAACCTGTTGAATTCAACAACTTCACCAGGTGGAAGATCTTGGATCTTATTGATTCCTCTTGTTTTTCGTGGAATTATGGGGGGATCCTAAAAAATATGTTAACATTTGTAAGACAATAGAAATAAGAAGATGCAGCAATACAACATTGAGCGACATATGTTTATAGAACTATCAACTTATATGTTTATCAGATCAAGCTCTTCTATAACGGTGAGGCGTTCTCAAATATATCCATGGAGCCTGTTAAACAAGTATGTATTTATACTATATCATCGTATTGAAATCTTTTTGATGTGATAATGTCAGATCGTTCTGAATGAAGCTTTCAAACTTGCTAACTTCCAAACTATAAGCCAACTCACTTCTGAGTTTGAGATATATGTTCGTCTCTATTACTGGCTAAACTAAAAGGGCATATCATCAAACTTTGATGCATACAGATGTTAACAAGAACAAAGGTGTAAAAGACAACCAAAGAATAGGGTCCATTTTGAATATAAGGCATAAGGGAACATGTTGCCGACAGTTACATTGCCATGTTGCTGGAGCTAGAGGAAAGGTACTCTCTCATTTGTATAGATATTTTTAAGCATAACTAGATCAGATTTTTAAGCTTAACCAAAGATGTTAAGCCATCTCAAAAGCACGCCACCCAAGTCGCCCCCGGTGGAAATCACTTTTGAACGCCATACTTAACTACGTATTTGCATTGTAAATGCAATTGGCTTTGAATAATTGCTCACCCTATCAAGTTGCTTCTTGTTTTTTTTTATCTGCCTTCTTTAGTTCAAACTTTAAATATTTTCATTGTGAGCTTCTGCACATTAAGTTGCAGTGACTTTGGTTTCATTTTGTTGAATGTAACAGGAGACTATGAAAAAGCTCCTGATTAACTTTTCTTTTCTCTTTTGTTAAATTTTACGTGTTTTTAGATTTTCGTTGGTCAATCTTTTGATTTTTAAAATCAATGCATTATAATGTATAGCTTATGTCACACAACCCAAAGACTGAACCGATAAACACACCTACTTCTGTTTCCAAGTGAGTTGCGGGTTTCTTCAACCATGTTGAGCCTTTCCTTCACCACTGGCCACCCCATGTAAATTGTCTACAGGGTTCATAATAGTCCTTACTGCACAGGGCGGCTCATCGAGCCAATACTTAGGTCTGGTGCCCCTATAAACCCCGAGAAGCCCCGTGCCAACCACGGCTATAGATGGATTTTAAGTTGCCATTTTTATAATTTAATAAATATATTTAGGATTTTTGGTTTAGTAATTTTTTTGTGAGACACCATAAACTACAAACCAAACACTGCTTAAATACCTAGGTTTGGTTTCAACCCAAATCATACACCGACTAAAGATTCCAGTTTGGTTTTTTAAGTTTCGGTCCCGTTCTTTTCCGGTTTATTCAGTGTTAAATTGAACATTGAACGCCGTCCTAAGAATATAACAAATATTTGATCAACTTACTTAGGCCTAAAAGCAAAACCAAAATGGGTATAAACCATGTGTATGATTCATAGCAGCCTGGTTTTTAACTTTTTAGACGATCGTCACATGCTCACATCCCATGTGACATATTGTAATCATCCATGGTCCAGGTCTTTTACAAATGTTTCAAGCTCATTAAGCAATAACCAGCCAAGGTTCTATGAGTCTGCCTAAGACAATCTTGGCCATTCAACTTTCGGCTATCGCTTTAATGACCCTGATTTTAAAATGCCTATCGCAATTTCTGGTTTGAACAAAGGGCTATAAATCAAATACAAACAGAACAAAGAAACAAAAAGGCCTACTTCGCGCTCGTTAAAATCCCTAGCAGGCAATGCATTTGAGTAAAACACTTGCTAAGATTTCAGAGGTGATTGGTTTCTAAACCTACATTATCACTCCAGGTACCCATAATGATGAACAAAACACAACATCCTAGCAAAGCAAATTTATCACATCTAACACACAGCAGATAAAGTAGATCAGTAAAAGCAGCAGACTAGCTATCAATGAAGTTTGGCTCACATGGTTGAGGAAGTGCTTTTAATACTGCACATATTTTGCTTAGTCCGTTTGTTTATGCTACTCAGCATGCACATTATTTTCACATTCTCCTGCTACATTTGTACAAGGAATACTTCAGATGGTGTTGAAAAATTATATCTGAAGGAAACGATGGCTTAATAGCTTCGGTGGTTCTCAAACAACAGAGTTAGCTGTGAAAGAAGGCATTTCCACTCCAACTACTAACATAGAAAAGCAAGGTTTTGATCCTTACTCTCGTATATTTACTTTAGGCTCAGTAACGCCTAGGATTATGATCTGCATTTTAAGCAATTGGAATTCCCATAACCTATATTCTGTAGGATTCATGTGCAACACATTAATAACATTTGAGTAAAACACTTCTAGTTTTCTATTATTGAGATCTTTTGGACACAATTAGATTAAAAAGTTCATATTATCAGGGGTCAACATTGACATCTTGTGGTGTTTTTTTCCCAATTAAAGATGGAGTGTAGTATTAGAGGATTCAAATTGGTTTTAGTAATGCAGTAAAGTACACGTGACGAGTGCGTAGTTAAAAAAATAAATAATTAATATAGTAAATGAGACTTGTATAAAATTTTGTTAAAATCTATCTAGACTTGGAGGGTGTATGCGAGCAGCAACTATTGTTCTCATTCACTACTAGAGAAAGTGATATACAGCCCCTAGTTAAAGCCCTCATTCATTACAAGACACAGATTCGTAGAAGAATGGCTGCGCATGAGCTAAAATACCCTGATGAACAAATGATACGCCTTGCCATTATATCACTAAGCCCATTCCAGAAGTTAACTCTTCCACCATGGCTACGGCAGGGTTAATTCTTATCATGTATTTCTGTTTTGTGTAAAAATTGTGTTATGTATATTAATACTAGAAAATATGTGTCATATTAATGCATACATACACAGGAAGTTTTACAAGCTACATTTTTACGCAGCATGATAGAGGGAAATGGCCTAATCGTGTTGAGGTTACACTAGTTATGCAGCTGAACAAGGAGAAAATGTATGTATAATTTACTAGTCATGTATGCTAATTTTGATTTGGTCCTATATATATCAGAACATAACTTAGACTTACTATATATATATATATATATATATATAGGTTGCATAAAAATCAATGACATTTTTAAGCAATGCAACCAATCTTATTCACGCGGATAAGAAGCTATCATTTAGACACTGGGGGAGGTGTCTTAAGTATCTAATTTGTTGATAAGCTTACATTTGTGTTTAAATGACGTGTTTAAAAAAATAAAATGAAATATCATGTTGATGATGCTCAAAGTTATCGAACTCGAGTAGAGTTTCATCATACCCACCTAAAGCTCTGAAATGAAACACTAGGTTTTTTAAGGATGTAGATTGATTAGCCAGGCTGTAGTTGAGTTTTGTGTCTTTTCTCATGGTCATTATTAATAATGAACAAGTCCCATCAACTGGTCTCGGTAAGATCTTTTGTTTTACTTGCTATATAAGGTGTTTATCTTTTAGGTTGCTCGTTGGTCAAAATTCAAGGTTGGGTTGCTATCTTAGCTCATATTAATGAATGCGAGTATTGATTTCTGCCTTGTAGTTTACTGTATATAACCCTCTCCTCTCTTTTTCATGAAAATAGTTTTAGCAGTAACTTTCTCTTAAGCGATGGTTTTGGCATATTAGATAATGCCAAATCATATACTGTAATATTTTAGCTTCATGTTGATTACAAGTATATGAATAATGCACATCAGTTTAGAGGTGTAGTTATTAAGGATCTCACATTTGAAAGTAACAAGCTAATCTACACTGATGAACTTAGAGACTGATCTTTGTACATCGAGAGTAACAAGCTAATCAGTTAGCTAGCTTGGGTGACTGTCAAAACTTAGCAATCAACCTAAATATCACACAGTTCTAACTGATGAACTTAATTATTGCCATTGCCCAATATGCAAACTAGTAGCATGGCAATTAGTAGATATAACAGAAACATGGAATGAGTACTCCAATGTTACAAAAACATATAAATTGAAAATGTAATAGGCTGTTTAGAAAGTAGCAACAGGTACTCGAACACTGTCCTCTTAGCCACAAAATTAAATATCGACAACATCCTAAATATCATAAATTGTTTCGAATTTTCAGATCTTCAGATCATGTGAAAACTCTGCTTATCATCCGATGAGCAACTGGTGACAAATTAAAACACACAAATAACAAAGGTGTGGTAACAAGCAAACACATATGGTACTAGTCGCTCACCCCTAAACCCGGAACATACATATTTCACTTAATATATGTTCAACATTAACAACACATACTAAATACATAATCAAACACATATGCATACAACATTGTTTGATAAACCTAAATCCAACCCTAATCCAAATGAATAACATAAATTAACCTTAAAAGAGTAACAATTGCATATCAAAATTAAATTAATAAGAGGAAAAATACCATTTTATATCCTCAAACGCAGATGAATGCCTTAAATCGAGCTTTGTTGTGATGGCAGAGGTGGGTGGTAATTTAAGATCTGATATTATTAAAAATGATGCAAACAACATCATATATAAAGGGGAGTGGCGGGAGATTGAGAGTGGAGATGGATAACGTGGGGCGGTTATGGTCAGATTGGCGGTAAATATTGGGGGGAAGAAGAACTGGAGAAGTGGAGAGGCAGAGAGATGGATATCGTGTGTTTGATTTTTTCCTATAATGTTTTTTTTTTGCCGTATCTTGTGTTGTGTTTTATGTTTTTTTTTTTTTTTTTTAACAAAAAATATAAGTCATTATTAGAGTATAAAACAAATATAGCATAAGCTATTTATTTCATTATTCGTTTGTCGTACCTGAAAAAATATAAAAATTATAAGTCGATTAAATTATATAAAGTAAATTATCTAAAATTTAATTATAATGTGAAAAAAATATTTAATTAACTCACTCGTCATTCTTCGTGTCCTTCTTGATGATCTGATCTTAAATAGACAATATCATCAAGAATATCATCTAAAGTATGATTGCTACTAGAAAATGAAGGTAGCTCGTCAAACTGATTATAGTCCTCCTCGTCCACAACATCATCAACACCAACTATATTTCGTTTACCAGGCATGACAATGTGCCATCTCTTGTCTTTTGGGTCGTCAACATAAAATACTTGGGTGGCTTGGTTTGCTAGAATGAACGGGTCAGATATGTAGCTCTCGGTGGAAAGATCGACACATGTGAAACCATCTCGATCAACTTTAACACCTCTCCTATCATTGACCCATTTACACTTGAACAGAGGTACAACAAACAAATTATAATCCAACTCCCATATTTCTTCAATGACACCATAATATGACTTTTTCGAACTTGTCATCCCTGATGAATCTGTTGTTGTTGCTACGAGTGTCACTCCACTATTTTGCATTGTACTCTTATCATCTTGTTGTTTGGTATAGAACGTGTATCCGTTAATTTCGTAGCCTTGATATTGAAAAACACGACGTGGTCGGTACCCCAACTGTGCGACTTCTGGATCAACGCTTGAAAATATACGGCTAATTTTATCTGCAAACCACTGTGAAAATGTTCTTTTATGCTCAGTTTCCAACCAAAGTTGACCTCGATGATTGTTATTTTGGTTTAAATGCGACATGTGCTCGTGTATGTATGAGTCAACACACGTCATATTTTGCAGTACGGTAAAATGTGCTTGCTCTAAATCATGGTTATTCGGTGTGACATCTTTGCGCCCAATTATCCCTTTCCCATCAAGTCTACCAGCGTGGCGGGATTGCGGAATTCCAATATTTTGGACACCTTCCATATAGTTTGTACAAAACTGAACCACTTCTTCGGAAGTATACCCTTGAATAATACTACCTTCTGGTCGTGATCGGTTCCTTACATATCCTTTTAATAAACCCATATACCTCTCGAATGGATACATGTATCGCAAAAATACGGGGCCACAAGCCTTTATTTCTCCCACAATATGAGATATGAGGTGAACCATGACATCAAAAAAAGAAGGTGGGAAGTACATCTCGAGTTCACAAAGAGTAATAATAATATCATTCTGCCAGTCATCCAACTTTTCCGGATCAATAACTTTGGAATGAATCAGGTTAAAAAAGCGACAAAGCTTTGTGATTGTATGTCTTACTCGAGGTGGCAAGACTCCACGAATAGCGATTGGAATCATTTGTGTCATTAAAATATGACAATCATGTGACTTCATACCAAGCAACTTCAGGTCCTTCATTGAAACCAACTTTTTAATGTTAGAAGAATATCCAGATGGAACCTTAACACCATGCAAGAATTCACAAAATATGGTTTTCTCAGCCTTTGACATGGTATAACAAGCCGCCGGCAAATACATTCGTTTACTATCCGTCTCTTGTGGTGCCAGCTCTTCTCTAATTCCCATTTCAACCATGTCTTTTCGAGCATTAACTCCGTCTTTAGTTTTCCCCAAAATGTTTAATAATAACCCTAATAAGCTTTCACAAACATTTTTCTCGATGTGCATAACATCAAGACAATGTCGGACTTGCAGATGTTTCCAGTAATCCAATTCCCAAAATATTGACTTCTTTTTCCAAATATTTTTTTGAGGAGTCTTAACTTTTTTCCCCAAAACAATATTTAAATCTTCAACTTGGGAAAGTGTATCGTACCCGTCCAATGGTTCTGCCATCACTCTACGCTCTATAGTTCCGTCAAACAAACTTTTTTTCCTGCGGTATGGGTGATTTTCTTCTAGCAGTCTTCGATGTCCCATGTATACCGTTTTCCTGCAATTAGTTAACCATTGAGAGTGGGTGTCCTTCTCACAAATAGGACATGCCTTCTCCCCTTTCGTACCATAACCCGACAAGTTACCGTACACTGGAAAATCACTTATGGTACAATAAATCATGGCAAACAATTTGAAGCTCTCTTTCTTATATGCATCATAAACTTCAACACCTAAATCCCACAATGTTTTCATGTCCTCGATTAATGGTTGCAAATACACATCAATATCGTTCCCAGGTTGTTTCGGACCTTGAATTAACAATGACATCATGATGTATTTTCGTTTCATGCACAACCAAGGTGGGAGATTGTATATGCATAAAAGAACCGGCCAAGTGCTATGACGAGTACTCAGACTTCTAAATGGATTAATTCCATCCGAACTAAGCCCAAACCGTATGTTTCTAATCTCTGATCCAAATTCGTCAAAATCCTTATCAATATTTTTCCATTGAGGAGAATCAGCCACATGTCTCATTTTCCCATCTTGTTTTCGCTCTTCAGCATGCCAACGCAACAATTTGGCATCCTTGGGGTTTGAATACAACTTTTTTAGTCTAGGTATGATGGGAAGATACCACAACATTTTAGCGGGAGGCCCATTCTTTGTCACATCACTGTCAAATTTTGTTAAATTCTTGCGCTTATACCTCGATTCATTACATACAGGACATTCGTGTAGGTCTTTGTAGTCTTTTCTGAACAATATACAATCATTTGGACATGCATGTATACGCTCGACTTCCAATCCCATCGGACACATCAGTTTCTTTGCTTGATACATTGAAACGGGTAACTCATTATCTTCAGGGAACGCTTCGTGTAACAACTCTAATAGGGTGGTGAAGCTTTTGTCACTCCAACCATTTTTTGCTTTCATGTCTAACAGTTTCACCAATATATAGAGTATGGTGAACTTCTTGCATCCTTTATATAATGGTTTTTCTGCATCGAGAAACAACTGTTGTAACTTTTTAATATCTTTTTCAGAACCATCACGTTCCACATCACGTTCCACATCACGTAACATCTCATCTATATTACCACGATGGTTATCGTTAGAGCTATCATTCTCCTCTTGATCCATGTCTGAAACAAATGTGTGACTCTCAACTGGTGTTTCACCGTGAAAATTCCAACAAGTATACTCTTTGTCAAACCCGTGTTGTATAAGATGACGTCTAATTATGTTAATATCAAGAACAGACACATTATTTCTACACTCTTTACAAGGGCAAGAAACTTTTGTCTTTCTTGTCTTTTCTCGATGATCCTCGGCGCATTTAAGAAATTCAGACAACCCTTTCATGTATTCAGGGGTAAAACGTTGTGCCTTGTACATCCATGTACGATCCATCTGAAATATATAAAAAAAAGTTAATATTCTAATATTAGTTTTGTATAAGCGATTGTTATAACTTGTGCTTAGGTGACAAAAGATGTCTTTTCAATTTATTTGTGTATTATACCTATACGTCACTACTAACCCCTTCTGATTTAAGGTTTTTTAAAAACCAAATAAAGAATGAAAAACATTTGTGTAGACATGTTTAGGGGGCATGTAAAGATATTATACGTTTATACCAGTCCTATTTAGTAACAATGTTCTCAGACTCGGGTCAACAGGTTGGTTAATGTGACCCGGATTTCACATTTTTGAAACCCGACGGGTTTGAGGTGACTCGGGTCAATCCGGTTTTTGAGACCCGGACGGGTTTTGATTATTTCGGTTTTTTTGAAAAAAATATGTAAATTTTACGTATTTGCGATGAAATTTTATTTTTACATATTATATTGGTTGGTAAACAATTTATATCATTAATATCCGGAAGTTTTTATGGTTTTTATATATAACTTTTATTAATTATTAAAAATATAATTTTTTTTTCGAAAACCAAATTAACCTGGGTTGACCCGAACCCGATAAACTCGAACGAGTCGATTTCAAACCTAGGTTTCAAAACATTGGTTAATAATATATGTGAGACTTAAAATTTACTTATACTATAGTCTAAAACAAAAGTCATAAAATAACATTATTTTATTAATACTGTTACCAAAACCCCTTATCCTAAAATAACGAAGATCAATATCCATATCCACCTTTTCACACAAAACACCGCCCAAAAATCCCTAATCCCTCCTTAAAAAGAAGCGCCATTTCATGAAAATTTATGAAAATTTTGAATTCCTCCCACTCAATTAAACAAAAGTACAGCCGGTGTTTGTTTTCTTTAATTTCTCTAAAGTCACAACAACCCTCATTCTCTATATCCGTCTTTAAATTTTAATTTGCTCACTTACTGGAAAGGTACTTGTATTTGTTCTTCGAAACTATGTGTTGGATCAGTCTAATATCCTTAATAATCATCTAATATTTAGTTTTGTTGTTGTTATTTGATGATATGTTTCTACTTTTTGTTGGTTAACACAAGGTGTTCGATTAAAATCCCCAATAAGAGCATTGATAGCTATTGCATTCATCCTGGTTCTATATTGAAAAGATATGTTTATTTGTTTACTAGATTGTTGGGTTTGTATAAATGATTATGCAAATGTGTTCTGATGTATGTGGTACACAATATTTCAATTTGTGCTTGTTTTATTTAGCGGGTGTTTGTTTCGGATTATACACCAGGCTTATTATGGCTTACTTGGTTTTGGGCTCATGTTTAATGAACTTATATAAGCCAAAAATATTAAAATAAGCCACTAAAGCTGAGGTTATTTAAACATAAGCCTAAAACTAAATAATCCAAAAGCCGGCTATATAAGCCGAAACAAACACCCCTTAGAAAAGAGCAGTGATAGCCAACTTCTTTTTTTGGTTTTGGTCTCATTGGCTGAGCTTTTGGGACTTGGGTGTATCAGGGTTTAGTTACACGTGTGTGGTTCAAGGTGTCATGTCCCTATAGTGCTAGATACTCAAATCGTAAGTGACCTCTTCTTTTTCTTGTTGATGTTTTGTTTAGTTATGTCCAACCCTTGTTGTGTAAGTGATGTTTGTTTTTGGGTGTCATTTCCTCAATCAGCTTGTTTAATGATGTGTAATGTGATTTAGTTTGTATTGTTTTATTCTGGTTCCCTGGCTTCACTTGACCATTATATAATTAGAAAAATATGAACATGTGTCTTAAGTAGAGTTATAGAAAAACGGTGCATCTATTTTTCTATAAAAAGCATTGCAACTATAAGTGTTTCACATACTGACACTGTCCATTGGTACCGTGCCGAACATAGCAGTATCAAAAGTTTGTTCAATGACAATGATACAGAGTATAGCTAGGCACATACAATAAACTATGGTGGCAAGTTTAGAACAACATATTTTAGAAACGAGCCTGGTAAGCAGGGAAATTTAATAGAAAATGATAAAAACAAGTTTGAAATGAAGGCTATTTGTTAGGTCATGTGGTCCTTCTGTGATGATGTTAAACCAAGTTCTCAATATGACATATGTGTAGATTCAAAGAAAGAAATTTGGGTTACTGTAAACAAGAAAGTTGGCGCTTTACTAACTTGCAAAGTAATGTAATAGGATTTATTGGCATGTCATTTGAAACACTTGATGAGATTGTTTAGGTCCAACTTGGACGATTTTGTTGAGTTATTCGTATTCTGCTTAGCGAAATTATGGGTATAATTAAGCCTTTATGCATCAAATTTATCTGTTGGTCAGAGTGTGAGGGTACAAACCTGATGAGACTGCTTTTATACATGGTCTCATCGTCCAAATCGGCCTTAAAATGCATAAAATATCATAAAATATGCCAAATATATGCTCGTGTTTGTTACTTGTGTATTTTTAGGTACGGATATTGAGGAATTGGCAAAAGATCACAAGAATCATTCAAAAACGAACACGGGAAACGAAGCCGCACAATGAACCGGGCCCAAGTTTGGAAATTTGCAAAAAGACCCCTCAAGTTTGAAGAATTGGCAAAAATGGCCCCTCATCTTTGAAGAACTTGTCACATTTAACCCTCCAAAAGTCAAATGTATAAGTGTGGTCCCTCAAGTTTGAAGATTGGACAAGATAAGCCCTTGGAAATTGAACAAAGTTGCTAAAGTTAGCCTAATGTTACAAAAGGACTGAAGTTGCAAATCCGAAAGGACTAACAATGTAAATGGTCAAGGACTGCTGATGCAAAGATAACAAAAGGGAATATAACAAAGAAGGACTAATATTGCCAAAACCCTAAACCTATCTAAACTAACCCTCATTAAAACCCTAACACCACCAGACAACCTTAATCCACTCACCCTCTCACAGCCCGCCACGTCATCCTCCTTAAACCCTCCATCCAATCAACACACACCCTCACCCCACGTCACTTCTCCACTCACCCACACCTAATTAAATAATTAATCTGTTTAAACAGATTAATTTAATACCCCCTTCCCTCCAAAATTAATCCTCACCCCTAATTTACCCAAACCCAGATTATGAACCCTAATTTCCCTACTCTCTAATTACCCCATAATTAACCCCCAATTTTTCCAGAAAGGTAATTCCTTTTAACCTCATCAAAACCCCTCACCCAGAAACAACACCACATGACTGTGGGTCCCCATTCGTCCTTCCCCTGCCCCGTCCTTGTCCACTCTTCCCCAAAACCCGACCAAAATCAACAGCTAAGGTTGAAACTTGTTGGCTAAGGAGTTTATAAACGTCCAAGATCTTCCAATCCAACTGGCATCACATGTATACTTTTTGACCAAATTCAAAAAGAGGATATTCCAAGAATGATGCTAGGGCATTTTAGGGCTTTTGCTTATTAGGGTTTTGTATCTAGATAGTTCTATCTTTGAGTATAAAAGGAGATGAAATGTATCCCTTTTATTTTTGTTCCAGTTTTTTTTGCAATTCCCTTTGTAATTCCTTTTTTAATCTATAAAGTTGGTATTTGATAATTTCAATTTAATTCCTTTTATTTTGTTAAGAAGTTGGTGTAAGAATTGCAAAAGAGCTGAGTTCCATCATTCATATTTTGTAAAAACTTTGTGTTTAAGTTTTTCAAAAAGGTAGTTTTAAAAGAAGGATTTGAAGGTTCTGAAATCAAAGCTTTTGAAGTGAAAGTGGAAAGAGATTTTGATTTTTGGACTTGAGATAAGGTTTTAAAACGTGTAAGAAAGTTTTAAGAAGTTTGGAAAGATTTTAGAAAGAAAGGAAAAGGAAACAGAAAGATATATTGGTTGTATACTTGTGTATTTTTCTTTGATTTTGATTCAAGCAGGTTGAGAAGGCTTGTTGATTTGTGTTCTGCACCAGCCCGAGCTGGTAGGGAGGAGGATTTTACATCCTCTAGGTCCTTGGATGTAAGGACCTAAGGTAAACACTCTTTACCTTGTGAAAAATCTCAGAAAGTGATGGTTTGAGTAATCTGCTTCATTAGGTGTTATTTGTTAGAAAAGGTGTTTGATTTAAGTCTTATTAGAGTTATTATGCATGATTAATGATATTTGATCAGTTTGAATAGCTTTGGAATTGATTTGATTTGAAAAAAAATTGAAAACAAAGTTAACAGGGTGTTTGGCTACGTGTATTAGCAGGACACTAATCATTGATTGTTCTTTAAAAGGGTGTTAGAAGGTTTAAAAAGGATCAAGGCAGGTTATTAGTTAGTTTGTAGTAGGTTTGGAAGAGATTTGAAACAGATTTGTGTGCTTAAAAGTGAAAACATAAGCTAGAAATCTGCATATCTCCTTTTGCTTGATTTTTCAATGAAAAATGGTGCTTGATCTTGTGAAACCTGTTTAGTGTAGAGTTACTATAGGATTGTGGATTGATTGTTGCTATTTAGTGAACCTGCGTGCAAGTATTTGGAGGCTAAATCTCTTTTGTGTGCAAACTGTCTAGCTATAAACCTCCAGACCTTAACCTTTGTTCACAGAAACTTACATAAACCTGTGTGTGCATTGATTTGGCTTGTTTGTGCATTGATTTTGTGAGATTTTGATTGCAAAGTGCTTATTTGTGTTTTGTCTTGACTCCTTGTGCTCAGAAAGAGCACAAGGGTGCCCTTTGTTCCAAGTAATCACCACAAACAAAGCCAAAACCAAGACCTCTTGGTGTTTACTTGTTCATCAGAAAGCCAGCAGACCTGGGCTTCATTTGAGCTCTTAAATCACTTAATCTTGGATAATTTTAGTTTGTTCTTGTGTTTTTGTGCTTAGATAAGTTATTGGATTCAAGTTTTTAAATTTAAAAAAAAAAATATATTTTTGCCAAAAAGGACGTGGCCAGGACTCGAACCTGCGCCACTCCTCTCACACACATACGCGTTAACCATCCTGCCCTAGGGTCTTTGACTGCTAGGTTTGGTTTGGTTTAATATATAAGGTGTGTTTGAGTTTGGCTTTTCTAATTAAGCCGTGAGCTTTTAAGCTCTTTCCAGCTTATTTAGGTAGTGTTTTTAGCTTATTTCAATTTTCCTAGGACATTTATAGATATTAGGATTTTTCTGTTTAAAAAAATTATTTTTCCTTTTATTAAATTAATTTTTAGGATTATTTTTAGTTTTAAAATTAGAAAGTCATTAAAAAATATTAAACAGTAGTATAAAAATACAAAAAAAATAGTTTTTAGGTTTTTATTTGTAGTTTTGAGGTTTACATGTGAAAAAGTTTTCAAAAACTTTAATTTTTGATTTTATTTAATTTTAGGGTTTTTAGCAACTTTAAAAATTAATATAAAATTCATTAAGAGGTTTTAGAAACTTTTGTTTACATTTTCTTCTTAGTTAGATTATTTAGGATTTTTGTGAATTTTTTAGAATTTATTTGAGGACTTTTAATTTTTTAGAATATTTTAATATTATTTTATTCATTAAAATAAAAAGTTTTATTTTTCTTTCTTTTTCATTTTTCCTAGGTTCTATATCATTAATTAGGACTTTTTCCATTTGTAGAATAATTTTTAGGGTTTCCAATTAATTTTTAGAATTAATTTAATATTTAATACATTTTAATAGTTTTTAGGAGTTTAAAAATAGTTTAATTAGGTTTTAAAATTTTTAAAAATAGTTTTTAGTTTAATTAGGTCATTTTTGAGGTTTACAAACTATAAAATCTTGTTTAGGGCTTTTTAATATTTAAAAGTGATTTTTAGGGCTTTAATTAGCATTAAAAAGTCATTATTAAATTAATTAAAAGGTTTTGGCAAGTTTGAATTTTTTTGTAAACTCTTAGAATATTATTTGGGAGTTTTTAGTAATTTTTAGGAATTTTTAGATTAAAATTTTAAATTTAGCACTTTTTACGTTCTTCGTCGTAACTTTCTAGTAGTCTTTTTGCCTTATTTTTTGTGTTTTTCATCTTCGTCATTTTCTCTTCTTTTCTTCTCATTAATAATCAAAAACATAATCAATCATTCAATTCACAACACACTAGCCTCCTCGAGAGAACGATTCCCATCAAGGGTCATAAGTGTTTACGTTTTCCTAAACGTACGCTTAACGCTTACCCCTATTTTGTTGCCTCTTTTTCCTAAAAGGGTATACAAAAACTCTACATCAATTTTGGCGCCGCTGCCGGGGAGGCGTGTTGTGATTGAAAAAATTGTTGTTTTATATATTAGCCATAAATATAATTGTATTAATAGCACTCTATTAATACGTATTATCGTTTTTTGGTTTTTGTGTGAATACTATTACTATATTGTATACGTAGAACAATAAATACACAAGTACTCCAAATACGTGAGCAATCACAACCTTGATTCGGGATTTCATCACTCGATCATTGTATTCGAATCTCAAACCAAAGAAAAAGGCAAAAATAGATAAATACTTTCGTGAAGCTTAATCTTGATAATACAAACTATAAGGTGGGTATAAGGCGGTTGTATTTCACAACCTAAAGGAAAAAGGCTCTTAAGTGCTCCGCGCCGCCTCGTTTCCTCCGCTTGCTTGTGCGTATTTGATTTTGAGAGTGAATCGAGGGTTTTGCCGCCCAAAGTATTACTACATATCATATATATTTTCTTGGTTTTCATTTGATTAAACCCTCTTGAACGATTTGGTGTTCCACCATCGTTCTAAAGTCATCGAAGGTGTTCACTCCACGTGATCGTTTTCATTCCTTGAGGCCTTTTTAATCAAGAGATTTGATTAGTCAGGAGATTTGTGGACTCATTGTCTACTTAATACATTCACCAATTCCAAAAAGGTTAATACAATCAAAAACCACCAAAAAATTGAAAAAACACAAAATACCAAAAAGAACCTTCTTTGCTCGCCTTCTCGTTGTACGTGACGTTTATGCAAACTCGCTCTAAAGCTAGACGTGCTCGTAAGCGAAGAAACAAATCACTCACTCAATCTAGTGAGGAGTCTCCAAGTGAGGAACCTATTGTAGAACAAGAAGCTATCATGGCTAATCGTACTATGATGGAGTTGCTTCAAGCACCCACCGAGGGTTTTGGAGAGGCCATTGTGATTCCCGCCATCCTTGCGGAGAACTTTGAGATCAAAACGGGTTTAATGTCTATGCTTCAAGCAAACAAGTTTCGCGGTCACGAAAAAGACAACCCACATTATCACATTAGGCAATTTAATCGTCTCACCGCGACAAGCAAGTTTAAGGATGTACCACACGATGCCATTAAGATGATGTTGTTTCCTTACTCGTTAGATGGACCCGCCAAGATTTGGCTTGAGAAAGAACCGCCGAATTCGATTTTGACATGGGCCAATCTCGTGTCTAAATTTGTGAATCAATTTTTTCCACCATCTAAGACAACACATTTGAAAAACGAGATTTCACGTTTCACACAAAGACCAAATGAAAGTTTTTCAATGGCTTGGGAAAGATTCAAAGAAATGTTACATGAATGTCCACACCATGATTTTTCCGAATTGCATCAAATTGACACCTTTTATAATGGGCTTAATGAACATGAACGAGATTATTTAAATGCCGCCGCGGGTGGTAATTTTTTGTGCAAAACGACCAATGAGGCTTTGAAAATCATAGAAAATAGGTCTAAGGTCTATAGCCCTCGTAACACACCGAGTGTTGCCAATTTGGGCTCGTCATCATCTCGTTCCATTAATGCCTTGCAAGATGAAGCAAATGAGGAGAATCGGTTTTTCGATAGGTTTTCGACTCTTATGTCTCATTGGAAAGCTCAAGAAGCTTCAAGCACCGCTTCGGTTAAAGCGGTTGCTAAGAGTTGTATTTCATGTGGTGGAGCTCATGATTTTTCCGAGTGCATTACCGCGGATGGTAACACTTCGAATGCTTTTGTAGCCACGGGAACTTATAACCAAATCGGTCAAGGTTCACGTTCAAATCAAGCTCCACAAAATCAAAATGCTAATAACTATCGAAACAACAATCAAGGTGGAAATTACCAAGGAAATCAAAGAAATTATAACAAGGGTAATTACCAAAGTGGAAATGGGCAAGTTTCTAATCAAAACCAAAACCGTGATTTTCAAACTCCTACTCAAGGTTTTCAAAATGCTCACACTAAAAATTTGCAAGGAGAATTTTTAGATTATGCTAAGGCTAATGATGCTAAGTTTGATAACATGCAACGTGAGATGATTAGCTTAAGATCCGAGTTGAAAAACGAGCTTAAAACCGAACTTGCTAATGAACTTAAAACTCATGCTAATAAAATGGAAGGAAATGTCACACGACTCCAACAAAATCAACAAAAAATGGAGCAAGGACAACATGAGATTAAGCAAGAATTGTTGAAAGCGGATGCTAGGCAATCTAAGTTTGAAGACCGTATGGCTAAGATGTTTGAAGCTATCATGTGTAAGCCCTCTTCTTCGGGTGGTCTTCCTAGTGATACCATCGTGAACCCGAAAGGAGAATTGAAGGTTATTACCACTCGTAGTGGTAAAACTTTCAAAGAACCAATCTCTCGTCCAAGTACTTCTAAGGAGAAGGAAATCGAGAAAGAACCCGAGGTGATGGTCGAAAAGGAGCACATTACAAGCCCACGAAGTACCGCTCAAACCACACCTACGGTTGAACCAATACCCATCATGGAACCCGAGATTCCAAGGCCGATGCCTATGCCTAATTTGCCCCAACCCACACCACCTTTACCCTACCCATCAAGACGAGACAAGGAAAAGGCACAAGAACGAAATAATTATCAATTTGAACTCTTTATGAAAATGTTTCGTGACTTGCATTTTAATATAAGTTTTGCCGACGCCTTAGTCATGATGCCTCGATTTGCCGCAAACTTCAAAAGTATGTTGAATAACAAAGAGAAATTGCAAAAATCGTCTAGTTGTTCATCGGTTTTTCTAAGCCGCATACCTCAAAAGGTCGGTGATCCTGGAAAGTTTTTAATCCCATGTGCTATCCAAGACATGGAAGAATGCTACGCCTTGGCCGATCTTGGTGCTAGTATTAATTTGATGCCTCTTGAGATTTTTAAGTCGCTCAATCTTCCAAATCTCACTCCTTCAAGAATGTCAATCGAAATGGCCGATCTTTCTACGATTCTAGCTTGTGGAGTTGCCGAGGACGTCTTTGTGAAAGTTGGGAAATTCTATTATCCCGTGGACTTCATTGTTGTTGATATTCCCATCGATCCTAAAGTTCCGTTAATTTTAGGTCGATCTTTTTTGGATACCTCGAGAGCACTTATCGATGTGCATGCAAGAAAAATCACTCTTCGTTTCAATGAGGAAGAACTCGTCATTAATGCAACCCAAAACTCCACTCTTTCTCATGTTTATTCGATCACGTCTTTGTACAATGTCAATCCAATCAAAAACATTTGTCAAAGAATTTCAAATAGAGTTTTAGGAGTTGTTGATAAAAATGAAGTTCCGTCCCCTCCGCCGATGGAGGTTAAGAGTGTTAAGCCTTTGATACCAATCTCGAGTGATTCTTCGGATGATGAATACGTTGATCCCGATGGGGAGGTTTTCTTTGTTGACAAAAGATTTGAAAACTTGCCACCACCTAAACCAAAACGCTTTCAAAATGTGAGAATTTTTAGTGTGACTAACATTGTTTTAGATACACCAAATATTTTTGACATAATTAAATCGGGTTTTCACAAGGAGAGTGTTAAAGATGAAAAAGGAAAAGATTTTGAATCTAATTTAAAAGATTTTTCTACTATTCTAACTCCGTCATCACCGCGTGTCTTGAGTACTACAAGCTCGTCTTCTCCTTTTGACGATGCTTTGTGTGGACCTAGTGTGGGGGAAGCCCCTTATGTTCCCTCCCCTTTCTCCACCGAGGACGAGATATTTGATCCTGGAATTGCTTATATAGGGAAATCTCGGTCTTCCACCGATGCAATAAATGGAAAATCTTTTCATTTGATTGGTGCGAGTCTACCTCGAGTAGCTCATGTTTTTAGAGACTTACCCATTGTCCCACCCTTCTATTTCTTCTCATCTATTTTCTTGAAACTCTTTGAGTTTGTGTTGACACACGACAAAGTGGCGTTGATTTGTTTTTCCAAAGAAAACGAGAACGCCATCTTTGATCCCGGTATTTTGCATCATCAAAGGACTTAGCCCTTAATACCGGTTGTTTTTTGGGCCTTGTTTATCATGTAAGCCCCACCAAAAATTGACCATACCATGATTATCCCTAAATGATCACATTTATGGGGATTCGAGTCGAGCTTTTGACTCGGTTATAAAAAACAAGGTGCCTCGTGGGGGAGACCCATGCTTATCCATGTACATATTATTGCTTTCTAATTAGTTTAATGTGAGGGGATTTGTGCCCTTCCAACCTTTGTTCCGTGGTTGTTTGTGAATTGTGTCTTTTAGATCATCATCTTCACGATTGGAGCCTCTCGTGTTCGTTTCATGGGAGCACTCGATCGTTTGCTATGGAGGCCTTTCCCAATATCCACATATGATATCCTTTTATGTTCTAACCTTAGGTTTTTAGCACACTTCATAAACGGCTTTTAACTTATTGGTTACACCCTTTCCATGCTAGATTAGGCATTCGACTACGTCTCTAGTATGGGGGTGTTTGTACCCCTAGACTCGAAACATTGAGGACAATGTTTAACTTTAGTATGGGGGGGTGAATAGATACTTGCCTTGCCAAACCTTCACGCTTTCCAAAGTTTATCGTTTTGTTATCGTTTTCTTGCAAAATAAGGCTAAAAATGGCCAAATTTTAAAATTTTTCTCATATTTCATAAGTGTTTGAAGACACGAATGTAGATTTTCCGATGGCGAGAATAAGAGTAATTTTTGACTCGACCGTGCGTGTTGAGCACTTAGCTTTAATTCCTTAACTACACATTAGGCTAAGTCTCTTAAATGAGGACGAGAAATGATAGAGTTAATTATAAGTTACTATGCTAAACGTAGAGTACTCGTATTCTTTCAAAAACTCATGTGTTCTCGTTGTTTGCTTATTCTCCCTTCGCTTGTAAATATTTTTTGCTTAATAAATATTGATTTAGCGGTTTAATTTTGATTGTTGGGTTTCTAGTCTTTTCTAGTAGCTTCCGTGTAATTAAATTGGGAAGACATTAAGGTATCGCCAGCGTCACGGTTTTGAAGTATTGGCACCCTAATAATCAAAAGCTTCACCCAATAATAAGATTTCAAGTGCTCACCTAAATCAAGCAAACAATTTGAAGCCCCACAAGGCCTAAAATCTATGCAAAATTGAAAGTGAATCAAGCCTTAATCTTCGAAGCTTTAAAAATCCAAAATTCGCTTTAGCGTGAGGATATACGTCTTTGGCTAATAAAACCACCGATGAGGCGGATAATAAAAGGCAAGGCAAGACCGAAGTCATAATAAAAGCTTCATGGCGAAGTTGAATAAAAGATGGAGGTAAACCAAAGATAATAAGGTCCTTCCGTTAGGGGGCGTATAAAAGTCTTGGTAATAAGTCTCATGTTCAAAACCGTTATAAAACCGTGTTTATCGATTCTTCTTGTCAACTTAATTTTTTAACATCGTTGTCTATTAGGAAGGGTTATTGATTTGATGGTCTTAGTTACACCGTTAGGACTCTATTTTTAGACCTAAATCTCTATTATCGCATAAGTCAATGATGTATCCTCGTGATCATTAAGACATAATAAAATATAAGAGATACAACTTAGGAATAATGGGAGAATAAGTACGTGATTAGGGCATATGAGTAGTGTTAGCATTACTAACTTATAATGACAATGATCTCGTTGCACGCTTGGCATGGAATTAAGGTGAAAATCGAGGATGACGAAATTATTTCTAATGAAGCATTCACGTGTTCTTATTCTATGAACCTAAACGTCCCATTTTGCGATGAAAATCATACATTATGTCTAAAACACAAGTAGTAGTAATCATAGTGTGTAGCTAGTTATCATTTCAATAAAAGTGAATAAAATTAAATTTTGGAGATGCTTTGATACTTTATTCTAGCATTGCGTGAGGGCACGGCAATGGTTTAGTATGGGGGAGTGATGAGACTGCTTTTATACATGGTCTCATCGTCCAAATCGGCCTTAAAATGCATAAAATATCATAAAATATGCCAAATATATGCTCGTGTTTGTTACTTGTGTATTTTTAGGTACGGATATTGAGGAATTGGCAAAAGATCACAAGAATCATTCAAAAACGAACACGGGAAACGAAGCCGCACAATGAACCGGGCCCAAGTTTGGAAATTTGCAAAAAGACCCCTCAAGTTTGAAGAATTGGCAAAAATGGCCCCTCATCTTTGAAGAACTTGTCACATTTAACCCTCCAAAAGTCAAATGTACAAGTGTGGTCCCTCAAGTTTGAAGATTGGACAAGATAAGCCCTTGGAAATTGAACAAAGTTGCTAAAGTTAGCCTAATGTTACAAAAGGACTGAAGTTGCAAATCCTAAAGGACTAACAATGTAAATGGTCAAGGACTGCTGATGCAAAGATAACAAAAGGGAATATAACAAAGAAGGACTAATATTGCCAAAACCCTAAACCTATCTAAACTAACCCTCATTAAAACCCTAACACCACCAGACAACCTTAATCCACTCACCCTCTCACAGCCCGCCACGTCATCCTCCTTAAACCCTCCATCCAATCAACACACACCCTCACCCCACGTCACTTCTCCACTCACCCACACCTAATTAAATAATTAATCTGTTTAAACAGATTAATTTAATACCCCCTTCCCTCCAAAATTAATCCTCACCCCTAATTTACCCAAACCCAGATTATGAACCCTAATTTCCCTACTCTCTAATTACCCCATAATTAACCCCCAATTTTTCCAGAAAGGTAATTCCTTTTAACCTCATCAAAACCCCTCACCCAGAAACAACACCACATGACTGTGGGTCCCCATTCGTCCTTACCCTGCCCCGTCCTTGTCCACTCTTCCCCAAAACCCGACCAAAATCAACAGCTAAGGTTGAAACTTGTTGGCTAAGGAGTTTAGAAACGTCCAAGATCTTCCAATCCAACTGGCATCACATGTATACTTTTTGACCAAATTCAAAAAGAGGATATTCCAAGAATGATGCTAGGGCATTTTAGGGCTTTTGCTTATTAGGGTTTTGTATCTAGATAGTTCTATCTTTGAGTATAAAAGGAGATGAAATGTATCCCTTTTATTTTTGTTCCAGTTTTTTTTGCAATTCCCTTTGTAATTCCTTTTTTATTCTATAAAGTTGGTATTTGATAATTTCAATTTAATTCCTTTTATTTTGTTAAGAAGTTGGTGTAAGAATTGCAAAAGAGCTGAGTTCCATCATTCATATTTTGTAAAAACTTTGTGTTTAAGTTTTTCAAAAAGGTAGTTTTAAAAGAAGGATTTGAAGGTTCTGAAATCAAAGCTTTTGAAGTGAAAGTGGAAAGAGATTTTGATTTTTGGACTTGAGATAAGGTTTTAAAACGTGTAAGAAAGTTTTAAGAAGTTTGGAAAGATTTTAGAAAGAAAGGAAAAGGAAACAGAAAGATATATTGGTTGTATACTTGTGTATTTTTCTTTGATTTTGATTCAAGCAGGTTGAGAAGGCTTGTTGATTTGTGTTCTGCACCAGCCCGAGCTGGTAGGGAGGAGGATTTTACATCCTCTAGGTCCTTGGATGTAAGGACCTAAGGTAAACACTCTTTACCTTGTGAAAAATCTCAGAAAGTGATGGTTTGAGTAATCTGCTTCATTAGGTGTTATTTGTTAGAAAAGGTGTTTGATTTAAGTCTTATTAGAGTTATTATGCATGATTAATGATATTTGATCAGTTTGAATAGCTTTGGAATTGATTTGATTTGAAAAAAAAAATTGAAAACAAAGTTAACAGGGTGTTTGGCTACGTGTATTAGCAGGACACTAATCATTGATTGTTCTTTAAAAGGGTGTTAGAAGGTTTAAAAAGGATCAAGGCAGGTTATTAGTTAGTTTGTAGTAGGTTTGGAAGAGATTTGAAACAGATTTGTGTGCTTAAAAGTGAAAACATAAGCTAGAAATCTGCATATCTCCTTTTGCTTGATTTTTCAATGAAAAATGGTGCTTGATCTTGTGAAACCTGTTTAGTGTAGAGTTACTATAGGATTGTGGATTGATTGTTGCTATTTAGTGAACCTGTGTGCAAGTATTTGGAGGCTAAATCTCTTTTGTGTGCAAACTGTCTAGCTATAAACCTCCAGACCTTAACCTTTGTTCACAGAAACTTACATAAACCTGTGTGTGCATTGATTTGGCTTGTTTGTGCATTGATTTTGTGAGATTTTGATTGCAAAGTGCTTATTTGTGTTTTGTCTTGACTCCTTGTGCTCAGAAAGAGCACAAGGGTGCCCTTTGTTCCAAGTAATCACCACAAACAAAGCCAAAACCAAGACCTCTTGGTGTTTACTTGTTCATCAGAAAGCCAGCAGACCTGGGCTTCATTTGAGCTCTTAAATCACTTAATCTTGGATAATTTTAGTTTGTTCTTGTGTTTTTGTGCTTAGATAAGTTATTGGATTCAAGTTTTTAAATTTAAAAAAAAAATAATATATTTTTGCCAAAAAGGACGTGGCCAGGACTCGAACCTGCGCCACTCCTCTCACACACATACGCGTTAACCATCCTGCCCTAGGGTCTTTGACTGCTAGGTTTGGTTTGGTTTAATATATAAGGTGTGTTTGAGTTTGGCTTTTCTAATTAAGCCGTGAGCTTTTAAGCTCTTTCCAGCTTATTTAGGTAGTGTTTTTAGCTTATTTCAATTTTCCTAGGACATTTATAGATATTAGGATTTTTCTGTTTAAAAAAATTATTTTTCCTTTTATTAAATTAATTTTTAGGATTATTTTTAGTTTTAAAATTAGAAAGTCATTAAAAAATATTAAACAGTAGTATAAAAATACAAAAAAATAGTTTTTAGGTTTTTATTTGTAGTTTTGAGGTTTACATGTGAAAAAGTTTTCAAAAACTTTAATTTTTGATTTTATTTAATTTTAGGGTTTTTTAGCAACTTTAAAAATTAATATAAAATTCATTAAGAGGTTTTAGAAACTTTTGTTTACATTTTCTTCTTAGTTAGATTATTTAGGATTTTTGAGAATTTTTTAGAATTTATTTGAGGACTTTTAATTTTTTAGAATATTTTAATATTATTTTATTCATTAAAATAAAAAGTTTTATTTTTCTTTCTTTTTCATTTTTCCTAGGTTCTATATCATTAATTAGGACTTTTTCCATTTGTAGAATAATTTTTAGGGTTTCCAATTAATTTTTAGAATTAATTTAATATTTAATACATTTTAATAGTTTTTAGGAGTTTAAAAATAGTTTAATTAGGTTTTAAAATTTTTAAAAATAGTTTTTAGTTTAATTAGGTCATTTTTGAGGTTTACAAACTATAAAATCTTGTTTAGGGCTTTTTAATATTTAAAAGTGATTTTTAGGGCTTTAATTAGCATTAAAAAGTCATTATTAAATTAATTAAAAGGTTTTGGCAAGTTTGAATTTTTTTGTAAACTCTTAGAATATTATTTGGGAGTTTTTAGTAATTTTTAGGAATTTTTAGATTAAAATTTTAAATTTAGCACTTTTTACGTTCTTCGTCGTAACTTTCTAGTAGTCTTTTTGCCTTATTTTTTGTGTTTTTCATCTTCGTCATTTTCTCTTCTTTTCTTCTCATTAATAATCAAAAACATAATCAATCATTCAATTCACAACACACTAGCCTCCTCGAGAGAACGATTCCCATCAAGGGTCATAAGTGTTTACGTTTTCCTAAACGTACGCTTAACGCTTACCCCTATTTTGTTGCCTCTTTTTCCTAAAAGGGTATACAAAAACTCTACATCAAAACCTGTTATCAGTTTGTGTGTGAACAAGATGGAGGTATTTGGTTTTATAAACAATACTTGAAGAAACATTTATTCATGTTGGACCATCTCGAGCAATCAAGTTCTCTCTTGGTCTCAAAATCCTATCAATCTGAACCACTAGAACTCTAATCTTGCACATGCATATGCATTTCCCTTATCAATCTCAAAATCCGTACACATAGTTTTCTGGACTTTGATCAGGAAACAAAAATCTAAGATTTATTTGTCATCATATCATGAATCTGATAAGTTAACAATTACTACTAAATTGATGAATGTGTTTTTTTTTTGTAGATTTCATACCTATACTTCTTTCGACTTGGTGTGAAGGCAAAGGTGGTCATAGCAGGAGGAGCTGATATGCATGGAAGGTGATTTCTTTGACCTTTTGGATGTGCTCAAATATGATCATATATTAACTACTATGTAACTTACTAGATAGTAAACAATCTTTATAATATGTTGAAAGGCTCCTCATGGAATAGGACCGATATGCTTGAACTATTTTATGTTATTGGGGTTGTTTGGTTTTACATATCAGATTAATTGCTCATAGGGGCGATATGTGTGGCTTATGAACATGCTTATAGGGGTTGTGTGGCATTGCTTACTAGATTAACTGCATTTAAGGGATATTTAGGATTTCTTTGTTAATTTTTTTATAGTTTATGTATTGGATTGCTTATTGTATATGAAAAGAAGGTTTCAAAGGTTACTATAAGTTGTTCCCTACATTCAGTTGACAATATTTAATTCGATCTACAAGAGTTTAAAAGTGGAATGTATAATGGGAATTATGGATTATGTGGCCTTAGAATTGCATGCCTGCTTCTGTGTCCATGAAGCTAAACATGTAATTTTTTGTAATTATCTAAAGAATGCAAGATGCAAAGTAAAGGTTGTAATTTAAGAGGTTGGAATCTAAAAATCTTATACGAAAGGTGATATGGGATCTTGAAATGACAACATCAATGCTTTTAAGTTTTAAAAATCTTATACGAAAGGTGAAAGGTGATATGGGATCTTGAGTTTGCTTATTGAAATATAAAGTTAGTCATTTTGACTTGCCACCAGCCCCTACTAAGTAGATATTGCAAGGTAGAACTATTTGTTATCTGAAGATGTTGATTCGGTTTATGTAGCTCAAAAAGGTTAAACATGTAAAATCTGAAATTTACTTTGAAGGAAATGGCCGAAAATTAGTCAAGCGAGTAGATTGTCACCAATAGGTTGGGTTTTGGATACCCAAAAAGACGACTAAAGTGTCGGGGTTTCAACAACTCTAAACAAGACAAAATAGCTTGCTCAAGAGAAAATCTCTGTATTAATGCTCAAGTACAACATTTTCTTTGCTTAAGAGTTCCATTATTAAATGCAAGGAGGGAAAGACTGATGAGATTTAACTTTGTGTGTGTATGTACATTGATATGGTGCTTTCTGAGGTATTTGACCTGATTACATTGTACAAGTAATTAGAAAATTAAAAGTCATTGACTAATAGTGAAACAAAGGAGTGAATTCTATACTCTACCCATCATCAATAAACAACTTTGTGTAAAAGTATTTAGTCGTGATCTTTTTGGTCCATTGAAATCATCGACTTATCACTTATTACTCGAGGGTTTCTCACTTTATTACTCGTGCCTTCTAAAACTTATTCGTCATTGACATAATCTGTTGTTGTAAAATTATTGTCGTGCGACTTAGCAAGCTTTTGCAAAATTGATAAGTTTCCTAAAATAGGCCTCAACTTTAGAGCGAACCTGATGAATTAAAATGTAAAGGTAAAGAATGTGAAGCTTTGTGCTAAATCCTGTAAAGATACACTCGATTTATGGTAAAAAGGCAAGAGGGATTATACTAGAACAACTAATTTTAAGGGCTGCTTAAGCTTTGCTTATTTAAACTTCTCTGCTCATGTAGGCTCTTAAGAATTACCTGTTGCAATCTTATTAAAGGCTCATATTTCTTATTAGAATTATTTACCAATTGAAGCCTTATTAGAGTCTGTTTCGGATTGCTTATTAGAATTATAGAAGTTGTTCATCGGCTTTATATATCTGGCTGTTTTTATTAATGTTGTTTATATGTTGAACTTAAATGGTTTATCAAGATAATAATCACACATGTTTGGTATATTACAGGTTGATGTGTTGGCATGTTGCTACATATTTAGGATTTTCAAGACTTTAGCCGTATACTTCCAGTAACCAAACTATTTGAAGAGGTAATATGTTTTGAGTTATAACACTTTGTTTTCGAATTGAAATTAATAATACTTTTTCAAATTGGATTCATGAGGTGCAGTTTGAATGTCATATAAGTATTCATGTGTCGTATAAGCTTAATTTATTGCTTTTGGCTAACATAGAAACTGGTCAACCGGATTGTGTAAGCCTTTATTCATGTTGTTTTTTTCGCAGCCATATTCATCTAAAAGTCAATATGTAGAATTTAAATCAGGAAGCCATGATAAACCAGTCGAGTTTGAAAGTCATATCAGTATTCATGTAGTGTGTAAGCTTAATGGTTTTTCTGTATATTGGGATAGCTATTAAGAACTTCTAGCTATTAGGGTGTTTGGGTAAATCTTATTTCAGAAGACTTGTAGCTTTTTTTAGGATAAAAAAGCTAAAAAGCAATGACACTTATGCCTCACTATCATCTTCTGATTGTAATTCAAGATGTGTGGGTACGATATCCGTCCCTGGTGTGCAAGTGGGCATCAAAGGGTTTTCATGTGAATCGTACTTCATTATTAAGAAATATTTTCTAGGGAGGAACTAAAAATTAAGCATAATCATTCAGATTGGAGCTTTCAGAAAACAAGTATCCTTGTGCAACCCAACCAAATAACTACCTACTTTCAAGCAAGACTGTATGTGGTATATGTTCAAACACTTTTTGACAGAGCACATTTTATCTCCACATTTGTATTTATGCAATTAGCTGGATTTAGCTTTGCAAATGGTTCTTATGAGCTTATACATATAAGTATACATAAGATTCTATTAGACTAGATGTTTTCATGTAATTCTAAGGCTAGATTTATACTCAAGCTTAATTTCAAGCATGTGTATATTCTCACTAAAATGCAATATAATTAAGTTCATCTTTTATGGTCTTTGTAATAACTACATTAATGATCATTATGTTTTACTATTCTAATTTCATATCTATGTAAAGAGAAGTTTTTCAAAGGTTGTGTATGATCAAAACAAGTAATTACTATTCTCTCTTTATACAACGTTATATTCATGTGCTACTACGATAATTTCATTAGGTGCATAGTCCAGCGAAATTATGGGTATAATTAAGCCTTTATGCATCAAATTTATCTGTTGGTCAGAGTGTGAGGGTACAAACCTGTTATCAGTTTGTGTGTGAACAAGATGGAGGTATTTGGTTTTATAAACAATACTTGAAGAAACATTTATTCATGTTGGACCATCTCGAGCAATCAAGTTCTCTCTTGGTCTCAAAATCCTATCAATCTCAACCACTAGAACTCTAATCTTGCACATGCATATGCATTTCCCTTATCAATCTCAAAATCCGTACACATAGTTTTCTGGACTTTGATCAGGAAACAAAAATCTAAGATTTATTTGTCATCATATCATGAATCTGATAAGTTAACAATTACTACTAAATTGATGAATGTGTTTTTTTTGTAGATTTCATACCTATACTTCTTTCGACTTGGTGTGAAGGCAAAGGTGGTCATAGCAGGAGGAGCTGATATGCATGGAAGGTGATTTCTTTGACCTTTTGGATGTGCTCAAATATGATCATATATTAACTACTATGTAACTTACTAGATAGTAAACAATCTTTATAATATGTTGAAAGGCTCCTTATGGAATAGGACCGATATGCTTGAACTATTTTATGTTATTGGGGTTGTTTGGTTTTACATATCAGATTAATTGCTCATAGGGGCGATATGTGTGGCTTATGAACATGCTTATAGGGGTTGTGTGGCATTGCTTACTAGATTAACTGCATTTAAGGGATATTTAGGATTTCTTTGTTAATTTTTTTATAGTTTATGTATTGGATTGCTTATTGTATATGAAAAGAAGGTTTCAAAGGTTACTATAAGTTGTTCCCTACATTCAGTTGACAATATTTAATTCGATCTACAGGAGTTTAAAAGTGGAATGTATAATGGGAATTATGGATTATGTGGCCTTAGAGTTGCATGCCTGCTCCTGTGTCCATGAAGCTAAACATGTATTTTTTTGTAATTATCTAAAGAATACAAGATGCAAAGTAAAGGTTGTAATTTAAGAGGTTGGAATCTAAAAATCTTATACGAAAGGTGATATGGGATCTTGAAATGACAACATCAATGCTTTTAAGTTTTAAAAATCTTATACGAAAGGTGAAAGGTGATATGGGATCTTGAGTTTGCTTATTGAAATAGGTTGTAAGTTTTCAAGCCTTATAAAAGGTTTCATAAGCCCTAGTGACTTTCGAGCCGGTACGGTACCAAAATGGTACCGTGCTCATCCCTACTTAATTAGTAAGCAGATAAGACTGTCTGTTCTTACTCAGATAATGAAACTTAAAGGCCTGCCCTTTATGAGCAATGGATAGCTTGGAATATCAAAACACAAAAGGACCATGGAGAACTTTTTTGAGTAATGTTTTGTAAGTAGGGGTGTCAGTAGGGTCGGTTGACTCGACCCGAACCCTAATCCGAATCCGCTAAGGCTTATCGGATCGGGTTTAGTCGGGTTGAAAAAGTTTATTGGGTCGGGTTCCACTTGAATTTTTTACGTTATCGGGTTGAAGACCCGAAGTGTAATGAAACTTTTTTTTCACTAAGCATTAGACCAAAGTAGATGCCTACTGTGATTAGTATCCCTATATTATATGCCTCTACTTGATAAAAATTGAAAAAAAAGTACTAGCTTGCAATTATAACGTGGACATTTTGAAAAAGCATAATCTGGTTGTATCTTTTACTACCAAAATAGATAAACATATAAAATTATGAACTGTATTTCTGGTCGTTCTAATGAGAATACATTGTTTATATTGCATTTTTTATGGCTGAATTTAGCATACTTTTGTTAGTTTCACATACGATTCTGATTACATCACAGTAGCATACACAAATACAGTATGTATATTGGGTTATTCATTAAGTTTTTTAGATTTTGGCTCTTATGTTGTTGGAATAGTGTGCTACAGGTAACATTTGAAAACAGGTATAGAATTATTTTTAAGAAACAATATTGATATTAGTATCGGGCCAACCCGAACCCGATTAGACCCGACCCGATATCACCGAACCTGATTAGACCTGAACCTGATAATCCGATATGTTATCGGGTCAGGGTCTGCTCCAAAATTTTGGATCTGTATTTGTTTTTAAATGAATTGCTAAAGTGTTAGTTATTTGGAATTTAATCTGTACAGGGTCTGCTCCAAAATTTTGGTATGTAGTATATATGTTTTTAACATACAAGGAGGTGGTGAAGATGAAGGTGTTGACGATCAAGCAGTTAGGGTTGTTGACACTTAGACTCCAGGTAAAATCAAAAACCTATTGTTTACACAACTCATTGAGTTTTGGAAAAGTAAATTGATTTATATTTTAAAATATGTTGTACCTGTAGGAGCAACCTCCCTTCGACAAGAAGCAGCTTGTTGGTCAATTAAGAAGTACATCAAGTTGATCACACCCAAGCTTTCTTCAAGAAGAACGTTGAGGTTGCAACTAAGTTTCTCATGGGAAAGCTTAAAGACCTCCGGTTGTAAGTCTTTCTGCTCATCTAAATTTTTTTGGCAACTTTAAAGGCAAACGTAGTATAATTTAGCATCTTGTTCCAATGGGCCTTTAAAATATTGGTTGTACAAACACATTGAATGGGTTGATACTAAATGCCTAAAATCTAAATCAGTAAGTCCTTAACATAAATGATATGTCGCTTCAGATCTTCGATACATTGAAAATACTGTTTAAACTCGATCTCATAATTATGAATTTGTTGGGCCTTTTATTAGTTATTGTTTCGTAGTCCCTTTTTACTTACGAGTTTTGAATCTTAAACTATAATATGTTCAAATTGTATCTCATGTGTGTATCGTATAATGTTTTAAACTCTGCCTACAATATATCAGCTTACAACATATCAGCCAACAACATATACGTACTAAGTTATTCTCCTATAGCCTGAGTTGGTCAAAAACTCAAAATCCACCAATGTCACTCAAATTTTGAATGAAACGAGGGCGTGCCTTGTATTTACAAAAATGTTTAGGCAATATATTCCATTATTTAGAGTATTAGTTTCAAAACTTTAGTACTTGTCATGTCTATTTCATCATGATGCTATGATGTGAAAATTTAAATACTATATATTACTGAAAATAAAACTTTAAGAATATGGATTTATGGAATAGTTTTAGATGTGTATTGCGTTATTTGATTGGTTAATGTTCAACAGTGTATTATCAATTGTATAACATTATATTTTTGTTGAAAGTATAATTAGGCATCTGATGTTGATTCTTATTCAAATGTTTATCTGTTGTCTCAGGTTGTGCCACATGACAACGAGAATTTTAAGCAACAAATGTTCCACAGAAGCTTAGCTTATCAAGTGAAGAGATGGAAGACCGAATTATGTTTTCGAAGTATAATAGTTAACTCAAAGGTTTTAACAAGATACCTTACTTCAGTGGATGAATATGGTTTAGCTACCAAAGTATTCGTATGATCGATTCAGACGAAGATCTTGAACGTATCTGCATGTAGATATAAAATAAGAAAAATAAATTAGCAAAGCAATCATTCAAACATGTTTATGTAACACTAGTGATGAATGTTACCTTATATTATAATATAAAAGAATGTTATGAAATCTTGGATTCCTTTAGCTTTTATTAGAAACATCAAACATGTATGCCTGTATTGTGTTTTCAAGGTTTTATTTAAGAATACTAAATGATGATCTCAAACTTTTTATAAAGCTGATATTTGGTATTTTCCTAAAATAAAGGTGTTATCCGTTGCTGATATTTGGTATTTTCCTAAAATAAAGGTGTGATCCGTTGAGTAAATTCAAAAAAAAAAGTTCATTAAGACCTGTTTTTTCAAAGTAACTGGTGTCTCTGTTTCAAATAGAATGAAAACCGGTTTTCTGAGAAAACCGGTCTCTTTGGATATGTTTTGAAACCGGGTATCCATGAAACAGCCGGTCTTTCTTTATTTTTTATTATAGAGACCGGTCTTTTTACTAATACCGGTGTCTTTCCCGCTATTTAGAGTGGTTATTATAGAACCAATGTCTATTAGGGGATTTTTATGTGCTTTTCTGTAGTAGTGATTTAACGATTGTTTTGAATTTGTTGAAGGATGAAAGGTTGTATGCTAAGTTTTCGAAATGTGATTTCTGGTTAGATTCTGTGCAATTTCTTGGTCATGTGATTAACAAGGATGTAAATCATGTTGATCCTGCAAAGGTTGAAGCCATTAAGAATTGGTCTGCACCGACAACGCCAACGGAACTGCGACAGTTCTTAGGATTGGCTGGCTATTATAGGCGATTCATTAAAGAATTTTCTTTGATAGCTAAACCATTGACTAAGCTTACCTAGAAGAATAAACCTTTCATTTGGGGAAGTGATGAAGATGGAGCATTTCAGACATTGAAGCAAAATTTATGTAGTGCGCCAATTTTATCATTACCCGACGGGAGTGAAGATTTTGTAGTGTATTGTGATGCATCTCTTAGAGGCTATGGAGCTGTTTTGATGCAGCGAGAGAAAGTGATAGCTTATGCTTCTAGGCAATTAAGGAAGAATGAGGAGAATTATACTACTCATGATCTTGAGTTAGGAGCTGTAGTCTTTGCTCTTAGGTTGTGGAGACATTATCTGTATGGCACCAAGTGTACGATATTCACCGATCACAAAAGCCTACAGTATATTCTCGATCAGAAGGAATTGAACATGAGGCAACGAAGATGGATAGAATTGTTAAGTGATTATGATTGTGATATAAAATATCACCCAGGAAAAGCCAATGTTGTTTCCGATGCGTTAAGCAGGAAAGATAGAGAGCCTATCAGGGTACGTTCTCTAGTCTTGACCGTGCACAATAATTTGCCTGAGCAAATTAGAAATGCGCAAATAGAAGCTTCTAAAAAAGAAAATTTTGTTAATGAAGGGTTCCGAGGAGAAGGAGATCCTTTAGAGGTTAGAGCTGATGGAGTGAAATGCTTAAGAGGTCGTATGTGGATACCTAAGTTTGGAGGCTTAAGAGACTTGATTATGTTAGAATCCCATAAATCTAAGTATTCCATTCATCCAGTATCTGATAAGATGTACCATGATTTGAAGAAGTTGTACTGGTGGCCGAATATGAAAGCTGATATTGCTATGTATGTTCTTCAATGCTTGACTTGTGCTAGAGTCAAAGCTGAACATCAAAAGCCATCAGGACTACTTCAACAACCAAAGATTCCTGAATGGAAGTGGGAGCGAATTACGATGGACTTTATCACCAAGCTTCCTAGAACATCATCTGGAAACAACTCGATTTGGGTTATTGTCGACAGACTGACCAAATCAGCACACTTCATTCCAGTTAAAGAGCAGTTCTCACTGGAGAAGCTGACTCGTATATACCTTGAGAATGTTGTATGCAAGCATGGAGTGCCTGTATCGATCATTTCAGATCGAGATCCTAGATTCGCATCGAATTTTTGGAAATCTCTCCAAAGATCTTTGGGAACGAATCTCGACATGAGCACTGCTTATCACCCCCAGACTGATGGGCAGAGTGAAAGGACGATACAAACACTAGAAGATATGTTGAGAGCTTGTGTGTTAGATTTTGGTAAGAATTGGGATAAACATTTGCCGTTAACAGAGTTTTCGTATAACAATAGTTACCATTCTAGTATTAAGGCTGCACCGTTTGAAGCTTTGTATGGTAGGAAGTGTAGATCTCCTGTATGTTGAAGTGAAGTTGGGGATACCCAGCTCACGGGACCGGAATTGATCCGGGAGACTACGGAGATGATAGTTCAGATTAAGAATAGGTTGTTGACTACCCGTAGTAGACAGAAAAGTTACGCGGATGTGCGGCGGAAACCGATGGAGTTTGAAGTGGGTGACCGAGTAATGTTGAAAGTATCGCCATGGAAAGGCGTTATAAGATTTGGAAAGCGAGGAAAATTTAATCCCCGCTATATTGGACCCTTTAAGATTTTATCTAGAGTAGGTCCGGTGGCTTATAAACTAGAGTTACCCCTAGAACTTCATGGTGTTCACAACACATTCCATGTATCTAATCTGAAGAAATGTCTAGCAGTGAGTGATGAGAAAATTTTGTTGGATAAGGTTCGAATAGATGGGAAGTTGCATTTTATCGAAGAACCCGTAGAGGTTATGGATCGTGAGGTAAAGCAACTGAAACAAAGTCGGATACCTATTGTCAAGATCCGATGGAATTCAAAGCATGGACCGGAATATACTTGGGAACGAGAGGATGAAATGTGGAAGAAATATCCGCACCTCTTTGATTTCAATAAGAAACGGACATCAAAATGAAATGGATCACGAGGACGTTGATCCCTTTTAAGAGGAAAAGCTGTGACAATCTAACATTTTCAGGTAGAGAATTATTTTCTCGTATAATATTTTGAAACTTATTTTTGTGGTGGTTGATGAACTCACAATTTACGGATTTAAATTTGGGCTTACGTGCATAATTTAGCGTCCTTTACGACTAAACCGGAAACCTTAGGATTACGTATTTACGTTTTTGAACTCCGTTTTTTATGAGACAATTTTTATTGGATTCGTTTTGTGCCGTTGATTCATAATTTATAAAAACATTTTTCGTAAAACGACCCGAGGGCACGCAAATCGAGGAAACTAAAATCGAGGAGTACCCGTAAATTAGCGGGATGGGACAAAATAATTTATCCCACCCCACTATACATGGGACGGCCTAAACAAGATACCACATCAAGGATGTGGCATCATTTAGCACATTAGCTTACAAGTGTAAGCTTAGCCTTACACTTAAGCTACTTCTACCTCAAAAACAACTAGCTAACTCATACCACCATTTCCTACATGCAAACAACTCTCAATTCTCTCTCAACTCTCACCCTTTCCGTCCCATATTCAAGAACAAACACCCCATTTGATCTTTTCTAGCCACAAAATACTTGTTATCTAGCTATATTATGGAGTTACCTTGAAGCCTTGATTACTTGGTGGCCATTTTAACAACAAAGGAGGTGATTTTCTTGTGTCCTAGGGCTGATTTCTCAACATACTTTCTTGGTGTTTGATGATCTTGGAGATATATTTGGTGTTCATCAAGTTGTTGTCTTCCAAAAACAAGATATACTCTTGGTTGGTAAAGAAGATCATCCTTTCCATTTTCTCTTGTTATTTTTGTAAAGATCAAATGTATTTTCTTTCTTGTTGTATATGTATATGATGAATATATGATGATAAAAATTTTGTGTGGGGATCAAGTGTTGATAAATATGCTTAAAAAGATTAATAACCATAAGAAACAAGGCTAAAATCATGCTTAATTTGTTGGCTGTATAAAAACAGTATGTAACCAAAACTTAAACAAATAAATTTGCATGGTGGAATCCATTTACAGTAAGTATAAGATATCATACACATGTGAAAGTTGGACATGCAATGGAATCCTTAAAATGAGTGAGATATGATCAAAACAAGATGAGTGTGCTAATCTGGATAGTCTGTTTTGTAGGGACTGTTAAGGATAGTTCAACTTAAAATGAGCAGTAGCTATAACTAACTTAATTGTAGCACATAATATTAAGTTCATGCCATCCAAAAATGAGCTTCTAGTTCATTGTAGAACTCTAGATATGACAAAAATGGTGAAGATGAAAATAAAAATCAGATTTTGAATAATTAATGTTTAATACTATTATATAAGCACTCAAATTATATAGTATAAAATGTGAAATTAAACCCACTAACTTATGAATTTCATTTATATAAATATGTATAAGGTTAAATAAATGGACAATTTATAAAAATGTTAGATGAATAATATTTATAAGTTATAAAAACTATAAACATGATTTTTACGACTTTTTCAGCTATTACCGTAAAATTAACGTTTTTCGCCAATTAAAACTTAGACGATCAAACCCGTCTAATGTAAAGTTTTTAAAAGTCATATACTGATATATAAGTATCTAATAGAAGTAAAAACCGATAAAACCCGAACTATAGGACACACGGACATTAACGAGCTAAGTAAGCATATTGGACTAATAATTGGACTAAATAAGTTAAACACTTATAAAAAGTACTTATTGGGCTTAACCAATTTGGGCCCAACATGTAAAGTGTAAATACTGATAATATAAGTATAAAATGGATTAAAACAAGTTAAAGAACTTATGATAAGCTTATTGGACTTAAACTATGTAAATAGGTAAAACTAGTAAACTAGTAAAAAGTTACCAATACATAAACACTAAAATGAGTAAACAAGGATATAAAAACCCACTTGATCATGATCATATGTACAAAAATCATCATATGTATATTGTTATTTTGATAAAGTCATTGGACAAAAGTCTAAGACCGATTATTATTTATATAGGTTTCCGTGACCGAAGCACGCTCGTAGCCGATAATCCGCCTTACATTATCAATGTGAGTTCATAGCCTCACACTCTTTTAAATGTTTTATAAAATGATTTGTAAACCCGCGAGGGAGATAACATGCTAGTTTTTGATAAAATAGAACACAAGTAGTCCCGATGGTATGCTTAATGATATGGACCCGAATGATGCTATGACCCTATAAACGAGATAAAAAGGATTATTAGTAGTTAGGTTATGTCACTCAAAGTCCCATTAGCATGAATTGTGAAATACCGGGATTTGGTAGACGCTTATGCATATGATAGTACTATTTGGGGACGATCACCCCAGTTCGCGCCTTGACGGTTGATCCCCGTCGTACCACATTGATTGGTAAGCGAATTTATGTATGAGAAGATTTACACAAGCGTGATTTTTGTGACGACACGCTAACTTAGATGGACAAATTGTTTGTCGGGTTCGCGGCCCGTTGTGTGACAATCCGTCAATTTATGGTCGATATTTTATTCTCAATATTTATTTGAAAACATTATTTTAATGTTACTATATGAACTCACTTATTTTGGGAAGCAATTTGGATTTACGTCTTGGAGTAGCATCGACTACGTCTAAACCGGAGGATTCAACGGTACGTGCTTACGTTTACATACACCGTCTTTGGTGACAGTCCGACATTTCAGAAAATAAATTTTATCCATGAATATTATTTTGGATTTTTAAATTTGAGTTAGTTCATAAACTCACAAATTTACGAGAAGAGATTAGGACTTACGATTTTATTTTAACGTCCTTTACGACTAAACCAGAAACCTTAGGATTACGTATTTACGTTTTCGAACTCCGTTTTTGATGAGACAATTTTTATTGGATTCGTTTTGTGACGTTGATTCATAATTTATAAAAACGTTTTTCGTAAAACGACCCGAGGGCACGCAAATCGAGGAAACTAGAATCGAGGAATACCCGTAAACTAGTGAGATGGGACAAAATACATTGTCCCACCCCACTAGCACACATGGGGCGGCCAAAAACTTACCAACACCTTTAGGTGTCAAACTTTATTTAACAAGTATTACACTTGTCCATCATGCTTACCTAATAAGCTACTTCCAACCTCAAAACAACTAACTAAAACCACTTCTCATTTTGCAACATGCAATACCACACAATTTCCTCTCTACTCTCTCTAGGGTGCCGTCCCATTTGCTCCACAAACACCACCATTCATACAAAATTTAACCACAAAAATATGTTATAATTAACATATGTTAATCTCCATTCAAAAAGATGAAGATTGGTGCAACTTATAACATCCAAGGAGGAGTATTCATGGTGTCTTTGGGCTGATTTTCCACAAGGTGATCATGAAGATTGATGGTCTTGAAGATGGTCTTGGTTTATGACAAGTTTCTCCATCAAAATCCATGTTTTGATCACAACCTACATCATCATTGTGGTATAAAGATTGTCCTCCTCATCTTCTTGTTATTTTGATTATGTAAACATGTATTTTATTTCCTATTGTATATGTATATGATGATTATATGATGATAAAAATGTTATGTGGGGATTTGGTGTTGATAAATATGATTAAAAAGGTGAAAAACTATAAAGAACAAGGCTAAAATCTTGCTTAATTTACATGGCTGTATAAAACAGTAAAGAAACATGTCATAGACTGATAAAATGATGAATTAGAATAGATTTACAGTAAGCTATGGGTCTTGTACACATGTGAGAGTTGGCCATGCAATAGAATCATTGTAATGAGTGAGATATGATCAAAACAAGTTTAGGGTATAAATCTGAGGTTACTGTTTTGGAAGATTTTTAGAAAATACTTAGAAGATGATTCAACAGTAGCTATAGAAGAGTTAAATGGAGCACATATCATGTAGTTTATGTGATAAAAATTTGAGCTTCTATCTCCATATAGAACTCTAGATATGGCAGTTTTGGTGAAAGTGAAGATAAAAATCAGATTTTTGGAATTAATGTTTATTATTATTATATAAGCACTCACATTTTAATGTATAAAATGTAAAAAAAAAACCAACTAACTTATAAAACTTATTTATATAAATATATAAAAGGTTAGTTAAATGGATAAATTATATAAATGGTGGTGAAATAATATTTATAAGTAATAAAAACTATAAACTTGATTTTTACGACTTTTTCGGCTATCGCCGTAAAATTAACGTTTTTCGCCAAATAAAACTTAGACGACCAAACCCGTCTAATGTAAAGTTTACAAAAGTCATATACTGATATATAAGTATCTAATACAAGTAAAAACCGATAAAACCCGAACTATAAGAAGTACGGACATGTACGAGCTAATTAAGCATATTGGACTAATAATTGGACTAAATAAGATAAAAACTTGTAAAAAGAACTTATTGGGCTTAACCCATTTGGGCCCAACATGGAAAGTATACATACTGATAAAATAAGTATAACAAGGATTAAAACAAGCTAAAGAACTTATAATAAGCTTATAGGACTTAAAACGTGTAAATAAGTAAAACTAGTAAACTAGTATAAAAGTTATCGACATATAACACTAAAATGAGTAAACGAGAATATGTAAACCCACTTGATCATCATATATATAATCATCATATGTATACATAATTGTTATTTTTATAAAGTCATTGGACATGAGTCTAAGACGAGTATTATTTGTCTAGGTTTCCGTGATTGAAGCACGTACCGTACGTCCGAATTGCCGATAACCCGCCTTCCCACATCCACGTGAGTTCATAGCCTCGCACTCTTTTAAATGTTTTTATAAATGTTTTATAAACCCGCGAGGGAGATAACATGTTAGTTTTTATAAAATAGGACACCGTTTGTCCCGATTGTTTATTTATTGATTTTGGACCCGAATGATTGAATGACCCGATTGTATGACCCGATAAATGATTAAAGGACCCGATAGATGAAATAAAATGGATTATTAAAGTTAGGTTATGTCACTAAAAGTCCCATTAGCATGAATTGTGAACTACCGGGATTTGGTAGACGCTTATGCATTTAATAGTACTATTTGGGGACGATCACCCCAGTTCGCGCCTTGACGGTTGATCCCCGTCGTGCCACATTGATTGGTAAGCGAATTTATGTATGAGAAGATTTCCATAGCGTGACCTTTGTGACGACACGCTACTTTAGATGGGCAAAATTGGTATCGGGTTAGCTACCCGTTGTTGGTTTAGTAAGGTAACAATGTCATGCGGCTTATAATAATCCAAAACTAACGAAATACTACTAGACGCTCCGAATTACGATGTATTGCCTGACTAGCAATACAGGGTCATACTATTGATATTATGTTTGTGTTTTGGTTTTCATAACCATATTCATATAACGGTTTTTATTTAACTTTATACAACGTCGTAAGACGTATTGTATGATGTTTTTACGACATTGGCTTGTATAATGATTTTTACGGCAAATGCCTATATTATGATTTTCGATAAGGATTTGTATAAAATGACTTTGGCTATTTTATGGCCTATTAAAATGATTTGTACAAAATAATTTTCAGTAGTAATTTTATACTGATATTATATTGATGGAATTTATTAAACTCTATGAATTCACTCGGCGTTATCGTTGACCTTTTCTTTTAACATGTTTTATCTCAGGTACTTGAAGGTAATTCTCGGGAAGACAACAAGAATTCATGGCCGCACCTAAATACTTATTTTCCATTCAAATACTTTGTAAAACCTGTATAAAATACAATGACTTGGGACCGATGTAACTTTGATATTTATGAATGGAAATGCTTTATTATTAAACGACGCGATTTTTATGCGTTGTCTATGATGTGAGTAATGTGCTATCCCGTAACACCAACTAGTCTTCCGCTGTATTGAGTTGTATAAATTTGGGGGTCTTACAGTTTGGTACCAGAGCTCTCGTTATAGAGAACGAAAGATTTTTAAAACCAAGGTTTTGAATAAAACATTTCAAAATCTTTTAATTATAAACATTTTTCTAAAAATGTCTAAAAATCTTTTGACTATAACGACGCCAAAGAATTCCCGAGTTACCGACAAGGCCAGACTGAGAAGTGTTATTTTAATATATATATAACTTGGATTATATATATATATGATGTAATTTTATTACATGATTGTTTGATGATTATTTTGATTTTTATACGAGGTATTTATACGACGTAGGTTGTCACAAGTAACCCTAAATCCCCTAGTAAATTAATCGAAGCTATTCTTGTAGGAATTCTAGCTATCCTAGATCTAAACCAAGTTGTGGATATTTATGATCCCAACAAATGATTAATATTCGTAGAAATGTAGATATTAGTTGATTGTGATTTTGAAAAAGAATTGGCGAGATTAAATTTGATATCGATGTTATGACGATCTTTCCTCATAGAGTGGAGTTTGACAAAACGTTATCACCTGGAAAGATGTCATCTGATTCGTTGTCATCCAATTCTTAAATTGAAATCGAAAGGGTAAATGTTGCACTTGAGGCTGTTATTGGAACCATTACCCAAAAAGCCTCATGCCACTAGTACCTTTCCGAGAAGTCTAATTGAATGTGTGAGTCAGTTCATATTAGTGACTCATTTGATAATTGTTGATGAAGAGCTATAAGATTGGAAATTAAGTGTTGTTCATATCGAGCTTTTATTGCACTTTGAAGGTCTAAGAATAAGGTTGAAAATATTGGAGAATGAGGTAGGATATCGTATTGAGTATAAGTTAATTGAAACTTGAATAAAGTAAAAATTTAAACCGTATGGAATATGAGATTGTTAAGAGGAAGTAGTTAAGTTCTGTGATTGAATTATAAGGTTTTAATTGATTGTAGGTTCGTGTTAAGTATTGTTCCTAGGCCATTGTCCACTAATGAGGATGCCCAGTGTCCGAGAAATAAATTGAAGAAATCTTCTTCTGAATTGGGACCGATGGATCTTCCGAGACAGGTAAGACACCTAATGACTCTTGTAGGTTAGTATTCATTGTGGTATCTTTTAAAAATCCCTAACTTAACTGATATATCAGTTTGTAGGATGAGTTCTGAGAATTGTATGACATAGTGACACGTAATGTGTTACGGTACAATTTTGACTTGTTTGTGATTAATGAAAAGACTACCTTTGATTGCTAAATCCTACATGTATCGATGATATCAATCCTTCATTGCTTCATTCTAATGTTCGCGTTAGTGATGCAACCATTGAACAAGTACTCATCTCGACTTGAGTTACGTTGTGGATTATTCTCTTTGTATTCTTGAGTGCCATCGAAGTCATGAACCTCATGATTGTTTGGCTAAGCTCATTTCCTATCATATTGTAGTTAATTCTTGGTGAACAAGCTTTCATCACTCTTTTGCAGATCACACATTGTTTTTATAAAGTTAAAACGGTATCCTTTGAGAAAATTTAATTTTCATCACTATAAGGATTATTCAAAGTGAGATTTATAAGTGATTGTTATCGAAATGAAGTTGTTTATAAAACACCTTGGGAAAACTTAATTGTTTTCATAACAAGGAAAATCTTTGTAAATTTATTTTGATTCTTATTTAAGAATTAAGCTTGAAAATGTTTTTATTATAAACATGATGATAAAATTTTGACGAACTGAGTATTGCATCGTTAATCTTGAAATTGTATATAGTTGCGCGCCTACATACAATTTGGAATGGACTATGCAAGGCTGATTAGTAGTCACCATAAAATTGATTAATAAACACCACATTTCCTTTGAAGATTGTGAAAGATTAAAAATTTATGAGATCTGCAAAAAGTGAAAAATAGGGACATAATGTTAGGGACACCTACATATGTGCCTGTAGCATCTATTCTTCTGAGTCGAATTTACTCATCTGTGGAAATTGTCTTATTTGACAATTGACAATTCTTTCTTGTCCAATTCTCCCGTAGTGAGATTCTTAGGAAAAGTATCTGATTATCGAGTGTTGATACCCGACTGGATGTATCGACGTTCCTATCATTTCTTTTGATTTGATTTCATTTGAATGACCTAGGTAACGATCCGAGGAGCTTTCGAATGCGTACTCAAATTATGAAAACATGGGACATATTCATGTTCGTTAAATGTTTTCGTCTGTATCTGATTTGAAATTCTCTCGCGTAGATTATGCGTTGACCTTACTCTTTTAAGGATAGTTGTGTCTCCTGATATCCTTGAATTATGAAGGATTATGAGTTATTATTAGTCTTTTGAGAATTTCACATCTTATCGACGGCAATAAAACTGAAAAGTTGGTAATGCCAGTAGAATGAATTGATTGATTATGACATGACGACATTGTCTTAATTAATGGGAACTTGAGTAGAATTCCCCTAAATGATAAGATGTTGATTATTAAAAGTGATCTAAATAATTCTTAATGGATGACGATATCCTGCATTTAGACTTAAAAGTATACCGTGAATGGTTGTGAATTAGTCATAGATATTATAATCTAGAAGAACCTAATATGAATGTATTAAAAGATGTTTTTGTTATCTGAAACTTTAGGAAGTATTGTTGGTGAATTACCGAGACTTTTGCCATTAAGGCAAGTTGAATTTGGTATTGATTATATTATCGGTGCTGCACTTGTGGCTTGTGCACTGTACGTCAGCATCATCTGAATTTAAGGAATTACCGTACAACTGAGAGAGTTGTCGGAGAAAGATTTTATTCTACCAAGCCTGTCATCATGAATAGCTATGGTGTTATCATTCCTTATATTTATAAATTACTGTGACTGAGTAAATTGACAATCGAAAACGATATCCATAACTCGAAATGGAAGATTTGTTCGATCATTTACAAGGTTTTAACGTTTGTTTTAAAGATTTGATCCACGGCATGGTTATTATCAACTTCGTTTCCGCGAAGAAGATTATCTATTCCAGTCACTACATCCGGTACTTATAATGAACATTATGAGTTTCACGTGATGTCGTTTGGATTGACTAATGCACATGTAGTATTCATAAATATGATGAATCACGTGTGTAGGCTGTAATTTGATAAATTCATGCTCGTGATTATTAAGGACCATTTCTTTGTTTATAGGAATAAGAATGAGTTAATAACTATTAATAGATTGCCCTTAGATAACTGAGAAATAAAAACCTGTACCTTGAATAATTAATATGTGATTTAAGACTTAATCCTTTACATAAAATGACCGTTGGATTAATGATAGTAAGATATATGCATATTGACTCTTCAAAAATTTAGAGCCCTTTTAAGACTTTGGATTTTACCAAAAAAAAAAGAAATGGAAATATGTTTTGACAAATGTTTTAACAAAGGATTTTAAGGGATCATTCCCTTATAACCAAAACATTTAACTAAACTCTTGTTTAGGGGTAAATGTTTTTGCATACCTTAAGACAACCTAAGAAGGAATGAGAAAACCATTTAAACCATGACTTAAAAATTTGAAACGACAATTTTTGCTTTTCAACTAAGAAAATTTTGACCAAAATATAAACGAAGATTTTTCGAACATTTACCAATCTATTTAAATATTTTCGATAAATCAACAAAAATCTTGTTAATTAAATTCAAATTTATTTTGAAAATTTTATATAATTGGTCGAACTAGGAAATTTAAAATTTTTACGTTTACGTTTCATAAAAATTTAATAATTATTATTTAATTACTCGTAATAATTATCGACGCTTTAAACGTTAGATTGAGTAAAACTGATAAAAATAATAGATGAGACGAAACTGAAAACTTAGAAAATATGAAGAAAGGTGAACGTAATTACTGACGCATAATATAGAAAGAATATCTGAGTGAATTATGGACATGATAATTATATCATCATGAGAGGTGAATATAGATACCGACGCATTATGTAGAAAAGATAAAGAACCAATTAGGACATGTTCCTTAATAATGAAGGTACAAAATAAATTGCCGAACAATATAAAAGAATAATAAAATAAACGATGTTTGTAAAAAGGATAATATAGATAATAAAAAGGGGTTCGCGGCTAATGTGAACCATTAGAATTGAGAAGCCTATAGCGTTAAATGTATAAAAGGCCACTTGTGGTTGCCTAAATATGGAGATTTTGAGATAGAGTTAAGTTGGAATTTGTAAGTATAAGTATTATATTTATGTCATTTCTGACTAAAAGTATCTTTGTCTGAAGAAGTTGTACTAACGGCAAATATGAAGGCACACATCGCCTCATACATTAGTAAACGTCTAGCTATTGCAAAGTCATCATCTGAATTTGATTCGATTTGGGTCATCGTCGACAGACTGACCAAATCTGCTAATATCATTCCCGTTAATGATAAATGCAAAATAATTATGTAAACCTAGTGTGCCTGTATAGAACATCTATATCAAGATCCTCGCTCGCATCGAATTTCTAGAGATTTGCTCAAAAATCATTGAGAACGAACCTTGATGAGAATACTATGTACCACCCCAAATCGAAGGGACGAGGTAAAGTAACGATACAAAGTAATATAAGTGATGTTTTATGTTTGAATGATTGACCTTTGGTAATAGACCGTATAATCGTTTTCCTTTGAAAAGATTATCATTAATAATCATCGTATTAGGATCGAGATCTAATCTTGATTAGGATCTAAATATTAGAGCATCTGTAAGCAGGAGTTGAGATGAAGACACCCGACATACATTTATTGTGAGTTGGACATGTCTTTTAGGTTTAAGGTTTCCTATGATGGCGAACCTAACCTTGCAAAATACACGACCCGCGAGATTTGAAATGATTGTTGAAATTAGGATTTGATTATTGACAGCCGGTAGTGGGCGAGAGGTTATGTGAATATGAAATGTAGATCTTGAAGTGCCAAATGGGTAGCGAAGTTATGGCAAAAAAATTTTTAACCTTGGAAAAATGAATTCATGATCTGACAAATCATGGGATATAAGTCCCCGTTGTATGGGACTATTGAGATGATGTAAAATTTGGGATTGAAAGGCATATAAGCTGGATCTACCCTAGGACTTCAAGAACTGCGTGAATTATGTTTCGTAAATCGAACTTGATGGAATATCTATCAAGTGAGAATCTGATTATTCTTAGTAGAGCTTAGATCGGCGAAAAGTTGCATTCATCAAAAACCCGTGAACATCATGGATAGAGAAAGTAAGTCAACATTTAGCCTGATCTTATTCCCGTAGTTATGTTTGATGAAACTTGCGTATTATAATGGATTGCACTTGTGAGAAAAGACCGAATGTGCAGGAAATACCCACATGGCTTTAACTCTATAAGAAGCGAGTAGTAAGTTAAGATGATCTTTGAGGACAAAGATCCTGTTTAGGGGTAAATGCTGTGACAATCCGTCAATTTATGGTCTATATTTTATTCTCAATATTTATTTGAAAACATTATTTTAATGTTACTATATGAACTCACTTATTTTGGGAAGCAATTTGGATTTACGTCTTGGAGTAGCATCGACTACGTCTAAACCGGAGGATTCAACGTTACGTGCTTACGTTTACATACACCGTCTTTGGTGACAGTCCGACATTTCAGAAAATAAATTTTATCCATGAATATTATTTTGGAGTTTTAAATTTGAGTTAGTTCATAAACTCACAAATTTACGAGAAGAGATTAGGACTTACGATTTTATTTTAACGTCCTTTACGACTAAACCGGAAACCTTAGGATTACGTATTTACGTTTTTGAACTCCGTTTTTGATGAGACAATTTTTATTGGATTCGTTTTGTGACGTTGATTCATAATTTATAAAAACATTTTTCGTAAAACGACCCGAGGGCATGCAAATCGAGGAAACTAGAATCGAGGAATACCCGTAAACTAGTGAGATGGGACAAAATACATTGTCCCACCCCACTAGCACACATGGGGCGGCCAAAAACTTACCAACACCTTTAGGTGTCAAACTTTATTTAACAAGTATTACACTTGTCCATCATGCTTACATAATAAGCTACTTCCAACCTCAAAACAACTAACTAAAACCACTTCTCATTTTGCAACATGCAATACCACACAATTTCCTCTCTACTCTCTCTAGGGTGCCGTCCCATTTGCTCCACAAACACCACCATTCATACAAAATTTAACCATAAAACATATGTTATAATTAACATATGTTAATCTCCATTCAAAAAGATGAAGATTGGTGAAACTTATAACATCCAAGGAGGAGTATTCATGGTGTCTTGGGGCTGATTTTCCACAAGGTGATCATGAAGATTGATGGTCTTGAAGATGGTCTTGGTTTATCACAAGTTTCTCCATCAAAATCCATGTTTTGATCACAACCTACATCATCATGGTGGTATAAAGATTGTCCTCCTCATCTTTTTGTTATTTTGATTATGTAAACATGTATTTTATTTCCTATTGTATATGTATATAATGATTATATGATGATAAAAATGTTATGTGGGGATTTGGTGTTGATAAATATGATTAAAAATGTGAAAAACTATAAAGAACAAGGCTAAAATCTTGCTTAATTTACATGGCTGTATAAAATAGTAAAGAAACATGTCATGGACTGATAAAATGATGAAGCATAATAGATTTACAGTAAGCTATGGGTCTTGTACACATGTGAGAGTTGGCCATGCAATGGAATCATTGTAATGAGTGAGATATGTTCAAAACAAGTTTAGGGTATAAATCTGAGGTTACTGTTTTGGACGATTTTTAGAAAATTCTTAGAAGATGATTCAACAGTAGCTATAGGAGAGTTAAATGGAGAACATATCATGTAGTTTATGTGATAAAAATTTGAGCTTCTATCTCCATATAGAACTCTAGATATGGCAGTTTTGGTGAAAGTGAAGATAAAAATCAGATTTTTGGAATTAATGTTTATTATTATTATATAAGCACTCACATTTTAATGTATAAAATGTAAAAAAAAAAACCAACTAACTTATAAAACTTTTTTATATAAATATATAAAAGGTTAGTTAAATGGATAAATTATATAAATGGTGGTGAAATAATATTTATAAGTAATAAAAACTATAAACTTGATTTTTACGACTTTTTCGGCTATCGCCGTAAAATTAACGTTTTTCGCCAAATAAAACTTAGACGACCAAACCCGTCTAATGTAAAGTTTACAAAAGTCATATACTGATATATAAGTATCTAATACAAGTAAAAACCGATAAAACCCGAACTATAAGAAGTACGGACATGTACGAGCTAATTAAGCATATTGGACTAATAATTGGACTAAATAAGATAAAAACTTGTAAAAAGAACTTATTGGGCTTAACCCATTTGGGCCCAACATGGAAAGTATACATACTGATAAAATAAGTATAACAAGGATTAAAACAAGCTAAAGAACTTATAATAAGCTTATAGGACTTAAAACGTGTAAATAAGTAAAACTAGTAAACTAGTATAAAAGTTATCGACATATAACACTAAAATGAGTAAACGAAAATATGTAAACCCACTTGATCATCATATATATATAATCATCATATGTATACATAATTGTTATTTTTATAAAGTCATTGGACATGAGTCTAAGACGAGTATTATTTGTCTAGGTTTCTGTGATTGAAGCACGTACCGTACGTCCGAATTGCTGATAACCCGCCTTCCCACATCCACGTGAGTTCATAGCCTCGCACTCTTTTAAATGTTTTTATAAATGTTTTATAAACCCGCGAGGGAGATAACATGTTAGTTTTTATAAAATAGGACACCATTTGTCCCGATTGTTTGTTTATTGATTTTGGACCCGAATGATTGAATGACCCGATTTTATGACCCGATAAATGATTAAAGGACCCGATAGATGAAATAAAATGGATTATTAAAGTTAGGTTATGTCACTAAAATTCCCATTAGCATGAATTGTGAACTACCGGGATTTGGTAGACGCTTATGCATTTAATAGTACTATTTGGGGACGATCACCCCAGTTCGCGCCTTGACGGTTGATCCCCGTCGTGTCACATTGATTGGTAAGCGAATTTATGTATGAGAAGATTTCCATAGCGTGACCTTTGTGACGACACGCTACTTTAGATGGGAAAAATTGGTATCGGGTTAGCTACCCGTTGTTGGTTTAGTAAGGTAACAATGTCATGCAACTTATAATAATCCAAAACTAACGAAATACTACTAGACGCTCCGAATTACGATGTATTGCCTGACTAGCAATACAGGGTCATACTATTGATATTATGTTTGTGTTTTGGTTTTCATAACCATATTCATATAACGGTTTTTATTTAACTTTATACAACGTCGTAAGACGTATTGTATGATGTTTTTACGACATTGGCTCGTATAATGATTTTTACGGCAAATGCCTATATTATGATTTTCGATAAGGATTTGTATAAAATGACTTTGGCTATTTTATGGCCTATTAAAATGATTTGTACAAAATAATTTTCAGTAGTAATTTTATACTGATATTATATTGATGGAATTTATTAAACTCTATGAATTCACTCGGCGTTATCGCTGACCTTTTCTTTTAACATATTTTATCTCAGGTACTTGAAGGTAATTCTCGGGAAGACAACAAGAATTCATGGCCCGCACCTAAATACTTATTTTCCATTCAAATACTTTGTAAAACCTGTATAAAATACAATGACTTGGGACCGATGTAACTTTGATATTTATGAATGGAAATGCTTTATTATTAAACGACGCGATTTTTATGCGTTGTCTATGATGTGAGTAATGTGCTATCCCGTAACACCAACTAGTCTTCCGCTGTATTGAGTTGTATAAATTTGGGGGTGTTACACGTTGTTTTCACAGTAAGGTAACAATGTCATGCGGCTAATAATAATCCAAAATGGATTTCAATACAATATGATACAATGCTAATAACGATAATAATATTACCTATAATGGTAATATTGAGGCTACGGTCACATGGACGGTTTAAGATGTACGCTTGATTTATATATTGCCTGACTAGCAATACGAGGACTTACTTTTGATATTATACTTGTGTTCTGATTTCAACGATTGTTTTATATAAAGGTTTTATTAAACTCTATGAATTCACTCGGCATTCGCTGATATGATTTTTGCATGTTTTTATCTCAGGTGCTTGAAGGTAATCCGGATGGAGATCGACTCTGATGGCCCACATAATATTAAAAATGTTCATTCGATCTATGTTTTGTAAACTTAATGACCTGTATAATTTGGGACCTGTTTTACTCTTTAAAACTTTTTATCGAATGAATGTATGTTGAACCTTGTACAACTATTTTTATGTGTTGTCTATGATTGGAGTTATTGTGCTATCCCGTAACACTCTAAAAGACCCTTCCGCTGTACCGATACGAAAATTGAGAGTGTTACAAATAGGAAGCCTAATATAGACTTCTTTAGGCCTTTTCGATGTCATGTAGTAATCTTGAATACTAGTGATAACCTAGGCAAGTTTAATTCAAAAGGTGATGAGGGACTTTTTATGGGATATTCCACAAATAGCAAAAGGTATAGGGTTTATAACAAAAAGTCTAAAATTCTCACAGAAAACATACATGTTGACTTCTTGGAAAGTAAACCAAGTGATCCTGAGTCTGGTCATAATTGGCTATTTGATCTAGAGCCATTATCTTGGTCCATGAATTATATGCCTGTGACTAATACAGATGTCTTGGAAGCACCTATTGTTCATAATGCAGGTATACAAGTAATGAAGTTAAAGGATCACATGTAGATGAACCCACCCTCCTATATTCAATTATATTACCATACCTATTTGGAGCGAGGAGTTCATGATAGCATTTACTGCTGCCAAAGAAGAGGAAAGAATGCAACAAGAGGAGCCACCAGTTGATGAAACAATGCATGCATTTTCATCCGTTTACAGCTCCAAACAAGCCGCTGACACTTTGGATTCAGCCGTTGACAATTGTCTTTCATCCTCCAATATAAATATTCTTGAACTTGTTGAAGATCTCATACCCAATGAACGTGTCAGTGGCCCTGTTCCAGCCGCTGATAAAATGTCTCCTAGTTCAAGTGGGCATGGAATTAGCAATGATGAGGATATTAGTAATTTAGAATCCACAGTTCATGACAACACATTGTTTGGGGGAGGAATTCTTACAAAGGTGGCCAAAATTCATCCTCCCACCCAAATAATTGGTGATATTCATACTCCTATTCTAACAAGAGGAGCTAAGAAGACTCAAGCTAGATTCATTGCTAATATACACAAGAAGGATGATACTCCTTTTGTTCAAGAATGTTTGTTTGCCTCCTTCCTCTCTCAGTTTGCTATACAAGATATTTGGGAGCTTGTAGATTGTCCAAGGTATGTCAGGCCTAGTGGGACAAGATGGGTTTTAAGAAATAAGAAGGATGAGAAATGCATTGTTATTAGAAACAAGGCAAGGTTGATTGCTCAAGGATATACTCAGGAAGAAGGTATTGATTATGAAGAGGTTTTGCACCTATTACTAGAACTAAGGCAATAAGGATTTTCCTAGCCTATGCTTCCTGCATGGGTTTCAAAGTCTACCAAATGGACTTGAAGAGTGAATTTCTGAATGGCACAATCAAAGAAGAAGTCTATGTCATACAGCCTCCTGGTTTTGAAGATCCTGAGCATCCAGATAAGGTTAATAGAGTGAAGAAGGTAATGTATGGCCTTCATTAGGCCCCTAGAGCTTGGTATGGAAAACTTTCCACATACTTAGTGGAAAATGGCTTTAAGAGGGGTACCATAGACCATACTCTATCACAAATAAAGAAGGGAAGGATTTTCTTCCTGTAAATGTATATGTTGATGATATCATTTTTGGTTCATCTAACCAAAGAATGAGTGATGATTTCTCCAAGCTTATGACAGATAAGTTTCAAATGAGTGCTATGGGAGAGATGACTTTCTTTCTTGTCTTACAAGTTCAGTAGAAAGAAGATGACATTTTCATCTCTCAAGATAAATATGTGGTTGAGATTTCAAATAAATTTGGTTTTTCACCACATGAAAAACGAGCTAGCACAACCATGGACATGGAACATCCTTGGGGTAAGATTGGAGATGGTAAAGATTTTGATGTTAGGCATTTTAGATCAATGATTGGTTCATTGATGTATCTCATAGCTTCAAGGCCTGATATCATGTTTGCAGTATGTGCATGTGTACGTTATCAAGTATCTCCCAAGGAATGTCACCTTCATGCCGTTAAGAGAATTTTTAGGTACCTTAGATGTTTTCCCACATTGGGATTATGGTATCCTCGAGAATCTCCTTTAGAGCTTATTGGATATTCAGACAGTGATTATGGTGGTGATAATGGAGATAGAAAGTCCACAATTGGTGGATGTAAATTCCATGGAAGCATGCTTATATCTTGGCAATGCAAGAAGAAAACTGTGGTAGCCAATTCAACAACTGAGGCTGAGTATGTAGCAGCTGCTGCATGTTGTGAGCAAGAGCTATGGATTCAAAATCAGCTTTTGGATTATGGGTATAATTTTATGTATACTAAATTTTTTATAGATAATAATAGTACATTGTGCATAATTAAGAATCATGTACCATCATTCTAAAACCAAACACATAGAAATCATGCATTAGTTTATAAGGGACTATTTTGAAAAGGGTTTAATATTTCCAGATAAAATAGACACAGAAAAGAATGTGTCTAATCTTTTAAGCAAACCTTTTGATGTTGGGAGATTTCAATACTTGGTTGTAAGTATTGGAATGGTCAATCCATAAATTATGTGGTTTTTGAAATGGATGTAAAGTGTGTAGGGGATGTGTACTATTATTAGTTTTTATAAAAGTTGGATTTTCTACATTATTTTTCTATCCGCTGACAAAGGCATTCTATCCACTAACATAGTGGAAAGAAGCCGCTGACAGCTTTTATGGTAGTTTTTGTGGTTTTTCATCTAATATTGCAGGTATGTAGGGCATTGTACATTGTGTTGGGTCCACTAGATGTGGATCTTGCAGCCTGTTAAGGATGGTAAACGACTTCTGTAATCACAAGTCTATTCATAGAGAGACTCTTAACGAAACACAAAGGTATAAGTGCGGAATACAAATACTATGAACAAGAAGAAACAGAATAACTAAATAACTTGATCCTTACTAAAGATTTCTACTATTAATATTAAATGAATAAAGATGATGAAGGTGTGTCCAACCCTTCTGCCCATGGGTTCCTTTTATACTACAAGGAAACCCTAATAATACATTAAACCAAAACGTGTAACTTCTGATATGCATATCCTTTCCTAACATATCTCATACATATCCTAACAAACTACTAAGAATAATAATGTTTGACTTTCTACTAGACCAGGAGCACGTATTGCTCCTACTACTACTAGGACCAGGAGGAACTACATACCTCCTAGCTTATCTATTACAAATATCTAATCCAGAGGTCCTAACAATCCTCCCCTAAACTTGAATTTGACTGGTTGAGTTCTAGTTTCTTGGTAGATCTTTCTAAACAGCTTGAGGATTGAAACAACAGCACAAACAGCAGCAATAACCATCAGTATTAGAAACATAAAGACTGCTGCAACAAGTAACACCGAGAAGCTTCTTGAAAGCTTGAAACAGATCTGCACCTTGTTGAATCTTTACAGCAACATGAGCAAATTTGATTAGCCTTTACCAAGTAGCTTCTCGCTCTTGGGCTAGGTAGTCTGTGTGGTGGAATAAGCATTACCCTGGGAGACCAGAACCTAGCCTAACTCTTAGAGCGTAAATCATTGGTGAGTGGGGGTACCCTAATGATTTTGGGCAAATCATCACAGCCGTCAACGGATTTGATATGAGTCTTTACCAGAAGCCGTACCCTTCCGGACTAGCCAACTCTTAGCAATAAAGCATCGGTGAGCTGAAAACCATATAGCTTTGAGCAAGCTATTACATCTATCAACGGATTTGATATAGGTCTTTACAAAGAGCCGTACCCCCTTGGACTAGCCACTTTTTAGTCTAGGACCAAGGCAAGCGAAAACCCTCCAATTTTGGGTAAACTGGAAACCATCAATGGATTTGATAATCACACCAGAGCCGTACCCTCATGGTGAATCAACTCTTTCTTGTCTGCAAGACATGGTGAGTTGAGCACCATTTGTTGTGTGGACTAGGTCCAACACCAGAAGTACTTCTCAAGACAGCCCAAGTGTGACAATACCAAGTGGAAAACAGTTTCATGATGGAAAAGTATAAGCAGATACTATATGATGTACAAGTGTTGAATTTTTTTTAACTAAAGTAAAATGTGAGTCACCAATCACTGTAAATATTGGTGAAAAGAATGTATGTATAACAAAAAGATAGAAGAAACAAACCAATCACATACCAGAAGCAGCAACCTTGTCTGCATGCAGCCGAGCTTGAATTCCCTCAACTAAGGTAGTGGCATGGCAGACTCGTTACCAGAAGGAGCATTAGACACCAGTAGGTGGAACTCCAACATAGATTCCATAGTAGCAATGGTCAACGGATACTCCACATCAGTAAGCATAAACACAACAACACCAGACTCTAGTTCCAACACATGAACAACACACCCAACATATAACTTCCACCTCCTTATCACCCAACGAGGTTGGTCCTTCTAGACGCCAGAATGAGGAGAATCAGGAGGGGAATCCAACATTAACTTCAAATCACTCCAAATAGTCAACCCAGGCCAGTTAGGAAGCTTACTAGGAGACTTAGTTTAACACCCCCAAATTTACACGCAGCGGAATCCATCTTTGGGTGCTAAACAATGATACAACAACACATAATTTATAAAGAACGACTCGAAAAGAGACGTTTTAGATTTATCGTTCCTAAAACATTTGTCAGAGTAGCGTAGTCCCAAGTAATCGTTACCAAAAGATAAGTCAAAACAACATATTGGTTTGTTTTAAAAATGGAACGATAAATAAATCAAAGAGTTTGAACAACAAAAGCAGTGCACAACTTCATTTCCCGTGACCTCCAAGCTTCCACTTCTTGATTACCTGAAATACATGTGAGTAAAACAATCAGCAAAAATGCCGAGTGAATCTATAGGTTTATGAAATCAATTTGAACACAAGCAAAGATTATAAGTTTATGGCATGCTTATAAGCATCAAATAATAATTCGCATCAACAATAATAATTGTATATAGCATAAATTGCAATAAGCTCATGGAACCGAGCCCTTAGACACTCCCATATCAGTCTAATAAGACGAGAGATTTATTAATTGTCGGTTACCTTCAGATTATTGGTACATTGCCGTATACCTGACTTCTCAATACAATATGTTCAAACAGTGTGGAGGTCGGGCCTAAGCTTCTATGACAAGTCCACAAAAACTGAACCGGGGCGGCTTCCCCCATAGATCTATTAATTGTACTAGCGGTTAACCCATCATAGGTTAATTAACGGTCCATAATTGAGGTTTTAACAAAGGCAATCACTTAATGCAAATTAAAGGCAACCACGGGTCCATTCATAGAGGGACAAAGCATACCATAGAAATCTTGTGTTCTAAGTTTATAAAACATGTATTCCCCCTCGCGGGTTTAAAATCATTTAATAACTAGTATAAAGCGAGGCTATAGACTCACCTTAGCCGATAGTAGTAATGAGACGATCGCCGACGATAGATGATGCCTTCCAAACACGAGAACCGCAACCTATCAAATGAGGCGCGTTCATTAATAATAGACTCGAGAAATAAACCATACATAAGAATATAAAACTCAACTCATATAATCACGAAAAACTCGAGAGAAAACGATACAAGTGATACTATTACACTCTCCTATATATTCATTTTATTGTTCTATGCCTTTAACAAAAATCTGCCGGAACATACCGAATATCCAAGCCGTTTTCCCATACTTAAACATTTCAAATTTTTATGATACTACTCAGAGAACTTACTTACTATATATAGAAAGTCCTCTCAAAAGCCCATTAAAAGATTTTACTTCTAAAGTTCCCTGCCCGACTCATCTTTGAATCACAAAATCCGGACAGTTTAGCGACCTTGACTTACGAAACCATTTTGACCATTCTAAACAAATCCATTTGTAAAACCGCCACTTGATTCTAAAAATAGACTCAAAATACTAAACTTGGAGCCTGAGAACAGCCCTTGAATCATTTTGAAACTCATTTTATAGTCCCCGAGATTCGATCCAAATATCGACAACAATTTTCGGATTGTGTCGACACTCGTCTCCCGGTACATGAAAATCAAACTAGTGTAACTTCCACCTCGTTTGGAGTTGGAAGGCCTACTTTATATCAAATCGAAGCTAACGAAATTCTCTACAACATAATCCCATCATATCATCCTATATTCAGACTTAAGACCCTCGAAAATGGCCTCAAACCTACTGCCCAAAATCACCTTTCAAAATCTCACACAAAATCATGTTTTTGATCAAAACCAATCATTTTTATCATCAACCTAACATCCTAATATCACCATAAACCAATCCTAACACTTGTATCATCATCAAAATCAAAAACCCAAAAATTAAAAATCAACTTTTTAACAAAAACATTGCAATAACATCATTTGATCATCACTAGTAACACATGCATGACCAAAATCTCCACCTAACAATAAAAAAAATAAAACTTGATGCATGTAAGTAAAAATGGTATCATTAGAATCACCTTTCAAAAATAGGAATGGGACTTGTTTTGTTTTTGGATGGATCAAAGTTGATCATCAAAAATTTTGATGATTGGTGTTGATGGGGTGTATGGCTAAGAAAGAAAAATGGAGGAGGAAGGAAGAAATTTTGGTTAAATGAATTTTAAAAATGAAAATGAGATAGTGGAAATATTATATATAGTGTAAGGTTAGGGTAGTTTTTGCCAATTTGTGATAGTTTTGGTCTAAAATGGAATAAAATAGTTTAAAAGGGTAGAAAATATAAATCGTAAATTTTGAAATATTTACGAGACTCGGGTTTCGTAAAAATACTAAAAAGTTTAAACGCACACGAAAAATAATAATATAACGACTCGATACGTAATTAAAACGATATCGTCGAAAATATTAAATATCGAAACGATTGATAATAAAATATAAAATTGTGGGCATCCGTCGGTATCGCGATTACTAGTAGTCCTCGTTACTCGTCAAAATATTAAAATATAATATTTAATATCGGTTTCAACTTAAACCGTTAAACATAATAATATTTAAAGTTATAAAATACTTCAAAATAATTGAAAGTAGAATTAAATTATGACCATATTTTTACGGGTTTTACATCCTCACCACCTTAAGGGAGCGACGTCCCGGCGCTTAACTCGCCTCATACACGAGTTGTTCACTACCCGGAAGGATGACGACATTCCTTATAAAGAAGTCCTCACGTTCCCACGTGAATCTCGAACCACGATCTCCACTGGTTCTTTTACAAAAACGTAACTTGTCGTCAAGTGGTATCTCACCAAAAAGGAATAAATAAATCCTTATCCACCAGTCACCCGTCAAGCTTGACACATGAAAATTTTATGAATCACACGAAGCTAATTTGACGACAAGAATAGATGACAGGATTTTCGGGTAAGTCCAGTTAAAAGGAATGTTGCAATTTAAAGGATATCCATCGACCGGATAGCCATGGACACACATAAAAAAGAACTAACAAGAAAAACATTTTCGTCGTCGGAGGGTGCTCATACGCGGGTCCCTACTCAAAAGATAATACAAAGACGCCATCTCACTCTCGCCAACGCGCATTAAAGTATCAATAAACATCGTCGTTGAAAGTCATAAAGATATTACATAATATGTGTTCTACATGATCGGACGTCATCGGATGATGCCGTCTCAAGTTCTCACAACTTACGATCATTTGACTAGATCACATACCACATAAGTACATAAAAATAAAAGGTCGAACAATAACATCAAGTATAGATTTCCATCGTTAATCATCGAGAAAACCTTGAACGAACCCTTGATAATAACCACTTGATCTCTAGAGTCTTTCCACTTGCGGTGTCGGCTTCAACATACTCCTCGAGGTTGTAAAGAATTTATTAACTCCATTCATTAAGAGATTCGGTCCTCCATCATTCCACAAGTACACGCATAAATCCTGGTGATACTTATCGTTTCTTCTTATACACTGCTTCCCGAGATTCATTTTAAACTCAGAATAAATTAGTGATCTTCAATACGAGGAACAAAACGAGATAAAAATGACTTCAATAAACGCATAAACGAACAAGATGTGGTAAAGTGATTTAAGATTAACGATCGACGAGGGATCTCGACTCACGTAACCGTAAAACATAATTATTCACAATACTAGAAAAATGAGAGCGAAGAATGAATTAAATATTAATATTAAAATAACGTTTGTCACAATTATCCGTCCCGGATTTGGTATTACCTTAAGACTCAATTGAGGTACTTTCTTGATAAAGATGATATATTAAAAATAGAAGTTAAATAGCTTCATAATTTATTTTGGTTGTCTTAAGAAACTTTGAAAGAATGACATGAATTTTATAAATTAAACTCATATTGTTGGTTACAATTAGAAGATATAATTTCCAAATTAAATCATTATTAGGAATATAAATTAAACCGGTAATTTCATTACATTAAAAGTAAAGTATGATAAGTCAATTAGTTCAAAACGTAGAACATAATTTTATTTTTAAACATTAGTTTTAGTTATACAAAATATGATGTATAAATTTGACCTTTTACTTGTAATGGTTATTTCGATAATTGAAAATCATTGGAAAATGTATAAAAGTTCCATAAAAATTTTATAATACTTTGTAGAAATACATACAGGTGTTTATTATTTCAAAATAACATGGGATATATTCGGGTTTCGAAATGTGACAAGATAACAAACGAATACGAATGAAAATAATAGTCAACAGTTAATTACAAAATCAATGGTACAAAAGAGAACGAAGCAAATGTCGTATGAATTCTTAAAGAGAATAATAAAATAAAGGCGTTGATGGTAAGACGATAAGAAATAGTAAGATTAAACAAGTTGTCAATTTTGTTAGTGCGGTCGGTGGTTCACCATTATCAGCTCGTTAACTTAGCAGTGGTCGATACATGATCGGAAATAAGATCCATACAAAAATTTTAATAAAATAAAATTTCTAATAATCACTTGTAATTAAAACAAATCAAATGAACGATGTTAGTGTTTAAAGAGAGAGGTCAAAGCACGGTTCACAAGAGTGGGTTTCGAGACAAACGAGAGTGACGGACGTCATCCCGGATATACGGAAATCACTCTAGTGATAATTAATTATTCACGTGCGGAGACATTCCAAAGATCTACCCAGTCGCATAAAGAAGATTGGACGAGAAGGAAGGATAAAACATCGAGACTTTCAAGTCATTTATCAACAGTCAGTAATTAAACGAACGGTCAAAAAAATCAGTTATAAGACAAAATGAAGTAACAAGTGAAAAAACGATTTTCGAGTAAAAACGTATTTGTAAGCGCGTAATTCGTTCAAGAAAAGGTAAGAAAACGTATGCGGATGCAGAGAAATCGCGCTACTTGCATAAGATATAAAGGTTTTCAAAACTTCTTTTCACTTTATTTCATTTTATTTATCTTTATCATAAATACAAGTAAAAAGTTGATTATTATCAAGATTTTTAAGGTGACTACTATTCAGCCTAGCATGGCTCCTTCTAAATTAGACATAGGTGATCAGGCCATGTATAATTTAGGGCTAGCAATGCAGTGCTTCATTTCGTCGAAAAGTATTACGTTTCTTATGTTTATATAAACCATGCCATTTGTAAAATGGAATTTAAAAATAGTTTCTAAATTTATAGGATACAAGTAATTTGTGAGATACTCAATAAGCAACTTTTAATGTTACGAAAAGTATTTTATAAGATCAAAGTAAAAACAATTGGTGAAAATAATTGTAAAACAATATCAGATTTATTAATAAGGTGACAGTATGACAACGTATAAAGGAGCCAAAGGTTTGCAAAAAGTGGCAAATAGTAGCTCATAAAACAACCAATGAAATGGTTACAAGTTGTTAAGGTTTCAAAAGGTTATAAGGTTTAGACAAAAACGCCATGAGACACGTGATGAGAATATCGACGAAGAATGTGAAGTCAAAACTTCAAAACTCAACCCAAATCAGTTGAAGGTTAGAAGAAAACGATAATAAAATAACATCGAATGACAAATGAGTCATATATATGAAAAGAATAAAACAATCCACATGTGTATTCTTTGTAAGATACTCGACACAACATGCTTTTAAGAAAGTATGTTATTCGTTTTTAAATTACACCATTAATTTGGTAATTGCTAATCCTGTAATGTTTCTATTTTTAATCATTTTCACATGCAACTAGTATTAGTTAGTTGTAAAATAATATTCGTTAAAATTTTACGATCTCAAATGAACTCAAAACTACTTAGAAACATTTAAAACTCATGTTCTGAATTTTCTATCAGATTTAACTTTTAAATATGAGCCGATTAATTGACCCGATAAACGACATCTCCAAGACTCAGAGTCTAAAGCATTTTGATGCAAAACGACATTTCAGACGACTTTCTAGTTTTACCCGAGACCTGAAAACCAATGTAAAATGACCAAAATACCCCTGCAAGTTCTGTGCAGGTTTGACTATTTCATTATAAAAACGCAGGTTTTACTTTTAAGTTTTGACCTGTTTATACTGCCCCTACAGTTTCTGCATAAAGTGTATTTTTCGACACTTCTTAACGGCTCAAAATATATACATATATACACACATGTCTTGTGGATTTTAAAACAACGAAAAAAGAAAAAAAAATAAAAAATAAATAAATAAATAAATAAATCTCGTAATGAGCATCAAATAATATATAGCATGATGAATGACAGAAAATGCTTCAAGGTATTCAACACGAAATTTAGGAAGCAAAACGGTGAAAGACGTTCGTAATTTAGATTTCAAAATGCAATGTACGCAAATCTCCTTGGTGCCACGATTGTCAAAAACACAAAACATAACAAGGAAAGAATGGAACATTAACATGCTACACTCCGGGAGCGAGAAGGTTAATGAAAAACAAATGATACAATTTTATATAAGTAAAATCGTATTCCAATTCTAGCGCCATAATCTAGACGATGATTTATAAAATGACGATGACGTTACCGAGATATAAGTGAACAATACACTTCGGAGTCGATACATATAAATGTCAATAAATAGCGGTTAGTCTATTCCAAGGACACATTGAGCTACACAATGGTCTAGAAATTACGTTAAAAGACGTCCAGGCACAAATAGCCGGAAGACGATTTGGATATCTACGTAGATATCTCAAAGGGTTGAATAATGAAAGTAACGCGCGCAGATGAAGGTATGTAAGGTCATAATATAAAATTTTTGCAATAAAAGCAATTTAAATACTTCAAAAATATATACAGAAAGATCTTGAAAATTCATTGTATTTATTTAAGTTAATCATTAATAAATGATAAACTTTATCGAAAAGTTTAACGACATAAATATATATCGATAAAGGATTATAGTATTTATTTAGAAATACTTAGCAATAAGGCATACATAATAATGTATACTAAAGTTGTAATCCCAGAAGTAGCTTGAACCTGAAGTCACGCGAAATCATGTGCACCGACTCTTTGAAAAAAATAAAACCGACAGTTATAGTTTAGGTTTTTAGAAAAATACCTAGTTCTCTATAACTCATGGCTCTGATACCAATCTTTAACACCCCCAAATTTACACGCAGCGGAATCCATCTTTGGGTGCTAAACAATGATACAACAACACATAATTTATAAAGAACGACTCGAAAAGAGACGTTTTAGATTTATCGTTCCTAAAACATTTGTCAGAGTAGCGTAGTCCCAAGTAATCGTTACCAAAAGATAAGTCAAAACAACATATTGGTTTGTTTTAAAAATGGAACGATAAATAAATCAAAGAGTTTGAACAACAAAAGCAGTGCACAACTTCATTCCCCGTGACCTCCAAGCTTCCACTTCTTGATTACCTAAAATACATGTGAGTAAAACAATCAGCAAAAATGCCGAGTGAATCTATAGGTTTATGAAATCAATTTGAACACAAGCAAAGATTATAAGTTTGTGGCATGCTTATAAGCATCAAATAATAATTCGCATCAACAATAATAATTGTATATAGCATAAATTGCAATAAGCTCATGGAACCGAGCCCTTAGACACTCCCATATCAGTCTAATAAGACGAGAGATTTATTAATTGTCGGTTACCTCCAGATTATTGGTACATTGCCGTATACCTGACTTCTCAATACAATATGTTCAAACAGTGTGGAGGTCGGGCCTAAGCTTCTATGACAAGTCCACAAAAACTGAACCGGGGCGGCTTCCCCCATAGATCTATTAATTGTACTAGCGGTTACCCCATCATAGGTTAATTAACGGTCCATAATGAGGTTTTAACAAAGGCAATCACTTAATGCAAATTAAAGGCAACCACGGGTCCATTCATAGAGGGACAAAGCATACCATAGAAATCTTGTGTTCTAAGTTTATAAAACATGTATTCCCCCTCGCGGGGTTAAAATCATTTAATAACTAGTATAAAGCGAGGCTATAGACTCACCTTAGCCGATAGTAGTAATGAGACGATCGCCGACTATAGATGATGCCTTTCAAACACGAGAACCGCAACCTATCAAATGAGGCGCGTTCATTAATAATAGACTCGAGAAATAAACCATACATAAGAATATAAAACTCGACTCATATAATCACGAAAAACTCGAGAGAAAACGATACAAGTGATACTATTACACTCTCCTATATATTCATTTTATTGTTCTATGCCTTTAACAAAAATCTGCCGGAACATACCGAATATCCAAGCCGTTTTCTCATACTTAAACATTTCAAATTTTTATGATACTACTCAGAGAACTTACTTACTATATATAGAAAGTCCTCTCAAAAGCCCATTAAAAGATTTTACTTCTAAAGTTCCCTGCCCGACTCATCTTTGAATCACAAAATCCGGACAGTTTAGCGACCTTGACTTACGAAACCATTTTGACCATTCTAAACAAATCCATTTGTAAAACCGCCACTTGATTCTAAAAATAGACTCAAAATACTAAACTTGGAGCCTGAGAACAGCCCTTGAATCATTTTGAAACTCATTTTATAGTCCCCGAGATTCGATCCAAATATCGACAACAATTTTCGGATTGTGTCGACACTCGTCTCCCGGTACATGAAAATCAAACTAGTGTAACTTCCACCTCGTTTGGAGTTGGAAGGCCTACTTTATATCAAATCGAAGCTAACGAAATTCTCTACAACATAATCCCATCATATCATCCTATATTCAGACTTAAGACCCTCGAAAATGGCCTCAAACCTACTGCCCAAAATCACCTTTCAAAATCTCACACAAAATCATGTTTTTGATCAAAACCAATCATTTTTATCATCAACCTAACATCCTAATATCACCATAAACCAATCCTAACACTTGTATCATCATCAAAATCAAAAACCCAAAAATTAAAAATCAACTTTTTAACAAAAACATTACAATAACATCATTTGATCATCACTAGTAACACATGCATGACCAAAATCTCCACCTAACAATAAAAAAAATAAAACTTGATGCATGTAAGTAAAAATGGTATCATTAGAATCACCTTTCAAAAATAGGAATGGGACTTGTTTTGTTTTTGGATGGATCAAAGTTGATCATCAAAAATTTTGATGATTGGTGTTGATGGGGTGTATGGATAAGAAAGAAAAATGGAGGAGGAAGGAAGAAATTTTGGTTAAATGAATTTTAAAAATGAAAATGAGATAGTGGAAATATTATATATAGTGTAAGGTTAGGGTAGTTTTTGCCAATTTGTGATAGTTTTGGTCTAAAATGGAATAAAATAGTTTAAAAGGGTAGAAAATATAAATCGTAAATTTTGAAATATTTACGAGACTCGGGTTTCGTAAAAATACTAAAAAGTTTAAACGCACACGAAAAATAATAATATAACGACTCGATACGTAATTAAAACGATTTCGTCGAAAATATTAAATATCGAAATGATTGATAATAAAATATAAAATTGTGGGCATCCGTCGGTATCGCGATCACTAGTAGTCCTTGTTACTCGTCAAAATATTAAAATATAATATTTAATATCGGTTTCAACTTAAACCGTTAAACATAATAATATTTAAAGTTATAAAATACTTTAAAATAATTGAAAGTAGAATTAAATTATGACCATATTTTTACGGGTTTTACACTTAGGAATCTCAGCATCAACCAAACCATACAACAACATAAGATCACGACGCTCCACCCACGAAAAAATACTTTGCAATCTAGAGACATACCGGGTGTGGCAAACACTAGTCGTAATCTTATGAGTAAAGGTACCACGAGAAATGGGGGATGGCCGAATCTCCCAAGCCATAATCAAGCCTTTACCAAGGGGTAAATTAGTTTCACTATCAGAAGCAGCATCTACGAGATTGGCAGGATCCCTGTCCTAAAATGGGACACACTTACCACGACAAGCCTTCTTATTCCGAATAGAACGAAGAGGGGTGGGGACACTAGAAGAAGATTCCTCCTTAACCTTGACACCAGCAGTAGCAGCAGCAGCAGGAACAAAGTCATCAACAACCATAGGTTCAGAAGTGGCTGCACCAGCTGATGGAGTAGAAAGTGGTTCAGTCACCGGTGTGGGTGTAGGCTCAACAGCAGGAGTAACAGGTGTGGTAGTACCAGCAGGAGTGGAAGTAGCTTCAGTAGTGGTGGTAGTATCAACAGTAGAGTAAGTGGGATCAACCTTTGAAGAGGTGGTGGTGGGAACAGTAGTAGAAGGTGCACTAGAAGATGGAACCCCAGAAGTACCTTCTTGAACAACCGGCAAAGAAGTGGGAGCATCAGCAGGCTTAGAAGTGTGGACAACACGAGAAGGTGGGCGATAGATAGCATGTTCAGGCACAGGTGTATCCCTATGCTTGATCATCTTGGTGTAAAGATCCTTAAGCTCATAAAAAGAAACTCTCCCATGTTCACCCAGTCTGATAATAAGCAACCGATTGATTCTTAACATACTGCTGCATCAACCGTCTCTCCTCAGCACGCGCCAGAGGTCTGCTACGACGTTGTTCATGAAGCTGGGCAGCTAGAGTTTCCTGTTGTTTTAGCATCAATGCCATTTCTCGTTGAACACAGTTACCTTGATTCACATCTGCACCTAACAAATTGGTGAACTAAGAGTAGTCTGAAGTAAGGATGGTAATCACATTCATCCAGTCATGGTTATCCCAATGCATGGCATTGTGCCTCAGCTGCGCACATCTCTGTTGTTGCAGGGCTTCATCCTCAGCCGCAGCTTGATGGTCAGACTATTCTTACAATTTCCGAGCAGCCTCTTCCCCTAATCGTTCTTCCTCTAATTGTCTGTGAGTTCGCTTTTTGGGAGGAGAAGGTGCATCAGTCATAGGGGCTTTACCCTTGGGATCATGAGAAGGACCAACATTGGGAGATAAAGGACCAGCAAAGTCATCCATTGGCTTGGGACCAACAGCAGTAGTAGGAATGCATGAAGGACTAGGAGGAGCAAGCAGGTCATCACTTGGCTTAGTAGCAAACGCAGCCATTGCCAAAATAGTCAGCCCATCCTCCTCAACATCTTCATCAGAATCAGTGAGCACCACTTTCTTCCTTTGGCGCTTTAGCTGCGTCTCCAACGATTTGACCCTGTTCGCCAATGGGAGCACGAAATCCCGTGTGAGCTTGCGGTGTTGGTTGAGCTCATCTTCCAAAGAAACAATCTTGGCATAGTACATGTGCATAAGAGAAAGCAAAGAAGTAAAAGTAACAGGTTACTCAGCTTCCCCACCAAGAGGACCCGGTTTAGGGGATGCATCATCGGGACCAGAAGCAACTGATGGGTCATCCATATGGGCATGAGAGCTAGAAGGCTTCTCAGTAGAATGTGGAGCTGGACTAGGAGGGGGAGAATCAGCAAATGGGTACTCATGTAGGCGAGAAGAAGGGGCAGCCTTTGAGGTAGATGGCATTTCTACCACCACCTCTCTTTCTGGCTCCTCAACCTCCACATGGGGCACACCAGTAGCAGGGTTCTCCTCCTCCAAAGGATCATCCATCAATGGAGGTTCCTCCTTGGCTTGTCCAGCCGGAGGAACCACATTTGGACCCCCTTGGGCAAGGCCCAGCATAGCATCAGTGAGAGGCCTCAAAGGACCCTTATAACCAAGTGCCATATTCGCATAAACTTTTGGAGTAAGCTTAGGAGGCACATATTCCTTCCTATTCCTAGGTAAGCACATAAGAACCTGCTGCAAAAACCTAGGGTACATCACGAACTTCTTCCTAGAACCAGTGTCACTAAGATTACTAATCATGCCATCAGACAGGTGATGAGAAAAGTTAAAAGTGCGACCCTGAGCAATACAAATCAAACTAGTAGCAGGGATGGGAAACGCATCCCAACTCCCAGATTTTGGACTCAAACAATGAATCAAAAAGTGAACCAGCAGCTTCCATTGAGGGGAAAATCTATTTTTCTAGAAGTTAAACTTCCCCTCATGATTATAACCTATAACAGCCATACCATCCAACATCTCCGAATTTAGAAGAGAGATAATGCCATCTTCATCTTGGAGATGAAGGGCAGATCTAATGGGTGCCTCAGTCACAACATAGGAGCGACCATCTATAGTAGCATGGAGCTCTAATGGGCGACCCAAAACAACATTGGTGTTGGCAGTTTCCCAAAACTGACGGAGAACAGTATCATACACAGTGGGGCAAACAGTAAGATCATACCTTAGATTGGAAGCTTCAATGTATTCCGGGATGTCTGTGAACTCGTCTCTTTTAGGACCTTTGCCAAGATAGGCCACCTTGTTATAATCGGGCTTGTACTAGAGTGATGCCATTGATGATGATTGAAATAGTAGAAGATGATTGATTGAAGAGGGTGAAGGGTAGGAGCGTATGTGTGTGTTTATGGTTAGATAATTGAGTCAAATGAGTAATTTGACCATAAATAATAGTCATTAAACTGTTCATTGACCCCTAATTATGGGGGTTTCCCTTTCAAAATTAAGTCATTAATGCTTGAGTAACCACTTGCCCCTTAAACCATTATTTGCAAATCACAGTTACCAAAGATAAACAAAAGATGTGCACCAGAAGTAACTCACGTTGACTGAAAGTTAAAACGCGTAAAGGTCAACACTAGGAGCAGCGAGTGGTCAACGAAAGTCAACGAAGTGAACAATGACCCAAAATTGATACTAGAATCTAACCACAAGTGAATAATAAGGGTTTGTATCCACTAGGAGCAGAAGACTGCCACTAGGAGTAACCAAAATCTTCCACGAGAAGTTGCACACACCGTGGATACCCACGAAAACTGTTGTTAGAAGCTACCATATGTAAGACTGTTCAAGTAAATATGTACAATAAGCCTCCCCTTAGGCTTAGCCTCCCCTCAATCCTAGGCCTCAAGGATTGACCATACCAATGTGAACCACCAAGTGGTTGAATCTCGGACCATCAAATGCTTTAGTCAACAAATCAACAACATTATCATCCGTAGGTACTTTAAGAACCTGTATCAGGTTCGTCTCATTGGTATCCCGTATAAAATGGTGCCGAATCTCGATATGCTTGGTTCGTTGATGAAACACAGGATTCTGCGCAATGTAGATAGTGCTTTGATTGTCGATGAAAATTTTGGTGCCCATGAAGTTGAACCCATAATCCAGCATCTGATTTTGTATCCACAAGACTTGTCCACAACAACTAGCAGCAACTACGTATTCAACTTCTGTTGAAGAGGTAGCTACTATTGTCTGTTTCTTACATTGCCATGAGATAAGTCTTCGACCCAAAAACTGACAACCACCAGTAGTAGACTTCCTATCATTATTAGCACCTGCATAGTCACTATCACTATAGGCTTCAAGAACAAAAGGTGATTCCCTTGGATACCACAAGCCTAGCTTGGGTTGTGCCTTGATATACTTGAAGATTTTCTTGACTGCGTTCAAGTTAGATACTGTTGGAGCCACCTGATGTCTAGAGCAAGCACTTACTACAAACATAATATCCAGATGTGATGCAGTCAAATACATGAGTGAGCCAATCATTGACCTGTACATGTGAACATTTACCTGAGGATTTGGCTCATTCTTGAGTTTGACTTTAGTGACTTCATAAGGTGTTGCTGCTGGTCTAAGAGGTTCTACATCAAACTTCTGAATGATTTCATGAACATACTTGTCTTGACTAATGAAGACACCATCCGACTGGTGCTTGACTTGAAGACCAAGGAAAAATGTGAGTTCTCCCATGGCACTCATTTGAAATTCGCCTTTCATTAGATGTTCAAACTCATTACACCATTCATTCCTAGTAGAACCGAAGATAATATCATCCACATACACTTGAACCAGGATGATGACTTTGGCATTCCTTTTAAGAAACAGTGTTTTGCCAATAATGCCTCTTCTGTAGCCGTGTTTCAACAAGAAAGTGGACAGACGCTCATACCAAGCTCTAGGAGCCTGATGAAGTCCATAAAGAGCTTTGCCCACCTTGTAGACTTTCTTGGGATGAAGTGGATCCACAAAGCCCTTAGGTTGAGTGACATAAACTTCCTCGTCAATCTTTCCATAGAGAAACGCACTCTTGACATCCATCTGAAAAACCGTAAAGCCAACATAAGAAGCAAGAGACAAAAATAGACGAATGACCTCAATCCTAGCACCAGGAGCAAAGACTTCAGTATTGTGACAATCCGTCAATTTATGGTTGATATTTTATTCTCAAGTGTTATTTAAAAACACTATTTTAATGTTATATCATGAACTCACTTATTTTTGGGAAGAAATTTTGATTTACGTCTTGAGGTAGCATCGACTACGTCTAAACCGAAGGATTCTACGTTACGTGTTTACGTTTACATACACCGTCTTTGGTGACAGTCCGACATTTCAGAAAATAAATTTATCCGTAAATATTATTTTGGGATTTTAATTTTGAGTTGGTTCATAAACTCACAAATTTACGAGAAGAGATTAGGACTTACGATTTTAAATTAACGTCCTTTACGACTAAACCGGAAACCTTAGGATTACGTATTTACGTTTTCGAACTCCATTTTTGATGAGACAATTTTTATTAGATTCGTTTTGTGCCGTTGATTCATAATTTATAAAAACGTTTTTCGTAAAACGACCCGAGGGCACGCAAATCAAGGAAATTAGAATCGAGGAATACCCGTAAATTAGTGGGATGAGACAAGATAAATCTTACCCCACCCCACTAGCATGGGACGGCAAACTTGGACACCACATCAAAGATGTGGCAACCTTGTAACAACAATGCTTAAACTTGTAATCTAAGCTTACATGTTAAGCCAACTTTCCCACTAAACAAACAAAACCATCTATCCTAAACCACTTCCCATTTTCATACATGCAAATCAACTCAAAATCTCTCTCACTCTCTCTATGTGTGCCGTCCACTCTCACACATAAACACCCTATTTGATCAATTTTTAACCATGAAATCTCATGTTATTCATACATAAGTTGAAAGCCCTTTTGAAGCTCTATGGATTGGTGGTGATTATAACATCCAAGGAGGAGTTTCTATGGAGTCTTGGGGCTGATTTTCCCCAAGGAGTTCTTGAAGAATGGTGGTCTTGAAGATGGTCTTGGTTTATCACAAGTTTCTCCATCAAAATCCATGTCTTGATCATAACCTACATCATCATGGTGGTATAAAGATTGTTCTCCCCATCCTTTTATTAATTTTGATTATGTAATCATGTATTTTCTTCTTAAATGTATATATGTATGATGATATATGATGATAAAAATATTATGTGGGGATTTGGTGTTGATAGATTTGATAAACATGGGTAAAAAGATGGACAAACTACATGTAAAAATGGTTAAATCTTGCTTAAATGGTAGGCTATACAAAAACAGTAACTAACCACATGTTAGACTGATAAAATGGCAAAGTGGATTCAATATACAGTAAGTGTTAGGTCTTGTACACATGTGAGAGTTGGCCATGCAATGGAATCATTATAATGAGTGAGATATGATCAAAACAAGTTTAGAGTACCAATCTGAATAGTCAGTTTTGGACGGACTGTTAGGGATATTTAGACTTGGATTGAGCAGTAGCTAAAACTAAGTTAATTGTAGCACATATCATGTAGTTTATGGTGTCAAAAAATGAGCTTCTATCTCCTTATAGAACTCAAGATATGGTAAAAATGGTGAAAGTGAAAGTAAAAATCTGATTTTGGGAAATTAAAGTATAATAGTATTATATAAGCACTTAAATAAAAATAGTATAAAATGTGAATTAAAACCCACTAACTTATATAATACATTTATATAAATATGTATAAGGATAAATAAATGGACATTTTATAAAAATGGTAGTTTAATAAGTTTTATAAGTTTTAAAACTATAAACATGATTCTTACGATTTTTCGGCTATTACCGTAAAATTAACGTTTTTGTTAAATAAAACTTAGACGGTTGGACCCGTCTAATGTAAACTTTTATAAACTCATATACTGATATATAAACATATATAACAAGTAAAAAGCAATAAAACCCGAACTATAGGACATACGGATATTAACGAGCTAAGTTAGCATATTGGACTAATAATTTAATTAAATAAGTTAAACACTTATAAAAAAGGTACTTATTGGGCTTAACCCATTTGGGCCCAACTTGTAAAATATAAATACTGATAATACAAGTATGAAATGGATTAATACAAGTTAATGAACTTATAATAAGCTTATTGGACCTAAAACACGTAAATAGGTAAAACTAGTAAACTAGTAAGAAGTTACCAAAACATAAACACTAAAATGAGTAAAAGAGAATCTGTAAACCCACTTGATCATCATATATATATATAATCATCATATGTATACATAATTATTATTTTTATAAAGTCATTGGACAAGAGTCTAAGACGAGTATTATTTGTCTAGGTTTCCGTGATTGAAGCACGTACCGTACATCCAAATCACCGATTATCGCCTTCCCACATCAACGGGAGTTCATAGCCTCGCACTCTTTTAAATGTTTTTATGAAATGTTTTATAAACCCGCGAGGGAGATAACATGTTAGTTTTTATAAAATATGACACATTTGTCCCGATTGTTTGTTTATTGATTTGGACCCGAATGATTGTATGACCCGATGAATGACTAAATCACCCGATAGATGAAATAAAATGGATTATTAAAGTTAGGTTACGTCACTAAAAGTCCCATTAGCATGAATTGTGAACTAACGGGATTTGGTAGACGCTTATGCATATAATAGTACAATTTGGGGACGATCACCCCAGTTCGCGCCTTGACAGTTGATCCCCGTCGTGCCACATTGATTGGTAAGCGAATTTATGTATGAGAAGATTTACACAAGCGTGATTATTGTGACGACACGCTAATTTAGATGGGCAAATTGAGTTTCGGGATAGCTACCCGTTGTTTGGTTTAGTAAGGTAACAATGTCATGCGGCTTATAATAATCCAATAACGAAACTACTGCTATATGCATTGAATTACGATATATTGCCTGACTAGCAATACAAGGTCTTATTATTGATTTTATGTTTGTGTTTTGGTTTTACATAACCATATTCATATAACGGTTTTTATTTAACTTTATACAACGTCATAAGACGTATTGTATGATGTTTTTTATGACATTGGCTCGTATAATGATTTTTAAGGCAAATGCCTATATTATGATTTTCGATAAGGATTTGTATAAAATGACTTTGGCTATTTTATAGCCTATTACAATGACTTGTACAAAATGATTTTTGGTGATAATTTTATACCAATGTTATATTGATGGATTTTATTAAACTCTATGAATTCACTCGGCGTTATCGCTGACCTTTTCTTTTAATATGTTTTATCTCAGGTACTTGAAGGTAATTCTTGGGAAGACAACAAGAATTCATGGCCCGCACCTAAACAATAATTTCCATTCAAATTCTTTGTAAAACTTGTATGAAATACAATGACTTGGGACCTATGTAACTTTGATATTTATGAATGGAAATGCTTTATTAATAAACGACGCGATTTTTATGCGTTGTCTATGATGTGAGTAATGTGCTATCCCGTAACACCAACGAGTCTTCCGCTGTATAGAGTTGTATAAATTTGGGGGTGTTACAGTTTGGTACCAGAGCTCTCGTTATAGAGAACGAAAGATTTTTAAAACCAAGGTTTTGAATAAAACATTTCAAAATCATTTAACTATAAACATTTTTCTAAAAATGTCTAAAAATCTTTTGACTATAACGGTGCCGAAGAATTCCCGAGTTACCGACAAGGCCAGACTGAGAAGTGTTATTTTAATATATATATAACTTGGATTATATATATATATATATATATATATATATATATATATACTAGTGGCAAAACCCGTCCGATGGACGGGTATGACTTATGATTGTCGTTTTACTTTTTCTTATTTGATAATATTTGTTTGTAATGTGCGATTGATAGATATGAATTTTGATTATTTTTTATTTTTTCTCTTTGATGAATATTTGTTTTTAATTTATTTTTTTAGTATTGTCGTCGTTTAACACATTAAAAGAGATATTTGAATCTATTCTTCAACAACGTGGTGAACGTCGTTATGCATCCGCTATGAAATGATATTTATGTATTTATAATATTAGTTAAGGCTGGAGGGAATGGGAGTAAAATCTCACATGTGAATCCTATGTGACAAAAGCTACTCCATAAACCTCACCATAACCCACACGTGAGTTTTACTTTTAAATCCCACCAGGGGTCGCTTCCTCACCACTCGGCTTGTGTGCCAACTTTTTTTTTTATTTTTTGATAAAATGTGAGTGTATTAGGGTATTTAGTGGGGTATATTTTATATAAAGTTGGGTGAGGTGGAAGTGAGTTTTTTGTTCCTTATTCCCATGGTGAGGTGAGTTTTTGTGAGTAGTAAAAAAAACTGAGGTGACGATGAGGTGGTGGTGAGATTTTGACGTGCCACTCCCTCCAACCTAAGGAACATGAATAAATAACACATCCATGTGATTAATTCATAAATTATCTAAATAATGAAGAGACTTGTTACACAGCTAACATCTGGTCTGAAGTTACAATTGTGCTTTTTAGTATACTAACTATTGAGCAGTGCCAAGATCATGTGTCCTTGCCCACACAAAAAATACCCGTTCCAAAGCAACATATATTTATGAAGGCAATCCAAAATTCCGTTAAGTTGCTACAGGCTCGACTCCCTTCCATTTGCTGCAGGATAGCCTGTGGAACATATGAAGGCACACGTTACATGTGTAAGTAAACTAAGAACTCGTAAGAAAATGAATGAACAACGCTAAAATATAAACAAAATATTTAAAAGGGACCGTGTTCGGTTCTAGAAAAGAAACAAAAAGAAATAAAGTAAGCATTACATTTATTCAACAAAAAAGTATAAAATCAAAAAATATTAAAAAGTGAAAATGTTCGGTTCCAAAGAAAAAAGAATGACCTGATTGCACACATTAAGAGTTTGGTTCAAGGCTTAACGTTCATAAATAATATTTTACAATGATAACACCTATGGGGGTTTTATTGTTCTAACGTGTTATAAAAAAGTCCAGGGTATGAATTCCCAAGAAAAATAAGTAAAAGATTTTGAATAACCACCGGTCCATTAGCACCAAAAGGAATAAAAGGTAAGCTTTTTGAAACAATGAATAATTTATTTTTTGCCGTTAAAAAAATGGCTTGCACTCTCCCCACTTTTAGCTTGTTTTTCTACAAACTGATAAATGTAAATTACTGTAATTCAAGAAGTATAAACCGAGTTATGGGTTTACGCTAAAAGAATTAAAAAAGAAATGTCAAACGGATTAACCACCACTAAAAGTATATTCAATTACATATACAGTATAACATTTTAATAGATACCTTGCGAATGTATATATCTTATAAAAATATCATTGTTATGTATTATTGGCGTTGAATTTTAGTTAATTTTTAATTGTTGAAAACTTATAATACTTTTAATAGATTATAATAATGGCTGGAACGGTATTGTATCCTAAGCTTATAGCCTCTATGGTAACTGGTCATGGGCCGCAATATAAGATCTAACATTGACCAGGCCGAAAAGAAGTAGGACAGCCGCTAACAACCTAAACAAAATATACATTTTTATCCTAATACAAAATAAAAAAGACAACCATTTTTTTTCTTTTTGAATATATGATACATTAGATGTATCTATGTCGTATCACCATTTGATCATGTGTCAAGTTCAGATATAAAACAAAAATACTACTTATCAAATAGATATCACAAGCTGCAGTTTAGACTACTTTCCATCCTTCCAAAATATGCATGTACACATCAATAGGTTAGCATTTAGTTAGACATTCAGTTAGATATGACAAGAAAATACTTTGAACACAGCAAAAAAACTGAAGCGCCAATAGTTGTACCTGCTTTATACATGTCTTCTGTGCCGAATTTAACCAAACAAATACTCATGTTTTTCCTTGGTCACATCCTAAAATCGTATCATGTTAAAGTTTATTATTAGCATCGTGACCTTTCAAAATCAAACCTAGAATCTTAAAACATAAGCCAACCAAAAATTGATTTTCTTATCTAGTATTCTAATCTGACGAGCACAAAGAAACTAATTGAGTGGATATGTTTGCAAAAATGGCAGAGGGTGCTACCGTTCTTCGCATAAAACGGCGACTAAGAACGTAATCTAAAAACATACATGTACTAAGAACAAAAAAAGCACAAAAATGAATCCATGGGCAACGGCATCTGCTCCAACTTCTCTTGAATGGAAATTTGATCCACTTTTGAACCAGCTCTTCCTTTTTTACGTTTCAATTGTAGAGGTGGAAGATTGAGAGCAAAGCACGTGATCATGATTGAGAGCAAAGAACGTGAGCTAAAAATGTACATGTACTAAATACAGAAAAAAGCACAAAAAATGAATCCATGGGCAACGGCATCTGCTCCAACTTCTCTTGAACGGATATTTGATCCACTGTTTTTGAACCAGCTCTTCCTTGAAATATGGAGTTTTGTGTTTCAATTGTACTGGTGGAAGATGGGTAGGTCGGGCTCTGTGATGGATCATATTTGTCTGGTTGAAATAGGTTATTTTTAGTTTTGCTTGGCCTGGGTTGAAATGCAGGCATTTTTTAGCAGTACTATCTACTATGCATCTAAGGCTCTCAGCATTAAAATACAGTCTGGGCAAAAACAACGCAAGGCTGTCCAGATTACCATGCATGATCTTCCTCATAAGAAAACTCTTTAAAAGTTGCTCTAATATAGTTCCCAACACTTTCAGAGTTGCAAAAACCCTTTTTATCTTAATAGTTTTACTTTTCTAACCTGGTTTTTTAAATATAGAAATGTATAAAACTAAATACTACGTAATAATTAAATTGAATACATTACCACAGAAACAGATCTGGATGTATCACAAACAAATACCTTATTTTTTATGAGCGACACCCGTTTTCGCTTTCTAACTACTCGAGTGCTTGTTGGCGCTCCTTGACAACTCATGCCCACTCGTCTACTGCCCTTCACTTCTTTTCAGCTTATTGTCGCTTTTGGCAGTTTGTTTACTTCAGACGTTAACAGAAGATCCTTTTCAGCCTATGAAAAGCGAATAAGATAGATTTAAGAAAGCGTGAAATAGAAAACGTTAATGGATGGTGCATGCAATAAGTCTTTTATTGCGACAGAATTAGCGGTGGTACGACGGGCGGGTAAGAAAGATTGGCTAACGGTTCAGGCCGGTTGACCTGAAAGTTCTTTTTTGTACATATTTTAGTTAGAATAATCAATAACGTACCTGCTTCATTAGCTATGAAAAAAAACATTTATATTGCACCATAAATTTAACTATTGATCAAAAAACATTTATGAGGTTGTATGCGTTAAAATATCGACTTTTGGTGAATTTTAACCCCTTTGACCCATTTACTTATACAACCCATATTTGCCCATACAAAAGAAATAAGTTAAAGTTTTGCAACCCTTTTAAAAGTTAGGACATTTAATAAGTCTACAAAAAAAATGTTACCAAGATCTTTCATCAGTGCAACAATTTGCTTAGGTAACTCTACTTCTCTTTTATTTAACTCATCCTCTTTGGCTTTACGTAACTCCTCTTCAGTGTTGGTTTTCATAACTTCTAATTCCTTCTTTTCTTTAGTTTATTGGGTGACACTTTGTTCTGAAACAGACAATGCATCTTATGGTTTAGATGGATGTTCGAACATCACTCATTGTCTGATCTAAATACATTGTGCGTCCATCAGGTTGACGAAACTTGGTTCCAGTGGGTATATCTCCTCCCTTAGGACCCACATCCACATCTAATTATCAAACTCCTTGAAACTGGTTGATACCTTTCAAAATTTCTTATTTCAGTTTCAAATTACTTGATGCTTTTCCCACATTCAAAATATTTTGATGCTAAAGGTATGGAGTTCAGGTGTTAAGTTTTTTGAAGAAGCAACTTGATTATCATTGGTAAATGTAGGTGTATAAAATATGGAGTTGATACCTTTGCACAACACCTTTTAGACCAGCATGACTGCCTCTGATTGAACACACATGCGGAACACATGGCACTTTATCTAACTCATTTACATTTGCATCTGCAGCAAAACAAAATATGAGAACAAAGACTTGTGTATGATATATCCAGAATATATAGAAGACCAACCTTCATATGTGGCCACTTCCCAGAGATGACAAATCACAATGAGGCTCCAGTGATAACTGTCAAAGAAAAAGATCAAATGCTAAAAATTCAGATCAATGCATCATATGATCAGAACCTGAGAACCTAAATTAAATTATGCATAAAAGACTATTACATATGTGTTGAATTCTTAATGTGGAAAAATGTTCTTGCTAACGTTAAACTATCAGAATACATAGAATTTAGGATAGTGAATACTTAAATATGAATCACTTCAGCAATATTGTTGGATGCCACAAAGGAACCTTCAATAACTGAAGAGATCGCAAATTATTGGCAACCCATCCAAAAGCTTGCGTACCCAGTTTTGACCCGTAACGTGAAAACAACATCACCATGACCTGAAAACAGAACCAAACGACCTCAGAAACAGCAATCATAATGACTGAACCAAACGACCACCATGACCTAACAACTATCTTATACAATCGTTATAAAATGATACACAAAGGTATCGCTAGAAACTTAATATCCCATCTTGTGTCAATTCTCAGAGATAAAAAAAGAGAGTTGGTTTGTAAAATCCTTTATAGTTGTAGTGATACAAATTTAAAGCCTACTCCAAAATGTCCCCCTAAATTTTTTCCTAATTATCCTCCATATTGACAGTTTGGTACTTGTCCAGATCCGTTTACATATAAAATCAACATCATGAAATCTTAATCTATCAGAAAGATTTTACAAATCTGGTTTAATAATGGATAACACAGTGGATAGGTTATGCTTATTTCAAACGGGTCAAATTGGATTGAATTTTTCTTAATACCTCAATTTTCTCAATAGACCCCTGTTCCTCAAAAACTTGTTGCAGCTCTTTGGGTCGATTGGGATAAAATCATACCCTTTTCGCACACTAATCCATATTTTCAGTAATCTAACTAAAGTTTATTCTCATTCCAGCTGCATATAACTAAATTTATTTAAGAGGCTCGATAAGCTGCATTAGTGTGCATAAGAGACGGTAGCCTGTGATAAACTCATTGTTATCCTCTGACAAACACATTTTTGAAGAAAAAGAAGATCAAGAAGGTGTATTGGTGGCCATTGAGTTGTGGTAGCACATAGCAGCGTCCAAGTGATGCAAAAAACAAAAGTATATCAATGGTAAAATCTATTACTCAACAAAAAATCAGAGCTTTGGTTTTGGCACATCGAGATAGGGATAAGCAAAAAATAAATTTTCGTCGTTTGTGGATCACTCGAATAAATGCACCAATTCGTGAAAGGGGGAAGGGGGGGGGGGGGTGTTTATGATCCGATCAAGAATCAAACTTATTTAAACGTTCCCGCTATTCTCTATTTCCTTGAAAAAGGTGCTCAGCCTACATGAACTGTTCTGTAAATTCGTTGGCAATATGTCTACACTGGTTCAAATCCAGTTCGGCCCAACAATTCGCTAATCAACTCCAATTCTTTTACCTATTAACATCTTATAAGATTTCACAAAGCCCATATCACTTAGTTTTCGACTTTTCAGAAGAATTTCCTAGTTAAAATATATAAACACAGTGTATATAAGTTTTCATACATGGCTTAGTTCCGACTTGCTGTTTTTTTGTTTTGTATATTAAGATATTATTTATTTAGTGTTACTAAGCAATTGTTAACGTCAGCTTTATATCAGCATGGCATAGTTTCGACTTGCTATTTTCAAGGTTGAATTGGATGTAATATTATCTCCAAAGTTGAGAAAAAACTTGATGTTTTCAACTATAGAAATACATAAGGTCCTTTCTCAACTTTGGAGATAATATTACATCCAATTCATTCATTACGGTGTTTGTAAACAATACAAAAGAGAAGCAGCAAGAATGGCTCAAATGTATATAATGAAATGGAACTTTATCATCATGCATACTATAAAAACTCAGCAGGTTCTAATTTATATATGTACCCTTTCGGCATTCAAAACCATGCAGTTAAGTTTACTAATTATACATTATATTTCTTACACACATTAAATTTTATTTTACTTAAAAACAGTATTCAGAATATATAAAACCCAAAATTGATATTTAAACTTTTGTTGCAAAATATTTAGCTTCCTGGTTGACAGATCAAGCATTACAAAAGTAGATTTTCTTACCGTTCTTTGACCTTTTCTGAAAAGGAATCAGTCGGTCCAACATCGTCACTATGAAATCCTGCATTCCAACATGAATCGTGTCAGAATTAGGTTGCATTTAAAAATGAGATAACAAAGATAGGGAAAGGTGAATGTGAATTACCTCCAATCCTAAGTGAGTTGTGCCTGCCAAGAGATTTACAGGCAGTCTGCTGCGATCTAAAGTTGTAATACCACTCTGCTGAGCCATATTTTCTTGCGTTCTGCAGACCGGCCTTTTATTATATTATATTCATCTTTAATTAACCTCCTTTTCTCCTTCGTTGCCAAAATCTCCTGTTCCATGAGGTTCCTGAGACAATCAGTTTACACCAAACAATGGGCTATCTTCATGCAACGATCCAAAACCTTTCTCTTTCTTTTTAGTTAATAAAAAACGCTCGTTAATATAAAATACTGACGCTGCGAACGATCATTTGCTAAATGGACTAAAAATGCCAAAGTATATAAATGTTTGGTTGAAGTTGAAAACAAATTTGAAAGTACATTTGTGATGTCGGTAACTAAAAAGGTTAATTGGCTCATTGTGGTAAATTGTGCGTTGCTAATTTATGTCTTTTACCCAAAATGTTAATAAGTTAAAAAGGTACGGGACGTCTAGACCTAAGTATCTGTATTACAAATCATTTGGACAACTGGATAAAGCATCCTGTTTCCTAACTTTATGATTCTGTAAATTCAGTAACTAAATATACTGGAGAGACATTCTTAGGTTTAAATGGCACAATATCTGTAGTTCTGCAGCTACTCAGTTCCAAACAACTACATGCAGCAGATTCATGTTGTATCTAATGTGCTTTCCTTCTCATTAGTCTATTCGATTTATAATCACTGTTTGGATTTTGTAATATAATTGAACTATAATGAGCGCTGATCTACTCGCATGCTTTGAAGTTCAATAGTTTGGATGTGATCTAAATGATCAGTTATGAAAGTTACATACATCATCGATAAATAATCTAAATCATGATTTTTGGAATTTACTGGCTTTGCTTTCATCTTGAAATACAATCAGATTTCATCTGTGATGATCAATATAGAAAGAAAAAGGTTCAAACTGAGTACTGACGAAGAGAGTAACCTTTTTAAGGACGACAAGGGTTTTGAGTTACTTTCAGAAACAGCAGAAGCAACAGTAGGTTGGGCAGAAACAGTATCCAATACTGTAATCATCTATTCTGCACATCAGCAGAAACAGTATCTTAGGGTTTTGAATTTTTTACAGTATGCTGGGCAACAACAGTAGGTTGGGCAGAAACAGTAGGTAGCGCGGGTAGTGTCCCAACAAATATCAAAATTGTAGTATCCAATACTGTAATCATCTATTCTGCACATCACATTATACATGATTTAATTGCCATATGAGTTTATTCATTTGGGGTGATATTGAATAGGTTAATGCATAGCTAGTTAATAATAACAATTCCATACAACAGGATACTAAAACTATGTTAAAACGCCACCGGCCGGGTAAAATAAATTGAATAGTATGCATACCTCTAAGTACACGTTTGAGGTGATACGGCTTCTCCTGCCATCCATATGAATTGACAACAATATTATCTTTTTACCTGAATTGCTGCTAGACTTGCAGGAAAGCTTCTTAACTAACTGTCCCACCGGGTCCTCTTGCCCCACCAATATATGCCTTCGTATCGAGCAGCTAATCAAGTCCCCGGGTCGTATCCATCTCAGCAGCCAGCTGCGGGTTCTGCTCCATGGTATTCACCACCACCAACTCAAAGCTATGCGTCTTACTGACCTCCACCTACAGGTTCCAACATGTACCCCCAGCTCATGAACCGAACAGCACACCTTATAACAAAAACAAAATCAAATCATTGTTATACCAAGTGAAAGGGTCTCATTCAAATACGATTAAACCAGACAAGAGGACTTTTACAAATCCAATGCACAAGATCAAGCAATGTTAAGATTTTACAAATATTAGAGCCATAAATAAAACTACCCGCGTCACTTTTTATATAGCAGAGGCACAATATTTAACACATATGTTCTAGCATAAACAATCCTTATTATATGAAAAAGAAAATTTACCTTTAGTGCTAATAAAGGTAGGCTTCCCACTTTCAGTAGCCAAAATTCAGTAAGGTCGACTGATCGAACTCTGGTTGAACGTGAGCAACACATGGCTGAGATTGTTGTTGATGCTACTGGTCTCCAAAAAAAATTACAAAGATACGAATCAGTAACTTCTATTGCGCAAACAATAATACACACAAAGGATACAAAATATGTTCATGTACGTTAACTTACAGTCCTTATCCTAAGTTTTATCATAAATTACTTTCTTAGGAAAACAACCATCAATTATGGGGTGTTTGTTAAAGATTATTTGCGCAACTATGAGCTTATTGATTATTTGCGCAACTATGAGCTTATTGAACTTCAATATTTTGGTCTACTGAGCTTATGGGTTGCTTTAGTTAATAAGCCCTGATATTGATATTTGAGCTATGCAAAAGACCATAACTGGACAAATAAGCATAAACAAACATGTAATCTATTGTGGTTTTCTTTAAAGAAGATGAGATCATCAGCTCCCGAATAACAGAAAAAGGTTTTCTTTAACAAATTATATAAACTGTATGTTCCATAAAGTATAGGCATAATAGTGACCGGACAGATCTGCCTCCTGATCTAACCACACAACGCTCTCCACAATGAAGGTGGTTTAGTGTTTTAAACATGAACTTCACTTTCTATTATTCTGGTCAAGATGCGTTATATTTTGTGATCGTATGGCATAAATTGAGCCTACAAAAAAATGAATAAAACTAATGATGCAAAAGACCTATCGTTACATATAGATAAAAATATACGATGGATTTGATTTAGCGTATTTAGATGACTATAAACCGAATCCGGATGATACCACTTCTAATGGGTTTGATCTCTAATAATTAACCTTCTTTTCTTTCCCCCAATCTACACTCTAATTACAATTGATATCAACTCCTCTGCGTGCAAATAATAGACAGAAAGAGAGTCACGAAACTGAAAAATATCATCTCTGCAAGTAGATAAATCGATTGTATTTTTTAAAATTCTAAGATGAATTTATCATATGATTGCTAAGTATACCTGAGTCTTAAACACCTTCCTGCATTTTAACTTCAAACTAAGGATTGTCATTGATGGATTGCTGAAATTGTTCAAGCTGCTAAGACTATCTTACCCTGAAAACAAAGTTATTAGAGATCAAACCCATTAGAATAAAGATGTGAATAACCCTCTCATCCTTAGATCCACTACCATAGAACGCAGGAACAGTAGCATCCAGTACACCAACCATTAGGGTTTTGAGAAGATGCATTGCCTTTTTTTTGTGTGATCTTATTCTTGTGAGAAGATGCATACAGGGTTTTGATTAAAAAACAGGCGTGTGTATTTGGGGGGTTTAATACATCTATACGTGATTAATAAAAGAGTTTTCATTAAGCAGTCTTGAAGATATATATATTGATTCCAATCTTCAATCACAAAGTTCAGTTTGCTCCATTGGTCTCGACTGGTTAAGGTGGTATGTGTGTTTATCTTAGACCCGAGTTCAAATCTTGTAATGGTCAAATTTTTTGAAAAAAAATCGTTGTTACAAAAAATGCTGAGGTGGATTAAAAGCATGCTTATGTGGCATTTCCCTCCTGTTATATATAATGTAGAGGTATATATATATATATATATATATATATATATATATATATATATACATATATATATATATATATATATATATATATATATATATATATATATATATATATATATATATATATATATATATATATATATATATATATATATATATGATGTAATTTTATTACATGATTGCTTGATGATTATTTTTATATTTATACGAGGTATTTATACGACGTAGATTGTCACAATGTACCCTAACTCCCCTAGCAAATCAATCAAAGCTATTCTCGTAGGAATTCTAGCTATCCTAGATCTAAACCAAGTTGTGGATTATTATGATCCCAACAAAATGGTTGATATTAGTAGAAATGTTGATATTAGTTGATTGTGATATTAAAGAAGAATTGGCGAGATTAAATCTGATATCGATGTCATGACGATCTTTCCTTATAGAGTGGAGTTTTACAAAATGTTACCACCTAGAAAGATGTCATCTGGTTCGTTGTCATCCAATTCTTAAATTGAAATCGAAAGGGTGAATGTTGCACTTGAGGCTGTCACTGGAACCATTACCCAAAAGCCTCATGCCACTAATACCTTTCCGAGAAGTCTAACATCTCATACTAGTGACTCATTTGATAACTATTGATGAAAGAGCTATAGGATTGGAAATTAAGTGTTGATTATATCGAGCTTTTATTGCCCTTTTAAGGTTTATAAATAAGGTTGAAAATATTGGAGAATGGGGTAGGATATTGCCTTGAATATAAGTTGATTGAAACTTGAATTAAGTAAGATTTAACTCGTATGGAATATGAGATTGTTAATAGAAGTCGTTAAGTCCTGTAATTGAATTATAAGGTTTTAAATGATTGTTAGTTGTGTTAAGGGTTGTTCCTAGGCCATTGTCCAATAATGAGGATGCCTAGTGTCCAACAAATAAATTGAAGAAATCTTCTTCTAAATTGGGACCGATGGATCTTCCGGGACTGGTGGGACACCTAATGACTCTTGTAGGTTAGTATTCATTGTGGTATCTTTTAAAAATCCCTAACTTAACTGAGATATCAGTTGGTAGGATGAGTTCTAAGAATTGTATGACATAGTGACACGTAATGTGTTACGGTACAATTTTGACTTGTTTGTGATTAATGAAAAAGACTACCTTTGATTGCTAAATCCTACATGTATCGATGTTATCTATCTTTTATTGCTTCATCCTAATGTTCGCATTAGTGATGCAACCATTGAACAAGTACTCATCTTGAATTGAGTTACGTTGTGGATTATTCTTTTGAGTGTCATCGAGATCATGAACCTCATGATTATTTGGCTAAAGCTCATTTCCTATCATATTGTAGTTAGTTCTTGGTGAACAAGCTTTCATCACTCTTTTGCAGATCACTCATTGTTTTTATAAAGATAAAACAGTATTCCTTGAGAAAAATTAAATTTTCATCACTATAAGGATTATTCAAAAAAAGATTTATAAGTGATTGTTATCGAAATTAAGTTGTTTATAAAACACCTTGGAAAACTTAATTGTTTTCATAACAAAGAAAATCTTTGTAAATTTATTTTTGATTCTTATTTAAGAATTAAGCATGAAAGTGTTTATATTATAAACATGATGATAAAATTTTGACGAACTGAGTATTGCATCGTTAATCTTGAAATTGTATATAGTTGCGCGCCTACATACAATTTGGAATGGACCATGCAAGGCTGATTAGTAGTCACCATAAAACTAATGAATAAACACTAAATTTTCTTTGAAGATTGTGAAAGATTAAATTTTATGAGATCTTCAAGAAGTGAAAAATAGGGACATATTGATAGGGACACCTACATATGTGTCCGTACTATTTATTCTTCTGAGTCGAATTTACTCATCTTTGGAATTTGTCTTATTTGTCTTATTTGACAATTGACAATTCTTTCTTGTCCAATTCTCCTGTAGTGAGATTCTTAGGAAAAGTATATGATTACCGAGTGTTGATACCCGACTGGATGTATCGACGTTCCTATCATTTCTTTTGATTTGATTTCATTTGAATGACCTGGGTAACGATCCGAGGAGCTTTCGAATGCGTACTCAAATTATGAAAACATGGGATATGTTCATATTCATTAAATGTTTTCGTCTATATCTGATTTGAAATTCTCTCGCGTAAATTATGCGTTGACATAGTCTTAATTGATAGGAACTCGAATAGAATTCCCCTAAATGATAAGATGTTGATTATCAAAAGTGATCCAAATAATTCTTGATGGATGACCATATCCTACATTTAGACTTAAAATTATACTGTGAATGGTTGTGAATTAGTCATAGATATTATAATCTAGAAAGAACCTAATATGAATTTATTAAAAGATATTTCTGTTATCTGAAATTTTAGAAGGTATTTGTTGATAAATTACCTAGACTTTTCCATTAAGGCAAGTTAAAATTGGTATTTATTATATTTCCGGTGCTGCACCTGTGGCTTGTGCACTGTACGTCAGCACCATCTGAATTAAAGGAATTACCGTACAACTGGGAGAGTTGTCGGAGAAAGATTTTATTCTACCGAGCTCGTCATCATGAAGAGCTATGGTGTTATCATTCCTTATATTTATAGATTACTATGAACTGAGTAAATTGACAATCGAAAACGATATCCATGACTCGAAATGGAAGATTTGTTCGATCATTTACAAGGTTCTAGCGTATGTTTTAAAGATTTGATCCATGGCATGGTTATCATCAACTTCGAATCTGCGAAGAAGATTATCTATTCCAAGTACTACATCCAGAACTTGTATTGAACATTATAAGTTTCACGTGATGACGTTTGGATTGACTAATACACATGTAGCATTCATAAATTGGTGAATCACGTGTGTAGGCTGTAATTTGATAAATTCATGCTTGTGATCATTAAGGACTATTTGTTTGTTTATAAGAATAAGAATGAGTTAATAATTATTTATAGATTGCCTTGAAATGGCTGAACAATAAAAACCTGTACCTTGAATAATTAATATGTGATTTAAGGCTTAATCCTTTACATTATTTGACCGTATGATTACAAGATAATGGAATCTATATTGACTCTTCAGAAATTAAGAGCCCTTTTAAAACTTTGGGGTTTACCAAAAAGAAAGTGCAAATGTGTTTTGACAAATGTTTTAACAAAGAACTTTTGAGGGATTATTCCCTTATACACAAATCATTTAACTAAACTCATGTTTAGGGGTAAATGTTTATGTATACTTCTAGACATCTTAAGAAGAATTGAGGAAACTATATAATTTATGACTTGAAATTGAAACGACAATTTTTGCTTTTCAACTAAGAAATTTTGACCAAAATATAAACAAAGATTTTTCAAACATTTACGAATCCTATTAATTATTTTCGATAAATCAACAAAAATCGTATTAATTAAATTTAAAATTATTTTGAACATTTTCATATAATTGGACGGACTAAGAAATTTAAAATCTTTACGTTTACGTTTCATAAAAATTGAACATTTAATATTTAATTCGTTGTAATAATTATCGACGCTTTAGACGTCGGATTGAGTAAAACAGATAAAAATAATAGTTGAGACGAAACTAAAATTTTGAAAATGTGAAGAAAGAATTTCTGAGTGAATTGTGGTCATGATAATTATTTCATCAGGAAAGGTGAATGTAAATACTGACACATTATGTAGAAAAGATAAAGAACCAATTCGGACATGTTCCTTAATAATGAAGGTGAAAAATAAATTGCCGAACAATATAAAAATAAACAATGCTTGTAAGAAGGATAATATAAATAATAAAAAGGGGTTCACGACTAATATGAACCATTAGAATTGAGAAGCCGATGGCGTTAAATGTTTTAAAGGCCACTTGTGGTTGCCTAAATATGGAGATTTTAAGATATAGTTATGTTGGAATCTTGTAAGTATAAGTATTCTATTCCTGTCATTCCTGATTTAAAGTATCTTTATCTAAAGAAGATGTACTAATGACAAATTATGAAGGCAGACATTGCCTCATACATTAGTAAATGTCTAGCTATTGCAAAGGTCATCATCTGAATTTGATTCGATTTGGGTCATCGTCGACAGACTGGCCAAATCTGCTAATATCATTCTTGTTAATGATAGATTCTTGATGAAGAAATTGACTCTTTATATTTAAAGGAGTTGTGTAAACATAGTGTGCTTGTATCGATCATCTCTAACAAGATCCTCGCTTCGCATCGAATTTCTAGAGAATTGCTCAGAAGTCATTGAGAACGAATCTTGATGAGAGTACTGTGTACCACCCCAATCGAAGGGACGAGGTAAAGTAACGATACAAAATACTTTTAAATGTTGTTTTATGTTTGAATGATTGACGTTTGGTAATAAACTGTAAAATCGTTTTCCTTTGGAGAGATTATCATTGATAATTATCGTATTAGGATCGAGATCGAACCTTGTTAAGATTTATATATTAGAGCATCTGTAAGCAGGAGTTGGGATGAAGACACCCGACATACACCCATTGTGAGTTGGACATGTCTTTTAATTTTAAGGTTTCCTATGATGGCGAACATATCCTTGCAAAATACCCAACCCGCGAGACCTGAAATGATTGTTGAAATTAGGATCTGATTATTGACTGCCGGTAGTGGGCAGAAGAATATGAAATGTAGATCTTGAAGTGCTAGATGGGTAGCGAAGTTATGCAAAAAAATTTAACCATGGAAAAATGAATTGATGATCTGGAAGATCATGGGATATACGTCCCCGTTGTATGGGACCATTGAGATGATGTAAAAGTTGGTTTGAGAGGCATATAAGCTGGATCTACCCTAGGACTTCAAGAGCTTCGTGAATTATGTTTCGTATATCGAACTTGATGAAATGTCTATAAAGTGAGAATCTGATTGTTTCTTAGTAATATTTAGATCGGCGAAAAGTTGCATTCATCAAAAACCCGTGAACATCATGGATAGAGAAAGTAAGTCAACATTAAGCCTGATCTTATTCCTGTAGTTATGTTTGATGAAACTCGCGTATTGTAATGAATTGCACTTGTAAGAAAAGACCGAATGTGGAGGAAATACCCACATGGCTTTAACTCTATAAGAAGCGAGTAGTAAGATGATCTTTGAGGACAAAGATCCTGTTTAGGGGTAAATGCTGTGACAATCCGTCAATTTATGGTTGATATTTTATTCTCAAGTGTTATTTAAAAACACTATTTTAATGTTATATTGTGAACATTTACCGGAGGATTTGGCTCATTCTTGAGTTTGATTTTAGTGACTTCATAAGGTGTTGCTGCTGGTCTAAGAGGTTCCACATCAAACTTCTGAATGATCTCATGAACATACTTGTCTTGACTAATGAAGACACCATCCGACTGCTGCTTGACTTGAAGACCAAGGAAAAATGTGAGTTCTTCCATGGCACTCATTTGAAATTCGCCTTTCATTAGTTGTTCAAATTCATTACACCATTCCTTCCTAGTAGAACCGAAGATAATATCATCTACATACACTTGAACCAGGATGACGACTTTGGCATTCCTTTTAAGAAACAGTGTTTTGCCAATAATGCCTCTTCTGTAGCCGAGTTTCAACAAGAAAGTGGACAGACGCTCATACCAAGCTCTAGGAGCCTGATGAAGTCCATAAAGAGCTTTGCCCACCTTGTAGACTTTCTTGGGATGAAGTGGATCCACAAAGCCCTTAGGTTGAGTGACATAAACTTCCTCGTCAACGCATTCTTGACATCCATCTGGAAAACCGTAAAGCCAACATAAGAAGCAAAAGCCAAAAATAGACGAATGGCCTCAATCCTAGCAACAGGAGCAAAGACTTCAATATTGTCACAATCCGTCAATTTATGGTTGATATTTTATTCTCAAGTGTTATTTAAAAACACTATTTTAATGTTATATTATGAACTCACTTATTTTTGGGAAGAAATTTGGATTTACGTCTTGAAGTAGCATCGACTACGTCTAAACCGGAGGATTCTACGTTACGTGTTTACGTTTACATACACCATCTTTGGTGACAGCCCGACATTTCAGAAAATAAATTTATCCGTAAATATTATTTTGGGATTTTAATTTTGAGTTGGTTCATAAACTCACAAATTTACGAGAAGAGATTAGGACTTACGATTTTAAATTAACGTCCTTTACGACTAAACCGGAAACCTTAGGATTACGTATTTACGTTTTCGAACTCCGTTTTTGATGAGACAATTTTTATTAGATTCGTTTTGTGCCGTTGATTCATAATTTATAAAAACGTTTTTCGTAAAACGACCCGCGGGCACGCAAATCGAGGAAACTAGAATCGAGGAATACCCGTAAATTAGTGGGACGAGACAAGATAAATCTTGCCCCACCCCACTAGCATGGGACGGCCAACTTGGACACCACATCAAAGATGTGGCACCCTTGTAACAACAATGCTTACAATTGTAAGCTAAGCTTACAAGTTAAGCCAACTTTCCCACTAAACAAACAAAACCATCTATCCTAAACCACTTCCCATTTTCATACATGCAAATCAACTCAAAATCTCTCTCACTCTCTCTATGTGTGCCGACCACTCTCACACATAAACACCCTATTTGATCAATTTTTAACCATGAAATCTCATGTTATTCATACATAAGTTGAAGCCTTTTTGAAGCTCTATGGATTGGTGGTGATTATAACATCCAAGGAGGAGTTTCTATGGAGTCTTGGGCTGATTTTCCCTAAGGAGTTCTTGAAGAATGGTGGTCTTGAAGATGGTCTTGGTTTATCACAAGTTTCTCCATCAAAATCCATGTCTTGATCATAACCTATATCATCATGGTGGTATAGAGATTGTTCTCCCCATTCTTTTGTTAAATTTGATTATGTAATCATGTATTTTCTTCTTAAATGTATATATGTATTATGATATATGATGATAAAAATATTATGTGGGATTTGGTGTTGATAGATTTGATAAACATGGGTAAAAAGATGGACAAACTACATGTAAAATGGTTAAATCTTGCTTAAATGGTAGGCTGTACAAAACCAGTAACTAACCACATGTTAGACTGATAAAATGGCAAAGTGGATTCAATATACAGTAAGTGTTAGGTCTTGTACACATGTGAGAGTTGGCCATGCAATGGAATCATTATAATGAGTGAGATATGATCAAAACAAGTTTAGAGTACCAATCTGAATAGTCAGTTTTGGACGGACTGTTAGGGATATTTAGAGTTGGATTGAGCAGTAGCTAAATCTAAGTTAATTGTAGCACATATCATGTAGTTTATGGTGTCCAAAAATGAGCTTCTATATCCTTATAGAACTCAAGATATGGTAAAAATGGTGAAAGTGAAAGTAAAAATCACATTTTGGGAAATTAAAGTATAATAGTATTATATAAGCACTCAAATAAAAATAGTATAAAATATGAATTAAAACCCACTTACTTATATAATACATTTATATAAATATGTATAAGGATAAATAAATGGATATTTTATAAAAATGGTAGTTTAATAAGTTTTATATGTTTTAAAACTATAAACATGATTCTTACGACTTTTTCGGCTATTACCGTAAAATTAACGTTTTTGTTAAATAAAACTTAGACGGTTGGACCCGTCTAATGTAAACTTTTATAAACTCATATACTGATATATAAACATATATAACAAGTAAAAACCAATAAAACCCGAACTATAGGACATACGGACATTAACGAGCTAAGTTAGCATATTGGACTAATAATTTAACTAAATAAGTTAAACACTTATAAAAAAGGTACTTATTGGGCTTAACCCATTTGGGCCCAACTTGTAAAATATAAATACTGATAATACAAGTATGAAATGGATTAATACAAGTTAATGAACTTATAATAAGCTTATTGGACCTAAAACACGTAAATAGGTAAAACTAGTAAACTAGTAAGAAGTTACCAAAACATAAACACTAAAATGAGTAAAAGAGAATATGTAAACCCACTTGATCATCATATATATATAATCATCATATGTATACATAATTGTTATTTTTATAAAGTCATTGGACAAGAGTCTAAGACGAGTATTATTTGTCTAGGTTTTCGTGATTGAAGCACGTACCGTACATCCAAATCGCCGATTATCGCCTTCCCACATCAACGTGAGTTCATAGCCTCACACTCTTTTAAATGTTTTTATGAAATGTTTTATAAACCCGCGAGGGAGATAACATGTTAGTTTTTATAAAATAGGACACATTTGTCCCGATTGTTTGTTTATTGATTTGGACCCGAATGATTGTATGACCCGATGAATGATTAAATGACCCGATAGATGAAATAAAATGGATTATTAAAGTTAGGTTATGTCACTAAAAGTCCCATTAACATGAATTGTGAACTACCGGTATTTGGTAGACGCTTATGCATATAATAGTACTATTTGGGGACGATCACCCCAGTTCGCGCCTTGACGGTCGATCCCCGTCGTGCCACATTGATTGGTAAGCGAATTTATGTATGAGAAGATTTACACAAGCTTGATTATTGTGACGACACGCTAATTTAGATGGGCAAATTGAGTTTCGGGCTAGCTACCCGTTTTTTTGGTTTAGTAAGGTAACAATGTCATGCTTATAATAATCCAATAACGAAACTACTGCTATATGCACTAAATTACGATATATTGCCTGACTAGCAATATGGGGTCTTATTACTGATTTTATGTTTGTGTTTTGGTTTTACATAACCATATTCATATACCGGTTTTTATTTAACTTTATACAATGTCATAAGACGTATTGTATGATGTTTTTTTTACGACATTGGCTCGTATAATGATTTTTAAGGCAAATGCCTATATTATGATTTTCGATAAGGATTTGTATAAAAATGACTTTGACTATTTTATGGCCTATTACAATGACTTGTACAAAATGATTTTTGGTGATAATTTTATACCAATGTTATAATGATGGATTTTATTAAACTCTATGAATTCACTCGGCGTTATCGCTGACCTTTTCTTTTAACATGTTTTATCTCAGGTACTTGAAGGTAATTCTCGGGAAGACAACAAGAATTCATGGCCCGCACCAAAACAATAATTTCCATTCAAATTCTTTGTAAAACTTGTATGAAATACAATGACTTGGGACCTATGTAAATTTGATATTTATGAATAGAATTGCTTTATTAATAAACGACGCGATTTTTATGCGTTGTCTATGATGTGAGTAATGTGCTATCCCGTAACACCAACGAGTCTTCCGCTGTATTGAGTTGTATAAATTTGGAGGTGTTACAAGTATAGTCAATTCCTTTGAGTTGTGTGTGACCTTGTGCGAACAACCTAGCCTTATTTCTCACCACAATACCACTTGCATCTTTTTTGTTTTTGAGAATCTATTTGGTACCAATTGCTGTCTTTCCATCTGGTAAGTAAACTAGAATCCAAACATTCTGAAACAAGAACTGATGCATCTCCTCCTGCATAGCCTCAACCCAACTTTGATCCTCAAGAGTATGTGAGACTAACCTAGGTTCCACCTGTGAAGGAAAACAAGCAAAAAAATAGTAAAGAAATTATGTGTGATTATTACGCTTTTGGTCTTCAATGTAGCTCACAAGAGCATGATGACCAGACATTGCTTTCTTATGCATGCGACAAGTCTTGACAGTAGAACCAGGATCCCCTATGATTTGAGTAGTAGGATGGTCTTTGTTGAACTACTGAACAGGAGTAGGAGCTACATCTAATTCTGATGCCAAGTTATTAAGATCCCCAACAATGTCATCATCATATGAAGCAGAGTCAAAAATGCCATCTATTGGTTGCTTATGAATATCATCCAGCTTAGTAGAAGTCTTCTTTTGATAGTTTCCCAAGTCAGAAGGACCAGAGAACCTAATTGTGGAAGTAGGATCACTAACCGAACTACCAATAGGTGTTAAACATGCACTAGGAGTAACACTAGGATCACTAGCAGTAATTGGTACAACAAGAGTACTCATAGGAAACTCAAAGCCTCCTTGAGTAGCTGCTGTATTAGAATCTTGTTGTTGCTTGAGTAGTGTATCAAGAGCTCCTTGTGAATCCATAATGTCTGATGAAGAAGCATCAATAGGAGTAGCATTGGTGTTGGGAGCGACTGTGGTGGAATAGGATGGTACAACAAAAATGTCATCATCCTCATCGGAGTCCGAAAAGCTAGAAGCAGCACCGACACTAGAAGTTGCAAACACTTGTGGAAGTGCATCTTGGTTAGTTTTGAAACGAAAATATCCTAATGAGTCACTAAGATAATCAAGATCAAAATACCATTCAGAACCTTTGCCTTGGATGTTTGTCTTCTACTCAAAGTACATAAGATTTATAGTTTCAATGACACGCTTGGAATGGAGATTATAAACACGATAAGCTCTTGAGTGAGCTGAATATCCCACAATGTAGCCTTCATCTGCCTTGCCATCAAATTTCCCCAAATAGTCACTAGTATTCAGAATGGTGACAAGACAACCAAATGGCTTCAAATGAGCAATGCTTGGGACTTTGGCTGTGAGTAGCTCATAGGGAGTCTTCTTATGAGGATTGGTAATTGAAACCCTATTCAACACATAACTTGCAGTGTTGACAACTTCTGTCCAAAACATAGTTGGAAGCTTGGAGTCTACAAGCATTGTCACATCAGATACCTTTCACCTTCTTGGACAGCTGATTCTCAATGAGTGTAATGAAGTCTTTGAGAATGCAGTAGGTCTCACTTTTAGCAGCCAGAAAGAAAACCCACGTAAACCTGCTATACCCATCAGTTATCACAAGACAATATTGTTTATGGTCAATGCTCCTAATGGAGGCAAGACCAAACAAATCCATGTGTAGTAGCTGCAATGGTTCAGTTATGAGGCTGAGAGCAGTAATGGCCTTGAAGGATGCTATTGTTGTTTGCCTTTGCTACACACAAGGCAATTGATGTCATTTCTAAAAGTTTTGGGAGGTAAACAAGAGACCAATTTCATATTTGCCAGTTTGTGAATGGTCTTGAAGTTTACATGTCCCATCCTTCTACGCCATTTGGTGGCTTCATTTTCTGATGCTTTAAAAACCAAACAAGCTAGTTGACCAGTAGGATTAACTTCATTCCACTTGATTCTATAGAGGTTATGTCTTATAGGGATTTTGAGTAGAAGTTGGGAATCATCCGGTAGCTTAAAGTCTTTGGACAACACTAGTGCTTCAGTATCTGTAAAGAAGACAAACTGCTTCTTGTCACAAATCTGAGAGACATAGATCAAGTTGAAGTGTTAAAGTGATTCCACATAGTAAACCTGCTCAAAATTAAGGTTAGGTGTCTGAATAGTTCCTTTGCCAAAGATCCTTCCTTCACCACCTCCGAAGTACACCTTTCCGCCTTGAAATGGTACAAAGTTAGTCAGAAGTCCTTTATTTCCTGTCATGCTCCTAGAGCATCCACTATCTACTATTCCAAGACTTGGATCTTGGTATGGAGTAATCTACAACAACAGAAAAGTCATATGCAAAAGTTAGTGTCTTAAGGGGACCCAGACCTTTTCAAGCTTAAGTCTGCCTTGTGGATCTTTAGTAGATAGCCAAGAAGATTGATGAGATCCACTGTTGTTCTTAGGTTGCCTGTTCATCATATAGGTGTTATGTTGTGACCAAGAACAACCTGCTGAGGGCTTAACAGCAGAGCCCAAATGTCCCAACCCTAAATGCATTTGGTCTGAATTAAAGGCATAATTCCGATTAAAGTTCCGAAAATAGTTGCTGGTTGGTCTATTATAGGCATAAGCATTGCTTCTCCAAAGATTGGAAGTTGAAGTAGAGGTCCTTCCAGAAGAAGGATAAGATTGGTCACATGGGTTTAATCTTCTAGAAGAAAAAGGAGCAATTCCTGGTGAAACAGGAGCAGGATAAGCTTGATAACCAGAAGGAGTTTGATCATAAAAATCACAATCTTTAATCAAATGAAATTTACACCACAAACAAAGCATGTTTTAAAAGACCTTTTATTCAAATGACATTGTTTCACACTGCTATACTTATTACAAACAATTCTAGGAGAATCAACATTCCTAGGACTCAACAAACTAGAACTAGAAACAGTGGAGGTAGAAGCAGAAGCAACTCTCTCATCACTTATCCTAGCACTAGTAGCAGCAGGGTCATTTGTCTTGGGACTTGAAGGTCTTGACTCTTCACTTGAACCACAGGATGCATAGTCACTGGCCTTTTCACTAAAAGTACAAGAGACAAAGTCATTAGTATTAGTAGAGCTTTTTGGAGACTCATGCATTTGTGATCCATCCAAGTCAGTATGCCTAGATATGGGCATAAAAGTTCCTGTAAGAGGTGGAGGAACGACATGCATTGGTGCAGCTGGTTTAAACCTATTGTAACTAGGTTTTCCCTCCTCCTCCTTGTCAGGATCAAAGACACTTGAAAAAGATAAATCAAATACATCTTCTGAATCAACATATTTATCAAAGCCTAATCCTCTCTTAGTCCTACCAGACATACTACTATCTATTAACTTTGAAAGATTCTTGGGTGCTTTTTGCCATTTTTCAAATCGTAAAAGTGTAGCATCCAATTTTTCTTGCATATCTTGCTTAGCCTAATACTGCCATAGTTAAGTTTTTTAGTATATGTAAGCATGTTAGTGAATTACTCTAAATCAATGCTTAGAATTCTAATCTTATCCTCATATTCACGTTGAGTATCTTGAAGCCACTTCTTTTGTTGTTCCAAAGTTTTTAGAGAACTCTTATACGCTTGAACTTCTAAAAACTATTTGTCATTTTGTTCATTTAGGTCATTGTATTGAGTCAAGAGTTCTGAATATTTGTCATGACAACCAAGAGGGCAATTTTGTACCTGAGGCGAGATTCCCATAAGAGCAAATTCTTCTGCTTCCTCGGCATCAGATAGGTGCCCAACAATCATAGCAAATACAACAGTAGAAGCTTCAGCTGATTCCAAGGTAGCAATCTGATGATCATTTCATTTAACCATGGAGTCAACGAACACCAAAGCTTTCTTTTCATCCTTGTGCTCTTGAACCATGAAGGTTGAATACATGTTCTTCTCCTGGTCATTTTTGTTAGGGCATTCCCTAGCAAAATGTCCTTGCTGCTGGCAGTTATAGCATCTGACCTTGCTTCTATCAAACCTGGCTGGCTCTCTTGGGTTGTAGTTGAATTTTCGACCAGCTTTCTTTTCAAACTTATGAACCCGGAGAGTGAGCATAGCCATCTGCCATTTTAGATCCATTTCATCCAAGTCAAGTTTATCAAATTGTTTGAAATCATTAAGAGCAAGCTGCTGTTGTGGATCAACATCAGCAACAAAAGAGTGAAGAACAACTTCTACCATGCTACCAGTCTTGGCTTTTGATTTAGGAGTAGAAGTATGTTGAGATGACAAAGTATAGCTTGGGCTACTGGCATAAGACATTGGACTAGATCCCATGGAAATCACAAAAGCAGAGTTAGCAGGAGTAGGAAAGGAATCACTTGAGTATCCTCTCACGTGAGACTCAAAGTTTTTGAGTTTATAAAACAAGTCATCAAAAGAAAGATAGTCAAGGCCTCCTTTTGCCTTTAGAGAGATGACTACCCGATTCTATGAATGAGGCAGGGCTTTAAGAAACCTGGCATTGATATCTTCATTTTCAGGTTTAGACCTGAGTTGATTTAATTGGCTAAGAATCTTTTGAAACCTGTCATACCCTTGATGAAGACCTTCTGTTTTCGAAATCTTGAATTATGTGAATTCATCTATCAGCATTGATCTGCGCATCTTCTTGGATTCCTCATTCCCTCCAAATCTTGCCTTTATTCCATTCCAAATCTCCCTAGCATCATCTAAGTGATAAAAATCCCACATATGATCATCAGGAAGGGACTAAAGCAAAATAGTTTTTGCTTTGATTTCCTTCTAAACAACAGTGATTTCTTCATAAGTTTTAGGATTGAGAATGGTGATATTACCTTTCTTGTCTCTACCAGTAGTTTTCTTGCTGTTGCCATTCTGGACAATATTCCAAAGGTCTAGATCAGTATTGGTGATCCAACATTCCATCTTCATGGCCCAGCTATCATACTCATCCTTCTTCAAGAGTGGGAATTTTCCATTAGTATTGGAAACAGTAGCAATGATTTGCTGTGTTTGCTCTGTTTTAGAGGCGATAGCTTCTCCTGTTTTAGTAGAACTAGAAGCAAACATGATTAAACAATGATGTTAGTAAAAAGAAAAATTGATTCTTCTTGAGCAGAGACTCTCCTAGGCTATGATACCACTTGTTGGGTCTACTAGATGTGGATCTTGCAGTCTGTTAAGAATGGTGAACGACTTTTGTATTCACAAGTCTAGTCACAGAGAGACTCTTGACGAAACACACAATATAAGTGCAGAATACAAATACTATGAACAAGAAGAAACAAAATAACTAAATAACTTGACCCTTACTAAGGATTTCTACTATTAATATGAAATGAATAAAGATGATGAAGGTGTGTCCAACCCTTCTGCCCATGGGTTCCTTTTATACTACAAGGAAACCCTAATACTGCATTAAACCAAAACGTGTAACTTTTGATATGCATATCATTTCCTAACATATCTCATGCATATCCTAACAAACTACTAAGAATAATAATGTTTGACTTTCTACTAGACCAAGAGCACGTATTGCTCCTACTACTACTAGGACCAGGAGGAACTACATACCTCCTAGCTTATCTATTACAAATATCTAATCCAGAGGCCCTAACACATTGGATACAGAGTTGCTTATGGACTCAAGGAGTGTGGCAACAAGGTTTATTTATGATGGTTGAGATGTATATATATATATATCTCTATCTTGAAATAAATATTTTTGTCACGTTTATTTTTATGAAGTATACTCATCATAGTTTAAGGGGAGGTTTAGGATAACCTTTAGGTTCTTGGGTATTCTTAGAATACTCTTATCATAATTCTAGATTGTGTCCACAGGTGAGTGGGGGTTAAAAATTATGATGCCATCTATTTATAAAGGTGGTGGAATTTTTAACCTCGAGGCACTGTAGCATGCACGTAATTTATTTTGCATGCATGCTACCAATACATTTTGACCTAGAATTGTGGTTTGGGAGTCTTTGGTTATATTTCAATGGGATTAACTGGGAGTTAAAAAGATATTATACGAGGTCTTTTCTCTCTTAAGGACTTGTTGAGCAAGGGACACTTGAGGACACTCATATCTATCTTGGGTAAGCAAGTGTGTATGATTGGACAGTGCTTACAAAACTCCGTCTCTTTGGGGATAAGATAACTCTCTTAGGGTTAATAATCTTTGTTAGGTATATTATTTTTGTTTTTCTTTTATTTTTCCCTGTTTGACTAATAAATTTTTATCCGCTGATAAATCATATTTTAGCCCCAGACAAAGCATATTTTATCCGTTGACAAATATAGTCGTTGCCGCTGACAAAACTTTTTGACCGTTGAAAAACACTAGGTCGTACCTCGTTTTAATTTTTGTGATATTTTGAGCCGTAATTTTCGGGAGTGGTTATTTTCTTTAATTGTTATGAGATAATTTGTAAAATTTCAAAGATTTTTAATCATTACTTTTGAGAAATTTTCGCACTTACCTCATTTTTCAACCAATCATATCTCTCTTATTCTTACGATATATTCGGCTTACCATCTGGTGTAACATGTCAACCTGCTTATTTGTTTTGCTTTCATCTTTTATCTATTAACCTTTACCTTCACTTAAAGCTTTCTTTTCATCCATGGCGCCAAAGTTTAAAACCAATGATGCTGTGTTGGAGTTCAAAGACCAACATAATATGATTGCATATTTAAAGACTGATGATACAAATCCTCAATATACTCAGATGATATGGTATTTGTTGGCTTCTCCTTTAAGGTATGCTTTAATTCATGCTCCTGTTACCCCTGTCACACACATCAAGCAGTTTTGGAACAGTGATAGTTCCACAACAGTAGATGGACTACCTAGAATAGAGGGCATCATCCATGGGAAACAATGGGTGATAACTGAGGCTTTGGTTCACCAAGTCTTGCATCTTAATGATGTTGATGGTGTGGTCTCCCTTCCCAAGGAGTTGCTACATGATGGTCTTCGAGACTTAGGATATAGACTACCCCTAGTAGGGAAAATAAATAAATATGCTAAAGGTCAATTGCCCCTAGCCTAGATGTTTTTAATACATGTCCTACTATAATGCCTTAGTCCCAAATGCTCCCCATTCAATAAGATCAACCAATCTATTGGAAGTGATCTTGTGTGTCTAGCAACTAGGCAACTTTTTAGGTTTTCTAAAATGATTTTTAAGGGCATGTTACAAAACAAGGGTAGCAAGATAACTCTTGCTTACCCTCGATTTTTGCAAATGATTTTTGATCTTCAAGGTGAGTGTGGTAGGAATCATGAACACTTTTATGAGATCCCTACCCAAACAAAAAGATTTTTGTTACTCTCAACACTGAACCATATGATCCAATTCCCTTGGCCCCACCCATGCTTACTGTTATTAAAACAGCTTACAACCACCTTCACCAGAACCTCAACCAGACCCCATTCCAGAACCAACTCATGAAGAAAAACCACCATCACCACATCCGCAACCACATATTGAACCAGAACCTATAGCCTCTGACATTTCTATAACACCCGCTGACACTTCAGTCCTAGTCCCAGACACTTCCCATATAGACCCAAACACCTCTTCAAACTAACCACCTCAACACTTTCACTTACCCAAAAGACAAAGGACCACTGGGGTGTTCTCCCTTGGTGGTCCTAGCCATGAAGTAAAGAGAACTACCACCACAAGTGTGGTTGGTGATATGGGGGTGGCTGGACCTATTGACCCTATTACAGGTCAAGCCAGGTCCACTATAGCTAAGTCCACCACCATGCCCCATGATTCCACCTTTGGGATTCAGTTCCTACATATGGATGAGGGAAGTATGTAACCCTTAACTAACTTGAAATTGATGGTACTCTGCATGAGCTTGCAAAAGCAAAATGCATAGTTTGTACAGAGATTGACTGCTCAAGACCTTGAACTCAATACATTGAGGGAGAGGATTGTTGTATTGAAATCTAGGAGAGAGGATTCTTCCAAAGGCGAAAAAGATCCACTAACTAAACCCTTTGTTGTTAGTGATAAAAGTTCAAAAGAAGGGTCATTTGGAGAAAAGGAGATAGTTGCTGCTTTAACAGGGATGAATAATCAAGAGCAGGGAAGATTTGATTCATCCACGGTATCTCTGGTGACACCTACACAAATGTCCTTTGTAGAATTAATGAAGCAACAAGAAACTGGGTCAGCTGTTGACAAAGCCAATGTAGCCACAAACACTTCATTAGCAGCCGTTGACAAATCAAAAGATGTATCTCAACCATCTTTGGTGATTAAAGATGTTGCCACATAGGTATCCCTATCTACTCTACCCATTATAGATCCTAAGGATAAAGGGAAAGGAAAGTTGGTAGAAGTAGAAATCCCCAAGAATGATGCACATGTCAAGTATGATGCTATGTTGGCCCAACAGTTGGGTGAAAAGGAGAGAAGAAGGGGATTGAAAAAGGGGGATATTGAAGCTCAGATTAGTTTAGAATCTAAGAGTTTGAGAAGGGGTGGTGAGAGTGAGAGTAATGAGGAAGAAAGTAGTGATCATGGTTCTAATGCAAATATGGAAGAAGAACCAGAAACGTTGGAGTATGGAGAGGGTAAAGCCGCTTTAGAAAGATTAAAGCAACTTAAGATGCAAGTTTATTTTGAAATACTTGCCATTGTGATATATATATCAGGTATGAGAGGGAGGTTTTGTAAAATTTTGATATTCCTTTGACTGATAAGATTTAGGGGATGGAGATTATGATGAGAGTTCAAAGGGATTGCATAACCATTTTGGAGTATAAGTAAAACATAGTGTTAAGTGAGAACAAGACTACAAGAAGGGAATTGTACTATATGCTTCTAAGATGTCACAAGACTGGGTGGACATATACAAAGCTTAGGAAGTTATCATTTGAGCAGTTGGAATATTTGGCCTATCTAATTTGGGATTATGTTTGTGAAGCTAATACATACAGGTTTCTTTCTATTGAGAGACAAGAAGAAATTAAGGAGGAGTTAAAGATAAAGAAGGCATCTATTGCTCCTAGGCCTGTGAAGAAGGGAGGAAAGTTTTAGTTCCCTGAGTTTAGCCCATTGGACCCAAAATACAATGAGGGTCCTTTGAAGAAAAATATGGATCTTTCTCGTTTGGAAGTTGGTGATCTTGTTGCTGTGATTCCACTTAACTTCAAGAATCCTATTGTTAAATATGAAGAAGATCCAACAACAGGTTTATGGGTGATCACTGTGGAAACCTTGGTTTCCTTAGATCTTTAAGCAACTAGGCATAATCATTGTTCATGTAATTAAACAATCACAGCGGAAAAGAACAATAATCATGAAACAAGGTGTTTAGGCACAATAACACATAGAATTACTCAAGGATTGCTCATTATATTAATAATAAACAATCACTAGGTGTGTATACATTTAATCCCACACCTACTCGACACACGCTTTAGGTTTACATTGTGAATGAATTATATGAATAAACCTATAACCCTTGGTTCCTTTTATAGTGTAAGGATTAGGGTTTTATAAGAGATAAGATCAAATAAACATGTGTATCTTCTATTTAAATAAACTAATACAGAATATTAATAAATAATATTCTGAATATTTATCATAAATAGAGTTTCTAACAGAGTTGAAGGATGTCAGCGTCCCGTTTACATTTGTCAGCGTCTAGATACAATGTGTAAGCGTTAAAACAAATGCCTTCATGTTTTCTTCGTTTTGAGTTTCTGCCACATCAACTTTTTGACCCAACAATCTTTCCCTAGTTGATGTCGGCAAAACTCTTTGTGTATCTCTTGTAAGTGGTACATCATCTTCAAATTGCTTCCCCTCAAGTGTAGCATGTATATCTTCCCCTTTTTGTCACATCAAATAGGGAAGGAAACAATGTATGCAATCGAGGATTCTCCAGATTAGTCTCCATGAGAAAGTTACAAGAAGTCAAAGTAGGCTACATAGGTGATTTCCAAATTTTCTGTTTTGCTCTAATCTTGAACTAGGGTTTTCTACAAACCCTAGATCCTTTATAAACGGGAAAAGGAGATGGTTACTGTCTCTACTTGCATTGGTGAGTCAATTTAGCATTGATGATGAACCATTGTAGATATATATATTCTACACATGTGGTTATGATCATGTTTCTGGTCGTGTAATAAGAAGCAACAAGAAAAGGGGTTTCACATAAACCCTAGATCGATTTATAGAAGTTGTTATTTTATGATGTGGGTTTGTTCTAGGGTTTGATGTATAAAACCCTAGTTTGGTTGTGATTGTTGCTGCTGATAACAAAAAAGGACAACATATTACGGTGTTCGAATGATAGTAGTAGGTACAAACACAGGTCTTGGATGCATTCTGTGATTGGCAGCAGGAAGTATGCTGATTATAGACATGATATTAGGGTTTCTTAAACCCTAGAACATATTACTGTGCCAAGTTTCATGAGTTGGTTGAAAAGGACGTGAACTTAGTATAGTTTTCTGCTCTTATACCAACTGTGGAAACCTTGGTTTCCTCGGATCTTTAAGCAACTAGGCATAATCATTGTTCATGTAATTAAACAATCACAGCGGAAAAGAATAATAATCATGAAACAAGGTGTTTAGGCACAATAACACATAGAATTACTCAAGGATTGCTCATTATATTAATAATAAGCAATCACTAGGTGTGTATACATTTAATCCCACACCTAGTCGACATACGCTTTAGGTTTACATTGTGAATGAATTATATGAATAAACTTATAACCCTTGGTTCCTTTTATAGTGTAAAGGTTAGGGTTTTACAAGAGATAAGATCAAATAAACATGTGTATCTTCTATTTAAATAAACTAATATAGATTATTAATAAAAAATATTCTAAATATTTATCCTAAATAGAGTTTCTAACAGCGTTGAAGGCTGTCAGCGTCCCGTTTACATTTGTCAGCGTCTAGACACAATGTGTCAGCGTTGAAACAAATGCCTTCATGTTTTGTTCGTTTTGAGTTTCCGCCACATCAACTTTTAGACCCAACAATCACAAGGTATGGGGACAAAGTTTACATGTTCACATCTTTTATGTCCCTGTTTGGCAGTATTGATAGAGAAGATTTGGAGACTCTTTGGAGTCTGTTGAAGGAGAAGTATGGGGTTGAAGCACCTTCTTCTCAAAATGGAATAAAGATATGAACAACATTCAAGAGAATGTTTGACCATGATGAAGCAGATCCAATATGGCTGGATTTGGGTGATCTAAGCACTTTGGAGTGGCGTTTGTATTCGGCTATTGGTATTTTTCATCTCTGCACAACAAAGTTTTCAGAATTTTTGCTGGTTGATAGGAAGTATCCTTGGTCCCAAGATGTTTTGAAGAAAATGATGAGCACCAAGCTTAAAGTGGACTACACTAGTGAAATAGGAGTTGACTTGACGTAATTTATCATTTCTTAGTTATCAAAATAGGGTTTATTTGTAAGAATCCTCTTTATGTTTTGTTTTATTCAGAAAGTTGATGATTATGGGTAATATCAAGTTTAGGGGAGAATTGTTGGGAATAAAATTAGTTAAGTCTACTAGCCGCTGACAAAGGATATCTAGCTACTAACAAAGTGTTATCAAGACGTTGACAGAATAGGCCCAGACAAGATTTATCAAGCCGTTGTCAAGTTTTACAAGTCAACATGTTTTGTTATATTAGGAGGATATACATGAATATTATATTTTGTATGTTTATCTTAGTATATCTTCCTAGAATAGTTGACAAGATTACTTTGTGTACAAGGCTCCTTGTGCTTATGAAAGGAGACCTTTAGGTTTATGTTTCATATACTTTCAATCACTGTTCTTATCATTATTATTAATCGAAGTTGAAAGTTTGGTATACGTTCTTTGTTATTTGTTATTTTTGCTAAGTATTAGATTCCGCATAATACTTAGTTTGTTGAATATACAAAGTTTCTCAAACGTATTATAGTTGAAAAAATCTCGATAATACACAAGTTTAATCGATCTAAGTTTGGGATCAACAAAGCCTTGTCCAGACAAAATGGACGCAGTGATACAGCTGTCATCTCCCAGGACATTGAAGGAAGTACAATCCCTCAATGGTAAGCTGGTAGGGCTAAACCGGGTCAGGTCTAAATCCGTAGAAAAATAATTTCCCCTATTCAAGACACTCAATAAGTGCATGAAGAAGGGAGGCTTCCATTGGACAAAAGAGGCTGAAGATTCCTTTGATCAACTCAAGAAACATTTGGCTGTCCTACCAATGTTGGTCACACCCTGGCCTAAGGAGGAATAGATTGTTTACTTAAATGCCACACATGGTGCAATCAACATAGTTCTGATGACGGACAGGATCTCTGTCCAGACCCCGGTTTACTTTGTGAGCAGGGCACTGCAAAGACCATAAATGAATTATACGCCGATGGAGAAGCTGGTCTTATCATTAGCATACACTGCAAAAAGGTTACACCGTTACTTTCAGGCACACCCTATTGTAGTAATCACATATCAACTAATCAAGCAAATAATATAAAATAGGACGTAGCAGGGAGATTACACAAGTGGAGTGTTCTGTTGGGAGAACACAACATTTCATATATACCGCATATGATAGTCAAAGGACAAATCCTGGCAGATTTCATCATAGAAAAGCTAGAAGAAACTATGTAGGCCCCTAAAACAGAAGCTCCACAAAAGCCATGGATCCTGTTTACCGATGGATCCTCGTGCATTGACTGGTCAGGAAAAAGACACTTTTAGGAAAAAGACGTATATATGGTATTAAGTATTTGATTTAGAAAGATCAAACACTAATGACCCAGTGTAAGTTCGTTCACCAAGGAGGATTAAAGTGTGTGTTAAACTTTTTGTTCTTGATTAATATTGAGAGAAAGGGGAAAGAAGATGGCGGATTATGGTAAAAATTACACTAAGACGAAAACGCGTTTTTACGCAAAACGAGGCAAAAATTAAACTTACTCTAAAAATTCCCAAAAATTACAACAAACTCCTAAAAATAAGTCTAAGGTTTACAAATGAATAAAACTTCTTGAAACTTTTTAAATGAATTAATATATAATTTTTAATTGCTAATTAAAGCCCTAAAAATCAAATAAATTAAAAAAAGCCCAAACTAAGATTTTTCACTTTGTAAACCTCAAAAATATTTTAATTAAGCTAAAAAATATTTCCAAAATTTAAACCTATTAAATCAATTTAAAAACCCTAAAATAAATTTTTAATTAATAAAATAATAATAAAAAATCCAAAATTTATAAAAAATTCTAAAAACTTGGAAACTAGTGTATTTTGACCTAAGTAAGCCAGAAATGAACTTGAAATTACCTAAATACCCCTATTAGTCCCTCGTGTGGACCAAAACCCAAAACAATCCACCTTAATGGGCTTTTTAGCCCAATAAGAAAAAAGTTGAACAAATAAGCTAGAAAAGCATAGTCTAAGTCAAAATTCAATTTTAAATAGAAAACTCTAAAGGCCCAAAAGCTGAAAATGAGCTTATCACAACTTAATAAGCAATAAGCTAAATCTTAATGGGCCAATAGGCCCATTAAGCTATAACTGCATGCTATAAGCTGAAATTCAACACACATCCTTCTTTTGGACTTATAAGAGCAACTGGAAAAAGAAATTTCTAAAAAGCTCACTGAATAAGCCAAAAACAACCAAAGTACTTTTTCACTAAAAGACAAAATAGTCGTTTTAGAGATTTAGACCACCTTAGGACTTGATTATTTTTGCAAAAGCTTCTAAATGGATTAACTAAGAATAATCAACAAGAAAGTTTCCAAAAAGCTAAGTAGAATAAGCTGTAGAAGGCAATAAGCTAGTTGAATAAGCACAATAAGTTGATTCTCTAGTAAAAGCTTAACCAAAAGAGCTGCAAACTTCTAAGATTGATAATAAGTTGAGAAAAATGATACCTACTACAAAAGCAAAGTTGTTGCACACACCAATAAGCTAAACAAATTCAAATAATCTCTTTCGCTTAGTTTAACCAAAGTCAATGAAAGTCAAACTTGATTTTCTTGGACTTATGGACTTGTAAGCTGTTTTAGGGCATGCATAAGCTTAAATGGAGGAAGCTTTTGAGTACAAAATCCAATGAACAAGTCTCAAAAGTTGGTGAACTTGCTTGAATTTTGGACGAAAGCTTAATAAGCCAAGTGAGCTTATGAGCTAAGCAAATAAGATGAAAACACTTAAAGCACACTCAACAGGCAAAAATGAAGCAATAACAAGCAAAGAATCATACAAAATCACAAAGCAATAACAAATCACAAGGCATGCACTTTCGCTGATATACTTGACCAAAACAGTGAGAACCATTAAGCTAGAACTTTTTCAATAAGCAGCCAAAATGCAAAACTAGATATTGTAGAGATGAACAACCACAAGTTCTATAAGCAAACCAAAATGCAAACCTTGAATCTAACAAACAAAGAATTAAGACCTTCTGATGTGTTTGACCATAATTTAGGCATAAAATTGGTGAACATGCGGTTTCTTATTTATGTGTTTGTACAAGTTACCAAATAGCACAAGACACCTAAGAACATGTAATAAACAAATACAAGCAATGAAAAACAAAGCCCTAAGGCCCTAAGGCTTATGACAGTCAATCCCAAACAACCTTTAATCTTACTGATTTCAAAGAAACATGTGATTTTAACCTTGTATCATGCAATATTTTTGCTCAAAAAGATGTAACAAACCTATGTGACATATTCAAACCACTAAAAACAACACTTCAAAGTATAAAACACCAAATCACATGCAATCCTATTTTTTTACAGAAAAATAGATAAGATATGCAAACATCCAAGATGTACTTCCACACCTTGGATTGGGAGAGCTTAGGTCTTAGCACAACAAACACCAGCTTCCTTAGCTGCTAAGAACAAGGGAAAGCCAAAGCTCAAGGCTTGAAGGCCTTGAGACAGTGGGTTAGTACAAGTGATAATCAAGACTATAAAATGGAACTTGGTGATTTTAAGAAACCCTCAAGCTTTGTTCCAAACGTATATCCTCACTACACCAAGTCTTTTAAGAAAGCTTGATGTTATGATCAAATATAAGCCCAAAAGCTAGCTGTTGAGTTCTATGTTCTCAACCAAGGATCACGAAAACAACAGAGCTATTCTTTTCACTTTAAGATGCTAAAACCTTTTTGGTTTCATAACAAAACCTTCAATTATCTTTTGAAAAACAACTTAATCAAACGGATTGGTAACAAGTAACAAGTAGAAACTCCCAAGCTTGGAATTCACAGCTATACCAACTTTCCCTCACAAATGGAAGGAAAAGGAATTATAAGCTAATGTGATTCCTGAAACTTAGAAATAAGAACAAGAACAAGAAAGATTGGAACTCAGATTTCACTCAAACAATACCAACTTTTCATAAACTTAGAAAAACAAATAACAATGCTTTGAAAATAAAATCTAAGACAAAGGGGATATCACATGTCGAGTCTATATACTACTTCTAACTATTCTAGAAACAATAAGAAACAATGAAACCCTGGCTACGGAAATGCCAGAAAAGCCCTTGGGAATATTTGAACTTTCATGCCGTGTGTGGCGGGTTTTAGTATTGTAAAAGTGCATAGGGTGACCTTAATCACCATTCTGAAAGGTATTAGGGCCTAATTATCACTCAATGAAAGTCACCCAACTCATGTTCATGTCATGAAGAACATGGGTTTTAATCTGATTTAAGGAACAGTTTAAGTGTTTGCCGCCTATTTTTAAAATTAATTAATCTATTTGTAAAATTAATTAATATTAGTTAGTGGGATGGTGATGTGGTTGTGGAAGGTGAGGTGGAGTGTTGTGAGTGGTGGGTTTGGTTGAGTGGATGTTGAGGTGGCAAGGGGTTAATGGTGTTAACTGTTTTAGGGTTAAATAACTTTAAAGTCTTGGCAGTAATGGTCCTCCCTGTTAATGGCATCCCTTTACAATTCTTGCACCGTTAGTCCTTTGGCAGTTTTAAGTTAAGTCCTTTTGGCTTTTCATGTTAAGGCCTTTTGGAGAACTAGGGATAACAAAGGACTAATCATCAAACTTGAAGGGCTCTTCTTGTAAAGTCTTCAAACTTTAGGGACCCCTGTTGTACTTTTGAGATTCCTAGGGGTTTAAAGTGTCATTCTTCAATTCTTGAGGGACTTGTTTTGCCAATCTTCAATTCTTTAAGGTCTTTTTGGCAAATTCATATCTTGGGCCGGGTTATTTGTGCGGCTTCGTTTCTCGTGTTCATTTTTGCTTGTTTCTTGTGATCTTTTCTCCTTTTCACGATATCCATACCTAAAACACGCAAAGAGCAAACACAAGTATATTTCACGGTATTTTATGACATTTATACACATTTTAAGCCCATTTAGGATGATGAGACCATGTATAAATGCAGTCTCATCACTCCCCCATACTAAACCATTGTCGTGCCCTCACGTAATGCTAGAATAAAGTATCTAAACAACTCCAAAATTCATTTTTATGACTTTTATTGAAAGGTAAACTTACTAAACTAATACTACGGTGTTAAAGGCATTTTGTATGATTTTCATCACAAGAGTGTGACTTTTAGGGTCTAAGAATAAAAAATGAATGTTTTGTAGAGTAAAGTTCGTCATCCTTGATTGTCATACATTCCGTGCTAAGTGTAAAAACGATATCATTGTTAGTACAAGTCACAATGCTAACACTACTCATGCATTCAAATTGTGTAATACTTTTTCTCCCCGCTATCCTACTTATTAAGAAATGAAAAGATATCTAGAATTTTTTAACTATTTGTCATGGATCACAAGGATTCATATTGACTTACCTGAATATTTATTAAGCTGAAAATAAAGTTGACATGGTTTATTTAATAAGTAGCTAGAGGACACGATCTTTCAAAATACTCCTTATAACCATAAAATGTCAATATCTCGACATAGCTTTAATCATGACTTTGGACCTTTCTCGTACTGATATGTGTTTCCTTCATTTTGAGACACGATCTTGGTAATGGTCTTCTCTTTATTTTTGGTACATGCATCTTCATATTGATTTGAGATGCTTCATATTTGACCACGACTTCTTTCACTTGTCTTTCTCCTCTTTTTAGGACTTCGATTATGCAACGATCCACCTCATTTTCGAACTTGGATTCATAAATTCATCTTCATGCCTTGTAAGGGACTTTTTGGATTCATAGACTTTTCCGCAACCTTTTGGAGTACTTTGCTTTTCGTCGTGTGTTTTCATCCTTCATTTTGGACTGGGATTCGTGAACTTCACATCTTTTTGGATTTAGCAACAAAAGGTAATCCTGATTCCTTGTAAGGACCTTTTTGGATTCGCCAATCTTCGCCTCCCGTTTTGATAAGTTATGTTTTGAAAATGTACTTTATGTAATCATAATTAACTTTCAAACGATCTTGTTCTATAAGCTAAATACCTTATAAACCGTATGTCCTTTATTTATTGCAATTATTTGTCCTAATGTATTGATATTATGAGAGAAAAAGCCACAATTAAAACACATGAGTTTTTTAAAGAACATTTTCATATTCTATGTTTAGCATGATCACTTGTCTAACTCTATCACTTCTCGTTCTTCACTATTTAAAGACCTCTAATTAAAGACACTCGTGAATACTTAGCCATGCAAGTCAAAATTAGGCTAAATTTGGATTAGCTTCATTATGACTAAATTAAATCGAAGTTTTGGGTTTTCAAGTCACCTATAAGAGCTTGAAAGTTCATAGACTTGGAAAAGTTTAGAAAATGCGTTTTAAAGTTCCCTTGATAAGTGACTTTCTAGGATCAGTTATATGAACTTGCGAAAAGTTCTTGTTCTTAATTGTAAACCCCGTAAAAATAAGGTCATAATTTAATTCTATTTTTCGAGTTTTTTTTAAGTATATGATAAGGTTAATTATTATGACGTTTGACGGTTTAAGTTGAAACCAATATTGAACGTTTTATTTTTACGTTCTGACGAGTAACGAGAACTACTAGTGATCGTGATGCCAATAGATGCCCAAATATTATATTTTTGTAACGATTATTTTGATATTTGATATTTATGAAATTTTTATTTCATTACGTATTAAGTCGATTCGAAACCTTACTATTTCGCTTTGTGTGCGTTTATTTATTAAAACGATCGATTTAATAAACAAGATATATATTTTTATGAACCCGGGATGAAACCCGACTCTCGTAAATATTTATAAAATTGTCTGATAGTCATTTCCCGCTTTTTAACTAATATTTACACTTTAGTCCACAAGAATACACATTTGGCAAAAACTACCTTTCTCCACCATATAAATACTTTAAAATTACACACACACAACATAAACTAGAAATTTTTTTCCTTCTCTCTTGTTTGCTTCACCTTACCGTCACCCCCTCTCAACATAAACACCCTTGGATCATCAATATTTAGTATGATCAATCAAAAAAAAGTCCAATGTTTAGAATTCAAAGGTGATTCTTTCGGTACCATTTTAATACATATGCATGAGGTTTTTATTTTCTTATGAATTTGATTTGGTAAAGTTATTGTAGGATCATTCTTTCTGATGATCTCGATAAAACTCCCATGTTTTGATGTAAAAAACATTGAATTTCATCTTGGATTTTGCAAGTTCATTCAAACAAGTGTTAGGATTTGTTTTAGGAATGAAAATATAAGAATTGAAATGATAGAAAGTTGTTGGAATAGATTTGGAATGGGGTTTAGTGTGATTTTTAAAAGAGTATTTTACATCAGTGAGTTTAGGGGCACTTTTCGTGGGTTAAGGCTTAAATAAAGTTTGATATGATTGGATATTTTGTAGTAGTCGTCGAGACGCTCGTTTCGATATAAGATAGAGCTTCTATCTCATAACGAGGAGGAAGTTATGCTAGTTTGATTATTCATGTACCGGGGGACGAGTGTTGACACAATACAAAATTATTATCGATATTTGGATCGAATCCCGGGGACTATAAGTTAAGTTTTAAATCTGGTCAAAGGCTGTTGTTAGGTTCTAAACTTAGCATTTGGAGTCTATTTCCAAATTCGAGTAGCGATTTTGTACATGGCAATGTTTAACAACGTCAAAATGGTTTTACGAGTCATGTGTGTAAAACAGTCCGGTTTTTATAGTCTAGAGATGTGTCGAGCATGTGGTTTTAAAATGTGAATCATTGGATGAATTTTTAACTGAGTCTTATACAGATTATAAGTGAGGTTTTCACCAAGTTTCATCGAAAACGGAGTTGTTTAGGTATGGTAAATCAGCGTGTGCTTTTGGTAGGTACCGGCTGAGTATTATTGAGAGGTACTTAACCTCGCGTCATAGTTTGAGGCGAGTGGCTAACCTATTATCTTCTCAAATTACCAAAGGTTATAAGTGTTAGGCTAGAGTGTATATTCTGAGATTGAATGCCCGTGTTGGATACTTGACCCGTGCTGATTTGGCATCTTGAGATGGATCAATATCGGAGGTGCTAGTTTGGAAAACTAGTACATGTAGAAAGGTATAATAGTATCACTTGCTTGTTGATCTTTCGGGTTGTCTCGGTTTTGTTATTTTGAGTTTTATATTATTAAGTATGATTTATACTTAAGTCAATTATTAACGAGCGCGCCTTATTTGGTAGGTTGCGACTTTCGTGTTAACGTGCATCTTTACTTCGGCGATCACTACTACTACTAGCTTCATGTATTATCCAAGGTGAGTTCATAGCCTCACATTTAAACCCTTTTATGTTTTTCAAACCCGCGAGGGGGATACATGCTTGTTTTAGAAAATCGAACACAAGTAGTTTTATTATGTGAACGTTGCTATGAGTGTTATGTTATGGCCTTTCCTTCATGGACCGTTAAGTACCGATAACCGGTAAACGCTAGTACAATAATAATAGATCTATTTTGGCCTAACGACCGGTCTGGAGTATGATTCTTGCGAGGAGCATACGAGGATATATTATATTTAGTATTGGGAGTGTCTCACTCCAGGTTGGGCACATGGTTAAGGTTTAGTTCGTGGCTCTAGCATCGTTTGATTGTTCTATGAATATAATGTTTATTAAGCTTGTGTTCAAAGTTATTGTTTATAAACTCTATGGATTCACTCAGCATTTTTGTTGACTTTTTAGCATGTTTATCTCAGGTTTACATAGCATGCTTGGATGGGATTGGATTCGGATATCGAAGGAAGTGGACTTGGTGAACTTTGTACATTGGATACAAATCTTTTCCTTTAAAAATATTAAAAATTGTATATTGCAACTTATTTGAAAATAAGTTTTCTTAATTTATTGGGACCTTGTAACTCTGATCATTCGATGAAATCATCGTTGGTAAACGCGTCTTTTAAAATACGTTTACTGTGACTCGTGAGCTTATATTATGAAGTAGCACCCCAATGTTGTATTCCGTTGCGTTGTAAATTTGGGGGTGTTACAGATTGGTATAAGAGATCGAGTCATAGCGAACTAGGTCGTTTTTCAAAATCTGGACTATGACTGTTTTCGAAAAGTTTTCACGAGTCGTTCACCGATGTCCGATATCCGCGCGTGCAATCCTTCCCGATTCTTTATGTGCTTTTTGCTAGGCCTTTAATTGTATTCTTTATACCAAATGCGTGGTATAAATTGTAATTATATACGTACGATATCGTTCATTGACGAACCACTAGATCTCTATTTGCGCCTTTCGATCCTCCCTATGGACGTACTTTCGATTGTACTATTTATAGTAAATAATGGTGTTCCATTATCATCTGATATGACTAAATTTGTATATATGTAATATATACGTTACGATATTATGTATATCTATGTATATGAAACATGGTTAGATTTTGTTTGTGTTTTGGTTTGGTTTTTCTCTTTTGAGCCGTGACTAAGGAACGCAAGAAGGAGGCGAAACTATTTCCTCTCTAGTATTTTTGGTGAATCATTAAAAGTAATATATATTACTAATATAATTATTTGTTTTTCGACCTAACTTGTTGTTGATAAAAGTCTGTGATGAGATCCGTCGAAAACTTGCTTAGATTTGTTGAAAGAGTTGTTGAGAAAATTTCACGATTTGAAACGCGTGTATACATGGGTCTAAACATGATATAAATTGATTTTTGGGTCAAATATAAACTTTGGCATGTTTCATAATATACGCTCGTGAATGGAAACTTTGTCACGTATTTGGAGGTTTGAGATTTTGTAAAAACTTATTGTTAAATTTTAAATAAGATAAAATTTATTTTTACGAATATTTTAACGTAAGACAAAGCTTGTGTTTTGTTATAATGAATAAACTAGAGAAAAATCAAAAGATACACTTTAAGTGTAAATTTAAATACTTGAAGTTATTAATTAAAAGTTGACATAAATTTTGAAAGAGCGATTCGATCATTTTAGAGTCAGTTTTAGCCATCCGGCAAAAACACGATTCTTGTTCGAAATGTCGTTGTTACCCTAAAACTCTTGACATATCTTAAGTGTATCTTGATTCCTGGTGTAAGTAATTTCAGTAGCAAATATATTGCCCTTTCACCTTATTCAGTCTCATTGATTCTTGATTTCTACTCTTTATACTTGCATTGATCCTTGATTCCAAACCACCTTAGCGTCATTTTATGAAGTAAACATTTCCAAGAATATATATATTAATATATAAAGTATTTTATCGAACTAAATACCAAATTGCGTTGATATTTTTTTTACAAGAAGACGAAGGAAAAATATGTTTCCCAAGAAAGAATATGCAAATAGTTGATGTATTTCTAGAAACAAGGGTAAAAATGATTTCTGATTTCTATGTCACGTGATTTACTTATTTTCAAGAATAAATAAAAAAACCTTCATCATCGTATATGTTGTGCAATAATCATAAAGTTTCTTTTAGTAGTGTCAAATATGTCGTCACTTGGTCCTCAATTATGCATAGCCTAGCTAACTATGCATAATTCGGGAAGAGTCGTGATGTATTAAATGTGTTATTGCTCGGTCCTTAATTATACATAGCCTAGCTAACTATTCATAATTCAGGAAGAGCCACGTCGTGTCAGATTAGTCGTTGCCTTTAAAATTGTGGTTTTTAATAAATGTTTGTGTGAGAACACTTTCAAATGGTGGATCCTTATGCAAGTAATCATGTTCGATTCGATTCTGTAAGAATATGTTCCAAATTCTTTGTGTTCCTTGACATATTCTCTTTCAAGTAGTGTTAGCTTAGAAAGTAACCTTGACCGAATATTTTCGTAAAATATTTTTATTTGTCATGCATAGCGTGTGAATCTCGTCTAAATCACCATGTTGGTGACGAATTATCAAGAAACCTCGTACCGAAACTAAGAAGAAATCTTTACAAGATCAGCAGACTGCCAAACTGTAGGAAAGCCGAGTTTAAGTAACTTCGAGGCCATTGAAGAAGACATCTTCCCTCGAAACGTATGTGTTCGGTCAACTTATTTTACGGACAAATCTTCATAGACTCGAGTTTTGAATTCGAGGTGTTTGATTTGTTCCTATTATGCCTTGTGAACTCGAATACTAACGTAGAGTGCTGACTCGTATACCAACGTAGGGTCACACAAGGATGGTTCAAAAAGGAGAGCCTTTCGGCGCGAGAGCCAAGCACAATGGTCGGATCCTACTAGATTCAGTGGTGTCATCCGTCATCATAATCTGTAGGGAATAAACCGGTATGCGATGGATAGTTGAAGTTTGCCGACCGTGCATCGGTAGATGAAAGACAATCCGGTTTTGCCCTCTTCGTTTATTTAATTGATGAATCCTTGTGCTTGACTCGATCTCCTGTGATTGTCGATGATCAAACAACGGATAGCCATAGTTGAAATTATGTGCAAAACCTTTGCTTGTTATGTGTTTATGTGATATGTGACTTAGTCGAGTGGTCGTACGTTGTGCGAGCTTGAGGCGACATTGTGAAATGACGTCCGATCGGAAGGTAACGCGTACCTATATTACTTTGGGTATGTATCCGTATCAGAACACCCCGTAATATTATTTTGGGTTTAGTCGAGTGGTCGTACGTTGTGCGAGCTCGAGGCGGCATTGTGAAATGACGTTCGATCGGAAGGTAACACGTACCTATATTACCATGGGTATGTATCCGTCTTTGAACACCCCGTAATATCATTTTGGGTATGTATCCGTGTAACACCCCACTTTGATAAGTGGTCCGTTACTCGTAATTAGGTCATCAAAGCATGCAAGGTAATATGTACTAAAACATACATGACCATAGGGAAACCGGAATCAAACATAGGTTCCCTGACATAAGCCCAAAACATAAATAAAGTAAGTGAACTAGGAGGACAAGACAAGTGTCCAAACAAGCATAAGTATATGAAGGCAAAAAGGAGAAGAAGTCTAAGGCAGCTTCCATCCTATGCACGTCCTCCAAATGCTCGAGTCTGTCCATGGGTACCTGCCATTTTGGGACATGGAAAGGAAAGTAACGACTGAGCAATACGATCAGTGAACGGATATACGACATAGTATGAATGGCTGAAACATAATAGCAGTGGAAATGTATAAGTCCTGGAAAACCTGGAACATGTTTATAAAACTGATTTTATAGTTTCAAAATACTTGTGTTTTTATATGAAAACTGTACTAATTAGCCAATCGCCCATATAGGTCACGAGGTTCCACCGTGCATGAATACTTTGAGGGGAGACCTTGTCATGCAATTAAAGGGGTTGCCTCTAATTAAGTAGTCTGGGTAGGAGGGATCAACTCCTAGTGAATGATGCAAGGCACACATCACATTCACTCTGGTATTACTGGTAAACATGCAACTAGGATGCACCCATACGCCCCACATGAGAATATAATATAATGGCCAAAACTGAAAAGGGACGCCACGAGCAATCACTTCGCCGTGTGGAAGTCATAACACTGGTGCCTCTAGTGTTATGGTTATGGTACCTCCATAACTAGGTGACACTGGTCATGCATGTATATGGCTTAGGCTCTTAAAATAACATAAGTAATCAAACATATAAAACAATACTGGGAAAATAGTTGGCTACAAACGGGGAATCCTAATAAGGAAAGAATGTCCATACTGAAGGGACGGGAAATCCGTACCTTGTGTCCAAGTGAACGAAGAAAGACGAAAGGATGAAAGCCTACTCCGATCTTACTAATGCTACATAAATAGGGGACATGTATAAGTCATCTGTTTACTGAGTACGTAACTGATTATATCATGTCTTTGCTTGTTTTATATGTTCTTGTCTTGATTTACTGATTTTAATGTTATGTTATGTTTATCATGCATTTTAAGTATTCTGGGTAAGTATTACTTGTATTCTTATATTATTATACTTGTTGTGTAATAATAAGTAACTTTCTAAAAATTGCAGGTTTCCTAAGATAGAAAGTTTCCAAAAATAGAAAGTTTCCAAAAATAGAAAGTTTCCAAAATAGATTAACTTTTAAAAATAGACCAGTTTCTAAAAATAGAAATTTTCCAAAAATATTAAGTTTCCTGAGTTAGAAAGTTCCCATATTTAGAAATAAGCTGAAATAATAAGCTAATAATATAAGCATAAGTTTACTCATTAAATATCATAAGTCATGTAATAAGTGGTATAGTTTATTAATAATATCATGTTAATTAAATAAACTATAGGTTATACGATTTAATTAAATATAAGCATGATTTAATTAAATTAAGGTGTATAAAATACTTATGTTAAACATATGTTTATATTATATTAATTATAACCTAATTCATGTTTATTAATTAATTATATTTCATGTCTTAAATAATTAATTAATACTATAGTCTAAATTAAATAAATAAATACTTAGGTTAAAACATGTATTATTTCATAAATAATAAATACCCTAAGTTCATGTTAAATTAAATTAATTATTAGTCATCTGTTAATTAAATTAATTTTCTTGTTAAAAATAATATACTTGTAAAAACTAATAACTTGTAAAAATAAATAACTTGTAGAAAAACGTGACTTGTAAAAACGTTCTCGTGACAAAACCCGTGTTTTACTTAAAAACCTTAATATAACCAGACCGGACCCCTTGAACCGGACCGAACCAAACACCCCTAGCAGTGGCTACCCGGATTCGCCGATTGCCACTACTCTTGCAGTTTTACCACCGGCTGCAGCCGGTGGTTTTTCCCCTGGTCTGCCTCGGCTAGCCACTGCCACAACAACGAGGTTCCCACCGGCTGTTAGCCGGTGGTTCCCCCTGCTGCTGCCGTTCCCATGCTTGACCAAAACAGCCACCGACAGTTAGCCGGTGGTGTTGTTTGCTGCTGCCGAGACCCACACAAACCAAACGGTACCCCGACTCACGTCGGGGTCCCTTGGTTCTTGCTGCCGAGACCACCACAGCCCCCCACCGAGACCATGCGGTCTCGGTTGGTGGTGATTCGAAGACCACCGAGAGCTTTGGCTCTCGGTTCCTTGCGTCAGCCAAACCAAACCAACCCAAAACCATTCTTTTATTTTCCCCCATGATTAATTAGCATGTTAATTTACTTATTTTTATTAAACCCCATGTTCTTGTGTTCTTGATCTAATAAAAGAATAAAATAAAATGGATTTAATGATTTATCGAATGTGTAAACAATTTAGAATCGATAACACGAACACTAACACATGCTTTTTAAACACCAAGATCAAATGATCACCTCCTTGTGGTGTCCTTAGGCTGGCGACAATAGAGAGACAAAATGGGAGGCTAGGGTTTATTTTTATCAAACTTCTGTAAAATGAAAAGCGTGTAACCCTTTTTGGTTATTTTAGTAAAAACTAAAAGTGGGCTTGGGCCCTCCCTTATCTTGTGTCCGCGGGTATGTGGCCCACAAGGGAATCCCAAAGTTTTTACGTGTCTAATATTTTACGTGTACATACCTTATCGTTTTCGTGTAAGTTCGTAATTAATCGTTCGTGTTATAATAAATACTTGTACGTAAACGATATTAATCGTATTATATTAAATAAGTACGTAATTACATGTTCTTGATTTAACGTTCATGATTTCATGTTTGTGATAATAATTATTATTGTTAATAATTATCGTGTACTATCACGTACTTAATACGTATTGTGTAAGAAGACGTAAGTAATTTCTGTAATTAATAATCGTGACACGTGTTGGTGCTATAAAAGGAATGTTTTAATATGTACGTACCTTTACTAAGTGTACTGTTCATGGTAAAAGCATGCGGGTTTTACAACGCTTCCCCCCTAAAAAGAATAATTCGTCCTCGAATTATAGATAAAGTAAACTGAAAGAGGAACATACCCGAATCAAAACTAGAAAGGCATGCAAGATAAAATGACATGCCAGAAAGGAACGTAGAACGTGACATGGCTAAAACGGACATGGAACGTGACGTGACTGAAAGAACGTATCTAATCGATGAGAAAAAAAAGGATAAGAAATCTGGATGGACTCCTCCGTTCCATGTGGCTTCCCGCCCAGAACGGTCCTCTAAAAGGTCTTGGCGGAAATAAAAATATTAGTCGTCATGACTTTGTCTTGACGATACAAAAGTTTCTTGTTCATTAACGTAATATATATTTGCATGAATCTGATCGAGTGGATGAGAATTAACGTGCAAGGGTAATTGAAACATTATGATGTGAAATAATCTGAAGCAATTGACATAAGTACGTCTGAGCAGTGATACCCGAGACATACTGAAACGTAGTACGTGAACAATTGTGAACATGATACGTGAACAATTATGAACATGATACGTAGAGATATGGTGAGTGTAATATTATAAACATATGATGGAAAATGATACATGCAACATATCGTGAACGTGATATGAGAAACGTGGAATGCACATGACATATGAAACATATCGTAAACATAGAATAACAGCGGCGGTAACGTCAAACGCTATAAGGTGAGACGTGGAATGTAACGTGAAACGTCTGTCTGAGGATAGAGAGTTATACTAAACTTAAGTCTTGTCTCTCACGCTTTTGCAAAACCTCCCAAAACGAAAATGAACGTAAAATTGTAAGCCATGATACGATCATGAACGTGAATAGTGTAATGAACGTCAGTGCGAAAGCGAGTCGTAAAATTTGAACAAGGACGTGAACGTAAATAAGGAGCAAAAATGTGAACCTTTATCTGGCCCGATAGCTGAGGAATTACCAAGTGATCGGATAAGCCTTGGCTGGAACATGTTCGATCAATCTGCTGACTCTCAAATCCTTGCGGATGTAAGGACTCTACAGACTTGGTCAAACGGTTGACAATGACCCAGATAGCATCATGCTTCTTCTGAGTTTGCGGTAATCTAGTAACCAAAATCTATGGAGATCTTGTCCCATTTCTGTTCACAATTTCTTATGATGGAAAAAACATACTAGTCTGTTGGTGTTCTATCTTACCCTGTTGGTATGACAGGTACTTAGATATGAACGTAACTGTATCTTGCTTCATAGAAACTTGATACATAGGAGTTTGCGAAACTATGAGTCTCTGAAATTAGACTTCTCTTAGCGTAGAATTTTCTAGAACACCTAATGTAGTGTAGGATTCTCACCTTTACGTATAAGGTGAGTCATGGTAAAATTTACCATGAGAATCCATGTGATTCAGCGTTTCACTGTAATCAACCCGAATTTATATCAGAAAATTTCAGGGTGAAATTTCTCCTGTCGTAGAATTTGCAACGTAGTGCAAATGTGGTCTTCCTGCTCTTCTCTAGACTTGGAGAAAATCAGGTTGTCCTCGATGAAAACACTGATGAATTTGTATAAGATTTCATGGAAACTAAATTTATTAAGTCCATAATGTTGTTGGAGTATTTATGAGACTAATACAAAATCATGAGTTTAGCATGACCAAGTCGTCTACGAATAGGAGTAATGGAAATGTCCTGCTCTTTCACTCGCTAAGACTGGCAGCATGATCATGAGTCGATCTTGGAAAAGGTTTAGCACTCTTTAGTCGCTCTCACAAAATTTTCAATACGTGGAGGAGGATAGTGGTTTTGAATGGTGATTTGCTTAAATCGACGGTAATCGACACATAATCTCATGTTACCATACCTCTCCTAGGAGGTTACTCTGGAATACATGTGGTAAGATTCTGGAATAATCGACTGGTTATGAGTAAGCGACTTCAGAAGCCGTGTCCTCAATAATAGCTAGAATCTTCGATGCCATGGAACAACAAGCACGTTCTTATAAAGCGTAGATAATTTTTACAAATTTTCCTGATGGAAAACCATGCTGAATGTATTTAGGAGCCTAAACATTACTGAACATAATCTGATGTGAATGGCGACCAGTCGTAGCATGGTGTGTTGTTCATAGTCCATAATTAGGGTTATATTTAACTCGCATCTGTCCGAGGTAAGTTCATTAGCAGATTGGATCTTATTATTAGACTAGAGGAAAACCTTCGTATACATGGGTGATACGAATGGCGTCCTTTATTGTAAAACCCGCATGCTTTTACCATGAATATTACCCTTATGATCGTACGTACATGATTAGAACTTTCCTTTTATAGCACGTTTACGTTTCACAAACAAGAATTACAAGTATTACGTACGTGTTATAACACGATAAGTATTTATTACGTATTAAGACATGATAATTATTTCAATAAAAATTATAATCACGAACATACGAACATGAAATCATGAACGTAAATAATCACGAGCTTAGTATTACGTATGTATATATATTTATTACGATCATGAATAAATATGATAAGACACGAGCGATAACTATTTTAATCACGTAAAACACAAACACGAGAAAACACTTATTATTAGACATGAGAAAACATTGGGTTACCCCATGTGGGCCCCCTACCCGCGGCTAAAAGACAAAGAAAAGGGCCAAGCCCATTCAATTTTACTAAAACAAGAATTTGGGAAAAGATTATTTTTATAATAACAAAATATTAGAAAAGATAAAAACCCTAAATCTCTCTTTCTCCTCTTATTTGGCCGCCGGGTATAAACACACACCAAGGGTGTGTTTGTTGATTTTGGTGATTGATTTATTGAAAGGGTGTTAGTGTGTCCGTTCTCTTTTGATTCACGTGATCGGTATATCTTTAAACCTCTTTTCCTTTATATTTTTATTTAATCAAGAACACATAAAATCATGGTGTATTTAAAAACAAGTAATTACATGTTATAAAATCATGGGGGGTAAATTAAATCATGGTTAAGGGGTGTTTGTTGTGGCCGACGCAAGGAACCGAGCCCCAAGGGGGTCTCGGTTTGTTATGTTTCGTACCAACCGAGACCTCAAGGTCTCGGTGTGGTGTCGTGTGTCTCGGCAGCAGGAGAAAAGGGAACCCCGACCTCGATCGGGGTATGTTTGGTGTTTGGTTGGGTCTCGGCTAGAACAAGAACCACCACCGGCTTATGCCGGTGGCTAAATAAGAAAAGAAGGGGGAACCCCCATGCCGCGGCAGCAAGGGGAACCACCGGCTAGCCGGTGGGAACTTTGCTAGCCGGCGGCTAGCCAAGGATAGGGGTGCGTTTGGTTGCCGGTTCATGAGTTAAAACCGGTTCGGTTCACACATGTTTAGATTAAAACACAGGTTCGGTTCATGGGTCATTTTTGCAAGTTAATTATTTTACAAGGTTAATTATTTTTACAAGTTTATTTTAACAAGATTAAATTAAATTAATTAAAACATGCACATGATTAATTTAATTTATACATGACTTAAGTTATTAATATCATTATTAATCCATGAACTTTAACCTAAGTAATTATCATTTTAATTAGACCATATAATTAATTAATTATTAAAATCATGACTTTTAATTAATTAATTTACATGACTTAGGTTATATTATAATAGATAATACTACATGTTTTAACCGAAGTATTTTTACCTTTATTTAATTAAATCATGTTATATTTAATTAAATGCTTTAACCTATAGTTTATTTAATTCACATGAAATAATTAATAAACTATACTATTTAATTACATGTCTTACAATATTAATCAGTAAACACTTAAGCTTATATAATTAGCTTAACAGTCCAGCTTATTTCTATTTATGGAAACTTTCAATTTTTAAAAACTTATCTATTTTTGGAAACTTTTCTATTTTTGGAAACTTTCTATTTTTGGAAACTTTCTATTTTAGGAAACCTGCTATTTTTAGGAAGTTATTTATTATTACACAACAAGTATAATAATACATGAAATACAAGAAATACTTAATAAGAATAGACAGAATACATGACAAACACAATATAAAGCTTTAATCAGTAAAACATGACATGAACATATAAAACAAGCTAAGACATGATATAAAACCAGTTACGTACTCAGTAATCAGATACTTATACACGTATGTATTTATGTAGCATTAGTGATATTGAAGTAGGACTCTCTTCAGTTCGTCTTCTTCGTTCACTGGACATAAGGTACGGATTATCCGTCCTTTTAGTATGGACATTCTTCCTTATTAGGATTCCCTGTATGCATATAACTGTTTTACCCAGTATATGTTCTATATGTTTTTGAATTGATTATGTTTAATTAGATACCTAAAGCCATATACATGAATGACCAGTTTCACCTAGTTATGGAGGTACCATAACCATAACACTGGAGGCACAAGTGTTATGACTCCACCACGACGGAGTGATAGCTCGTGGCGTCCTTTCAGCTTTTGGCCATATTATTATTATCAGGTGGGGCGTATGGGTGCATCCTAGTTTACATGTTTTCAGCAGATTATTCAGGTGAATGTGGTGTGTGCCTTGCATCCTTCACTAGGAGCTGATCCCTCCTACCCAAACCAGTATATTAAATTAGAGGCAGCCCCTCTAATTTGCATGACGAGGTCACCCCTCCAAGTATTCATGCACGTTAATAATTCATGATCTATATTGGCTAATGGTAAACATGTTAAACAATTTTTACGAGATAAACATAAGGCTTTTCAAACTATAAAACCAATTTTACTAAGATATGTCAGGTTATCCAGGACTTAGTCTTTTCCGCTTCTATATGATTATATGCTTATATTATTCATGCTATACTTGTATATCCGTGCACTGAGCGTTATGCTCAGCCATTTTCCTTTTCATGTTACCAAAACGGCAGGTACTCAGGGACGCTCGTAGACTTTAAGCGTACGTGCATATGGATTGGAAGCTTCCTAACCTTCTTTACTTTATGCATTCCTTTATACTTTGATACTCATTTCCATGGGCATTGTTTAGTCCTTTTCATTTACAGTATTTATGTTTGTGTGTGATGAGTTCTACTTTTGGGGTACCGATGTTTGATTCCGGTATTTCCTTTATGGTCATGTGATGTTTTATACATTTATCCTTGTATGCTTTGATGACATGCCATAATCACGCGTGACATTCCATTTACCAAAATAGAGTGTTACAATTATGGTATCAGAGACAAGGCTTCGACCTGTAGGCTCTCAAAACACGACCTGTGATTAGTGGGTAGTCACTAAGGTCTTCCTAGAACTGATAGTCGTTTTCATGCATTCATCATTTTCATGCATACATATATATGTCATTGTCGCAGGTTTATGACTAAGTACTGGTTGGTGCAGGACTGGCCCTATTTAGTCGCATGTGTTTTATCGAAACTTTTAAATTTGGGACCGACCCATTGGCGTCCCCTCGCCATGTCTTTTGTTTTGAGTGAACTGACCATAGGCGTTCACTTTCGCGCATACAAAAGTTTTCATAAAACTGCATCATGCATTCATGTACTAGTTTTCTTGCATAAATTTTTTTTCATGATTTATTGGTATAAATTTTTTTCCATGTATATAGTTTATGTTTTAATCAGTTTAATCATGTATTTTATGTTATACTATCAGATGGTTCTCACACGCGAGCAGGAACAACTCAATGCAGCAATCCAAGTTGCAATGCAAGCTATGCTTCCTCAGCTGAGGAATGAAATTAGGGCTGAGGTTCTGGTTGCCAACAACCAGCAGCAACACCCAGTACCTCCTCTTTCTCCTCCAGCAACATTGGTCACATGGCTGGAGATATTCAATAAGCTCCGCCCTCGAGCTTTCGAGAGAACCTATAGCCCCAGTGAAGCTAAAAGCTGGTTGGCTCACATTGAGAAGATCTTCGATGCTATGGGATGTGACCCCGTCTTTAAGTCGAGGTTGACTTGCTACAGATTCGAAGGTGATGTACTATCATGGTGGATGGAACTGAAGCAGTCTGAGGGAGGTGATAATTGGGTGGCTGGTTTGACTTGGGCTCAGTTCAGGGATTTGGTGATGGGACAGTTCTTTCCCAAGGCTGAGCAAGACAAGCTGAAGAGGGAGTACCATGGAATCCGACAGAGAGCTGGGGAGAATAGCAACGAGTTCATGCAGCGCTTTCTTCGCTTGGCTGGTATCCTTGGTGCAGCAGCGGGTACTCCTGAAGAGCAAGCACACCACTTCAGGTGGGCTCTTCATACATCGGTCGCAAATAACTTGGTGTGTGCTACGTTCAACACGGTAGCACAAGTGGCCGATGCAGCACGTAAGCTGGAGATGCTGCAGGAAAGAGATGAGTTCGGGGAAGCAGAGAGACCCGATAAGCGGTAAACATTCGTAATCAAACGGTGACCAATCCGTATTCTTTCAGTATATGTCAATAATTCATCTCTTTAAATTCTATCTTCCAGGCAGAAGACTGGGGACCGGTCTCAGCCGGCTACTCAGCAACAGCCTAATCAGCCCAAGGGAAACGGTCAGACTCACGACCGTTCTGCTACGGATAGGCGTGGCGGTAATGATAATTACCGTAACAACGCTCGACACTCCAACAACAGCAGGGTCCTTATACTTACTCATTTTCTTATGATTACATGTTATAGTTCTTAATTCTGACACATTAGTAAATCTTCTACAAGGAATCATGGTAACGGGAGGGACCAGAACCAGAGAGGTTCACAGCCTAACCGTCCAGCTATCACTTGTATTCCATCTTACAATTATCTGCATTGTCCTTTGTACCTATTACCATGTCTCATGTATATTGTTCTTATCAGGCTCTATAGATTTGCTAAAATAGATCCGGTGGTCTAATGTGGTGGTAGATGGTGGTGGAAGCCATTGTTGGTTTAGAGAGAGAGAAGAGAGGTTGAATGTAAAAGTGAAAATGTATTAGAAATGAACAAATGACAAGCAACACCCCTCCTTGGAAGTTAAGGAGGGGTATATATAGCCACACACACAACCTAAACTATACAACGAACCTAGTCTAGTCTAAATGTGTGTGACTATGATAACTAATGGGAATTCTTAAATGTCGTCACATAAAGTGAGTTTCCAACAATCTTCCCCCATGGGACGACGTGTAGAATTCCTTACAATATTCTTCCTAACAAGTACAAAATGATTAAGAACAAGAGCTTTCATGAAGCGTCCAATGCCGATGATGTCTTCTGAGGCCTTTGACTTTAAAACGACTCATCTTTAAAGTAACTTGTAGTAGAAATACTATAACGGCACGAGCTAAGTAACCCATACACTTCTGGTTAAGGAGAAGCTTCTGAATTAGCTTCTCCCTAATTCATGCCACATAAACTTGATGTAGAAGCTTTTAAATAGCTTCCCCCTAAATCGACAATCCTCATAAGCAACTTCAAAGCTTTCAATAAAGCTTAGAATGATTAAGCGCACAGCGGAATCTAACAAGCAAATCCCATCATATAACATGATAATGTTGCTAAGAGGGATTCAAAGTTTGGGGCACAACAAGTAGATCAACAACTTTTCTTCTCACGCTTGAATAATTCTTCTGAATTTTTCTTCCCCCTGAGAGTTCAAGTTATGCATACCAGAAAGAATCAAGACACTTCTTCCCCCCACATAGTTGAAGAAGGTAAATCAATCCCAATTATGAAGCTCAAATACTGAAGTGGACACTTTATCCCATTCATGAAGTTGACATCGTAACACCAGAGTCAATTAAGTCCCGGAAATGCACATATCTTCTTCCGGAGATGCACCAGAGTCAATTAAGTCCCGGTAATGCATATAGGATAATGATGATGTTTAATTGCAACAATCAAACAATTAAACCTCGAATCAGTAGTGTATCGTTTAGAGATTGATAACGCCACAAGTTAAAACACTGATTTTCTCTGCGGCTATGACAAATGTCATCCCGGAATGTCTTCAAATCAAAAGAAGGTATGAAGTTCATCACGGGTACTCATTGTGCGTTCAATGTGTCTTTTTCTTCCCCCTTGATGGTTTCGAAACTCGGAACCATCAATAAATTGTACGCACATGAACCTGAAATCTCGTGAGAATAATAAATAAGCTGAATTATATATTTTGTGAGAATCAGCTGTTGATCGAAAATCTCTTCTCATAAACTCTCCGTGGCCACCTTTACCAACCTACGTGAAAGCAATTTGAAGTGACCACTGAAAGAATGAACCAGATACATCAAATGTGAAGCTGAATAAAAATCCATCGATTTTGTGACTTAAGCTTGCACTATTGTTGAATGAAGAACGGTGGATAAATCTCTAAGTACTCAATGCATCACTGAAGAAGTCTATAAGCACAACACCTCTTGAAATTATCCACGTCGACTAAGCGCGTGACACTGAGTACAGCAATGTAACCCCTTTAAGTGATAGTTAACCGAGTCATCAACCAACCACCCCGAACCCGGAAACCAGATAACCAAGTCTTCATTCTAGGATTAAGCCCGAGCAAGTTATCTTTTAAAAGATAAAATAAATAGACACCTTCGAAGAATCCGTCTTCAACGTCACGTAATTAATACCCGATCAAACAAAATCTGTAGCCACTAAAAAAAATCGCCCATTTTTTCTTGGTCTCGTCTCAAATAAATTCTCGTCACATTTGTCTCGTCACTTTTTGTCTCCAAATTTTATCACTTTTCATTGTCATGTTATATTGTCATTACGGAGTACAAAAATGACTTAATATAACAAAATTTGAATAAATTTAATCTTTTAACACAAAGTTTGTAAAAAAACTTGTGCAAAAATAACATTTATCAAGTTTGTTATACTATGGTTGGTAAACCAATTTTACCATCAAAATTTACCAGCCCGTCACTTAAGATCCTTAACATCCCAGCCCAAATCAAACGTGGCCCACCAGAAGTGTTCATAACCCGCTGGCCCATTTGGTTCTATACTCGGTTTACAGCAATAATGATATTTAACTACTAGTCAACCCCTACATTCACTCACACTTAACACAAATCTCCTCTCATAGAAACTTCCGCCCCCACCAAACTTCTCTCACACCTCCACCTTGTTTAATCCGTCCTTTACCTAACTGCATCTCCTCACCCACCATTTCTTTCTAACAAACAGCTAAAACTCCATCCCCCAAAATCCTCTCACTACTCCCCTCTTCTACATACGAATCCCAATCTCATAAACCAACATATCATTTCATCTTAATGAGACCAATCCTCTAACAGCCTCCTATAATCAATCAAACCAAACATACCCATTTGATATCATTCTCGGCCGAAGGCATCAAGAACGTTTTCAAGATCTTTGTGTTGAGGTCTCGGGTAAGGTCAATTGATTGTATGTCGCATTTGATTAATTAAAACGAATCAAAGATCGAATCTAACAATCTTTTTATGATTCGTTCTTAAAATTCGTAAATTAATAAAGGTGTGAGCCTTGATAGTTGTGATTCGGATTGCATGTTTCAATGTCAATCGAATAAAAGAAGACGGATAACAGAGTTGTTATACGGATTCCTTGATGTTCGAAAATTAAATGATGGTTTCTTCCATATATATAGATCTATGATGATTGAAATTCGTGAGATCTATATAGATCTTGGCATGCATGTCCAAAGCGAATTAAACCTGAGATCCAATATAATTTTCTGTTTTAGTTAGATTGAAGATGTGTTTGTGAATGGGATTAGGTGTCGATGGGATAGGTATTAGATTTGGTGTTTGAGGAGATAAAAGGTTGGTAGTTGAATTGGTTCAGTGCATTAGTCACCTGAGTCAACACAGTGAGTTAACTGAGTCAACTCGGTAATTACCGAGTTGACTCGATTGTCATGGATTTGGTTTTGGTTTTGGTTAACACTTGGTCACAGTCAGATTCCATCGTAATGTTTTTTTAAAAAAATCCATCAGAATGTTTTATAAAACACATCGTAATGTTGTGTTTAACAGCAACAATTCCATCGCAATGTTTTTTTCAAGTCCATCGCAATGTGTAAAACAGCCCATCGCAATGTTTTCATTTGTTACTTCCATCGCAATGTTTTCTGTAAATCAGTCCATCGGAATCTTTCCTCTACACCCCATCGGAATGCATCCGTCGGAATGCGTTCCATCAGAAGGCGTTCCATCGGAATGCGTTCCATGGAAATGTGTACCATCGGAATATTTGATCGCAATGTAGAAACCAAAGGTTTTTGCGATCGCAATATTCCGTCTGAATGTTACCATCAAAAATCTTATCCAAAAAAATACTGTCCTTTTTTCCTGAAAATCCGGAAATGATTTCTGGGTCTGATTTTCTGGCAAATCTGGGGTTTCACCTTCATCTTCAAAAAATATATAACCCAGAACAGATATAATAATAAAAAAAATCCAGGTTTTGACATCACTTTTGAAAGTCAGATTGATAGATGTGGACTGATACAAGACCTTTGACATAGAACAAATGAGACAAACGAACCATTTTGACTATTGACATACTTTGGACCCAAACCAACCAATGAGACAATGAGACTGTAGACAAGAAATAATAGAACGTGACAACAAAACTTGTGAATATGATAAGGAAAACACAAGTCGTGACACAGAAATAAACAAACGGACCAAAAAAAAATTGTAGAACGAGACCCCAAAAAAATATTTTTAGACCACCAAATCGAAACAACAAACATGATCCAAGGAATGAACCAAGGCTCTGATGCCAAATGTAGATTTGCTAAAATAGATCCGGTGGTCTAATGTGGTGGTAGATGGTGGTGGAAGCCATTGTTGGTTTAGAGAGAGAGAAGAGAGGTTGAATGTAAAAGTGAAAATGTATTAGAAATGAACAAATGACAAGCAACACCCCTCCTTGGAAGCTAAGGAGGGGTATATATAGCCACACACACAACCTAGACTATACAACGAACCTAGTCTAGTCTAAATGTGTGTGACTATGATAACTAATGGGAATTCTTAAATTTCGTCACATAAAGTGAGTTTCCAACAGGCTCTCAGCCAGTTAGGACACCTGCTGGAGGATATACTCATCCTCTTAGCTATACTTGCCACCGTAGGCACCCAGGGCCATGTCGCCGCGACAGCGACGCATGCTATCAGTGTGGTCTTCCTGGCCATCGCATGAAAGATTACCGCAAGGGCGAGATGGAGGGTACATCAGGACATGCTGATACCAAGCCGCCTCCTACTAGTGGACGTGTTTACACGACATCTCACGATCAGGCCAACAAGTCTACATGTACCATCACTAGAATCTTGTATATGTATGGTCGAGTTGCATGTGTTCTGTTTGATACGGGTGCTACTCACTCGGTCATTTCTACTACTTATGCCAAGAATGTTAGGATACTCCCCATGCCACTAGAGAATATACTGAGTATTTCCACGCCCTTGAGAGACGCTGTACGTATAACCCATGTGTACAAGAGCCTTCCCCTAGAGTTTGACAACAAGGTTCATCCTGTTGACGCACTTCCGCTGGACATGGATGATTTTGACATGATTTTGGGCATGGATTGGCTATCCAAGCATCATGCTACCATAGAATGCCATTCATATAGAGTCATCTTCGGTGATGTTAATGCACTAGAGTTCATTCACAACGGATTCATAACGGAAGGTCTATACAAATCATTCACAACGGCTTCGTACACGGAAGGTCTATACATGGTTGTGAGGGCTGTCTAGCTACTGTTCATGACATGGATGCTGAATCCCCACCAATTCAGAAGCAACCGATAGTGTTAGAATTTCTAGATGTATTTCCAGAAGAACTTCCGGGCATACCACCTGAACGTGAAGTGGAATTTAATATCGAGCTCATCCCAGAAGCTGAGCCGATTTCCAAGGCTCCTTATCGCATGGCTCCCATAGAGTTGAAGGAGCTAAAGGATCAATTGCAAGAACTTCTGGAATGAGGCTTTATTCGACTGAGCGCATCTCCATGGGGCACACCGGTCTTATTCGTTAAGAAGAAGGACGGCAGTATGCGTCTTTGCATAGACTATCGCGAGCTCAACAAGATTACTATCAGGAATAGGTATCCACTACCATGGATTGAAGATCTGTTTGACCAACTCCAAGGGGCCAAACATTTCTCCAAGATTGATCTTAGGTCGGGCTATCGTCAGCTATGGGTCAAAGAGCAGGACATCGCCAAGACTGCTTTCCGTACACACTATGGCCACTATGAATTTGTAGTCATGCCATTTGGCATTACCAATGCTCCAGCAGTGTTCATGGATTTGATGAACAGAATGTTCCATGAATTTCTGGACAAGTTCGTCATTGTCTTCATTGACGACATCCTGATTTTCTCTAAGTCCAAGGAGGAACACGAAGACCATCTTCGTACACTACTACAGATTCTTCGCCAGAAGCAGCTGTATGCTAAATTTTCCAAGTGTGAGTTCTGGTTAGACAAGGTGGCATTCTTAGATCACATTGTATCAGCAGAAGGAATAATGATGGATCCAGCGAAGGTTGAGGCTATTACCAAGTGGCCAAGGCTGACATCAGCAACTGAAGTCCGCAGTTTCATAGGCTTAGATGGTTATTACCGCAGGTTCGTGGAGAACTTTTCCCGCTTAGCACTACCATTAACCAAACTGATGCGAAAGGGGGAGAAATTCGTCTGGACTAAAGAACGAGAGAAGAGCTTTAAAGACCTAAAGCAGAAGTTAGTATCTGCACCGATTCTTACTCTCCCATCTGGTACAGGTGGATTTCAGATACAGTGCATGCATCGGGGAAGGGACTTGGCTGTGTTCTCATGCAACATGGGAAAGTGATCGCGTACGCTTCTTGGAAGCTTAAGCCTTATGAGGAAAATTACCCCACGCATGACTTGGAACTTGCACCAGTCGTGTTTGCATTGAAGATATGGAGGCACTACTTATATGGAGAATCATATGACGTTTTCACGGACCATAAGAGCTTGAAGTATATCTTCACTCAGAGTGAATTGAACATGAGACAGAGGAGATGGTTAGAGCTGTTGAAGGATTATGACATTAATCTGCAGTGTCATCCCGGCAAGGCGAATGTAGTGGCATATGCACTTAGCAGAAAGTCTGGAATGATAAACGGCATTAAAATTGAGGAGGAAATCATAAGAGACTTGGAGAGACTAGACATAGAGATCATAGTACGTGGACAACACGGTTACTGGGCTAATCTTAGAGTAGAACTCGAGTTACTCTCTAAGATCAAGGAAGCATAGAAAGATGATGGAGAAATCTGGGCGATAATTCAGAATTTGGAGAAGCAGACAGAATTCAGAGTAGACACATACGGTATCTTATGGCAGGGCACGACACTTTGTGTTACTGACGATCAAGAACTCCAGGAAGCATTGTTAGCTGAGGCTCATAGCTCCCCATTCTCTATTCATCCTGGTTCGACCAAGATGTACCATGACATCAAGAAGTACTTTTGGTGGAATGATACGAAACAGGATGTTGCTACATACGTCTCCAAATGTCTTACCTGCCAGCAGGTTAAGATTGAGCATCAGCGATCTGGCGGTCTTCTTCAACCGTTAGATATTCCAGAGTGGAAGTGGGACAAAATCACCATGGATTTTGTTACTGGTCTTCCGCCGACAAAGAAAAAGCACGATTCAATTTGGGTTATCGTTGATCGGCTTACCAAATCAGCTCATTTCTTACTGATCCGCAAGGAAGATTCGGTCAGTAAACTCGTCGATACTTATAGGAAGGAGATCATGACACTTCATGGTGCTCCATCCAGCGTCGTCTCAGACAAAGACCCTCGGTTCACTTCGTGATTCTAGAGAAGTCTGTAGAAAGCTTGGCGTACACAACTTAAGCTTAGCACGGCTTTTCATCCTCAAACAGACGGGAAGTCAGAGCGAACAATTCAGACATTGGAAGACATGTTGAGGACATGTGCGTTGGAATGGACGGGTGATTGGGACGATTATATCTGTTTGGTGGAGTTTGCATACAATAACAGTTGGCACGCAAGTATCAAGTGTGCTCCTTTTGAGATGTTGTATGACAGAAAGTGTCGCGCCCCAATCTGCTGGGATAAGGTTGGTGAGCGAACACTTGAAGGACCAGAAATGATAGAGCTGACTAATGAGAAGGTCGCAGTAGCTAAGCAGAAACTGCAAGAAGCACGGTCACGTCAGAAGATTTACGCAGACAAGCATCGTAGGGACTTACATTTTAACGTAGGAGATCACGTTTTACTTAAGGTTTCGCCGGCACCTGGTGTTAGACGTTTTGGAATAAAAGGGAAGCTCAGTCCTTGATTTATCGGACTGTTTGATGTCATTGAATGAGTCGGTGAAGTATCTTACCGTTTAGCGTTACCTCTGCAGCTTTCTCATGTTCACGATGTTTTTCATGTGTCCTTACTCAGAGGGTACAATTATCATCCCCTTCACATGGTTTGGTATCCACTAGAACAGATTTGTGAAGATCTCACTTTCATAGAAGAACCCGAACGAGTTCTTGACAGACAATAACGAGTCATGAGAAGGAAGACGATTCCATTCGTCAAAATACTTTGGAGGGATCATACCGAGCGGGAAGCCACTTGGGAAACAGAGGAGTCTATCCAGGCTTCTTACCCTCATTTCATATTTTGAATTCGGGTATGTTCTTCTTTTCTAGTTTACTTTATCTATAATTCGGGGACGAATTATTCTTTTTAGGGGGGAAGAGTTGTAAAACCCACATGCTTTTACCATGAATAGTACCCTTATGATCGTACGTACATGATTAGAACTTTCCTTTTATAACACGTTTACGTTTCACGAACAAGAATTACAAGTATTACGTATGTGTTATAACACGATAAGTATTTATTACGTATTAAGACACGATAATTATTTCAATAATAATTATAATCACAAACATACGAACATGAAATCATGAACGTAAATAATCACGAGCTTAGTATTACGTATGTATTTATATTTATTACGATCATGAATAAATATGATAAGACACGAGCGATAAATATTTAAATCACGTAAAACACGAACACGAGAACACACTTATTATTAGACACGAGAAAACATTAGGTTACCCTATGTGGGCCCCCTACCCGCGGCTAAAACACAAAGAAAAGGGCCAAGCCCATGCAATTTACTAAAACAAGAATTTGAAAAAAGATTATTTTCATAATAACACAATATTAGAAAAGATCAAAACCCTAAATCTCTCTTTCTCCTCTTCTTTGGCCACCGGGTATAAACACACACCAAGGGTGTGTTTGTTGATTTTTGTGATTGATTTATTTCAAGGGTGTTAGTGTGTTCATTCAATTTTGATTAACATGATCGGTATATCTTTAAACCTCTTTTCCTTTATGTTTTTATTTAATCATGAACACATAAAATCATGGTGTATTTAAAAACAAGTAATTACATGTAATAAAATCATGGGGGGTAAATTAAATCATGGTTAAGGGGTGTTTGTTGTGGCCGACGCAAGGAACCGAGCCCCAAGGGGGTCTCGGCTTGTTATGTTTCGCACCAACCGAGACCTCAAGGTCTCGGTGTGATGTTGCGTGTCTCGGCAGCAGGAGAAAAGGGAACCCGGACCTCGGTCGGGGTATGTTTGGTGTTTGGTTGGGTATTGGCTAGAACAAGAACCACCACCGGCTTATGCCGGTGGCTATATAAGGAAAGCAGGGGGAACCCCCATGCCGCAGAAGCAAGGGGAACCACCGGCTAACCGGTGGGAACTTTTGCTAGCCAAGGATAGGGGTGCGTTTGGTTGCCGGTTCACGGGTTAAAACTGGTCCGGTTCACACATGTTTAGATTAAAACACGGGTTCGATTCACGGGTCATATTTGCAAGTTAATTATTTTACAAGGTTAATTATTTTTACAAGTTTATTTTAACCAGATTAAATTAAATTAATTAAAACATGCACATGATTAATTTAATTTATACATGACTTAGGTTATTAATATTATTATTAATACATGAATTTTAACCTAAGTAATTATCATTTTAATTAGACCATATAATTTATTAATTATTGAAATCATGACTTTTAATTAATTAATTTACATGACTTAGGTTATATTATTATAGATAATAATACATGTTTTAACCTAAGTATTTTTACCTTTGTTTAATTAAATCATGTTATATTTAATTAAATGCTTTAACCTATAGTTTATTTAATTCACATGAAATAATTAATAAACTATACTATTTAATTACATGACTTAGAATATTAATCAGTAAACACTTAAGCTTATATAATTAGCTTAATAATCTATCTTATTTCTATTTATGGAAACTTTCTATTTTTGGAAACTTTCTATTTTTGGAAACTTTCTATTTTAGGAAACCTGCTATTTTTAGGAAGTTACTATTATTACACAATGTAACACCCCCAAATTTATACAACACAGTTCAGCGGAAGACTAGTTGGTGTTACGGGATAGCACATTACTCACATCATAGACAACGCATAAAAATCGCGTCGTTTAATAATAAATCATTTCCATTCATAAACATCAAAGTTACATAGGTCCCAAGTCATTTTATTTCATACAAAGTTTTACAAAGTATTTGAATGGAAAAATATAGTTTAGGTGCGGGCCATGAATTCTTGTTGTCTTCCCGAGAATTACCTTCAAGTACCTGAGATAAAACATGTTAAAAGAAAAGGTCAGCGATAACGCCGAGTGAATTCATAGAGTTTAATAAATTCCATCAATATAACTTTGGTATAAAATTAGTACCAAAAATCAATTCGTACAAATCATTGTAATAGGCCGAAAAATAGCCAAAATCATTTTATATAAATCCTTATCGAAAATCATAATATAGGCATTTGCCTTAAAATCAATATACGAGCCAATGTCGTAAAAACATCATACAATACGTCTTATGACGTTGTATAAAATCAAATAAAAAAAACCGTTATATGAATATGGTTATGAAAACCAAAATACCAACATAATATCAATAGTATGACCCAGTATTGCTAGTCAGGCAATACATCGTAATTCGGAGCGTCCAGTAATATTTTGGTGATTGGATTATTATAAGCCGCATGACATTGTTACCTTACTAAAACCAAAACGGGTAGCTAACCCGATACCAGTTTTGCCCATCTAAAGTAGCGTGTCGTCACAAAGGTCACGCTATTGGAAATCTTCTCATACATTAATTCGCTTACCAATCAATGTGGCACGACGGGGATCAACCGTCAAGGCGCGAACTGGGGTGATCGTCCCCAAATAGTACTATTAAATGCATAAGCGTCTACCAACTCCCGGTAGTTCACAATTCATGCTAATGGGACTTTTAGTGACATAACCTAACTTTAATAATCCATTTAATTTCATCTATCGGGTCCATTAATCATTTATCGGGTCATACAATCGGGTCATTCAATCATTCGGGTCCAAAATCAATAAACAAACAATCGGGACAAATGGTGTCCAAACTTTTATAAAAACTAACATGTTATCTCCCTCGCGGGTTTATAAAGCATTTATAAAACATTTAAAAGAGTGCGAGGCTATGAACTCACGTTGATATGGGAAGGCGGGTTATCGGCAATTCGGACGTACGGTACATGCTTCAATCACGGAAACCTAGACAAATAATACTCGGTCTTAGACGTTTGTCCAATGACTTCATAAAATAACATCTATGTATACATATGATGATTATATATATATGATGATCAAGTGGGTTTACATATTCTCGTTTACTCCTTTTAGTGTTATATGTCGATAACTTTTATACTAGTTTACTAGTTTTACCCGTTTACGTGTCTTAAGCCCAATAAGCTTATTATAAGTTATTTAACTTATTTTAATCCATTTTGTACCTATATTATCAGTATGTATACTTTCCAAGTTGGGCCTAAATGGGTTAAGCCCAATAGATTCTTTTTACAAGTTTTTATCCTACTTAGTCCATTTATTAGTCCAATATGTTTATTTAACTTGTTAATGTCCGTATGCCCTATAGTTCGGGTTTTGTCGGTTTTTACTTGTTATAAATGTCTATATATCAGTATATAAGTTTTATAAAGTTTTCATTAGACGGGTCCAACCATCTAAGTTTTATTTAACAAAAACGTTAATTTTACGGCAATAGCCGAAAAAGTAGTAAAAATCATGTTTATAGTTTTATAACTTATAAAACTTAACAAGTTTCCATTTTCATCATTTATGCACTTATTACACCTTTTATATATTTATATAAATAAGTTTTATAAGTTAGTGGGTTTTTATTTACATTTTATATATTAAAATGTGAGTGCTTATATAATAGTATTATTCTTTAATTTCCAAAAATCTGATTTTTAACTTCATCTTCACCAAAAATGTCATATCTTGAGTTCTACATGTAGATAGAAGCTCAAATTTTTATCACATAAACTACATGATATTTGCTACATTTAACTCTTCTATAGCTACTGTTGAATCATCCTTTAAGTATTTTCTAAAAATCGTCCAAAACAGTAACTTCAGATTTATACCCTAAACTTGTTTTGATCATATCTCACTCATTACTTTGATTCCATTGCATGGCCAACTCTCACATGTGTACAAGACCCATAGCTTACTGTAAATGGGTTCTACTTCATCATATTATCAGTTTACCACTTGGTTCTTTACTGTTTTATACAGCCAACATATTTAGACAAGATTTTAGACTTGTTTCTTATAGTTTTTCACCTTTTTATCCATGATTATCAACAACAAATCCCCACATAACATTTTTATCATCATATAATCATCATAAATATATACAATAGGAAATAAAATACATGTTTACATAATCAAAATAATAAGAAGGTGAGGAGGACAATCTTTATACCACCAAGTTGACATAGGTGATGATTTTGACATGGTTTTTGATGGAGAAACTTGTGCTTAGCCAACACCATCTTCAAGAACTCCAATCTTTATCAACTCCTTGTGGAAAATCAGCCCCATGACACCATAAAAACTCCTCCATGGATGTTATAAGTTACACCAATCTTCATCTTTTTGAATGGAGATTAACATATGTTAATTGTAACATATATTTATGGTTAAATTTTGTATGAATTGGGTGTTTGAAGTGTAGAATGGGACGGCAAGATGAGCTAGAGAGAGAGAGTTTGTGAAGTTGTTTTGCATGTTAGAAAGATGGAATGAGAAGTTGTGTGAAGGTTTGATGGTTTTGTGTGTGGTAAGCTTACACATGAAGCTAAAGTGGACATGTGTTAGTCCTTGTGATATATCTTGACACCTAAGTGGTGTGGTTAGTTTATTGGCCGGTTTTGTGAGTGGGGTGGGACAAGTGTCCCACTTGTCTCATCCCACTTATTTACGGGTACTCCTCGATTCTAGTTTCCTCGATTTGCGTGCCCTCGGGTCGTTTTACGAAAAACGTTTTTATAAATTATGAATCACCGTCACAAAACGAATCCAATAAAAATTGTCTCATCAAAAACGGAGTTCGAAAACGTAAATACGTAATCCTAAGGTTTACGGTTTAGTCGTAAAGGATGTTAAAATAAAATCGTAAGTCCTAATCTCTTCTCGTAAATTTGTGAGTTTATGAACCAACACAAATTTAAAACTCCAAAATAATATTTACAGATAAATTTATTTTCTGAAATGTCGGACTGTCACCAAAGACGGTGTATGTAAACGTAAGCACGTAACGTTGAATCCTCCGGTTTAGACGTAGTCGACGCTACTTCAAAACGTAAATCCAAATTTCTTCCCAAAAATATGTGAGTTCATATTGTAAATTGTTTTTAAATAATATTCAAGAATAAAATATCAACCATAAATTGACGGATTGTCACAGCATTTACCCCTAAACAGGATCTTTGTCCTCAAAGATCATCTTACCTTACTACTCGCTTCTTATAGAGTTTAAGCCATGTGGGTAATTCCTCCACATTCGGTCTTTTCTCACAAGTGCAATTCATTATAATACGCGAGTTTCATCAAACATAACTACGGGAATAAGATCAGGCTAAATGTTGACTTACTTTCTCTATCCATGATGTTCACGGGTTTCTGATGAATGCAACTTTTCGCCGATCTAAGCTTTACTAAGAATAATCAGATTCTCACTTGATAGATATTCCATCAAGTTCGATATACGAAACATAATTCACGCAGTCTTTGAAGTCCTAGGGTAGATCCAGCTTATATGCCTTTCAATCCCAACTTTTACATCATCTCAATGGTCCCAAACAACGGTGACTTATATCCCATGATTTGTCAGATCATGAATTCATTTTTCCAAGGTTAAAATTTTTGGCATAACTTCGCTACCCATTTGGCACTTCAAGATCTACATTCCACATTCACATAACCTCTTGCCCACTACCGGCTGTTAATAATCAAATCCTAATTTCAACAATCATTTCAGATCTCGCGGGTCAGGTATTTTGCAAGGTTAGGTTCGCCATTATAGGAAACCTTAAACCTAAAAGACATGTCCAACTCACAATGGGTGTATGTTGGATGTCTTCATCTCAACTCTTGCTTACAGATGCTCTAAGATTTAGATCCTAACAAGATTCGATCTCAATCCTAATACGATGATTATCAATGATAATCTCTCCAAAGGAAAACGATTATACGGTCTATTACCAAAGGTCAATCATTCAAACATAAAACAACACTTATATTACCTTGTATCGTTACTTTACCTCGTCCCTTCGATTTGGGATGGTACATAGTACTCTCATCAAGGTTCGTTCTCAAGGATTTCTGAGCAAATCTCTAGAAATTCGATGCGAAGCGAGGATCTTGATGTAGATGTTCGATACAGGCACATTATGTTTACATAACTCTTTTGCATTTATCATTAACGAGAATGATATTAGCAGATTTGGTCAGTCTGTCGACGATGACCCAAATCGAATTAAATTCAGATAATGACCTTTGCAATAGCTAGACGTTTACTAATGTATGAGGCGATGTCTGCCTTCATAATTCCCATTAGTATAACTTCTTCAGACAAAGATACTCTTAGTCAAAAATGACATATATATAATACTTATACTTACAAATTCCAACATAACTATATCTCACAATCTCCATATTTAGACAATCACATGTGGTCTTTTATTCATTCAACGCTATCGGCTTCTCAACTCTAATGGTTCATACTAGCCGTAAAACCTTTCACTTTTTATATTATCCTTCTTACACACATCGTTCATTTTTTTATATCGTTCGGCAATTTATTCTGCACGTTCATTATTAAGAAATATATCCTAATTGGTTCTTTATCCTTTCTACATAATGCGTCAGTATTTACGTTCACTTTCTCCTGATGAAATAAATATCATAACTGTATTTATTCAAAATTCTTTCTTCATATTCTTTATGTTTCAGTTTCGTCTCATCTATCATTTTTATCCATTTTACTCAATCCGTCGTCTAAGGCGTCGATAATTATCATAATTAATTAAATAATTATTAGTTAATTTTTATGAAGCGTAAAAGTTTTAAATTTCTTAGTTCGACCAATTATAAAAATGTTCAAATAAATTTGAATTTAGTTAACAAGATTTTTGTTGATTTATCGAAAATAATTATTAAGATTCGTAAATGTTTGAAAAATCTTTGGTTATACTTTGGTAAAAAATTTCTTAGTTGAAAAGCAAAAATTGTCTTTTTAAATTTCAAGTCATAACTTATATAATTTCTTTAATTCTTCTTAAGATGTCCAGAAGTATACACAAACATTTACCCCTAAACAGAAGTTTAGTTAAATGGTTTGTGTATAAGAGAATAATCCCTTTAAAAATCCTTTGTTAAAACATTTGTCAAAACATATTTCCATTTCTTTTTGGTAAAATCCAAAGTCTTAAAAGGGCTCTTAATTTTTGAAGAGTCAATTTATATTCTATTATCCTTTTAATCACATAGTCTAATCATGTAAAGGTTCAAGTCTTTAATCACGTGTTAATTATTCAAGGTTCAGGTTTACATTGTTCGGCCAATTCAGGGCAGTCTATACTTAATTATTAACTCATTCTTATTCGTATTAACAAACAAATAGTCCTTAATGATCGCAAGCATGAATTTATCAAATTACAGCCTACACACGTGATTCACCAAATTTATGAATACTACATGTGCATTGCCAATCCAAACGACATCACGTGAAACTCATAACGTTCATCACAAGTTCGGGATGTGATGATTGGAATAGATAATCTCTTTCGCAGATGCGAAGTTGATAATAACCATGCCGTGGATCAAATCTTTAAAACATACAGTAGAACCTTGTAAATGATCGAACAAATCTTCCATTTCGGGTTATGGATATCGTTTTCGATTGTCAATTTACTCAGTCACAGTAATCTATAAATATAAGGAAAGATAACACCATAGCTCTTCAGGATGACAGGCTTGGTATAATAATATCTTTCTCCGACAACTTTCTCAGTTGTACGGTAATTCCTTAAATTCAGATGGTGCTGACGTATAGTGCACAAGCCATAAGTGCAGCACCGAGAATATAATCAATTCCAGTTTCAACTTGCCTTAATGGCAAAAGTCTAGGTAATTCATCAACGAATACTTACTAAAGTTTTAGATATAAACATCTTTTAATAAATTCATATTAACTTCTTTCTAGATTATAATATCTATAACTAGTTCACAACCATTCACGGTATAATTTCAAGTCTAAATGCAGGATACGGGCATCCGTCGAGAATTATTTAGATCACTTTTGATAATCAACATCTTATCATTTAGGGAATTCTACTCGAGTTCCCATCAATTAAGACAATATCGTCATGTCATAATCAATCAGTCCATTCTACTGGCATTTCCAACTTTTCAGTTTTATTGCCGTCGATAAGATGTGAACTTCTCAAAAGACTAATAATGATTCATAATCCTTCACAAATTCAAGGATATATGGAGACACAACTACCATCTAAAGAGTAAAGTCAACGCATAATCTACGCGAGAGAATTTCAATTCAGATTCAGACGAAAACATTTAACGAATATGAATATATCCCATGTTTTCATGATTTGAGTACGCATTCGAAAGCTCCTCGGATCGTTACCCAGGTCATTCAAATGAAATCAAATCAAAAGAAATGATAAGAACGTCGATACATACAGTCGGGTATCAACACTCGGTAATCAGGTACTTTTCCTAAGAATCTTACTACAGGAGAATTGGACAAGTAAGAATTGTCAATTGTCAAATAAGACAAATTCCACAGATGAGTAAATTCAACTCAGAAGAATAGATGCTACAGGCACATATGTAGGTGTCCCTAACAATATGTGCTTATTTTTCACTTTTTGCAGATCTTGTAAAATTTTAATCTTTCACAATCTTCAAAGAAAATGTACTGTTCATTCATTAGTTTTATGGTGACTACTAATCAGTCTTGCATAGTCCATTCCAAATTGTATGTAGGCGCGCAACTATATACAATTTCAAGATTAACGATGCAATACTCAGTTCGTCAAAACTTTATCATCATGTTTATAATGAAAACATTCTCATGCTTAATAAGAATCAAGAATAAATTTACAAAGATTTTCTTTATCATGAAAACAATTAAGGTTTCCAAGGTGTTTTATAAACAACTTCATTTTGATATCAGTCACTTATAAATCTCACTTCGAATAATCCTTATTGTGATGAAAGATTGAATTTTCTCAAAGGATACCGTTTTAACTTTATAAAAATAATGTGTGATCTGCAGAAGAGTGATGAAAGCTTGTTCACCAAGAATTAACTACAATATAATAGGAAATGAGCTTAGCCAAACAATCATGAGGTTCATGACTTCGATGGCACTCAAGAATATTACGAGAATAATCTACAACGTAACTCAAATCAAGATGAGTACTTGTTCAATGGTTGCATCACTAATGCGAGCATTAGGATGAAGCAATAAAAGATAGATAACATCGATACATGTAGAATTTAGCAATCAAAGGTAGTCTTTTTCATTAATCACAAACAAGTCAAAATTGTACCGTAACACATTACGTGTCACTATGTCATACAATTCTCAGAACTCATCCTACCAACTGATATCTCAGTTAAGTTAGGGATTTTTAAAAGATACCACAATGAATACTAATCTACAAGAGTCATTAGGTGTTCCACATGTCCCAGAAGATCCATCGGTCTCAATTCAGAAGAAGATTTCTTCAATTAATTTCTTGGACACGGGGCATCCTCATTAGTGGACAATGGTCTAGGAACAACACTTAACACGAATCAACAAACATTTAAAATCCTATAATTCAATCACAAAACTTAACGACTTCCTCTTAACAATTTCTTATATTCCATATAGGTTAAGTTTTACTTTTATTTATTCAAGTTTCAACCAATTTTATACTCAATTCAATATCCTACCTCATATTCCAATACTTTCAATCTTATTCTTCGGCCTTATAAAGGCAATAAAAGCTCAATATGATCAACACTTAATTTCCAATCCTATTAGTTCTTACAACAACAATTATCAAATGAGTCATTAATATGAAATGACTTGATCATTCAACTTAGACTTCTCGGAAAGGTATTAGTGGCATGAGGCTTTTGGGTAATGGTTCCAATAACAGCCTCAAGTGCAACATTCACCCTTTCGATTTCAATTTAAGAATTGGGTGACACGAATCAGATGACATCTTTCTAGGTGGTAACGTTTTGTCAAACTCCACTCTATAAGAAAAGATCGTCATAACATCGATATCAGTTAAATCTTGCCAATTCTTTTTCATATCACAATCAACTAATATCTACATTTCTACGAATATCAACCATTTGTTGGGATCATAAATATCCACAACTTGGTTTAGATCTAGGATAGCTAGAATTCCTACGAGAATAGCTTCGATTAATTTACTAGGGGATTTAGGGTTTCTTGTGACAATCGACGTCGTATAAATACCTCGTATAAATATTAAAATAATCATCAAACAATCATGTAATAAAATTACATCATATATATATAATCCAAGTTATATATATATTTAAAATAACACTTCTCAGTCTTGGCCTTGTCGGTAACTCGGGAATTCTTCGGCACCGTTATAGTCAAAAGATTTTTAGACATTTTTAGAAAATGTTTATAGTTAAAAGATTTTGAAAAGTTTTATTCAAAACCTTAGTTTTTTTTTTAAAAAAAAAATCTATCGTTCTCTATAACGAGAGCTCTGGTACCAAACTGTAACACCCCCAAATTTATACAACACAGTTCAGCGGAAGACTAGTTGGTGTTACGGGATAGCACATTACTCACATCATAGACAACGCATAAAAATCGCGTCGTTTAATAATAAATCATTTCCATTCATAAACATCAAAGTTACATAGGTCCCAAGTCATTTTATTTCATACAAAGTTTTACAAAGTATTTGAATGGAAAAATATAGTTTAGGTGCGGGCCATGAATTCTTGTTGTCTTCCCGAGAATTACCTTCAAGTACCTGAGATAAAACATGTTAAAAGAAAAGGTCAGCGATAACGCCGAGTGAATTCATAGAGTTTAATAAATTCCATCAATATAACTTTGGTATAAAATTAGTACCAAAAATCAATTCGTACAAATCATTGTAATAGGCCGAAAAATAGCCAAAATCATTTTATATAAATCCTTATCGAAAATCATAATATAGGCATTTGCCTTAAAATCAATATACGAGCCAATGTCGTAAAAACATCATACAATACGTCTTATGACGTTGTATAAAATCAAATAAAAAAAACCGTTATATGAATATGGTTATGAAAACCAAAATACCAACATAATATCAATAGTATGACCCAGTATTGCTAGTCAGGCAATACATCGTAATTCGGAGCGTCCAGTAATATTTTGGTGATTGGATTATTATAAGCCGCATGACATTGTTACCTTACTAAAACCAAAACGGGTAGCTAACCCGATACCAGTTTTGCCCATCTAAAGTAGCGTGTCGTCACAAAGGTCACGCTATTGGAAATCTTCTCATACATTAATTCGCTTACCAATCAATGTGGCACGACGGGGATCAACCGTCAAGGCGCGAACTGGGGTGATCGTCCCCAAATAGTACTATTAAATGCATAAGCGTCTACCAACTCCCGGTAGTTCACAATTCATGCTAATGGGACTTTTAGTGACATAACCTAACTTTAATAATCCATTTAATTTCATCTATCGGGTCCATTAATCATTTATCGGGTCATACAATCGGGTCATTCAATCATTCGGGTCCAAAATCAATAAACAAACAATCGGGACAAATGGTGTCCAAACTTTTATAAAAACTAACATGTTATCTCCCTCGCGGGTTTATAAAGCATTTATAAAATATTTAAAAGAGTGCGAGGCTATGAACTCACGTTGATATGGGAAGGCGGGTTATCGGCAATTCGGACGTACGGTACATGCTTCAATCACGGAAACCTAGACAAATAATACTCGGTCTTAGACGTTTGTCCAATGACTTCATAAAATAACATCTATGTATACATATGATGATTATATATATATGATGATCAAGTGGGTTTACATATTCTCGTTTACTCCTTTTAGTGTTATATGTCGATAACTTTTATACTAGTTTACTAGTTTTACCCGTTTACGTGTCTTAAGCCCAATAAGCTTATTATAAGTTATTTAACTTATTTTAATCCATTTTTTACCTATATTATCAGTATGTATACTTTCCAAGTTGGGCCTAAATGGGTTAAGCCCAATAGATTCTTTTTACAAGTTTTTATCCTACTTAGTCCATTTATTAGTCCAATATGTTTATTTAACTTGTTAATGTCCGTATGCCCTATAGTTCGGGTTTTGTCGGTTTTTACTTGTTATAAATGTCTATATATCAATATATAAGTTTTATAAAGTTTTCATTAGACGGGTCCAACCATCTAAGTTTTATTTAACAAAAACGTTAATTTTACGGCAATAGCCGAAAAAGTAGTAAAAATCATGTTTATAGTTTTATAACTTATAAAACTTAACAAGTTTCCATTTTCATCATTTATGCACTTATTACACCTTTTATATATTTATATAAATAAGTTTTATAAGTTAGTGGGTTTTTATTTACATTTTATATATTAAAATGTGAGTGCTTATATAATAGTATTATTCTTTAATTTCCAAAAATCTGATTTTTAACTTCATCTTCACCAAAAATGTCATATCTTGAGTTCTACATGTAGATAGAAGCTCAAATTTTTATCACATAAACTACATGATATTTGCTACATTTAACTCTTCTATAGCTACTGTTGAATCATCCTTTAAGTATTTTCTAAAAATCGTCCAAAACAGTAACTTCAGATTTATACCCTAAACTTGTTTTGATCATATCTCACTCATTACTTTGATTCCATTGCATGGCCAACTCTCACATGTGTACAAGACCCATAGCTTACTGTAAATGGGTTCTACTTCATCATATTATCAGTTTACCACTTGGTTCTTTACTGTTTTATACAGCCAACATATTTAGACAAGATTTTAGACTTGTTTCTTATAGTTTTTCACCTTTTTATCCATGATTATCAACAACAAATCCCCACATAACATTTTTATCATCATATAATCATCATAAATATATACAATAGGAAATAAAATACATGTTTATATAATCAAAATAATAAGAAGGTGAGGAGGACAATCTTTATACCACCAAGTTGACATAGGTGATGATTTTGACATGGTTTTTGATGGAGAAACTTGTGCTTAGCCAACACCATCTTCAAGAACTCCAATCTTTATCAACTCCTTGTGGAAAATCAGCCCCATGACACCATAAAAACTCCTCCATGGATGTTATAAGTTACACCAATCTTCATCTTTTTGAATGGAGATTAACATATGTTAATTGTAACATATGTTTATGGTTAAATTTTGTATGAATTGGGTGTTTGAAGTGTAGAATGGGACGGCAAGATGAGCTAGAGAGAGAGAGTTTGTGAAGTTGTTTTGCATGTTAGAAAGATGGAATGAGAAGTTGTGTGAAGGTTTGATGGTTTTGTGTGTGGTAAGCTTACACATGAAGCTAAAGTGGACATGTGTTAGTCCTTGTGATATATCTTGACACCTAAGTGGTGTGGTTAGTTTACTTGGCCGGTTTTGTGAGTGGGGTGGGACAAGTGTCCCACTTGTCTCATCCCACTTATTTACGGGTACTCCTCGATTCTAGTTTCCTCGATTTGCGTGCCCTCGGGTCGTTTTACGAAAAACGTTTTTATAAATTATGAATCACCGTCACAAAACGAATCCAATAAAAATTGTCTCATCAAAAACGGAGTTCGAAAACGTAAATACGTAATCCTAAGGTTTCCGGTTTAGTCGTAAAGGATGTTAAAATAAAATCGTAAGTCCTAATCTCTTCTCGTAAATTTGTGAGTTTATGAACCAACACAAATTTAAAACTCCAAAATAATATTTACAGATAAATTTATTTTCTGAAATGTCGGACTGTCACCAAAGACGGTGTATGTAAACGTAAGCACGTAACGTTGAATCCTCCGGTTTAGACGTAGTCGACGCTACTTCAAAACGTAAATCCAAATTTCTTCCCAAAAATATGTGAGTTCATATTGTAAATTGTTTTTAAATAATATTCAAGAATAAAATATCAACCATAAATTGACGGATTGTCACACACAACAAGTATAATAATACATGAAATACAAGAAATACTTATCAGAATAGACAGAATACATAACAAACACAGTATAAAGCTTTAATCAGTAAAACATGTCATGAACATATAAAACAAGCTTAGACATGATATAAAACCAGTTACGTACTCAGTAATCAGATACTTATACACGTATGTATTTATGTAGCATTAGTGATAAAGAAGTAGGACTCTCTTCCGTTCGTCTTCTTCGTTCACTGGACACAAGGTACGGATTCTCCGTCCTTTCAGTATGGACATTCTTCCTTATTAGGATTCCCCGTATGCAGCCAACTGTTTTCCCTAATATATGTTTTATATGTTTTTGAATTGCTTACGTTTAATTAGATACCTAAAGCCATATACATGCATGACCAGTTTCACCTAGTTATGGAGGTACCATAACCATAACACTAGAGGCACCAGTGTTATGACTCTACCACGACGGAGTGATAGCTCGTGGCAACCTTTCAGCTTTTGGCCATATTATTATCATCAGGTGGGGCGTATGGGTGCATCCTAGTTTACATGTTTTTAGCAGATTATTCAGGTGAATGTGGTGTGTGCCTTGCATCCTTTATAAGGAGCTGATCCCTCATACCCAAACCAGTATATTAAATTAGAGGCAGCCCCTCTAATTTGCATGACGAGGTCACCCCTCCAAGTATTCATGCACGTTGATAATTCATGACCTATATTGGCTAATAGTAAACATGTTAAATAGTTTTTACGAGATAAACATAAGGCTTTTCAAACTATAAAACCAGTTTTTCTAAGATATGTCAGGTTATCCAGAACTTGGTCTTTTCCGCTGCTATATGCTTATATGCTTATATTATTCATGCTATACTTGTATATCCGTGCACTGAGCGTTATGCTCAGCCGTTTTCCTTTTCATGTTCCCAAAACGGCAGGTACTCAGGAACGCTCGTAGACTTTAAGTGTACGTGCATATGGATTGGAAGCTTCTTAGCCTTCTTTACTTTATGCATTCCTTTATACTTTGATACTCATTTCCATGGACATTGTTTAGTCCTTTTCATTTACAATATTTATGTTTGTGTGTGATGAGTTCTACTTTTGGGGTACCGATGTTTGATTCCGGTATTTCCTTTATGGTCATGTGATGTTTTATACATTTATCCTTGTATGCTTTGATGACACGCCATAATCACGCGTGACATTCCATTTACCAAAATGGGGTGTTACATTTATGGTCTCGGATATATGAAATATGAAGTCAAAAATGAAAGTGTCATGAAGCAAACGTGACAGATCTTACTGAATGTGTTTTGCCTGTCCCACGCAGAACAAAACCTGCGTGTCCAAATGTGAATAATATGCCGGTGATGGTACTGAAATTCTTGTGGCCTGATTAATACATGGCACCACAAAATGGATATACCCCTTGGAGGACATCCTGAATTTCTTAGGAATGTTCCAGAAAAGACGTGAGTCATGTGTCCTGACTCGTGTCTTGGAAAATATACGCATGACATGTGTCTTTAGAAAATATACGTAAGACATGTGTCTTAACTGATGTCTTGACATGTGTCTTGACTGACGTCTTGACATGTATCTCGAGGTATGAAACAATAAAACTGCAAATCTTAGGATATTATGCCAGAATTGGCGGATCGGTTGCACTGCTGACCCTTGTATTTCTGATCATGTCCGTGACCGGTGTTCTATCTTGATTACTAGGATAGTTGATGTCATAGTAATGGTTACTATCATCTTGTCAGTCAGTTCCATGACAATCATTCTTATGACTGTGATTCATGTAACTATTCAGCTGAGTGGCCGGCTCGTACCGGTTCTCACTCATATAACTTAAAAGACAACTGAATGACGTGTGACATGTAACTATAATTTTGAAACAATGATTGATGGAAATCGTCTGGTGGTGACCGCATCAGCATCTCGTAGCGTCTCCAAATAGGCAGTCGCATCAAAATTTAGTAACATCTCCCAGTTATGAGTGGCATAACATCTAGTAGCATGTCAACTAGTGGAATATGTCTGAGATGATTTAGGATCGACAAGAGAATTCTCGTGGAGTATTGAAAGTAAAGTACACGTGGATCAAGGTACGTGTAATAAACATGGAATACAGTACATGAAGTACACATGGAATGTACATGAAATGATTAGTATGGGGTCGATCATCGGTCATGATTTTAAAGGAAAATAATTTGTTATACAGTTAGGAAAACCATCATAATAACCTGGCAATGCCAGAATAGACATCATTCTAGTTGCACGGTGAAACGCTAAAAGTGCGGTTAAACAAAATTTGACGATGATTTTCCTGAAAGCATGATCAATGAAAACCAACAATGACTATCGTAAAAGCAGGATTACATGAAGTCCATCAATGTCTTGCATGAAAGCATAATCAACATGATGAAAGCATAATTCACATAAAAAACGTAAGACATAATCAACATGAAGACGCATTCAACATGAAGAAACATGAAACAAACTTAACATGAAGGAGTATACAACATAATCAGCATGAAAACGAAGTTAACCATGATAGTATGATAACATACTTGACATAAAAAGACTTAGTAACTTATGAGGGGACATAAATTTTTTATAACAGTAATGAAATGAATCCGAAGATTGCTGGTGTGGACGACCATGGGTCGGTTCTTAACATATAATTTGACATGATTTATTTGATTAGTACATAATACATAATCATGAGAAATTTTTTACGCATGTAAACATGAACAAAAATTTATGCATGAAAACAGTGTATGGATGCATGATAATGAAAATGACATGACGGGAATGAACGCCTATGGGTTGGTTCATCAAAACAAAATGATTCGATTAAAAAGCACAAGCGACTAAATATGACCAGTCCTACACCAGCCATTACTTAGTCAAAATACCTGCAACAATAATACATGGAATAAATGAGTGAAACTCAGTTGTCAAAACTTAACAGAAAAAATTATGTGACCAATTATGAACTACTGGGGTTAAGTCCACATTTGCCACAATTCACAAGAAACATCATGCATGAAACAATGACACATACTAAGTATGGATGACGGTTGTTCATCCATATTAGTAAAACAATACCGATGAAAACATCATGCTTAAAACAACACGGTGCTAAAAACATCAATACGTGGAATAACAAGCGTTGACTTAGGTACATTTTGGTGACTACCCACTAGTCACAGGTCGAGTTTTAGAGCCTACAGGTCGAAGCCTTGGCTCTGATACCATAATTGTAACACCCCACTTTGATAATTGGACCGTTACGTGTAATTATGGCTTGTCATCAAAGCATGCAAGGTAATATGTACTAAAACATACATGACCATAAGGAAACCAGAATCAAACATCGGTTCCAAAACATAAGCCGAAAACATAAATAAAGTAAATGAACTAGGAGGACAAGACAAGTGTGCAAACAAGCAAAAGTATATAAAGGCAAAAAGGAGAAGAAGTCTAAGGCAGCTTCCATCCTATGCATGTCCTCCAAATGCTCGAGTCTGTCCATGGGTACCTGCCGTCTTGGGACATGGAAAGGAAAGTAAAGGCTGAGCAATACGCTCAGTGAACGGATATACGACATAGTATGAATGGCTGAAACATAAATAAGACTAATAGCAACATAAATGTATAAGTCTTGGAAAACCTAGAACATGTTTATAAAACTTGTTTTATAGTTTGAGAAGACTTGTGTTTTTATATGAAAACTGTACTAATTAGCAAATCTCCCATATAGGTCACGAGGTTCCACCGTGCATGAATACTTGGAGGGGAGACCTTATCATGCAATTAGAGGGGTTGCCTCTAATTAAGTAGTATGGGTAGGAGGGATCAACTCCTAGTGAAGGATGTAAGGCACACATCGCACTCACTCTGGTATTACTGGTAAACATGTAACTAGGATGCAAGAATACGCCCCACATGATAATATAATATAATGGCCAAAACTGAAAAGGGACGCCACGAGCAATCACTTCGCCATGGGGAAGTCATAACACTGGTGCCTCTAATGTTATGGTTATGGTACCTCCATAACAAGGTGACACTGGTCATGCATGTATATGGATTAGGCTCTTAAACTAACATAAGTAATCAAACATATAAAACAATACTGGGAAAATAGTTGGTTGCAAACGAGGAATCCTAATAAGGAAAGAATGTCCATACTAAAGGGACGGGAAATCCGTACATTGTGTCCAGTGAACGAAGAAAGACGAAAGGATGAATGCCTACTCCAATCTCACTAATGATACATAAATAGGGGGCATGTATAAGTATTCTGTTTACTGAGTACGTAACTGATTATATCATGTTTTAGCTTGTTTTATATGTTCTTGTCATGATTTACTGATTTTAATGTTATGCTGTGTTTATCATGCATTTTACGTATACTGGTTAAGAATTAATTGTATTCTTGATTTATTATACTTGTTGTGTAATAATAAGTAACTTTATAAAAATAGCAGGTTTCATAAAATAGAAAGTTTCCAAAAATAGAAAGTTTCCAAAAATAGAAAGTTTCCAAAAATAGAAAGTTTCCAAAAACAGATTAACTTCTAAAAACAGATCAGTTTCTAAAAATAGAAAATTTCCAAAAATAGTAAGTTTCCTGAATTAGAAAGTTTCCATATTTAGAAATAAGCTGAATTATTAAGCTAATAATATAAGCATAAGTTTACTGGTTAAATATCATAAGTCATGTAATTATTGGTATAGTTTATTAATAATATCATGTTAATTATATATACTATAGGTTATACGATTTAATTAAATATAAGCATGATTTAATTAAATTAAGGTGTATAAAATACATACGTTAAACATGTATTAATATTATATTAATTATAACCTAAGTCATGTTTATTAATTAATTATATTCCATGTCTTAAATAAGTAATTAATACTATAATCTAGATTAAATAAATAAATACTTAGGTTAGAACATGTATTATTTCTAAATAATAAATAACCTAAGTTCATGTTAAATTAAATTAATTATTAGTCATGTCTTAATTAATTTAATTTTCTTGATTAAATAATATACATGTAAAAACTTAAACTTGTAAAAATAAATAACTTGTAGAAAAACGTGACTTGTAAAAACGTTCCCATGACAATACGCGTGTTTTACTTATAAACCTAAACATAACCGGACCGGACCGCTTGAACCGGACCGAACCAAACACCCCTAGCAGTGGCTACCCGGCTTTGCCGGTTGCCACTGCTCTTGCAGTTTTACCACCGGTTACAGCCGGTGGTTTTTCCCCTGGTTTGCCTTGGCTAGCCACTGCCACAACAACAAGGTTCCCACCGGCTGTTAGCCGGTGATTCCCCATGCTACTGCCGTTCCCCCTGCTTGACCAAAACAACCACCAGCAGTTAGCCGGTGGTGTTGTTTGCTACTGCCGAGTCCCACACAAACCAAACGGTACCCGACTCACGTCGGGGTCAATTGGTTCTTGCTGCCGAGACCACCACAGCCCCCCAGCGAGACCATGGGGTCTCGGTTGGTGGTGATTCGAAGACCACCGAGAGCTTTGACTACCGGTTCCTTACGGCGGACGAACCAAACCAACCCAAAACCATTCTTTTATTTTCCCCCATGATTAAGTAACATGTTAAATTACTTGTTTTTATTAAACCCCATGTTCATGTGTTCTCGATCTAACAAAAGAATAAAAGAAAAAGGATTTAATGATTTACCAAATGCGTAAACAATTGAGAATCAACAACACGAACACTAACACTAACACTTTCTTTTTAACAACCAAGATCAAATGAACACCTCCTTGTGTTGTCCTTAGGCCGACGGCAATAGAGAGACAAAAAGGGAGGCTAGGGTTTATTTTTATCAAACTTCTGTAAAATGAAAAGGGTGTAACCCCTTTTGTTTATTTTAGTAAAAAACAAAAGTTGGCTTGGGCCCTCCCTTGTCTTGTGTCCGCGGGTATGTGGAGCCCACAAGGGAAACCCGAAGTTTTTCCATGTCTAATATTTTACGTGTACATACGTTATCATTTCATGTAAGTTCGTAATTAATCGTTCGTTTTATAATAAATACTTGTACGTAAACGATATTAATCGTATTATATTAACTAAGTACGTAATTACATGTTCGTGATTTAACATTCATGATTTCATGTTCGTGATAATAATTATTATTGTTAATAATTATCGTGTACTATCACGTATTTAATACTCATCGTGTAATAACACGTACGTAATTTCTGTAATTAATAATCGTGACACGTGTTCGTGCTATAAAAGGAAAGTTTTAATATGTACGTATATTTACTAAGTGTACTGTTCATGGTAAAATCATGAGGGTTTTACAACTCTTCCGCCTAAAAAGAATAATCCGTCCCCGAATTATAGATAAAGTAAACTGAAAGAGGAACATACCCGAATCAAAACTGGAAAGGCATGCAAGATAAAATGACATGCTCGTGTAATTACTATAAGTTAAGTTTTAAATCTGGTCAAAGGCTGTTTTTAGGTTCTAAACTTAGCATTTGGAGTCTATTTTCAAAGTCAAGTAGCGATTTTGTAAATGGCAATGTTTAACAAGGTCAAAATGGTTTTACTAGTCAATTGTGTAAAACAGTCCGATTTTTATAGTCTAGAGATGTGTCGAGCAGGTGGTTTTAAAATGTGAATCATTGGATGAATTTTTAACTGAGTCTTATACAGATTATAAGTGAGGCTTTCACCAAGTTTCATCGAAAACGGAGTTGTTTAGGTATGGTAAATCAGCGCGTGCTTTTGGTAGGTACCTACTGAGTATTATTGGGAGGTACTTAACCTCGCGTCATAGTTTGAGGCGAGAGGCTAACCTTTTAGCTTCTGAAATTACCAAAGGTTATAAGTGTTAGGCTTGAGTGTATATTCTGAGATTGAATTCCCGTGTTGGATACTTGACCCGTGTTGATTTGGCATCTTGAGATGGATCAATATCGGAGTTGCTAGTTTGGAAAACTAGTACATGTAGAAAGGTATAATAGTATCACTTGCTTGTTGATCTTTCAGGTTGTCTCGGTTTTGTAATTTTGAGTTTTATATTATTAAGTATAATTTATACTTAAGTCAATTATTAACAAGCGCGCCTTATTTGGTAGGTTGCGGCTTTCGTGTTAACGTGCATCTTCACTTCGGCGATCACTACTACTACTAGCTTCGTGTATTATCAAAGGTGAGTTCATAGCCTCACATTTAAACCCTTTTATGTTTTTCAAACCCGCGAGGGGGATATATGCTTGTTTTAGGAAATCAAACACAAGTAGTTTTGTTATGTGAACGTTGCTATGAGTGTTATGTTGTGGCCTTTCCTTCTTGGACCGTTAATTACCGATAACCGGTAAACGTTAGTACAATAATAATAGATCTATTTTGGCCTAACGACCTGTCTGGAGTATGATTATTGCGAGGAGCATACGAGGGTATATTATATTTAGTATTGAGAGTGTCTCACTCCAGGTTGGGCACATGGTTAAGGTTCAGTTCGTGGCTCTAGCATCGTTTGATTGTTCTATGAATATAATGTTTATTAAGCTTGTGTTCAAAGTTATTGTTTATAAACTCTATGGATTCACTCAGCATTTTTGTTGACTTTTTAGCATGTTTATCTCAGGTTTACATAGCATGCTTGGATGGGATTGGATTCGGATATCGAAGGAAGTGGACTTGGTGAACTTTGTACATTAGATAAAAATCTTTTCCTTTAAAAATATTAAAAATTGTATATTGCAACTTATTTGAAAATAAGTTTTCTTAATTTATTGGGACCTTGTAACTCTGATCATTCGATGAAATCATCGTTGGTAAACGCGTCTTTTAAAATACGTTTACTGTGACTCGTGAGCTTATATTATGAAGTAGCACCCCAATGTTGTATTCCGTTGCGTTGTAAATTTGGGGCTGTTACAGATTGGTATAAGAGCTCGAGTCATAGCGAACTAGGTCGTTTTTCAAAACCTGGACTATGACTGTTTTCGAAAAATTTACACGAGTCGTTCACCGATGTCTGATATCCGCGCGTGCAATCCTTCCCGATTCTTTATGTGCTTTGTGCTAGGCCTTTAATTGTATACTTTATACCAAATGCGTGGTATAAATTGTTTTTATATACATACGATACCGTTCATTGACGAACCACTAGATCTCTATTTACGCCTTTTGATCCTCCCTATGGACGTACTTTTGATTGTACTATTTATACTAAATAATGGTGTTCCATTATCATCTGATATGACTAATTTTGTATATATGTAATATATAATTTACGATATTATATATATCTATGTATATGAAACATGGTTAAATTTCGTTTGTGTTTTGGTTTGGTTTTTCTCTTTTGAGCCACGACTAAGGAACGCAAGAAGGAGGCAAAACTATTTCTTCTCTGGTCTTTTTGGTGAATCATTAAAAGTAATCTATATTACTAATATAATCATTTGTTTTACGACATAACTTGTTGTTGATAAAAGTCTGTGATGAGATCCGTCGAAAACTTGCTTAGATTAGTTGAAAGAGTTGTTGAGAAAATTTTACGATTTGAAACGCGTGTACACATGGGTCTAAACATGGTATAAATTGATTTTTGGGTCAAATATGAACTTTGGCATGTTTCATAATATACGCTCGTGAGTGGAAACTTAGTCACGTATTTGGAGGTTTGAGATTCTGTAAAAACTTATTGTTAAATTTTAAATAAGATAAAATTTATTTTTACGAATATTTTAACGTAAGACAAAGCTTGTGTTTTGTTATAATGAATAAACTAGAGAAAAAACAAAATATACACTTTAAGTGTAAATTTAAATACTTGAAGTTATTAATTAAAAGTTGACATAAATTTTGAAAGAGCGATTCGAGCATTTTAGAGTCAGTTTTAGCCATCCGGCAAAAACACGATTCTTGTTCGAAATGTCGTTGTTACCCTAAAACTCTTGACATATTTTAGGTTTATCTTGACTCCTGGTGTAAGTAATTTCAGTAGCAAATATATTGCCCGTTCACCTCATTCAGTCTCATTGATTCTTGATTTCTACTCTTTATACTTGCATTGATCCTTGATTCCAAACCACCTTAGCGTCATTTTATGAAGTAAAAATTTCCAAGAATATATATATTAATATATAAAGTATTTTATCGAACTAAATACCATATTGCGTTGATATTTTTTTTACAAGAAGACGAAGGAAAAATATGTTTCCCAAGAAAGAATATACAAATAGTTGATGTATTTCTAGAAACAAGGGTAAAAATGATTTCTGATTTCTATGTCACGTGATTTACTTATTTTCAAGAATAGATCAAAAACCTTCATAATCTTGTATGTTGTGCAATAATCATAAATTTTCTTTTAGTAGTGTCAAATATGTCGTCACTTGGTCCTCAATTATGCATAGCCTAGCTAACTATGCATAATTCGGGAAGAGTCATGATGTATTAAATGTGTCATTGCTCGGTCCTTAATTATACATAGCCTAGCTAACTATGCATAATTTAGGAAGAGCCACGTCGTGTTAGATCAGTCGTTGCCTTTAAAATTGTGGTTTTGAATAAATGTTTGTGTGAGAACACTTTCAAATGGAGGATCCTTATGCAAGTAATCATGTTCGATTCGATTATGTAAGAATATGTTCCAAATTCTTTATGTTCCTTGACATATTCTCTTTTGACTAGTGTTAGCTAACAAAGTAACCTTGACCGAATATTTCCGTAAAATAATTTTATTTGTCATGCATAGCTTGTGAATCTCGTCTAAATTACCATGTTGGTGACGAATTATCAAGAAACCTCGTACCGAAACTAAGAAGAAATCTTAACAAGATCAGCAGACTGTCAAACTGGAGGAAAGCCGAGTTTGAGTAACTTCGAGGCCATTGAAGAAGACATCTTCCCTCGAAACGTATGTGTTCAGGCAGCTTATGTCACGGACAAATCTTCATAGACTCGAGTTTTGAATTCGAGGTGTTTGATTTGTTCCTATTCTGCCTTGTGAACTCAAATACTTACGTAGAGTGCTGACTCGTATACCAACGTAGGGTCACACAAGGATGGTTCAAAAAGGAGAGCCTTAGGCGCGAGAGCCAAGCACAATGGTCGGATCCTACTAGATTCAGTGGTGTCTTCCGTCATCATAATCTGTAGGGAATAAAACGGTATGCGATGGATAGTTGAAGTTTGCCGACCGCGCATCGGTAGATGAAAGACAATCCGGTTTGCCGTCTTCGTTTATTCAATTGAGTAATCCTTGTGCTTGACTCGATCCCCTTTGACCGTCGATGATCAAACGGCGGATATCCATAGTTGAAATTATGTGCAAAACCGTTGCTTTTTATGTGTTTATGTGATATGTGACTTAGTCGAGTGGTCGTACGTTGTGCGAGCTCGAGGCGGCATTTTGAAATGACGTCCGATCGGAAGGTAACGCGTACCTATATTACTTTTGGTATGTATCCGTATGTGAACACCCCGTAATATTATTTTAGGTTTAGTCGAGTGGTCGAACGTTGTGCGAGCTCGAGGCGGCATTGTGAAATGACGTCCGATCAGAAGGTAACACGTACCTATATTACCATGGGTATGTATCCGTCTGTGAACACCCCGTAATATCATTTTGGGTATGTATCCGTGTAACACCCCACTTTGATAAGTGGACCGTTACGCGTAATTATGTCATCAAAGCATGCAAGGTAATATGTACTAAAACATACATGACCATAGGGAAACCGGAATCAAACATCGGTTCCCTGACATAAGCCCAAAACATAAATAAAGTAAATGAACTAGGAGGACAAGACACGTGTCCAAACAAGCATAAGTGTATGAAGGAAAAAAGGAGAAGAAGTCTAAGGCAGCTTCCATCCTATGCACGTCCTCCAAATGCTCGAGTCTGTCCATGGGTACCTGCCGTTTTGGGACATGGAAAGGAAAGTAACGGCTGAGCAATATGCTCAGTGAACGGATATACGACATAGTATGAATGGCTGAAACATAAATAAGACTAATAGCAGCGGAAATGTATAAGTCCTGGAAAATCTGGAACATGTTTATAAAACTGGTTTTATAGTTTGAAAAGACTTATGTTTTTATATGAAAATTGTACTAATTAGAAAATCGCCCATATAGATCATGAGGTTCCACCGTGCATGAATACTTTGAGGGGATACCTCGTCATGCAGTTAGAGGGGTTGCCTCTAATTAAGTAGTCTGGGTAGGAGGGATCAACTCCTAGTGAAGGATGCAAGGCACACATTGCATTCACTCTGGTATTAATGGTAAACATGAAACTAGGATGCACCCATACGACCCATATGATAATATAATATAATGGCCAAAACTGAAAAGGGATGCCACGAGCAATCACTTCGCCGTGGGGAAGTCATAACACTGGTGCCTCCAGTGTTATGGTTATGGTACCTCCATAACTAGGTGATACTGGTCATGCATGTATATGGCTTAGGATCTTAAACTAACATAAGTAATCAAACATATAAAACAATACTGGGAAAACAGTTGGCTGCTGATGAGATGGCATTTATACATGATCTCATCGTTCTTTTCGGGCTTTAAATGCATAAAATGTCATAAAAATACCATATATATGCTTGTGTTTGTTTACTTGTGTATTTTAGGTATGGATATCGTGAAAAATACAAAAGATCACAAGAAACAAGGAAAACGAACACGAGAAACGAAGCCGCACAATGAACCAGGCCCTAGTTATGGATTTCTCAAAGAAAAACCTTTGAAGACTTGAAGATGTACAAGATTGATCCCTAATTTATGAAGAAATGACACTTAATACCCTTGTATATTGATAATTACAAGTTTGGTCCCTTAAGTTTGTCAAAAGTACAAAATGGTCCCTCAACTTTGAAGATTTGGCATGTTTAGTCCATCAAGATTCAAAATTGTCAACAATGGTCCTCCATGAAGTCAAACATACTTAGAAGACCTTCAAAGTTAAAGAAAGTACAAGATCAGCCCTTGGAAAATCAAGAAATGTTAAAAACAAACCCTTGAAACCCTTGTTACAAATTTTGGTGGCCAATGTGTGAAACCCAAAAGTTATTTAACAAAGGAAAATTGTTTTTGGGCTAAATAAACATTGTTTACGACTTTTACCAAAAGACAAGGGCTGAATGTGGGCAAAAGAAACTTTCAAAAATAAATTGCGCCAAACAAAACACCACTCCTACAAAAACGGATCAAAAGGTGTTACTATTCACGGTCCCTACCCAGTTACTACTGCACTTAAAACAAAGGGTAAATTAAAATACCCCTAACCCAACTCAACCATCCCACGCTCCATTCCCACACTTAAAATCCCACACCACTTCACTCATGGTCCCCACCCATTCTCACCAGAGCCAATGAATGAACAACTTAACCTCCAAGGAATGCCACGTGGCTCAATCAACAACCCACACCTCATGCTTACTCCATACGCACAAAAGGAACGATCAAGATCATTTGGGATAGCTCACAACACCAAAAACGTCTAGAAGATTCAAGGGCATTTTAGGGACTTTGTAGCTAGGGTTTTCACTGTAATCTCAGCCCTTGTGGCCTATATAAGGACTCCTCAACCTGTGAGAGAGCCTTCTTCAAGTTTTACTCTTTAAACATTGTAATTCATTTTTAAAATTTATAAAAGTTGGTGTTTTGAAAAAAATTGTAATTCCTTTTTATGTTTTTGAGAGCTGGTGTTGTTTAAGAGTGATTCTGAGTTCTATTTGATGTTATAAAGGTGCTTTGATCTTGTGGTTAAAGCACGTTTATGTTTGGTAAGGTTTTCAAGTTTGGAAAAAGCTTGAAATCAGTCATCTGTTTTTGATATTTTTCTTGTACTAACCCTTATCCAAAAGCTATAAGCCTTTGCAAGCTTGTTGACACCAAGCTAGTTAAGGTTTATCAACCTTTGGATAGGTTGTTTGTTGCTTGTGTTGAAGAAATCAAGTCCTTGAGGTTCTGCTTTGAACCATCAGCCAAGGCACATATCATCTCCTTTGTTCAAGGACGTTGGTCACTCTCTAGTTGTTGAGAGTGGTCCAAGGAACATAGCTGATCTCCCTAGGAAGTTGTGGGGGATAGGTATAAGCTCTTTTTAAGTTTCCTCGAAAAATTTCATGTTCATGACTGTTATGAATTTTGCCATGTGATTTGGTATTCTTGTGTTTGTGCTTTGTGTTTTATTGTTTGTTTCTATTAGTTGTCACCTAGTTAGGTATTTGGATCATAAAATCAGTAGGTTGTGTGTAAAATCAAAGAGTTTGTTTGAAAAGGGGCTAGAACAAGGTTGTTTGGTTTTTGGGATCATAAGGCCTTGTGGCCTTGTGCCCTTAGTTATTAGGGTTTGGATAGTCTAAACAAGTCATATGCAACTGGTTTTGGTCATTGGTTAAGTCTCAAGTGGTTTGGAAAAGGATTTCATAGTTTTGAAAAAATCTGAAAATATCGGTTTGAAATTGGTCAAACACATCAGATCCAATAAAACCTTTGTTTGTTGGATCTAAGGTTTGAAATTTGGTTTGGGAAGAGTTTAGGTGATAAGCTATTTGTGCAATATCTGTTTGTTGAATTTGGTGGCTTATTTTGGGTGCTAGAGCTTATCAAAGTTGGCTGAAGTGGTCATTTGCATCAGCAAAGTGACCACTTCAATTTGGGCTTGCATTTGATTTTCTAGTGTATGCCTAGTTGTTTAACTGCTTGGAACTTGTTATTGTGTTACTTGTGAGTGCTATTTGCTATTTGGTTTGCTTATTTGCTGGCTTATAAGCTAACTGGCTTATTGGCTTGTTTTTGCCAAAATCTGTCAAGGATTGGTCAACTGACCACTTGTTTCACAAGGGCTTAACCTTGAGTTCTTCACAAAAGTTGCTTAAAACAAGCTTATAATCAATCCCCGATCATTTGGTAACTTTTGGTGGACTTTAACTTTTGGTCAAATAAGCACAATTGGGCTTATTTTTCAGAACTTCTTATTGGTACGTGCAACAACTTGGTTTTTGTGATAGGTGTCATTTTTCTCATCTTAATATCATATTTGAGAAGTCACAAGTCTTTCGGTTAAGCTTTTGCTAGGAAACTAGCTTATTTTGTTTTTTCAGTCAGCTTATTTGCTTCCACAACTTATTCTACTTGGCTTTTTGTGAATTTTCTTGTTGATTATTCTTAGTTAAGCTATTTGTGAACTTTTGCGAAAAGAATCAGCTTCTGAAACGTCCTATAACTCTAACACGACTATTTTGTCGTTTAGTGAAAAAGTTCTTTTCAAATTTTTGGCTTATTACTTGAGCTTTTTAAAAATTTCTTATTGTAGATTGGTTTAGAATCTCAATGAGATGTTGTGTGTTCAATTAGAGCTTATGGTATTAGCTTATGGCTTAATGGGCTTATTGGCCCATTAAGAATAAGCTGTTGACTTATTAAGCTGTGATAAGCACATTTTCTGCTTTTGGGCCTTAGACTTTTGTGCTTAAAATTAAATTTTGAGTCAAACTGGTGATTTTCAGCTTATTTGGACAAGCTTGATTTTATTGGGCCAAAAAGCCCATTTAATTGGAATGTTTTCATTTTTAACCCATTTGGGGGCCCATTAGGGGTATTTTGGTAATTTCACTTTCATTTTCTATTTATTTAGGTTAAAATAAACTAGTTTGCAAGTTTTTAGAACTTTTTATAATTTTTTGATTTTTAATATTATTTTAATATTATTTTATTATTAAATTTCAATTTTTACATTTTAGCACTTTTTATATTTTTCTTAGGTTTAATACATTAAAATAGGATTTTTGCAACTCTTAGATTTATTTTATCATCATTTTCTAATTTCTAGAATTATTTTAAGTTTTTAATAGTTTTTAATCATTTAAATAGTTTTAATTAGTTTAAAATTTTATAAAAAGAGTTTTATACTTTTTAAGTCATTTAAGAGGTTTACAAAGTGAAAATTCTTTATTTGGGCTTTTTAATAATTAATTGGATTTTTAGGGCTTTAATTATCATTTAAAAATTATTAACTAATTAATTAAAAGGTTTGAAAAAGTTTTGATCATTAGTAAACTCTTAGTTTATTTAATTTGATTTTTGGTATTTTTTTGGGAATTTTTAGAATTAATTTTTATTTTAGCACTTTTTACGGTTTTTAATTTAGTCGGCGTAGTAATAATTTTCACGTTTCCGTCATTCTATTTTCTCATCCCCTTCTTTCTCAATATTAATCTCAAACATCTTTACATTTTAGTCACACACATATACCTCCTTGGGAAACGAACTTAATTGGGTCATTAACACTTGATTTTCCTAAATCATTTGTTTAATACTTACCGCTTTTACGCCTTTTTCCTAAAAGGTATATTTTACCACAATCATTTTGGCGCCGCTGCCGGGGAGGTGTGTCGTGATTAATTTGTCATTTTGTTTTTAATATTAACCATAAATAGTATTTGTATTAGTAGAACTATAGTAATACGTATTATCGGTTTTTTCATTTTTCTTGTGAAATTATTATTACTATATTGTATTAAGTATCACAACAAAATCAAAAATCTCCAAAAGTGTGAAAACATAACCTTAATTGGGATTTGATCTCCTAATTATTGTATTCGAATATCAAACAAAAAGAAAAAGGCAAAACTAAATAAATACTTTCGTGATGCTCGATTTTGAAAAATACAAACTATAAGGTGGGTATAAGGCGGGTATTATAAAATATACCCTAAGGAAAAAGGCTCTTAAGTGCTTCGCGCCGCCTCGTTTCCACGCTTGCTTGTGAGTATTTTGAGATTGAAGGCTAATCGAGGGTTTTGCCGCCCAAAGTATTATTACGTATCATATATATATTTGCTTGGTTTCTGTGTGATTAAACCCTCTTGAACAATTTGGTTTTCACCAAAGTTCTAAAGTAATTCGAAGGCGTTCACTCCACGTAATCGTTTTCATTATTTTGAGGCTTCTTTAATCAAGAGTTTGATTCGAGGAAAGATTTGGTAGATTGTTGTCTACAAAGATACACAAAATCCAAAAAAAATTAAAAACAATCAAAAACACAAAAAAAATTGAAAATTCACAAAACACCCAAAAAGAATCTTCTTTGCTCACCTCCCATTCTACGTCAAGTTTATGCTAACTCGTAATCAAGCAAAACGAGCTCGTAAACGTCATCAAAGTCAAGGAAATCAAGAACCTTTGATTGAAGAACAAACTCCAATTGTCGAACCCGTTGTAGAACCAATAGTCGCCATGGCTAATCGTACTATGATGGAGTTGCTTCAAGCACCCACCGAGGGTTTTGGAGAAGCTATTGTGATTCCCGCCATCCTTGCGGAGAATTTCGAGATTAAGATGGGTTTAATGTCGATGTTGCAAGCAAATAAGTTTAGAGGTCATGAAAAAGACAACCCGCATTACCACATAAGGAATTTTAATCGTCTCACCGCAACAAGCATGTTTAAGGATGTTCCACATGACGCCATTAAGATGATGTTGTTTCCATACTCGTTGGATGGACCCGTAAAATTTGGCTCGAGAAAGAACCGCCAAATTCGATTTTGACATGGGGTGATCTCGTCTCTAAGTTTGTGAACCAATTTTTTCCACCATCTAAAACAACACATTTGAAAAATGAGATTTCAAGGTTTACACAACGTAATAATGGAAGTTTTTCAATGGCATGGGAACAATTTAAGGAAATGTTACATGAATGTCCACACCATGATTTTTCAGAATTGCATCAACTAGATACCTTTTATAATGGGCTTAATGATCATGAACGAGATTATTTGAATGCCGTCGCGGGTGGTAATTTTTTGTGAAAAACGACCGACGAGGCTTTAAAGATTATCGAGAATAGATCTAAGGTTTATTACCCTCGTAACACACCGAGTGTTGCCAATATGGGTTCGTCATCATCGTCATCGTCTCGTCACATTAATGCCTTACATGATGAAGCAAATGAGGAAAATTGGTTTTTCGATAGGTTTTCGACGCTTATGACACATTGGAAAGCACAAGATGCTTTGAATTCCGCATCGGTTAAAGAGGTTAGAGTTGTTTATCTTGTGATGGAGCTCATGATCTTTCCGAGTGCATTACCGCCGGTGGTAACACTTCGAGTGCTTACGTAGCAACGGGAAATTACAACCAAAACGACCAAGGTTCCCGCCCAAATCAAGCTCCATCGAATCAAAATGCTAACAACTATCGAAAAAACAATCAAAATGGTGGTTATCAAGGCAATTCACGTAATTATAACAAAGGGAATTATCAAAGTGGGAATGGACAAGTTTTAACTCAAAACCAAAACCGTGATTTTCAAACTACTACACAAGGTTTTCAAAATGATCACACCAAAAATCTTCAAGGAGAATTTTTGAATTATGCTTAAGCAAATGATGCTAAGTTTGGTAACATGCAACTTGAGATGATTAGCTTAATATCCGAGTTGAAAAACGAGCTTAAAAACGAACTTGCTAATGAAGTTAAGACTCATGCTAATAAAATGGAAGGAAATGTTCAACGTCTTCAACAAAATCAACAAAAGATGGAACAAGGACAACATGAGATTAAGCAAGAATTATTAAAAGCGGATGCTAGGCAATCAAAAATTGAAGACCGAATGGCAAAAATGTTTGAAGCACTCATGTGTAAACCCTCTTCCTCGGGTGGTCTTCCTTGTGATACCATTGTAAAACCAAAGGGAGAAATGAAGGTTATTACTACACGTAGTGGTAAAAATTTCAAGGAACCAATCTCTCGTTCAAGTACTTCTACGGAGAAGGAAATCGAGAAAGAGCCCGAGGTGATGGTCGAAAAGGAGCATATCACAAGCCCACGAAGTACCGCTCATACCACACCTACGGTTGAACCAATACCAATTATGGAACCTGAGATTCTAAGGCCGTTGCCTAATGTCCAACACACACCACCCATACCTTACCCTTCGAGACGAAACAAAGAGGAATTGCAAGAACGTAGCAAACAACAAATCGAGCTTTTTATAAAAATGTTTCAACAAGTTCATTTTGATGTATGTTTAGCCGACGCGTTGTTATACATGCCTCGTTTCGCTTCCAATTTTAAGGGTATGATGAATGATAAGGAAAATCTTTCAAAGCTTGCTAATTGTTCTTCGGTTTATCTTAACCGCATACCAGAAAAAGTGGGTGACCCCGAAAAGTTTCTCATTCCTTGTGATATACAAGATACGAAAGAATGCCTCGCCTTGGCCGATCTTGGTGCGAGCATTAATTTTATTCCATTTTCCATTTGTAAATTGCTTTCGCTTCCGGCTCTTACTCCTTCGAACATGTCTATCGAGATGGCCGATCATTCTATGATTTTAGCATGTGGTGTAGCCGAGGATGTTTTCGTTAAAGTGGGGAAGTTCTACTATCTCGTTGATTTTATAGTAGTTGACATCCCCGCGGATCCTACAAGTTCCTCTAATTTTAGGTCATCCATTTTTAGACACCTCGAGATCGCTTATCGACGTTCATGCAAGAACTATTACTTTGAGATTCAACGAAGAGGAACTTGTTATAAACGCTACTCAAAACTCAAAACCTTCTCATGTTTATGCAATCGCTACCATCAATCACATCGACTTAGTTGATGTGGTTTCAATGAGTTTTCACAAGAAGTGTTAGGTTTTTCTGATAGCTCATCAAGTGGCAATCCCACTATTTGGATCCGATTCTTGCTAATTCTAAACCAAATCTCACTCCATTCCAAGGAGGCGATTTTACTTCAAATGAAATCGACAATGAAGATGATGTGATTATTGGTAATGATACTTCTATTCCACCATTTCTTCCGCCGATGGAAGTTATGAGTGTTGAGCAAAAATATTCAATCGAGGAACCGCCTATCCTTGAATTGAAAGATCTTCCAACTCACCTTGAATACGCATTCTTGGAAGGTGATGACAAGTTGCCGGTTATCATTGCAAAAGGTCTTGCTAATGATGAAAAAACCTCGCTCTTGAAAGTTCTTAAAGCTCATAAAGGGGCAATTGCGTGGAAAATTTCCGACATTAAGGGTATTGACCCAAAATTTTGTTCTCACAAGATTTTAATGGAGGAGGACTACAAACCCGCAATTCAAAGTCAAAGAAGGGTAAACCCCAAAATTCATGATGTCATCAAAAAGGAAGTCTTAAAACTCCTTGGCGCGGGAATGATTTATCCTATCTCCGATAGCCCATGGGTGAGCCCAATCCATTGTGTCCCTAATAAGGGAGGAATGACCGTTGTGCCCAATGAAAACAACGAGTTAATTCCCACTCGTGTGTGACCGGTTGGAGGGTGTGTATTGACTACCGAAAGTTAAATGACACCACTCGTAAAGACCACTTTCCTTTGTCCTTCATGGATCAAATGTTGGAGCGACTCGCGGGAAATAAATTCTATTGCTTTTTAGATGGTTTTTCTGGTTACTTTCAAATCCCTATCGACCCTCGTGATCAAGAGAAAACTACGTTCACGTGTCCTTATGGAACGTTTGCTTATCATAGGATGCCTTTCGGACTTTGTAATGCACCGGGTACGTTTCAACGGTGTATGATGGCTATTTTTCATGATATGATCGAGAATTCAATGGAAGTGTTTATGGATGATTTTTCGGTGTTTGGCAATTCGTTCACGTCGTGTTTATCTAATCTCGAGCAAATATTAAAACGTTGTGAAGAAACCAACCTTGTGCTTAATTGGGAAAAATGTCATTTTATGTGTAAACAAGGAGTCGTCTTAGGGCAAAAGGTCTCGAAAGCGGGGATTGAAGTCGATAAAGCTAAGGTATACGTCAAGGCCAAGTTACCTCATCCTAAAACCGTTAAGGGAGTTAGGAGTTTCCTAGGCCACGCGGGCTTTTATCGTCGTTTCATCAAAGACTTTTCGAAATGCTATCGACCTATGACACACCTTCTCGAGAAGGATGCTCCTTTTAATTTCAATGAGGATTGTGTTAGAGCTTTCGAAAGTCTTAAAAGGATACTTACCGAAGCTCCCATTCTTATTGCTCCTAATTGGGAATTACCCTTTGAAATCATGTGCGATGCAAGTGATTATGCTATCGGGGCCGTTTTAGGGTAACGTTATGAAAAGCATTTCTGTCCTATCCATTATGCTAGTAAGACGATGACCGAGGCTCAATTAAAGTACACCACAACGGAAAAGGAATTCCTTGCTGTGATCTATCCTTTTAAGAAACTCCGACCTTATCTCGTCTTGACTAAAATCATCGTGTATACCGACCATTCGGCTATCAAGTATCTCTTAGCTAAGCAAGATGCTAAAACGAGATTGCTTCGTTGGATGCTCCTCCTTCAAGAATTTGATGTCACCGTACTTGACAAAAAAGGAGTCGAGAATCTAGCAGCCGATCATCTCTCTCGTCTAGAAGATCCTCACAAAGATGTTTTCGAGAACAAGGAAATTACCGAAACATTTCCTCTTGAGACTCTCGGTGTAGTGAATTCTAAAGACACCACCCCATGGTTTACTGGCATTGCAAATTACCATGCGGGGAACTTCATAATCAAGGGTATGACGACACAACAAAAGAGAAAATTCTTTCATGACGTCAAGTTCTATTTTTGGGACGACCCTTATCTCTTTCGGGTTAGTGCGGATCAACACGTTTTCGACGTTGTGTTTTTGGTGCCGAAGCTTCTAACATCTTTAGAGCTTGTCACGAGGGACCCACAGGTGGTCACCACGGTGCTAATCTCACTGCTAAGAAAGTGTTCGATGCCGGCTTCTTTTGGCCTACTATCTATCGTGATGCACACGCACTTGTGAAGTCGTGTGATTCGTGCCAACGCCAAGAAAAATCGTCTCAACGTGATAATATGCCGCAAAATGTAATTCAAGTGTGTGAGATTTTCAACATTTAGGGCATAGACTTTATGGGGCCGTTCCCATCGTCTCATGGTAACAAGTATATCCTCGTCGCCGTCTACCACCTTTCTAAGTGGGTGGAAGCTAAGGCTTTACCTGCTAATGATGCTCGTGTGGTAGTGAAGTTTTTGAAGCAACTATTCTCTCGGTTTGGAACCCCTTGTGCAATTATAAGCAATCGTGGAACCCATTTTTGTAATTACCAATTCGAGAAGGTCTTAAAGAAATATGGAGTTACTCATCGCCTTTCTACGGCTTATCACCCGCAAAAAAAGTGGGCAAGTCGAGGTTTCAAACCGAGCGTTGAAGAGGATTTTAGAGAGGTCGATTGGAGAAAACCGTGCTTCATGGTCCGACAAACTCGATGACGCTTTATGGGCCTTTATGACCGCTTATAAGACACCTATCGGTTGTACTCCATATAAGTTGGTTTGTGGAAAGAATTGTCATTTGTCCATTGAATTGGAGCATAAGGAATATTGGGCCCTTAAGCATGCAAATTTTGATTTAAAGACCGCGGAGATCACCGAAAAATACAATTGAATGAATTGGATGAATTAAGAGATAATGCTTATGAAAATTCATTGATTTTCAAAGAAAAGACTAAAAAGTTTCATGATGTAAAGATTAAAAACCGGGGTTTTAACATTGGTGATCAAGTGTTACTTTTTAACTCTCGATTAAAGATATTTTCCGAGAAATTGAAATCTCGTTGGTCGGGTCCTTTCACCATAACACAAGTGTTTCCTTACGGGACCATCGAGCTAGCTCAAAATGATGGTCCTAACTTCAAGGTGAATGGACATAGGCTTAAGCACTACTTTGGTGGGGAAGTTCCTTCGTTGGACAACCTCGACCAAGTCACCTTCCCCAATGATAATTAGCATTGAGGGGATCGAGTCGAGCTCATGACTCGGTAATAAAAAACGAGGTGCCTCGTGGGGGAGATCCCATGCTTATCCTTTTTATGCTTTCTAATAAATAATTAAAGGGGATTTGTGCCCTTCCAACTCGTTGTCTCGTGGTTGTTTGTGAATGTGTTATCTACATCATCATCATCACTACGATTGAAGACTCTCGTGTTCATTTACGTGAGCCTCGATCGTTTTCTTGAAGAAGTTTTTCACGAATCAATGACATATCCTTTATTGTTCTAACAATTATCTTTTAGCATAATTAATAAACGGCTTTAGATAAATTGTTGATCACCCTTTCCATGCTAGATCCTAAGCATTCGAATCTTCGTCTCTAGTATGGGGGTGCTCCACCTTTAGACTCAAAACATTAAGGACAGTATTAAATTTTAGTATGGGGGTGAATATATACTTGCTTTGCTACGCCCTCTCGTTTTCCAAATTTCAACGTTTTGTTTTATTTTGTTGCTATAAGGCTAAAAATGGCCAAATTTTTAAATTTTCCTTAGTTTTAATAAGTGTTTTTAAGACACGAATGTATATTTTCCGATGGGTAGAATAAGAGTTAATTTTTAACTTGATGGGCATTTGGAGCCCTTTACATTTCTTAACCCGCTCGAATCAAGTTTTGCTAGACTTTTATATAGGGAACTTTAAAACGCGAAAGTCTTAGCTCATTCGAGTTAAGAACAAGAACTTTTTGCAAGTTCCTATAATTGATCCTAGAAGGCCACTTATCAAGGGAACTATAAAATGCATTCTCTAAACTTGAAAAAGTACAAGAAAGTGCAAGATCATATAGGTGGCTTGAAAACCCAAAACTTTGATTTGATATAGTCTTAATGAAAGCTAATCCAAATTTGTCTTAATTTTGACTTGCATGGCTAAGTATTCACGAGTCTCTTTAATTAGAGGTCTTTAAATAGTGAAGAAAGAGAAACGATAGATTTAGACAAGTGATCATGCTAAACGTAGAACATGAAAATGTTCTTTCAAAAACTCATATGTTTTTAATTGTGGCTTTTTCTCCCATAAGATCAATGCATTAGGAATAAAAATAAATTTCAATAAGTAAGGTCGTACGATTTAAAAGGTTACTTAGCTTCTAGCACAAGATCGTTTAAAAGTTGCTCGGGGTTGAATAGAGTTCATAACCAAGGCATAACTTATTGAAGCGGGATGCGAAGATTGGTGAAGATCCAAAAAGTCCCTAACAAGGCATGAGGAGCTCTATTTGGTTACGAAAGATCCAAGATGATGTGAAGTATCATTATTCCAAAATTAATATGAAGGATCGAGACACACGACGAGAAGCAATTACTCCCCTAAAGATCATGGAGAAAGTCTATCCAAAAAGGCCCTAACAAGGTATGAGGATAAATATATCCAAGTCCTAAAAGGAGGCGGATCGTTGTATATCAAAAATCCAAAATAAAGATTGAAGAAAAATGATGAAGTCGTGGTCCAAGTATGAAGAATCTCTCAAAAACGTCAAGTGAAGAAATTCCAAAATATGAAGAGAAGACCATAATTTCAAGAACATATTCCCAAGATTTGAAGTATGAAGTACATGCCAAATATCGGTCCAAGAAAGGTCTCAAATCGTGAAACGAGTTATGCCAAGATATGAACTTAAGGAGATACACGAGAAGCCGTTTTAAAAGATTTTGTCCTTCGGCTAACTATCGATTAAATCGTGCTACTTTACTTTCGGACTAATAAATACTCAAATAAGTCAACATGAATCACTTGTGATCCATGACAAATAGTTAAAAAATTATAGAAACCCATTTCCTTCATAATAACTAGGATTGTGGGGAGAAAAAGTATTACACAATTTGGACGTATGAGTAGTGTTAGCATCGTGACTTGTACCAACAATGATCTCGTTTTTGCACTTAGCATGTAATGTATGACAATCAATGATGACGAACTTTACTCTATGGGACATTCACTTGTTTATATTCATTGACCCTAAAAGTCACTTACGTGATGAAAATCATACATTATGTCTTTACACATCTTCGAAGTATTGTTGCAAGTCTTTTACTTTTCAATAAAGGGTAATAAAATTAAATTTTGGTGATGCTTAGATACTTTATTCTAGCATTGCATGAGGGCACGACAATGGCATAGTATGGGGGAGTGATGAGATGGCATTTATACATGATCTCATCGTGGGCTTTAAATGGATAAAATATCATAAAAATACCATATATCTGCTTGGGTTTTTTTACTTGTGTATTTTAGGTATGGATATCGTGAAAAAGACAAAAGATCACAAGAAACAAGGAAAAACGAACACGAGAAACGAAGCCGCACAATGAACCGGTCCCTAGTTATGGGTTTCTCAAAGAAAAACCCTTGAAGCTTGAAGATGTACAAGATTGATCCCCCATTTATGAAGAAATAACACTTAATACCCTTGTATATTAATAATTACAAGTTTGGTCCCTTAAGTTTGTCAAAAGTACAAAATGGTCCCTCAACTTTGAATATTTGGAAAGTTTAGTCCTCAAGATTCATAATTGTCAACAATGGTCCTCGATGAAGTCAAACATACTTAGAAGACCGTCAAAGTTTAAGAAAGTACAAGATCAGCCCTTGGAAAATCAAGAAATGTTCAAAACAAACCCTTGAAACCCTTGTTACAAAATTTGGTGGCCAATGTGTGAAAACCAAAAGTTATTTAACAAAGGAAAATTGTTTTTGGGCTGAATAAACATTGTTTACCACTTTTACCAAAAGACAAGGGCTGAATGTGGGCAAAAGAAACTTTCAAAAAGAAATTGCGCCAAACAAAACACCACTCCTACAAAAACGGATCAAAAGGTGTTACTATTCACCATCCCTACCCAGTTACTACTCCACTTAAAACAAAGGGTAAATTAAAATTACCCTAACCCAACTATGATTAACCATCCCATGCTCCATTCCCACACTTAAAATCCCATACCACTTCACTCATGGTCCCCACCCATTCTCAACACAGCCAATGAATGAACAACTTAGCCTCCAAGGAATGCCACGTGGCTCAATCAACAGCCCACACCTCATGCTTACTCGATACACACAAAAGGAACGATCAAGATCATTTGGGACAACTCACAACACCAAAAACTTCTAGAAGATTCAAGGGCATTTTAGGTGTCATCTGTTTTTGCTATTTTTCTTGTACTAACCCTTATCCAAAGGCTATAAGCCTTTGCAAGCTTGTTGACACCAAGCTAGAGAAGGTTTATCAACCTTTGGATATGTTGTTTGTTGCTTGTGTTGAAGAAATCAAGTCCTTGAGGTTCTAAATTGAACCATCAGCCAAAGCACATATCATCACCTTTGTTCAAGGACCTTGGTCACTCTCTAGTTGTTGAGAGTGGTCCAAGGAGCATAGCTGATCTCCTTAGGAAATTATGGAGGATAGGTATAAGCTCTTTTTAAGTTTCCTCTAAAAAATTCATGTTCATCACTGTCATGAATTTTGTCATGTCATTTGGTATTCTTATGTTTGTGCTTAGTGTTTTATTATTTGTTTCTGTTAGTTGTCACCTAGTTTAGGTATTTGGATCATAAAATCAGTAGGTTGTTTGTAAAATCAAAGAGTTTGTTTGAAAAGGGGCTAGAACAAGGTTGTTTGGTTTTTGGGATCCTAAGGCCTTGTGGCCTTGTGCCCTTGGTTATTAGGGTTTGGATAGTCTAAACAAGTCATATGCAATTGGTTTTGGTCATTGGTTAAGTCTCAAGTGGTTTGGAAAAGGATTTCATAGTTTTGAAAAAATCTGAAAAATATTGGTTTGAAATTTGTCAAACACATCAGATCCAATAAAATCTTTGTTTATTGGATCTAAGGTCTGAAATTTGGTTTGGGAAGAGTTTAGGTGATAAGCTATCTGTGCAATATCTGTTTGTTGAATTTGGTGGCTTATTGTGGGTGCTAGAGCTTATCAAAGTTGGCTAAAGTGGTCATTTGCATCAGCAAAGTGACCACCTGAATTTGGGCTTGCATTTGATTTTCTAGTGTATGCCTAGTTGTTTAATTGCTTGGAACGTGTTATTGTGTTGCTTGTGAGTGTTATTTGCTATTTGGTTTGCTTATTTGCTGGCTTATAAGTTAACTGGCTTATTGGCTTGTTTTTGCCAAAATCTGTCAAGGATTGGTCAACTGACCACTTGTTTCACAAGGGCTTAACCTTGAGTTCTTCACAAAAGTTGCTTAAAACAAGCTTATAATCAATCCCTGATCATTTGGTAACTTTTGGTGGACTTTAACTTTTGGTCAAATAAGCACAATTTGGCTTATTTTTCAGAAATGCTTATTGGTACGTGCAACAACTTGGTTTTTGTGATAGGTGTCATTTTTCTCAGCTTAATATCATATTTGAGAATCACAAGTCTTTTGGTTAAGCTTTTGCTAGGAAACTAGCTTATTTTGCTTTTTTCAGTCACCTTATTTGCTTCCACAGCTTATTCTACTTGGCTTTTTGTGAATTTTCTTATTGATTATTCTTAGTTAAGATTATTACTTGAGCTTTTTCAAAATTTCTTTTTGCAGATTGGTTTAGAATCTCAATAAGATGTTGTGTGTTTAATTAGAGCTTATGGCATTAGCTTATGGCTTAATGGGCTTATTGGCCCATTAAGAATAAGCTGTTGACTTATTAAGTTGTGATAAGCACATTTTCAGCTTTTGGGCCTTAGACTTTTGTGCTTAAAATCAAATTTTGAGTCAAACTGGTGATTTTCAGCTTATTTGGACAAGTTTGATTTTTTGGGCCAAAAAGCCCATTTAAGTGGACTGTTTTCATTTTTACCCCATTTGGGGGCCCATTAGGGGTATTTTGGTAATTTCACTTCCATTTTCTGTTTATTTAGGTGAAAATAAACTAGTTTTCAAGTTTTTAGAATTTTTTAGAATTTTTGGATTTTTAATATTATTTTAATATTATTTTATTATTAAATTTCAATTTTCACATTTTAGCACTTTTTATATTTTTCTTAGGTTTAATACATTAAAATAGGATTTTTGCAACTCTTAGATTTATTTTATCATCATTTTTCTAATTTCTAGAATTATTTTAATTTTTTAATAGTTTTTAATCATTTTAAATAGTTATAATTAGTTTGAAAATTTATAAAAATAGTTTTTATACTTTTTAAGTCATTTAAGAGGTTTAACAAAGTGAAAAATCTTTATTTGGGCTTTTTAATAATTATTTGGATTATTAGGGCTTTAATTAGAATTTAAAAATTATTAATTAATTTATTAAAAGGTTTGAAAAAGTTTTGATCATTAGTAAACTCTTAGTTTATTTAATTTGATTTTTGGTATTTTTTGGGAATTTTTAGAATTAATTTTTATTTTAGCACTTTTTACTGTTTTTTATTTAGTCGTCTTAGTAATAATTTTCACGTTTCCGTCATTCTGTTTTCTCATCCCCTTCTTTCTCAATATTAATCTCAAATATCTTTACATTTTAGTCATACACATATACCTCCTTGGTAAACGAACTTAATTGGGTCATTAACACTTGATTTTCCTAAATCATTTGTTTAATACTTACCGCTTTACGCCTTTTTCCTAGAATGTGTATTTTTACCACAATCAGCTGCAAGCGGGGAATCCTAATAAGGAAAGAATGTCCGTACTGAAGGGACGGGAAATCCGTACCTTGTGTCCACTGAACGAAGAAAGACGAAAGGATGAAAGCTTACTCCGATCTCACTAATGCTACATAAATAGGGGACATGAAGTATTCTGTTTACTGAGTACGTAACTGATTATATCATGTCTTAGCTTGTTTTATATGTTCTTGTCTTGATTTACTAATTTTAATGTTATGATATGTTTATCATGCATTTTAAGTATTCTAATTAAGTATTACTTGTATTCTTATATTATTATACTTGTTGTGTAATAATAAGTAACTTTCTAAATATAGCATGTTTCCTAAAATATAAAGTTTCCAAAAATAGAAAGTTTCCAAAAATAGATTAACTTCTAAAAATAGATCACTTTCTAATAATAGAAAGTTTCCAAAAATACTAAGTTTCCTGAATTAGAAAGTTTCCATATTTAGAAATAAGCTGAATTAATAAGCTAATAATATAAGCATAAGTTTACTGGTTAAATATCTTAAGTCATGTAATTATTGGTATAGTTTATTAATAATATCATGTTAATTAAATAAACTATAGGTTATACGATTTAATTAAATATAAGCATGATTTAATTAAATTAAGGTGTATAGAATACTTACGTTAAACATGTGTTAATATTATATTAATTATAACCTAATTCATGTTTATTAATTAATTATATTTCATGTCTTAAATAATTAATTAATACTATAGTCTAAATTAAATAAATAAATACTTAGGTTAAAACATGTATTATTTTATAAAAATAAATACCCTAAGTTCATGTTAAATTAAATTAATTATTAGTCATGTCCTAATTAATTTAATTTTCTTGTTAAAAATAATATACTGTAAAAACTAATAACTTGTAAAAATAAATAACTTGTAGAAAAACGTGACATGTAAAAACGTTCCCGTGACAAATCCCGTGTTTTACTTATAAACCTAAACATAACCGGACCGGACCCCTTGAACCGGACCGAACCAAACACCCCTAGCAGTGGCTACCCGGCTTCGCCGGTTGCCACTTCTCTTGCAGTTTTACCACCGGCTGTAGCCGGTGGTTTTTCCCCTGGTCTGTCTCGGGTAGCCACTGCCGCAACAACAAGGTTCCCACCGGCTGTTAGCCGGTGGTTCCCCTGCTGCTGCCGTTCCCCCTGCTTGACCAAAACAGCCACCGATAGTTAGCCGGTGGTGTTGTTTGCTTCTGCCGAGACCCACACAAACCAAACGGTACCCCGACTCACATCGGGGTCCCTTGGTTCTTGTTGCCGAGACCACCACAGCCCCCCAACGAGACCATGGGGTCTCGTTTGGTGGTGATTCGAAGACCACTGAGAGCTTTGGCGCTCGGTTCCTTGCGACGGCCGAACCAAACCAACCCAAAACTATTCTTTTATTTTCCCCCATGATTAATTAGCATTTTAAATTACTTGTTTTTATTAAACCCCATGTTCTTGTGTTCTTGATCTAATAAAAGAATAAAATAAAAAGGATTTAATGATTTACCGAATGCGTAAACAATTGAGAATCGATAACACGAACACTAACACTTGCTTTTTAATCACCAAGATCAAATGATCACCTCCTTGTGGTGTCCTTAGGTCGGCGGAAATAGAGAGACAAAATGTGAGGCTAGGGTTTCTTTTTATCAAACTTCTGTAAAATGAAAAGGGTGTAACCCTTTTTGTTTATTTTAGTAAAAACCAAAAGTGGGCTTGGGCCCTCCCTTGTCTTGTGTCCGCGGGTATGTGGGGCCCACAAGGGAATCCTGAAGTTTTTCCGTGTCTAATATTTTACGTGTACATATGTTAGCGTTTTTGTGTAAGTTCATAATTAATCGTTCGTGTTATAATAAATACTTGTACATAAACGATGTTAATAGTATTATATTAAATAAGTACGTAATTACATGTTCGTGATTTAACGTTCATGATTTCATGTTCGTGATAATTATTATTATTGTTAATAATTATCGTGTAGTATCACGTACTTAATACTTATCGTGTAATAACACGTACGTATTTTCTGTAATTAATAATCGTGACACGTGTTCGTGCTATAAAAGGAAAGTTTAAATGTGACAATCCGTCAACTTGAGGTTGATATTTTATTCTCAAGTATTATTTATAATCATTATTTTATTTTTAAATTATGAATTCACTCACTTTTGGGAAGAAAATTGGGTTTATATCTTAAAGTAGCATCGTCTACGTCTAAACCGGAGAGCTCTACGTTACGTTTTTACGTTTACATACTCCGTTTTTTGTGAACAGTCTGACATTTCAGGAAGTAAATTTATTCTCGTATATTATTTTGGAATTTTATTTTGTGTTGGTTCATAAACTCACAAATTTACGAGAAGAAATAGGACTTACGTGCATAATTTAGCGTCTTTTACGATTAAACCGAAAACCCTAGGTTTACGTATTTACGCTTTTGTGCTCCATTTTTGATGAGACAATTTTTATTAAAATCGTTTTGTGCCGTAGATTCATAGTTTATAAAAACGTTTTTCGCAAATCGACACGAGGGCACGTAAATCGAGGAAATTAGAATCGAGGAGTACCCGTAAAGTAGTGGAGATGAGACAAGTGGGACACTTGTCCCACCCCCACTATGGGCTGATTTCACCATGCCACAACACCACTTTTGTTGTCAAAATCTTACAACACCAAGAGACACTTGTCTCACCATTTTGACCAAACCATTTGCAAAACTCAAAAGCCAACTAACTCTTATACATACTTCACACATACATGCAAAACTAACCAAAGTTTTCTCCAAATCTTCTCTCTCACTCTCTTGTGCCGTCCCATAACCACGACCATACACCATCATCATAAAAAATTTACCATAAACTTTATACACAATTCACATATGTTGATAACCACTTGAAGAGATGAAGATTGGAGGTGATCTTAACAAGTAAAAAGGAGTTTCTATGGAGATTTAGGGCTGATTCTTCATGAAGTATTCATATATTTGGTGGTCTCAAAAAGTGGTCTTGCTAAGCTAAAAATTTGGTGACAAGATCAAGTCTTGTTCATTATAAATCCCATATTTCTCATCACAAATTGGTTGGTATAGAGATTGTTCTTTCTATCACCCTACTAGTTTTGTAAATGTATTCATCTATTTTCTTCAAAAATGTATATGTAATAGATCTATGAATGATGATCAAGTGATTGCATGGGGATTTTATCTCGTTAGATTAAGCTAACAAGGCTAAATCTACAAGTAAAACATGATGAAATCTTAACTAAATAAGTAGGCTGTTATAAACAGTAGGTTTCAATATTTTTGGTTGATTAAATGGATTATATTATTTGATATAATGATAGATAATTGATTTTTACATAATTGTTAAATTGGCCATACAATGGAATGTTAAAAATGAGCAAGATATGGTCAAAACACTTTTGTAGTACTAATCTGTTTAGTCTGTTTGGGATGAATTATTAGAAATACTTATAAGCGGTTTGAGCAGGAGCTACAGAAGAGTTAGTTGTAGCACATATCATGTAGTTTATACAGTAAAAATTTGGGGTTTCAACTCCTTGTAGAACTCAAGATATGATCAAAATGGTGGACTTGAAATTTCACATTAGATTTTGACTAAAGTATATATTATTAAAAAGGCACTCAAAGTAAAATATTATATATAATAAGTATATAAAAGTTGATAAATAGTAATAACTATTATAAAATAAGGTATATACTATAATGAATAAACATTACATTTTTATAAACATGAAACTCAAATGTTTTCTAAACTACAAACTATATATAAAACTTTTACGTCTTTTCGGCTAAAACTGAAAGATTAACGTTTTCGCCAAATAAAACTTAGATGGTCGGACCTGTCTAATGTAACATTTTTATAAATCATATAATGATACGTAAACACACTTGACAAGTAAACATCGACAAAACCGAGCTTTATAACTAATGGACCATAATGGGTCAATTTAGCCTTGTTGGACCACTAGGCCCAACTAGTTTGGTTTAATATTATTGGACTTACTCATGGGCTGAACCCACTTGGGCCCAACATATGAGTATGGGCCTGGTCTTAAAAAGATAAATGGACTAACAAAATGATATTGGACTCTTAATGGGCTTATTGGGCCTTAATATGAAAATGGGCTAAAACTAGTATTACTATACTAAGTTAACTAGTACATAACAACTAGTAATGTTGTATGAAGTAATAAAACACCACTTGATCATCATGTTATGACATCATTACATATACATAAAAACTTTTATAAAGTTATTTGACGATAGTCTAAGACCAAGTATTATTTATTTAGGTTTCCGTGATTGAGGCACGTACAGTACATCCTAATTACCGATAACCCACCTTTTCCAACTAATGTGAGTTCATAGCCTCGCACTCTTTTAAATGTTTTATGAAATGATTTGTAAACCCGCGAGGTAGATAACATGCGAGTTTTTAATAAAAATAGAACAGAAGTAGTCCCGATTGTATACTTATTGATATGGACCCGATTGATTGTATGACCCAAAATAGATGATTGAAATGGATTATTAAAAGTTAGGTTATGTCACTATAAGTCCTATTAGCATGAATTGTGAACTACCGGGATCTAGTAGACGCTTATGCATATAATAGTAATATTTAGGGAAGATCACCCCAGTTCGTGCCTTGATGGTTGATCCCCGTCGTGCCACAATGTTGGTAAGCGAATTTATGTATGAGAAGATTTATATTTAGCGTGATTATTGTGACGACACACTGTTTTAGATGGGCAAATAAGTTCCGGGCTAGCTACCCGATATATTTTATAGAAAGGTAACAATGTCATGCGGCTTATAATAATCCGACAATAATAATGATATTGGTAATAATGAGGCTGCGGTCTCAGGAATAACGTATGATATGTGATTTGAATTAAAATATATTGCCTGACTAGCAATATGGGGTCTTATTTATGATTATACCCTTGTTTTAGTTTTACATAACTGTTTTATATAACAGTTTCTATTATACTATAAACAACGTTTTAAAACATATTGAATAGTGTTGTTACGACAATGATTCGTATAAAATGTTTTTGGCCTACGTTATGATTTACGAAAAATGATTCGTATCAAATGCTTAAGGCCTATGTTATGATTTACGACAATGATTCGTATAAAATGTTTTTGACCTATGTTATGGTCTATGACAAAGAATTGTACAAAAATGTTTTTCGGTAGTGATTATATACCGGTTTTATAATTAATGGTTATTATTAAACTCTATGGACTCGCTTAGCGTTTCACTGACTTTTAACATGTTTTATCTCAGGTACTTGAAGGTAATTCTCGGGAAGACGACAAGAATTTATGGCCCGCATTAAAATAAAAAATTTCATTCAAATGTTTTGTAAATTTGTAAGATATACTTTGACCTGAGGACCTATGCAATTTGATACTTATGAATGGAAAATGCTTTGTTATTAAACGACGCGACTTTTAAGCGTTGTTTATGATTTGAGTAATGTGCTATCCCGTAACACCAACGACTCTTCCGCTGATTTGAAAACATGAATATTTGGGGGTGTTACAGTTTGGTAACGGAGCTCTCGTTATAGAGAACGAAAGATTTTTAAAACCAAGATTTTGAATAAAACATTTCAAAAATCATTCAACCATAATAATTTTTAAATAAATATTTTGAGTAAACTGTTTAAAAATCTTTTGATTATAACGGTGCCGAAGAATTCCTGGGTTACTGACAAGGCCAGACTGAGAAGTGTTATTTTAATATATATATAACTTTGATTATATATATGTTGTAATTTGATTTCATGATTGTTTAATTATTATTCTAATACTTATATGAGATATTTATACGACGTAGATTGTCACAAGGAACCCTAACTTCCCTAGCAAATCAATCGAAGCTATTCTTGTAGGAAATCCAGCTATTCTAGATCTAAACCAAGTTGTGGATGTTTATGATCCCAATGAAATGGTTGATATTTGTAGAAATGTTGATATTAGTTGATTGTGATATTGAAGATGAATTGTCGAGATTAAATCCGATATCGATGTCATGACGATCTTTCCTTGTAGAGTGGAGTTTGACAAAACCTCAACACCTGGAAATGTGTCATCTGATTCAGTGTCACCCAATTCTTCATTTCGAAATCGAAAAGGTAAATGTTGCACTTGAGGCTGTCATTGGAACCTTTACCCAAAAGCCTCATGCCACTTGTACCATTTCGAGAATTCTAACTGAACGTGTGAGTCATTTCATACTAGTGACTCATTTGATAACTATTGTTGTAAGAGCTATAGAATTGGAAATTAAGTGTTGTTCATATCGAGCTTTTATTGCCCTTTCAAGGTCTAAGAATAAGGTTGAAAGTATTGGATAATGAGGTAGGATGTCACATTGAGTATGAGTTGGTTGAACTTGAATAAAGTCAAATTTAACTCGTATGGAATACGAGATTGTTAAGAGGAAGTCGTTAAGTCCTGTAGTTGAATTATAAGGTTTTAAATGATTGTTGTTTCGTGTTAAGGGTTGTTCCTAGGCCATTGTACAATGACGAGGATGCCCAGTGTCCAATAAATAAATTGAAGAAATCTTCTTCTGAATTGGGACCGATGGATCTTCCGGGACAGATGGAACACCTAATGACTCTTGTAGATTAGTATTCATTGTAGTATCTTTTAAAATCCCTAACTTAACTGAGACATCAGTTGGTAGGATGAGTCCTTGGAATTGTATGACATGGCGACACATAATGTGTGACGGTGCAATGTTTGACTTGTTTGTGATTAATGAGAAGACTACCTTTGATTGCTAAATACTACATGTATCGATGTTATCTATCTTTTCTTGCTTCTTCCTAATGTTCACATTAGTGATGCAACCATTGAACGAGTACTCATCTCGGTTTGAGTTACGTTATAGATTCTTCTCTTTGTATACGTGAGTGCCATCGAGGTCATGAACCTCATGATTATTTGGCTAAGCTCATTTCCTATCGTATCGTAGTTAGTTCTTGGTGAACAACTCTTCATCACTCTTTTGCAGATCACTCATTGTTTTATAAGTAATACAATACCATATGGGGGAAATTATGAAATTCTCATTTCTATATGAGTTATTTAATCGGTACTATTAGTAGTTACTGTCGAAATAAAGTTTTTATCAAACATTTTGTAAATGGAAATGCTTTCATAATGATGAACATTTCGGAAAAATCATTTTTATTTGTATTTTATAATTAAACATGAAAATATATTTTAAACATGATGACAAAAATTTTGACGAACTGAGTACTGCATCGTTAATCCTAAGTTGTACAAAGAAGCGCGCCTACGTACAATTTGGAAGGGACCATGCAAGACTGATTAGTAGTCACCATGAAGTTGTTAATAAACATTACATTTTTCTTTGTAATTGTGAAAGATTGAATTTTTATGAGATCTACAAGAAGTGCAAAATAGGGACATATTGTTAAGGACACCTACATATGTGCCCGTACCATTTATTTTTCCGAATTGGATTTACTCATCTGTGGATAATGTCTTATTTGACAATTAACATCCACTTCTTTTTCATTTATTTCCTGAAAAGATTCCTAGGAAACTTATCTAATTATCGGTTGTTGACATCCGACTTGGAGTTTCAACAATCATATATTGTCTCTTAAAATGGACTGCCTTTGAGTAACGTGAGTAACGATCCCAGGTGCCTTGGGATGCATAAACAAATCATGAAAACATGGGATAGATCCATATTTGTTAATGTTTTCGTCTGTATCTGATTTGAAATTCTCTCGCGTAAATCATGCGTTGACTTTACCCTTTTAATGTTAGCTATGTCTCCATATATCCTTGATTTTGTGAAGGGTTACGAGTTATTCTTAGTCTTTTGAGAAGTTCTCGTCTTATCAACGGTAATGAGACTAGAATGTTGATAGTGCCATTAGAATGGATTGGTTGATTATGACATGATGTCATTGTCTTATTTGATGGGAACTCGAGTAGAATTCCCCTAAAAGATAAGATGTTGATTATCAAGGGTGATCTAAATAATTCCCGATGGGAGACCGTATCTTGCATTCAGGCTTGAAATTATACCATGAATGGATGTGAACTAGTCATAGATCTTGTAATCTAGAAAGAACCTAAGGTGAATTTATTAAAAGATGTTTCTGTTATTTGAAACATTCCGAAGTAATTGCTGGTGAATTACCTAGACTTCCGCCATTAAGGCAAGTTGAATTTGATGTTGAATATATTCCCGTTGCTGCATCTGTGGCGTGTGCACCCTACGTCAGCACCATCTAAATCGAAAGAGTTACCGTGCAACTGAGAGAGTTGTGGGAGAAAGCTTTTATTCTACCGAGATCGTCATCATGAAGAGCTATAGTAATATTATTCCATATATTCATTGATTATTGTGAACTGAATAAATTGATGATCAAAATTTATATCCATTACCCAAGATGAAAGATTTGTTCGATAATTTACAAGGTTCTAGCGTATATTCAAAAATTTGATCTACGACATGGTTATCATCAACTTCGCGTCCACAAAGAAGATTATCTATTCCAATCACTACATCCAAAACTCGTAATGAACATTATGAGTTTCATGTGATGTCATTTGGATTGACCAATGCACATGTAGCATTCATAAATTTGGTGAATCACGTGTGTAATCTGTATTTTGATAAGTTCATGCTTGTGATCATTAAGGACCACCTGCTTGTTTCTAAGAATAAGAAAGAACTTAGTAATCATTTGTAGACTGCGCTGAGGTAGCCGAGCACCGAAAACTTGTACCCTGAGTATTTATAGGTGATTTAAGGCTTGATCCTTTACATTCTTTGAATGTGTGATTAGTGGTAGTAGAATCTATGTTGACTCTTAAAAGATTAGAGCCATTAAGGCTTTTAGTTATACCAAAAAGGAAGTGCGAAGAGGTTTTGACAGATATTTATCGAAGGATTTTTAAGGAATTGTTCCCTTATACCCAGACCATTTAACTAAACTCCTTTAGGAGTAGATGTTTGTGTATACCTCAAGACAACCTAGGAGGAATTGAGGAAACCATTTAAACCATGACTTGGAATTTGGAGCGGCAGTTTTTGCTCTTCAACTAAGAAAATTTTGACCAAAGTTTAAACAAAGATTTTTCGAACATTTACGGATCTTGTAAAATTCTTTTCGATAACTCAACGAAGATCGTGTTAACTAAATTCAAATTTATTTTGAACATTTTTTATATAATTGGATGAACTGAGAAATTTAATATTTTTTACATTTAGATTTCATAAATTGAATATTTGTTATTTAATCACTTGTAATATTTATCGACGTTTTAAACGTCAGACTGGGCAAAACTAATAAAAATAATAGTTGAGACGAAACTAAAACATAGAAAATATGAAGAATTTCTGAGTGATTGTGGTCATGAAATTTATTTCATCAGGGAAGGTGAATGTAGATACTAACACGTTATGTAGAAATGATGAAGAACCAATTAGGATGTGTTCCTTAATAATGACCGTGCAGATATAACTTTCCTAAGCAATTTAGAAATAGCCGATGCTTGTAAGAAGGATGATATAGATGATGAAGGGTTTCACGGCTAACGAGAACCACTAGAAATAGGAGCCGATGGCGCTAAGTGTTTAAAAGGTCGTTTACGGCTGCCTAAATATGGAGGTTTGTGAGATTTAGTCATGTTGGAATCTCATAAGTTTGAGTATTCTATTTATGCCAATTATGATAAAATGTATCTTTATTTGAAGAAGTTTTACTGATGGCCAAATATGAAAGCAGACATCGCAACATACGTTGGTAAATGTATAACTTTTGCGAAGGTCAAGGCTAAAACGCCAAAATCCATTAGGATTGCTTCTATAGCTTATGATTCCTGTTTGGAAGTGCGATAGAATCACCATGGATTCTTATCACAAATCTTCCAAGGTCATCATCTGGATTTGATTCGATTTGGGTCATCGTCGACAGACTGACCAAATATGCTAATATCATTCCTGTTAATGATAGGTTCTCGATGGAGAAGTTGACTCTTTTGTATTTAAAGGAGTTGTGTAAGCATGGTGTGCCTGCATCGATCATCTCTATCAAGATCCTTGCCTCGCATCGAATTTCTGGAGATTCCTTCAGAGGTCATTGGGAACAAATCTTGATAAGAGTACTGCTTACCACCCACAATCGGATGGACAAGGTAAATAAACGATACAAACACTAGAAGTCTTGTTTTGTGCTTGTATGATTGACCTTTGGTAGTAAATTAGGATGGATTATCATTGATAATTATCGCATTAGGATGGAGATCGAATCTTGTGAGGATCTATATAAAGAGCACTTGTAGGTGGGAGTTGGGATGAAGATACCCGGCCCGCGAGACCTGAAATGATTGTTGAAATTAGGATCTGATTATCGACTGTCGGTAGTGGGCAGGAGGTTAGGTGAATATGAAATGTAGATCTTAAAGTGCAGGATGGGTAGCAAAGTTATGCCGAGAATTTTCATCATGAAAAAGGTGAATTGATGATCTGAAAGATCATGGGAAGTTAAGTCCCCGTTGTATGAGACCATTGAGATAATGTGAAGAGTTGGTCCGAGAGGCATATAAGCTGGATCTACCCTAGAACTTCAAGGCTGAATGAATTATGTTTTGTATATCGAACTTCATAAAATCTCTATCAAGTGAAAATATGATTATTTCCTAATGAAGTTTAGGTCGGCAAAAAGTGGCATTCATCGAAAACCCGTGGACATCATGGAAAGAGAAAGTAAGTCAACTTAAGCATGATCGCATTCCCATAGTTATGCTTGACGAAACTCGCGTATTGTAATGAATTACACTTGAGAGAAAAGACTGAATGTGGAGGAAATGCCCACGTGTCTTTGACTCTATAAGAAGCGAGTAGTAAAATGAATTAATCTTTGAGGACAAAGATCCTCTTTAGGGGGAATTGCTGTGACAATCCGTCAATTTGAGGTCGATATTTTATTCTCAAGTATTATTAATAATCATTATTTTATTGTTAGATTATGAACTCACTCACTTTTGGGAAGAAATTTGGGTTTACGTCTTAAAGTAGCATCATCTACGTCTAAACCGGAGAGCTCTACGTTACTTGTTTACGTTTACATACTTCGTTTTTGTGAACAGTCCGACATTTCAGGAAGTAAATTTATTCTCGTATATTATTTTGGAATTTTATTTTGTGTTGTTTCATAAACTCACAAATTTACGAGAATAAATTAGGACTTACGTGCATAATTTAGCGTCTTTTACGATTAAACCGGAAACCCTAGGTTTACGTATTTACGCTTTTGTGCTCCGTCTTTGATGAGAAAATTTTTATTAGAATGATTTTGTGCCATAGATTCATAATTTATAAAAACGTTTTTCATAAATCGACCCGAGGGCACATAAATCGAGGAAATTAGAATCGAGGAGTACCCGTAAATTTGTGGAGATGATACAAGTGGGACACTTGTCCCACCCCCACTATGGGCTTATTTCACCATGCCACAACACCACTGTTGTTGTCAAAATCTTACAACAACAAGAGATACTTGTCTCACCATTTTGACCAAACCATTTGCAAAACTCAAAAACCATCTAACTCTTACACATACTTCACACATACATGCAATACTAACCAAAATTTTCTCCAACTCTTCTCTCTCACTCTCTTGTGCCGTCCCATAACCACCACCATACACCATCATCATCAAAAGGTTACCATAAACTTTATACACAATTCACATATGTTGATAACCACTTGAATAGATGAAGATTGTAGGTGATCTTAACAAGTAAAAAGGAGTTTCTATGGAGGTTTAGGGTTGATTCTTCAAGAAGTATTCATATATTTGGTGGTCTCAAAAAGTGGTCTTGCTAAGCTAAAGATTTGGTGACAAGATCAAGTCTTGTTCATTATAAATCTCATGTTTCTCATCACAAATTGGTTGGTATAGAGATTGTTATTTCTATCACCCTACTAGTTTTGTAAGTGTATTCATCTACTTTCTTCATATATATGTATTATATCTATGAATGATGATCAAGTGATTGCATGGAGATTTTATGTCATTAGATTAAGCTAACAAGGCTATATCTATAAGTAAAACATGATGAAATCTTAACTAAATAAGTAGGATGTTATAAACAGTAGGTTTCAATATTTTTGGTTGATCAATTAGACTATATTATTTGATATAATTATAGGTAATTTATTTTTACATAAGTGTTGAATTGGCCATACAATGTAATGTTAAAAATGAGCAAGATATGGTCAAAACACTTTTGTAGTACTAATCTGTCTAGTCTGTTTTGGACGAATTATTAGAAATACTTAGAAGCTGTTTGAGCATGAGCTACACTAGAGTTATTTGTAGCACATATCATCTAGTTTATACAGTAAAAATTTGGGGTTTCAACTCCTTGTAGAACTCAAGATATGATCAAAATGGTAGACTTGAAATTTCACATCAGATTTTGACTAAAGTATATATTATTAAAAAGGCACTCAAAGTAGAATATTATATATAATAAGTATATAAAAGTTGATAAATAGTAATAATATTATAAAATAAGGTATATACTATAATGAATAAACATTACATTTTTATAAACATGAAACTAAAATGTTTTCTAAACTACAAACTATATATAAAACTTTTACGTCTTTTCGGCTAAAACCGAAAGATTAACGTTTTCGCCAAATAAAACTTAGATGGTCGGACCTGTCTAATGTAACATTTTTATAAATCATATAATGATACGTAAACACACTTGACAAGTAAACATCGACAAAACCGAGCTTTATAACTAATGGACCATAATGGGTCAATTTAGCCTTGTTGGACCACTAGGCCCAACTAGTTTGGTTTAATATTATTGGACTTACTCATGGGCTAAACCCACTTGGGCCCAACATATGAGTATGGGCCTGGTCTTAAAAAGATAAACGGACTAACAAAATGATAATGGATTCTTAATGGGCTTATTGGGCCCTAATATGAAAATGGGCTAAAACTAGTATAACTAGACTAAGTTAACTAGTACATTACAACTAGTAATGTTGTATGAAGTAATAAAACCCCACTTGATCATCATGTTATGACATCATTACATATACATAACAACTTTTATAAAGTTATTTGACGATAGTCTAAGACCGAGTATTATTTGTTTAGGTTTTCGTGATGGAGGCACGTACCGTACATCCTAATTGCCGGTAACCCGCCTTTCCCAACTAATGTGAGTTCATAGCCTCAAACTATTTTAAATGTTTTATGAAATGATTTGTAAACCCACGAGGGAGATAACATGCGAGTTTTGAATAAAATAGAACACAAGTAGTCCTGATTGTATACTTATTGATATGGACCCGATTGATTGTATGACCCAAAATAGATGATTGAAATGGATTATTAAAAGTTAGGTTATGTCACTATAAGTCCCATTACCATGAATTGTGAAACCGGGATTTGGTTGACGCTTATACATATAATAGTAATATTTGGGGAAGATCACCCCAGTTCGCGTCTTGAGGGTTGATCCCGTCGTGCCACAATGTTGGTAAGCGAATTTATGTATGAGAAGATTTATATTTAGCGTGATTATTCTTACGACACGCTGTTTTAGATGGGCAAATAAGTTCCGAGCTAGCTACCCGATATATTTTATAGAAAGGTAACAATGTCATGCGGCTTATAATAATCCAACAATAATAATGATAATGGTAACACTGAGGCTGTGATCTCAGGAATAACGTATGATATGTGATTTGAATTAAAATATATTGCCTGACTAGCAATATGGGGTCTTATTTATGATTATACCCATGTTCTGGTTTTACATAACTGTTTTATATAAGGGTTTCTATTATACTATAAACAACGTTTTAAAACACATTGAATGGTGCTGTTACGACAATGATTCGTATAAAATGTTTTTGGCCTAAGTTATGATTTACGACAATGATTCGTATCAAATGCTTAAGACCTATGTTATAATTTACGACAATGATTCGTATAAAATGTTTTCACCTATGTTATGGTCTATGACAAAGAATTGTACAAAAATGTTTTTCGGTAATGATTATATACCGGTTTTATGATTAATGGTTATTATTAAACTCTATGGACTCGCTCAGCGTTTCGCTGACTTTTAACATGTTTTATCTCAGGTACTTGAAGGTAATTCTCGGGAAGACGACAAGAATTTATGGCCCGCATTTAAATAAAAATTTCCATTCAAATGTTTTGTGAATTTGTAAGATATACTTTGACCTGAGGACCTATGTAATTTGATACTTATGAATGGAAAATGCTTTGTTATTAAACGACGCGACTTTTAAGCGTTGTCTATGATTCGAGTAATGTGCTACCCCGTAACACCAACCACTCTTCCGCTGATTTGAAAACATGAATATTTGGGGGTGTTACATTTAATATGTACGTACGTTTACTAAGTGTACTGTTAATGGTAAAAGCATGCGGGTTTTACAACTCTTCCCCCCTAAAAAGAATAATTCGTCCCCGAATTATAGGTAAAGTAAACTAAAAGAGGAACATATCCGAATTAAAACTGGAAAGGCATGCAAGATAAAATGACATGCCAGAATGGAACGTCGAACGTGACATGGCTAAAACGGACATGGAACGTGACGTGACTGAAAGAAAGTATCTAATAGATGAGAAAAAAAAGGATAAGAAATCCGGATGGACTCCTCCGTTCCAAGTGGCTTCCCGCCCAGAACGGTCCTCTAAAAGGTCTTGGCGGAAATAACAATATTAGTCGTCATGACTTTGTCTTGACGATACAAAAGTTTCTTGTTCATTATTGTAGGATAGATTTGCATGATTCTGATCGAGTGGATGAGAATTAACGTGCAAGGGTAATTCAAACGTTATGATGAGAAATAATCTGAAGCAATTGACATAAGTACGTCTGAGTAGTGATACCCGAGACATACTGAAACGTAGTACGTGAACAATTGTGAGCAGGATACCTGAACAATTGTGAACGTGATACGTGGAGATATGGTGAGTGTAATATAAGAAACATATGGTGGACAATGATACGTGCAACATATCGTGAACGTGATATGAGAAACGTGGAATGAACATGACATATGAAACATATCGTGAACATAGAATAATGGCGGCGATAACGGCAAAAGCTATAAGGTGAGACGTGGAATGTAACGTGAAACGTCTGTCTGAGGATAGAGAGTTATACTAAACTTGAGTCTGATCTCTCACGCTTTTGCAAAACTTCCCAGAATGAAAATGAACGTAAAATCGTAAGCCATGATACGACCATGAACGTGAATAGTGTCATGAACGTGAGTACGAAAGCGAGTCGTAAAACTTGAACAACGACGTGAACGTAAATAAGAAGCACAAATGTGAACCTTTATATGGACCGACAGCTGAGGAATTACCAAGTGAATGGATGAGCCTTGGCTGGAACATGTTCGATCAATTTGCTGACTCTGAAATCCTTGCGAATGTAAGGATTATATAGACTTGGTCAAAATGTTGACAATAACCCATATAGCATCATGCTTCTTCTGAGTTTGTGGTAATCTAGTAACCAAAATCCATGGAGATCTTGTCCCATTTCTGTTCACAATTTCTTATGATGGAAAAAAACATCCTAGTCTGTTGGTGTTCTATCTTACCTTGTTGATATGACAGGTACTTAGATATGAACGTAACTGTATCTTGCTTCATAGAAACTTGATACATAGGAGTTTGCGAAACTATGAGTCTCTGAAATTAGACTTCTCTTAGCGTAGAATTTTCTGGAACACCTAATGTAGTATAGGGTTCTCACCTTCACGCATAACGTGAGTCATGGTAAAATTTACCGTGAGAATCCATGTTATTCAGCGTGTCACTGTAATCAACCCGAATTTATATCAGAAAAATTCAGGGTGAAATTTCTCCTGTCGTAGAATTTGCAACGTAGTGCAAATGTGGTCTTCCTACTCTTCTGTAGACTGTAGAGAAAATCAGTTTGTCCACGATGAAAACACTGATGAATTTGTATGAGTTCATGGAAACTCAATTTATTAAGTCCATAATGCTGTTGGAGTATAAAATCATGAGTTTAGCATGACCAAGTCGTGTACGAATAGAAGTCATGGAAATGTCTATCTCTTTCACTCGCTAAGGCTGGCAGCATGATCATGAGTCGATCTTGGAAAAGTTTTAGCACTCTTTAGTCGCTCTCACACAATTTTCAATACGTGGAGGAGGATAGCGGTTTTGAAGGGTGATTTGCTTAAATCGATGGTAGTCGACACATAATCTCATGTTACCATCCCTCTCCTAGAAGGTTACTCTGGAATACCTGTGGTAAGATTCTGGAATAATCGGCTGGTTATGAGTAAGCGACTTTAGAAGCCATGTCCTCAATAATAGCTGGAATCTTCGCAACCATGGAACAACAAACACGTGCTTGTAAAGCATAGATAATTTGTACAGATTTTCCTGATGGAAAACCATCCTGAATGTATTTAGGAACCTAAACATTATTGTACATAATCTGATGTGAATGGCGACCAGTCGTAGTATGGTGTGTTGTTCATAGTCCATAATTAGGGTTATATTTAACTCGCATCTTGTTGTCCCTAAAAATGTGATGATTCTACACGAATAAAGAAGAAAGAAATGTAGATAAAAGATGGAAGGTTTTTAGAGAGAGAAAGTAGTGAGAGAAAGTAGAGAGAAGTGTGTGTTAAACTTTTGTGAGATTAGATTAGAAAATGAGACAACCAACACCCTTCCTAACATGCTAGGAAGGGTATATATAGCCTTGCTTACATGTAGCATAATGGGCTATAGTTTGATTGGGTCAGGCTTGAATAAATGGTTAGTACCTTGAAAGAGGCCTTTTATGCTAGCCATCAAGCCCGTAATGTCACGACTATTTTAACTAACTATTTCAACGTTCTAATAAATGTTACAATACAAACCTATGACCGAACATTCTTGTTTGACTCAATATTTTGAGGCTAACAATCTCCCCCAATGTGAGGTCATTCCTCTTCGATATTTGGAGATCAGTGGAGATTACAAATTTTGTCATAAATGAGTCTTGAACGTGTAACAGTAGTCTTTTTCTTCATGCTATGATCTTTAAGACTTTGTCGTTTTCTTTCGACTTTGTCGTTAAACTTGAGATCTTCAAATTATCCTTGACTTGTCTTTGCCATCTTGCGATCTTGTGTCTTTATCCATATGCTCATGGTTTGTACTATCTTGAAAGCATGCTAACAATCTCCTTTGAAGAGAGGTCATTCCTCTACTTAATTGATAACAAAGATTTTGATCATTGGAATTGCGGAAGTCTTTAGCTTTCTTGATTGTTGAATGTCTTTGGGAATGAGTATGTGGTTTTGAATCTTTGACTTTCCTGAGTACACCGCAACGCCACCTTCTTGAGACAAAACATAGACACGGACTGAATGGCTTTGACATTCGTCCTAAATCGGTAGCGTTTTACCTCCGGTCTTTGAAGACCGTTACACGATATTAAATATCGTACCTATGATAGGTGGATTCAATTAAGAACCTCCTTGACAGGGTTTCGCGGTTGTACTAGCCGTTCTCTTTACTCGACCGTCTCAAAGCAATACTGCGAACATAAAGAGTGAATCAATTGGATAAATATCCGCTTGATTAAAGTCGTCAATTCAAATTCCTGGAAAAAGTTTGATTCATTAAGAATCTTACCATTGTTGCTTTCCAGTTGACACAAGCTTGATTCATAAGAATCTCGCAAGTTACCTACCGTAGCGTTGTTTAATGTTGACGCTAGAAGGATTTCCATTCGTCACTGTGAATATTAATAAATATCATTCTGAATGTTCTGGTAATACCATAAAGATATTGCGTAGAAACCTGAAGCGAGTTTGAATCAATTCAGAATCAAACCACTGTTGCTTTTCAGATTACACATGTTCAATTCTAAAAGAATCTTATACATGACCTATCGCAGTGTTGTTTGATGTTAACACTGGAAGGATTTTCACTCATCATTGTGAATACTAAGTAGTATCACTCTGAGTGTTCTAGCAATATCGCAAGGATATAGCATAAGACTCTCATGATCGTCATCCGTGTGTCCTAACGAGATTTGATTGATCTCTTGGCTCTAGACTCGATTTGTGCACTTTTAGTGGTCGGAGGCTGGAGCAGATGCCACCTATTCAATATCAACTATCTCGAAGTGAGAAAGTTAATAGAATTCGTGTTGATCTCCGTGACAATAAAACAAACTTCTTTTGAGAGAAGCCTGAGTTAGCTGGGAAGGGGTTGTACATTACATAACTGGGTCCATGATGTGTAATCTTCATGATGTATTGACTCGGTTTCTACCTAAGTTGTAAGGAGGGCTAATTTCTTTACACCCTTTCTCCTTACATTTCTTTTTCATTCTTCAACCACTTCAATGCTTACCAAGACATCATTACTAGCACCTTGTTGTGATTGGTCCAGTGCTAGCATCAGTACTTAGTCGGCATTCAGCTTCGTTCACATACTACTCCATCTTTCCTAAGGACTTCTAATAATCTATTAGATTGTCCCTGGTAAGATCCCTCCGGTTCTGGTTGGATCATAGGACTTAAACCTAACCACCCTTTTGACACCAATAACGTCGTGAATTAAAGATGTTGTAGGTATATGATCGTAACCATGAGTGTTTGAGTCTTTAGATCACATTTTAATCACATTTTCTCCCCTATCTCTAATTTATAAAATAGTTTGATATTAGAGATACCAAATTTGATTAAAATATATTTTGAAAAATAGTCTTGAAAATCTTCGGGAAAGAAATGTGTCAAACTTAGCATGAATTTGGAACGCTCCCCCTCAAAACTGATCCAATGGAATTGTCATTACGAGGATATGATCCACATTAAACTTTTGAGGATAGGAGTTGTTGAACACATAATTTTGGAAAGATTTTGAATATCATTGAGAAATTCTTGAAAAAAATGTGTTCAACGCTTTTTGAAAAATCAATTCTTTTTGGCGAAAAGGTTTTTCTAAAGCATAACTTGAATTCATAGACTTTGAATATCTTGACGAATCCAATCAAGTGTAAGAAGTTTTCTCTTCTTTTGCTGAGGTTAAGGGCACTTAAGCGTACACTCCCCCATGAATATAGATCCGGGTTGCAATCTAAAAGTGATTAAAAGCCATTGTGTTGAGCTCAGAAAGTTGAATGTTTTATGACAAGCTCAACCCAAGATAGATTGCTCTACCCATTGCTGGAAATATTCTCCAAAAGAGACAATTTCCTTTAGAAAAGATAGAAATGACATGTTTTGAAAAATATTTACAACTTTCATTCGAGCTTTATGTACACACTCGTGTCGTTATTGAGCGACATTTCTAGCCACGTCCATATTATCGATACTGAAAGACATGTCGAGAAGAATATTTTTGGATTTTGAAAAGTTTTTTAATTTTGTATTTTTCTTTTTAATAATATATACATGTAGATGTTTGATAGGTGTATCAAGCAGGCTTCTTTGCCAGAATCTCCAGTTCTTTTAGAGTCAAACATCTCATACCAATTTGCCTAACTAGATATGTAAACCTCTCTTTCGAAAGAGCTTTTGTAAACAAATCAGCTAATTGGTAATCAGTTCCAACAAAATATAGTTCAACAATACCCTTTTCAACTTGTTCCTTAATGAAGTGATATCTGACATCAATGTGATTCGTGCGGGAATGCTGTACCGGATTGCAGGAGATGGCTATGGCGGACTTTGAGTCAAAGTACATAGGTACTTTATCAAAGTGGAAGCGATAATCTGTGAGTTGTGTTCTCATCCATAGAACTTGATAACGACACGCAGATAGAGACACATACTCCGCTTCGGCTAATGACAATGATGTGCAATCCTGCTTCTTGGAAGACCATCCCACAAGCTTATCTTGACATAGAAATTGTGCACCACCAGAAGTACTTTTTCGTGTATCAAGACACCCTGCATGATCAGAATCTGAATAGGCCGTTAGAAAGAAACCGGTTTCCCACGGATACAAGAGTCCCATGTGAATGGTATTCTTAAGGTACCGAAAGATCCGTTTAACATCCTTGAGGTACTTTTCAGTGGGTCGTGCTTGATATCGTGCACAATAACATGTAGCATGTGATATATATGGTCGGCTTGTTGTTAAGTACATGAGGGAGCCGATCATGGAACGATATCTCATTTGATCTATGGCATCTCCCTCCAAATTAGCATCTAGGGATGTGGTTGATAATGGTGTCCCAAAGGGATCACATGATGTCATACCATGCTTTTTGATTATCTATTGAAAATACTTAGCTTGGTTAATAAAGATACCACTTGGGGATTGGTGAACTTGAATTCCTAGAAAGATTTTTTGTTCGCCCATCATTGACATTTCAAATTTGTTGTGCATTACATTTTCAAACCATTTTGAAAGTTTTGGGTTTGTAGACCCGAAAATAATGTCATCAACATAAATCTGCACAAGCAAAATTTCATCCCCATATTTATAAGTGAACAAAGTTAGATCAATGGAACCTTTTGAGAAACCTTTGGAGACCAGAAATTTCAAGAGCTCGTCGTACCACGCCCTTGGAGCTTGCTTGAGTCCATAAAGTGCTTTGTGGAGACGATACACCTTGTCAGGTTAATGAGGATTGACGAATCCTTCCGGTTGCGTGACATAGACTTCTACCTTCAAAGTACCGTTAAGAAATTTCGTCTTTACGTCCATTTTATAGACAATGAATCCCTTATGTGCAGCATAAGCAAGGAAAATCATGACCGCTTCCAAACGAGCTACTGGTGAAAATGCTTCTTCAAAATCAATACCCTCTTTCTGGCCATACCCTTTAGCCACTAGCCTAGATTTATTCTTGATGATCGTGTTCTCTTCATCCATCTTGTTTTTCCAGATCCATCGAAGATTTAATGGTATTACATCGTATGGTCTGTCAACAAGTTCCCAGACTTTAAGTCTTTCAAATTGTTGAAGTTCATCCGTCATTGATTTAATCCAAGCATGATCAGCCATGGCTTCTTTGATATTTGTTGGTTCAGCTATAGTCACGGCGAGTACGAACATACAAACATCGCCATCGGTTTCAAGCTGTCGTCTTGTACGAACTGGCTGTGAAGGGTTTCCAATTACTTGAACCAAAGGATGATCTCGGGTCCAATTATGTGTTGAAGGATGTCATTGATAAAATGTATGCATATTTGACGGATCAACATGGCGAGTAGAAGACTCTCCAGTTTCGTGTACCGGTGTACCGAATGGGTTGATAAATTCGTCTTCGTCATTTAATGCATTGTCTTCTTGATTTATGTTCTTCGGAGCAATGACCGTAGTTGTGGATGTTGTAGGAGCGGTTGTTGATGTGATATTCTGAGGAGGTAAATCTGTAGCAACCCGTGTTGAAGTAGATGAAGTTGTATCCTTTTGTTGACGATGATCGGTATCATCATTCTTATCATGAGTGACAACGGAAGAATTCGATACAACTTGTTTCTCCTCCGTGAAATATTCATCATACATTGGTCCATATAACATTTCCAACTCTTCAAGTGTCGTGTTGACTGTCATATCTGCTCTTGGAACATTTCCTTGAACCAGCGTTGAACTTGACGGTTCATTGCTATGGTCTTGAGTTCCGAGTTCCATGCGGTTGTGAACGGAATTCGTTTATCGTTGTGGATCGGGACTTAAACTGTTTTGTTCAAGTGTCATTTCCTGTAATTCATCAAATCTGATATGAATAGTATAGACTATCAGTTTTGTTCTCTTGTTGTAAACTCTATATCCCTTAGACTGAGTTGCATATCCTACTAGAATACATGCATCACCTTTCTCTTTCATCTTATCCAAATTTTCACCATCTCGAATTATGTAACAAGTACATCCAAAAACATGAAGGTGTTTGAGTGAAGGTTTTCGATCATGGATTATGTGATATGGTTACTTTTCGTGTCTTGGGATAATTAAGGATCGGTTTTGTGTGTAGCATGCGGTTGACACGGCTTCGGCCCAAAAGTATAGTGGAAGTTTTGAAGCAGATAATAATGTTCGAGCAGCCTCAACTAAAGTATGGTTTCGTCTTTCAACAACGCCATTTTGTTCGGTTGTTCGAGCAATAGATGTTTCATGTTCAATTCCTTTGACTTCAAAATAGTTACTCGGAGTTGAATTTAAAAATTTTGTGCCTCTGTCAGTACGAACCACTTTTATTTGAGCTTGAGGACCACGTTGTATCAGTTTAAGGAAGTTGATGAGAACTTCGGGTGTTTCATCCTTGACCTCAAGAAGTGAGTCCATGCGTACTTGAGTAATCATCGAAAATTACCATAACATATTTCTTCCCATTGATACTATGAACACGCATGGGACCACACAAATCTATATGAAGAAGATCTAACCATCCTTTAGAGATCGGTGTAGTCTTTGTCTTAAAGCTACTTCGTTTAGCTTTACAAAGATCACAAGAAGAACAAAGATGATGTTTGATGAATTTCAAGCTTGGAAGGCCTCTCACAATATCTTTCTTGGAAAGCAAGTTGATGGTATCAAAGTTGAGATGAGATAGACGTTGATGCCATAACCATGCCTGAGTCGTTGAAGCTTTAGCCATGAAGCAAATTAGAGTTGGTGAATTTCTGTCTTGTAGTGAAATTGTGTAAAGATCAGTACCCCATGTATCGGTAAGTAAGTCATTCCCATCATAATCACGAACAAAACTGTTAACATGGATTCACTTAGAACACGGGTTTGATCCGGAGGTTGGGGAGGGTGATATAGATGTTTAGCCATGGTTAGTGAGAGAAACAAGATAAACTAGAAAGGTGTGTGTTTATTCGAGTGAGATAAAGAAAAGAAAGAAATGATAATCCTCACCCCTCCATGGAAGTATGGAGGGGTATATATAGCACGAGACTTGGACTATTACATATGACAATATTAGTCCCTACAAGTCCCGTCTATGAAACTAATATAATTCCGTTAGTTGCACACATTTTGAGGCTAACAAAAACATGTCTTCTTTCTGAAAGCAACTTCTAAATCTGCATCATAGAATTGACCAACCGAGAAAAGATTGTGATTGAGCCCTTCGACGTAGTATACCCTTTTTATCGTGATATTCCCCTGAACCAAATCTCTATATCCTAGGATCAGTGCAAATTGATCATTTCTGAATCGGACCGTACCCAGGAACTTCTCCACGAAGTTAATTAGAAGCTTGAGATTCCCCGACATGAGCTTCGTGCATCCAGAGTCCAGCATGAAGAGAATTATTTGTATCACCTGCAGAAGATTAGAACACGATGGAGCATTTGCTAAATTGGATACCACAGTAGTTGTGATTGTAGAATCATTAGTGTCCTTAGCAATATTTAAAAGCATACTAACACTCGTTGTCACATTTTTTGTCCTAACTTTAGGCATCCATTTATATCCCGGAGGACATTGATTAGCAAACCACCATTTCCAAGACTTGCTAGCAGACTCATATAATTCCCTAATTCTGCTTCTAGGGTTCTTAGTAGTGGAGTCTAATGCATTACTTTTCTTAGTGGGGGTTGCACCAGAATGATTCATTTTGTGTTTGGGTTTACTAGCACTAATAGGCATCGCAACTTGCTTCTTAGTTCTAGTAGCTACGCCTTTCACATTATTCATAACATACATAGAATGATCCGTAGTAGCACATTTTCCACATTTCACACAAACAAACTTAACATTTAAAGAATTCAAAGCAGTCGAATCATTCAAATCGTCATTACATGTGATTACAGACTTTTTATTCTTAGAAACATTCAAATTCCTAAAGTGTTCTTCTACTTCCTTCATCTTCCCTTTACTCTTGTGTTTGCAAACCTTATCATTCACTTGAGTGCTCTTAAGCTGAGGTAGGCTAACACTAGTAGTGGAGACTACTCCTGTAATAGAAGACACACAAATATTAGTGTTTCTAGAAGTCTGAGGCGAGTGACTAACGTTGTTTATGGGTTTAGTGGTCATTCTACATCCCTGGTTTAATCACATTATTGTGCTTAACGCTTGGTGCTACAGTATTCCTTATGGGTTGAGTATGTGGTAACCTTTCCTTTTCATCCATCTTGGGGGCAAACATAGGTTTCACGAACGAGGAATTTGAGAAAGCAGATGGTTTTACCAAGATAGAGGATCTATTCACTTTAGAGGCATTGGGTTGTCTAACAACAGGTTTCTTATCGCTAGGTTCCACAACTTTCCCACCCATCTTAGCAACGAGTTTCTTCAACTCTGCTATTGCGATGTCTTTTTCTTGTAACTGAGATTTCAAATCTAAAATATCAAGACTTTTTTCATTTACTAATCGACATGACTCATATAATTTTACTTCCAAAGGTGTATCATTTGAAAAGCTGCTAACTTTCTTTTGCAAAGCAAGTTCAAGTGAGTGACAATGTTTTTGAAGATAATCATATCTATGTTGAAGTAACGAAAATTCTTTTTGGTCAACTTTATTCGAAAGCTCAGTTTCAAGACGTTCACATTCTTTAACTTGATCAAGATATTTGCATGCAACATCATAATATTCATCAATATCAGCACAAGATGTAACATAAACACACATAATATCTTTTGAGAGACATTCATGTAAGAGTAGATCATATGCTGCAGAAAACTCGTCTCTTTCAGGTTGATGGTCGTTCACTTCTTGTTCAAGAGATTCCACATATTTCAAATCATCAAACATTTCTTGCTTAATTAATGTTTCAAATTCCAAAATATGTTTTTGCGTTCTTTCCGCAAGCGGAATCAAAATACTTTTCACAAGAAGAGTTATATCGTGAGGAATTTATTTGTCTCCTTTCGAAAGTTCACGTTTTTTCCAGTCATCATCAACAACCTTTTTGAAATTTTCAAAGTTACTCTTGAGAATACTAAGTGCTTGCTTACTCTTTCTTACAGAAGCTTTAAATGGCAAGTACTCAATAAACTTTGAAACATTAGTTTTCTTAGTGGCAAAAGCTTGTCTTCATTTAATTCTTATTTGTTCACATTCGAAAAATATTTGCTCACGAGTTTTCTGTGTGTGCGGTTTGAAAAGACCATAAAGACTGTTTTCATAAGCATAATTATATTGTTTAACAAATTCTTTATTAACTTTTGGTCTAGTCTCTTCTTCCAAATCGTTTGTCTCTTCACTATTGGGTCTAACAACAAGGCAATTAAGATCGGTCCATTGGGGAGATGTCTTACCAACTCCTTAGAGACTAAAGATTGAATTAAACACATATTAGCGTGACATAATCTCCTATGCCAAAGAGTAGAACTATCATCTAAAGTCGCAAGACATAAGTTTTCCTTTGACTTCCTATTGACCTTCATGACATAAAGCCCATGCTTTCTAACACCTTTTCCAATAACTTTTCCATCTTTTACGATTTCACTATCATATTCCGAAAAGATGACCTTACACTTATTGTCACAAATTTTACCTATACTTAGAAGGTTAAAACCTAATGCTCTACGTTTTCTATAGTCATTGAGTCAAGAGAGACCGTACCTTTGCCAATGATATTACCATGTCGATTACTAGCGAATGTAACGTTACCTCCATCATACGATTTGTAGTGAGAGAACAAACTTCGATTACCCGTCATGTGTTTAGAACAACCACTATCCTTAGTCCAGTCGTCGGGCTCTAAATCGATTCCCAAGCATATCTAGGTAACAACACGCAAGATCAAACATTTGGTCCTAATATCTCATGGGTCCAAAATTGTTAGTTCCAAACATCCCTTGCATTTGGTTGGGATGTATGAATAAAGGAGACATTCCCCATGGGGAAAAGTATTGTTGTTGAAAATTATTCCAATTCATATGGTCATTTTGTTGTCCATAGTTTCTCCTAGGTGTCTTTGATCTTGATCTAGAATTATTATTATTTCTCCTAGGTTATGGAGTTTTACTTCTAGTTCGTGATTTAGCTTGATCATCTCTTTTAGGCGTAGGTGTTGTACTTCTAGGTTTAGATTCATTTCGTACTCTTGGAGGAGTAGATGTTTGTCTAGATAAGTTTCTAGTTCCCATAAGAGGTTTACTCAAGGGCTTGTAGAGTTTATCTAGAGTAGACTTTTCAATTATAGGTACTTTTACCTTGTTAATAAGAATATGTTTTGCTCCTTCACCTAAAATTGACTTTTTAGAAAGTTCAGGATTTTCACAATTATCTTCTTCTGGCCGCGGTTCTTTAGCTCCATCCGCGGTTCCATAGCAATAAGGAACCGCCCCATATATTGGAGAACCGCGTACATGGGAGTCTTTTTCTGAAAACCTAACTTGGTTTGGTTCACTAGTTGATGCTTCATTAGTGTTATATCCTAGCCCAAGTCTTTCCTTAGAATGAATTTCTTTGTTTAACATATCTTCAAGAAAATTAGTACCTCTCATGAACTTTTCAAGTCTAATGGTGGTGCTCTTAAGGTTTTCATTTTCTTGTCTAAGGTTTTCACATTTTAAGCATCCTAGATCTACTTCTTTATTTTTCTCAAGCTTAGCTAATTTCTCTTTTAGCTCACTAATCTCATTTTCAAGCTTAGTTCTAGTTGATTTTAGCACTTTGTTCTTTTCAATGAATTTAAGACTAAGCTTATGCAAGTTATTGTATTGACCTTCTAATCACTATCATCTTGAGAAACTATTATTGCTATAATACTCGGTTTCGGAATGTACCTCTTTAGAAGTGTGAGCCATGAGACACTTCTCATCTTTGGGGTTGTCATCAACATCTTCACCGCTATCGCTCCATGAACCTCCAACAAACACCGTGTGGTTCTTGTCACGTGAAGGCTTTGGAAAATCACCGATGAAATGATTTGGATCACCACATCTAAAGCATTTCCTATCACCTTTATCATCTTTGGCAAATCGGTTTTTGGAGAAAGGTTTCTTGTCGTTGTTTGGTTGCCTCACATATTGACCTCGTCTTTTAAAGAACTTCTTAAAGTCTCTAACCACCAAGGCATATTCTTCATCATCAGTATTCGAGGAGCTTTCATGGTCACTTTGTGCCTTCTTGGCTTTGAGTGCAAGAGACTTTCTTTCACTCTTAGTTTTCACCATTTCTGAGTCCTTCAAAATTATCATCTCATGAACCTTCAAGTTACCAATGATTTCATCGAGTGATAATTTGGCAGATCCTTTGATTCTTCAATCATCATAACTTTAGCTCTCCATATACACAATATGAACAAGGTATAGTGCAACTAAACTAAGAATCACAAGTATAAAGAATAATGAATGTAAAGAGATAAGGGAAGGAAATATCAAACCAAACACCAAGGATTTATAGTGCTTCGGCAACGAAGATCACTCCTCTTTCCTAATCCACTCCTCGATTACACCTTACTCGAGAGTTCACTAATCAACAAGCTCCTTCAGGTGGAGAAACGGTACACAACGTCGCTTAACCAGTTTCCGACTCTAAGCTAAAAGTTGAGCCCTAATCTTAGCTAGGACCAATCTACACCAATATACTTTAAGGACTAAGTATTAACCGTAATACATACACAACTTCCAAATAGACATAACTACTTGGATCTTCACAACAATAACACAACAATAAAAGAATCTGGAAATGTATGTGCAAAAGAGGTGAATTGAAAGTCTGAGAATGGTCCACTATTTATAGGACAAACATCCAACGGCTATATTTTCCCGCGGTTCCTTATTGGAGCCAACGGTTCCTTATTGATAAGGAACCGCTATAGGAGCTAAGGAACTGCCTGCATAGACTCCGCTCCCTTTTGTCTTTTAGTGAATTGGTTGGAATCTAGGGATTAAAATATCCTGAAAGGATATTCCAAACCAAGATAGAATATGCCATTTTCAAAATTAAAACTTTCAAATAATTAATTTAATAAAACATTTTCTTAAAAAGAAAGTTTAATAAAAAACTTTGTCACACTTAATAAAAAGTGAGTTTTAAGAAAATATTAAATCCTTGATCACATAACTAGGATAAGTACTTGTTTGTTCATACCTTAAGTGATAATGGTTGAAATGAAAAATAATTGAACTAAAGAATTCGTTTTTTGTTGTTTTTGTAAATGCTTGTTTTTACATATTGTCGTAATCAAAACAAAGCGAGACCGAAAAATGCAAGTAACGTTTTTAGGCAGTATTCATTAACAGGGTTTGTAATGTTGTAACTTGGAAGGACACCCGAAGAACAGGGTTTACACATTATAGCCTCAAACATGCTTGCCATTCTATCTTTAAATTTTGATTGTCGTTTATCCGCCTTAAGTAACTATTGCTTAATTTCATGTTGGCCTTGTTCCATCTTTTGTTGATTTTGTTGAAGCCTTTGCACATTACTTTCCATTTTATTAGCATGAGTCATAAGTTCATTTGCAAGTTCGTTTTTTAACTCATTTTTCAACTCGTTTTTAATCTCGGATCTTAGGCTAATCACTTCTCTTTGCATGTTGTCGAACCTATCATCATTTGCATTAGCGTATGTCAAAATGTAATTTGGAAGATCTTTCGAATTTTGCAAACCTTTGTTAGTGTTTTGAAAATCATGAATTTGATTTTGGTTTTGCAATTGCCCCTTCTTCCCACCATTGTTGTTGTAATTACCCTTGTTGTAATTTCTTTGATTCCCTTGGTAACCACCACCTTGATTGTTGTTTCGATAGTTATTATCATTTTGATTTTGTGGAGCTTGATTTGGGAGGGAACCTTGGCCGTTTTAGTTGTAAGTTCCCGTTGCTACATAAGCACTCGAAGTGCTACCATCCGCGGTAATGCACTCGAAAAAATCATGAGCTCCACCACAAGATTAACTTTTATCAACCGCTTTAACCGATGCGGAATTTAAAGCATCTTGTGATTTCCAATGAGTCATACGAGATGAAAATCTATCGAAAAACCTACTTTCCTCATTTGCTTGATCTTGCAAGGCATTCATATTACGAGACGACGATGATGAACCTATAGTGGCAACACTCGGTGTGTTATGATGGTTATAATCCTTAGACCTATTCTCAATTATCGTTAAAGCCTCATCGATCGTTTTGCAGAAAAAATTACCACCCGTGGCGGCATTCAAGTAATCTCGTTCATGATCATTAAGCCCATTAAAAAGTATCAATTTGATGCAATTCGAAAGAATCATTATGTGGACATTCATGTAACATTTCTTTAAACCTTTCCCAAGCCATTGAAAAACTCTCATTAGGTTTTTGTGTAAATCTTGAAATCTCATTTTTCAAATGTGTGGTCTTAGATGGCGGGAAAAACTGGTTCACAAATTTAGACACGAGATCGTTCCATGTCAATATAGAATTTGGTGGTTCTTTCTCGAGCAAAATTTTGGCAGGTCCATCTAAAGAGTATGGAAATAGCATCATCTTAATGGAATCGTGTAGTACATCCTTAAACTTGCTTGTGGTGGTGAGACGGTTAAAATGCCGAATGTGATAATGATGGTTGTCTTTTCATGTCCGCGAAACTTGTTTGCTTGGAGCATAGACATTAAACCCGTCTTTATCTCAAAACTCTTCGCAGGGATAGCGGGAATCACAATCGCTTCTCCAAAACCCTCGGTGGGTGCTTGAAGGAACTCCATCATAGTACGATTAGACATGGAAGCTTCTTGTTCGACAATGGGTTCGACAATTAGAGATTCTTAATTAGAAGGAGTTGGTGTTCCTTCCTTTCAATTCGACATCTACATGCACGTTTTGTTTGAGAACGAGTTAGCATAAACGTGACGTAGAACATGGGGGTGAGCAAAGAAGATTCTTTTGGGGTTTTTGTTGATTTTCAATTTTTTTGTCTTTTTGATTGTTTTTTATTTTTTTGGTATTTTCTTGTGAATCACGTAGACACATGTTGGGAATAAAATGAGCCAAGACACTTTGACGCGGACAAGAGTTAATTGGACACTGATAGGAAGAAATCAAGCACCGACAGATCAAGCAATGACAAGAGATATCCAAGCGCTGATAAGAAGAAGTCCAAGCACTGATAGGAAAACTTAGTCAACACGTTTGTTATTTGAAGAATAGATATACTCAATATTGTATTTTCTATATTTATCTTTTCCTAGAATAGTTTATAAGTTATCCATTGTACACGACTCCTTATGTTATAAAAAGAGGTCGTAGGTTTTATAGTTGATACGCATTATTCAGTATTCGACTTTCATTGCACTCAAGTTTGATAATCAATCAAAAGTGAAAGTTTGGTTTATTGTTTTTACTTGTTCTTTAATTTAAGTGTTAATTCCGCATAACCCTTGAATTGTTCATATAACAACAAAGTTTCTCTAGGTGTTAAACTTGATTCAATCTCGTAATATAAAGCTAATCGATCTAAGTTTAGGAGAAACAAGTGGTATCAGATCTGGTTGAGAAACTTTGATCTAGAAGAACAGTAAACCCTAAAAACACCAAAACCCTAGAACCAGAAAAGATGTCTGCTATAGAATCTTCATCCTCATCAACCTACAACCTAAAAATCCTCATGCTCGACCCTTACAACTATTAATAATGGAAATTCAATTTTGAACAATACCTTCAAATTCATGATCATACTCTCTGGGAGATTATTGAATATGGAAACAAATTCGATAAAGCAGCTAAGATTGCTGCTGCTATTTTAGCAAGGTCTGGTACTGGTTCTACTGATGAAGAACATAAAGAAAGGCTTGAGGATGGAAGAGCTGTCTCAACTACTGATATAGCCAAGAGAAGGAATGACATGAAGACCTTAAACATTCTCAAACTCTAACTAGGTCCAAATAATCAGCATAAGTGTAAAACCCGTAAAAATAAGGTCATAATTTATTCTACTTTCAATTATTTTGAAGTATTTTATAACGTTAAATATTATTATGTTTAACGGTTTAAGTTGAAACCGATATTAAATATTATATTTTAATATTTTGACGAGTAACGAGGACTACTAGTGATCGCGATACCGACGGATGCCAAAAATTTTATATTTTATTATCGATAGTTTCGATATTTAATATTTTCGACGATATCATTTTAATTACGTATCGAGTCGTTATATTATTATTTTTCGTGTGCGTTTAAACTTTTAAAAAGTATTTTTACGAAACCCGAGTCCCGTAAATATTTGTAAAATTTACTATTAGTCATTTCCCGCTTTTTAACTTATACTTTGCATTTTAGTCCAAAACTATTCAATATTTGAAAATTTTACCCAACCCACTAAATAAAAATCATCCACTAACTATTTCTCCTACTTCCTTCCATCTAAAAATTTCCACCAAAACCACCATCACAAAATTTTGTTTAGTTTGATTTGAAAAGATCTAGCTTGATTCCAAAAAAACCAAGATTAGTCCCATTCTCAAAATCTTATTGTGAGTCTTTTGATACTAAATTTAACAACATGCAATAACATAAATTTTTCAAGAAAAGTTGGTGATGTTTGATCCAAAATTGTTATGTGCATGTGTTGTTAATGATATTTTATATTAGTTTTGATCATTTTATATATATTTTTTTTATTTGGGTTTTATTAAAATTTGATATGCAAGTGATCTAGGCTTATTAGGAGTTGTTTAGAATGATCAAATTGTGATATTAGAAGCATAAGAATTGTTAAAATGGGTCAAAATGTTGATTTGATGTGGTTTTGAAAGACGTATTTTTGGGCAGTAGGTTTAGGGGCATTTTCGGAAATCTTAAGTCTGAGTATAGGTTGATATAATGGGATCATGTCGTAGAGAATTTCGTTAGCTTCGATTTGATATAAAGTAGGCCTTCCAACTCCAAACGAGGTGGAAGATACACTAGTTTGATTTTCGTGTACCGGGAGACGAGTGTCGACACAATCCGAAATATGTTGTCGATATTTGGATCGAATCTCGGGGACTATAAAATGAGTTTCAAAATGATTCAAGGGCTGTTCTCAGGCTCCAAGTTTAGTATTTTGAGTCTATTTTTAGAATCAAGTGGCGGTTTTACAAATGGAGTTGTTTAGAATGGTCAAAATGGTTTCGTAAGACAAGGTCGCTAAACTGTCCGGATTTTGTGATTCAAAGATGAGTCGGGCAGGGAACTTTAGAAGTAAAATATTTTGATGGGCACTTGAGAGGACTTTATACATATATTAAGTAAGTTCTCTGAGTAGTATCATAAAAATTTGATGTGTCTAAGTATGGGAAAACGGCTTGGACATTTGGTATGTTCCGACAGATTTTTGTTAAAGGAATAGAACAATAAAATGAATATATAGGAGAGTGTAATAGTATCACTTGTATCGTTTTATCTCAAGTTTGTCGTGATTTTATGAGTCGAGTTTTATATTCTTATGTATGGTTTATTTCTCGAGTCTATTATTAACGAACGCACCTCATTTGATAGGTTGCGGTTCTCGTGTTTGAAAGGTATCATCTATCGTCGGCGATCGTCTCATTACCACTATTGGCTAAGGTGAGTCTATAGCCTCGCTTTATACTAGTTATTAAATGATTTTAAACCCGCGAGGGGGAATACATGTTTTATAAACTTAGAACACAAGATTTTTATGGTATGCTTTGTCCCTCTATGAATGGACCCGTGGTTGCCTTTAAATTGCATTAAGTGATTGCCTTTGTTAAAACCTCAATTATGGACCGTTAATTAACCTATGATGGGTTAACCGCTAGTACAATTAATAGATCTATGGGGGAAGCCGCCCCGGTTCAGTTTTTGTGGACTTGTCATAGAAGCTTAGGCCCGACCTCTACACTGTTTGAACATATTGTATTGAGAAGTCAGGTATACGGCAATGTACCAATAATCTGGAGGTAACCGACAATTAATAAATCTCTCGTCTTATTAGACTGATATGGGAGTGTCTAAGGGCTCGGTTCCATGAGCTTATTGCATTTTATGCTATATACAATTATCATTGTTGATGCAAATTATTATTTGATGCTTATAAGCATGCCACAAACTTATAATCTTTGCTTGTGTTCAAATTGATTTCATAAACCTATAGATTCACTCGGCATTTTTGCTGATTGTTTTACTCACATGTATTTCAGGTAATCAAGAAGTGGAAGCTTGGAGGTCACGGGGAATGAAGTTGTGCACTGCTTTTGTTGTTCAAACTCTTTGATTTATTTATCGTTCCATTTTCAAAACAAACCAGTATGTTGTTTTAACTTATCTTATGGTAACGATTACTTGGGACTACGCTACTCTGACAAATGTTTTAGGAACGATAAATCTAAAACGTCTCTTTTCGAGTCGTTCTTTATAAATTATGTGTTGTTGTATCATTGTTTAGCACCCAAAGATGTATTCCGCTGCGTGTAAATTTGGGGGTGTTAAAGATTGGTACCAGAGCCATGAGTTATAGAGAACTAGGTCTTTATTTTAAAAACCTAAACTATAACTGTCAGTTTTTATTTTTCAAAGAGTCGGTGCACATAACTTCGCGTGACTTCAGGTTTAAGCTACTTCTGGGATTACAACTTTAGTATACGTTATTACGTATCCTTTTATTGCCAAGTATTTATAAATAAATACTATGATCCCTTTATTGATATATATTTATATCTAGGATCCCTTTATTGATATATAATTATGTCGTTAAACTTTTCGATAAAAGTTTATCATTTATTAATGATTAACTTAAATAAATACAACGAATTTTTAAGATCTTTCTGTATTTATTTTTGAAGTATTTAAATTGCTTTTATTGCAAAAATTTTATATTATGACCTTACATACATTCATCTGCGCGCGTTACTTTCATTGTTTAACCCTCTGTGATATCTATATAGATATCCAAATCGTCTTTCGGCTGTTTGTGCTTGAACGTCTTGAAACGTAATCTCTAGACCATTGTGTAGCTCAATGTGTCCTTGGAATAGACTAACCGCTATCGTGTGAGTCATACATTTTGAAACATTTCTTAAAATAGTGTTGAATAATACCATGGTTTTTCATAATATTTTGTTGATTTTTATTATCGTTTTACACGACATGCGAAGATTTAATTCGTTGACATTTATATGTATCGACTCCGAAGTGTATTGTTCGCTTATATTTCGGTAACGTCATCGTTATTTTATAAATCATCGTCTAGATTATGGCGCTAGATTAGAATACGATTTTACTTCTATAAAATTTTATCATTTGTTTTTCATTAACCTTCTTGCTCTCGGAACGCAACCTATGAATGTTCCATTCTTTTCTCGTTATGTTTTTGTGTTTTTGACAATCGTGGCACCAAGGAGATTTGCCTACATTGCATTTTGGAATCTAAATTACGAACGTCTTTCACCGTCTTGCTTCCTAAATTTCGTGTTGAATATCTTGAAGCATTTTCTGTCGTTCATCATGCTATATTTTATTTGATACTCATTACGAGATTTATTTTTCGTTGTTATAAAATCCACAAGACATGTGTGTATATATGTATATATTTTGAGCCGTTAAGAAGTGTCGAAAAATACACTTTATGCAGAAACTGTAGGGGCAGTATAAACAGGTCAAAACTTAAAAGTAAAACCTGCGTTTTTAAAATAAAATAGTCAAACCTGTACAGAACTTGCAGGGGTATTTTGGTCATTTTACATTGGTTTTCAGGTCTCGGGTAAAACTAGAAAGTCGTCTGAAACGTCGTTTTGCATCAAAATGCTTTAGACTCCGAGTCTTGGAAATGTCGTTTATCGGGTCAATTAATCGGCTCATATTTAAAAGTTAAATCTGATAGAAAATTCAGAACATGAGTTTTAAATGTTTCTAAGCTGTTTTGATTTCATTTGAGATCGTAAAATTTTAACAAATATTATTTTACAACTAACGAATACTAGTTGCATGTGAAAATATTTAAAAATAGAAACAGTACAGGATTAGCAATTACCGGATTAATGGTGTAATTTAAAAACGAATAACATACTTTCTTAAAAGCATGTTGTGACGAGTATCTTACAAAGAATACACATGTGGATTGTTTTATTCTTTTCATATATATGACTCATTTGTCATTCGATGTTATTTTATTTTCGTTTTCTTCTAACCTTCCACTGATTTGAGTTGAGTTTTGAAGTTTTGCCTTCACATTCTTCGTTGAAATTCTTATCGCGTACCTCATGACGTTTTCATCTAAACCTTATAACCCTTTTGAAAACTTAACAACTTGTAACCATTTCATTGGTTGTTTTATGAGCTACTATTTGCCACTTTTTGCAAAATTTTGACTACTTTATACGTTGTCATAATGTCATATTATAAATAAATCTGATATTGTTTTACGATTATTTTCACCAATTATTTTTACTTTGGTCTTATAAAATACTTTTCGTAAGATTAAAAGTTGCTTATTAAGTATCTCACAAATTACTTGTATCCTATAAATTTATAAACTATTTTTAAATTCCATTTTACAAACGGCATGGTTTATATATAAACATAAGAAACGTAATACTTTTCGACGAAACTGAGCACTGCATTGCTATTCCTAGATTATACATGGCCTGATCACCTATGTCTAATCTAGAAGGAGCCATGCTAGGCTGAATAGTAGTCACCTTAAAAATCTTGATAATAATCAACTTTTTACTTGTATTTATGATAAAGATAAATAAAATGAAATAAAATAAAAAGTAGCTTTAAAAACCTTTATATTTCATGCAAGTAGCGCAATTTCTATGCATCCGCATATGTTTTCTTACCTTTTCTTGAACGAATCACGCGCTTACGGATACGTTTTTACTCGACGATCGTTTTTCCACTTGTTACTTCATTTTGTCTTATAACTGATTTCTTTTGACCGTTCGTCTAATTATTGACTGTTGATAAATGACTTGAAAGTCTCGATGTTTTATCTTTCCTTTTTGTCCAATCTTCTTTATATACTACTGGGTAGATCTTTGGAATGTCTCCGCACGTGAATAATGAATTATCACTAGAGTGATTTCCGTATATCCGGGATGACGTCCGTCACTCTCGTTTGTCTCGAAATCCACTCTTGTGAACCGTGCTTTGACTTCTCTCTTTAAACAATAACATCGTTCATTTGATTTGTTTTAATTACAAGTGATTATTAGGAATTTTATTTATTAAAATTTTTGTATGGATCTTCTTTCCGATCATGTATCGACCACCGCTAAGTTAACGAGCTGATATTGGTGAACCATCAACCGCACTAACAAAATTGACAACTTGTTTAATCTATCATTTATTATCATCTTACCATCAACGCCTTTATTTTATTATTCTCTTTAAGAATTCATACGACATTGCTTCGTTCTCTTTTGTACCATTGATTTCGTATTAATTGTTGACTATTATTTTCATTCGTATTCGTTTGTTATCTTGTCACATTTCGAAACCCGAATATATCCCATGTTATTTTGAAATAACAAACACCTTTATGTATTTCTACAAAGTATTATAAATATTTTTTTATGGAACTTTTATACATTTTCCAATAATTTTTAATTATCGAAATAACCATTACAAGTAAAAGGTCAAATATATACATCATATTTTGTATAACTAAAACTAATGTCTAACATGAAATTATACTATATCTTTTGAACTAAGTGATTTATCATACTTTACTTTTAATGTAATGAAATTACCAGTTTAATTTATATTCCTAATAATGATTTAATTTAGAAATTATATTTTCTAATTGTAACCATCAATATGAGTTTAAATAATAAATTCATGACTTTCTTTCAAAGTTTCTTAAGACGACCAAATAAATTTTGAAACTATTTTACTTCTATTTTTTTTATGTATCATCTTTATCAAGAAAGTACCTCAACTGAGTTATAAGGTAATACCAAATCCGGGACGGATAATTGTGACAAATGTTATTTTAATGATAATGTATAATTTATTTTTCGCTCTCATTTTTCTAGTATTGTTATAATTATGTTTTAACGGTTACGTGAGTCGAGATCCCTCGTCGATCGTTAATCTTAAATCATTTTACCACATCTTGTTCGTTTATGCGTTTATTGAAGTCATTTTTATCTCGTTCTGTTCCTCGTATTGAAGATCACTATTTTATTCTGAGTTTTAAATGAATCTCGGGAAGCAGTGTATAAGAAGAAACGATAAGTGTCACCAGGATTTATGCGTGTACTTGTGGAATGATTGAGGACCGAATCTCTTAATGAATGGAGTTAATAAATTTGTTACAACCTCGAGGAGCATGTTGAAGCCGACACCGCAAGTGGAAAGACTCTTGTGATCAAGTGGTTATTATCAAGGGTTTGTTCAAGGTTTTCTCGATGATTAACGATGGAAATCTATACTTGATGTTATTGTTCGACCTTTTATTTTTATGTACTTATATGGTGTGTGATCTAGTCAAATGATCGTAAGTTGTAGGAACTTGAGACGGCATCATCCGATGACGTCCGATCATGTAGAACACATATTATGTAATATTTTATTTATTTATTTATTTTTTTAATTTCAAAGACGATGTTTATTGAGACTTTAATGCGCGTTGGCGAAAGTAAGATGGTGTCTTTGTATTATCTTTTGAGTAGGGTCCCACGTATGAGCACCCTCCGACGACAAAAATGTTTTCTTGTTTGTTCTTTTTTTTTGATGTGTGTCCATGGCTATCCGGCCGATGGATATCCTTTAATTTGCAACATTCTTTTTAACTGGACTTATCCGAAAATCCTGTCATCTATTCTTTTTATCGAATGAGCTTCGTGTGATTCATAAAATTTTCATGTGTCAAGCTAGACGGGTGACTGGTGGGTAAGGATTTATTTATTCCTTTTTGGTGAGATACAACTTGACGACAAGTTGCGTTTTGTAAAAGAACCAGTGGTGATCGTGGATCGAGATTCACGTGGAAACGTGAAGACTTCTTTATAAGGAATACCCTCATCCTTCCGGGTAGTGAACAACTCGTGTATGAGGCGAGTTGAGCGCCGGGACGTCGCTCCCTTAAGGTAGTGAGGATGTAAAACCCGTAAAAATAAGGTCATAATTTATTCTACTTTCAATTATTTTGAAGTATTTTATAACGTTAAATATTATTATGTTTAACGGTTTAAGTTGAAACCGATATTAAATATTATATTTTAATATTTTGACGAGTAACGAGGACTAATAGTGATCGCGATACCGACGGATGCCAAAAAATTTATATTTTATTATCGATAGTTTCGATATTTAATATTTTCGACGATATCGTTTTAATTACGTATCGAGTCGTTATATTATTATTTTTCGTGTGCGTTTAAACTTTTAAAAAGTATTTTTACGAAACCCGAGTCCCGTAAATATTTGTAAAATTTACTATTAGTCATTTCCCGCTTTTTAACTTATACTTTGCATTTTAGTCCAAAACTATTCAATATTTGAAAATTTTACCCAACCCACTAAATAAAAATCATCCACTAACTATTTCTCCTACTTCCTTCCATCTAAAAATTTCCACCAAAACCACCATCACAAAATTTTGTTTAGTTTGATTTGAAAAGATCTAGCTTGATTCCAAGAAAACCAAGATTAGTCCCATTCTCAAAATCTTATTGTGAGTCTTTTGATACTAAATTTAACAACATGCAATAACATAAATTTTTCAAGAAAAGTTGGCGATGTTTGATCCAAAATTGTTATGTGCATGTGTTGTTAATGATATTTTATATTAGTTTTGATCATTTTATATATATTTTTTTATTTGGGTTTTATTAAAATTTGATATGCAAGTGATCTAGGCTTATTAGGAGTTGTTTAGAATGATCAAATGGTGATATTAGAAGCATAAGAATTGTTAAAATGGGTCAAAATATTGATTTGATGTGGTTTTGAAAGACGTATTTTTGGGCAGTAGTTTTAGGGGCATTTTCGGAAATCTTAAGTCTTAGTATAGGTTGATATAATGGGATCATGTCGTAGAGAATTTCGTTAGCTTCGATTTGATATAAAGTAGGCCTTCCAACTCCAAACGAGGTCGACACAATCCGAGTAATGTTGTCGATATTTGGATCGAATCTCGGGGACTATAAAATGAGTTTCAAAATGATTCAAGGGCTGTTCTCAGGCTCCAAGTTTAGTATTTTGAGTCTATTTTTATAATCAAGTGGCGGTTTTACAAATGGAGTTGTTTAGAATGGTCAAAATGGTTTCGTAAGACAAGGTCGCTAAAGTGTCCGGATTTTGTGATTCAAAGATGAGTCGGGCAGGGAACTTTAGAAGTAAAATCTTTTGATGGGCTCTTGAGAGGACTTTATACATATAGTAAGTAAGTTCTCTGAGTAGTATCATAAAAATTTGATGTGTCTAAGTATGGGAAAACGGCTTGGACATTTGGTATGTTCCGGCAGATTTTTGTTAAAGGCATAGAACAATAAAATGAATATATAGGAGAGTGTAATAGTATCACTTGTATCGTTTTCTCTCGAGTTTGTCGTGATTTTATGAGTCGAGTTTTATATTCTTATGTATGGTTTATTTCTCGAGTCTATTATTAATGAACGCACCTCATTTGATAGGTTGCGGTTCTCGTGTTTGAAAGGTATCATCTATCGTCGGCGATCGTCTCATTACCACTATTGGCTAAGGTGAGTCTATAGCCTCACTTTATACTAGTTATTAAATGATTTTAAACCCGCGAGGGGGAATACATGTTTTATAAACTTAGAACACAAGATTTTTATGGTATGCTTTGTCCCTCTATGAATGGACCCGTGGTTGCCTTTAAATTGCATTAAGTGATTGCCTTTGTTAAAACCTCAATTATGGACCGTTAATTAACCTATGATGGGTTAACCGCTAGTACAATTAATAGATCTATGGGGGAAGCCGCCCCGGTTCAGTTTTTGTGGACTTGTCATAGATACTTAGGCCCGACCTTCACACTGTTTGAACATATTGTATTGAGAAGTCAGGTATACGGCAATGTACCAATAATCTGGAGGTAACCGACAATTAATAAATCTCTCGTCTTATTAGACTGATATGGGAGTGTCTAAGGGCTCGGTTCCATGAGCTTATTGCAATTTATGCTATATACAATTATCATTGTTGATGCAAATTATTATTTGATGCTTATAAGCATGCCACAAACTTATAATCTTTGCTTGTGTTCAAATTGATTTCATAAACCTATAGATTCACTCGGCATTTTTGCTGATTGTTTTACTCACATGTATTTCAGGTAATCAAGAAGTGGAAGCTTGGAGGTCACGGGGAATGAAGTTGTGCACTGCTTTTGTTGTTCAAACTTTTTGATTTATTTATCGTTCCATTTTCAAAACAAACCAGTATGTTGTTTTAACTTATCTTTTGGTAACGATTACTTGGGACTACGCTACTCTGACAAATGTTTTAGGAACGATAAATCTAAAACGTCTCTTTTCGAGTCGTTCTTTATAAATTATGTGTTGTTGTATCATTGTTTAGCACCCAAAGATGTATTCCGCTTCGTGTAAATTTGGGGGTGTTAAAATAAGTATAGGATCTTTGAGTCTGCCAAAGAACTTTGGGCAACTCTTCAAGTAAACTATGTTGGTAATGATGATACTGACCTAGAAAAGAAGAAGCAAGTTTTGCATGAGTATGTTGTGTTTAAGGCTCTTCCCAATGAGAAGTTGAGTGAGGTAAGAAGCAGGCTTCTAGACATCACTAGCAAGTTGAACTTTATGAGAACAGAGTATAATGATGCTAATATCATTACTACTTTTCTTAAAAGTCTTGGTGATGCATGGAAAATTGAAGCTAGGTCTATCATTGCTACCAATACTCACAAGAGTTCTACTTTTGATAACGTCTACAATAATCTAAAGATTGTAGAGAATGAAATCTTATTGGATCATGGAAGCAAATATACCTCTGGAAACATGGCTTTCATCCCACATATTGAATCTCAAGTTGGTAAGAGAGAATCATATGTGCATCCTCTTACTGGAGCACCTTATGTCAGCGGTGGATCAACCTTTGTCAGCGCTTCACATTCAGACGCTGACACATACAATGTTGACTCACCAAGGATTAAACTTGCTGGTATTGATCTAGACACAGTGTGTGCATACATTGTTGCATTGCCCAATGGTTCAGTGATTACGTATGAGGACCTTGAGTAAATCAGTGAGGAGAATTTGGACAGATGGACATTAAATGGAACATGGCACTTGCAAGCATAAGGGCCAACAAATGGAATAGGATATTTAGAATGAAGATAACCTTCAATGCTAAAGACACTGTTGGGTTTGATAAATCTAAGGTTGAGTGTTACAACTGCCATAGGATGGGTCACTCTATGAGGGAATGCAGATCTCCAAGAAGATCTGATGCTAGAAAGCCGCCTTCAAGCCAAGTCGTCAAGGTTGAAGAAACAAAGGATATGGTTGCCATGCAAGACATTGATGGTGTTGGATGGGACTGGAGCTTTTTGGAAAAGGATGTGGAAGAGAATAAGGCTTTGATTGCTGATAAGGAAGAAGAAGAGTATGTTCACTTTGCTCTTATGGCACATTCCTCGTCTTCATCAGATAATGAGGTGTATGATGATGCTTACTGTAGTAAAGGCTGTCGTTAAACACTGAAAAGCTTAACAAAGAAATTTTAAAGTTAAAATCAGATGTTTTTGATGAAAAATAAAAGCTAACTAATTATCAAATGGCACTTGTTCAAGCTAAAAAGACTGTTGAGGAATATAAGAAAATGGAATTTGACTTAAAAGATAAAATTAATGTTTTGTCTCATGATCTTAAATTTAGTGTTGAACTTAGGGACAATCTGATGCGATCCAGAGAAGAAGTACAACTTAAGTTAGATGAGTCCATTAAGGATAAAGAAAATGTAGGGCTTAAAATTAAAAATTTTGTTAAAGCCAACCAAACCCTAGAAAAGTGTGTCAGTGAACAAAGAGATTCTAGGGACAAGTCTGAGCTTGGGATGAATGACTATGTTGTTGTTCCTCCACCTGGTGGGAACTTTTATGGTGTTCAGAGAAAAGATCTCTCTTGGACTGGTATTCTAGAACTCCAAGAAGAGGAATTTATTCCTCCACCTAGGGTGCTCAACCCAGTTCAGGAATATCAACAAAAGGTGACTGACCTTGAGCAATGGAAAGCAGCCAACCCTTTTCTCTTTGTTATGGGTGGAATGCTTAGTGAGAGTCCACTTGAGCCTATACCCATAACTGTGACCAACCCTACCACTGGAAAACCTGTTGACCTTGGCTCATCTGTTAATAGAAAACCTAGTGTTAAGTATGATGAAATGTATAGAAGACCTAGGTCACCACAAAGCCAAGCTAGTGTTAATGGGACAGGGTTCTTTCAATCTAGACCTTAGGTTATGTCTAGAAAAGATTGTTATATATGTGGGAGTTTTTCTCATTTGGCCTATAAATGAGTCAGTGCCTCAAAAGTCAACGCTGACAATAGGTCAACCATGGTCAAACCCAGACCTTATGTCCAACCAAGTCCACAAGTTACTAGACCAGCTCCATTCTTTACTAAAGGGACAAATACACCTGAATAAAGGCCCTTTCAAAAGATAAATACATGGTCTAACAGACAATGGGTTCCTGTAGCAAACCCTAATTTGGGCGCTGACAAGAACAAATTTAACGCTGACAGGAATAATTCCAACATTGATAGTTCTAGGTATGGTATGAAAATGCCACACCAAGCTACTGTTGGTTCTTATGTTAGACCAAGCAATAATAGGTACTTACAGCCTAAGGGAAAGGGGTATAAAGATTCATCTATTTTGACTTGGAGACCTAAACAAGACCAAAACCCTAATTCTAATGGGATTTCCATGAACTTTAACAGATTTCATTATATTTCAAAGGTCATAACTAAACCAATTGGGGTAAACTGGGTATTCAAGCCTCAAAGTGATGAACAAGGGGTTGTTATAAGGACTAAGTCTGTTCTTGTTAAACAACCAAATGAATCCAAGTCTGTTCAGGCTTGGGTTTCTAAAGAAAACTAATTTGTTTTCTTTATGTGTAGGGCATTCAAAAATAGGTCAATGATTATGGATATTGGGACAGTGGATGCTCTAGGCATATGAGGGGGAAAGAAGATTACTTGACTAACTTTACCCCCATAAAAGATGGTGACAAAGTGTACTTTGGAGGAGGATATGGTACTATTTCAGGCAAAGGTAATCTTATCACCAATAATTTACGTTTTGAGAACATATTTTTGGTAAAAGAACTTGACTATTATTTGTTTAGTGTATCATAAGTCTGTGATAACAAGAATAGGGTTCTTTTCACTGATACTAAATGCTTGGTGTTAAGCAAAGATTTTAAGATGCCTGATGAGAAGTTTATTGAGTATAGAACACCTAGGCATAAGGACATTTATAATGTTAATCTTAATGGAATTAGGATGAACAACAACTTGTCTTGTCTGTATGCTAAAGCTTCAGTAGATGAAAGTAATATATGACACATAAGGTTAGGGCACATAAACTTTAAGAACATCAATATACTTGTGAGACATGTTTTAGTTTACGGTTTACCTTTAAAGGCTTTCCACAATGATCATTCTTGTGTTGCATGCCTTAAAGGCAAACAACACAAAGTCTCATTTAAGTCTAAACTTGTGCATTCTAGTTCTAAACCACTTCACTTGATACATATGGACTTATTTGGCCCAACTAATATAGAAAGTTTGAATGGAAAATTCTGTTGTTTTGTCATAACTGATGATTTTTCTAGATTTACTTGGTCTTTCTTTTTGGCCTTAAAAGTGAAACTACCATAGTTTTAATTAACTTTATTACCCAAATTGAGAAAAAGACAGGGAATAAGGTTAAAATACTTAGAAGTGATAATGGTGTTGAGCTTAGAAACCAATTGTTAGATGCCTTTTGTGTTAATAAAGGGATTACTAAGCAGTTTAGCATAGCTAGAACCCCACAGCAGAGTGGGTGGCTGAAAGGAAGAATAGAACACTCATAGAAGCAGCCAGGACTATGTTGGGTGATGCTAATTTTCCCATTGCTTTTTGGGTTGAGGCTGTGAATACAGCCTGTTATGTTTAGAATAGAGCATTGGTCAACAAAATCCATAATAAGACACCTTATGAGCTATTTATGAATAGGAAACCCAATATAGGTTTTCTTAAACCCTTTGGATGTCATGTAGTGATCCTTGATACAAGTGATGCCTTAAGAATGTTTAGTGCCAAAGGTGATGAAGGCTATTTTATGGGTTATTCAGTGCATAGCAAAGGATATAGGGTTTACAATAAGAAAGAAAAACGTATACTTGAAAAAGTACATGTTAAGTTTTTAGAAAGTAAACCTAGTGATCCTGAGAGTGGACCAAATTGGTTCTTTGATCTAGAGCCATTATCTAGAACCTTGAATTATATGCCTGTTACTAATCTAGACATTTTGAAAAAGGATTCAAATGTTGTGGAAGAACCAATTGTTGAGATTGCAGGTAAACAGGTTGACAAGGACGAAGGATCACATGCAGTCAAATCAGACCACATACTTGAGTATGTTACCATTCCTATATGGACTGATGGATTTGCACAAGCTGCTGCTGCTGAGAAGGAGGAAGTAGGTCTACAAGAAAAGCCAAATGATTAAAACATGCATGAATCTTCAAGCGCTGATAAAGGCAAATCCGACGCTGATAGGTCAAATTCAGGCGTTGATAGCTCAAACGTTGACAACCCGTTTGAACATTTATTCTCTTCCAATACTTTTGAACAAGGTGAACCTTCCATACTTCATGAAGAGTTTCATTCTAGTGAGGATGGAGGTGGATATGAAGATGATATTGGCAACTTGGAGACTGATATTGAAGAGAACACACTCATTAAAGGAGGAACACTTTCAACTACTAACAAAAATAATCCTCCTTCACTAATCAATGGTGATGTTTTGTCTCCTGTTCAAACAAGAAGGTCTCATCAGACTCAAGGAGGTTTCATTGCCAATATTCACAAGAAGGTTGATACCCCTCTTGTACAGGCATGTTTGTTTGCTTGTTTTCTATCACAACAGGAACCCAAGAAGATTTTTGATGCTCTCAAAGAACCAAGTTGGGTGGAAGAAATGTAGGATGAGCTTCACCAGTTTGCTATTCAAGATGTTTGGCAGTTAGTGGATTGTCCAAGGTATGTAAGACCTATTGAGACACGCTGGGTTCTTAGAAATAAGAAAGATGAAAGAGGAATTGTGGTCATAAATAAGGCACATTTAGTTGCTCAAGGCTATACACAAGAAGAAGGAATAGACTATGTAGAGGTTTTTGCACCTGTTGCAAGGATTGAAGCAATAAGGATTTTCCTAGCCTATGCTTCTTGCATGGGTTTCATAGTTTATCAAATGGATGTGAAGAGTGCTTTTATCTATGACACAATTGAAGAGGAGGTTTAAGTAATGCAACCTCTTGGTTTTAAAGATCCAGAACATCCAGACAAAGTGTATAGAGTGAAGAAAGCAATGCATGGACTTCATCAAGCCCCAAGAGCATGGTATGGAACATTGTTGTTAAGTACATGAGGGAGCCGATCATGGAACGATATCTCATTTGATCTATGGCATCTCCCTCCAAATTAGCATCTAGGGATGTGGTTGATAATGGTGTCCCAACGGGATCACATGATGTCATACCATGCTTTTTGATTATCTATTGACAATACTTAGCTTGGTTAATAAAGATACCACTTGGGGATTGGTGAACTTGAATTCCTAGAAAGAATTTTAGTTCGCCCATCATTGACATTTCAAATTTGCTGTGCATTACCTTTTCAAACCATTTTGAAAGTTTTGGGTTTGTAGACCCGAAAATAATGTCATCAACATAAATCTGCACAAGCAAAATTTCATCCCCATATTTATAAGTGAACAAAGTTAGATCAATGGAACCTTTTGAGAAACCTTTGGAGACCAGAAATTTCAAGAGCTCGTCGTACCACGCCCTTGGAGCTTGCTTGAGTCCATAAAGTGCTTTGTGGAGACGATACACCTTGTCAGGTTAATGAGGATTGACGAATCCTTCCGGTTGCGTGACATAGACTTCTTCCTTCAAAGGACCGTTAAGAAATTTCGTCTTTACGTCCATTTGATAGACAATGAATCCCTTATGTGCAGCATAAGCAAGGAAAATCCTGACCGCTTCCAAACGAGCTACTGGTGCAAATGCTTCTTCAAAATCAATACCCTCTTTCTGGCCATACCCTTTAGCCACTAGCCTAGATTTATTCTTGATGATCGTGTTCTCTTCATCCATCTTGTTTTTCCAGATCCATCAAAGATTTAATGGTATTACATCGTATGGTCTGTCAACATGTTCCCAGACTTTAAGTCTTTCAAATTGTTGAAGTTCATCCGTCATCGATTCAATCCAAGCATGATCAGCCATGGCTTCTTTGATATTCGTTGGTTCAGCTATACTAGCGAGTACGAACATACAAACATCGCCATCGGTTTCAAGCTGTCGTCTTATACGAACTGGCTGTGAAGGGTTTCCAATTACTTGAACCAAAGGATGATCTCGGGTCCAATGATGTGTTGAAGGATGTCATTGATAAAATGTATGCATATTTGACGGATCAACATGGCGAGTAGAAGACTCTCCAGTTTCGTGTACCGGTGTACCGAATGGGTTGATAAATTCGTCTTCGTCATTTAAAGCATTGTCTTCTTGATTTGTGTTCTCCGGAGCAATGACAGTAGTTGTGGATGTTGTAGGAGCGGTTGTTGATGTGATATTCTGAGGAGGTAAATCTATAGCAACCCATGTTGAAGTAGATGAAGTTGTATCCTTTTGTTAACGATGATCGGTATCATCATTCTTATCATGAGTGACAACGGAAGAATTCGATACAACTTGTTTCTCCCCCGTGAAATATTCATCATACATTGGTCCATATAACATTTCCAACTCTTCAAGTGTCGTGTTGACTGTCATATCTGCTCTTGGAACATTTCCTTGAACCAGCGTTGAACTTGACGGTTCATTGCTATGGTCTTGAGTTCCGAGTTCCATGCGGTTGTGAACGGAATTCGTTTGTCGTTGTGGATCGGGACTTAAACTGTTTTGTTCAAGTGCCATTTCCTGTAATTCATCCAACCTAATATGAATAGTCTCGACTATCAGTTTTGTTCTCTTGTTGTAAACTCTATATCCCTTAGACTGAGTTGCATATCCTACTAGAATACATGCATCACCTTTCTCTTTCATCTTATCCAAATTTTCACCATCTCGAATTATGTAACAAGTCCATCCAAAAACATGAAGGTGTTTGAGTGAAGGTTTTCGATCATGGATTATGTGATATGGTTACTTTTCGTGTCTTGGGATAATTAAGGATCGGTTTTGCGTGTAGCATGCGGTTGACACGGCTTCGGCCCAAAAGTATAGTGGAAGTTTTGAAGCAGATAATAATGTTCGAGCAGCCTCAACTAAAGTACGGTTTCGTCTTTCAACAACGCCATTTTGTTCGGGTGTTCGAGCAATAGATGTTTCATGTTCAATTCCTTCGGCTTCAAAATAGTTCCTCAGAGTTGAATTTAAAATTTTTGTGCCTCTGTCAGTACGAACCACTTTTATTTGAGCTTGAGGACCACGTTGTATCAATTTAAGGAAGTTGATTAGAACTTCGAGTGTTTCATCCTTGACCTCAAGAAGTGAGTCCATGTGTACCTTGAGTAATCATCGAAAATTACCATAACATATTTCTTCCCATTGATACTATGAACATGAATGGGACCACACAAATCTATATGAAGAAGATCTAACCATCCTTTAGAGATCGGTGTAGTCTTTGTCTTAAAGCTACTTCGTTTAGCTTTACAAAGCTCACAAGAAGAACAAATATGATGTTTGATGAATTTCAAGCTTGGAAGGCCTCTCACAATATCTTTCTTGGAAAGCAAGTTGATGGTATCAAAGTTGAGATGAGATAGACGTTGATGCCATAACCATGCCTGAGTCGTTGAAGCTTTAGCCATGAAGCAAATTGGAGTTGGTGAATTTATGTCTTGTAGTGAAATTGTGTAAAGATCAGTACCCCATGTATCGGTAAGTAAGTCATTCCCATCATAATCACGAACAAAACTGTTAACATGGATTCACTAAGAACACGGGTTAGATCCGGAGGTTGGGGAGGGTGATATAGATGTTTAGCCATGGTTAATGAGAGAAACAAGATAAACTAGAAGGTGTGTGTTTATTCGAGTGAGAGAAAGAAAAGAAAGAAATGATAATCCTCACCCCTCCATGGAAGTATGGAGGGGTATATATAGCACAAGACTTGGACTATTACATATGACAATATTAGTCCCTACAAGTCCCGTCTATGAAACTAATATAATTCCGTTAGTTGCACACATTTTAAGGCTAACAAAAACATGTCTTCTTTCTGAAAGGAACTTCGAAATCTGCATCACAGAATTGACCAACCGAGAAAAGATTATGATTGAGCCCTTCGACGTAGTATACCCTTTTTATCGTGATATTCCCCTGAACCAAATCTCCATATCCTAGGATCAGTGCAAATTGATCATTTCTGAATCGGACCGTACCCAGGAACTTCTCCACGAAGTTAGTTAGAAGCTTGAGATTCCCTGACATGAGCTTCGTGCATCCAGAGTCCAGCATGAAGAGAATTATTTGTATCACCTGTAGAAGATTAGAACACTATGGAGCATTTTCTAAATTGGATACCATAGTAGTTGTGATTGTAGAATCATTAGTGTCCTTAGCAATATTTAAAGGCATACTAACACTCGTTGTCACATTTTCTGTCCTAACTTTAGGCATCCATTTATATCCCGGAGGACATTGATTAGCAAACCACCATTTCCAAGACTTGCTAGCAGACTCATATAATTCCCTAATTCTGCTTCTAGGGTTCTTAGTGGTGGAGTCTGATGTATTACTTTTCTTAGTGGGGGTTGCACCAAAATGATTCATTTTGTGTTTGGGTTTACTAGCACTAATTGGCATCGCAACTTGCTTCTTAGTTCTAGTAGCTACGCCTTTCACATTATTCATAACACACATAGAATGATCCGTAGTAGCACATTTTCCACATTTCACACAAACAAACTTAACATTTAAAGCATTCAAAGCAGTCTAATCATTCAAATCGTCATTACATGTGATTACAGACTTTTTATTCTTAGGAACATTCAAATTCCTAAGGTGTTCTTCTACTTCCTTCATCTTCCCTTTACTCTTGTGTTTGCAAACCTTATCATTCACTTGAGTGCTCTTAAGCTGAGGTAGGCTAACACTAGCAGTGGGGACTACTCCTGTAGTAGAAGACACACGAATATTAGTGTTTCTAGAAGTCTGAGGCGAGTGACTAACGTTGTTTATGGGTTTAGTGGTCATTCTACATCCCTGGTTTGATCACATTATTGTGCTTAACGCTTGGTGCAACAGTATTCCTTATGGGTTGAGTATGTGGTAACCTTTCCTTTCCATCCATCTTGGGGGCAAACATAGGTTTTGCGAACGAGGAATTTGAGAAAGCAGATGGTTTTCCCAATATAGAGGATCTATTCACTTTAGAGGCATTGGGTTGTCTAACAACAGGTTTCTTATCGCTAGGTTCCACAACTTTCCCACCCATCTTAGCAACGAGTTTCCTCAACTCTGCTATTGTGATGTCTTTTTCTTGTAACTGAGATTTCAAATCCAAAATATCAAGACTTTTTTCATTTAGTAATCGACATGACTCATATAATTTTACTTCCATAGGTGTATCATTTGAAAAGCTGCTAACTTTCTTTTGCAAAGCAAGTGCTAGTGAGTGACAATGTTTTTGAAGATAATCATATCTATGTTGAAGTAACGAAAATTCTTTTTGGTCAACTTTATTCGAAAGCTCAGTTTCAAGACGTTCACATTCTGTAACTTGATCAAGATATTTGCATGCAACATCATAATATTCATCAATATCAGCACAAGATGTAACATAAACACACATAATATCTTTTGAGAGACATTCATGTAAGAGTAGATCATATGCTGCAGAAAACTCGTCTCTTTCAGGTTGATGGTCGTTCACTTCTTGTTCAAGAGATTCCACATATTTCAAATCATCAAACATTTCTTGCTTAATTAATGTTTCAAATTCCAAAATATGTTTTTGCGCTCTTTCCGCAAGCGGAATCAAAATACTTTTCACAAGCAGAGTTATATCGTGAGGAATTTATTTGTCTCCTTTCGAAAGTTCACGTTTTTTCCAGTCATCATCAACAACCTTTTTGAAATTTTCAATGTTACTCTTGAGAATTCTAAGTGCTTGCTTACTCTTTCTTACAGAAGCTTTAAATGGCAAGTACTCAATAAACTTTGAAACATTAGTTTTCTTAGTGGCAAAAGCTTGTCTCCATTTAATTATTATTTGTTCACATTCGAAAAATATTTGCTCACGAGTTTTCTGTGTGTGCGGTTTGAAAAGACCATAAAGACTGTCTTCATAAGAATAATTATATAGTTTAACAAATTCTTTATTAACTTTTGGTCTAGTCTCTTCTTCCAAATCGTTTGTCTCTTCACTATCGGGTTTAACAACAAGGAGATTAAGATCGGTCCATTGGGGAGATGTCTTACCAACTCCTTAGAGACTAAAGATTGAATTAAACACATATTAGCGTGACCTAATATCCTATGCCAAAGAGTAGAACTATCATCTAAAGTCGCTAGACATAAGTTGTCCTTTGACTTCCTATTGACCTTCATGACATAAAGCCCATGCTTTCTAACACCTTTTCCAATAACTTTTCCATCTTTTACGATTTCACTATCATATTCCGAAAAGATGACCTTACACTTATTGTCACAAATTTTACCTATACTTAGAAGGTTAAAACCTAATGCTCTACGTTTTCTATAGTCATTTAGTCAAGAGAGACCATACCTTTGCCAATGATATTACCAGGTCGATTACTAGCGAATGTAACGTTACCTCCATCATATGCTTTGTAGTGAGAGAACAAACTTTGATTACCCGTCATGTGTTTAGAACAACCACTATCCTTAATCTAGTCGTCGGGCTCTAAATCGATTCCCAAGCATATCTAAGTAACAACACCCAAGATCAAACATTTGGTCCCTAATATCTCATGGGTCCAAAATTGTTAGTTCCAAACATCCCTTGCATTTGCTTGGGATGTATGAATGAAGGAGATATTCCCCATGGGGAAAAGTATTGTTGTTGAAAATTATTCCAATTCATATGGCCATTTTGTTGTCCATAGTTTCTCCTAGGTGTCTTTGATCTTGATCTAGAATTATTATTATTTCTTCTAGGTTATGGAGTTTTACTTCTAGGTCGTGATTTAGCTTGATCATCTCTTTTAGGCGTAGGTGTTGTACTTCTAGGTTTAGATTCATTTCGTATTCTTGGAGGAGTAGATGTTTGTCTAGATAAGTTTCTAGTTCCCATAAGAGGTTTACTCAAGGGCTTGTAGAGTTTATCTAGAGTAGACTTTTCAATTATATGTACTTTGACCTTGTTAATAAGAATATGTTTTGCTCCTTCACCTAAAATTGACTTTTTAGAAAGTTCAGGATTTTCACAATTATCTTCTTCTGGCCGCGGTTCTTTAGCTCCATCCGCGGTTCCATAGCAATAAGGAACCGCCCCATATATTGGAGAACCGCGTACAGGGGAGTGTTTTTCTGAAAACCAAACTTGTTTTGGTTCACTAGTTGATGCTTCATTAGTGTTATATCCTAGCCCAAGTCTTTCCTTAGAATGAATTTCTTTGTTTAACATATCTTCAAGAGAATTAGTACCTCTCATGAACTTTTCAAGTCTAATGGTGGTGCTCTTAAGGTTTTCATTTTCTTGTCTAAGGTTTTCACATTTTAAGCATCCTAGATCTACTTCTTTATTTTTCTCAAGCTTAGCTAATTTCTCTTTTAGCTCACTAATCTCATTTTCAAGCTTAGTTCTAGTTGATTTTAGCACTTTGTTCTTTTCAATGAATTTAAGACTAAGCTTATGCAAGTTATTGTATTGACCTTCTAATTCACTATCATCTTGAGAAAAACTATATTGCTATAATACTCGGTTTCGGAATGTACCTCTTTAGAAGTGTGAGCCATGAGACACTTCTCATCTTTGGGGTTGTCATCAACATCTTCACCGCTATCGCTCCATGAACCTCCAACAAACACCGTGTGGTTCTTGTCACGTGAAGGCTTAGGAAAATCACCGATGAAATGATTTGGATCACCACATCTAAAGCATTACCCATCACCTTTATCATCTTTGGCAAATCGGTTTTTGGAGAAAGGTTTCTTGTCGTTGTTTGGTTGCCTCACATATTGACCTCGTCTTTTAAAGAACTTCTTAAAGTCTCTAACCACCAAGGCATATTCCTCATCATCAGTATTCGATGAGCTTTCATGGTCACTTTGTGCCTTCTTGGCTTTGAGTGCAAGAGACTTTCTTTCACTCTTAGTTTTAACCATTTCTGAGTCCTTCAAAATTATCATCTCATGAACCTTCAAGTTACCAATGATTTCATCGAGTGATAATTTGGCGAGATCCTTTGATTCTTCAATCATCATAACTTTAGCTCTCTATTTGGGATGAAACGCCGTAAGAAACTTCCTAACATTGTTCTTGCTAGAAAAACCTTCATCAAGTGCTTTTAGACTAGTAATAATAGTGTTAAATCTAGCAAATGCACTATCAATAGTTTCATATTCTAGGATGACAAATTGTTCATATTGTTGAAAAAGAAGATCGATTTTACTTTCTTTGACTTGGCTATTACCTTGGTGGGTTACTAAAAGACTGTTACAAATATCTTTAGCAGTTTCACACATAAAAATTCTTTCGTACTCTTTCTTTGGTAAAGCATTATAAATCACCATTTTAGCCTCATTATTTTTAGCAAGTTCCCTTTTAGTATCATCATTAGCTTTGTCAAAAGTGACCATCTCTTTACTTTTAGAAACTTCATTATATTGGAATGGTAAAAAATCACCATTGGTAATAACATGCCAAAGATCTAAATCCTTTGATTTCACATAAGTCTCAAACCTATTTTTCCAATAAATAAAACTATCTGTGACAATCCGTCAATTTACGATTGATATTTTATTCTCAACTATTATTTAAAAACATTATTTTAATGTTACATTATGAACTCACTTATTTTTGGGATGTAATTTGGATTTACGTCTTGAAGACTACGTCTAAACCGGAGGATTCAACGTTACGTGCTTACGTTTACATACACCGTCTTTGGTGACAGTCCGACATTTCAGAAAATAAATTTATCCGTGAATATTATTTTGGAGTTTTAAATTTGTGTTGGTTCATAAACTCACAAATTTACGAGAAGAGAATAGGACTTACGATTTTATTTTAACGTCCTTTACGACTAAACCGGAAACCCTAGGATTACGTATTTACGTTTTCGAACTCCGTTTTTGATGAGAAAATTTTTATTAGATTTGTTTTGTGCCGTTGATTCGTAATTTATAAAAACGTTTTTTGTAAAACGACCCGAGGGCACGCAAATCGAGAAAACTAGAATCGAGGAATACCCGTAAACTAGTGATATGGGACAAAATACATTGTCCCACCCCACTAGCACCATGAGACGGCACAAATAAGACACCACATCAATATGTGGAATCTTATTAACTTGTTTGCTACAAGTGTAAGCAAAGCTTACACATTAAGATAGCTACTAACTCAAAACCATCAAACCATTTCATTTCTACCATTTCACCATGCAAAACCACCTCAAACTCTCTCTTCCTCCCCCATCTATGACGTCCCATTTTCTTCACAAAACACCTTCACTTGATCAATTTAAACCACAAAATCATGTGTTATTTACACATATGTTGAAACCCCCTTTGAAACCCTATTGATTGGTGGTGCTTATAACATCAAAGGAGGAGTTTCCATGGAGTACTAAGGCTGATTTTCCACAAGGAGTATATGAAGATTGGTGGTCTTAAAGATGGTCTTGGCTATGCACAAGTTTCTCCATCAAAATCCATGTTTTGATCACAACCTACATCATCATGGTGGTATAAAGATTGTCCTCCTCATCCTCTTGTTATTTTTATTATGTAATCATGTATTTTATTTCTTATTGTATATGTATATGATGATTATATGATGATAAAAGTATTGTGTGGGGATTTGGTGTTGATAAACATGCTTAAAAAAGGTGAAAAACTATAATAAACAAGGCTAAAATCTTACTTAAATTTGTTGACTGTATAAAACAGTAAAGAATCAAATGGTTAAATGATAAAAATGGCATAGAGTAATGAATAAACAGTAATCTATGGGTCTTGTACACATGTGAGAGTTGGACATGCAATAGAATCATTGTAATGAGTGAGATATTATCAAAACAAGTTTAAGGTGCAAATCTGAGTTTACTGTTTTGGACGATTTTTAGAAAATACTTAGAAAATGATTCAACAGTAGCTATAGTAGAGTTAAATGGAGCACATATCATGTAGTTTATGTGATAAATATTTGAGCTTCTATCTCCATATAGAACTCTAGATATGGAAGTTTTGGTGAAAGTGAAGATAAAAATCAGATTTTGGAAATTAAAGTATAATACTATTATATAAGCACTCAAAATTTAATAGTATAAAATATAAATTTAAACCCACTAACTTATATAATACATTTATATAAATATGTACAATGGTAAATAAGTGGACATTTTATAAAAATGGTAACTTGTTAAGTTTTATAAGTTATAAAACTATAAACATGATTTTTACGACTTTTTCGGCTAATACCGTAAAATTAACGTTTTTGTTAAATAAAACTTAGATGGTTGGACCCGTCTAATGTAAACTTTATAAAACTTATATACTGATATATAAACATGTATAACAAGTAAAAACTGATAAAACCCGAACTATAGGATATACGGACATTAACGAGCTAAGTGAACATATTGGACTAATAATTGGACTAAATAAGTTAAACCCTTATAAAAAGAACTTATTGGACTTAACCCATTTAGGCCCAACTTGTAAAGTGTAGATACTGATAATATAAGTATAACATGGATTGATACAAGTTAAAGAACTTATAATAAGTTTATTGGACTTAAAACGCGTAAATAGGTAAAACTAGTAAACTAGTAAAAAGATACCAATACGTAAACACTAAAACGAGTTAATGAGAATATGTAAACCCACTTGATCATCATATATAAATAATCATCATATGTATACATAATTGTTATTTTTATAAATTCATTGGACATGAGTCTAAGACGAGTATTATTTGTCTAGATTTTCGTGATTGAAGCACGTACCGTACGTCCGAGTTGCCGATAACCCGCCTTCCCACATCAATGTGAGTTCATAGCCTCGCACTCTTTTAAATGTTTTTATAAATGTTTTATAAACCCGCGAGGGAGATAACATGTTAGTTTTTATAAAATAGGACACCATTTGTCCCGATTGTTTGTTTATTGATTTGGACCCGAATGATTGTATGACCCGATTGTATGACCCGATAAATGATTAAAGGACCCGATAGATGAAATTAAATGGATTATTAAAGTTAGTTTATGTCACTAAAAGTTCCATTAGCATGAATTGTGAACTAACGGGATTTGGTAGACGCTTATGCATATAATAGTACTATTTGGGGACGATCAACCCAGTTCGCGCCTTGACGGTCGATCCCCGTCGTGCCACATTGATTGGTAAGCGAATTTATGTATGAGAAGATTTCCATAGCGTGACCTTTGTGACGACACACTACTTTAGATGGGCAAATTGAGTATCGGGTTAGCTACCCGTTGTTGGTTTAGTAAGGTAACAATGTCATGCGGCTTATAATAATCCAATTACTGAAATACTACTAGACGCTCAGAATTACGATGTGTTGCCTGACTAGCAATACAGTTTCATACTATTGATATTATGTTCGTGTTTTGGTTTTCATAACCATATTCATATAACGGTTTTCATTTTCATACAACGTCATAAGACGTATTGTATGATGTTTTTATGACATTGGCTCGTATAATGATTTTTAAGGCAAACGCCTATATTATGATTTTGATGAAGATTTGTATAAGATGACTTTGGCTATTTTATGGCCTATTAAAATGATTTGTACAAAATGATTTTCAGTAATAATTTATTACTGATATTATATTGATGGATTTTATTAAACTCTATGAATTCACTCGGCGTTATCGCTGACCTTTTCTTTTAATATGTTTTGTCTCAGGTACTTGAAGGTAATTCTCGGGAAGACGACAATTATTCATGGCCCGCACTTAAACAATATTTTCCATTCAAATACTTTGTAAAACTTTGTATGAAATAATATGACTTGGGACCGATGTAACTTTGATATTTATGAATGGAAATGCTTTTATTATTAAACGACACGATTTTTATGCGTTGTCTATGATGTGAGTAATGTGCTATCCCGTAACACCAATGAGTCTTCCGCTGTATTGAGTTGTATAAATTTGGGGGTGTTACAGTTTGGTACCAGAGCTCTCGTTATAGAGAACGAAAGATTTTTAAAACCAAGGTTTTGAATAAAACACTTCAAAATCTTTTAACTATAAACATTTTCTTAAAAATGTCTAAAAATCTTTTGACTATAACGGTGCCGAAGAATTCCCGAGTTACCGACAAGGCCAGACTGAGAAGTGTTATTTTAATATATATATATAACTTGGATTATATATATATGATGTAATTTTATTACATGATTGTTTGATGATTATTTTGATATTTATACGAGGTATTTATACGACGTAGATTGTCACAAGAAACCCTAACTCCCCTAGTAAATTAATCGAAGCTATTCTCGTAGGAATTCTAGCTATCCTAGATCTAAACCAAGTTGTGAATATTTATGATCCCAACAAAATGGTTGATATTCGTAGAAATGTAGATATTAGTTGATTGTGATTTTGAAGAAGAATTGGCGAGATTAAATCTGATATCGATGTCATGACGATCTTTCCTTATAGATTGGAGTTTGACAAAACGTTACCACCTAGAAAGATGTCATCTGATTCGTTGTCACCCAATTCTTAAATTTGAGTATCGAAAGGGTGAATGTTGCACTTGAGGCTGTCATTGGAACCATTACCCAAAAGCCTCATGCCACTAGTACCTTTCTGAGAAGTCTAATTGAATGATCAAGTCATTTTATACTAGTGACTCATTTGATAATTATTGTTGTAAGAGCTATAAGATTGGAAATTAAGTGTTGGTCATATCGAGCTTTTATTTCCCTTCTAAGGTTTATGAATAAGGTTGAAAGTATTGGAGAATGAGGTAGGATATCGAATTGAGTATAAGTTGATTAAAACTTGAATAAAGTAAAACTTAACATGTATGGAATATGAGATTGTTAAGAGGAAGTCGTTAAGTTCTGATTGATTGGTAGTTCATGATAAGGGTTGTTCCTAGGCCATTGTCCATTGATGAGGATGCCCAGTGTCCAAGAAATAAATTGAATAAATCTTCTTCTGAATTGAGACCGATGGATCTTCTAGGACATGTGGAACACCTAATGACTCTTGTAGATTAGTATTCATTATGGTATCTTTTAAAAATCCCTAACTTAACTAAGATATCAGTTGGTAGGATGAGTTCTGAGGATTGTATGACATAGTGACACGTAATGTGTTACGGTACAATTTTGACTTGTTTGTGATTAATGAAAAGACTACCTTTGATTGCTAAATTCTACATGTATCGATGTTATCTATCTTTTCTTGCTTCTTCCTAATGCTCGCATTAGTGATGCAACCACTGAACAAGTACTCATTTCAAATTGAGTTACGTTGTGGATTATTCTTGTTGAGTGCCATCAAGGTCATGAACCTCATGATTATTTGGCTAAAGCTCATTTCCTATCATATCGTAGTTAATTCTTGGTGAACAAGCTTTCATCACTCTTTTGCAGATCACTAATTGTTTTTATAAGTTAAAACAGTATCCCTTGAGAAAAATTGAATTTTCATCACTATAAGGATTATTCAAAGTGAGATTTATAAGTGATTGTTATCGAAATAAAGTTGTTTACAAAACACCTTGGAAAACTTAATTGTTTTCATAACAAAGAAAATCTTTGTAAATTTATTCTTGATTCTTATTTAAGAATTAAGCATGAAGATGTTTTTATTATAAACATGATGATAAAATTTTGACGAACTGAGTATTGCATCGTTAATCTTGAAATTGTATATAGTTGCGCGCCTACATACAATTTGGGATGGACCATGCAAGGCTGATTAGTAGTCACTATAAAACTAATGAATAAACACTAAATTTTCTTTAAAGATTGTGGAAGATTAAAATTTATGAGATCTGCAAGAAGTGAAAAATAAGGACATAGTGTTAGGGACACCTACATATGTGCCTGTAGCATCTATTCTTCTGAGTCGAATGTACTCATTTGTGGAAATTGTCTTATTTGACAATTGGCAATTCTTTCTTGTCCAATTCCCCCGTAGTGAGGTTCTTAGGAAAAGTATTTGATTACCGAGTGTTGATACCCGACTGGATGTATCGACGTTCCTATCATTTCTTATGATTTGATTTCATTTGAATGACCTGGGTAACGGTCCGAGGAGCTTTCAAATGCGTACTCAAATTATGAAAACATGGGATATATTCATATTCATTAAATGTTTTCGTCTGTATCTAATTTGAAATTCTCTCGCGTAGATTATGCGTTGACCTTACTCTTTTAAGGTTAGTTGTGTCTCCATATCTCCTTGAATTGTGAAGGAATATGAGTTATTATTAGTCTTTTGAGAAGTTCACATCTTATCGACGGCAATGAAACTGAAAAGTTGATAATGCCGGTAGAATGGATTGATTGATTATGACATGACGACATTGTCTTAATTGATGGGAACTCGAACAGAATTCCCCTAAATGATAAGATGTTGATTATCAAAAGTGATTTAAATAATCCCTGATAGGTGGTTGTATCCTGTATTTAGACTTAAAATTATACCATGAATGGTTGTGAACTAGTTATAGATATTGTAATCTAGAAGAACTTAAAATAAATGTATTAAAAGGTGTTTATGTTATCTAAAACTTTAGGAGGTATTTGTTAATGAATTACCTAGACTTTCGCCATTAAGGCAAGTTGAATTTGGTATTGATTATATTTCCGGTGCTGCACTTGTGGCTTGTGCACTGTACGTCAGCACCATCTGAATTTAAGGAATTACCGTACAACTGAGAGAGTTGTCGGAGAAAGATTTTATTCTACCAAGCCTGTCATCATGAAGAGCTATGGTGTTATCATTCCTTATATTTATAAATTACTGTGAACTGAGTAAATTGACAATCGAAAACGATATCCATAACTCGAAATGGAAGATTTGTTCGATCATTTACAAGGTTTTAACGTATGTTTTAAAGATTTGATCCACGGCATGGTTATTATCAACTTCGTTTCCGCGAAGAAGATTATCTATTCCAATCACTACATCTAGAACTTGTAATGAACATTATGAGTTTCATGTTATGTCGTTTGGATTGACTAATACACATGTAGCATTCATAAATTTGGTGAATCATGTGTGAAGGCTGTAATTTAATAAATTCATGCTCCTGATCATTAAGGACCATTTATTTGTTTATAAGAATCAGAATGAGTTAATAATTATTTATAGATTGCCCAGAATTGGCCGAACGATAAAAACCTGTACTTTGAATATTTAACATATGACTTAAGACTTAATTCTTTACATTATTTAACCGTGTGATTAATAGATAATGGAATATATTGACTCTTCAAAAATTAAGAACCCTTTTAAGACTTTGGCTTTACCAAAAAGAAGGTGCAAGTGTGTTTTGACAAATGTTTTAACAAAGGATTTTAAAGGGATTATTCCCTTATACACAAACCATTTAACTAAACCTCTGTTTAGGGGTAAATGTTTGTGTATACCTCAAGATAACTTAAGAAGGATTGAGGAAACCATTTAAACCATGACTTAAAATTTGAAACGATAATTTACGCTTTTCAAACTAAGAAAATTTTGACCACAGTATAACCAAAGATTTTTCGAACATTTACGAATCTTATTAAATATTTTCGGTAAATCAACAAAAATCTTGTTAATTAAATTTAAATTTATTTTTGAACATTTTCATATAATTGGTCGAACTAAGAAATTTAAAATCTTTACGTTTACATTTCATAAAATTTGAATATTTATTATTTAATTAGTTGTAATAATTATCGACACTTCAAACGTCGGAATAAGCAAAACTGATAAAAATGATAGTTGAGAAGAAACTAAAACTTAGAAAATATGAAGAAAGAAATTATGAGTGAATTTTAGACATGATAATTATTTCATCAGGAAAGATGGATGTAAATACTGACGCATTATATAGAAAGGATAAAGAATCAATTAGGACATGTTCCTTAATAATGATTGTGCAAAATAAATTGCCGAGCAATTTAAAAATAGTCGATGATTGTAAAAAGGATAATATAGATAATAAAAAGAGGTTTCACGGCTAGTGTGAACCATTAGAGTTGAGAAGCCGATAGCGTTAAATGTTTTAAAGACCACATGTGATTGTCTAAATATGGAGGATTGTGAGATATAGTTATGTTGGAATTTGTAAGTATAAGTATTATATGTATGTCATTTTTGACTAAAAGTATCTTTGTCTGAAGAAGTTGTACTAATGGCAATTATGAAGGCAGACATCGCCTCATACATTAGTAAACGTCTAGCTATTGCAAAGGTCATCATCTGAATTTTATTCGATTTGGGTCATCGTCGACAGACTGACCAAATCTGCTAATATCATTCCCGTTAATGATAAATGCAAAAGAGTTATGTAAACATAGTGTGCCTGTATCGAACATCTTTATCAAGATCCTCGCTTCGTATCGAATTTCTAGAGATTTGCTCAGAAATCATTGAGAACGAACCTTGATGAGAGTACTATGTACCACCCCAAATCGAAGGGACGAGGTAAAGTAACGATACAAAGTAATATAAGTGCTGTTTTATGTTTGAATGATTGACCTTTGGTAATAGACCGTAAAATCGTTTTCCTTTGAAGAGATCATCATTGATAATCATCGTATTAGGATTGAGATCGAATCTTTTTAGAATCTAAATATTAGAGCATCTGTAAGCAGGAGTTGAGATAAAGACACCCGACATACACCCACTGTAAGTTGGACATGTCTTTCAGGTTTAAGGTTTCCTATGATGGCAAACCTAACCTTGCAAAATACTCGACCCGCGAGACCTAAAATGATTGTTGAAATTAGGATCTGATTATTGACTGCCGGTAGCAGGCAAGAGGTTATGTGAATGTGAAATGTAGATCTTGAAGTGCCAAATGGGTAGCGAAGTTATGCCACAATTTTTAAACTTGGAAAAATGAATTCATGATCTGACAAATTATGGGATACAAGTCCCCGTTGTATGGGACCATTGAGATGATGTAAAAGTTGGGATTGAAAGGCATATAAGCTGGATCTACCCTAGGACTTCAAGAACTGCGTGAATTATGTTTCATAAATCGAACTTGATGGAATATCTATCAAGTGAAAATCTGATTGTTCTTAAGTAAAGCTTAGATCGGTGAAAAGTTGCATTCATCAAAAACCCGTGAACATCATGGATAGAGAAAGTAAGTCAACATTTAGCCTGATCTTATTCCCGTAGTTATGTTTGATGAAACTCGCGTATTATAATGGATTACACTTATGAGAAAAGACCAAATGTGGAGGAAATACCCACATGGCATTAACTCTATAAGAAGCGAGTAGTAAGATGATCTTTGAGGACAAAGATCCTGTTTAGGGGTAAATGCTGTGACAATCCGTCAATTTACGATTGATATTTTATTCTCAACTATTATTTAAAAACATTATTTTAATGTTACATTATGAACTCACTTATTTTTGGGAAGTAATTTGGATTTACGTCTTGAAGTAGCATCGACTACGTCTAAACCGGAGGATTCAACGTTACGTGCTTACGTTTACATACACCGTCTTTGGTGACAGTCCGACATTTCAGAAAATAAATTTATCCGTGAATATTATTTTGGAGTTTTAAATTTGTGTTGGTTCATAAACTCACAAATTTACGAGAAGAGAATAGGACTTACGATTTTATTTTAACGTCCTTTACGACTAAACCGGAAACCCTAGGATTACGTATTTACGTTTTCGAACTCCGTTTTTGATGAGAAAATTTTTATTAGATTTGTTTTGTGCCGTTGATTCGTAATTTATAAAAACGTTTTTTGTAAAACGACCCGAGGGCACGCAAATCGAGAAAACTAGAATCGAGGAATACCCGTAAACTAGTGATATGGGACAAAATACATTGTCCCACCCCACTAGCACCATGGGACGGCACAAATAAGACACCACATCAATATGTGGAATCTTATTAACTTGTTTGCTACAAGTGTAAGCAAAGCTTACACATTAAGCTAGCTACTAACTCAAAACCATCAAACCATTTCATTTCTACCATTTCACCATGCAAAACCACCTCAAACTCTCTCTTCCTCCCCCATCTATGCCGTCCCATTTTCTTCACAAAACACCTTCACTTGATCAATTTAAACCACAAAATCATGTGTTATTTACACATATGTTGAAACCCCCTTTGAAACCCTATTGATTGGTGGTGCTTATAACATCCAAGGAGGAGTTTCCATGGAGTACTAAGGCTGATTTTCCACAAGGAGTATATGAAGATTGGTGGTCTTAAAGATGGTCTTGGCTATGCACAAGTTTCTCTATCAAAATCCATGTTTTGATCACAACCTACATCATCATGGTGGTATAAAGATTGTCCTCCTCATCCTCTTGTTATTTTTATTATGTAATCATGTATTTTATTTCCTATTGTATATGTATATGATGATTATATGATGATAAAAGTATTGTGTGGGGATTTGGTGTTGATAAACATGCTTAAAAAAGGTGAAAAACTATAATAAACAAGGCTAAAATCTTACTTAAATTTGTTGACTGTATAAAACAGTAAAGAATCAAATGGTTAAATGATAAAAATGGCATAGAGTAATGAATAAACAGTAATCTATGGGTCTTGTACACATGTGAGAGTTGGACATACAATAGAATCATTGTAATGAGTGAGATATGATCAAAACAAGTTTAAGGTGCAAATCTGAGTTTACTGTTTTGGACGATTTTTAGAAAATACTTAGAAAATGATTCAACAGTAGCTATAGTAGAGTTAAATGGAGCACATATCATGTAGTTTATGTGATAAATATTTGAGCTTCTATCTCCATATAGAACTCTAGATATAGAAGTTTTGGTGAAAGTGAAGATAAAAATCAGATTTTGGAAATTAAAGTATAATACTATTATATAAGAACTCAAAATTTAATAGTATAAAATATAAATTTAAACCCACTAACTTATATAATACATTTATATAAAAATGTACAATGGTAAATAAGTGGACATTTTATAAAAATGGTAACTTGTTAAGTTTTATAAGTTATAAAACTATAAACATGATTTTTACGACTTTTTCGGCTAATACCGTAAAATTAACGTTTTTGTTAAATAAAACTTAGATGGTTGGACCCGTCTAATGTAAACTTTATAAAACTTATATACTGATATATAAACATGTATAACAAGTAAAAACCGATAAAACCCGAACTATAGGACATACGGACATTAACGAGCTAAGTGAACATATTGGACTAATAATTGGACTAAATAAGTTAAACCCTTATAAAAAGAACTTATTGGACTTAACCCATTTAGGCCCAACTTGTAAAGTGTATATACTGATAATATAAGTATAACATGGATTGATACAAGTTAAAGAACTTATAATAAGTTTATTGGACTTAAAACGCGTAAATAGGTAAAACTAGTAAACTAGTAAAAAGATACCAATACGTAAACACTAAAACGAGTTAATGAGAATATGTAAACCCACTTGATCATCATATATAAATAATCATCATATGTATACATAATTGTTATTTTTATAAAGTCATTGGACATGAGTCTAAGACGAGTATTATTTGTCTAGATTTCCGTGATTGAAGCACGTACCGTACGTCCGAGTTGCCGATAACCCGCCTTCCCACATCAATGTGAGTTCATAGCCTCGCACTCTTTTAAATGTTTTTATAAATGTTTTATAAACCCGCGAGTGAGATAACATGTTAGTTTTTATAAAATAGGACACCATTTGTCCCGATTGTTTGTTTATTGATTTGGACCCGAATGATTGTATGACCCGATTGTATGACCCGATTGTATGACCCGATAAATGATTAAAGGACCCGATAGATGAAATTAAATGGATTATTAAAGTTAGGTTATGTCACTAAAAGTCCCATTAGCATGAATTGTGAACTACCGGGATTTGGTAGACGCTTATGCATATAATAGTACTATTTGGGGACGATCACCCCAGTTCGCGCCTTGACGGTTGATCCCCGTCGTGCCACATTGATTGGTAAGAGAATTTATGTATGAGAAGATTTCCATAGCGTGACCTTTGTGACGACACGCTACTTTAGATGGGCAAATTTAGTATCGGGTTAGCTACCCGTTGTTGGTTTAGAAGGTAACAATGTCATGCGGCTTATAATAATCCAATTACCGAAATACTACTAGACTCTCCGAATTACGATGTATTGCCTGACTAGCACTACAGGGTCATACTATTGATATTATGTTCGTGTTTTGGTTTTCATAACCATATTCATATAACGGTTTTCATTTTCATACAACGTCATAAGACGTATTGTATGATGTTTTTACGACATTGACTCGTATAATGATTTTTAAGGCAAACGCCTATATTATGATTTTGATGAAGATTTGTATAAGATGACTTTGGCTATTTTATGGGCTATTAAAATGATTTGTACAAAATGATTTTCAGTAATAATTTATTACTGATATTATATTGATGGATTTTATTAAACTCTATGAATTCACTCGGCGTTATCGCTGACCTTTTCTTTTAATATGTTTTGTCTCAGGTACTTGAAGGTAATTCTCGGGAAGACGACAAGAATTCATGGCCCACACTTAAACAATATTTTCCATTCAAATACTTTGTAAAACTTTGTATGAAATAATATGACTTGGGACCGATGTAACTTTGATATTTATGAATGGAAATGCTTTTATTATTAAACGACGCGATTTTTATGCGTTGTCTATGAGGTGAGTAATGTGCTATCCCGTAACACCAACGAGTCTTCCGCTGTATTGAGTTGTATAAATTTGGGGGTGTTACACTATCGGTTTCAAAAAGAGGTGGTCTTTGCATGGATTTCCCTTCTAGATACTTGTTGGAATCCATAGATCGATTCAAGTTTTAAAATACTATATATTTAAAAAGTCTTGAGCAGCCACGCACTGATACCAATTGTAGAAATTAGAAGGGGGGGGGGGGAGGGGGTTGAATAGTTTCTTAAAATTACGTGTTAAAAATTGATTTATAAAAATCCTTTTATAAAAAAAACTTAAGCTTCAGTATTTATGTGAAACCTTCATATACACAATATGAACAATGTATAGTGCAACTAAACTAAGAATCACAAGTATAAAGAATAATGAATGTAAAGAGATAAGGGAAAGAAATATTAAACCAAACACCAAGGATTTATAGTGCTTCGGCAACGAAGATCACTCCTCTTTCCTACTCCACTCCTCGAGTACACCTTACTCGAGAGTTCACTAATCAACAAGCTCCTTCAGGTGGAGAAACGGTACACAACGTCGCTTAACCAATTTCCGACTCTAAGCTAAAAGTCGAGCCCTAATCTTAGCTAGGACCAATCTACACCAATATACTTTAAGGACTAAGTATTAACCTTAATACATACACAACTTCCAAATAGACATAACTACTTGGATCTTCACAACAATAACACAACAATGAATGAATAAGTTTGGATCTTCAATGGATCTTTGAGGTAGATACAACACTTCAAGAATGATAGTGTTCTTCTCTTTGCACTTTGAGAGGAAAAGATAAGAGGAGAATGATTAACTTCTAAACAAGTAGTAATGAAACAAATGATCAAGGATTTGAGTGATTTAAGAAGTATGAAAGAATCTGGAAATGTATGTGCAAAAGAGGTGAATTGAAAGTCTGAGAATGGTCCACTATTTATAGGACAAACATCCAACGGCTATATTTTCCCGCGGTTCCTTATTGGAGCCAACGGTTCCTTATCGATAAGGAACCGCTATAGGAGCTAAGGAACTGCCTGCATAGACTCCGCTCCCTTTTGTCTTTTAGTGAATTGGTTGGAATCTGGGGATTAAAATATCCTGAAAGGATATTCCAAACAAAGATAGAATATGCCATTTTCAAAATTCAAACTTTCAAATAATTAATTTAATAAAACATTTTCTTAAAAAGAAAGTTTAATAAAAAAACTTTGTCACACTTAATAAAAAGTGAGTTTTAAGAAAATATTAAATCCTTGATCACATAATTAGGATAAGTACTTGTTTGTTCATACCTTAAGTGATAATGGTTGAAATGAAAAATAATTGAACTCAAGAATTCATTTTTTGTTGTTATTGTAAATGCTTGTTTTTACATATTGTCGTAATCAAAACAAAGCGAGACCAAAAAATGCAAGTAACGTTTTTAGGCAGTATTCATTAACAGGGTTTGTAATGTTGTAACTTGGAAGGACACCCGAAGAACAGGGTTTACACATTATAGCCTCAAAAATGCTTGCCATTCTATCTTCAAATTTTGATTATCGTTTATCCGCCATAAGTAACTATTGATTAATTTCATGTTGGCCTTGTTCCATCTTTTGTTGATTTTGTTGAAGCCTTTGCACATTACTTTCTATTTTATTAGCATGAGTCATAAGTTCATTTGCAAGTTCGTTTTTTAACTCATTTTTCAACTCGTTTTTAATCTCGGATCTTAGGCTAATCACTTCTCTTTGCATGTTGTCGAACCTATCATCATTTGCATTAGCGTATGTCAAAAAGTAATTTGGAAGATCTTTCGAATTTTTCAAACCTTTGTTAGTGTTTTGAAAATCACGAATTTGATTTTTGTTTTGCAATTGCCCCTTCTTCCCACCATTGTTGTTCTAATTACCCTTGTTGTAATTTCTTTGATTCCCTTGGTAACCACCACCTTGATTGCTGTTTTGATAGTTATTATCATTTTGATTTTGTGGAGCTTGATTTGGGAGGGAACCTTGGTCGTTTTAGTTGTAAGTTCCCGTTGCTACATAAGCACTCGAAGTGCTACCATCCGCGGTAATGCACTCGAAAAAATCATGAGCTCCACCACAAGATTAACTTTTATCAACCGCTTTAACCGATGCGGAATTTAAAGCATCTTGTGATTTTCAATGAGTCATACGAGATGAAAATATATCGAAAAACCTACTTTCCTCATTTGCTTGATCTTACAAGGCATTCATATTACGAGACGACGATGATGAACCTATAGTGGCAACACTCGGTGTGTTACGATGGTTATAAACCTTAGACCTATTCTCAATTATCGTTAAAGCCTCATCGATCGTTTTGCAGAAAAAATTACCACCCGTGGCGGCATTCAAGTAATCTCGTTCATGATCATTAAGCCCATTAAAAAGTATCAATTTGATGCAATTCGAAAGAATCATTATGTGGACATTCATGTAACATTTCTTTAAACCTTTCCCAAGCCATTGAAAAACTCTCATTAGGTTTTTAAGTAAATCTTGAAATCTCATTTTTCAAATGTGTGGTCTTAGATGGCGGGAAAAACTGGTTCACAAATTTAGACACGAGATTGTTCCATGTCAATATAGAATTTGGTGGTTCTTTCTCGAGCCAAATTTTGGCAGGTCCATCTAAAGAGTAAGGAAATAGCATCATCTTAATGGAATCGTGTAGTACATCCTTAAACTTGCTTGTGGGTGTGAGACGGTTAAAATGCCGAATTTGATAATGATGGTTGTCTTTTTCATGTCCGCGAAACTTGTTTGCTTGGAGCATAGACATTAAACCCGTCTTTATCTCAAAACTCTTCGCAGGGATAGCGGGAATCACAATCGCTTCTCCAAAACCCTCGGTGGGTGCTTGAAGGAACCCCATCATAGTACGATTAGCCATGGAAGCTTCTTGTACGACAATGGGTTTGACAATTGCAGATTCTTAATTAGAAGGAGTTGGTGTTCCTTCCTTTCAATTTCGACATCTACATGCACGTTTTGTTTGAGAACGAGTTAGCATAAACTTGACGTAGAACGTGGGGGTGAGCAAAGAAGATTATTTTGGGGTTTTTGTTGATTTTCAATTTTTTTGTCTTTTTGATTGTTTTTTATTTTTTTTGTATTTTCTTGTGAATCACGTAGACACATGTTGGGAATAAAATGAGCCAAGACACTTTGACGCTGATAAGAGTTAATTGGACACTGATAGGAAGAAATCAAGCACCGACAGATCAAGCATTGACAAGAGATATCCAAGCGCTGATAAGAAGAAGCCCAAGCACTGATAGGAAAACTTAGTCAACACGTTTGTTATTTGAAGAATAGATATACTCAATATTGTATTTTCTATATTTATCTTTTCCTAGAATAGTTGATAAGTTATCCATTCTACACGAGTCCTTATGTTATAAAAATAGGTCGTAGGGTTTATAGTTGATACACATTATTCAGTATTCGACTTTCATTACACTCAAGTTTGATAATCAATCAAAAGTGAAAGTTTGGTTTATTGTTTTTACTTGTTCTTTAATTTAAGTGTTAATTCCGCATAACACTTGAATTGTTCATATAACAACAAAGTTTCTCTAGGTGTTAAACTTGATTCAATCTCGTAATACAAAGTTAATCGATCTATGTTTGGGAGAAACAAGTGGTATCAGATCTGGTTGAGAAACTTTGATCTAGAAGAACAGTAAACCCTAAAAACACCAAAACCCTAGAACCAGAAAAGATGTCTGCTAAAGAATCTTCATCCTCATCAACCCACAACCTAAAAATCCTCATGCTCGAACCTTACAACTATTAACAATGGAAGTTCAATTTTGAACAATACCTTCAAATTCATGATCATACTCTCTGGGAGATTATTGAATATGGAAACGAATTCGATAAAGCAGCTAAGATTGTTGCTGCTATTTTAGCAAGGTCTGGTACTGGTTCTACTGATGAAGAACATAAAGAAGGACTTGAGGATGGAAGAGCTGTCTCAACTGCTGATATAGCCAAGAGAAGGAATGACATGAAGACCTTAAACATTCTCAAACTCTCACTAGGTCCAAATAATCAGCATAAGTATAGGATCTTTGAGTCTGCCAAAGAACTTTGGCAGCTCTTCAAGTAAACTATGTTGGTAATGATGATACTGCCCTAGAAAAGAAGAAGCAAGTTTTGCATGAGTATGTTGTGTTTAAGGCTCTTCCCAATGAGAAGTTGAGTGAGGTAAGAAGCAGGCTTCTAGACATCACTAGCAAGTTGAACTTTATGAGAACAGAGTATAATGATGCTAATATCATTACTACTTTTCTTAAAAGTCTTGGTGATGCATGAAAAATTGAAGCTAGGTCTATCATTGCTACCAATGCTCACAAGAGTTCTACTTTTGATAACGTCTACAATAAGCTAAAGATTGTAGAGAATGAAATCTTATTGGATCATGGAAGCAAATATACCTCTGGAAACATGGCTTTCATCCCACATATTGAAGCTCAAGTTGGTAAGAGAGAATCATATGTGCATCCTCTTACTGGATCACCTTATGTCAGCGGTGGATCAACCTTTGTCAGCGCTTCACATTCAGACGCTGACACATACAATGTTGACTCACCAAGGATTAAACCTGCTGGTATTGATCTAGACACAGTGTGTGCATACATTGTTGCATTGCCCAATGGTTTAGTGATTACGTATGAGGACCTTGAGTAAATCAGTGAGGAGAATTTAAACAGATGGACATTAAATGAAACATGGCACTTGCAAGCATAAGGGCCAACAGATGGAATAGGAGATTTAGAAAGAAGATGACCTTCAATGCTAAAGACACTACTGGGTTTGATAAATCTAAGGTTGAGTGTTACAACTGCCATAGGATGGGTCACTCTATGAGGGAATGCAGATCTACAAGAAGATCTGATGCTAGAAAGCCGCCTTCAAGCCAAGTCGTCAAGGTTGAAGAAACAAAGGATATGGTTGCCATGCAAGACATTGATGGTGTTGGATGGGACTGGAGCTTTTTGGCAAAGGATGTGGAAGAGAATAAGGCTTTGATTGCAGATAAGGAAGAAGAAGAGTATGTTCACTTTGCTCTTATGGCACATTCCTCATCTTCATCAGATAATGAGGTGTATGATGATGCTTACTATAGTAAAGGCTGTTGTTAAACACTGCAAAGCTTAACAAAGAAATTTTAAAGTTAAAATCAGATGTTTTTGATGAAAAATGCAAGCTAACTAATTATCAAATGGCACTTGTTCAAACTGAAAAGACTGTTGAGGAATATAAGAAAATGGAATTTGACCTAAAAGATCAAATTAATGTTTTGTGTCATGATCTTAAAGTTAGTGTTGAACTTAGGGACAATCTGATGCGATCCAGAGAAGAAGTACAACTTAAGTTAGATGAGGCCATTAAGGATAAAGAAAATGTAGGGCTTAAAATTAAAAATTTTGATAAAGCCAACCAAACCCTAGAAAAGTGTGTCAGTGAACAAAGAGATTCTAGGGACAAGTCTGAGCTTGGGATGAATGACTATGTTGTTGTTCCTCCACCTAGTGGGAACTTTTATGGTGTTCAGAGAAAAGATCTCTCTTGGACTGGTATTCTAGAACTCTAAGAAGAGGAATTTATTCCTCCACCTAGGGTGCTCAACACAGTTCAGGAATATCAACAAAAGGTGACTGACCTTGAGCAATGGAAAGCAGCCAACCCTTTTCTCTTTGTTTTGGGTGGAATGCTTAGTGAGAGTCCACTTGAGCCTATACCCATAAATGTGACCAACCCTACCACTGGAAAACCTGTTGACCTTGGCTCATCTGTTAATAGAAAACCTAGTGTTAAGTATGCTGAAATGTATAGAAGACCTAGGTCACCAGAAAGCCAAGCTAGTGTTAATGGGACAGGGTCCTTTCAATCTAGACCTAAGGTTATGTCTAGAAAAGATTGTTATATATGTGGGAGTTTTTCTCATTTGGCCTATAAATGTGTCAGTGCCTTAAAAGTCAACGCTGACAATAGATCAACCATGGTCAAACCCAGACCTTATGTCCAACCAAGTCCACAAGTTACTAGACCAGCTCCATTCTTTACTAAAGGGACAAATACACCTGAATAAAGGCCCTTTCAAAAGATAAATACATGGTCTAACATACAATGGGTTCCTGTAGCAAACCCTAATTTGGGCGCTGACAAGAACAAATTTAACGCTGACAGGAACAATTCCAACATTGATAGTTCTAGGTATGGTATGAAAATGCCACACCAAGCTAGTGTTGGTTCTTATGTTAGACCAAGCAATAATAGGTACTTACAGCCTAAGGGAAAGGGGTATAAAGATTCATCTATTTTGACTTGGAGACCTAAACAAGACCAAAACCCTAATTCTGATGGGATTTCCATGACCTTTAACAGATTTCATTATATTTCAAAGGTCATAACTAAACCAATTGGGGTAAACTGGGTATTCAAGCCTCAAAGTGATGAACAAGGGGTTGTTATAAGGACTAAGTCTGTTCTTGTTAAACAACCAAATGAATCCAACTCTGCTCAGGCTTGGGTTTCTAAAGAAAACTAATTTGTTTTCTTTATGTGCAGGGCATTCAAAAATAGGTCAATGATTATGGATATTGGGACAGTGGATTCTCTAGGCATATGAGGGGGAAAGAAGATTACTTGACTAACTTTACCCCCATAAAAGATGGTGATAAAGTGTACTTTGGAGGAGGATATGGTACTATTTCAGGAAAAGGCAATCTTATCACCAATAATTTACGTTTTGAGAACGTATTTTTGGTAAAAGAACTTGACTATTATTTGTTTAGTGTATCACAAGTCTGTGATAACAAGAATAAGGTTCTTTTCACTGATACTAAATGCTTGGTGTTAAGCAAAGATTTTAATATGCCTGATGAGAAGTTTATTGAGTATAGAACACCTAGGCATAAGGACATTTATAATGTTAATCTTAATGGAATTAGGATGAACAACAACTTGTCTTGTCTGTATGCTAAAGCTTCAGTAGATGAAAGTAATATATGACACATAAGGTTAGGGCACATAAACTTTAAGAACATCAATATACTTGTGAGACATGTTTTAGTTTATGGTTTACCTTTAAAGGCTTTCCACAATGATCATTCTTATGTTGCATGCCTTAAAGGCAAACAACACAAAGTCTCATTTAAGTCTAAACTTGTGCATTCTAGTTCTAAACCACTTCACTTGATACATATGGACTTATTTGTCCCAACTAATATAGAAAGTTTGAATGGCAAATTCTGTTGTTTTTTCATAACTGATGATTTTTCTAGATTTACTTGGTCTTTCTTTTTGGCCTTAAAAGTGAAACTACCACAGTTTTAATTAACTTTATTACCCAAATTGAGAAAAAGATCGGGAATAAGGTTAAAATACTTAGAAGTGATAATGGTGGTGAGCTTAGAAACCAATTGCTAGATGCCTTTTGTGTTAATAAAGGGATTACTAGGCAGTTTAGCATAGCTAGAACCCCACAGCAGAGTGGGTGGCTGAAAGGAAGAATAGAACACTCATAGAAGCAGCCAGGACTATGTTGGTTGATTCTAATTTTCCCATTGCTTTTTGGGCTGAGGCTGTGAATACAGCCTGTTATGTTTAGAATAGAGCATTGGTCAACAAAATCCATAATAAGACACCTTATGAGCTATTTTGGAATAGGAAACCCAATATAGGTTTTCTTAAACCCTTTGGATGTCATGTAGTGATCCTTGATAAAAGTGATGCCTTAAGAAAGTTTAGTGCCAAAGGTGATGAAGGCTATTTTATGGGTTATTCAGTGCATAGCAAAGGATATAGGGTTTACAATAAGAAAGAAAAACGTATACTTGAAAAAGTACATGTTAAGTTTTTAGAAAGTAAACCTAGTGATCCTTAGAGTGGACCAAATTGGTTCTTTGATCTAGAGCCATTATCTAGAACCTTGAATTATATGCTTGTTACTAATCTAGACATTTTGAAAAAGGATTCAAATGTTGTGGAAGAACCAATTATTGAGATTGCAGGTAAACAGGTTGACAAAGAAGAAGGATCACATGCAGTCAAATCAGACCACATACTTGAGTATGTTACCATTCCTATATGGACTGATGGATTTACACAAGCTGCTGCTGCTGAGAAGGAGGAAGTAGGTCCACAAGAAAAGCCAATTGATGAAAACATGCATGAATCTTCAAGCGCCGATAAAGGCAAATCCGACGCTGATAGGTCAAATTCAGGCGTTGATAGCTCAAACGTTGACAACCCGTTTGAACATTTATTCTCTTCCAATGCTTTTGAACAAGGTGAACCTTCCATACTTCATGAAGAGGTTCATTCTAGTGAGGATGGAGGTGGATATGAAGATGATATTGGCAACTTGGAGACTGATATTGAAGAGAACACACTCATTAAAGGAGGAACACTTTCAACTACTAACAAAAATAATCCTCCTTCACTAATCAATGGTGATGTTTTGTCTCCTGTTCAAACAAGAAGGTTTCATCAGACTCAAGGAGGTTTCATTGCCAATATCCAAAAGAAGGTTGATACCCCTCTTGTACAGGCATGTTTGTTTGCTTGTTTTCTGTCACAACAGGAACCCAAGAAGATTTTTGATGCTCTCAAAGAACCAAGTTGGGTGGAAGAAATGTAGGATGAGCTTCACCAATTTGCTATTCAAGATGTTTGGCAGTTAGTGGATTGTCCAAGGTATGTAAGACCTATTGAGACACGCTGGGTTCTTAGAAATAAGAAAGATGAAAGAGGAATTGTGGTCATAAATAAGGCACATTTAGTTGCTCAAGGCTATACACAAGAAGAAGGAATAGACTATGTAGAGGTTTTTGCACCTGTTGCAAGGATTGAAGCAATAAGGATTTTCCTAGCCTATGCTTCTTGCATGGGTTTCATAGTTTATCAAATGGATGTGAAGAGTTCTTTTCTCTATGACACAATTGAAGAGGAGGTTTAAGTAATGCAACCTCTTGGTTTTAAAGATCCAGAACATCCAAACAAAGTGTATAGAGTGAAGAAAGCAATGCATAGACTTCAGCAAGCCCCAAGAGCATGGTATGGAACATTGTCCACCTACCTGGTGGAGAATGGATTTAAGAGGGGCACCATAGACCAGACCTTATTTACAAAGAAGATTGGTAAGGACTTTCTACTTGTTCAGGTCTATGTGGATGATATCATTTTTGGTTCCTCAAATCCAAAGATGAGTGAAGACTTTTCCAAGCTCATGACAGACAAGTTCAAGATGAGTGTCATGGGAGAGTTGAACTTCTTTCTAGGTAAAAAAGTCCAACAGAAAGAAGACGCTATCTTTATCTATCAAGACAAGTATGTAGCAGAAATCTTGAAGAAGATTGGTTTTTCTCCACATGAAAAACGGGCTAGCACACCCATGGATAGGGAACACCCTTGGGGAAAGACTGGAGATAGAAAATATGTGGATGTCAGGCATTATAGATCAATGATTGGATCATTGATGTATCTTACAGCTTCTAGACCTAACATCATGTTTGCTGTGTGTGCATGTGCACGCCATCAGGTGACTCCAAAAGAGTGTCATCTCCATGCTGTCAAAAGGATCTTTAGATACCTTAGGTGCTATCCCACATTAGGACTGTGTTATCTAAAGGATTCTCCATTGGAGCTTATTGGCTATTCAGACAATGATTATGGAGGTGACAAGGTTGATAGGAAATCCACAATTGGTGGATTCCAATTTCTTGGGAGCAGATTGATATCTTGGCAATGCAAGAAAAAAATTGTGGTGGCCAACTCTACAACTGAAGTAGAATATGTAGCTGCAGTTGCTTGTTGTGGACAAGTTCTATGGATACAAAACCAGTTGTTGGATTATAGGTATAGTTTTATGCATACCAAGATATTTTTAGATAATAACAGTACATTATGCATTATTAAGAATCCTGTACATCACTCTAAAACAAAACACATAGAAATTAGACATCATTTTATCTGAGATTGTTTTGAAAAAGGTTTAATACATCCAGATAGGGTAAACACAGAAGAAAATGTGGTTGATCTTTTAACTAAACCTTTTGATGTTGGGAGGTTCCATTACTTGGTTTCAAGTATTGGAATGGTCAATCTCACCTAAATGTGTTTTTGAAGTCATTGTATAGTTTGTACATGATGTGTACTGTTATTAGTCTTTGTACAAGATTAGGTTTTCCACTTTATTTTTCTAATGCTAGAAAAGGTTATATTAACACTGATAAGTGCTAAATTGACGCGGACATCAATATGTTAGTTTTGTGGTTTTTGATCTAATCATGCAGGCAATATGAGCATTTTACAAATGGATACAGAGTTGCTTATGGATCTTTGGAGCTTACTAGGAATGGGTTCAAGTTTATGGATGATGGTTGGAATGTTTACATTCCTATCTTGACATAAATTTTTATTGCATAATTTATTTTTGGAAACTTTGCATATCATAGTTTAAGGGGAGGTTTAGGAAACCTTTAGGATTTTTGGGTATTCTTATAATACTCTCATCACAATTCTAGATTGTGTCCACTAGTGAGTACGAGTTAGTTTTTCTAAATCGTGAGGCACTGTAGCATGCAAAGTTGATATACTGTGTACGCTGCCAAGACTTTTTGGCCCTAGAATTGGATTTGGTCGGTTGGGAGACTTGGGAAAGTTTTTATTGGGGTTACCTGGGAAGTTACAAAGGGTTTATATGAGATAACTTCATTGTTAAGAACTTTGGTTAGCAAGGGACACTTGAGGACAATTATGTCTATCTTGCTTAAGCAAGTATGCATGATTGGACAGTGGTTGCCGCCCTATAGTGATTTTCAGTATATGAGTTATCTTCACTAGGGTAAGTTACTTTGTTAAGGTCCTTTTTACTTTTAATTCTTTTTATTTTTGGATGCTGACATTTTTCTTTCCAAATGCTGATAAGACCACTTTTAACGCTGACATGGCAAATCTCCAAAACTGACAAGAATATAGCCGTTGGACGCTGATACTTTGTTTTTGACCGTTGACAAACATTGGGTCCTACCCAGTTGTTATTTTTGACGAAAATATGGGCCGTAATTTTAGGAGTTGGTAACTTTTTATTAATGCATGAGATAAGTTATATATTTTCAAGATTTTTATTATTACTTTTCTAACATAATTGCCTCATGTTTTGACAAATCACATATTTTCACCTCTCATATATATTTGGCTTATTTCTTTTAAACAGGGTAACTGATTATTCTTGTTTAACTATAATTTCTCAAACCTTCATATCTCCATAACTTCTATCACAGTTTTCTTACATCAATCTTCATTGCACCAAAGTTTAAACCTGCTTTATTGGAATTGCGGTTCAGAAGCCAACACAACATTGTGGCATACTTGGAAGCTCATCATAGTCTGTTCCCCAATACACATAGATGGTTGGGTATTTGAATGCATTCCCATTAAGGTATGCACTTTCACATACTCCACTTGTCCCTGTCACACACATTAAACAGTTTTGGAACACTGTCAGTTCCTCAACAGTTAATGGAGTGACTACATTGACTGCTATTGTCCATGGGGTTCCTTGGGTGGTTACTGAAGCTTTGGTTCGCCAAGCTTTGCATCTTAATGATGTATATGGTATAACCACCCTTCCCATTGTAGAGCTAGAGCAAGGACTCCGAGCCTTGGGTTATCCTTTGCCTGAAAAAGACCATTTAAACAAATATACACAACAACAATTTCCCCCGGCTTGGAAGTACCTCATACATGTCATCCTTTAATGTTTGAGTCCCAAATGCTCCTCACACAATGAAATCAACCGTTCCATTGGGAGTGCCATTGTGTGTATTGTAACTGGGCAAAATTATAATTTTTCAAAAATTATTTTTGATGGCATGTGTCATAATAAGGGTAACAAGATGACTCTTGCTTACCCTAGGTTTTTACAAATGGTTTTTGACTTACAAGGATACAGAAATAGGGATCATGACAATATTTATATGATCCATGTTCAAAAGAAAGCAATTTTTGGGAAGATGAACACTGAACCATATAGAGACCTACCCCTACCCAAGCCATGCTTGCTGTCATTGAGGCAGCTGCAAATCCTCAACCTCACCCACAACCTCAACCAGACCCATTGCCCGAACACCCTCCATCACCCCAGCAAATAGATATTGACTCAGAACTATTCGACGCTGACACTCACAATGTTGGCGTTGACACTACAAATCCAGACGCTGACACCATTCTACCTCAAACCCAAACACCCCTTCACACCCAAAAAGACCCTCAGTCAACTTCTTCTTCTACACCACAAGACTATAGGTTGGAAAAAATCCAAAGGACTGTTGGAGCATTTTCCTCTGGTGGTCCTAGCCATGTAGCAGAGAGAACCACCACCACAAGTGTGGTTGGTGACATGGGTGGGGCTGGAACTATTGGTTCTAGCTTAGATGTAGCCCAAGACAGTCCTAACATCATTAAGACCTCATCCATGCCCCATGAATCTATTTTCGAAGGTCAAATTCACATTCTAGACGAGGGCAAATTGGAACCTTACACCATTTTGGAATTGACGGTGGTCTGCATTAGCTTACAAAAGCAAAATGCAGGCCTTGTACAGATTGTCACAGGTCACGGTCTTGAACTCAAGAAATTGAGGGAGAGACTAGTTTTTTGGAGACTGCCCAAGCTAGGAGGAGGCAAGAAAGAGTCCTTTCATCAAGGGAGGATTCTTACAAAGAGGAGGAAAATGCACCAACAGAACCTTTCAACTTGAGTGACAAGGGATCACAGGATGAAGAAGGTGGTTCTTTTGGTACAAAACAGGTGGAAATTGCTGAAGCTTTGGCAATTTTGAAGGAGAAGCCTATTATTGATGTCTCCTTGATCACCCCAAAGAAGCTATCATTTGTGGAGATGATGGAACATGTTACAAAGTCATCCGCTGATGGTCAAAGTTTAAGCGCTGACAAGAGTAAAGAAGGCGTTGACAGACCCACAGGTATGATTGGTGTATCCCAACCACCAGTTATTATTAGGGATGTTACAACACAGGTACCACCAACTACTTTACCAGCTATTGGAGGAAAAGACAAGGGTAAAGCAGTTTTAGTGGAAGTTGAGAAGCCAAAGAAGAATGAAGCCCATATACAATTTGATCAAGATTTGGCTGCAAAATTGCAAGAACAAGATTGGGCTACCACAGAGAAGGAAAATTTTGGTAGTGATGATGATGAGAGTTCTGGATCTAGTGTGATGATAATAGAGGATCCAGAAAGGTTAGAATATGGTGAGGATGAGTTAGCCAAGGAGAGGCTAAGAGAGTTAAAGGGAAAAGTTGATTTTGATATGCCTTAAGTTAGAGAGATGTACTTTGCATGGGAGAACAAGATAATAGAGCATCCAGAGATGTCTATCACTGAACAAATATGGGGATTGGAGATCTTGTTGAGAGTGCAGGAAGACTGTTGGGTCTACTAGATGTAGATCTTGCAGCCTGTCAGGAACGGTGTATGACTTCTGTAATCACAAGTCAATCCACAGAGAGACTCTATACACAATATGAATGTAGAATACAAATATAATAAAGAAGAACAGAATAACTATAAAAACTTGATCCTTTCTAAGGATTTCTAATATTGATAATGACTAGAATTACGTTTGGTGAAGGTGTGTATAACCCTTCTGCCTAAGGTTCCTTTTATACTACAAGGAAACCCTAATACAGCATTAAACAAAACGTGTAAAACTGATATGCATATCCTTTCCTAAATATCTCATGCATATCCTAACAGAATATTAAGTAAATAATAAAGTTTGACTTCGACTAGGACCAGGAGCAGGACTTGCTCCTACTACTACTAGGACTAGGAGGAACTACATACCTCCTAGTCTACCTATTACATTTAACTATTACAATGGTCCTAACAATCCTCCCCTAAACTTGAATTTGACCTGTTGAGTTCAAGTTTCTTGGAAAACATGCAAATGAAGCCCGAGGATTGGATCAGCAAAACCAAGAGCAGCATCAGAAAGACAAGAATCAGAGTAACTACCGCAACATGAAACACTAGAAGCTTCTCCAAAGCTTGGAACAAATCAGCATCATGTTGAATCTTTTCAGCAACATGAGCAGATTTGATGAGCCTTTACCAAGTAGCTGCTCGCTCTTGGGCTAGCCAGTCTTTCTGGTGGAATAAGCATCACCCTGGGAGACTAGAACCCAGCCCAACTCTTAGAACGTGAATCAATGGTGAGTGGGAGTACCCTAATGATTTTAGGCAAACCATCACAGCCGTCAACGGTTTTGATACGTCTTTACCAGAAGCCGTACCCCTCTGGACTCGCCAACTCTCAGCAATAAAGCATCGGTGAGTTGAAAACCCTATAGCTTTAAGCAAGCTATTATAGCTATCAACGGATTTGATAAGATCTTTACCAAGAGCCGTACCCCCTTGGATTAGCCACTTTTCAGTCCAAGACTATGGCAAGTGAAAACCATCCAGTTTTGGGTAACCTGGCCAACCATCAACGGATTTGAGAATCGCACCAGGAGCCGTACCCTCAAGGTGAATCAACTTTTTCTTGTCGATTAGACATGGTAAGTTGAGAACCATTTGTTGTGTGGACCAGGTCCAACACCAAGTGAAACCAGTAACCAGCACAAGGACAATTTAGTAACCAGAACCCACAATGTGAAGCCGCAAATGGTATCATATTCACAAGTATAAAATCCAAGATGTGCGAAAAGTATAAGCAGATATTATATAAAAAGTATATTTTTTTTATTTTTTTTTAACTATAAAGAATAAAATTCACCAATCACTGTACATATTGGTGAAAAGAATGATAATAAGAACAAATGATCAAAAAATACAAAACAGAAACACTTACAACCCAATCACATCACAAACCAGAAGCAGCCTTCTTATCTGCTATCAAACGAGCCTGAATTCCTTCCACCAATTCCGTGGCCATAGAGGACTCATTTCCTGAGGGAGCATTGGAAATTTGCAAATGACTAGCCAACATCGCCTCCATCAAAGAAATTGTCAAAGGATAATCCACATCTGTCAGCATAAAAACCATATGACCAGACTCTAAGTCCAACATATGCACTCCACACCCTGCATATAATTTCCATCGTTGAATCACCCTTTGCATTTGATCCTTCCATATACCCGAAACAGGAGCATGAGGAGGTGCATCCAACATCAGCTTAAGATCAGCCCAGATATGCAGACCAGGCCATGAAGACACAACCATGGGGTCAAAAGGCATGCTAGAATCCACAAATCCATATAACGCCATAAGATCCATACGATCTGAACAAGATAACACACCCTGCAAACCCGAAGCCAAACGCACAGACCCATCACTCAGATTAATTCTATGGGATACCACACCAGGAAGAGTTGTGGAACGTTCAACCGTGTAACCAGTAATGTTCCCATTCCCCAAAGGCAAGCTAGAATCGCTGTCAGAAGCTGCATCAATCAAATTCTCAGGATCACGCTTCTCATAAGGGACTGTCTTGCCACGACGAACACGTCGAGCTTGTTTCTGGCGAAGCGAACGTCTAGGTGTGGAATCACTAGGTGTGGGTATAACCTTTACCGTAACCTCAGCAGCAGCAGTGGGAGCAGGAGAAGTAGACTCATGAGTTTGCACACCCAATGGATCAATAGGAGTTGCATCAGAAGTAGGAATTGGTTGAGTTCCAGGAACCGGTGGTGATAGGGATGGCAGATCAGGTGTATTAGTTGTGGTGGTTGTAGTAGCAAAGGTGGTGGTGGTAGCATGTGTGGTGGTGGTGGTAACAGGTGTGGTGGTAGAAGCATGAGTGGTGGTGGTAGCAGGACTAGCAGAAGAACCCATAAGAGCAACCAAAGGAGAAGTAGATGTACCAACGGAAGTAGCAACAAAACCGGATGGACTAGCAACAGAACCAGGAGTAGGACCAGAATCACCATCCATAGGAGTGGGAATAGCACCAGGAGAAGGAACACTGGAGGCTGTCGGAGGAACCGGCAAATCATCATATACTTTATCAGCAAAGGCAGCCTTTGCCAATAATGTCAAACCATCCTCAACACGCTCCGAACCCTCCTCATCAGAATCTGAATGGATCACATGCTTCTTTTGGCGTCGTTGCTGAGTTTCCAAAGCTTTGATGCGATCAGCCAGAGGAAGAAAAAACTCCCTAGTAAGTTTCCGGTGTTGGTTCAAATCAGCTTCCAATGAAATAATCCGCTCATGATACCTGCGCAAAAGATCAAGTAAAGACATAAGTGTAGTAGGCTCCTCTGCCTGCCCACCAAGAGAACTTGGATCAGGGAAAGCGTCATTGGAGCCCGAAGCAACATATGGGTCAACCTGTGGAGTACTAGTACCAAAAGGTTTATCAGCCGAGTGTGGAGCAGGACTAGGAGGTAGAGTCTCCACAAATGGAGACTTTTGTGGTACTGAAGAAGGACCAGCCTTGGAAGGAGATGGTTTTTCAACCACCACCTCCTCAACCAGTTCCTCCTCAACCACATGAGAAGGAACACCAGTAGGAGCCTCCTCCATAGGGTCATCATCAATAACAACAAACTCAGGATCCTCCTCCTCCTCACCCATAGGACCTTGAGCCAGTCCCAACATGGCCTCAGTCAGGGGCCTCCACTCCCCGGTAAACCCATGGACCATATTGTAATACACTTTGGCAGTAAGCTTAGACGACACATGTTCAGTCCTATCACGAGGAATGCAAACCAGTATTTGTTGTAAAAACCTAGGGTACATAAGAAACTTCTTTCTAGAACCAGCATTAGATAGATTACTAACCATCCCCTCAAATAGATAATGAGAAAAGTTAAATACCCTACCCTGGGCTAAGCAAATAAGACCAGTAGCCAAGGGAGTAGGGAAAGCATCCCAACTCCCAGACTTGGGACTTATACAATGAATTAGGAAATGCACCAGAAGCTTCCATTGGGGGGAAACCTATTTTTCTGGAAGTTAAACTTCCCCCCATGTTCGTATCCTAAAGCAGCCATCCCCTCCAATACCTCCGAATTGGGGATGGATTCAACACCACCCTCATCCTGAAGATGAAGGGAAGAGCGAATAGAAGCCTCAGTCACCACGTATGAACGTCCATCTATGGTAGCATGGAGTTCACGTGGACGACCAACAACAACCACAAGACGAGCAGATGCCCAAAATTGACGAATAACACTATCATAAATAGTGGGACATACAGTAAACGCAAACCTTAGGTTGGAAGCTTCAATGAAATCCAGAATGTCAGCAAAATGTTCACGATGTGGACCATCACCCAGATAAGCAACTCGGTTGTGAGCAGGTTGGTAAGCAAGAGCAGCCATGGATCTTGATTAATTGATGGAAGAAGGATTTTTGTTAGGGTGGAGATAGTAGGAGCGGTTTTGTGTGTGTGTTGATTGGAATGAGTGAGTCAAGAGGTTAGGTTGACCATTAATAAGGAAAATAGTAACTGTTCATTGACCCCTATTAATGGGGGGTTGCCCTTTCAAATTTAGACATAATTGCATAGTAACCACTTGCCCTTTATAAAATAATTACCAACTCCCAATTTACCATAGTTAATTAAAAATGTGAAAACCAGGATTGGGAGCGTTGACCAAAAGTCAAAGCACACAATGGTCAGACCAGGAGCAAAACATGGTCAACAAAGGACAAAAGGAATGAACAGTGTCCCAGACTAGTACCAGAAGCCAATCACCACTTGACAAGGAAGGATTTTGAACCACCAGAAGCCAACCAAGTACGACTAGAAGCTGACCAATGAGGACCAGAAGCCAGTCATGTAAGACCATATCCACCAGAAGTGAGCAAAATCCTCCACCAAAAGTAACACACACCACCAGAACCAATATAATAAGTTGTTAAACTCTATCAATACGTTAGTCTGTCCTAAGAATATGTACACAAAGCCTCCCCTTAGGCTTAGCCTCCCCTCAATCCTAGACCTCAAGGATTGACCATCCCAATGTGAACCACCAAGTGGTTAAACCGAGGACCATCAAATGCTTTAGTCAGCAAATCAGCAACATTATCATCCTTATGAACTTTAAGAACCTGTATCAGCTTCTTCTCATTGGCATCCCGTATAAAATGATGCCGAATTTCAATATGCTTCGTCCGCTGATGAAAAACAGGATTCTTCACAATGCAAATAGTGCTTTGATTGTCAATAAAAATTTTGGTATTCATAAAATTGAAACCATAATCCAACATCTGATTTTGGATCCACAAAACTTGTCCACAACAACTAGCAGCAGCAACGTATTCAGCTTCTGTTGAAGAAGTAGCTACTATTGTCTGTTTCTTGCATTGCCATGAAATAAGTCGACGACCCAAGAATTGACAACCACCAGTAGTAGACTTTCTGTCATTATTAGCACCAGCATAGTCACTATCACTATAAGCTTCTAGAACAAAAGGTGATTCTCTAGGATACCATAAACCCAGTTTAGGTTGAGCCTTGATATACTTGAAAATCTTCTTCACTGCATTTAAGTTCGAAACCGTTGGAGTCACCTGGTGTCTAGAACAAGCACTTACTGCAAACATGATGTCCGGACGTGATGCAGTCAAATACATGAGGGAGCCAATCATAGACCTGTACATGTCAACATTGACCGGGGGGTCTGGCTCATTCTTTAGTTTGATTTTAGCAACTTCATAAGGAGTTGCTGCGGGTCTAAGAGGATCCATGTCAAACTTCTGAAGAATCTCATGAACATATTTGTGTTGACTGATGAAAATCCCATCCGATTGTTGCTTGACCTGAAGACCAAGGAAGAAAGAAAGTTCTCCCATCACACTCATCTGAAATTCGCCTTTCATTAAGTGTTCAAACTCATCACACCATTCCTTCCTCGTAGAACCAAAGATAATGTCGTCCACATAGACCTGAACAAGAATAATGTCCTTGGTATTCCTCTGAAGAAATAATGTTTTATCAATAGTACCCCTTCTATAACCATTCTTCAACAAGAAAGTGGAAAGACGCTCATACCAAGCTCTAGGAGCCTGATGTAATCCATAAAGAGCCTTGACCACCTTGTAAACTTTCTTGGGATGAAGTGGATCTACAAAGCCCTTAGGTTGAGGGACATACACCTCCTCATCAATTTTTCCATAGATAAATGCACTCTTAACATCCATCTGAAACACCATAAAGCCCACATAAGAAGCAAAAGCCAAAAACAGACGAATGGCCTCAATCCTTGCAACCAGAGCAAAAACTTCAGTGTAGTCAATGCCCTCAATTTGAGTGTGGCCTTGCGCGACAAGCCTTGCTTTATTCCTTACGACAATACCCCGTGCATCCATCTTGTTCTTGAGAATCCATTTGGTATTGATTGCTGACTTTCCATCTGGTAAGTCAACCAGTACCCAAACATTCTGAAACAAGAATTGCTGCATTTCCTCCTGCATAGTCTCCACCCAACTTTGATCCTCAAGAGCATGAGAAACTGACCTAGGTTCCACCTGTGAAAGAAAACAAGCAAACAAACAGTGTTGAAAGTCCGTATGATTATTACGCTTTTGATCTTCAATATAGCTCACAAGAGCATGATGATCAGACAAGGCTTCTGCTGCATTCTGCGTGTCTTAACAGTAGAACCAGGATCTCCAATAATTTGAGTGGTAGGATGATCCTTGTGTGATTGCAAGACTGGATTGGAAGAAACCTCCACTTCTGGTGCCAAGTTATTGAGATCACCAACAAAGTCAGCATCATATGAAGCAGTGTTGAAAATCCCATCTACCGGTTGTTTATGAATATCATCCAGCTTGGTAGAAGACTTCTTTTGATGGTTCCCCAAATCAGTAGGACAAGAGAAACGAGTATTGGAAGCAGACACACTAGCTGGAGTACCAGTAGGTGATAAGCTAGCACTAGGAGCAAAAGCTGGGGTACCAGGGGCAGCTTTGTCAGTAGGCTCATCCAACGGGAACTCAAAGCCACCTTAAGCAGCTGCTGTAGTAGCTTCTTGTTGTTGTTTGAGTAGAGTGTCAAGATCTACTTGGGAATCCGGTACATCCAATGGAGTTGCATCACTAGGAGGAGTAGGAGAGACTGTGGTGGAGTAGGATGGAACCACAAAAATGTCATCCTCATCATCTGAATCAGAAAGACTAGAAGGAACACCAGTACTAGGAGTTGCAAACACTTGTGGTCCTGCATCATGGTTAGTTTTGAAACGAAAATATCCTAACGAATCACTAAGATAATCAAGATCAAAATACCATTCAGGACCCTTGCCTTGGATGTTTGACTTTTCTTCAAAATACCTGAGATTTATAGTCTCAATGATCCGCTTGGCTTGGAGATTGTAGACACGATAAGCCCGAGAGTGAGCTGAATATCCCACAATGTATCCTTCATCTGCCTTGCCATCAAACTTCCCCAAATAGTCATTAGTATTCAGAATGGTGACTGGACACCCAAAAGGCTTCAAATGAGAAATATTAGGAACTTTGCCCGTGAGCAGCTCATAAGGATTCTTCTTGTGAGGATTGGTAATAGAAACCCTATTCAAAACATAACTTGCAGTATTAACAGCTTCTGTCCAGAACATGGTTGGAAGCTTGGAATCGGCAAGCATAGTTCTTGCTGCTTCTATTAGTGTCCTGTTCTTTCTTTCTGCCACACCATTCTGTTGAGGAGTCCTCGCTGCACTATAATCTCTTTTGATGCCCTTAGCATTACAAAGTACCATGAGGTCTTTATTTTTTAACTCGGTTCCATTGTCGCAACGAATACCTTTAACCTTCTTGTTCAACTGGTTCTCTATCAGGGTAAGAAAATCTCTAAGAATAGAGTAGGTCTCACTTTTGGCGGCCATGAAGAACACCCACGTAAACCTGCTATATCCATCAGTTACCACCAGACAGAATTGCTTGTGGTCAATGCTTCTAATAGAAGTAGGACCAAATAAATCCATGCGTAGTAGCTGCAATGGTTCAGTGATAAGACTAAGAGCAGTAATGGCCTTGAAGGATGCTTTGTGTTGTTTGACTTTGCTGCAAGCAATACAATTTATATCATTTCTAAACGACTTGGGAGGTAAACCAGAGACCAGGTTCAGATTTGCAAGTTTGTGAATGGTCTTGAAGTTCACATGCCCCATCCTTCTATGCCATTGAGTGGCTTCATCTTCTGAGGCCTTAGCAACCAGACATGCTAGCTGACCAGTAGGATTGACTTCATTCAGCTTGATACTATAGAGATTGTGTCGTCTAGGGATTCTGAGGAGAACTTGTGAGTCATCCGGAAGCTGAAAGTCTTTGGAGAGCACAAGTGCATCAGTATCGGTGAAGAGAAAAAACTGTTTCTTGTCACAAATCTGAGAGACAGATATCAAGTTGAAATGCTGAAGTGCTTCCACGTAGTAGACCTGCTCAAAATTTGGATTTGGCGTCTTAATTGTTCCTTTGCCAGAGATTCTGCCTTCACCTCCACCAAAATAGACCTTGCCTCCATGAAATGGTACAAAGTTAGAGAGAAGACTTTTATTTCTAGTCATGCTCCTGGAGAAACCACTATCAACAATGCCTAGACTAGGATCTTGGTATGGAGTAACCTACAACAACAAGATAATAAAAAATGCAAAAGTTAGTGTCTTAAGGGGACCCAAACCTTTTCAGGTTTGAGTCTGCCTTGTGGATCTTTAGAAGAGTGCCAAGAAGATTGATGAGATCCACCGTTGTTCCTTGGTTGCCTATGCATCATATGGGTATTATTATTTGACCAAGAACAACCTGCTGAGGACTTAACAGTAGTTCCCAAACCTCCTAAACCAAAATACGTGTGGTCCAAAGTATGTGGATAAACTGGATTAAAATTTTGAAAATAATTACTAGTGGTTTGTAATCCAAGGTGTCTCCAATGATCAGAAACTAAAGGAGAGGACCTTCTAGAAGAAGAAAACGATTGAGCACTAGGATTAAGTCTTCTAGAAGCATATGGGGCAGCTCCTGGTGGACCAGGAGCAGGAAAAGCATGATTAACAGCAGCATGTGTGTCATAATAATCACAATCATTAATTAAATGAGAGGCACTGCCACAAACAAAACATGTTTTGAAAGTCCTTTTATTAGAATGAGATTGTTTCATACTGCCTACTTTATTACACACAATTCTAGGAGAAACATTCTTCCTAGGACTCAATAAACTAGGACCAGACACACTTGACATAACAGCAACTCTTTCTTCACTCTTCCTAGCACCAGTAGCAGCATGATCATTCAACTTGGAACTTGTAGGTCTTGACTCTTCACTTGAACCACTAGATGCAGAGTCACTGGCTTTGTCACTAAAAGTACATGAGACAAAGTCATTAGTATTAGTAGAACTTGTTGGGGACTCAAGCATCTGTGATCCATCCAAGTCATTATGCCATGAAGTGGGCATAAAAGTTCCAGTAAGAGGAGGAGGGACAACATGCATTTCTGCTGCTGGTTTAAACCTATTGTAACTAGGTTTTCCCTCATCCTCTTTGTCGGCATCAAAGACACTTGAAAAAGATAAATCAAATACATCTTCTGAATCAATATATTTTTCAAATCCTAAGCCTCTTTTAGTTCTACCAGACATGCTACTATCAATTAATTTTGAAAGATTTTTAGCTGCCTTTTGCCATTTTTCAAATCTTAGCATTGTAGCATCTAATTTTCCTTGCATCTCCTCTTTTTCTTTGATACTAGCATCTCTTACTGTTTCTGTATATTTAAGCATATTTGTCGTGTTTTCTAAATCGATGCTTAGTATCCTGATTTTATCCTCATACGCACGTTGAGTATCTTGTAACCACCTCTTTTGTTGTTCCAATGTGTTTAATGAAGCCTTTTAGGCTTGAACCTCTAAAAAGTACTTATCATTTTGATCATTTACTTCATTAAATTGGGACAACAATTCTGAGTATTTATCATGACAACCAAGAGGACAATGTTGTACCTGAGGTGAGATGCCCATAAGAGCAAACTCGTCTGCTTCTTCTGCATCAGAGAGATTCCCAGCAATCATTGCAAACACGTCAGTCGAGGATTCAGCAGATTCAAAAGTAGGAGTCTGATGATCATTCCAGTTGACCATAGAGTCAACAGATACCAGTGACTTCTTGTCATCTTTTACCTCCTGAACCTTAAAAGCTGAGTACCTGCTCTTCTGTGACAAATCTAACATTTTCAGGTAGTGAAATATTTTCTCGTATAATATTTTGAAACTTATTTTTGTGGTTGGTTGACGAACTCACAATTTACGGATTTAAATTTGGGCTTACGTGCATAATTTGGCGTCTTTTACGACTAAACCAGAAACCTTAGGATTACGTATTTACGTTTTTGAACTCCGTTTTTGATGAGACAATTTTTATTGGATTCGTTTTGTGACGGTGATTCATAATTTATAAAAACGTTTTTCGTAAAACGACCCGAGGGCACGTAAATCGAGAAAACTAGAATCGAGAAATACCCGTAAACTAGTGAGATGGGACAAAACACTTTGCCCCATCCCACTAGCTTATATGGGACGGCAAAGATGACACACCACACATAGGTGGCATCAAGTTTTAACTTGTTTACACAAGTGTAAGCTTATGCTTACACTTTAAGCCAACACATTTCCCACTTAGCACAAAACTAGCAAATGGTTTCATTCTAACCATTTCATCCATGCAATCCACTCTAAAACTCTCTCTACTCCACCCTTGTGCCGTCCCAAATAAGCCTACAAACACCATCATTGATCTTTTCTAGCCACAAACCACATGTTTACTAGTCCTATCAAGGTGTTCTCTTGAAGCCTTGATCATTTGGTGGCCATATTAACAACTTTGGAGGTGATTTGCTTGTGTCCTAGGGCTGATTTTCCAACATATAATCTTGATATTTGATGGTCTTGGAGATACTTGTTGTGTTCATCAAGTTCTTGCCTTCCTAAAACAAGAAATCCACTTGGATTGGTAAAGAAGATCATCCTCTACATTTTTCTCTTATTATTTTGTAAAGAACAAATGTATTTTCTTTCATTTTGTATATGTATATGATGTATATATGATGATAAAAATGTTGTGTGGGGATCAAGTGTTGATAAACATGCTTAAAAATGATGATAACCATAAGAAATGAAGCTAAAATCATGACTAATTAGTTGGCTGTATAAAAACAGTAGATAACTAAATCATGAACTGATAAAAATGCTTGGTTTGATCTATTTACAGTAAGTAGATGATGTTATACACATGTGAGAGTTGGCCATGCAATGGAATCAAAATAATGAGTGAGATATGATCAAAACAAGTTAGGTGGTACAATCTGAATAAACAGTTTTGTAGGGACTGTTAAGGCAACTTAGACTCAAAATGGGCAGTAGCTATAACTAAGTTATATGTAGCACATATTATGAAGAAGTTGTCATCCAAAAATGAGCTTCTAAGTCATTGTAGAACTCTAGATATGATAAAAATGGTGAATGTGAAGTTAAAAATCAGATTTTGGAAATAATGTTTATTATTATTATATAAGCACTCACTTTATAATGTATAAAATGTAAAATATAAACCCACTAACTTATAAAACTTATTTATATAAATGTATAAAAGGTTAATTAAATGGGTAAATTATATAAATGGTGGTATAAATAATATTTATAAGTAATAAAAACTATAAACTTGATTTTTACGACTTTTTCGGCTATCGCCGTAAAATTAACGTTTTTCATCAAATAAAACTTAGACGACCAAACCCGTCTAATGTAAAGTTTATAAAAGTTATATACTGATGTATAAGTAACTAATACAAGTAAAAACCGATAAAACCCGAACTATAAGAATTACGGACATTTACGAGCTAACTAAACCTATTAGACTAATAATTGGACTTAATAAGATAAATACTTGTAAAAAGAATTATTTAGGCTTAACCCATTTGGGCCCAACATGAAAAGAATATATACTGATCATATAGGTATAAAATGGGTAAAAACAAGTTAAAGAACTTATAAAAGAATTAATGGACTTAAAATGGATAAATAGTTAAAACTAGCTAACTAGTAAGACGTTACCAAAACGTAAACACTAAAATGAGTAAACGAGGATTTATAAACCCACTTGATCATCATCATATGTACAAAAATCATATATATATATATATATATATATATTGTTATTTTGATAAAAGTCATTGGACCGAGTCTAAGACCGATTATTATTTATATAGGTTTCCGTGACCGAAGCACGCCCGTAGCCGATAATCCGCCTTTCATTAACAACGTGAGTTCATAGCCTCACACTCTTTTAAATGTTTTATAAAATGATTTGTAAACCCGCGAGGGAGATAACATGCTAGATTTTTATAAAAATAGAACACAAGTAGTCCCGATTGTATGCTAAATGATATGGACCCGAATGATGCTATGACCCTATATTCAAGACTAAAAGGATTATTAGTAGTTAGGTTATGTCACTTGAAGTCCCATTAGCATGAATTGTGAACTACCGGGTTTTGGTAGACGCTTATGCATTTGATAGTACTATTTGGGGACGATCACCCCAGTTCGCGCCTTGACGGTTGATCCCCGTCATACCACATTGATTGGTAAGCGAATTTATGTATGAGAAGATTCCATAGCGTGATTTTTGTGACGACACGCTAACTTAGATGGGCAAATTGTTTGTCGGGTTCGCGGCCCGCTGTTTTCACAGTAAGGTAACAATGTCATGCGGCTAAAAATAATCCTAATTCAGATCCTACAATCTATACGACATGTATAATCTTAATAAACGATAACAACGCTATTACGATGAATATATTACCTATCATGGTAATATAGAGACTACGGTCTCATGGACGGTTTCAGATGTATGCTTGATTTATATATTGCCTGATTAGCAATATGTGGACTTACTTCCGATATTATACTTGTGTTCTGATTTTAAATGATTGTAAATGATTGTTTTATATAACGGTTTTCATTAAACTCTATGAATTCACTCGGCATTCGCTGATATGATTTTTGCATGTTTTCTATCTCAGGTGCTTGAAGGTAATCCGGATGGAGATCGACTCTGATGGCCCACACTTAATATTAAAAATGTTCATTCGATCTGTGTTTTGTAAACTTAATGACCTGTATAATTTGGGACCTGTTGTACACTTTTAAACCTTTTTATCGAATGAATGTTTATTAAACCTTGTACAACCATTTTTATGTGTTGTCTATGATTGGAGTTATTGTGCTATCCCGTAACACTCTGAAAGACCCTTCCGCTGTACCGATACGAAAAATGAGAGTGTTACAGTTTGGTATCAGAGCTCTCGTTGTAGATAACAAAAGATTTTAAAAACCAAGGTTTTGAACAAAACTTTTCAAAATCTTTTGACAATGAACATTTGAGAAAATATTTGAAAAATCTTTTGACTATAACGGTGCCAGAGATCTCCGACGTTACAAACAAGCCCTATTGAGAAGATATATATTTTGATATATATAATATAATTTATATATATGTATATATCGTGATTTCATTATGTAATTGTTTAACTAGTATGTTATCCTAATACGAGATAAATATATATAAATGCAGATTGTCATGGCTGACCCTAATATTCCTGTAGAAAATCATGCTATTCCTGAACCTAATATAGAAGATGATCCTTATTTAGACTTAGTAGATTTTGATATTGATGATGAGGAGGAACCATTTGAGGATCCCGAGCCCGAGTTAGGACTAGGAGATCAGATTGCCCCTCAGGAAGACTTAGTAGAGAATGAGATTGAGAATGTGGGTAATGAGAATGTGGATATTGAGAATGTGGGTAATGAGGACGTGGATATTGAGAATGCTGATATTGAGAACGATGATGAGATTGGGTTAGATGAGTTAGATGATGAGATTGACGACGAGGATGTCGAGGAAGACATAGGTATAGATGTTGAGGTTGATGACGATGAGGAAGCTGAGCTTATTTATCCGTATGATGTTCCAGAGGGCGAGCCTTTGCCCCCACCAGTTTGTTTGTCTGATTCTGAGGATGAGTTACCTAGGGACGAAATGTCTGAATCGTCTGAATCTGATTCTGAATCAGAGGAGGATGAGGATGACGATGCACCTGACGGTACTGATGGTATTGATACTCGTAGACGTGAGTTAGGAGAGTCGTCTAGTACTCGAGAGGCTACTCATATTGATGGTCTTGCACCATGGGCCTTGAGACGTGATCTAGATGCTTCCCGTGTTAAGAGTTGTGTGACAGAGGTTGGATTAGGTGTTGTTCAGACTCAGGTTGCTTATTTGGAGTCGAAGGCTAAGATTGGCGAGAAAGAGCGAGAATTGCTTAGTTTGGATTTGAGTGATGTAGAACGTGGTTTGAATGAGGCTTTTAGGAGGTTATCGGTATTGGAAAGTGGTGAGTATGCTGCCATGAAGAGAAAGGTGAATTCTATGGAGATTCAGTTGAGTGTGGCTCGTGCGATGCGTGAGAAAGCTGAGAAGGAGTTGAATATATCTGTGGGTTGGAACAGTAGATTTTATGCCGACATGGTTGAAAGAGGAGTAATCCGTAAGCGCCCAGCTGAAGATGAGTCTAGTGATCGTCCGGCGAAGATCCAGAAGACGATGGATGATGGACCATCTGGCGGTTCTCAGTAGACCAGTCTGTATTTAGTAGTGACCTTTATATCTTTTGTGCTTGTAGCTTTGACTGAACCGACTTGTTAGTTGTAGGCTTGGCACGAATTTTGAGTGTATATAGTGCTAGAACTTTGATATGGATGTACTAAGACAATACTTTTGTTTCAGATCAAATGAAATATGTATCTTGTCTTGAATTCCATATTGTGCCTTATTTGTATCTTGATTATGAATTCGATCCATATTATATGAATCCTTTGTTGGATGAATGCTTAATACTTTGAAATTGTGGAATTATAGAACTATGCCACCCAAGAAGGATATGATTGAGGATGATGTACGTAGGATTATTACGGAGCAAGTTACCGCATCTATGACTGAATTTATGGCAAATGCTAGAAATGAAGCTGGCGGTAGTGGAGCTGGCGGTAGTGGAGCTGGCGGTAGTGGAGCTGGCAGTAGTGGAGCTGGCGGTAGTGGAATTGGCGGTACTAATGTGAATGTGAATGCTAATAATGTGAATGCTAATGCTGGAGGAAATATAGGAGGACTTAGAACGAATGCACCTGAAGTTGGTGGCTGTACTTATGTGACATTCATGAAGTGTGAACCTCTACCTTTTAATGGAACTGAAGGTGCTGTAGGATTAAGCCAGTGGATCGATAAGATTGAATCGGTGTTTAGGATTAGTAAGTGTAAGGAGGAAGATAAGGTGACTTTTGCTATGGCTACTCTTAAAGGTCGTGCGTTGACTTAGTGGAACGGGAGAATTGCTTTCATGGCTCTTGATGCTGCTAATGCTACTCCTTGGGCTGAAATTAAGAAGTGGATGACTTTGGAGTTTTGTCCTCGTAGTGTGATCATTAGGTTAGAACAAGAGTTGATTCATCTGAGAATGAAAGGTGTGGACATTGATAGTTACACGAATCGATTCCATGAGTTGGCCTTGCTATGTCCTCGATTGGTTGAACCCGAAGAGATCCGAATTGAGCAATATGTGAAAGGGTTGACCAAGAATATCCGGGGGGACGTAACATCATCAAAACCACTGACCATTGATGATGCTGTTCGAATGGCTTACCAACTCATTAGACAGATAATTCAGGATAAGGAAGATGAAGCCCGTGTTGGTGAGAAAAGAAAGGGAGACGGTGAGCGTGTAGATAGAGGTGATAATAGGAAGAATTTCAATCGCCGTCAGAACAAGAGAAAGGGGAATGCAAATGCTCTTACCAACAATGCACCGCGTAACGATGATAGATGTCCTAAGTGTGGCAACAAGAGGCATCCTGGCGACTGCTGGAAATGCCGAAATTGCCGAAAGCTTGGACACAAGGTTGAAAGGTGTAAGAAGGGAACGATTTGCTTCAACTGTAATGAAGAAGGTCATAGGAAATCGGAATGCCCCAAGTTGAAAGCGATTGTACCTGGAAGAAACCCCCAGGGTGGTATCTACCAACTTGGAACAATTGAGGTGAAGAAAGAGGATCTGAATGTCGTTACCGGTAAGTTTTTACTCAACAATCATTATGTTGTTGCTTTATTCGATTCGGGTGCCGATAGGAGCTTTGTATCCACTAAATTTAGTGCCCTTATTGATATTGAACCTGTTGAGATAAGTACCAGTTACGAGGTGGAATTGGCTGATGGTAAATTAGTGAAAACTAATAAGCTATTAGAAGGATGCTCTCTAAATCTCTTGAACCATTCCTTTCCGATTGATTTGATGTTGATAGAATTAGGTAGTTTTGATATTATTATTGGTATGGATTGGTTGTCGTTGAATAATGCTACTATTTTATGTGGAGAGAAGAAAGTTAAGATTCCTCTTAGGAATAGGACGTTAGTAATTGATGGTAGTCGAGGTGAATCCCGTTTGAAAATCGTTTCATGTATTAAAGTCCAAAAGTACATCAGGAACGGTTGTGAGTTATTTTTAGCTCAAGTGACCGGGAATGAGTCTAGGGAGAAACGATTGGAAGATGTACCTATTATTTGTGAATTTCCTGAGGTATTTCCTAAAGATTTACCAGGACTTCCACCGATAAGGCAAGTAGAGTTTCGAATCGATTTAATTCCTGGTGCTGCACCGGTGGCACGTGCGCCTTACCGATTAGCCCCTTCTGAATTAAAGGAGTTATCTGAGCAACTTAAGGAGTTGTCTGATAAAGGTTTTATTCGACCGAGCTCGTCGCCTTGGGGAGCTCCAGTCTTGTTCGTTAAGAAGAAGGATGGATCTTTTCGTATGTGCATTGATTATAGGGAACTGAATAAGTCGACAATTAAAAATCGATATCCTTTACCTAGGATTGATGATTTGTTTGATCAACTGCAAGGATCTAGTGTGTATTCTAAGATAGATTTGCGGTCAGGATATCACCAACTTCGCGTCCGTGAAGAAGATATTCCTATAACTGCATTTAGAACTCGTTATGGACACTATGAATTTCAAGTAATGCCATTTGGGTTAACTAACGCACCTGCGGTTTTCATGGATTTAATGAATCGAGTGTGCAAGCCCTACTTGGATAAATTTGTGATTGTGTTTATTGACGATATTCTAATCTATTCTAAGAATGAAGATGAGCATAGAGAACATTTGAGGATTGTTTTTGAAGTTGTTGAAGGATGAAAGGTTGTATGCTAAGTTTTCGAAGTGTGATTTCTGGTTGGATTCTGTGCAATTTCTTGGTCATGTGATTAACAGAGATGGAATTCATGTTGATCCTGCAAAGGTTGAAGCTATTAAGAATTGGTCTGCACCGACAACGCCAACGGAAGTGCGACAGTTCTTAGGATTAGCTGGCTATTATAGGCGATTCATTAAATAATTTTCTTTGATAGCTAAACCCTTGACTAAGCTTACTCAGAAGAATAAACCTTTCGTTTGGGGAAGTGATGAAGATGGAGCATTTCAGACATTGAAGCAAAAATTATGTAGTGCGCCAATCTTATCATTACCCGAAGGGAGTGAAGATTTTGTAGTGTATTGTGATGCATCTCTTAGAGGTTATGGAGCTGTTTTGATGCAGAGAGAGAAAGTGATAGCTTATGCTTCTAGGCAATTAAGGAAGAATGAGGAGAATTATGCTACTCATGATCTTGAGTTAGGAGCTGTAGTCTTTGCTCTTAGGTTGTGGAGACATTATCTGTATGGCACCAAGTGTACGGTATTCACCGATCACAAAAGCCTACAGTATATTCTCGACCAGAAGGAATTGAACATGAGGCAACGAAGATGGATAGAGTTGTTAAGTGATTATGATTGTGATATAAAATATCACCCAGGAAAAGCCAATGTTGTTGCTGATGCGTTGAGTAGGAAAGATAGAGAGCCTATCAGGGTGCGTTCTCTAGTCTTGACCGTGCACAATAATTTGCCTGAGCAAATTAGAAATGCGCAAATAGAAGCTTGTAAGAAGGAGAATTTTGTTAATGAAGGGTTCCGAGGAGAAGGAGATCCTTTAGAGGTTAGAGCTGATGGAGTGAAATGTTTAAGAGGTCGTATGTGGATACCTAAGTTTGGAGGCTTAAGAGATTTGATTATGTTAGAATCCCATAAATCTAAGTATTCCATTCATCCGGGATCTGATAAGATGTACCATGATTTGAAGAAGTTGTATTGGTGGCCGAATATGAAAGCTGACATAGCTATGTATGTTCTTCAATGCTTGACTTGTGCTAGAGTTAAAGCGGAACATCAAAATCCATCAGGACTACTTCAACAGCCAAAGATTCCTGAATGGAAGTGGGAGCGAATTACAATGGACTTTATCACCAAGCTTCCTAGAACATCATCTGGAAACAATTCGATTTGGGTTATTGTTGATAGACTGACCAAATCAGCACACTTCATTCCGGTTAAGGAGCAGTTCTCACTGGAGAAGCTGACTCGAATATACCTTGATAATGTTGTATGCAAGCATGGAGTGCCTGTATCGATCGTTTCAGATTGAGATCCTAGATTCGCATCGAATTTTTGGAAATCTCTCCAAAGATCTTTGAGAACGAATCTTGATATGAGCACTGCTTATCACCCCCAGACTGATGGGCAGAGTGAAAGGACGATACAAACACTTGAAGATATGTTGAGAGCTTGTGTGTTAGACTTTGGTAAGAATTGGGATAAACATTTGTGGTTAGCAGAGTTTTCGTATAACAATAGTTACCATTCTAGTATTAAGGCTGCACCATTTGAAGCTTTGTATGGTAGGAAGTGTAGATCTCCTGTATGTTGGAGTGAAGTTGGGGATACCCAGCTCACGGGACCGGAATTGATCCGGGAGACTACGGAGATGATAGTTCAGATTAAGAAGAGGTTGTTGACTGCCCGAAGTAGACAGAAAAGTTACGCGGATGTGCGTCGGAAGCCAATGGAGTTTGAAGTGGGTGACCGAGTAATGTAGAAAGTATCGCCATGGAAAGGCGTTATAAGATTTGGAAAGCGAGGAAAATTGAATCCCCGTTATATTGGACCCTTTAAGATTTTATCTAGAGTAGGTCCGGTGGCTTACAAACTAGAGTTACCCCCAGAACTTCATGGTGTTCACAACACATTCCATGTATCTAATCTGAAGAAATGTCTAGCAGTGAGTGATGAGAAAATTCCGTTAGGTAAGGTTCAAATAGATGGGAAGTTGCATTTTATCGAAGAGCCCATAGAAGTTATGGACCGTGAGGTAAAGCAACTCAAACAAAGTCGGATACCTATTGTCAAGATCTGATGGAATTCAAAGCATGGACCGGAGTATACTTGGGAACGAGAGGATGAAATGTGGAAGAAATATCCGCACCTCTTCGATTTCAATAAGAAACGGACATCCAAATGAAATGGATCATGAGGACGTTGATCCCTTTTAGGAGGAAAAGCTGTGACAAATCTAACATTTTCAGGTAGTGAAATATTTTCTCGTATAATATGTTGAAACTTATTTTTGTGTTGGTTGACGAACTCACAAATTACGGATTTAAATTTGGGCTTACGTGCATAATTTGGCGTCTTTTACGACTAAACCGGAAACCTTAGGATTACGTATTTACGTTTTTGAACTCCGTTTTTGATGAGACAATTTTTATTGGATTCGTTTTGTGACGGTGATTCATAATTTATAAAAACGTTTTTCGTAAAACGACCCGAGGGCACGCAAATCGAGAAAACTAGAATCGAGAAATACCCGTAAACTAGTGAGATGGGACAAAACACTTTGCCCCATCCCACTAGCTTATATGGGACGGCAAAGATGACACACCACACATAGGTGGCATCAAGTTTTAACTTGTTTACACAAGTGTAAGCTTATGCTTACACTTTAAGCCAACACATTTCCCACTTAGCACAAAACTAGCAAATGGTTTCATTCTAACCATTTCATCCATGCAATCCACTCTAAAACTCTCTCTACTCCACCCTTGTGCCGTCCCAAATAAGCCTACAAACACCATCATTGATCTTTTCTAGCCACAAACCACATGTTTACTAGTCCTATCAAGGTGTTCTCTTGAAGCCTTGATCATTTGGTGGCCATATTAACAACTTTGGAGGTGATTTGCTTGTGTCCTAGGGCTGATTTTCCAACATATAATCTTGATATTTGATGGTCTTGGAGATACTTGTTGTGTTCATCAAGTTCTTGCCTTCCTAAAACAAGAAATCCACTTGGATTGGTAAAGAAGATCATCCTCTACATTTTTCTCTTATTATTTTGTAAAGAACAAATGTATTTTCTTTCATTTTGTATATGTATATGATGTATATATGATGATAAAAATGTTGTGTGGGGATCAAGTGTTGATAAACATGCTTAAAAATGATGATAACCATAAGAAATGAAGCTAAAATCATGACTAATTAGTTGGCTGTATAAAAACAGTAGATAACTAAATCATGAACTGATAAAAATGCTTGGTTTGATCTATTTACAGTAAGTAGATGATGTTATACACATGTGAGAGTTGGCCATGCAATGGAATCAAAATAATGGGTGAGATATGATCAAAACAAGTTAGGTGGTACAATCTGAATAAGCAGTTTTGTAGGGACTGTTAAGGCAACTTAGACTCAAAATGGGCAGTAGCTATAACTAAGTTATATGTAGCACATATTATGAAGAAGTTGTCATCCAAAAATGAGCTTCTAAGTCATTGTAGAACTCTAGATATGATAAAAATGGTGAATGTGAAGTTAAAAATCAGATTTTGGAATTAATGTTTATTATTATTATATAAGCACTCACTTTATAATGTATAAAATGTAAAATATAAACCCACTAACTTATAAAACTTATTTATATAAATGTATGAAAGGTTAATTAAATGTTTAAATTATATAAATGGTGGTAAAAATAATATTTATAAGTAATAAAAACTATAAACTTGATTTTTTCGACTTTTTCGGCTATCGCCGTGAAATTAACGTTTTTCATCAAATAAAACTTAGACGACCAAACCCGTCTAATGTAAAGTTTATAAAAGTTATATACTGATGTATAAGTAACTAAGACAAGTAAAAACCGATAAAACCCGAACTATAAGAATTACGGACATTTACGAGCTAACTAAACCTATTAGACTAATAATTGGACTTAATAAGATAAATACTTGTAAAAATAATTATTTGGGCTTAACCCATTTGGGCCCAACATGAAAAGAATATATACTGATCATATAGGTATAAAATGGGTAAAAACAAGTTAAAGAACTTATAAAAGAATTAATGGACTTAAAATGGATAAATAGTTAAAACTAGCTAACTAGTAAGACGTTACCAAAACGTAAACACTAAAATGAGTAAACGAGGATTTATAAACCCACTTGATCATCATCATATGTACAAAAATCATATATATATATATATATTGTTATTTTGATAAAAGTCATTGGACCGAGTCTAAGACCGATTATTATTTATATAGGTTTCCGTGACCGAAGCACGCCCGTAGCCGATAATCCGCCTTTCATTAACAACGTGAGTTCATAGCCTCGCACTCTTTTAAATGTTTTATAAAATGATTTGTAAACCCGCGAGGGAGATAACATGCTAGATTTTTATAAAAATAGAACACAAGTAGTCCCGATTGTATGCTAAATGATATGGACCCGAATGATGCTATGACCCTATATTCAAAACTAAAAGGATTATTAGTAGTTAGGTTATGTCACTTGAAGTCCCATTAGCATGAATTGTGAACTACCGGGTTTTGGTAGACGCTTATGCATTTGATAGTACTATTTGGGGACGATCACCCCAGTTCGCGCCTTGACGGTTGATCCCCGTCGTACCACATTGATTGGTAAGCGAATTTATGTATGAGAAGATTCCATAGCGTGATTTTTGTGACGACACGCTAACTTAGATGGGCAAATTGTTTGTCGGGTTCGCGGCCCGCTGTTTTCACAGTAAGGTAACAATGTCATGCGGCTAATAATAATCCTAATTCAGATCCTACAATCTATACGACATGTATAATCTAAATAAACGATAACGACGCTATTACGATGAATATATTACCTATCATGGTAATATAGAGACTACGGTCTCATGGACGGTTTCAGATGTATGCTTGATTTATATATTGCCTGATTAGCAATATGTGGACTTACTTCCGATATTATACTTGTGTTCTGATTTTAAATGATTGTAAATGGTTGTTTTATATAACGGTTTTCATTAAACTCTATGAATTCACTCGGCATTCGCTGATATGATTTTTGCATGTTTTCTATCTCAGGTGCTTGAAGGTAATCCGGATGGAGATCGACTCTTATGGCCCACACTTAATATTAAAAATGTTCATTCGATCTGTGTTTTGTAAACTTAATGACCTGTATAATTTGGGACCTGTTGTACACTTTTAAACCTTTTTATCGAATGAATGTTTGTTAAACCTTGTACAACCATTTTTATGTGTTGTCTATGATTGGAGTTATTGTGCTATCCCGTAACACTCTGAAAGACCCTTCCGCTGTACCGATACGAAAAATGAGAGTGTTACATCTTCTCCTGATCATTCTTGGTAGGGCACTCCCTTGCAAAGTGACCTTGTTGCTGGCAGTTATAGCATCGAACCTTGCTTCTATCGAATCTTGCTGGCTCCCGAGGGTTGTAATTAAATTTGCTTCCTGATTTCTTCTCAAACTTGTGAACCCTAAGAGTAAGCATGGCCATCTTCCATTTAAGATCCATTTCATCCAGGTCAAGTTTATCGACCTGTTTGAAGTCATCAAAATCAAGTTGTTGTTGAGCATCAACATCAGCCACAAAAGAATGGAGAACCGCTTCTACCATACTACCAGACTTGGCAGTAGGATCCGGAGTAGAAGTGTGCTGAAAAGTATGTTGAGAGGAGACAATATTGCTTGGGCTACTAGCATATGACATGGGACTGGATGCCATAGAACTCACAAAGGCAGAGTTAGCAGGAGTGGGAAAAGAGTCACTTGAAAAACCTCTCACATGGGGTTCAAAAGTTCTGAGCTTATGAAACAGATCATCAAAGTTGAGATAGTCAAGCCCACCTTTGGCTTTGAGAGAAATCACCACCTGATTCCATGAGTAGGGTAAGGCTTTAAGAAACCTTGCATTAATATCACCATCATCAGGATTTGACCGAAGTTGATTCAATTGGCTCAATATCTTCTGGAACCTGTCATATCCTTGATGTAAACCTTCAGTTTCCGAGATTTTGAATTCTGTGAATTCATCTCTCAGCATGGATCTTCGCATTTTCTTTGACTCCTCATTCACGTCAAACCTTGCTTTTATGCCATTCCAGATCTCTCTGGAATCATCCAAATGGTAGAAGTCACCCATGTGATCTTCATGAAGAGATTGAAGTAAAATCGTCTTTGCTTTGACCTCTTTCTGAATAGCTATGATTTCTTCATGAGACTTAGGGTCAAGAAGAGTAATATTACCATTCTTGTCTCTTCCAGTAAGCTTCCTGCGGTTCCCATTCAGAATGATCTTCCATATATCTTGATCAGTATTGGTGATCCACCATTCCATCTTCATTGCCCAGTTATCATATTCACCCTTTTTTAGAAGAGGGAATTTACCATTTGTGTTTGAAACCGTAGCAACGATCTGCTGAGGTTGCACAATTTTAGGAGTGCTATCTTCTCCTGTTTGAGTAGAAGTTGAGGCAGACATGATAGAGCAAAATTGTCAGAAAGTGAGAAAACTTGATTCTTCTTGTATAGAGACCCTCCCATGCTCTGATACCACTTGTTGGGTCTACTAGATGTAGATCTTGCAGCCTGTTAGGAACGGTGTATGACTTCTGTAATCACAAGTCAATCCACAGAGAGACTCTATACACAATATGAATGTAAAATACAAATATAATAAAGAAGAACAGAATAACTATAAAAACTTGATCCTTTCTAAGGATTTCTAATATTCATAATGACTAGAATTACGTTTGGTGAAGGTGTGTATAACCCTTCTGCCTAAGGTTCCTTTTATACTACAAGGAAACCCTAATACAGCATTAAACAAAACGTGTAAAACTGATATGCATATCCTTTCCTAACATATCGCATGCATATCCTAACAGAATATTAAGTAAATTATAAAGTTTGACTTCGACTAGGACCAGGAGCAGGACTTGCTCCTACTACTACTAGGACCAGGAGGAACTACATACCTCCTAGTCTACCTATTACATTTAACTATTACAATGGTCCTAACAAAGACTGCAAAGTAATTATGAAGCACAAGGCTAGCAAGGTATTTTCTGAGCTCAAGAGAGATAGGAGAGAGTTGTACTACATGTTGCTCAGGTGTCATCAAGGTGGATGGACCTTTGATAGGTTGAGAACACTCTCCTTTGTAGAATTGGAACATCGTGCTTATCCAATTAGGTTAAGAGTTTGTGAAGAAAATACTATGAGGCTTCTCTCAGTTGAAAGGAGATAAGAGATTGAAGAAAATTTGAAGATCCAAAGGGATTCAATTGCACCAAGACCAGTGAAGAAGGGAGTTCCTATTGAGTTCCCAGCTTTTTATAGATTGAATCCTAGTGAAGCATTAATCAGGAAAAGCATTAAGCTTTCACCATTGGAAGCTTCACATGTTGCAGAGGTATTACCTTTAGATTTCAGAAACCCTATAGTTCACTATGAAGAAGATGCAAGTGGGTTCTGGATGATCACCAGATATCGCAAGAAGGTACATACTTTCACTTCTTTGATCTCATTGTTTGTAAGCCTGGATTGAGAAGACTTGGTAGATCTTTGGATATTGATGAAGGCCAAGTATGAGGCTGAAGCACCTACTTCAGTCAACGGATTAATGATCTAGACATCCTTCAAAAGGATGATTGAACTAGATGAAGCAGATTCAATATGGTTGGATCTGGATGATATCAGTGGACTACAATGGCGTCTACATTCAGCAGCTAGTGTTTACCATTTTAGCACTACAAAGTTTTCAGAATATCTTCTTGTGGATGCTGAATATCCTATGTCCAAAGAAGTTTTGAAGAAGATGGTGTCTACACAGCTGGAAATGGATTATACTAGTGATGTTCGCAAAGATTTAATTACGTTTGTTTATTATCTAATTAAAAAGTGATTTGTATTTGTAAGAATCCTCCTTGTACTTAGTTTTTATTCAGAAACTTGATTACTAGAGTAGATATCATGTTTAGGGGAGGATTGTTGGGAGTAAAATGAGCCAAGACACTTTGACGCTGACAAGAGTTAATTGGACGCTGATAGGAAGAAATCAAGCGCTGACAGATCAAGCATTGGACAAGAGATATCCAAGCGTTGATAAGAAGAAGTCCAAGCACTAATAGGAAAACTTAGTCAACACGTTTGTTATTTGAAGAAAAGATATACTCAATATTGTATTTTCTATATTTATCTTTTCCTAGAATAGTTGATAAGTTATCCATTGTACACGACTCCTTATGTTATAAAAGGAGGTAGTAGGGTTTATAGTTGATACGCATTATTCAGTATTCGACTTTCATTGTACTTAAGTTTGATAATCAATCAAAAGTGAATGTTTGGTTTATTGTTTTTACTTCTTCTTTAATTTAAGTGTTAATTCCGCATAACACTTGAATTGTTCATATACCAACAAAGTTTCTCTAGGTGTTAAACTTGATTCAATCTCGTTAACACAAAGCTAATCGATCTAAGTTTGGGATCAACAACACAAATCAACAAAATCTCTCCTCGAATCAAACTTATGATTAGAGAAGCCTCAAGGAATGAAAACGATCACGTGAATTGAAAGCCTTCGATGACTTTAAAACGTTGGTGGAACACCAAAACGTTTAGGAGGGTTCAATAATTCACAACCAAGCAAATATATATGATACTTAGATAATACTTTGGTTGGCAAACCTTTAATTAGACCTCACTTTCTAAGCACGCACGCACAAGCGGAGGAAATGAGGCGGAGCGAAGCACTTAAGAGCCTTTTTCCTTTAGGTCGTGAAATACAACCGCCTTATACCCACATTATAGTTTGCACTTATCGAGTTTAAGCTTCTTAAAAGAATTTATCTATTTTGCCCTTTTTGCTGTTTAAAGTCGATACACTCACTAACAACCAGAAAACTATCTAATAAGGTGCGATTTCTCGCGTATTTGAAGATACTTTGTATTTATTGTGATACGTATACCATATAGTTATAATATTCACAAAGAAAATGAAAAACAATAATACGTATGATTAGAGTTCTAATCACACAAATACTATTTTTGGTTAATATAAACAAAAAATTTCAAATCTAACACAACACACCTACCCGGCAGCGGCGCCAAAATGATTGTGGTAAAAATACGCTTTTAGGAAAATGATGTATATATGGTAAGTATTAAGGAGGCGTTTGTTTATTATAGAGGTTTAACTTTGGGATTTATGTTTAAACCGAGTCAGAAAATATAGCATGCATATTGGTATAGTGGCCCACTAAAATAAATAGTAAACAAAATAAAAAAATAAATGCATACATGTCTGTTATAGAAAATAAATGGTGCAAAGTGATCCACGTTTCTTGTTTACATAAAAAGACAGTACTTTCTTTGAAATGTCCCCCTGCCTCCTTACTTCTGTAAATGGCAAAATATTTGGGTTATGGTGGGCCCATCTCAGCCCAAACCGACTACCAAACGATTGAATTTAGGCATAATCCGTATATTTGTGATGACCCCTTCAAACCAAACGGCTCCTAAGTATTTGATTTAGGAAAATCAAACACTAATGACCCAATGTAAGTTCGTTCACCAAGGAGGATTAAAGTGTGTGTTAAAATTGTTGTTCTTGATTAATATTGAGAGAAAGGGGAAAGAAGATGACGGATTATGGTAAAAATTATACTAAGACAAAAAACGCGTTTTCACGCAAATCGAGGCAAAAATTAAACTTACTCTAAAAATTCGCAAAAAAATACCATAAATTCCTAAAAATATGTCTAAGGTTTACAAATGAATAAAACTTCTTGAAACTTTTTAAATAAATTAATATTTAATTTTTAAATGCTAATTAAATCCCTAAAAATCAAATAAATTAACAAAAAGCCCAAGCTAAGATTTTTTACTTTGTAAACCTTAAAAATATTTTAATTAAGCTAAAGAGTATTTTTCCAAAATTTTAAACCTATTAAATCTATTTAAAAACCCTAAAAAAAATTTAATTAATAAAATATAATAAAAAATCCAAAATCTAAAAAAATCTAAAAACTTGCAAACTAGTGTATTTTGACCTAAGTAAGCCAGAAATGAACTTGAAATTACCTAAATACCCCTATTGGGCCCTCTTGTGGACCAAAACCCAAAACAGTCCAACTTATTGGGCTTTTTGGCCCAATAAGCAAAAAGTTGACTAAATAAGCTAGAAAAGCACAGTCTGACTCAAAATTCAATTTTAAACAGGCCCAAAAACTGAAAATGAGCTTATCATAACTTAATAAGCAATAAGCTCAATCTTAATGGGTCAATAAGCCCATTAAGCTATAACTGCATGCCATTAGCTGAAATTCAACACACATCCTTCTTTTGGACTTATAAGAGCATCTAGAAAAAGAAATTTTGAAAAAGCTCACTGAATAAGCCAGAAACAAGCAAAGTACTTTTTCACTAAAAGATAAAATAGTCGTTTTAGAGATTTAGACCACCTTAGGACTTGATTCTTTTTGCAAAAGCTTCTAAATGTCTTAACTAAGAATAATCGACAAGAAAATTTCCAAAAAGCTAAGTAGAATAAGCTGTAGAAGGCAATAAGCTAGCAGAATAACAATAAGTTGAATCTCTAGTAAAAGCTTAACCAAAAGAGCTGCAAACTTCTAAGATTGATAATAATATGAGAAAAATGACACCTACTACAAAAGTAAAGTTGTTGCACACACCAATAAGCTAAACAGATTCAAATAAGCTCTTTGGCCTAGTTTGACCAAAGTCAATGAAATTCAAACTTAATTTTCTTGGACTTATGGACTTGTAAGCTGTTTTAAGGCATGAATAAGCTTAAATGGAGGAAGATTTTAAGTACAAAAGCCAGTGAACAAGTCTCACCAGTTGGTGAACTTGCTTGATTTTTGGACAGAAAGCTCAATAAGACAAGTGAGCTTATGAACCAAGCAAATAAGCTGAAAACACTTAAGCACACTCAACAGGCAACAATGAAGCAATAATAAGCAAAGAATCACACAAAATCACAAAACAATAACAAATCACAAGGCATGCACTTTTGCTGATATACTTGACTAAAATAGTGAGATTAAATAAGCTAGAACTTTTTCAATAAGCAACCAAAATGCAAAACCAGATATTGTAGAGATGAATAACCACAAGAACTATAAGGAAACCAAATTTCAGACATTGAATCCAACAAACAAAGAATTAAGACCTTCTGATGTGTTTGACCATATTTTAGGCATAAAATTGGTGAACATGCAGTTTCTTGTTTATGTGTTTATACAAGTTACCAAGTAGCACAAGATACCTAAGAACATGTAATAAATAGATACAAGCAATGAAAATCTAATCCATAAGGCCCTAAGCCCTTTTGACAGTCAATCCTAAACAACCTTTAATCTTACTGATTTCAAAGAAACTTGTGATTTTACCTTGTATCATGCAATATTTTAGCTCAAACAATATCTAACAAACCTATGTGACAGATTCAAACCACAAAACGACACTTCAAAGTATAAAACACCAAATCACATTCAATCCTATTTTTTATAGAAAAAAAGATAAGATATGCAAACCTCCAAGGTGTACTTCCACACCTTGGATTGGGAGAGCTTAGGTGTTAGCACAACAAACATCAGCTTCCTTAGTTGCTAAGAACAAGGGAAAGCCAAAGCTCAAGGCTTGAAGGCCTTGAGACAGTGGGTTAGTACAAGTGATAATTAAGACAATAAAATGGAACTTGGTGATTTTAAGAAACCCCACAAGCCTTTTTCCAAACTTATATCCTCACTACACCAAGTCTTTTAACAAAGCTTGGTGTTATTATCAAATATAAGCCCAAAAGCTAGCTGTTGAGTTCTATGTTCTCAACCAAGGATCACAAATACAACAAGAGCGCGCTATTCTTTTCACTCTAAGATGCTAAAACCTTTTTGATTTCATAATAAAACCTTTAATTATATTTTGAAAAAACACTTAATCAAAGAGATTGGTGACAAGTAACAAGTACAAATTCCCAAACGTAGAATTCACAGCTATACCAAATTTCCTTCACAAATGGAAGGAAAAGGAATTATAATCTATTTTGATTCCTCAAACTTAGAAACAAGAACAAGAACAAGAAAGATTGGAACTCAGATTTCACTCAAACAATACCAACTTTTCATAAACTTAGAAAAAGGAATTACAATGCTTTGTAAATAAAAGTCGAGACAAAGGGGATATCACATGTTGAGTCCTCCTTATATACTACTTTTAACTATTCTAGAAACAATAAGAAACAATGTAATCTTAGCTAAGGAAATACTAGAGAAGCCCTTAAGAATTTTTTAACTTTCATTCCATGTGATGACTTCTTGGCATTTAGTGGATGTAAGGTTGTCCAAACATGATCTCATACGTTGGTTTTGAAGTAGGGACCAAGGAAAATCCACATAACCATTGATGTGTTGAGGGGTTTTGTTTGGAGGTGGAAGAAAGCTCATATTGTGACAAGTGGGAGGGGCCCAAAGCTTGTGTTGCAGGTTTTGGTATTAGTAAAGTGATTAGGGTGACCTTAAAAGCCATTCTAGAAGGTATTAGGGCCTATTTATCACTCAATGAAAATCACCCAAATCATGTTCATGTCATGAAGAACATGGATTTTAATCCGGTTTAAGGAACAGTTTAAGTGTTTTCCGCCTATTTTTAATATTAATTTATCCGTTTGAAAAAATAATTAATATTAGTTAGTGGGATGGTGATGTGGCTATGGAAGGTGAGGTGGAGTGATGTGAGTGGTGGGTTTGGTTGAGTGGATGTTGAGGTGGCAAGGGGTTAATCGTGTTAACTGTTTTAGGTTAAATAACTTTGGAGTCTTTGCATTATTGGTCTTCCCCGTTAATGGCATCCCTTTACAATTCTTGCACCGTTAGTCCTTTGGCAGTTTCAAGTTAAGCCCTTTTGGCTTTTCATGTTAAGTCCTTTTGGATAACTAGGGATAACAAAGGACTAATCATCAAACTTGAAAGGCTGTTCTTGTAGAGTCTTCAAACTTTAGGGACCCCTGTTGTACTTTTGATATTCCTAGGGGTATAAAGTGCAATTATTAAATTGTTGAGTGACTTTTTTGGCCAATCTTCAATTCTTCAAGGTCTTTTTGGCAAATTCATTTCTTGGGCTTGGTTCTTTGGTGCGGCATCATTTCTCGTGTTCGTTTTTACTTGTTTCTTGTGATCTTTTGTCTTTTTCACGATATCCATACCTAAAACACACAAAGAGCAAACACGAGTATATTTCACGGTATTTTATGAAATTTATACACATTTTAAGCCCGTTTAAGACGATGAGACCATGTATAAATACAGTCTCATCATACACTATTACATCCCCATGGCCATTCTATAAATGGGGAATTGATATCACTGACCCCTTTCCCATAGCGGCCGGAGGCGTTAAGTTTTTAATCGTAGCCATAGACTATTTTACTCGGTGGATTGAAGCAAAAATCAGTAGTAAACATCACAGACAAGCAGGTAAAATAGTTTGTTTGGGAAAAAATTGTGTGTTATTTTGGTTTTCTAGGGGAGATAGTCTCGGACAATGGAATCAGTTCACAGACAAGCCGTTTAAAGATTGGTATGTGGCGTTGAATATCACACAACAGTTTGCGTCAGTCAAACATCCGCAGACAAATGGGTTAGTAGAACGAGCTAATAGAAGCCTCGTAGAAGGAATCAAGGCGCGCTTGGACGGAAAAGGTTCCAAATGGGTAGATGAATTACCTCATGTCCTATAGGCACACAGGAGATACCCCATTCGCGTTAGCCTACGACATGGATTCAGTCATCCCAACAGAGATCGGAATGCCAACAATTCGCACGGCGGAAGTAGACCTTACCACAAATGACGAAGAGCTACGGATTAATCTAGATCTACTTGAAGAAAATTGATAGTTAGCAGCGATCAACGAGGCCAAAGGTAAATCAGAAATGAAAAGATATTATGATGCTTAGGTCAGAGGTATGCCTTTCAGACCAGGTGACTTTATTTATTGTGCGGATGAGGCAAGCCACGTGGAAAACATAAGAAAACTCAGACCAAAGTAGGAAGGACCATATGAGGTGACAGATGCTCTAAGGAAAGGCGCGTACAAGTTACGTGACATGGATGGTCGTGAATTAGGCCATAAATGGAACATTTGTAACCTCAAAAATGCTATCTTTAAGGCTCTGGCCACCACATGGATAATCTCTAGCTACATTCATCTCCAATAAAATCCATGTAATTTTATACTTTATTTATGTATTAGGTCTTTTATGTTTTGAAAAAACTTTCAAGTATTAATAAAACGCCACAGTGCCTAGCTAGCTCCGCGGCCCCGTTCCTTCTTCAATAAATATTGTTTTTCATTTATACTAGTTAATTACTCTTAGTTAATCAATTATTCGTTATCTTCAGCTCATCTGCGTACATGTACTATTCGTTTCTATGTTAAATAAGAGGATTGAGTGAACCTAACAATTTAACTCGTCGTATAAGAGGGATGCAACCCCGACGACCACGGATCAAGAATCCTTACTAGGCGCCTTATTTTCAAAACGCTGTAATAAGTTCAAACATACCGCACTACTAAGTGACGAACTTGTTATAGACACACTGTGCATGCCTAGTAACATCCATTGCTTTGTATGCTTGTGATAAGTCGTGACAACACACATAGTGATATACATAATCTATAAGTTTGCAAAGTCAAATAAGAAAAACTTAATTCATACAGACAAAACCCACGGACATCCGTGGCCAAACTATTACAAAATACATTACATATGTTTAAGTTAATACACCACATGCAGTGTAGATGAAATAAAATAGAGTTTCAAAAGAAAAATGCTAAACAATAACTATTGTGGAGGAACGTGCTGAGACAGGTCCTTGCTCAGTTCATTGATGGATGTTGGGGCAACAGGATCTTCTTTATTTAGGGCCACAACCAAACCAACATGGATCGAGGCTGATACGACAACACCGTCTGACCTTGGTAGATGGGCAGACTCGACGATTGGAGTCCGACACACAATACGATCTCCTCCCTTTGCTCTATCCCGTTCCTTGTTGGCAGCTATGGCCTCCCCTAATATATTCTCTCCCTTCAAGGCCCACGGGTCATGAGGGGTGGGTCATCAACATAAATAGGGATCCATACCTGTTGAGGACTTGGATGCACGGTAAGCCACAAGTCATGAGCATCTAAGGGGCAAAATCACCATTTAGGTGAAGTCTCTCCATGATCAAGTTCAAAGGCACGTCCTTAAGTGCTTCAAGATCACTTATCAAAGGATATTTGACGTCCTTAAGGTCAAACATGGAGGCATTCATTGTTTGTCCAGCCTCTGGCTTGAAGTAGGCGTGACTGTCCACCGACTTACGCTCTTGGGCGTGCTTCACTCTAGCAAATGGTACCGCATGCCTTCGATGCTCTATGCCATCAGACACGACATTGGCGAAAGGCATGACCATCTCCAGGGACTCAACTACCTTCATCACGGCAAGGCGCAGCCCGTGCCCTATGATCCATCTACGACATGTGATGGCTGTCAACATGCGAGGATATAAATCCTCATCGAAATCGATGGCCAGTGCATCCAACCGTAGGTCATGTTCCTCTAGCTTCTCGTCTACAAGTTTATCCTTCTTAGCTATGGATTGTAGGACTTCGGCGATTATTCTTTACTCATCGTTCACAAAAATTTGGAGATTGTCACGTGAAAGGGTGAGGGCGGTTACTTCTTCAGTCAATGCTTAGACAGCTCAGTCCGTGGCGGCTACCTATGGAAATTGTGACACCCCCAAATTGAGTCAAATGCAGTGGAAATAATATTTGGGTGTCACGTAGGTGGATCAACAGCAGATAGAATATAGAGCAACAGATAAAAGATTATCCTTACATTTATTACATGATTGAAAGTGAAAATAGTATTAAAATAGTCTTTAACATTATTCAATAGTTTGAATTATTCCCCGGTTTTTAAAACCCCAGATGAGCTCTATAAATGCAGCCTATCATGATGCTTGATTCCATGCACACCAATACCTGCTTCAGTTTCCTGAGAAAACATGCTTAGAGAGTCAACATAAAGTTGGTGAATTCACAGGTTTAATTAAAATAAGTTTGGACATTAAATATTCACTAAAGTAGTAATGCACAAAGCATCAATACTTAAAAGTAATTACATTCCCATATTGCCCGAAACTGAAACTTGACAGTTAAGTCCTTAACAAATAAGGACCCTTCGCGTTATAAAAAGGCACCCATAACAAAAATAAGTGCTGACATGTGAAACATCTGTTATCCTGGCCTAGGCACAGTGAGCATGACTCACCCATATGGGGACGGTCAATCCCAAGTAGATCTATTTATAACATTCAGGTAATTCAATAATTCTAACAGTTTCGGATGCACGGGTCATGCGGGTTCATCTACAATAGGCAATGTAATCAAAGGTTTCACAGTTCAATCCATGTCCATAAAATAAAATATGTTGCTTGTTTTCTTCCCCATTAAAAGGTTTAAATGTTTGTCAATATATAAAGTGGGGCCATGAACTCACCTCAGTAGTACAGCAATAAGTCAGTAGCTAAATCTGATAATGATGCTCACGATACAATCAACGACCTAAATAATTATAAGGTCTCAGTAAATGCATAACATAATGCTTAAAAGTTTCAGAATAAATTTGTACATGCTTATACTGCTTTTAAGCATTTTATTACGATACTTGTATTTTTGGTTCTTCGTTGTACAAGTTCTAATAGTATTTATTTAAGTATAAAATAAATAATAAGGTTAAATTAATTAATCCATTTAATTAATATTTTGTACTTACGTTGTTTATAAAACACTTTAAATATTTATAAAGGATAGTTTTATATATATTCAAAGTAATAGAAAATAAATATAATAAATGTATTTATTTTATAAGTTAATAATTTTTAATTTATATTAACATATAAATAATATTTATAAAACGTATAACATTTTAAATAAATTCCACGTTTACGAAGTGTTTATAATTATTAAATTATCAGTTTGAAAAAATAACAATTGTTACGTTTATTTAAATTTTACGTTTTAAATAACGGGTTTAAATATATAAAATTTTAGGGTTCGTAATACTTTATATGAAATACGTTTTAGTCCTTTTATTTAGATAATTTCCCGCGGTTAAATTACTTTTATACCCCTAGGGTTTCTAAATCTTTCAAGTAATTACAGTTTTGGTCCCTCCCTAGTTACACGTGTAACTAGGGCTTGTTTAAGTTTCACTAAATGGCAAAAATAGTCCCTAAAGTATACGGCTTAAATTAGGGCTTATTAAAGTTTCACAAGTTGGCAGTTTTAGTCCTCCAACCTTCGGCTTATATTTAAGTTTTATAAAAGTTACACAAATGCCCCCTAGGGCTTGAATATGTTTCGGCTAAAGGCAGGATTAGTCCCTAGGGTTATTTAGGGTTTAAATAAGTTTTCTATCTTGGCATAAATGGTCCCTAGGGCTTACACTATGTTTCGGCAAATGACCAAAGTGATCCCTAGGTTTTCTAAAGTTTACACAAATTACCCTAACATTATATTAATTCCTTTTAAGTCCTTTTTATCACCTTTAAGTTTCGGATATGTTCAAAACAACACCCTCAACTCTCGGCAATATATAAAAGTAGTCCAAAAGTTTATGTTTTTGGAAAATAAGTTTCTACACTTGTTTATTTAGATCCCTTTACTTTATAAATTTATAAATCCAACCCGAAAGTTTTATACTTGTTATTTTTAATCCAAAATTTAGTAGATCTATTATTTTAATCCAAAACTTCTTAGATTTATTATTTTAATCCAAAACTCTTATAGATCTATACTTTCAACATGAAACTTTATAAAATTATATTTTGACACTAAAAGTTTTATAAAAACATTTATTTAGTGACAATGAATATTTATTTAGGCAACTTATTATAGTGAGCTTATAACTAAACTTTATAATGCATAATAGTGAACTTATCATTTTAAGGCACCTAAAAACATAAATCTAGTGTTTCTAGTTATATCTAAACATTACAAGATTACCCAAAATAAAATTATGAACTTAAACCTCACGTCCAAAAATCATGCATGTTTAGGTTTTCATGGTTTTTCAAGTTTAACAAGATCATGGTGATGTGTTCTTCATGGTTGACAAGTTTTTACATCATTTTAAGCTACATCAAAAATCAAGTCGTGGGTCATTATGGATTTTAGGGTTTCAATATTTGTTTTAATATTAACTTTTACCAAGAATAACCATGTATATATTAATATGTATGAAACTAAATGTATTAGAAAGATAGGTTTTAGCTTGGACTTACTTGTTTAGATAGGTTTAGGAGTGATAGGAGAGTGAGTAGGAACAAGTGACAAGCTTTCAACAATGGAGGTCTTGGGGACCTTAAGCAAGTCGTGGGCTTCAAGTAGGCTTCTAGGGCTCTTTTTCTTGCTTCAAGGATCAAGGTTCTTGTAGGATGAGCTTATGATTAACCTTTATATTGTAGGAGACATAGCATAGGAGTAGTAGATGTCACACTCCCAAAATATCATAGTATAATGGCAACAAGGGAGTGGTGACGTTATGATTATCATACACACAGTTACAAAGAACGACCCCTAAATAAGACGTTCGGAAAATTGATCACTTGCATTTGATAAAATAAATAGTTTTAACATAGTGCGGAAGCAAAAAACTGGTCACAGATACAAAAACATAGTTTCCAAATAGTACAAATGATCTTTATTTTCAATAGAAATGACGGCAGTGCATGAGACCTCACATAGCATCTTCCTTCTTAATACCTGAGAAAAACATTGCTAAAGCGTCAACATAAAGTTGGTGGGTTCATAGGTTTAGTTAATTTGAAGTGTTTAATGAACCACAAGATTTTCCCAAACGTGATGACAATATAACAAATACAAAGTCATCATAAAAGCATTTATTACAGTCTAAGCTCGTGACACCGAAGCGTTAACAACACCGGCAGTATAATCATATAATGTAGCCCAACTGGATGCCTAAACCCACCACATCCTATCTCAGACTCAAATGAAACTGTGCCCGCTTGTCCCTTGTTGGACCAAGACGGACAGGGGCGTCAACCCCGATAGATCTATCCATAACATTCGCGCTTACACAAAGTAATTAACGGTTCACGATTCACGGGCCAAAGCAACTGGGTTTTTAGTGGGACTTAGACTAGTATATAAATCAGTAAATGCACTTGTGTTCATACGTTAAATCAAGCAATGTCTCACCCCAAAAAAGCAGTAAAAGCCGTTAAAAGTGGGGCTATAAACTCACCTCGTTAAATCAGCAAAGTGATGGAAATGTAAATATAGCTCGAGAATACGGTCACGCTATCCGCGACCTATTTGAATATAAGGATCATGTTACGACATCTAAAATTATACCAATAAAAGGCATGACATCCTAGTTGTGCTTGACGGTATATTTTGTTTACGGAAAAACGCGACATTTAAACTCGATTATTTAATAAACGAGTTTTTGGGCTTAATAGTATAAGTTTACAACTAAAGTCTAGTTTTTGGGCTTACATAAACCCATCCAAACCGAACAACCCAAAGCCCTTAACAAACTTGGGCTCGGCCCATTTGTCTTTCTTACCCAACCCGGCCCTCAACCCAGGCGATACAAACAAAGTTGGGGGGGCATATATCTGTTTTTATCCCCAAAACTCACAGTCACACTCTCTCTCTCGAAAATAACTTCCACCGCCCCATATGTCTCTCTCTTTCTTCCCAAGGTCAGATTTAATCATCCATGGCCACATATCACTACCATAATTTATAATCTCATAGATAAATGTTCTAGATCCTTACAATACGCATGGGATGTAGGGTTTTTATCCCCACATCAAAGTCAACTCGGTTCTTTGATAAATCCAGCGTGATTCGATGGTGTAACTCATTCAAGATAAGTTTCTTTTACTCATTACAAAAAGGGGCGTTTTATATAATTGTTGATTACATTTTCAAAATCGAAAAGGGGTTTTACTGATTAAGTCATTTGGTTCGTTTATATCACACCAGGGTTTCTCGAATCTACTAAAGTCAACTAGGGTTTCGAAAATATATTGGGGTTTTTCTTTAAAAACAGGTCCGATTACAATTAATTGGTGTTTTGTGGTAAACAATCATGTTAATTTCATCATGCAACTTAATTGACAAAATTAGGGTTTCATAATAATTAGGGGTTTTGATAAATCTTGCGTGTATAAATGTTTCATTAACGTTTTCTTTAATAAAAATATGTTAATTGTATTAATTTATAAAATTAGGGTTTCGGTAAAATTAGGGTTTCATTCATACCTCATTATTAATCTAATTAAATGGTTGATTGGCGTTTATATAATGTTTAATTAAAGTTTTAAAACAATTTGTAAAAATTAGGGTTTTTTATATAATTTGGGGTTTTTCATACCCGCGAGTTTAATTAAGATTAATTAGCATTTTTATGAGATAAATTGTTTTAATTTTATGTTAGTACTGATTTTAGAATTAGTTAGGGTTTCGGCAGAATTAAGTCATTCGAGTGGGGGTTTTTGTTTGATACTGTTATTAACAGTATTAGTCAAAAAAATAAATAAATAAGTAAATAAATATGGTCAATAATAAAAACGCACGAGATGGTAAGAAAAAGAAAAAGTGGTATGTGGTCACGATGGGAATGGGGTGATGGGTCATAGGTCCAAATTGATTATCACATTAGGTTTTTATTGCATTTTATTGCTTAATCCGAATAGTTTTAAAAGACTAATTAGTTTGGTTTGTTTTTCGCAGGTTGTTTTAAATTGACAAGCACAACTAAGAAAATGAAAGAAAGGTGGGTAAATGACTCACAATGAGGGTTTTGTTTCGGCTTGTGTTCGAACAAGGATTTGGAGTGTGTTTGGCTCGGCTGGAACTAGTGCTCGATTAGTGTTCACTGATCTTGCTCAGATTATCCTTGTTTGAAATATGTTGTGATGTGTTTTGTTTTTGTGTTATAAACTTTGTGAAAATGGACTGTATTTAAATTTGCATTCATGGCATAGGGTTAGTCCTAATTCTATTTTGGAGGTCTTGTGATATACCCATATAAGGTATTTTTGGGATGTGTGTTTGATAAGTGTGAAAACACTCATCCTTTTACCACTTAAATCGGGCTAAAACAAGACCAAAACACGTATTTAATATCATTTGTTTGGAATTATGCGTGGTTTTTGTGTGTATTGTGTTTTCAGAGTCAACCGGATGAATAATGAAGAAAACATGGGGTTACACGGGTTTTATCGAGGAAAAAGACTCAAGACGAAGTCTATTATCCAAGAGATGCAGAAGATTTGAAGTCATTGTGCCTATTTGAAGATTTATCGAAGAATAGAGCCAAAGATGGAAGATTCATATATGTCGAAGAACTCGAGTCTATAAAACAATAGATTATAAGACGAGTTGGAATAATTCACCGACACTTCTCAAATCCAAGTCGACAACGTTTATTTAAAAGACGCATGAAGACTTAAGAAGAAAGAAGAAAAAGAAGCCCAATCAAAAGCCCATCACCACCATGTACACGCCTATATAAAGGCCCTTACTTCACAAAAATTCAAACTGAGTTTTTAGTTTTTTTTTAGTTTTTCTCTCTAGTTTCTAGAGAGAGAAAGTTTAGAACTTTCTCTCACTAGTTCATCTTTTTCTTTTAATCTTTCAAGATTAACTCTTTGTATTGCTTATTTCATTAATCAAAGTTCCATTTTAAGCTTTTATCTCTTAATCTCATTCTACCTTTCTTTGATTTAAGATTGATTTTGGCGTGATTATCATGTGATCCGTGTTGTTCTAATTGATTTCATGCTAAAAAGTTAATCTTTTGATCATTTTATAAGACTTCATTTGATTAAGCTTTAAGACTTTTGTGCTTATTGGCTTATTTTTATGATCATCTTATTTTTCTTATTAAAAGTTTTATTAAAAAGTTTATGTTTTTATGGTTTGATCTAAAAAAGTTGCTTGATTTCAAGTTAGATAAGTTGATTAAAGTGCTTATTTGATCCGGTTTAAGCATTGATTCGGGTTAGTGTTGTGATAAGCTCTCAAATATAGCTTATTCACTTGCTTAACCAATTTCCACAATTTTAGGAGGAGGAACAAACTCCCCTTTCCGATTTGTATTGATTTTCCGACGGTACCACACCCAACATTCCGATTGGACCAATCGGATTAGGGTTTATCCTTTCCGATTGGTTCTTTGATTGCCTATTCCGATTACTTGTTTGCTTGTTATTCCGATCGAGGACTTGTTGTGCATTCCGATCGGCTACCTTGATTTGTTATTCCGATCGTTTCAAGGCTGCACATTCCGATTGAAGTATTTTCTGAATATTCCGATTGCCCAATTGTCCCCATATTCCGATTGATAGCTTTTACCCATATTCCGACCATCCGATCGGAAAATATTCCGATCGGGGACCTTTTTGGGGTGTTTTGGTTTCTTTCGATATCACTTTCATATAGTACCTTGTATTTTTCTGAAAATTTTCTAGTGTTAGTTTTTATTAAGTGTTCATTCATTTTCTTCGCTTAATCTTTAAAGTTTTCAACGTTAATCATTTAAATCTTTTACTTTACTCTTCGACGTTTAATTAATTGCATTTAGTTTTAAATAGATAAACAAACCAAACTTTTTTTTAATAACCAAGAACAAATTATTCCACTTAAGACCGAGATCAATTCGAGAGGATATCGAGAGTAAAATTGAACCTAGCAAAAACCGTTGTATCAAATGGCGCCGCTGCCGGCTCTTCTCGTTAAGATCAAAAGTTTTTTGTGAGAATTTGGATTTTGGGATCCGTTCCCCGTGAACGTTACTTTTTCAAAAAATTTCAAAAACAACTAAAAAAATATAAAGTTTTCAAAAATCCTAAAAATTAAAAAAAAAAACAATAAAAACCAAAAATATTTTTGCTTTGTTTTTCTTTGTTCGTTCTTTTGCAGGTGTATGCGCACTCGATCCACGTCCTATCAAGAGCCCGAGCCTCTCGATAACTTAGACATGGCGGGTGTACAAAACAACAATAACATACCACCTCCGAACAACAATAATAACAACAACAACCCGCCTTTCAACAACATGAATAACAACAACAATGAGCACCTTCCGGATAATCGCCCAATGATTGAATTGCTGCAAGCTCATGTTGATGGCAACACGGATCCAATTGTTATACCACCAATTGCCGCCAACAACTTCGAGCTCAAGTCAGGCTTTATCCAGATGGTCTCAGCTCAACCATTCTTGGGACGCACCATTGATGACCCACACAACCATATCAAGAGATTTCTACAACTCACCAACACGGCCAAGTTCAATGGAGTTTCACAAGAAGTGATAAGGTTACAACTTTTTCCCTTTTCTTTAGAGGGACAAGCCCGGCATTGGCTTGCTAAAGAACCGCCACAGAGTATTCTCTCGTGGACGGATTTGGAAACAAAGTTTATCAACTACTTTTTTCCACCCTCTTGTACTACCGCTTTGCGGAATGAGATTATAAACTTTGAACAAAAGTACGATGAGTCATTCAGTGAATCTTGGGATCGTTTCAAAGATCTTTTAAGAAAATGCCCACAACATGGTTTTACCAAAGTACATCAAATCAATACTTTTTACAATGGTTTAAGCATGAGTGATCAAGATTCACTGAATAGTGCCTCGGGGGGTAATTTATTGGCTAAGACTTCCAATGCTGCTTGGGACATCATTGAGAACAAATCTCGTGTGCAAACCAAGAGTGTTAGGACCAATGTTGCTAGTGCTAGCACTAATGACAGCGACAAGCGACTTGACAAAATTACCACGCTTCTTGAATCGCTTGTCACCCACACCGTCAGCAACAACAACAGCAACAACGCAAAAAATGCACAAGTGAACGTTGTCAGCCAACCTTGTGAGATATGCGGTGGTCCCCACTCTTACACAACTTGTACCGCCACCCAAGATTACCCTGCTGAGAATGTGAATGCGGCATATGGCACCTACCAACAACCTGCTTATCAAGCTAAACCTCAAGGTGACCGAAACTTGCTTAGCTACCGCAGCAACAACTATCTTTCACCACCTGGCTTTCCTCCTACCAACCCAAACCAACAACAAAACCTCAACCGCCCTCCTCAACAACAACAAACTCGTACACCATACATCCCTCCTCACAAGCAGCAACAACCACCTCAACGAAACACCCAAGTTTACCAGCAACCTGCTTATCAATCACCCGCATACACTGCTCCTTCAAACCAAACCCCCGCATCACATCAAGACATTGGAACCTACATGAGGACTAACGATGTGATCATGGATAACCTCCAACAGGAAGTGCGCAACTTGAAAGCAGACCTGATGAAACAAGGGAATGATCTGAGAGCTGATATGAAACACACTATGGATAGTCAAACGAATGACTTAAGGAACATGATGGCTAGCTTTTTCCAAGGTAATCAACCCTCTTCTTCGGGTACTCTTCCGAGTAATACCGTTGCAAATCCAAGAGGGGAGATGAAAGCAATCACTACTCGAAGTGGTAAAGGTACCAAGGAACCCGAGCTTCCTATACCTCCACCGGTGGTTGTGACTAAGGAGAACGAGTCACCTGCTCCTATTCCTCATCCTTCTCCTTCCCCAATTTCTCCACCTCTTCCTTCTACCCCTCCTCCACCCAAGGATGTGAGTGATCCTATTATTCCAAAGCCTTCCTCTTCTTCCAATATACCTTATCCATCTAGGTTGAGGAAAGAGAAGCTCAAAAGCAAGGATGATATTCAGGTTTCGAACTTCCTTAAAATGTTCAAACAATTGAATTTCAATATCTCCTTCGTTGAGGCTCTCGCTCACATGCCTAAATATGCTAAAATATTTAAAGATCTTCTGAGCGACAAGGAAAAGCTCCTCGATCTCGCCAACACCCAACTTAATGAGAACTGCTCTGCAGTGCTCTTAAGGAAATTGCCAATCAAGCTTGGTGATCCGGGTCGTTTTCTTATCCCTTGCAATTTCCCGGGAGTAGAGAATTGCATGGCCCTAGCCGATCTAGGTGCCAGTATTAATCTCATGCCTCTAAGTGTTTGGAAGCAATTATCTCTCCCAGAGCTAGTCCCCACCAAAATGACTTTGGAATTAGCTAACCGTACGGTTGCTTATCCAGTGGGGATAGCCGAAGATGTCATTGTAGGAGTCGACAAATTCACCTTTCCTGCTGATTTTGTTGTCGTCGACTACGAGATGGACCCCCGTGTGCCACTTATTGTTGGTCGTCCATTCTTAAGGACCGGTCGCACTCTCATTGATGTTGAAGCCGGTGAGCTTATCATGAGAGTGGGTGACGATAAAGTAGTCTTCAACATGGGAAAGTTGTCTAAACAACCTTATTCCAACGAGAGTGTTAATTGTATTGACGTTCTGGATGAGGCTTGTGAGGCACACTTTATTGATGCTTGCAAAAGTATTCCTTCCTCTCTTCCCAATGTTGAGACCGTGTCCTCCATTGATTCATCGTTGTCTCTATTTGGAGATAGTGATTTATTTTGGAACAATCTTGAAGATACCATGGGAGATGTGAATTTAGCTACTAATGATTCTCCCACCGAGGGGGATGAAGACATGAATTTCTTTGACAATCTTCTCACTGAATACAATCCTTCTCCTCCACCTCCCACGGTCATTGCTATCGATGCCACGCCTTTGAAAACGCCTCCGTCGAAAATCCTCCGGATTTAGAACTTAAGGAGTTGCCGCCCCATCTCGAGTATGCATTCCTTGAAGCAGAGAAGAAGTCACCCGTCATTATCGCTAAGGACTTGCAAGAAGAAGAGAAAACTCGTCTCATCGATGTGCTTAAAGCTCATAAGAAGGCAATTGCTTGGAAAATTTCCGATATCCGCGGAATTGATCCGAACTTTTGTACTCACAAGATTCTCATGGAAGATGACTTCAAACCCACAATCCAGAGCCAAAGAAGGGTTAATCCTAAAATTCATGACGTCATCAAACAAGAGGTTATCAAACTTCTTGATGCCGGCTTGATCTACCCTATTTCGGATTCGCCGTGGGTAAGTCCCGTCCATTGTGTGCCCAAGAAGGGCGGAATAACCGTTGTTCCCAATGAACACAACGAGTTGATTCCCACTCGTCTCGTTACTGGGTGGAGAGTTTGTATTGATTATCGCAAGCTCAATGATGCCACGAGAAAAGACCACTTTCCTCTTCCCTTCATGGATCAAATGCTCGAGCGTCTAGCTGGTAATGATTATTACTGCTTCTTAGATGGCTTCTCCGGGTATTTTCAAATTCCCATCGATCCCAAAGACCAAGAAAAGACCACATTCACTTGTCCCTATGGAACATTTGCTTACAAACGCATGCCTTTTGGTTTATGTAATGCTCCTGGGACATTCCAAAGGTGCATGATGGCGATCTTCCATGACATGGTGGAAGACACTATGGAAGTATTCATGGATGATTTCTCGGTCTATGGCGATTCATTCTCTACGTGCCTTGCCAATTTGGAACGTATGCTCAAGCGGTGCGAAGACACTCGCCTAGTTCTGAATTGGGAAAAATGCCATTTTATGGTAAAAGAAGGCATCGTCCTAGGACACAAGATCTCGAAAGCCGGTCTTGAAGTAGACCGTGCTAAAGTCGATATTATCGCTAAGTTGCCTCCACCTTCTACCGTAAAGGGTGTGAGAAGTTTTCTGGGTCATGCGGGCTTCTACCGTCGATTCATCAAAGATTTTTCTCAAATCGCTCGCCCGATGACCCACCTCTTGGAAAAAGATACTCCTTTTATCTTTTCCAAAGAGTGTCTTGAAGCCTTTGACTCACTTAAGGATAAGCTTACTAAGGCACCCGTCTTAGTTACCCCTAATTGGGAGCTGCCTTTTGAGTTGATGTGCGATGCTAGTGATTTTGCTATTGGAGCGGTTCTTGGACAAAGAGTGAACAAACACTTCCAACCAATCCATTACGCTAGCAAGACAATGACAGGGGCACAATTGCATTATACGACAACCGAAAAAGAGCTTTTAGCTGTTGTCTATGCTTTTGAAAAATTCCGCCCCTATCTTGTCCTTTCTACCACCATTGTGTACACCGATCATTCCGCGCTGAAGTACTTGTTGACAAAGCAAGATTCCAAACCAAGACTTCTTCGCTGGGTTTTGCTGCTCCAGGAATTTAAAATCGAAATTCACGATAAAAAAGGAGCAGAAAACCTAGCCGCGGATCATCTCAGTAGACTTGAGGATCCTTACCAGGGGGATCATCCGAACAAAGAAATCAACGATTCTTTTCCCCTGGAGACCTTAATGTCTATCAACTCAACTACTGACGAAACCCCGTGGTTCGCAGACATTGCAAACTACTTAGCGGGTGGAATCCTCGTTGACGGGTTAACATCCCAGCAAAAGAAGAAGTTCTTCAAAGACATAAAGACTTACTTCTGGGATGACCCGTATCTTTTCAAACAATGTGCTGACTTGATTATTCGCCGATGTGTTGATGGACCGGCAGCTTTCGAAATCCTTGATGCTTGCCACAAAGGACCCACTGGTGGTCACTTTGGTCCCAACTACACCGCCAAAAAAGTGTTTGATTCAGGATTTTATTGGCCCTCCATTTATCGTGACGCTCACGATATGGTTAAAAAATGTGATGCTTGCCAGAAACAAGGCACGATCACACATAAAGACGAGATGCCTCAGAATTTCATTCAAGAGTGTGAAATTTTTGATGTTTGGGGTATCGACTTTATGGGGCCATTTCCTTCATCTAAAGGAAACAAATACATCCTTGTTGCCGTTGACTACGTCTCCAAGTGGGTTGAAGCCAAAGCTTTACCTAATAATGATGCAAGGGTGGTTTGTAACTTTTTAAAATCGCTGTTCTCTCGATTCGGCGTTCCTAGTGCTATTATCAGTGACCGCGGGACTCATTTTTGCAACGATCAATTTGCAAGAGTCATGGCCAAGTATGGTGTCAATCACCGTCTTTCCACCGCTTATCATCCCCAAACCAATGGGCAAGCCGAGATATCCAACCGTGGATTGAAGCGAATTTTGGAGCGTACTGTGGGAGAGCATCGTGCCGCATGGGCCGATAAGTTAGATGATGCTCTGTGGGCTTTCCGTACTGCTTACAAGACCCCGATCGGTTGTACACCTTATCGTCTTGTGTACGGAAAAGCATGCCACCTTCCCATCGAGCTGGAGCATAAGGCGCACTGGGCCTTAAAGTGGGCTAACTTCGACATCAACAAAGCCGGTGATCATCGCAAGATTCAACTCAACGAGCTCAATGAACTGAGAAATGAAGCTTATGAGAACTCGCTGATCTACAAAGAGAAGACGAAGATCCTCCATGACGCAAAAATCAAGAACCGAGAGTTCCATATTGGTGATTAAGTCTTACTTTTCAACTCTCGGTTGAAGATCTTCTCTGGCAAATTGAAGAGCCGCTGGTCTGGTCCATTCACCGTCACCAACGTCTTTCCGTATGGGACCATTGAGCTTTCTCAGCCAAATGGGCCCAATTTCAAGGTGAATGGCCAGCGTCTGAAGCTGTACTTTGGTGAGGACATCTCTCAGGAGATGATTCCATCCCTCACCATGTTCCCCATGAACTAAATTTGGGTCGAGTCAGGCTCGTGACTCGATTATCAAAAACAAGCGCTCCTCGGGAGGCAGCCCGAGTATCTATCCTTTTACGTTTTAACCTCCTAAGTGTAGGGGGGACTGCATAGGTGTTTGTATTTTTGTGGTGATGTGATTACAGGGATAAGTGCACTCTTGGAAACTTTGAAGAACCGTGCTCCCGTGTTATCCGAAATCCGGTTCTATCTCTCAACTATCGTGATTCAATTTTCTTCATACTCACATTTGAAATTGATCACTTTAGTCGTCTCTTCCTTAACTCGAGTTAACCAACGTGCACAATGTCATAAGTGTAGGGGAAACTTTTCCCACATGCTTAAACATTGAGGACAATGTTTATCTTAAGTGTAGGGGGGACTTCTATCGAAGTTTTAAGTGGTCTTTTCCATGAAAATGCCTTCAATTAACCGGAAAATCATCTTTTTCAACATTTTTCAAATTTTTAATTAACTTTGGCCATTTAGTCGTAATTTGTAAAATTTTTATCGTTGCTTTCATATGTATATATTCCACAATAAAGTCAAAAATATTAATAAGTGGTGTAGCTAGTTTAGAAATCTTTGACATATTAGGCCCGTTGCGTTTATTTTGACTCAACCCGAATAGACTTATCCAAGTTTATTCTAGCTAGTATCCTTAACCATGTAGACCTTAATTGGTTTATTAGGCTAAGTGTCCACGAGTCTCATTACTTGAGATTTTAAATTGTGGAAGACGAGAAATGATAGAGTCAATTATAAGTCGGTATTCTTGCGCAAGCTCACTTGGTGTAATTATTTGCCTATTCTCCCATCACTTGCTAAAAATTTATCTGCAATAAGTAAGGTCGTACGATTTGAAAAGTTACTTAGCTTCTAGCCCAAGATCGTTTAAAAGTTGCTCGGTAATGACGAGAGTTCATAGCCAAGGCATAACTTATGAAGCGGGGCGCGAAGATTGGCGAGTCCGAAAAGGCCCTAACAAGGCATGAGGATTCAATATTATTGCTGAAGATCCAAAGTGATGTGAAAAGCATTATTCCTAAAGTCAATATGAAGGATCAAGACTCACGACGAAAAGCAATCAACTCCCATAAAGATCATGGAGAAGTCTATCCGAAAAGACCCTAACAAGGTATGAGGATAAATAGATCCAAGTCCGAAAAGGAGGCGGATCGTTGTATCTCAAAATCCCAAATAGAGATTGAAGAAATAATCATGAAGTCGTGGTCAACAAAGTTGGAGTACCCCTCAAAAGTCTCCAAAGTGAAGAAACTCTATTAACGATGAGAAGACCATTATCTCAAGCACGTCTCTCAAGATATGAAGTATGAAGTACATGCCAAATATCGGCCCGAGAAAGGTCTCAAATCGTGAACCGAGTTATGCCAAGATATGAACTTTTTGATATCCCGAGAAGCAGTTTTAAGAGATTTTGTCCTTTAGCTAACTATTGATCAAATCTTCCTACTTTGCTTTCAGCTTAAATAAACTATCGAAATAAGTCCAAAAATGCATCTTCATGATCATTCTAAGACAAAAATAAAATATAAGAGATACACCTAGGAATAAGGGAGTCTAAGCATTTAATTAAGCCATGTGTGTAAGTGTTTGAATTGCTAACTTATAACGACAATGATCTCGTTTTTTAAGCTTAGTTTGGGGAACGTGAAACTTGAGGATGATAAATCTTCGTAGCACCGAAGCCCTAATGTAAGTCCTCGATCTCTTTGCAAGGTATTTCCATCCTTTTGTTTGCTTCAAAGTTTTAATTTTCTCTTAGTATTTTCATTTTCGTTTAGTAGTATATTAATAAGGCCAAGGTTGATTGATTATGAGAAAAGTGTAAATGTGCTTTGTCACTAAGCATTGCATGAGGGCATGGCAATGGTTAAGTGTAGGGGATTTGATAAGTGTGAAAACACTCATCCTTTTACCACTTAAATCGGGCTAAAACAAGACCAAAACACGTATTTAATATCATTTGTTTGGAATTATGCGTGGTTTTTGTGTGTATTGTGTTTTCAGAGTCAACCGGATGAATAATGAAGAAAACATGGGGTTACACGGGTTTTATCGAGGAAAAAGACTCAAGACGAAGTCTATTATCCAAGAGATGCAGAAGATTTGAAGTCATTGTGCCTATTTGAAGATTTATCGAAGAATAGAGCCAAAGATGGAAGATTCATATATGTCGAAGAACTCGAGTCTATAAAACAATAGATTATAAGACGAGTTGGAATAATTCACCGACACTTCTCAAATCCAAGTCGACAACGTTTATTTAAAAGACGCATGAAGACTTAAGAAGAAAGAAGAAAAAGAAGCCCAATCAAAAGCCCATCACCACCATGTACACGCCTATATAAAAGCCCTTACTTCACAAAAATTCAAACTGAGTTTTTAGTTTTTTTTTAGTTTTTCTCTCTAGTTTCTAGAGAGAGAAAGTTTAGAACTTTCTCTCACTAGTTCATCTTTTTCTTTTAATCTTTCAAGATTAACTCTTTGTATTGCTTATTTCATTAATCAAAGTTCCATTTTAAGCTTTTATCTCTTAATCTCATTCTACCTTTCTTTGATTTAAGATTGATTTTGGCGTGATTATCATGTGATCCGTGTTGTTCTAATTGATTTCATGCTAAAAAGTTAATCTTTTGATCATTTTATAAGACTTCATTTGATTAAGCTTTAAGACTTTTGTGCTTATTGGCTTATTTTTATGATCATCTTATTTTTCTTATTAAAAGTTTTATTAAAAAGTTTATGTTTTTATGGTTTGATCTAAAAAGTTGCTTGATTTCAAGTTAGATAAGTTGATTAAAGTGCTTATTTGATCCGGTTTAAGCATTGATTCGGGTTAGTGTTGTGATAAGCTCTCAAATATAGCTTATTCACTTGCTTAACCAATTTCCACAATTTTAGGAGGAGGAACAAACTCCCCTTTCCGATTTGTATTGATTTTCCGACGGTACCACACCCAACATTCCGATTGGACCAATCGGATTAGGGTTTATCCTTTCCGATTGGTTCTTTGATTGCCTATTCCGATTACTTGTTTGCTTGTTATTCCGATCGAGGACTTGTTGTGCATTCCGATCAGCTACCTTGATTTGTTATTCCGATCGTTTCAAGGCTGCACATTCCGATTGAAGTATTTTCTGAATATTCCGATTGCCCAATTGTCCCCATATTCCGATTGATAGCTTTTACCCATATTCCGACCATCCGATCGGAAAATATTCCGATCGGGGACCTTTTTGGGGTGTTTTGGTTTCTTTCGATATCACTTTCATATAGTACCTTGTATTTTTCTGAAAGTTTTCTAGTGTTAGTTTTTATTAAGTGTTCATTCATTTTCTTCGCTTAATCTTTAAAGTTTTCAACGTTAATCATTTAAATCTTTTACTTTACTCTTCGACGTTTAATTAATTGCATTTAGTTTTAAATAGATAAACAAACCAAACTTTTTTTTAATAACCAAGAACAAATCATTCCACTTAAGACCGAGATCAATTCGAGAGGATATCGAGAGTAAAATTGAACCTAGCAAAAACCGTTGTATCAGTGTTGGATTTATCTGGTGAGTGGACTTATAAAATAAGTCAGTATATTGTAGGTTTGACTTGGGCTGACTGAGATTAACCAAATTGAAAATCTGAATAAAGACTTTACCAAATTTGATTTTTATTCACTGTTTGTGTTAATTTAGCTTGTATCATTCGGCCCAGCAAGGGTTTATCAAAATGACATGAGTTTTAGACGCGTATACTTAACAACGAGAACTCATAATACAATCTCAATAACACAACTTAAGCAAGGATGGATACGTGTATTCTCGAAGGTTTATTAAACATTCATAACCGGCGCAAACCGTTAATACATAAAACGTTCAATAACGAACATGTCTCTATTACAATAATAAGACGCGAAAATTCGAGTTGTTACATTCGCTCTCCCTAAAGAGGGCTTTGTCCGCAAAGCTAAACAAACGATACATTTACGTCGACTCCACATTAGTAAACAAATGAGGATACTTTATAAATATGAGATAGTTTCTCCATTTGTTAAATCCACAAGGTTCATAGCTCACATAAAATAAATACATGAAAAAATAAAGATGAAAAATTTGACGGATGTCACAGTATTCCCATGTTTTAGAGATTTCGTCACGAAATCAAGACGTTGTTGTAGTAGGGTGATTAGCGAAAAGATGAGGATACTTGCTCTTGAATTGGTCTTCACGTTCCCATGTGTATTCTGGACCTCTACGTGCATTCCAACGGATTTTCACGATTGGTATACGACTTTGCTTGAGCTGTTTGACCTGACGGTCCATGACCTCCACCGGTTCTTCTACGAAGTTGAGTTTGTCGTCGAGTTGGATCTCTTCTAAAGGAATAATGAGTGTCTCGTCGGCTAAGCATTTCTTCAGATTGCAAATGTGGAACACATTATGCACTCGGCTAAGTTCTTGAGGTAACTCCAAACGATAGGCCATGGGGCCAATCCTCTCTATAATCTTGAATGGTCCAATGTAACGAGGATTCAACTTTCCATGTTTTCCAAAGCGGATCACACCTTTCCAAGGTGAGACCTTCAACATGACTCTATTGCCAACCTCAAACTCAAGGGTTTTGCGTCTCATGTCAGCATAACTCTTTTGTCGATCTCTTGCGGCTTGCATACGGCTCTTGATCTTAAAGATCTTCTCAGTAGTCTCATGTATGATCTCGGGTCCAGTGAGTTGGGCCTCACCAACCTCTGCCCAACACACGGGTGAACGACACTTTCTACCATAGAATGCTTCGAACGGTGCTGCCTTTATGCTAGTGTGATAACTATTGTTGTATGAGAACTCCACCAGAGGCATGTGCCTATCCCATCTATTTCCAAAGTCGATCACACAAGCTCTCATCATATCTTCTACGGTTTGAATGGTCCTTTCACTTTGACCGTCAGTTTGGGGGTGATACGCAGTGCTCATATCCAACTGCGTTCCCAACGCTTTCTGCAGCGATTTCCAAAACTGTGAAGTAAATCGGCTATCTCGGTCAGAGATTATAGACACAGGCACACCATGCCTCGTGACTATTTCCTCCAAGTATGTTCTTGCTAACTTATCCATTCCGTCTGTCTCCTTGATTGGTATGAAGTGAGCTGATTTGGTGAGTCGGTCGACGATGACCCAAATAGTGTCAAAGCAAGCTGAGGTTTTAGGTAGCTTTGTAATGAAATCCATAGTGATCCTTTCCCACTTCCATTCTGGCAGTTCGGGTTGGACCAATAATCCTGATGGTTTCATGTGTTCGGCCTTGACCTTGGCACAAGTCAAGCACTTGCCAACATATGTAGCAATGTCCGCCTTCATGTTCGGCCACCAATACAACATCTTAAGGTCATGATACATCTTATCAGATCCCGGATGTATGGAGTATTTTGACTTATGCGACTCATGCATAATCAAAGGTCGTAGGTCACCATGGCACGGTAACCAACTCCTATTATCAAGGCATAATGTCCCATCTGAGCGAGCTTCTAACTTCTTTATCATGCCTTCAACATCTTCAGTCTTGAGAATTTCCTCCTCGACTGCCTCCTTCTAAGCCTTGAGAATTAAGGATGGAAGAACTAAGTCAATGGTCATCACCAAGGCTTTCACTCTAAGAACTCTCTCCTTTCGACTCAAAGCGTCAGCCACGACATTTGCCTTGCCCGGGTGATAACGGATCTCGCAATCGTAATCACTGAGCAACTCTAGCCAACGTTGTTGTCTCATGTTGAGTTCTTTTTTATTCAAGATGTGTTGTAGACTTTTATGATCAGTGAATACAACACACTTTGTGCCATAAAGGTAGTGTCTCCAAATCTTCAGGGCAAACACCACTGCTCCTAACTCTAGATCATGAGTTGTGTAGTTCTTCTCGTACACTTTTAGTTGTCTTGATGCATAAGCAATGACCTTAGTCCTTTGCATCAACACCGCACCTAACCCTTTTATGGATGCATCACAATACACCACAAAGTCTTCATTACCCTCGGGTAGGGCTAGTATAGGTGCTTCACACAACATCTGCTTCAATGTTTGGAATGCCAAATCTTGATCCTCTTTCCACTCAAACTTCTTGTCCTTTTGAGTTAACTCCGTCATTGGTTTAGCTATCTTGGAGAAACCCTCAATGAATCTCCTATAGTAACCAGCAAGACCTAAAAATTGGCGGATCTCCGTGGGTGTTGTAGGAGTCGCCCAATCTTTCACAGCCTCGATCTTAGCAGGATCGACGTGAATACCACTGCTATCGATTACATGCCCAAGGAATTGCACCGTGTTTATCCAAAACTCACATTTGGAAAACTTTGCATATTACTTCTCCTTCCTCAGCAGCTCTAGTATGGTCTTCAAATGCTCTTTGTGTTCTTCTTCATTACGAGAGTAGATGAGAATATCATCGATAAATACAATCACAAACTTGTCCAAGTATGGTTTGCAAACTCGGTTCATGAGATCCATGAATACCGCGGGTGCGTTTGTCAAACCAAAAGGCATAACTTGGAACTCGTAGTGTCCGTACCGGGTTCTAAAAGCCGTCTTGTGGACGTCTTCTTCTCTAACCCTTAGCTGATGATATCCCGACCTTAAATCAATCTTCGAGTATATGCTAGATCCTTGCAGTTGGTCGAAAAGATCGTCAATTCTTGGCAATGGGTAGCGGTTCTTTATCGTCAGCTTATTCAACTCTCGGTAATCAATACACATCCTAAAGGATCCATCTTTCTTTTTGACGAATAGGACCGGTGCTCCCCAAGGTGAGGAACTCGGCCTAATGAAACCTTTGCCAGAAAGTTCCTTTAGTTGTTCAGCTAACTCTGTCATCTCTGCTGGTGCTAAGCGATATGGGGCTCTAGCAATAGGTGCGGCTCCTGGTGTAAGCTCTATGTGAAACTCCACTTGTCGTGTTGGTGGTAATCCCGGTAAGTCTTCTGGGAATACGTCTGGAAAATCTCTAACGATCGGTACGTCTTCAACCTTCTTCTCATGATCTTCTTCTTCCTCCTTTCGCGTTAGTTGAACCAAGAACACTAGACATCCCTTCTCAATGTATCTTTGGGTTCTAATACATGAGATGACTTCCAGTCTCGATCCATTCTTCACTCCAATTCTTTCGCCTTGTATGATTAGTACATCGTTTCCATAAGGAACACGGACGCACTTCTCATGACATACAATTTCCGCGTGATGCTTCGACATCCAATCCATTCCAATGATGACATCAAAACTTCCCAATTCTATGGGGAGTAAGTCGATACTGAACGAACGATCTTGTAACCTTAGACTACATCCTTTCAGAATAGCATCGGTGGTTACTGACTTCCCATCGGCTAGTTCTACATCATACTTAATATCTAACGCAGTAGGGGTGATATTTAGGCGTACACTAAATACAGATGACACAAAACTCCTATCCGCACCAGAATCAAATAGTACTGAAGCATAGTTGTTATTGACTAGGAACGTACCAGTCACAACATTGTTGTCTTGCACCGCAGCCTCAGCACACAAATGATACACCTTGCTAGGTGCCGTGAATCTACTCGGAGCACTGGTTGTGGCTCGGTTATTTCCTCCCCGATTCCCCTGGTTCTGCTTCTGGTTCACTTGGTTGTGGTTTTGGTTGCCTCGAATTTGATTACCACGACCTTGGTTCCCACTGCTTGGACACTTATTCTTGTAATGCCCTTTCTCTCCACACCCAAAACAAGTAACATTCGCTCCTTGACCACCCTGAGTTCCCGGTCCTCTTTGGTTAGCAGGACGGGGTGGTGCTCGACACTCCTTTGCCTTATGTCCAGCCTTTCCACAGTTGTAGCATGTAGGGGGACATGCTCCCTCGTGGTGGGCCACACTTTCCACAGAAAGGAAGTCTTCCATCATAGTTCCCAGCATTACTTTGCCCAGCAGTAAACACTCTAGCCACCTCTTGACGCTTGTTTTGACTGTAGTTATTAGTGTTGTTGTTGTTGTTGTTATTGTTGTTATTGTTGTTGTAGTGATTGCCAGACCACTTCCTCTTGTCTCCAGTATTTTCCCCCAACTCTTGCCCCACTTGGTACATCAAACTCTGAGCCATATCGATTGCCTCATGCAAGTCATTTGGCTTTGATGAAGTCACATTCCCATTGATGCTCAAAGGTAAGCCCCCAATGTATCGCTCCAACAATCGGTCGTCGTTGGGCACCATTTCGGGACATAACAAGATTAGCTCTTGAAAGCGCTGATTGTAAGCAGTAAGAGCGGTACCCTTGACTTTCAAGTTCCATAGCTCAACCTCCATTTGCTTGACTTCATTTCGGGGGCAAAACTTCCTAACAAACATAGCTTTGAACTCACTCCAAGGTGTCGCTTGGGCAACATCAATGGTCACTGCACGAGCATAGACATTCCACCAAGTCAAAGCACCATCCACCAATGTGCTTGACGCAAACTTCACCTTATCAGCTTCAGCAACATTGCTAATCCCAAATTGGGATTCCTACTTCTCAAACCATCTAGTCAAACCTACTGCACCTTCAGTACCACGGAAACTCACTTGTGTGACTGCACGGAATTCCTTGTAGGTGCAGGTCCGCGCATTGGCAACAGTGGCCCTTTGGTTTGTCTCCTCTTGCGTGCTCGCTGTACGGATCGCTTCAGCTGCTGCGAGTGCCTTAGCCACCCATTCCGCGATCATTTGACTGAGCATGACTGGGTCAATCCCACCGGTAGCAGCTGGTGGATTCTGCGTCTCAGATCTTCTAACTGGTGCCATAATCTAAAAGGTAAACAAGACAATGAGTTTTTCCAGACGTAACATTCATGGCACGCACAATACAATTATGAAATGCTGAACGGTATAATAAACAATATATGATGATCGCACAAATTTTGTAACCCAAATAAAATAATGTCATCCATAGAAGTGTTTTGAAATACATCACAATCTGTCATACATAATAAGGAAAAAATGGAAAATGCCAACTAGCTGAGATAAACCTCATAGCTTAGTGGTCGTACAACAATGAGTCAACAGTACATGATAAGTCTAACTAGTGCCCTCACGGCGCTGGTGAAGTGCTCTCTCAATCTCTGTCAGCCTCCTCTCAACCACGTCCTCGCGAGCCTGGGCATCTCTAAGTCTGACATCGGTATCATGGCAAGCGGCCCTAAACCTGCTATCCAAGTCAGCAATAGGGTCCTCAACAGGTGCCTCTAGTCCACCTACCTAAACCTGTGGCTCTACTCCCCAACGGGTCATCAGGCTCTCGATCTCCTCAAGGCGAGCATTCGACATGGTGTCCATCTGGTCGAGAACAGCATGAAGCTGTCCTCGAAGACGGGTCACGCAAACCGTCAACGTCGTCTCATCCTCAACTGGGCTATTCTTTGTCAATGCCTCCAGCTTATCCTGCACCTCATTATACTCCTCACCCAAAGTCTCCACAGCATCCTCCAACCTATTCAAACGGGTTGTCACACATCCATCCGCTGCTCCAAGCATCACAACTGTCGATGTAGCTCTCCTAGGAAGAGGGGTCGCAGCTCTCAGTCCAGTAGAGATACCAACATCGGCAAGCATCTCCTGATACACAGCAGGTACAGTCTCTGGTGGTGGTGGTAGTGACGCCTCTGGGGCAGGACTGGCAGGTGTGCGGGCTGCATGCCTGTCAGTGGCAGAGAAAGGTATGAGGGGTCGGTAAGGTGAAGGTGGTGGTCGGGCGGCTCTCCCTCGGAGACGTCGCCTAACATAGTAGAAAGGCAGAGTGCCAGGTGCTGGAGTAGAGATGTCTGCCCCTTCCCCTTCGTCTTCAGACGAAGACGAGGAGATGAGTGTGATGGAAGCCTCAGGAGTAGCAGCATACGTAGCAGGTGGGTCCTTAGTGTCTGTGACCTCCATGGGTTCACCTTCTCCATCGGTGAACTCCGTATCATCATCCTCGGTATATTCCATTGATTCACCCCTAGTGACTGATGCCTGCCCTGGTGACTGCACCACATCAGCGGCTAGGTCGTCCTCTCCTCCGCCTTCTAGGCTAAGTATGTCATCTGCTGGTGTATCAGGGATATGGATCGGTGAACGGTAAACCTCCTCAATCTCTCTCTCTCAGTCTCATCATCTGAAGTCATCCGGTACCACGGATATCCTGATGGTGATCCTCTAGGTAATCCCACCGATGAACTGATAGTCGACTGTGAACTGTGGTTGTAGTATGCCCCTGTAGACGTTGAATCATCAGAAGAAGACATCACTGTAACATAAAGAGAATAGATGTGTGTAAATATCTCATATAATTAGTCCGTGAAAGGGACATCGACATAACATATAACAATCATTGTTCAAACCACATGTATCCCATATAACATAACTCGGATTTTGTTGTTGCACATGTACCCCATGTAATTATATCTCGCAATTGTTAAATCACATGTATCCCATTTATCATAAATTATATAATGTTGAATCAATCGACTCCAATAATAATTGTTCATTACATATATATATATCCATGTATATATATACTTAATACTTACAATCCGTATGATAATCAACTAAACACATAACAGTTATAGTCTAGAGTTACTAAATGCAACCTAGTTCTCTATAACCATGTCTCTGATACCAATCTGTCACACTCCCAAAATATCAGAGTATAATGGCAACAAGGGAGTGGTGACGTCATGATTATCATACACACAGTTACAAAGAACGACCCCTAAATGAGACGTTCGGAAAATTGATCACTTGCATTTGATAAAATAAATAGTTTTAACATAGTGCGGAAGCATAAAACTGGTCACAGATACAAAAACATAGTTTCCAAATAGTACAAATGATCTTTATTTTCAATAGAAATGACGGCAGTGCATGAGACCTCACATAGCATCTTCCTTCTTAATAACTGAGAAAAACATTGCTAAAGCGTCAACATAAAGTTGGTGGGTTCATAGGTTTAGTTAATTTGAAGTGTTTAATGAACCACAAGATTTTCCCAAACGTGATGACAATATAACAAATACAAAGTCATCATAAAAGCATTTATTACAGTCTAAGCTCGTGACACCGAAGCTTTAACAACACCGGCAGTATAATCATATAATGTAGCCCAACTGGATGCCTAAACCCACGACATCCTATCTCAGACTCAAATGAAACTGTGCCCGCTTGTCCCTTGTTGGACCAAGACGGACAGGGGCGTCAACCCCGATAGATCTATCCATAACATTCGCGCTTACACAAAGTAATTAACGGTTCACGATTCACGGGCCAAAGCAACTGGGTTTTTAGTGGGACTTAGACTAGTATATAAATCAGTAAATGCACTTGTGTTCATACGTTAAATCAAGCAATGTCTCACCCCAAAAAGCAGTAAAAGCTGTTAAAAGTGGGCTATAAACTCACCTCGTTAAATCAGCAAAGTGATGGAAATGTAAATATAGCTCGAGAATACGGTCACGCTATCCGCGACCTATTTGAATATAAGGATCGTGTTACGACATCTAAAATTATACCAATAAAAGGCATGACATTCTAGTTGTGCTTGACGATATATTTTGTTTACGGAAAAACGCGATATTTAAACTCGATTATTTAATAAATGAGTTTTTGGGCTTAATAGTATAAGTTTATAACTAAAGTCTAGTTTTTGGGCTTACATAAACCCATCCAAACCGAACAGCCCAAAGCCCTTAACAAACTTGGGCTCGGCCCATTTGTCTTTCTTACCCAACCCGACCCTCAACCCAGGCGATACAAACAAAGTTGGGGGGGCATATATCTATTTTTATCCCCAAAACTCACAGTTACACTCTCTCTCTCGAAAATAACTCCCACCGCCCCATATCTCTCTCTTTCTTCCCAAGGTTAGATTTAATCATCCATGGCCACATATCACTACCATAATTTATAATCTCATAGATAAATGTTCTAGATCCTTACAATACGCATGGGATGTGGGGTTTTTATCCCCACATCAAAGTCAACTCGGTTCTTTGATAAATCCAGCGTGATTCGATGGTGTAACTCATTCAAGATAATTTTCTTTTACTCTTTATAAAAAGGGGCGTTTTATATAATTGTTGATTACATTTTCAAAATCGAAAAGGGGTTTTACTGATTAAGTCATTTGGTTCGTTTATATCACACCAGGGTTTCTCGAATCTACTAAAGTCAACTAGGGTTTCGAAAATATATTGGGGTTTTTCTTTAAAAACAGGTCCGATTACAATTAATTGGTGTTTTGTGGTAAACAATCATGTTAATTTCATCCTGCAACTTAATTGACAAAATTAGGGTTTCATAATAATTAGGGGGTTTGATAAATCTTGCGTGTATAAATGTTTCATTAACGTTTTCTTTAATAAAAATATGTTAATTGTATTAATTTATAAAATTAGGGTTTCGGTAAAATTAGGGTTTCATTCATACCTCATTATTAATCTAATTAAATGGTTGATTCGCGTTTATATAATGTTTAATTAAAGTTTTAAAACGATTTGTAAAAATTAGGGTTTTATATAATTTGGGGTTTTTCATACCCGCGAGTTTAATTAAGATTAATTAGCATTTTTATGAGATAAATTGTGTTAATTTTATGTTAGTACTGATTTTAGAATAAGTTAGGGTTTCGGCAGAATTAAGTCATTCGAGTGGGGGTTTTTGTTTGATACTGTTATTAACAGTATTAGTCAAAAAAATAAATAAATAAGTAAATAATTATGGTCAATAATAAAAACGCACGAGATGGTAAGAAAAAGAAAAAGGGGTCTGTGGTCACGATGGGAATGGGGTGATGGGTCATAGGTCCAAACTGATTATCACATTATATTTTTATTGCATTTTATTGCTTAATCCGAATAGTTTTAAAAGACTAATTAGTTTGGTTTGTTTTTCACAGGTTGTTTTAAAATGACAAGCACAACTAAGAAAATGAAAGAAAGGTGGGTAAATAACTCACAATGAGAGTTTTGTTTCGGCTTGTGTTCAGACAAGGATTTGGAGTGTGTTTGTTGGGTCAAAAAGTTGATGTGGCAGAAACTCAAAATCGAAGAAAATATCAAGTAATATGTTCAAGCGTTGACAAGAGCAATCTGGGCGTTGACAAGAGCAATTCAGGCGTTGACAGAAAGTCAACAAAAGTCAAACGTAGTCAAAAGTCAAACGCTGATGCATATTGAAGATTTGATGGAGAATTCTATTTAGGGAATATATTGAGTATATTATTTATGATATACACAATATATAGTTTATCTAAATAGAATATTTAGATGTTTATTTGATTTGATCTCTTGTAGATTCTGTTCCTTCCACTATAAAAGGAACAAGAGTCTTAGGTTTTATTCATATTATTCATTCACAATGTAAACCTAAAGTGTGTGTCGCACTAGACGTGGGATTCAATGTATACACGTCTAGTGGTTGTTTGTTATTAATATAATGAACAATCATTGAGTAATTTATGTGTCTTGTGCCTAAACACCTTGTTATGATCATTGTTCTATTCCGCTATGTTATCATATGAACGATGATTAACCTAGATATAATGGTTCATAACCATTGAGTCTAACGATCAATGGACTCCACAATTGGTATTAGAGCCTAAGGCTCTTGATATCTAGGTCCGACGAGGTGTTCGTGTATGGTGAAGAAAAGAAAAATCCGTCTAGGGTTTTTCTGGACGTTTTTGTGTGCGCAGCAGCATTCAGAAGGGCATAACTTTTGATTGAACCGTTGGATTGTCACGAAATTTTATATGTGTGTTCTACATACATAGATCTAAACATCCACCGGAGGGATTGTCGAGTTTTATTCCCATGAAAAAGTTATTAAGCGTCAAAGTTGGCTGATGAGTGATTTTCAGATTTCCTGTTTTACATAAAATCATGATTTAAGGGTTTTTCTACAAACCCTAGATCGTATTTACACAGGAAGGAAGATGTGCTCTTGATCATTATTATAGAGTATACTAGCTTTGGTGAGTGATTTTCTAAAAATCATGATGAACCTTAGTATACTTTGTTCACCGTTGCTATGATATGTGCCATTCTTAGGGCTTTTATAAACCCTAAAACAAGATGTAGCAGCAGGTGAATGTTTTTGACAAAACAAGAACGCAAATCACTTAAATCTAGATGATATTTGTTTCTGTGGAGATCGAGGTAATGAAGAGCTTTGTTTTAGGGTTTTGTAATAAACCCTAGATCGATTTCTACACAGATTCAGGGTTGCAAGAAAAGTTTTTGCAGCAGATCAGCGTGTTATAGAAGCAGTAGTTCATCTTGGTTATTGATATGTGATACATGTTTGAAGAAAAGCAGTCACATGATATATTTTCGCTGCTTATAGACGTGAACAGGTCAAAGACGTATGATGAACATACACATCCTGATTTTGTGGGATAAAGACGTGAGCCACAGGAAAAAGTTACGCGTATGATTGCTGATTTTTAGGAAACAAGCATGTCAGTACTAAGAATACTGTATATGGAGGCTTTCATGTTCATGTAAATAATGAATGTGATGATCTAGACTTGCTGATTTTCAGGGATTAATGACGTGTGATATTTAATAAGTCCTACTTTGTAGGGAGTATCTTTTAAATATAGCACTGGTGATTTGAAGAAATTCAACAAGAAAAGATCGTGGGTTGTCTAAATGTAAATTTCGACAAGATTCCTTATTTATGGTACATAATATATGCAGGTCTGTTTCAAAATTGCATAAGGAAAAGAGACGTGAGATACTTCCTAAATTTTGGGGAATGAAACGTGTGATAAACACGTTTAATTATATCACTTTTCCTTACATAGCAAAAACTGCATTATCCTGGATGGTATAGCCCCAAGCCGCTGAAGAAGACGCTGACAAGGTAAGCTTTAACGCTGACAAGAAATAAGTTAACACTGTCAAGTTGACAGTGTTGTCCGATATATGCTATTTCAACGCTGATAAGTGTCGTCCGTTATCGGACTATGCATCTGATAAAGATATTGGACAGTATTGGATATTGGACAACACACTGTTTGCTGCTGTTTGAGAAAACTGGTACGTTTTAAGCACACAAAAAGGAGGAGTTTACACACGAAGGTACATGGAATCTCCGTTTTTATTTATGGCTCGGATATTTTTACAAGGGGTAGATGATTTTTAAGTAAGTTAGCAACAGTTCATGAAGAATTTTATTGGATTATGTAATCGGGATAGCCTTGTGAAAGAGTTATTCGCTTACATCTTTTACATATGAAGATAATGACTTGTCATGAAGAGGTGTTAGCTTAAGGGGAAGAATTATTATGGTAAGTTTGATGATTGAAGATGATTTTCGCTAGTTTGTGTTCTATCATATCTTAAAGTCGTGCACTTCCAGTCATGGACTTTTAAGGTAACTTGTTCGTGCTTACATGGTTGGTGACGAAGACTTGTCATATCTAGCAAGCCAATTGCTATCACTTGAAGGAGTTACATTATCGTGCTCAGTGTCTCACATAGGGTGAGGATTTTTGACAAACGGATCGAGGTCTACTTATACTTTGTACCATGAGTATAAGTTCTTCATCACATAGATAGTACAAGACATGGAACACAAGGTTGGGTTACTCTACTTCTACATCAAGAATACTTTATTTATTTTTCTTCAAGATCATTACACAGAGCCTACATATGGAGAATCTTCAACATTGCAACATTGTTTACTTCCTTGTTGATGTGACAAAAAGGGGAAGAAATACGTGCTACACTTGAGGGGAAGCAATTTGAAGATCATATACAACTTACAAGAGATACACATAGAGTTTTGCCGACATCAACTAGGGGAAGATTGTTGGGTCAAAAAGTTGATGTGGCAGAAACTCAAAATCGAAGAAAATATCAAGTAATATGTTCAAGCGTTGACAAGAGCAATCTGGGCATTGACAAGAGCAATTCAGGCGTTGACAGAAAGTCAACAAAAGTCAAACGTAGTCAAAAAGTCAAACGCTGATGCATATTGAAGATTTGATGGAGAATTCTATTTAGGGAATATATTGAGTATATTATTTATGATATACACAATATATAGTATATCTAAATAGAATATTTAGATGTTTATTTGATTTGATCTCTTGTAGATTCTGTTCCTTCCACTGTAAAAGGAACAAGAGTCTTAGGTTTTATTCATATTATTCATTCACAATGTAAACCTAAAGTGTGTGTCGCACTAGACGTGGGATTCAATGTATACACGTCTAGTGGTTGTTTGTTATTAATATAATGAACAATCGTTGAGTAATTTATGTGTCTTGTGCCTAAACACCTTGTTATGATCATTGTTCTATTCCGCTATGTTATCATATGAACGATGATTAACCTAGATATAATGGTTCATAACCATTGAGTCTAACGATCAATGGACTCCACAATTGGTATCAGAGCCTAAGGCTCTTGATATCTAGGTCCGACGAGGTGTTCGTGTATGGTGAAGAAAAGAAAAATCCGTCTAGGGTTTTTCTGGACGTTTTTGTGTGCGCAGCCGCATTCAGAAGGGCATAACTTTTGATTGAACCGTTGGATCGTCACGAAATTTTATATGTGTGTTCTACATACATAGATCTAAACATCCACCGGAGGGATTGTCGAGTTTTATCCCCATGAAAAAGTTATTAAGCGTCAAAGTTGGCTGATGAGTAATTTTCAGATTTCCTGTTTTACATAAAATCATGATTTAAGGGTTTTTCTACAAACCCTAGATCGTATTTACACAGGAAGGAAGATGTGCTCTTGATCATTATTATAGAGTATACTAGCTTTGGTGAGTGATTTTCTAAAAATCATGATGAACCCTAGTATACTTTGTTCACCGTTGCTATGATATGTGCCATTCTTAGGGCTTTTATAAACCCTAAAACAAGATGTAGCAGCAGGTGAATGTTTTTGACAAAACAAGAACGCAAATCACTTAAATCTAGATGATATTTGTTTCTGTGGAGATCGAGGTAATGAAGAGCTTTGTTTTAGGGTTTTGTAATAAACCCTAGATCGATTTCTACACAGATTCAGGGTTGCAAGAAAAGTTTTTGCAGCAGATCAGCGTGTTATAGAAGCAGTAGTTCATCTTGGTTATTGATATGTGATACATGTTTGAAGAAAAGCAGTCACATGATATATTTTCGCTGCTTATAGACGTGAACAGGTCAAAGACGTATGATGAACATACACATCCTGATTTTGTGGGATAAAGACGTGAGCCACAGGAAAAAGTTACGCGTATGATTGCTGATTTTTAGGAAACAAGCATGTCAGTACTAAGAATACTGTATATGGAGGCTTTCATGTTCATGTAAATAATGAATGTGATGATCTGGACTTGCTGATTTTCAGGGATTAATGACGTATGATATTTAATAAGTCCTACTTTGTAGGGAGTATCTTTTAAATATAGCACTGGTGATTTGAAGAAATTCAACAAGAAAAGATCGTGGGTTGTCTAAATGTAAATTTCGACAAGATTCCTTATTTATGGTACATAATATATGCAGGTCTGTTTCAAAATTGCATAAGGAAAAGAGACGTGAGATACTTCCTAAATTTTGGGGAATGAAACGTGTGATAAACACGTTTAATTATATCACTTTTCCTTACATAGCAAAAACTGCATTATCCTGGATGGTATAGCCCCAAGCCGCTGAAGAAGACGCTGACAAGGTAAGCTTTGACGCTGACAAGAAATAAGTCAACACTGTCAAGTTGACAGTGTTGTCCGATATATGCTATTTCAACGCTGATAAGTGTCGTCCGTTATCGGACTATGCATCTGATAAAGATATTGGACAGTATTGGATATTGGACAACACACTGTTTGCTGCTGTTTGAGAAAACTGGTACGTTTTAAGCACACAAAAAGGAGGAGTTTACACACGAAGGTACATGGAATCTCTGTTTTTATTTATGGCTCGGATATTTTTACAAGGGGTAGATGATTTTTAAGTAAGTTAGCAACAGTTCATGAAGAATTTTATTGGATTATGTAATCGGGATAGCCTTGTGAAAGAGTTATTCGCTTACATCTTTTACATATGAAGATAATGACTTGTCATGAAGAGGTGTTAGCTTAAGGGGAAGAATTATTATGGTAAGTTTGATGATTGAAGATGATTTTCGCTAGTTTGTGTTCTATCATATCTTAAAGTCGTGCACTTCCAGTCATGGACTTTTAAGGTAACTTGTTCATGCTTACATGGTTGGTGACGAAGACTTGTCATATCTAGCAAGCCAATTGCTATCACTTGAAGGAGTTACATTATCGTGCTCAGTGTCTCACATAGGGTGAGGATTTTTGACAAACGGATCGAGGTCTACTTATACTTTGTACCATGAGTATAAGTTCTTCATCACATAGATAGTACAAGACATGGAACACAAGGTTGGGTTACTCTACTTCTACATCAAGAATACTTTATTTATTTTTCTTCAAGATCATTACACAGAGCCTACATATGGAGAATCTTCAACATTGCAACATTGTTTACTTCCTTGTTGATGTGACAAAAAGGGGAAGAAATACGTGCTACACTTGAGGGGAAGCAATTTGAAGATCATGTACAACTTACAAGAGATACACATAGAGTTTTACCGACATCAACTAGGGGAAGATTGTTGGGTCAAAAAGTTGATGTGGCAGAAACTCAAAATCGAAGAAAATATCAAGTAATATGTTCAAGCGTTGACAAGAGCAATCTGGGCATTGACAAGAGCAATTCAGGCGTTGACAGAAAGTCAACAAAAGTCAAACGTAGTCAAAAAGTCAAACGCTGATGCATATTGAAGATTTGATGCAGAATTCTATTTAGGGAATATATTGAGTATATTATTTATGATATACACAATATATAGTATATCTAAATAGAATATTTAGATGTTTATTTGATTTGATCTCTTGTAGATTCTGTTCCTTCCACTATAAAAGGAACAAGAGTCTTAGGTTTTATTCATATTATTCATTCACAATGTAAACCTAAAGTGTGTGTCGCACTAGACGTGGGATTCAATGTATACACGTCTAGTGGTTGTTTGTTATTAATATAATGAACAATCGTTGAGTAATTTATGTGTCTTGTGCCTAAACACCTTGTTATGATCATTGTTCTATTCCGCTATGTTATCATATGAACGATGATTAACCTAGATATAATGGTTCATAACCATTGAGTCTAACGATCAATGGACTCCACAGTGTTTGGCTCGGCTGGAACTAGTGCTCGATTAGTGTTCACTGATCTTGCTCAGATTATCCTTGTTTGAAATATGTTGTGATGTGTTTTGTTTTTGTGTTATAAACTTTGTGAAAATGGACTGTATTTAAATTTGCATTCATGGCATAGGGTTAGTCCTAATCCTATTTTGGAGGTCTTGTGATATACCCATATAAGGTATTTTTAGGATGTGTGTTGGATTTATCTGGTGAGTGGACTTATAAAATAAGTCAGTATATTGTAGGTTTGACTTGGGTTGACTGAGATTAACCAAATTGAAAATCTGAATAAAGACTTTACCAAATTTGATTTTTATTCAATGTTTGTGTTAATTTAGCTTGTATCATTCGGCCCAGCAAGGGTTTATCAAAATGACATGAGTTTTAGACGCGTATACTTAACAACGAGAACTCATAATACAATCTCAATAACACAACTTAAGCAAGGATGGATACGTGTATTCTCGAAGGTTTAGTAAACATTCATAACCAGCGCAAACCGTTAATACATAAAACGTTCAATAACGAACACGTCTCTATTACAATAATAAGACGCGAAAATTCGAGTTGTTACATTCGCTCTCCCTAAAGAGGGCTTTGTCCGCAAAGCTAAACAAACGATACATTTACGTCGACTCCACATTAGTAAACAAATGAGGATACTTTATAAATATGAGATAATTTCTCCATTTGTTAAATCCACAAGGTTCAAAGCTCACATTAAATAAATACATGGAAAAATAAAGATGAAAAATTTGATGGATGTCACAGTAGATAAGTTTGAAGGTTCAAAAATGGTGGAAAGGTGGTGTTTACCATAGGTTGAGAGAGAGATAGATGAAGTGAGATCGCAAATGTTATGTGTTGTGGATTGGGTGTGTGTTTCGGCTTAAGACAAAGAGAGAGAGAGATCAAAATGTATCCTAGTACCTTGTACAACATATCTTACCAAGATATGCATGGGATCCTCATTGGATACACTTGCCATATACACACATGCTCAAAATGGAAATTGACTTTCCTTCCTTACTTGCAAATTGTTGTCGTGTGTTTTGGGTCCAAGGGAGACAAGAAATGACCAAGTATAGTAAAGGGTATGGTGTGTGTAAGGTATTGTCTAAGAAAAGTGAGGTTGGTATAGAAAAAGTATGGTTTTGCATGTGTTTGTGTAAGTAAGTAAGGTTAGTATAGGGTATTAGTGGTTTATACACTTGAGTACTTACAAGTTAGCTAACAAATGATGGTAGTGTAGGCATGCATACATATACACGTATGAATTATGCATGTGGGAAGGTTTTTGGTAAATTTTGTCAAGTGTTGTATGATAATAATAGCCCTTGTATATTATTGTATGTATTTGTTGAGTTGTAGGTATTTTTGTTGAAGCTTTTAGGTAATTTAGTGAAAGTGTATATTAAATACATCACTATAATTATTTTACTTAAATAAAGTAAATAAGTGACAATGTAAAATAATGTACATTGTTTTAAAGTGTTTAGGTATTTATTCCTTTTAGGTAATATATGTAAATATGTACATATAAAAATAATCCAAGTACTTAATAAATAAATTAAGTAAGGTTACAGTTTATCTCAAAATATGTACTGAGATGATGAGTCTATTATTAAATCAAGTGGCCAGTCAGTTGCTAGAGTAGTCAATAAATGACTAAGAGTTCATATAAATGTAAAATAAATGTGAAAGGTAGTATGACAAAAGGTATATGATAAATAATAAGTCATATAAAAGTGAAATTACATAAATTCCAAAAATAAGTAGTACAACAGTTGACAAAGTCAATAAGGTAAAATCAGAGGTTTTACAGCACCATCCCGTTATTTTAGCTTTGTCCTCAAAGCTTAAGATGAAGCTATTGGTCAGGTGAACAAGTGTGGGTACTTGGTCTTGAACGAGTCTTCTCGTTCCCAAGTGAACTCGGGGCCTCTCCTAGAGTTCCAACGTACTTTGACCAACGGGATGCGACTGCGTTTCAATTTCTTAACTGTCCTCTCCATGATTTCCACTGGTTCCTCTATGAACTGGAGTTTGTCGTCAAATTGAACTCCCTCCAATGGCATAGCCAGTGGTTCTTCGGCATAGCACTTCTTCAGGTTAGACACATGAAAGGTAGAGTGAACCTGACTCAGTTGCTGGGGCAACTCTAAACGATAAGCTACTTCCCCGATCCTGGCTATTACTTTGAAAGGGCCAACATAACGTGGATTCAGTTTTCCACGTTTGCCAAAGCGTACTACACCCTTCCACGGTGATACCTTGAGCATAACACGGTCACCTACTTCAAATTTCATAGGTTTGCGTTTCAGGTCCGCGTAGCTCTTTTGTCGATCGCGAGCAGCTTGAATTCTCTGCTTGATGAGGACGACCTTGTCTGTAGTCTCCTGGATTAATTCCGGTCCAGTGAGCTGAAATTCACCTACTTCTGCCCAGCACACAGGCGAACGGCATTTGCGACCGTACAGTGCTTCAAAAGGGGCATCCTTAATACTGGCATGATAACTGTTGTTGTAGGAGAATTCCACTAAAGGAATGTGGTCAACCCATCCATTTCCAAAATCAATCACACATGCTCGTAGCATGTCCTCTAGAGTATGGATAGTTCGTTCACTTTGACCATCAGTCTGCGGATGATAAGCAGTGCTCATATCCAAATTGGTACCTAAGGCTCGTTAGAAAGCCTTCCAAAAGTTTGACGTAAACCTACCATCTCGATCACAGATTATCGACACTGGTATTCCATGTTTGGTCACAGTCTCCTTCAGGTACGTCTTTGCTAGTTTTGTAAGAGAATCGTTCTCCCTAATTGGCAGGAAATGAGCGGACCTGGTGAGTCGATCGACGATTACCCAGATAGTATCGTAACCGTGAGATGACTTCGGGAGTTTTGTGACAAAGTCTATGGTGATGTTGTCCCACTTCCATTTCGGTATCTTGGGTTGTACAAGTAAACCTGATGGTCTCTGGTGTTCAGTTTTGACACGAGCACAGGTCAAACATTTCTGAACGTAGGTGGCAATGTTGGCTTTCATATTCGGCCACCAATATAAATTCTTCATGTCCTGATACATCTTTTCAGATTCAGGATGTATAGAATATTTAGACTTATGAGATTCGTGCATGATCACGTTCCTCAAGTCTCCATAGCAAGGTAACCAAATTCGTTCGTGAAGGCATAGGGTTCCGTCTGCTCTATGTTCTAGCTTCTCCTTGCTAAGATCTGTTCTGAGCATTCCCCCAACATCTTCCTTCACGAGGTTTTCAGGCAATTGGGCTTGAGTCTGAGCTTCCAAAATCTGTTTGGGTAGATCCAAACTGATTTTCATAACTAATGCCCGAACTCTCATAGGAGGGTCCGTTTCCTTACGACTTAAAGCATCAGCAACCACATTTGCTTTACCATGGTGGTATTTGATCTCGCAGTCGTAGTCACTCAGTAACTCAATCCAACGGTGTTGTTTCATGTTCAGCTCCTTTTGATCCAATATGTGTTGCAAACTTTTATGGTCAGTATGCACTGTGCACTTTGTTCCGTATAGGTAATGTCTCCAGATTTTGAGAGCAAAAACTATGGATCCAAGTTCTAGATCGTGAGTGATGTAATTCTTCTCATGCTTCTTCAGTTGTCTTGAAGCATAGGTAATCACCTTCATCCTCTGCATAAATACTGCACCTAAGCCCTTGTGTGAGGCATCATAGTATACAACAAAATCATCGTTGCCTTCAGGCAAGGCCAGTATGGGTGCACTGCATAACTTCTGCTTGATCAGTTGGAAAGCTGATTCTTCCTTCTCTCCCCAATCGAACTTTATTCCTTTCTGTGTGAGTTTGGTCATCGGTTTGGCTATTTTAGAAAAATCTTCAATGAATCTGCGGTAGTACCCGGCAAGGCCTAGAAATTGGCGGATCTCCGTCGGTGATTTAGGAGATACCCAATCCTTGACAGATTCGACCTTTGTTGGATCCACGTGAACACCGTCACAATCGATGACATGACCAAGGAATTGCACTCTAAGAATCCAGAATTCACACTTGGAGAACTTAGCATAGAGCTGCTCCTCCTTGAGTACCTTTAGTACTTGTGCAAGATGTTCCCCATGTTCTTGTTTGTTCTTGGAATAAATGAGTATGTCTTCAATGAAGACTATTACGAATTTATCCAGGTAGGGTCTGCACACACAGTTCATAAGGTCCATGAAAATAGCTGGTGCATTGGTCAACCCAAATGGAATAACCTGGAATTTGTAATGACCGTAACGGGTTCTAAAAGCTGTTTTTGGAATATCTTCCTCCCTGACTCGTAGCTGATGGTATCCCGATCTCAAGTCAATCTTGGAATACACACTTGACCGTTGCAGTTGGTCAAATAGGTCGTCAATGCGAGGAAGCGGATAACGATTCTTCACAGTTAACTTATTCAGCTCTCTGTAATCGATGCACATTCGAAAACAACCATCTTTCTTTTTGACAAATAACACAGGAGCTCCCCATGGTGAGGAACTGGGTCGAATGAATCCTTTGTCAGATAGTTCTTGAAGTTGTTCGGCTAGTTCTTTCATCTCTGATGGTGCCAGCCGGTATGGAGCTTTAGCTACAGGTGCAGCTCCGGGAACCAAATCAATTTGAAATTCCACTTGTCGGGTCGGTGGTAAGCCTTGTAACTCATCAGGAAAGACTTCTGGAAAATCTCGGATGATGGGTACGTCCTTGATTTGCTTCTTCTCGGGCTTGTCTTCTTCATCTGTTTGAGAAATATGGGCCAAGAAGATAGGACATCCTCTCAACAAATATTTCCGAGCTTTTGTACAAGAGATAACACTAAGTCTAGTGTCAGCGAGGTCGGTGTTACCGTCCCCTCGAATGATTAGAGTTTTTTTTACCCATAGAATACGGTCTAGCTTTTTGTCACAAACAATGACTGCGCGGTATCTTGCTAACCAGTCCATGCCAATAATAACATCAAAACTACCAAGGTTTACGGGGATAAGGTCTATGTTGAACGGATGTTTGGAAATATTTAAGGTACAACCTCTAATGATAGTGTCAGCATCTACAGTCTTACCGTCAGCTAATTCTACGGAGTAACGGTGACCTAAGCTTGTAGGAATAACTTCTAGCACTTGACTAAATTCAGTGGATATAAAACTTCGGTCTGCTCAAGTATCAAACAAAACAGATGCATAACGATTGTTCAATAGAAACGTACCAGTAACGACATTCGAATCGGAATTGGCTTTTGCATTGCCGACCACGTACACTATGGATGAAGCTCCTCCACTGTTCTTGTTCTGGTTGGCACGCTTAGGGCAACTTGGTCTCACGTGTCCTGTTGCTCCACACTCATAGCACACAACTCCCTTCTTGGGTCCATTGTTGTTTCCCTCAGTAGCGTTGTGGTTCCCCTGCTGTCCATTCCCGTTCCCACGGGCATTGTATCCGCCCATGTTGTTGTAGTTCCTAGTGTTTTGAGTGGGTCAGGCCTGAGTGACAGCATTAACTCGACAGGTTTTAGAAAAATGACCTACTTGTCCACATCTGTAGCAGGTCTGGCATGGGCTAACAGTATGATGATAGTTGCACTTTGAGCACAAAGGTTTGGCGCCCACGTACGAGTTAGCTCCTACAGAGGTAGCACTATAGACTTGCCCATCATTCTGCTTCTTAGGATGTTGCTGGTGCTTACTGCGGAAATACTCGTCTGCCTTTCGCTTGTTGTCAGTATGCCTCTCGAATATGGTACGGACTCTTTTGTTTATCAACTCAGTAGCGAACTCAATGGCATTCTCGACGGTAGTAGGTAGAGATGCAAGCACACTGTCGTGAATGGCGTCTGGGAGTCCACCCACATACTTCTCAATCTTATCTTCCTCTTCCACAAACATTCTGGTGCAAATTAGGGTCAACTCTTGGAACCTCTGGTTGTACGCAGTGATGTCATTGTTCCTGCATCTGAGATCCCACAATTCAATCTCCAGTTTCTTCATTTCTCCCCTTGGACAGTATTTCTCTGTCATTCTCTCCTTCAACTCAGTCTAGTTGAGAGCATAGGCAGCATCGTGTCCAAGAGTAGCAACAACAGAGTTCCACCAAGTAAGAGAACTCTCAAGTAGGGTGCAGGTGGAAAACTTCACTTCATTCTCTTCTGCACAGTCGCTGATGCGAAAGACCGTTTACAACCGCTCAAACCACTGCATCAGTTCCACCACTCCTTCTTTGCCCTTGTAGTAAGAAGTCTTACATTTCAAGAAGTTAGGGTAAGAGCAACCCCTGGTGGTCTGATTATTCCGGCGGTTGTTAGAATTTTGACTATCGTCTACGTTTCTGCTGGCAGCCATCGCAGATGCGATGCCTTGATCAATCATTTCCCTTAGTTGGGCAGCAGTGACGTTTTGGGTAATGTCGGCATTGTTGGGGTTCATTCTAGTGATTACCATTTTTCTATAATTATACACAAAAATGAAATCATTAGTCCAAGGTGTTAGCACAGTTTTATATAATTACACGAAAAGAAATTCATGCATAGACTTTGCAACAAATCGGATAACCTGTTTAAAGTTCATAATATAATATAGTACATGATCTAACAAAAGCTAATGAGTACATGCCATAAGTCTAGAATAGGAATACAGTACAAAATGCATAACCTGATCCAAGACAGAGCACAGCCCGCCTGTCTGGGATGGTGGTACACGAAATCTAAAGTACATCATCTATGAATCCCTAATCTAAATAGTACAGTACAAAGATACAACTGACTAAAGAAAAGTACAAATATAAGAGATCCTATATCATGATAGCCGAGATGCAACCCTAATAGCTTATCATGATGTACAAAAGATCTAGTACATCTACTCTACTCGTGCCTAACTGACTCCTCGGATACGGCTGGTGCCACAGGCGGTGATGAGACAGCTGGTGCCTGCATGGCAACCTACATCGCGGTCATGGCAGTCCTAGTCTCCTTGAGCTGTCAGAGTGTCTCAATGAACTGGTCTCTGACAGTCTGCTGAACTCCCCGGAGATGAACGGTCTCTGACGTCAACCCCTGATGACGGACCTCCTGGAGGTCGAAGAATATAGCAAGAGTCTCCTCTATGGCCAAGAGGGCAATATGAATGTCCATCTGCTGGCTCTGGATCAGGTAGATCTGCTCACGGAGGAACTCATTCTCATCCAGCAACCACTGGAGAGAATGATAAGTAGTCGACCACGCCCCTCGTGCAGCGTGCGCCTCCGCACTCACAGTCCATGATAGAAGGTCCTGGCGCTGCTGTAGAACAGCACGCTCAGTCTGTCCGACAGATAGCAGAGCAAGAATGTCTGCTACATCCTGGGCCTGGCGTGCGGCCAGTGCCGTGATCTGGGCCTGAACAGGGTCAGCATGTCTGGCCCGGGAACCCTCACCGATCTCAAAGGTGGAACCGAGAGGTGCCTCGTACCTCCTCTTACGAGATGGAAGAGACTCGGGTGCATGCTCCCGTAGTGAAGTCACAAGTGGTACAGGTGGTATAGCAGCAGGAGGTTGGACCTCTTCCCCAGCGGGGGAAATAGGTGGAGTAGAGATAAGTGCCTCAATAGGTGCGGCGTCGACAGAAGCGTGACTATCTCCGGAGTCACTGGCAGATAACCATCCACATAAGACGGTCGTCGGGGATACAGCAACAGGTGTATCGGTAGGTGATGTCATGGTAAATCTGAAAGTAATATATTTTTAATTGACATAAGTATAAACTTACTCAAGTTAAAAGTTTTGGGAAATATAATTTAAAATTATATAATAGTGTTGTTTAACACTCGCCATGCTAAAGGTTACGTTAATAGTTATAAGATTAATCAACCGGATGTTAATAATCAATGCACAGGCAATCACACAATCGATGTATGCTCTACAGTCTATATGCTTAACTATTCTAGTCCCGAAAATCCCAAAAGATTTTTTTAAAGAAGTTATAATCCAGATTATATAAAAATTTTATTTTTATATTTATTTTAATTTTGTTCTGATTCTCTATAACTATCGCTCTGATACCATTCTGTGACACCCCCAAATTGAGTCAAATGCAGCGGAAATAATATTTGGGTGTCACGTAGGTGGATCAATAGCAGACAGAATATAGAGCAACAGATAAAAGATTATCCTTACATTTATTACATGATTGAAAGTGCAAATAGTATTAAAATAGTCTTTAACATTTTTCAATAGTTTGAATTATTCCCCGGTTTATAAAACCCTAGATGAGCTCTATAAATGCAGCCTATCATGATGCTTGATTCCATGCACACCAATACCTGCTTCAGTTTCCTGAGAAAACATGCTTAGCGAGTCAACATAAAGTTGGTGAATTCACATGTTTAATTAAAATAAGTTTGGACATTAAATATTCACTGAAGTAGTAATGCACAAAGCATCAATACTTAAAAGTAATTACATTCCCATATTGCCCGAAACTGAAACTTGACAGTTAAGTCTTTAACAAATAAGGACCCTTCGCCTTATAAAAAGGCACCCATAACAAAAATAAGTGCTGACATGTGAAACATCTGTTGTCCTGGCCTAGGCACAGTGAGCATGACTCACCCAGATGGGGACGGTCAATCCCAAATAGATCTATTTATAACATTCAGGTAATTCAATAACTCTAACAGTTTCGGATGCACGGGTCATGCGGGTTCATCTACAATAGGCAAGGTAATTAAAGGTTTCATAGTTCAATCCATGTCCATAAAATAAAATATGTTGCATGTTTTCTTCCTCATTAAAAGGTTTAAAAGTTTGTCAATATATAAAGTGGGGCCATGAACTCACCTCAGTAGTACAACAATAAGTCGGTAGATAAATCTGATAAGGATGCTCACGATACAATCAACGACCTAAATAATTATAAGGTCTCAGTAAATGCATAACATAATGCATAAAAGTTTCAGAATAAATCTGTACATGCTTATACTGGTTTTAAGCATTTTATTACGATACTTGTATTTTTGGTTCATCGTTGTACAAGTTCTAATAGTATTTATTTTAAGTATAAAATAAAGAATAAGGTTAAATTAATTAATCCATTTAATTAATATTTTGTACTTACGTTGTTTATAAAACACTTTAAATATTTATAAAGGATAGTTTTATATATATTCAAAGTAATAGAAAATAAATATAATAAATGTATTTATGTTATAAGTTAATCATTTTTAATTTATATTTAACATATAAATAAGGCTTATAAAACGTATAACATTTTAATTAAATTCCACGTTTACGAAGTGTTTATAATTATTAAATTATCAATTTTGAAAAATAACAATTGTTACGTTTATTTAAGTTTTACGTTTTGAATAACGGGTTTAAATATATAGAATTTTAGGGTTCGTAATACTTTGTAGGAAATACGTTTTAGTCCTTTAATTTAAATAATTTCCCGCGGTTAAATTACTTTTATACCCCTAGGGTTTCTAAATCTTCAAGTAATTACAGTTTTGGTCCCTCCCTAGTTACACGTGTAACTAGGGCTTGTTTAAGTTTCACTAAATGGCAAAAATAGTCCCTAAAGTATACGGCTTAAATTAGGTCTTATTAAAGTTTTACAAGTTGGCAGTTTTAGTCCTCCAACCTTCGGCTTATATTTAAGTTTTATACAAGTTACACAAATGCCCCCTAGGGCTTGAATATGTTTCGGCTAAAGGCAGGATTAGTCCCTAGGGTTATTTATGGCTTAAATAAGTTTGCTATCTTGGCATGAATGGTCCCTAGGGCTTACACTATGTTTCGGCAAATGACCAAAGTGATCCCTAGGTTTTCTAAAGTTTACACAAATTACCCTAACATTATATTAATTCCTTTTAAGTCCTTTTTATCACCTTTAAGTTTCGGATATGTTTAAAACAACACCCTCAACTCTCGGCAATATATAAAAGTAGTCCAAAAGTTTATGTTTTTGGAAAATAAGTTTCTACACTTGTTTATTTAGATCCCTTTACTTTATAAATTTATAAATCCAACCCGAAAGTTTTATACTTGTTATTTTTAATCCAAAATTTAATAGATCTATTATTTTAATCCAAAACTTCTTAGATTTATTATTTTAATCCAAAACTCTTATAGATCTATACTTTCAACATGAAACTTTATAAAATTATATTTTGACACTAAAAGTTTTATAAAAACATTTATTTAGTGACAATGAATATTTATTTAGGCAACTTATTATAGTGAGCTTATAACTAAACTTTATAATGCATAATAGTGAACTTATCATTTTAAGGCACCTAAAAACATAAATCTAGTGTTTCTAGTTATATCTAAACATTACAAGATTACCCAAAATAAAATTATGAGCTTAAACCTAACGTCCAAAAAAAATGCATGTTTAGGTTTTCATGATTTTTCAAGTTTAACAAGATCATGGTGATGTGTTCTTCATGGTTGACAAGTATTTACATCATTTTAAGCTAAATCAAAAATCAAGCCGTGGGTCATTATGGATTTTAGGGTTTCAATATTTGTTTCAATATTAACTTTTACCAAGAATAACCATGTATATATTAATATGTATGAAAGTAAATGTATTAGAAAGATAGGCTTCTAGGGCTCTTTTTCTTGCTTCAAGGATCAAGGTTCTTGTAGGATGAGCTTATGATTAACCTTTATATTGTAGGAGACATAGTATAGGAGTAGTAGATAAGTTTGAAGGTTCAAAAATGGTGGAAAGGTGGTGTTTACCGTAGGTTGAGAGAGAGATAGATGATGTGAGATTGCAAATGTTTTGTGTTATGGATTGGGTGTGTGTTTCGGCTTAAGACAAAGAGAGAAAGAGATCAAAATGTATCCTAGTACCTTGTACAACATATCTTACCAAGATATGCATGGGATCCTCATTGGATACACTTTCCATATACATACATGCTTAAAATGGAAATTGACTTTCCTTCCTTACTTGCAAATTGTTGCCGTATATTTTGGGTCCAAGGGAGACAAAAAATGACCAAGTATAGTAAAGGGTATGGTGTGTGTAAGGGATTGTGTAAGAAAAGTGAGGTTGGTATAGAAAAAGTATGGTTTTGCATGTGTTTGTGTAAGTAAGTAAGGTTAGTATAGGGTATTAGTGGATTATACACTTGAGTACTTACAAGTTAGCTAACAAATGATGGTAGTGTAGGAATGCATACATATACACGTATGAATTATGCATGTGGGAAGGTTTTTGGTAAATTTTGCCAAGTGTTGTATGGTAATAATAGCCCTTGTATATTATTGTATGTATTTGTTGAGTTGTAGGTATTTTTTTTGAAGCTTTTAGGTAATTTAGTGAAAGTGTATATTAAATATTTCACTATAATTATTTTACTTAAGTAAAGTAAATAAGTGACAATGTAAAATAATGTACATTGTTTTAAAGTGTTTAGGTATTTATTCCTTTTAGGTAATATATGTAAATATGTACATATAAAAATAATCCAAGTACTTAATAAATAAATTAAGTAAGGTTACAGTTCATCTCAAAATATGTACTGAGGTGATGAGTCTATTATTAAATCAAGTAGCCAGTCAGTTGCTAGAGTAGTCAATAAATGACTAAGAGTTCATATAAATGTAAAATAAATGTGAAAGGTAGTATGACAAAAGGTATATGATAAATAATAAGTCATATAAAAGTGAAATTACATAAATTCCAAAAATAAGTAGTACAGCAGTTGACAAAGTCAATAAGGTAAAATCAGAGGTTTTACAGAAATCAACCAATTTTATGAATGATCTAAAGCAGGGAGGTATGATTGTGTCGATAAGGAAAGATGAATACCTTGTCATTAGAGGTTTTAAGCTCGGTCTGTAGCTTTGCCACATAAGTCTCGAAGTGGGTAGCGTGGCCGAATTGCTTACTAATGGAAGCTTCCACGGTTACCAGTTGAGTGCACAAGGTAGTGACGGTGGCTTCAGATGTGGCAAGTAGAGCTAAGCCAATTTCTCCTCTTGTTCCTTGATGACCTGGTTTTGCTTGTTTATCTTCCTCTCCGCACTTTCCAACATGCGGAGGGCTTCTTCAAACCTTTTTCTCAGTGCGGCACCAATCGATACTTGGTGCGGGGCCGCCATGTTGTACTCTTCCAAGAGCTCTTCGTGTGATAGTTCATGAAGGACGGCCGCGTACGCAGGTGGTGTTGCGTGATCAACAAACTCCTTATAGGAGTTTGGTGAGTCCAACATGTCATCTTTCATGATGCTCCATCGTAGACGGAAAGCACCTTACGAAGACTCACCAATGACAGGTTCCTAAGAACGGCCCACATGGGGTGAAGACTTGGTAATATCCTCAAAAACAAGGGAAGGATCCTGTCGATATATCTCGAGGATGGGCGGCTTCTCCCTTGCAATTTCTCCTTTATTTTGTGCGGCTTCAATTTGATCATCCCTGAAAGATGGGTAATAAAATTCATAAGTTGTCGCGGCCCATATAGGTTAAGATACAAAGGAAAAGACTACTTACTTATTTCCTTCGGCAAGCTCAGAGTATGTGGGTGGTATCGCGGTCACAAGAGCCGGATTTAGGATAATGGTTGGTCCTTTTTACCCCACGTCCGTAGTTGTGGTAACACCAGCGCTACTCCTAACTTGGTATTGCGGGTGATCTTTTCGTAGTCTTTTGAGGGGAGCATTGGTTTGATCAAACTCCATCACGGGGACCTTCCTCCTGATGGTGTTACGCTTCTTTGAACGATGTGCTTCCATTACGCCTCCTGCATCATCATCCTCAACCGCATCTTCCACAAAATCTTCTTCAGAGGGTTATGTAGTTGCCCTAGCCATGACAGAAGAAGTTGCCTCATTTTCTAAAAAGAGGTTATCACCGTCCTCATTGGAAAAATATAAGGGGGAATTTTGAATTTTTGAATCCCTAACATCTGAGTGTGGTTTGGGTTCTACAACCAAGGGATGGTGATGTTTCTTGTGGCCTCAAGTAAGGGTGGCTCATTCTTCATTCTCATACGTTGGTTTTCCTTCACTTCTTGTGGGTTACCCTGACAATGTAATCTGAATAGATTCATTTCTGCATAATTAAACAACGGTTAGTTACAGACGTATGTATGATATTATGGGTTGTATTGACAGTTGTTTATACCCACCCTCATTGCGGCTGTTCACGAATGTTGGGTACAAGTTCGGGCTTTCAAAGTAGTTACGACTAATGCCTACAAGGCAAAGGAAAGATTTGGGAAACTTGTTGAAAAATTTTCAGCGTGTATCCAGGTTTTTTACGTCTCGTGCACTGTATGCGTTTGGGGCTGGGGGATAATCTATGCCTATGTGGTATATTAGTTCAAATGGGTGCGGAAAACAGTTGTGCCTACAATAAAGAATATGTTATACCAATTTTTTAGGGAATCCATAGCCTTAGAATAACATTGAGGAGCGGGTAGTGATCTTTTTTTTAAAAGAAATCCACCCCTTGAGCATATTTGGTGCGTAAAAAAACCTAAATAGACTCAAGGAGGGTATAATGTTTAGGGCGCGGTAACTAACCTCAAATTGGTTTATTTTACACGCCCCTATACAGTGAAGTTGGGAAATGTGGAAATCGTAATACTATAAAAGGTTTACAAGGAATCTAGATGATGGGATACGGTAGTTGGCCGTATCAAATAAACGAGTGTACAATCCAATTTTACAAGGGGGTTGTCAGTAATGGCTTCCGATTCCCTAGGAAAGATGGGATGGACTTCTGTTGGAATATAGTACTTAGAACAAAACACTAAAAATTTATGCCTTGGGTACTCACTGAGCACAGACGTGATAGTTGAAATATCCTTAACCATGTTTTAATAACTATGCGAAGAAGGCGCGGTAAGCTAACCTGGTAATAAGGGGATCCGTGTAAAAGCGTAGGTATGTGGAGGATCAAGGTGCAACAGTGGCAAAAGTAATCTTAACAATTGTGTGTGTGTATAGTCACACTTGGGGTTATATATTGTGTTGCTTCGATTCTCGTGTATCATTGGATGATTGCCACATGTACTCCACTAGTTTAATCTAATGGATAGGGATTGATGGGTAGTTGTAACGTCAGAGGGACCCACACGGTCTAGTCTAACACACTTTTTAATTGGATCAAGGCAGGACCACTAGGTCGCCTTTTCATATTGAGTCAGGTGAACAGTTGCTTACGTGGTACGCTGTTCTACCATGCACGACTAACATTAAATATGTTCATTAAAGTGGTTCCAGCAAAACCGCTACTCACGAAATTTTGCTCACTCATAGTTGCAAGTTTGTGCGGTACGGCTATTTGACATTTGTTTGTCTAGTACTCACGCCTGCGGCTGTAACCACTAGACTGGGAGAGATGATGACGTATAGTCCCCAGCCGGGCCATGAACACGACCTAAGGGTACTACTCGTATCCAATCCATCAAGTATGGGTTGGGTCATCATTGTTTGGGGCTTATCGGCTAGTAATGGCCGCGGGCGGTATGGTATGGACTGCGTCCATGCCGCACAAGGAATGGGTTAGACAGAATCACAACCTAAGTAGGATTGTGATTCTCCTAAAGTAAGAGGATATTCACTGGCCTTATTTAGAAGATAAGGATCAATACTTACATGGTAATTATCTCTTGCTTGGGGCCGAAGATTCGGTAAAGCCCAACTAGGGTTTACCGCCTATATAAGGAACCTCCAAGGGTTCCACAAGAGGTACAATTGACATCACAATTAAACCTTTACCAATTGCTAAACCTTAAATCGATTACTTACCCTCACGCCGGAGTCTACTCATGGGGAACCCTCCCACAGTAAGTCTAACAGTGTGTTGTCTTTTTGTGTGCAAGGTCTCATTAGAAGTTGACTTGGTACGATAGCCGGAGTCCCAGATATCCGAATTAAGCCTAATTCGAGTTAGTCAAGGTCCATCCAACTTTTATATCAACATTTTGTTTTAGAAAGACATAAGAATCCTCAACGAATAACCCTAAAAAATATTAGATATGATGTCGGTAGTGGTGTAGGTTGACAGTCGCAGTGAGTTGGTGGTGGAGAGTCGTATACTGGCGACGTTTATGGTCGGAGCTAATCAAATTAAAATCATAAATGTGAGAGAAGAGAAATGGTGTATGTATTCAGAGTTTGTTTGAATGTGAGAGACAATGAGTGAATCTAGTATTGTACCAGTTGTAATGGATAGTAAATAAAATAATAAATGCATTTGGATATTAAAACAAGTATGAACGATGAAAAAACTAGAGTGCCCTTGAGTTTGTGTTAGATAACAGACCCACTTAACGTAATTTGAAATTAGGGATGGATGGTATGTAATAGTTTGGAGATAGGGATCACTCACGCACGAAGAAAAATAGGGACTCAATAAGGGATTTGGCCCAACCACAGGGACCAACGGTGTAATTAACTCATATATTTTTTTTTTATAGTTAAATGGGGTAGTTATAATGAAAAAAGGTTGAAAAATGGGATATTAAAGCCCCTCAAACGGTAAAAGAAAAACCAAACAAAAACTATCCATTACCTAACGTCCATATTTTCGATTTTTAGAAGAAAAAAAAAGATAACACGAGCCACGGTGCAGTTGTGGCGCCGTGGGCTCTCGTCATCGCCCACCATCTCGGCTGGCTACTACGGCCTGGAGGTCGAAGAAGCTCGGTACAGTGGGTAGCAGCGTGGCGACCAGCCATCCCACCAGCCACCTTGCCCTCTTACAGAGTAATTTAAAGCATCTGAAATCACAATCACAAACAAATTTAATTAAGGTTTAAAGGATCGTATTATTCACAAATAATGATTAATTATAGCGTCCCATTTTACAACTCAAAAATATGACATTTAACAAATTTCTATGATTACAACACGGATTCTCGTCAGAGCGTATCGTGAGCCGGGTGTCTACAATCATTATATGTGTAATACTTTGTTCTTTACTTAATGGGATAGCTAATCCTGGACCAAAAAAAAAAATATGTGATAGCTAATTTGCAATAATTGCCAAGATGATCAAGCAATGCCTTGGTAACATTCAATTCGTGAGTTATACTAGTCATTTAAAAGAGAATTATATTTTCTATATCAATGAAATGAATAGTCTCCAACATCTCTTAAGGACAATTCCGATTCATTCCGGGTCCTCCATAATAGATATAGCTACCCCAATCATCATTATACCCTTTTTTTACCTCGTAACAATTAGATTTGTGTGTTAATAAACTTGTATCATACACCGGGGCTAGATAGTGTTTCTGATCAACCACTTGCAGGTTCCTAACATACGCTGCTTTTCGAAATCCTTCATCTGGGAGGTGACCACTGCCCATTGGTGTTGGCACGCCCTTAACCGAGTTTTCTGAATAAACTTCTCCTCCGTATTCAATTGTCGTTGCGTGATCACTAAGGTTTGTGAATAACGTTTTTGGCCAATAACCAACATATTCCTTTTCCACCTTTAACCACCAGTGCTGACTCTTTGGATCCTAAAAAAAATCAATATCAAACATAGATTACAACTCTAGTTCAGTTATGACAAGTTATAAGTACATAAATTATTTATAAGTAACTACCTTAAAGATCAAGAAGGTAGTTGCATATTGCGGCCCATTATATGTGGCTACACCTAAGAATGCAGCTCCAAGGCTAACTTTATTACTTATTTGAACGAACCCCGGACATTGCAAATTAAAGCAACCAGATCTATACCCATCAGGCTGTATAGATGTTTTTTTATAAACTTTATTAGTAACAAAAACAAGATTGCTAAAAAAGCTAATAATCCAACATAGCACTTACAGTCCAGAAAGTGAAAAGTCTTGGAACATTATCTTTGTACAAGCTTGGAAATATCTGTCATAACATAAAGTATATATAAGCAAATTCTTGCAAATGAAATAACAATGTCTAATTAAATAAATATTCAACTTACACGCGAACCAGCCTCGACAGTATTGATACGGTGATTAGGAACAGCAGCAATAACCCAAATTTGTGAAAGGCTATAATCATTTCCAGTAACATTTGGTCCCCATACATTTAAAACTGCCTTTGCTCCATAATATGTTCCTTGTGTCACATATCCTAATGCATGCTTCAAATATATCATACCAAGATTTTAGTATGTGTGATGGCGGGTTCAAACCCATGGATTAGTTTTCCAAAAGGTCACAAACAATTGGTAAAAAAGAACATACCGTACCAAGATATTTAAATGTAAAGAATTTAATGTGATTGAATGTGTTATATTCTTTCATTTGATTACTAAAAGCTTACCGTGTGGTCACTTGAAGGTGGGACATTTTCTCTTTTCGAATATCCAGAAATTGAAATGGATCTCGAAATTTCACTTGCACTTGTTCTTCTAATAGGAATTGTTCCATTTGGACACGATTCACCGTTTGAACTCCATATCTGATTAAGTTCTGATTCCACTCGTGTGTCATCGTATCCTTTTGGTAACTCTGGCGGATCCTGTTTATTTGTATTCATTTGAAAACAATATTCCATAACAAAAAGTACATGAATAGTCATTACATATGAACTTTCTATCAAATACTTTTAGTAAACATGAGTTTAAAACTAATTAGATGAATGATTTGAATATACCAGTGATAATATTGCTGCTTTTAACTTGGGGTGGTCAAAAGATGGTTGAAGATGAAACAAGACGCAGTCGATAATATCACCATCTGGGCTCTGATTCAACATAGAAAAATTCGATAAGTAATCAATCTAAACAATACCTAAAACATGTACAACCAGCAGTTTGTTTATATAAAGCTATGTTGCACGGAAACGCCCCTCGGGGTGCCGTGCCCGTCCCGGAAACGTTTCGGAAACGGGAAACGGCTGGAAACGCCCGGAAACGCGGCGGAAACGTTTCCCCAAAAAGGGAAACGTTTCATGAAGATAGGAAACGCCGAGGCTCCAGCAGAAACGCGAAAGGAAACGTTTCTTGGGATTTTAACACGTTTCTGGGCTAGTTTTTGGGCCACGAAACATTTTTTGGTCCATTTATATTGTATATAGATATGGTAGGTCGTCATATCTTTTAACAAACCTCTAAAAATTAACTATCAATATTTTTTTAATGTTAAGTATATGTTATGCCTCATTATCAGTATTGATTTTTTCTTGCTTTGTCGGTTAAAGATTCATGTTTATTTAATTTATTAATAAATATATAAAAAATACAAAAACGTTTCCAGCCGTACCCGTTTCATGAATTTTGGAACATTGGCGTTTCTAAGTACCCGTCCCCGTACCCGTTCTCGTTTCCGTATCCGTCTCCGTGCAACATAGATATAAAGTATAAACCAACAAACAAACATTATGTATAACCTTAATTGATTTAACAAAAGGCTTGTTGATCTTCTTAAGACGAGCATTAATCAACTTCATCTTTGTTGACTCACTGCCTGACATGAAAACTTCGTTTTCTTGCTGAAAATCTTTATATCCTTTCGATGAAAACACAAGCGAAAACAACAAGACAAAAACATAAATGGTCTGCATCATTGTGTATGTTAAGGTGTTCTTTACAAATAAAACAATTATTGCCATAGTCGTGATTTTATATCTTGGAAATTTAATGTTCGTGTTTGACCAATAACTGCAATGGTAATTAACAAATTAATAATATAATCTTATAAGATAATTAATCTAATCCATGTATGGTAATGAAGATAATTCATTTTCCATTCATTTAATCTAATGCTCATGAATCGTGTTTACGCGGTAGTCGATCTCGTGACCCGATTACTCGACCGGGTTAACTCGGTGGTCGATCTCGTAACCCGGTGACTCGATCGGACCCGATAATATTGTGTGAAAAAAGAATGTAGAAATATATATTAAAAAATGTTGTAAATTTTTAACTTTTTACCAAAAAGATACATCCTCTATACAGTGTAAACATAAAAATTAATGTACTTTCCCAAAGTAGAAAATTGGTCGATATTATTCTGCAATAGGTAATTGATTAATAGAGTCGAAATTAATGTAAAATTTAGCATAAAGTCAATCAACTAATTACATTTACTCATCTTTTAAAAAAACCTACTTTTCACTTCTTTAAAAAAAATATGTTCCAAAAATAAATCGTCAAACGACAAAAATACACCGTTGCAACAAGAATAAAATCATTTGTCTATTTAGGGCACATGTATAAACTTTCGACCATTTTCCCTAAGAAAATCATATATGATTTGTATCATCAATTTTATATGATTTCAAAAAATCACAATTAATTCTAGAAAATCATATACGATTTGCGATACAATCATATATGATTTCAGAAAATTATACTTCCTCCGTCCCAAAATTATTGTCGCCCGACAAAAAACACACAGTTTAAAAAAAGTATATTAAAAAAAGTATATTAATTACAACCTTCTCTCTCTGTTTCCTTTTAGCACACAATCACAATTTTACCCTTAGCTAATTAATTAAATCTTCTTTAAAGTTTGTAATAATATTTTCAAGTAAGGGTAACATCGTAAACTTTATCAGACATTCATATCTATTTTTAGTGGTGGACAATTAAATTGGGATGGACTAAAAAGGAAAGAGGGACTATTATTTTGGGACGGGGGGAGTATATGATTTCAAAAAATTATATATGATTCGTGATACGTATCATATATGATTTTCTCAAACCACAAATAAGTTCGTCGATAGTGTACCCATGCGCCCCTCGTCGTGATGGTATGTTTTATTTTGTATAACGATTGACGGGTTGTGAGATATATTTTTCTTTAAATAATGAAAATGAGTTTTTTTGGATGAAAAAAATTCGATGATTCAGATTGGTTGTTTAGATCTATGATAAAAGGATCGTCTACATTGAAATTTTGCCTTGATTAATAAGTAAGTTGAAAATTATCATAAGTGAAAGATTTGGAGATGCACATAAAAGTATGAGCATGTAAAAGAATATTATACAAACTAATACAGTGTACTACAAAATTTATAACATTTGCTGGTTAAATTCAATGTAAAAAAAATAAGTAATAAGATTTCTTACTAATTTCTACTAAAAATAGTCATTAAAAGTTACTTTTATCAATTCCACTAAAAAGAAAAAAAGTAATTAAAAAGAGATCACTAAATATTTATTATTACTCAATATCTCATTTTTTAATTAAGTAAAGAGCAATGCTACATCCACACAGACTTTACAAAACCAAATCCACATAATGAGTTGTCATATGTAATGAACCAATCACAAAGCATAACAAATTCTCTTTCTACCTTTTTACACTCCACATTTTATTGACAAATCATTTTGTGGATTATTTTTTGTATACTTTTTGTGGATCTAGCAAAATTCTTAAGTAAAAGATGTGAGTTTCTTTTGAAAACTTATATATTTAATTTGATTTAATTAGTAATGATAACGTATAGTCTCTAGCCGGGCTATACAGTCTGGCCCACAGGTACTACCCGTATCCATTAGGTATGGATCATAGACAGACAGCGTGGAAGCTCATGTTGCCTAGTAAGCCGCTGTCGCACACGGTTCTATCTCAACCGTGTCCTGGCCGTACGCGAACATAATCAGACAGAATCATAATCTAATCAGGATTTCGATTCACCTAAGCTGAGAGGATATACAATCTCCTTATTTACGCGATAAGGATCCTATTGTATAGGTTAATTATCCCTTGCTTAGGCCGGAAGAATAGGGCGAAGGAACGTGTATCACACGCGTAAAATTTGAGAAAATATCACACGAATATTCTACCATATTCTTGTTTTGCATATTTGAACAATTTTGAAAAGACTCAAAATAAATACTAATATAAATATAAATTATTAAATAAGTTAGTGCATATCTTTATTTTTTATTTACTTTTTCGAAAGAGCTAAGATCCGGTGAAATGGAAACAATCCCAATTAGGGTTTGACTGGGTATAGAAGGAAGCCCAGAGGTTTCACAAAGGTACGATTCATACAATACTCTAAACCCTTACAGATTACTCAAACCGATTACTTACTCTCATGCCGGATTCTAATCATGGGATACATTCCCATGGTAAGCCTAACGGTGTCTTTTATTTAGTGTGCATGGTTTTCAAACAAGTTCACTTGGTGCAAGAGTTGAGTCCTAAAACAACCGAATTAACCTTAATTCGGGTCAAGCGCGATCCATCCAACTTTTGTATCAACAAGTGTCGTGGGATCCTACACTAAACTGTACTCTCAGCATGACTAAGGGCGAAATTAATCCAGCCAATCAGAAGGTTGGAGGTAAGAAAGCACAGTCCAATGAGGCGCTCATACTCACTAGTAGTAATCACAATAGGGGGGGGGGGGTGGAGGAAAGTCACCACAAGTGCAAATCCCTCCTTTTACACCCCCTATAATCTTCACGACGGGAGAAACCTCAACCTCGAAGGAAGTACCGAGCACACCTCATAAGGAAACGAAAATCACCCTACAGAGGGAACCTAGCAACACCCCTACAACTGATGTCGACATGAGTGACTTTGTCACGAAAAACCACGAAGCTCTCGTCCCTCTTATGGTTGCAAGGATGAAAAGCGCCCCAATCGATGACGTACAGGTTCGTCTTGAATTTGAAAAAGAAATATGGCGTGCAAACGAATTCACTCCTAACAGGGAGCATCGATTGGCAAAGATGAAACGAAGGGTGGAAGATAGACAAACCGTTTTTAAACGGTTCACGTACCCAAAAGGACACGAGGTGGGGGAAAAGAGCGACAGATGACATAGATGATTCAAGAGAAAGAGGAACACTAGTTACCCCCATTAACAACAAACAACGCACAAGCGTTCTAGATAGAATTGGACCTTCCCCAAAGGATAAGGTTCCTTTCCTAGAACAGGATGAGCGCCCAAGTGCCTTGGATAGAGTAGGATCCCCCCCCCCCCCCCCCCAAAAGAGAGAAACTCATCTCCATAGCAGCAACAAACAAGGAAGGAAAGATGCTCTAGAAGTAGGTCTGAAAGGGGGAGGAAATCTCTGAGCGACAATACTTCAACATCTGGCTCTAGCGATCACCACCCTAGACGCTGTCGAATAAGATATTCATCCTCAGAGTCCTTGGACCATGAAAGAAGGTGTCGCAAAACATCCCGACAACCTAGGCGCCGGAGCGATGAAGATTTATCCCTTTCATGGCGTCATGAAAAGGAAAATGTTCACAAGGCTCATTAGAACCTACACAGAGGAAAAGAGGAGACACATGCCATCTAACATTAAGACATACGATGGCACAACCGACTCGGACGATCACCTAAAGGTATTTGAGTTGCAAGCAGGGATCGAACATTGGCTAGGACCGGTATGGTGCCCTATGTTCAACTCTACTTTTTGTTGGTAACCTTGAAACTGGTTCAATAAACTCCTACGAAGGAGCATTGATGGGTTCGAGGACATGAAGAAAGCTTTCCGGATAAACTATACACAACAGAAGAAGTGCGACAAGAGTCTGTCTCACTTGCAAGAGTCAAACAAAGACATAGAGAGTCTTTATGAGATTTTGTGGAGCGTTTCTAGATCGAGTGAAACCAGATCATGGAATGTTTAGAAATTTTGAAAGTTTTAGGTTTTATGGTTGGAATAAACAATCCAAACCTAATAAGGAAGTTGAATGTTAGAACTCCGGAGACTTTTGAAGGTGTAATGTGAAGGGTGAGATCCTTCATCCAAGGAGAAGCGACATCGGTAGACAACAGGCAAGGGACCTCCAGCTATCGATTTAAGGATCGATCGAAGAAGAAGCCCAATAATCAAAATAATGGTCACAGCCTGGATTACCAAGGAAAAAAGAAAGAACGATGTGACAATAATAACAAGTTCACCCCCTTAATGATGACCCCAAGAGAGATGTTTTTATCCGAGGGATCGAACTTCCCAAAACCACCACCAATGACTGGTCCAATGAAAAAACACGATATCATCAAGTACTATGAATACCACGATGACAAGGGGATTGGAACAGAAGAATGCATACAGCTAAAGAAACATATAGAGATCCTTGTGAAATTAGGTAAACTAAATCATCTCATCTGAGATTGGAGAAGGGGGGAATAACAAAAATAGCGAGAACAAAAAACCAAAGGAGAAGCCCAAAACCATCTACATGGTGCAGTTGGGGGAAACGTAGTTCGAAATAGGAGGCCAGGCAAGAATTCTCTCGTAAGACAGAGATCTCATTTCCTCCCCTTATTGATGTTAACTGAAATAAAGGACCACTAGCGATAACAACAAACATAGGGGACCATACTATCCACGATTTATATATCGACGGAGGGTTCGTAGCAAACATCATGTACAAACAATGTTTTACACGATTACCAGCAAAGGTAAAAAGCAAGTTGCGACCAGTCGCGTCATGTCTTATAGGATTCACAGGAGAAAAGACTCGACCACTTGGCCAACTGTAACACCCCACTTTGATAAGTGGACCGTTACATAATAATTATGGTGTGTCATAAAAGCATGCAAGGTAATATGTCTTAAAAACTTAAATGACCATAAAGGAAAACCAGAATCAAACATCGACCCCCAAACATAAACTCAAAACATGCATAAAGTAAATAAAGTTCAAAAGGAAAAGAAGTATAAGGTAGGTCCCATCCTATGCACGTCCTCTCAATGCTCAAGTCTGTCCTTGGGTACCTGTCGTTTGGGTCATGGAAAGAAAATATACAAATAAGCAATACGCTCAGTGAACGGATATAATGACTTGATAAGAGTAACTGAAACATAATTAAAGATTTGAAATGCAGTGGAATATGTGTAAGTCCTAGAAAACCTGGAAGTTGTTTAAAAAGGGATTTACATTGAAAAGTTTGATGTTTATGTTTATTCTGAAAAGTATGATATTTATGTTTATACTGAAAAGCCTTATGATCATGCATAATAAGTAATTTAAATGCCAAAGAGCTCATATAGGTCATGAAATATATCAACGTGCATGAATATATAAATTTGGGTGGAGGGATCAGCTCAAATGTGACGGATGTAGAGCACACACCACAGTCACCGTGTAAAACCTGCAAAACATGTACTAGGATGCACCCATACGCCTCACATGATAATAATAATGGCCAAATAACTGAAAGGGACGCCGCGAGTAATCACTCTCGTTGCGGAAGAGTCATAACACCGGCGCCTCAAGTGTTATGGTTATGGTACCTCCATAACTAGGTGAACATAGCATGCGTTTATATAGCTCACGTAATTTAAAATCATAGCATGGTAATTACTGAAAAGTTTAATGACATGTAAACTACTGGGGAAAATAGTTGGCAGCAAACGGGGAATCCTAATCATACATAGAAAAGGAATGTCCTTACTAAAGGACGTAATATCCGTACCTTATGTCCAGTAATGAAATGAAAGCGGAAAGAAACTAATCCGACTTCACGAGTGCTACATAATAAAGGACGTGAATGAGTTGTATGTTCATGTATAAATTACTAATTCTTAGTTTAGTTTACTTGTTTTACATGTTCTTGACTTGTTTTACTACTTCATGTTTTACCATGTATTTCTTAGTGTTTCATTTCTTCTTGATTAACGTATTTCATGTTTTATGTATTATTATACTTGTTGTTTCATAATGAGTAACTTTCTAAAAATAGCAGGTTTCTATATATAGTAACTTTCCAAAATAGCAGGTTTTCATATATAGCAACTTTCCAAAAATATTAAGTTTCCAAAAATTGTAAGTTTCTAAAAATAGAAAGTTTCCATAATTAGTAAGTTTCCAAAAATAGAAAGTTTCCATTAATAGTATGTTTCCATAAATAGTATATTTCCATAAATAGTATGTTTCCATAAATAGCATGTTTCCATAAGTAGTATGTTTCCATAATTAGCATGTTTCCATAAATAGTAATAAGCTTGTTTAATAAGCATATGATATAAACTAAAGCTTAATAAATATATTTTATAAGTTACGATTATTTAAATGTCATATATAGTAAAGTTTCTAGAATTTGTTTCAAGGTTATAGTGTAAAGTTAAAAGTTTTCAAGATTTTCATAAATCTGCCCATTTGATAACAGTAGGTTGCCTTAGGTTCTTGATTTGAATTTTTTGCTGTTGAAAGGTGTTATAAGTTAAGGGTTCTCACACTTTAATTATGCTTAGTGGTTCCATTTGCTAGGATTGGTAGCTTAGGATTGAAATTGGTGTCAAGTGCATCATCATAGCACCATTTTTCTGTATATTTGATTACATCAGCAGCTCTTATATTTTGATTTCTTTGTTTTAGAACTTCAAAATTAGTCACCATCTAGTTTAGGGATAGTTTGGGTTATGCAACATCTGGTATTTAGCTGTTGACAACTTTTGGTGGTCTCTAAGTTCTTACAAGCCCGTTGTCGCAACAAGATTCCCATAGCCATCACTTTTGCTGTCATAGTGCATATCAACAAGTGTTAGGAGTTTTTTTAGGATGTGTTCCCTTAAACTTGGTCTACTCTTAATCCTTGAGAAAGTTTTATTGTGGTCAACTGACTATTAGGTTTGGGTAGTGTTAGGGCGATTAAGTTTGCTTGACAAGTCCACTGTACTGCAGTCTAAGTAACTTGGTTTAAAAATGCGTGCATCATTGCGCAAATTGCACGCATCAATGCGTTGCATTCAGAATTTCTCATCAAGGTGCCTAATGCATTGCCATCCCAGAATGCGTTCGCATTAAACTGTAATTTATCGCATTTGTGTAATGCTAGCAATGGTAGCAATTGTCTCAATCTAGTACTTCGGTCATTTTTGTAAAATTTTAACCATTTAAAAGAAACCTACATATTCTAATAGATTTATAAATGTAAGACTTGTTAAAAAACATCTAAAACAAAGACAATAAAAAAATTATTGTATCTTGCATTTTGCTAAGTGTTTTTTGTTAAGTTTTAGTGTCAATTTATTTGTTTTACAAGGGATTGTAGGCCTAATTTGAATATGCTAGTAACTTACTTTATAACTTTATTGCATTTACATGGTAATTCAATAATTTTTGTACTTTTTTATACTAAACGCATCGTGTCTAAATTGCGCTCGCAATCGCATCACGTATCACGCAATGGATTTTGGAACCTTTAGCGCAATGGATCATAAAACGCATTTTTAAACCAAGCTAAGTAACCTACATCCCCTATTTTTGTTCATCATTTAGGTGTCTTGTGGTTTTGTTGCAATTTGTGTTAACGTGTGTTTTGAGTTTGACTCCTCACAACCAAAAGTTTGTGAGGGTGCAGTTTGCGCCCCGCAAAATCCCCACTCCCAAGCCGGGCATCCAAATTTCCCCAATAACAAGCGTAACAAAGAAAATACAAAGTCTGGTGACATTTTAGCATATAAATTTTCTTGATTCGTGGTAACTTGTAGTTAAAAGTGGATTTGGCTAAGTGTAAGTTACTGTTAACAAGTATTACAACAAGAAAAAGAAAAAAATAATAGCAAAAAGTAGACCTAGCCTGGTTTCGAGCATGTGACCCCTCGTGTGGGACTAGCAGCTCTTACCAGTGTACCAGTTACTTGTTATTGTTAACCATCCAAACTATCAGATACTTAAACTCGTTTTCCTTTTGACTTCTATTCATAATCCATGAGTTAAATAAGCCCTAATGGCTTATTGGCTCATTGTTTTTCATTTTCTTCATTTTTCTTTCAGTTTAGTTATTGTTTAGGAGTTTTTGGAATAGGTCTCATATTTTCCCCTTAATATTGTATTTATTATTATTATTTTAATTTTAAAACTTTAGAAATTAGTTTAAAAATAGTAAACAGTACATTTAATTTAAAAAAATAATATTTATTATACTTTATTTAATATAATCTAGGTTTACATTTATTAAAGTTTGTATTTTGATTTTTTATTAATTTTATTTATTTTTGGGTTTTTATTAAAGTTTAAAAATTATTATTAAGTAATTAAAAACATTTGCAAATTTTGGTTTTCATTTTTGTTTTAATTAGATTTTTCTTAACTTAGATTAAAATTTTGGTAATTTTTAGTGATGTTTCATTTTTCGTCGAATTTTACGATTTTACTTTTTTACCGTCGTAGCGTAAATTTTAGTGTAATCCGTCTTTATTTTTAGTTCTTTCTTATCCAAAAACAATCACTAATCCAAAAATTGTTTTATATAAATGGCACAACACATACACCTCCTTCGAGAACTAACTCGCATTTATCGTTTTACAGTTTTCCAAAATCGTAGAAATTAATACTTGCCATTTTTACTTGCTTTTCCTAAAGTAAGTAAAAAAATACTACATCAATTTTGGCGCCACTATCGGGGAGGTGTTTTAGCCGTTATATATATATATATATATCATGTTTGTGTGAGTAGTGCGTTTTTGGTTTTCATTTTTGGAAAACGTATATAGCCTACATACTCGTTTTTATTTTTTCTACTATAAATAAATATCCAAATAAATCGTGTTTAATTGTCCTCAATTAACACACGAATCTTTTCATTTTATCGTTTTCGTTTTCTTTTTGTGAATACTATATTATATTATGTAGCACAATTAATAAACAATATTATCCAAATACGCGAGAAATCGCACCTCGATAGTGGGTGTTCCGGTCATTATCAAGCGTATCGAATTCAAACAAAAAACAACGGCAAAATAGATAAATACTTTTAATTAGTTTAATCTCCATTGATACAAACTATAAGGTGGGTATAAGGCGGTTGTATTTCACGACCTAAGGAGAAAAAGGCTCTTAAGTGCTTCGCGCCGCCTTGTTTTCCCCGCTCACTTGTGCGAATCGATTTAGTGACGATTAATCAAGGGTTTGCCATTCAAGTATTAATACATCTATTTTTGTGAGTTTTTATTACTGAACCTCGAAACGTTTTGGTGTTCCGCCAACATTTCAAAGTCGACGAGGGTTTTTACTTCACGTAATTACCTTCATTCCTCATGCTTTTATTAATCAAAACCTTTGATTAGTGGATAATTTTTGTAGATAAATGATATGAGCAAAAACTCATATCAATTAATCAACAAATCACCATAAAACACATAGCGAATACCTAACTTTTGTGCTATAAAAGCAGTATTATGTGGTATGTTCTGTGTTTGTGTACAAATAGGTAAAAGGATGCATTTTCAAGCAAACAAGGAGAAAATCAAGCTAAATTGGATGAAAAAGACAAAGAAGGATCAAGAGTGACAAGACTTTGAAGACAAAGGACCTATCTTGACAACATTTCAAAGATGAAGGACCAAAATTGTTACATTTGCCAAAGTCAAGATCAAAGTCAAACATGGTCAACCAACAAATCAACTAAGTCAAAGGGTCAAAAGAAGCAAGAATGCAAGTTGAAGGATCATTTTTGCCAAAGGAATGAAGATTCTAGCTTAAAATACAAATCTGTCAAGTCAATGGACTGAAACTGCCAAACTTGCAAAGTAATTTTGGGCTCAATCCGTGTGTGATGGTTTTAACCAATGAGAGGCAAGGAAATAAATCATTTGGATCGCCACATAAGCCCACTCACAGCCGTCTTCATTTAATAAGTAAATCCCAACAGTGTAATCCCCCACTCCATCTATTGGCCAATCATATTTCAGTATAAAGATAATGATCCGTGTGCTCTTCTCTCCACCAACCACAACATGCCACATGGCTTTCTTCTCCAACAATTTTGCCAGAACGTGGATTTAGCTAGAGGCGTTTTCACAAGAAAAGTTCTATATGAAAATTGATCGCAAGGATGAGACGACCACGACCCAACAACTCAATTAAGCCGACAACAACTCAATCAAAAATCCCCAATTTAGTTATTCACCTACAAATTTCAGTTAGCAGAATTGGGACACGTGGAGCTCAATGATTGTCTTGGACACGTCATTCTCCCTAACAACTTCACTTTCTCATTCTATAAATAGGGTAGCAGGCTCTCATTTGTACATAGTTAGTTAGTGTGAAAAACACACACACTAGACATTTTTTTACTCTCTCTCTCATTCTGTTAGCAGTTAGTAGATAACAACTCTCAAGAGCCTGACAACCTCTTGAGAGTCTGTTAGTTAGTTGTAACCACCTTTGTAACTACTTTTCACAATAATTCAATAAAATTCAAATTTCCCTCCAATTCTATCATTGCTCTTACCTAATGTTCATACGCCATTGTTATTGCTTGTTTCTAGTGATCATACTTGATCATTAGAAGCTTTGTGGAAGTTTGTAGTTGTTCATTACATCCAGTAGCTGAGTACCTGTTTTGATCATTCATTTCAAGCATTGGTAGATTTGAAGGTTTCTAGTTCAACAATGGAGGTTAAGAGTTGATTAGCTGTTGATTGATTGTTGATTGGTAGATACTAGTGCTAAGGTGGTGGTTTAGCACTAGCTAGATAGCTCAGTGCTACTCTACTTCATCAATGGAGGCTTTTAATCTCAAGGTGTACCTTTTCTACATTTTTGTTCCACTCAAGTGTTGAATGCATGCTAAATTTCTAGATCAGAACTTGTTTGCTTGTATGATCAAAGATGTTTAGCTGATAACTGAGTTGTGTTGATTGATTGAGTAGCTTATTGGTAGCTTAGCAATTGTTTACTAGCATATATCTACATTATGTTAAGTTTTTAGCTTTCATATAGATTGCCTTAGCATTTGTGGCATAGTAGTGTTGCATAGCCTATAATTAGTTTATTTTCATCTCATTTTCCCAGTAAAACATAGCTTGTAATCAATCTTTAATCAGTTATCCTTCTAGCTAAAATTCCTTTAATAGAATTCTACTGAAATTTGTAACTAGTGTTTGGCAACCAGTTTTAGAGTAAGATCTAGTGTTAATTTTAGCTTAAATCTTGTTAATCTTTGGTCACTTAGCCATTTTAAGTCAAGTTCATTGGTTATCATTCACTTTCTAGCAAGTTCTTTGGTCAAATAGTCCAATTGCATCAAAAAGGCTTTAGGTATTTTGTTTCAAAACCTGATTTCAGAAAGTATTGATTTTCAAATCGTTGCCATTTCTTTGTTTCTTGATGAATTTTCCTGAAATTAGTTTCTAGCTCTTACTCAACATATGTAGTTTAAGCCTTAAGCAGGAAATTCTACAGTATTCAGTAATAAGCTAGGAGTAAGCTGTAGAATAAGCTTTGAGCATTCTTCATTTTCTGTGATAAAATCCTATGTTGTTTTCTCATTCTAGCTTATCCACTTCAGAAACCTAGCCATTTTCTTTCACGATTCGCTTTAAAAAGTGTTCCTGGTTAAGATATGAACTTTTCAACTTTTTGGATTTTTGGTCAACAAAAGTCAACATAAGCTCTTTCTAGCTTATTTTAGTTTTCTTAGCTTATTAATGGATCATTTTTGATAAGACAAAACTTCCCCTTCTTCTTTTGAGCTGATTAACAAGTTTTTACATAGAAATCAAGTTGTGGACGTTTGGCTTATTAGTTAGCTTATTTTAAGCTTATTTCAAATAGCTTATTAGAGTTTTAGGAAGTTTCAGCTTATTTCCTGTTACTTGTCTAGCTGAATTTCATTTTAAGCCTTTTGAAACTTGTTTGAGCTTATTTGGTTAAGAAACGAGCTTATACGAGCTTATTTTTGCTTCCTAGCCCGTTTTGATTAAAAGTTGTTATAAAATTTCACATAGGTCCTTGGTTTATTAGACAGTTGCATAATTAGCCTAATTTTCCTAAAAAATTAGGTAATTGTAGGATTAGTCCCTGGATTTTTCTAGTTGGTTTAAATTTGGTTAGTTAGTTTTCGAAATTAGTTAAAGTTAGTTACTTAGTTAGTTACATTTTTACAATTGGTCCTTGTAGTTATCTGATTTACAATTCAAGCATTTTAATTTTCAGAATTTACATTTTCAGCCCTTTACTTTCATAGATTTACACTTTTGACTTTACTTGAATAATAATGTGGTATTTGACAATTTGTTCTACGGTTACGTAGTTAATATTTTTCATTTTTACTTGATTGTTGAATTAGACGTAGAATATCCAAATACCTTTACCAACCAAAAATAATCATAAACTCGATCTTGTTACGACTTTCAATTTGTTAAGAACTGAGAAAACGAACTTCAACTATACACATTTCAAATGGGGCCTCTGTCGGTTCTTTGACTTTACGAGAGACTATCGATTGACGGTTTTCATTGGGTTTTGGGATCCGTTCGCCTCGTGAACGTTATTTTTACGTATCATAAATAAAAAACAATAAAAAAAATCAAAAATATAAAAATACATAAAAACTAAAAAATTAACAAAACAATTCTTTTCCTAAAGAATTGACCAAACAAATTAAAAAAATCCAAAAAGCAATCTTTTTCCTAAGAGACTGCACCCAAAAATATATATTATTAGATTCTCTCGGTTTTTATGTACATATAGTATTTTCTCTTAAAAACTCATAAATACAAAAATATTTTCCATATATTATTATAAGTAAATATGTATACGTATAAGAACAACCAATTCACATATTCTCCATAAGTATTGCCAATGCAATACACCGTGTTGAGGGGTGTTCCGGTCCTTGACACGTGTATCGATCAAACAAAATAAAGCAAGAATAGATAAATACTTCCAATAAGCAACAATTCAAAGAATACAAACAATTAAGTGAATAGAAAGGCGATGTGCTATAAAATGTCATCTAAGGGTCAATAGGTACTTAAGTGCTTCGCGCCACCTAACCCTCCGTTCACTTGTGAGTATTCTAAGAAGGAAGGCTTCATTGGGGGTCTTGCACCCAAGTAGTACATACGTATATTACTATTTTCTTGTGGATATTTCATATTGAAACTCGAAGGGGATAATCCTTTTCTCTTCAAAGTCATACGAGAGCTTCTCTCTCATTCCTCGTATTGAGTTGCATGCTCACTCGCGGGCGTGCACAAATAATGATTGGTGTACAACCCCTTCCTCCAAAAAGGAAGAAAAAGAGAAAGAGTAGGAACACCACCGTCCATCAAGCCGATCACGAGAATCGTGATTTGATTCATCCACTACAAGAAGCCATGGCCGGAGTTGATACTCGTTCTTTGATGGAGCAATTGCAATCCAATGTTCATGGATATGCCGATGCTATCAAGATACCCGATATTCCCGCAAACACATTTGAGCTAAAAACATCCAGGATTAACTTGGTTTCAAACACACCTTTTTATGGAAACAAGAATGATAATCCTCATGATCACCTTAAGAGATTTCTTGCTCTTTGCAACACCATTAAGTACAATGGAGTTCCCCATGATGCCATTAAGTTGATATTGGTTCAATTTTCACTAGAGGGTCCGGCTAAGCATTGGTTAGATACACAACCACCCGAGAGTATTACCACATGGGATGGTTTCACTACTAAGTTTTTGAACAAGTTCTTTCCCCCATCTAAGACCACGGCTTTGAGGAACTTAATTATAGGCTTTCAACAAAAACCTAGTCAAACCTTTAGTGATGCTTGGGAGGAGTATAGAGAGTTATTGAGGAGATGCCCTAACCATGGATTGGATGAAGTTCACCAAATCAATACTTTCTACAATGGCCTTAAACCTCATCACCAAGACTCACTCAATGCTTCCGCGGGAGGAAATATTCTTCTTAAATCCATTCAAGAGGCTTGGGATATTATTAAGACTAAAGCATGGTGCAAATCAACACACAATTTGATGAAAAAATCCATGTCATTCAAGAAGGAAGTTCTAAACCATTGGAGACTCAACTCATTTCATGCATTCAAGCATTGACTCAAGCTTCAAAGGAAAATCAAACAATCATGCAAAACACTCAAAAGATGCAAGAAACAATGATGAATGACTTTATGAAGCTTTCTATGGGCAATCATTCTACAAATGATGTGCATGCCATTACTCTTTCATGTGAGACTTGTGGAGGTCCACATTCCTATCAACAATGTGATAAGGTGCAAGGTTATCAAGGGGAATGTTATGCTTACCAAGAGGAACATCGTGAACATTTCAAGCCAAATATCAATCCCAATAACCTTTCTTACAAGTCTCAAAATTACCTTACTCCATCGGGATTCCCACCCCAACCACCCACCCAACCTCAACAAAATCCTCCTCAATTGTTACAAAGGAATCAAGGTCCGAGACCACATTATCAAGGGAATAACTACAAGTCACCTAATAACTTTCACAATCAAGGAAATACCTTTTATCCACCAAATCAAGGATTTAATGCACCACCTCCACCTTATCCACATCAAGGTTTTTATCAAGGGAATGTGCAACCTAACCCCATGTATTTGATCCTTCAAAAGCTTATTCTTATGAGAAACAAATGAAAGATGCTCAAGAGGAAAATAACAAGAAATTTACTCTTCTTCACAACCAAATTATGTATAATCAAAGACCACAAGGGGCTTTACCATCTAACACACAATCAAATACAAGGGCGAATGTCAATGCTATTACAACAAGGAGTGGAAAGTCAACAAAGGATCATTCACCTCCTAAACCTCTTATTGTTAAACCCACTTTTGTTCCTACATGTGACAAGCCTTCTACATCTACTTAACCACCTCACAATGCTCCCATTCAGTCAAACACACCTTCTCAACCTATTCCTACTTCTCCTTTATCTTCCACAACTCCCAATGAAGAAGCTATCAAAGACAAATCTTCCAATACAACACCTACACCTAAACCAACTCTTCCTTATCCTTCAAGGTTAAAAAAGGACAAGTTAAAGAACAAGGATGACATCCAAGTCTCAAATTTCTTAAGGATGTTCAAGCAACTCAACATTAACATATCCTTTGCGGAAGCTCTTGCTTACATGACAAAATTTGCTAAGATGTTCAAGTATTTACTCTCCAACAAGGAAAAATTAGTTGATTTGCCCAACACATCCCTTAATGAAAATTGTTCCGCCGTGCTACTTAAAACCTTACCAACAAAACTTGGAGATCTGGGGCGCTTCTTGATACCTTGTAATTTTCCCGGTGTGGAAAATTACATGGCTTTAGCGGATCTAGGGGAAAGCATTAACCTCATGCCTTTATCGGTTTGAAAAAAACTCTCTCTTCCCGAGCTCACTCCCACTAGGATGACACTTGAGTTAGCCAACCGAACCATAGCTTACCCGTAGGTATCGCGGAGGATGTGTTTGTAGGTGTGGATAAATTTACATTTCCGGCCGACTTTGTAGTGGTTGATTATGACATGGATCCTAGAGTTCCTTTAAATGTTGGTAGACCGTTTTTGAGAACGGGTCGTACTTTGATAGATGTGGCGGAGGGAGAACTAATTATGAGAGTAGAGGATGAGAAAGTGGTGTTTAAGTTAGGGAAAGTTTGTGATAAGAAAGAGGTTAAGGAGTCTAAACCTTGTGAGACTATTAACATAGTTGATGTGCTAGATGAGGTGTGTGATGAGCACTTTCATGATTCTTGCAAGAGTACTAGTGAGGTTATGCCTCATGTTGAAACCGTGGCCTCAATTGCTCCCTCCTTAACACCTTTTGGAGAGAGTGATTTCCTATTGGAGGAATTTAAGTCCAACTTTCTTGGTGATGATGATTCTCCCATTAATTGGGAAGAAGATATTCTTACTATCCAAAAGTTGCCCAATGAGGACCCTATTCCTTCCCCCATTCCACAAGAAGTTACCAATGATGATCCTTCCATAGTAAAACCTTCCATAGAGAGTCCACCTCCAATTGAACTTAAGGACCTTCCATCCCACCTAGAGTATGCTTTCTTAGAGGGCAAAGACTAATTACCCGTGATCATTGCTAAAGAGTTGAAAGAGGATGAGAAGGAGAAACTCATTGAAGTCCTTAAGAAACACAAGAAAGCCTTAGCATGGAAAATATCAGACATAAGGGGAATTGATCCACATTTTTGTACACACAAAATCCTTATGGAAGATGATTACAAACCCGCCATTCAAAGTCAACGAAGGGTTAACCCAAAAATCCATGAGGTCATTAAAAAGGAAGTGATCAAACTCCTTGATGCGGGCATGATTTACCCCATTTCCGACTCTCCATGGGTTAGCCCGGTACATTGTGTTCCAAAAAAGGGTGGAATCACCGTAGTACCTAATGAGAACAATGAGCATATTCCTACGAGACTTGTTACCGGTTGGAGAGTTTGTATTGATTATAGGAAGCTCATGAGGCTACTAGGAAAGGACCATTTCCTTTTATGGACCAAATGCTTGAACGCTTAGCGGGAAATGAGTACTATTGCTTTCTTGATGGCTTTTCGGGATATTTCCAAATACCCATTGACCCTAAGGATCAAGAAAAGACCACATTCACTTGCCCTATGGTACATTTGCTTACAAGAGGATGCCTTTTGGTTTATGTAATGCACAGGGGACGTTTCAATGGTGCATGATGGCGATTTTCCATGATATGATAGAGCAAACAATGGAGGTTTTCATGGATGACTTTTCAGTCTTTGGAGATTCGTTTACCTCATGTCTCACCAATTTAGAACGAATGCTTAAGCGTTGTGAGGAACCACGTTTAGTTCTTAATTGGGAGAAATGTCACTTTATGGTGAAAGAGGGAATTGTTTTGGGTCACAAAATGTAACACCCCCAAATTTATACAACTCAATACAGCGGAAGACTCAAAATATATATAGAAATTACAAATTATGCCTTAAATACGAAATTCTATAAAAATATATAAGAAAGGATGGTAAAACAATGCCTTAAATACAAAATTTATAAAAATGATTCCATAAAATGCTTCAAAAATAAAATAGGAATTACAAATAATGCCTTAAATATAAAATTCTATAAAAATATGTATATTAATTACAAATGATGACTTAAATAAAAAATTATATAAAAATATACAAGGAAGGATGGTGAAACAATGCCTTAAATACAAAATTCTATAAAAATGATTTCATAAAATGCTTCAAAAATAAAATAGGAAATACAAATGATACTTTAAATACAAAATTCTTTAAAAATATATATAGGAATTACAAATGATGCCTTAAATACAAAATTATATAAAAATATATAAGGAAGGATGGTTAAATAATGTCTTAAATACAAAATTCTATAAAAATTATTCCATAAAATGCTTCAAAAATAAAATAGGAATTACAAATGATGCTTTAAATTCAAAATTATATAAAAATATATATAGGAATTACAAATGATGTCTTAAATACAAAATTCTATAAAAATATATATGGAAGGATGGTGAAATAATGCTTTAAATACAAAATTTTATAAAAATGATTCCATAAAATGTTTCAAAAGTAAAATAGGAATTATAAATGATGCCTTAAATACAAAATTCTATATATATAGGAATTGCAAATGATGTCTTAAATACAAAATTAAATAAAAATATATTAGGAAGGATGATGAAACAATGCCTTAAATACAAAATTCTATAAAAATGATTCCATAAAATGCTTCAAAAATAAAATAGGAATTACAAATGATGTCTTAAATACAAAATTCTATAAAATATATATAGGAATTATAAATGATACCTTAAATACAAAATTCTATAAAAATATATAAGGAAGGATGGTGAAACAATGCTTTAAAGACAAAATTCTATAAAAATGCACAACAAGAATATTAATTTCAAAAAAATATTAATATAAAAACGTTATTCATAACATTAACATATACAAAATTTATTACCTCATAAAATTCAAAAATACACAAACTATTTATACAATATTATTAAAATTCTAAAAACAATTTATGTAACAAACTTATTCATACCGTTAACGTATAGAAATTCAATTAACTCATAATATTCTTAAAAAATAAAATATCTTAAAATATGTTATTTTTGTCTATTCTATGCTACATTATTAAAATATCAATACCATAACTAACACTATATATACTAAACATCTAATATAAACACACATAAATTCAATTTTCATTAAAAATATATATACTTAAAGCTAGCTCGTCCACCGGACGGGTCTAAAGGCTAGTATATATATATATATATATATATATATATATATATATATATATATATATATATATATATATATATATATATATATATATATATATATATATATATATATATATATATATATATATATATATATATATATATATATATATATATATATATATATATATATATATATATATATATATATATATATATATATATATATATATAGGGGGGATTTCTTGTCAGAACCATTTTAAATGTCAGAACTATCAGAACCATAATAGACCAATCAGAATTAAGATAATTAATTTGATTTAATTTATTAGATAAAAATGCATAAGGGCAAAAATGTAAAAGTGGTTTGTTTATAATTTATAGAAACTTTTACATCACAAAAAATAACCAATCATTAAAAGAAAAAAAATATGTCAGATCTTTTTTTTCCAAACATGTCGAGCATTTTTTTTGAAAATAAGAGTTTTTAAAAGTTTAATTTTTTATTTTAATTGAACTTTTGTTATTTTGTTGCCAAACTTGATGTGCATACATGTTTTTAAGAAAAAAAATGTATATTTACTAATAGCTAATTTCAGCATTAGTTTTCTCCAAATAATTTACTATATATTTTTTTTAGTAATGAAAATTTATAACAAATAAAAAAATACATGATAAACACAAAGTAAGATATAAATTGAAATATAGTTAAAATAAAAATATCTAACAAAAAAATACATTTAAGATGATAGATCTATACATGTAGGCAACGTAAACGAGAATGCACGTAATATATCTATTTGAAGCACAAATTAATAAGAAAATAAAAATTAAAACATGTATTAATATTTAATACAAATGAGCATATGTAAACAAAAACATCTATTTGAAATATCTCTTTGTAAACATGTGTGTACTTGTTCCAAAAACATACATGTCCGCCTCCAGAAAACATATATGTCCGCGTCCAAAAATATACATGTCCGCCTCCAAAAACATACATGTCCGCCTCCAAAAACATACATGTCCGCCTACAAAAACATAGTTGTACTAAAAACATACATGTTAGCCTCTAAAAACATACATGTGCGCCTCGAAAAACATACATGTCCGCCTCCAGAAACATACATGTCCGCATCTGAAAGCATATATGTCCGCCTATTAAATCATACTTGTACTAAAAACATACATGTCTGCCTCTAAAAACATACATGCGCGCCTCCAAAAACATACTTGTACTTTTAGTTTCGCATTAAATTCTTTGAAATTTATGTATTTCTTTCGATGTCGCATATTATTTCGTCCAAATTGCTACACAGAAAAAATAGATGTTACACATTTTTTGAGAACATTATCAGTGGAAAAAATCCATGATTTATACCACCGAATATTCGCTGTTAACAAATTTGATCAATGACACAATAAACTAGACACCATATTCGTTTTGTACAGATTTATATTACTTTTTTCGAAGAAAAAATCATATTCGTTTTGTATAGATCAATGACACAATAACCATAAATTTCATATTACTTTTTTCGAAAAAAAATCATATTCGTTTTGTACAGATTTATACACCAAGTCTAGATTCACAAAACTTACGTGAATTATCAACTTTTAATTGTTGTTTCGACAAGCGAATCACAAAACGAACAGCAAGATCCACCATCAAATAAGCAGGTGAATCAAAGAACCAAAACTTAAAGATGTCATCTAGAAAAAAGCCTAAGGTAACATTCGATTACAAAAAAACTATCAATCAATCTCAAAACTACCAATAGAAAGCAACAACTTCATAAACTAAAGGTTAAAATACAAACAAACCCATATCCAAATTCACAAAACCAAAAACTTACAAATATCTTCTCATGTGAAACGATTACCACATCATCTATATTCACAAGCCAATATCATCTATTAATAAAAGTCTCAAATTTAGTCTTACATAAAAAATAAGACTAACGGTTCATTAAAAGGTAATAAAAAATGATTTTAATAAATAAAAACAAATCAAAATGATTTATGACATGTTTTATCATCAAAAGGTAGTCAAAAACGACTTTATAATATTTATAAAAAATGATTTTGATAATTAAACCTAATGTCAAAATCAAAGAAAAATAAATGATCTTGATCTTCTTATATAATAAATGATTTCAAATAACGTACCATATGAGGTGAATTACTGATTTATTTAATCGATCGATGGATCATGATGATCTAACATATTTTTATTGGAGATTGAGCGACGAATACGGATTTCTTCATTTAAAAAAAACGTACATATTGAGGTGAATATAGGTGAAGGGGTGGGCGGTGGATCTTGGGTAGTGATCTCTACTTTCATTAGATGTAGAAGAAAAGTTTTGATGATGAAGAGAGGCGAGAGAGAGAGAGAGAGACGTATAATTTTTTAGATTTAACCTATAATATGCTTATCAGGGTTATTAAAATATTTGATGCAAAATCCCAAGGGTGCCCCTCTGCCTTTTTATGTAAAGTTGTACATATTGTGAATATTTTTAAAAATGCCATTGTGCATTCATATATTATACATTGTGTATTAAATAGTGTAATAAATGTGGTTCTGATAGTTTTGTCACTAAAATTGGTTCTGAAAAGAAAGTTACACTATATATATATATATATATATATATATATATATATATATATATATATATATATATATATATATATATATATATATATATATATATATATATATATATATATATATATATATATATATATATATATATATATATATATATATATATATATATATATATATATATATATATATATATATATATATATATATATATTATATAAATATATTTATATATATATATATATATATATATATATATATATATATATATATATATCTATATATATATATATATATATATATATATATATATATATATATATATATATATATATATATATATATATATATATATATATATATATATATATATATATATATATATATACATACATATATATATATATATATATATTATATATATATATATATATGTATATATATATATATATATATATATATATATATATGTATAATCCAAGTTATATATATATATATATATATATATATATATATATATATATATATATATATATATATATATATATATATATATATATATATATATATATATATATATATATATATATATATATATATATATATATATTAAAATAACACTTCTCAGTCTGGCCTTGTCGGTAACTCGGGAATTCTTCGGCACCGTTATAGTCAAAAGATTTTTAGACATTTTGAGAAAAATGTTTATAGTTAAAAGATTTTGAAAAGTTTTATTCAAAACCTTAGTTTTAAAAAAAATCTTTCGTTCTCTATAACGAGAGCTCTGGTACCAAACTGTAACACCCCTAAAGATTCATACTTTAGTTTGGCGGAAGAGTCCTTGGTGTTACGGGATAACACATTACTCAAATTATAGACAACGCATAAAAATCGCGTCGTTTAATAATAAAGCATTTTCCATTCATGAATATCAAATTTACACAGGTTCCAAGTCATAGTATTTCATACAAGTTTTACAAAGCATTTGAATGGAAATTTTTATTTAAGTGCGGGCCATGAATTCTTGTCGTCTTCCCGAGAATTACCTTCAAGTACCTGAGATAAAACATGTTAAAAGAAAAGGTCAGCGAAAACGCCGAGTGAATTCTTAGAGTTCAATGAAATCCATTAATATATCATCGGTATAAGATTATTACCGAAAATCATTTTGTACAATTCTTTATCATAGGCCACAAAATAAGCCAAAAACCTTTTATACAAATCTTTGTTGTAAATTATACTATAGGCTTCTACCTTCAAAGCCATTATACGAACCAATGTCGTAAAAACATCATACAATACGTTTTATAACTTGTATAGAGTTAAATAAAAAACCGTTATATGAATATGGTTATGTAAAACCAAAACACGAACATAATATCAATAATAAGACCCCGTATTGCTAGTCAGGCAATATATTGTAATTCAATGCATATAGCAGCATTTTCGTTATTGGATTATTATAAGCTGCATGACATTGCTACCTTACTATAACCCTTACTATAACAAACAACGGGTAGCTAACCCGAAACTCATTTTCCCATCTAAAACAGCGTGTCATCACAATAATCACGCTTATATAAATCTTCTCATACATAAATTCGCTTACCAATCAATGTGGCACGACGGGGATCAACTGTCAAGGCGCGAACTGGGGTGATCTTCCCCAAATAGTACTATTATATGCATAAGCGTCTACCAAATCCCGGTAGTTCATAATTCATGCTAATGGGACTTTTAGTGACATAACCTAACTAATAATAATCCATTTTATTTCATACATCGGGTCATATAATCATTCGGGTCCAAATCAATAAACAAACAATCGGGACAAATCGTGTCCTATTTTATCAAAACTAGCATGTTATCTCCCTCGCGATTTTATAAAACATTTCATAAAAACATTTAAAAGAGTGCGAGGCTATGAACTCACGTTGATTGGGAAAGGCGGTTATTGGCGATTTGGATGTACGGTACGTGCTTCAATCACGGAAACCTAGACAAATAATACTCGTCTTAGACTCTTGTCCAATGACTTTATAAAAACAATGTCTATGTATATATATGATGATTTTTCAAATATGATGATGATCAAGTGGGATTGTATATCTTTATTCACTCATTATAGTGTTATGTGTTGGTAAATTTTTATACTAGTTTCACTAGTTTATCTTCTTTACTTGTTAAGGCCCAATAAGCCCATTATAAGCCCATTACATTATATTAGTCCAATTATTCTTTTAACAACAACCCTATACTTACATGTTGGGCCCAAATGGGTTAAGCCCAAAGAATAAGTCCATTAGTATTTAGCCAAATTAGTTGGATTAATAGTCCAATAAGGCTAATTTGGCCCGTTAATGCCCATAAGTCATAAAGCTCGGGTTTTATCGGTTTTTCCTTGTCAAATGTACTTATACATCAGTATATGAGTTATAAAAATTTTACATTAGACGTGTCCGACCGTCTAAGTTTTAATTGGTGAAAACGTTAATTTATCGGTTTTAGCTAGAAAAAACGTAAAACGTATGTTTATAGTTTTATAACTTATAAAACTTATCAAATTGCCATTTTTATAAAATGTCCCTTTTATTTGTTAAAGTTCATACTTTTTTATATGTATTATATAAGTTAGTGGGTTTTAGGTATATATTTTATATTATATTAACTTGAGTGCTAATATTATACTATATACTTTTATTTTATAAATCTGATTATTATTTTCACTTTCACCATTTTTATCATATCTTGAGTTTTACAAAGAGATAGAAGCTCATCTTTGGATGTCACAAACTATATATTATGTGCTACAATTAACTTAGGTTTAGCTACTTCTCAATCTAACTCTAAATGTCCCTAACAGTCCGTCCAAAACAGACTACTTAGATTTGCACTTCAATTTTGTTTTGATCATATCTCACTCATTATAAAGATTCCATTGTATGGCCAACTCTCACATGTGTACAAGTCTTATAAATTACTGTATATTAATTCATCTATGCCATTTTATCAGTTTAAAATAAGGTTCTTTACTGTTTTTATACAGCCTACTTATTTAACCAAGTTTTTACCACTTTTACATGTAGTTTTCAATCTTTTTAGCCAAGTTTATCAACACATGATCCCCACACAATATTTTTATCATCATATATCATCATATACATATACATCAATAAATAAAATAAAATATACATTTACAAAAATAACAAGAAAATGGGAAGGATGATCTTGTTACCACCAAGATTATGAAAGTTAAGATCAATCTTGACTTTTGTTGGCAAAACTTGTGGTACAACAATATTAGCTTCAAGATCACCTATCTTCATGAACTCCTTGTGGAAAATCAGCCCTATGACAACAAGAAATCTCCTCTTTGGATGTTAAAATCACCTCCAATCTTCAAGTCTTCTATAGGTTTCCATCTTGGTCATGTTTAAACACAAGATTTGTGGTAGAAACTTGATCATATGAGGTGTTTAGTGGTGGTGGTGGACGGCAAGTAGAGAGAAAAAGGGAGAGAGTGAGTTGTTTTCAGGAGATGAAATGGAGTGAATGGTTTCAAGTTGCTAGTTTTGTGGTTTTTATAGAAGGCTAAGGACAAGTGTCCTTAGCTTGTTATGTAAACTTGACACACATTTGATGCGTTGTCTTGCCTTGGACGCCACATGTAGGGGGTGGGGCAAGAGTTATCTTGTCTCATCCCTACTAATTTACGGGTATTCCTCGATTCTAATTTCCTCGATTTGCGTGCCTTCGGGTCGTTTTACTAAAAACGTTTTTATAAATTATGAATCAGCGGCACAAAACGAATCTAATAAAATCTGTCTCATCAAAAACGTAGTTCACAAACGTAAATACGTAAACCTAGGGTTTCTGGTTTAGTCGTAAAGGACGTTAAATCATGAACGTAAGTCTTAATCTTTTCTCGTAAATTTGTGAGTTTATGAACTAACACAAATTTAAAATCCCAAAATAACATTCACGGATAAATTTATTTCCTGAAATGTCGGACTGTCACAAAAAACGATGTATGTAAACGTAAGCACGTAATGTAGAGTCCTCCGGTTTAGACGTAGTCGATGCTACTTCAAGACGTAAAACCAAATTTCTTCCCAAAAATGAGTGAGTTCATAATATAACATTAAAATAATGTTTTTAAATAATACTTGAAAATAAAATATCAACCATAAATTGACGAATTGTCACAAGATGTGCGCCGCACATTTTCGAATCTAGAACGTTCCAAAAAATGCAGAAAAGTGCGCCACACTTTTTTGATAGTGCGCCGCACTTTTGGTCATTTCCAGCATGTACCAAAAGTCAAAGTTGTAGATTTTTATTTCATCTTTCCGTGGCCGCTTGAATCAACTAAAGCGGAGTTCGTATGCTCAAGATATGGCCAAAACAGTGACAGGTGTCAGGAGATCAGAAGCTTGACTTTATTTCTTCGTTTAAGCTTCGTTCCTTTGTGTTTTCTTCCATTTACTTCCACGACACGTCCTTGGAACCTATACATCAAATATAGTCTATTAATTATCGATAGTTCACATATAAATATATACAGATAATGCACACGCAAACATGTACAATTAGAGCGTTATCAAGTTCCCCCACACTTAAACTATTGCTTGCCCTCAAGCAATGCTAAGAAAAATAAAGTTAAAAATAAATTGACCTAATTTCAAAAAGAAAATAAAAAATTTAAAATTTTTAATATTGAACATTTTTGGGGTTTTTGTAAGAAATTTGCACAAAGGCAAACACACCCCACACTTAAGAGTTTGCTTGTCCTCAAGCAAGAAAAAAATAGTAAGTTTTTATATGTTTAAAATTACCCATGTTTCTAGTCACCAAAACGTACCACAAACCATGAATTATTATACTTTTATTCAATCACATATCGTACAACATAAATATATCACGTCTTAGCACATTGGCTAATCGATATCTCAAAAAGCTTCGTCTTCCTTCATCTTCATATTCGTATAGCTCATTGGCTATTTTTTTATTCTCATTTTTTTTCAATTTGACTTTTTTCACTTCTTTTTTTCGTCTTTTTTTTCTTCCTTTTTTTTCAATCTATTTTTTTTTCACGCCCTTCACAACTAACAATTCTCTCACACTTGATATAAGTGTACACCACAAAAAATACGAAACATAAAGCATGCATTCTTCGTCTTCGTTGAAATGGCACAATACTCATAACCAACCGCCAACCAACTATTAGCAAAAATCAACCACTCATTCCGTGTAACTAGAAACCAATCATTTTTTTTCTATGTTTTATTCTAATATATTAACCTAAGTGGAAAATAAAAAGAAAAATAATTTTGATTTTTAGATTACCGAGGGCGAACAAAAGTTTTTATTAAATAACGAGTCACATTTTCCAATTCATTTCCCCCACACTTAAGTTAAGAAATATGCGTTATTTAGAAAATAACTCAAAAGTAGGATAAGTGGGAAAATAAATATAAGAGAAACAAGACTTTCCGGGGCTCATAAATTCTTCGGTTGAATTCTGAAAATATAGCGAAAAGAGGAGCGCCATCACAAACATATGAATTCAACAATATCTACACCGATCCAAATATATAAGTGACATCCCCAAGTGATAAGATAGCAACACCAATCCAATCCAAGCTCGATCTCCACCTATTCATTAAATCTGCAAAATAGACAAAACTACACAAAAACGTAAAATACTAAAGCACACTTTCGTAGGCACCACGATTGTATTTAGCATATGCAACAAGCCTTTAAACCACTCGGTGTACCGAGTGGACGAGTTATAGTCTCGTGAGGGTTTCCAGGCAACACACCCACAAAGTTCATGAAATATCTTTTTGGTTACAATAGTCAAGGTATGAAACACACCGGCCGAATGCATGACATACTAAAAAACTGTAAGGTTTTTCGTTTTATATTTTTTTCTTAAAATTTTATTTATTCACATTTTACAAATAATAAGCACACACAAACTCATACAAAATGAAAAATAAAGGGGAAAATAAAATGTTTCTGGATTTTAATTGATTTTTTTAGACAGACACTCTTCAAACACACAATTATTATTTAATGTACAAAAACTTGATAAAATAATATTTTTGAAGATTTTTCAAGAAAGTGCGCCGCGCAACAACACATGTTCGGCGGTTTTATTATGGCAGAAATCACACATGTTTTTATTAATTAACAACATATATAAACATTTACAAACAAACACATAAATGAAATGAAAGTAAAAAGCTAAATAAGAAAAGTTTTTCTCCGATTTTATTTTTTTAATATTTTTATAGTTCTATTATTATTTTGACTTATTATTCTAATACTACTATTATTATTTTTTATTTTATCTAGATTCAATATACCTTTACGATACGGTTCAAGTGAGAATGGTCCACTTCCAAACATTGAGGATACGGTATTTTCGGTATATACTCCAAAAATGAATATTCTTTCGATTTGACCACATAAAAATCCTTCTTTGTTGTTTTAAACGGTTTACGTTTTTTTATTTTACTTTTAACGATGATAGAAGGTGGTTTATCTTTTAAGGTTTTCGGAGGGTCTTCAGATTTTTCACTCCTCGTGAATACGGCATTCACGTGATCAACTCGAGCGGATGGAGGAGGAGGTGGGTTAGTCCTAACGGTTTGATCAAAAGAGACATGAATTTGAGGCTTCGACAACTCACTAATTTTTGTTTCCATGTTTTTTAAAATACTTTGGAAATTCTTTTCATTCTTCTTCATCTTAAAATTCATAATATTAACAGTCTTTTTCACAAAATTGTGTGAACCTTTGACTTTCCAAAAACTTAGTGATTAACTTTTCGAGATCGATTTTGGATTGAGGTGAATGCAAATCATGAGAAATTTGGTTTTCACAACCATCGAGTTGGATTGAATTTGTTTCATAACGTTCATACATCGACGTGTCATCGTTCATGCGATTTTTAGAAGCGAGATTAGGTTTGAGATCGTTATATTTTTCACGCATCTCGTGTAATTCGTCTTTTAAGATTTGGAAATGAGAATCCATTTTAGCTTCAAGAGCTTCTAATTTCTTCATTAATCGAGATGTATCAATACTACTTTCATCGGCGAAAGAGGCATACTTTCGATTATCTTTAGTTCGAGACTTTTTGGGCCAATTAAGTTTAAAAAGAACTTTGTCCTCGAGAAATTGAAAAGCTTGTTTCGGAGTTTTGTAGAGGAAAATTCCTCCAGCAGTTCCATCAAGGATTGCTTGAGTGGATTCGTCTAAACCATGATAAAATATTTGAATAATAGCTCTTTTGGTTCGACCATGCCCATTGCATTTTCAAAGCATGTTCTTAAGTCGTAACCAGGCTTGGGTTAGACTTTCACATGTGGTTTGAGAGAAATTTCTGATTTCGAGTAAAAGAGGTTCAAATAACGAAGGTGGAAAAAATCGGTTTATAAAAGCTATTCGCATTTGTTCCCACGATGTTATAGAATCTTCATTAAGCGTATCGAACCAGATTTTAGCATCATCGACTAAGGATAGTGGAAACATCAAAAGTTTGATAGCTTCACTTTGAGTTTTATCATATTTAAACATGTCGCAAATAGAGAGAAATTCACGAATGTGGTCATGCGGATCGGCATGCAAATGAGAATCGAATTTATTCTCTTGAACCATTTTCAAGTGGGTATTGTTAATAACAAAGTTGTCATCAACATCGGTTCGAAAAATGACGGAATTAGGAGATGGTGCTACGGTACTAGTACTATTCCACAAAGTTTGATCATCGAGATCGATATCTATGATATGCTCGGGTGGATTGGGCTGGGTTTTGAAATCCTCTTCATGTATATCTATAACGATAAATTCATTATTGGATAGGTTTTGGGTTGGAAGTTTGAGTGGTTCGGTTTCTTTTGGGATTTTATATTTACAATTATTTGTTAAATTTTTATTTATTTGAAATAAAAGGTTTACAAGTTCTTTTCCCCACGATCGAGGATTTATACAAACGTTCAAAACTTTGCAAAAAGACTTTTTTTTTTAATTTTTATTTTTTTAATTTTTAATTTTTTATCTTTTAAAATTTTATTTTTTATGGTTTAGATTAAAATAAGATAAGCAAATACGACAAAAATAAAAGAAAACAATATAACCACAATAATAGAAATCAAAACGAAAGTAAAACTAATATTTTGGTTTTTTTGGTTTTTGTTTTATGATAAATTATATATTTACAAATTCACAAAGTCTAAAAGACAGTTTGGTTGGTTTTTGAAATTGACTCAGAAATCGTTATGAAATTCTTTTAGAAAGTGCGACGCACATTGCTACATGTGCGACGTACTTACATGTTCTCTTGAAAAACCGGCACAGAAATGAAATGTGCGACGTACTTAGAAATCCACTAGAAAGTGAGGCGCACAAAAGCAAATGTACGGCGTACTTTCTGCAAATTTTAGAACAGAAAGTTTTGAGATTGCCAGAAATATCTACGGCGATGGTTTATTTTTAAAGAGAAGTTTCTCAAAAAGTTTAAACAAGTAACGAAAACAATCCCCGGCAGTGGCGCCAAAAACTTGATGTGTGTTTCGCAAGTCCTAGACAAATGGCCATCAAACTTGATGTTGCGAAAGAAAGTTTTAAATTTATATTACTAGATTATTACCAAAAAAGGGACTAAAAACAGAACACGGGCAAGTATACCATTTCGTGTATAGCATAGTCTAAAGGTAAAGTCCAGGTCGATCTACGGGATTGTTGTTAACAAGTAAAAACAATGATCTCTAGAGTGTCACAAGTTCTAAAGATTTCAGCTTCTAATAATGATTTAAAGGTGTGTTTGGTTAAGGCTAGAGCATAGAAACGATAGATAGCAAAGATGAATATAAGCGCATAAACAATGTAAGACAACATGTGGATTACTAGTCGCACATGCATCATCTAATTAATATAACAAAAATCCGACTAAAGATCGTGTCATATCAAAAGCATTAAGAATGGTTTATGTTGGTTTCATTGGATCAAGTACTCGCTAAGACAAACCCTCTCGAGCATATGACAAAGCTTTAAACAAAATTATGCAAGAGTTGTTATGTATTTTATTCCACCAATCGCGACAAAGGCGAATACCAAGATTCATTTATTAGATGACATGGAATCCATTTAATCATATAAGTACTAGTTATAATCATGAATGAACCAAATACATAATAATGATCAAACATAATAGTATCGAGTACAAGAAAAAATCAACCATGCTTATAATCACGAACCAGGGAAAAAGTGCGCCGCACAAACCTAATTATGCGCCGCACTTCGCCCCTGCGAAGCTAATACAATCTAATAATATTCTATATACACTTACCCAAACACACAAGACAATTACTCCATAAGCAAAGGAATAACAAACATAACATTCATCATAATTCCAGAATTGATCATAATAAAAGGGATACAAGATTATACCAAAGTTATATGATCCAAATGATGATTACAAGTTTTCCCAAACGAAAACTATATGCTAATGATTCCAAAATTTTCGAACCCTTTGGGTGATGCTACTCGACCCAAAAATCGTCCTAAACTACTGAGGAATGATGGTGTAAGATGGGAGAATGAATGGATAGGTGTGTGAGAAATGAGAGGGATTGCTCACAATTTATAGTAAATTCTGGGGCAAAAGTGCGCCGCACTTTTTCAAATGTGCGCCGCACATTTGGTGGGTCAGATGTACGTCGCACAACCAGGAAGGTGCGTCGCATATTTTTGAATCTAGAACGTTTCAAAAATTGCAGAAAAGTGTGCCGCACTTTTTGGATTGTGCGCCACACTTTTAGTCATTTCCAACATGGACCAAAAGGCAAGTTTTAGATCTTTCTTTCCTCTTTTCGTGACCGCTTGAATCAACTAAAACGGAGTTAGTATGCTCAAGATATGGCTAAAACAGTGACAGGTGTCAGGAGATCAGAAGCTTGACTTTATTTCTTCGTTTAAGCTTCGTTCCTTTGTGTTTTCTTCCATTTACTTCTAGGACAAGTCCTTCGAACCTATACATCAAATATAGTCTATTAAGTGTCGATATTTCACATAATTAACCTAAATATATACAGATAACGCACACGCAAACATGTATAATTAGAGCGTTATCACTCAGCTTCTCATTGGGATGAGCCTTCAATACAGCATATTCACTCAAAAGTTGCTTCTTCCTTTCTTTGGTAGTCTCTTCATTACCATCATAAGTAACTTCAAGAGCAGCCCGAAGATCTTTAGTAGACTCAAAATTCCTGTATTTGTGTTGATTCTTTGAGCCCAAAGAGAGTTTAAGAATGTTCAACGTCTTCATGTCATTCCTTCTCAAGATTATATCAGCCGTTGAGATAGCTCTTCCATCTTCAGGCCTTTCCTTAAGGTCTTCTTCAGTTGAATTAGCAGCTGCTCTTCTTCCCTCAATAGCAGCAGCAATCCTGGCTGCTTTATTGAATTGATTTCGATAAAGAATAACTTCCCAAAGAGTGTGGTCATGTACTTGAAGATATTGTTCAAAGTTGAACTTCCATTGTTCAAAGTTGTCAGCATCAAGCATGGGGATTTTAAGGTTATGACTGGATGAGGAAGAAGATTTTGTAGTAGCCATGTGATTTTTTAGGGTTTTTCAAGGATTTAGGGTTTTTGATGATTTAGTGTTTCTAGGGTTTTGTGCACTTTAGATCAAAGTTCCTCAACAAGCTCTGATACCACTTGATCCCAAACTTAGATCGATTAGCTTTGTATTAAACGAGATTGAACCAAGATTAATACTTACAGAAACTTTGTGTATTGAAACAATCTAAGTGTTATGCGGAATTTAACACTTAGAACATAGAACAACGCAAAACAATATAACCCAAACTTTCACTTTGATTGATAATCAAACTTGCATACAATGAAAGTAAAGAAGTTGTAAAAACATGTAACGAACTAATAACCCTAAGGCCTCCTTTTATAGGTTAAGGAGCCTTGTATAATAATCTATGTATCAACTATTTTGGTAAAGATAAATATAGAAAATATAATGTCAAACATATATTTGCTAGAATTACAAAACGTGTAGACTAAATATTCTATCAGTGGTGGAACTTCTTCTTGTCAGCGCTTGAATAAGTCTTGTCAGTGTTCATCTATCAACGCTCCGTTTACTCTTGTCAGCGTCCAAGTTCCTCTTTGTCAGCGTCTTAGAGACTAGGCTAATTTTATTCCCAACAATATGCAGCAAACGGGGAATCCTAATCTCTAACACCCCCAATTTCCATTGCGCAGCGGAAATACACCATTGGGTGCTAGACACAAGCATCATCACACAAGGTATATTGAACGACTCAAAAGTGAGACGTTTACACATAAAACATAAACAAGATTTTCATAATAGGTCTAAAACATGATTTCATCCCAAATTGTACTAAAACGACACCAGAGTAAAGCGTGTAGTCCCCATGGATCTCGACCAACAACCAAAAAGTTTAGTACATTACACAAACATAAGACAAATTGTTCAACAGTAAAGGATAGAAATAGTTTTTAGACCAACATTCTTCCAAAAGCCAAGCCACAACCTCCACATAAAAGCTCCATGCTCCATCACTTCCTATTAACTGAAACACATGCTAAAACGAGTCAACAATAATGTTGAGCGAGTCTATAGGTTTATCAAATCACATTTGAACACAAGAAGAAAATCAATCATAATCATTTATAGAATTGTCGTACACACAATCTATAATCAAGGCAATAATAAACATTGTATTTCAGCTCATAACACCGACCCCTTAACCAAATAGTCACCCACGCCAAATGCCGGCATGACTAGAATAAAATCATTGCCCCTCTAGGATATCAGTTGCTAGAATACCACATTCTTATTCCCGTAAATTATCCTTCCCAGAGGTTACTCAACGTAATGCCCTAGTCTTAGATAGGGTGGTCAACCCAATAGTACTATCATTAGAATAAGCGGCTATTCCCGACTCACAACATCAAGTTAGAAGATAGTTAACGGCTCATGAATTTAGGGTCTTTATCAACAAGGTACCTAATACAATATAAACAACTTAGGCAACATTCGGGTCCAACAATTACTCATGACTTGTGTTCATTTATTTTCAAATAGCATGTATCCCCCTCGCGGAAAATAAAATATTTAGTAGCTAGCATGAAAAGCGAGGCTACATACTCACCTTAGTATAAGAGATCTAGCGAGATGATCGTCGATGATAATGGATGCCTTTCAAACACGAGAACCGCTACCTATCAAATAAGGCGCGTTCATTAATAATGGCTCGAGAAATAAATCATACATAACAACATCAAACTCAAACTCATAAAATCACGATAAACTCGAGAGAAAACGATATAAATAACTTCATTGTACTCTCCTACATATTTACTTTACCATTTTACACTTTTAACAAAGTCCGCCGGCACATACTACATGTACTAGCTTATTTACCCCTTTTAAACTCGTCAATCGTTTATGAAACGACTCGATAAACTAACTTACTATATATAGAAATTCCTCCTACAAGTTTATCAAATGAAATTACTTTTAAAGTCATTTACCCGACTCATCTTCAAACTACAAAATCCGGACAGATTTGCGTTAATTTTTCATACAACCGTTTTAACTTCTTTAAACGACTCCGTTCCCAAAACCGACACTCAGGTTTTAAAGTAAACTCACCCTCTAAGGTTCACACTTCATTATCAGTAGGTTACACATTTCAAAACTTCAAATTATATTCCCCGAGATTCGATCCAAATATAGACAACAACTATATGTAGTGCCGATACTCGTCTCCCGGTACACGAATAATCAAAACATCATAACTTCGCGCTCGTTTGGAGCTAGAAGCTCTACTTTATATCAAATCGAAGCTAATCAAATTATCCACAACCCTAGGCAATAAGTTAAGCCATTATCAAAACATAAAAATCCCAAAATTACAGTTTACTTAAATGACTATCAATATCTTGTACAAAATCACAGACCAAAACCAACCATGAAAATGTTCATCCCAATACCCTAACATCAACATATATTAACCATAACATTCAAATCATCATAAAATTCAAAACCTTCAAATCAAAAATCAAGTTTTTAACAAGATTTTAGCAATAATCACCATTGATCATGCCAAAAACAACATGCATGAGCATGGCTTTCACCTACCAACTTGAAAAAAAAATAAAAACCCTTGCATGTGTGAAATTCTTACACCAAAATGATCATTGTGCAATTCTAAGATAGGGTCTTTTGTTAGTTTAGCTCAAATCATTCTTAAAATGGAGAAAAATTGAAAAAGAGTGTGTTTAGGTGGGTTGGGGAGTCACGACTACAAAAAGAAAACAAAGAGAGAAATAAATTTTTAGTTGGTGAAAAATGAAGTGACGTGTGTGTAATTTTTAGTTTATATATGGTGGTTGAGGGACCAATGTTGTAATTTTGCTATAGTTATGGCTAAAAATGAAAATAGTTAGCTAAAAAGCAGGAAATAACTATTAGTCAATTTTGAAAATATTTACGGGGCTCGGGTTTCATAAAGATACTTTTAAAAATTTAAAACTTACATCAAATATAATAATATCGACTCCCAACTCGACTTAACACGTCATTTAAAACAAAATATCAAAAATGAAAAAAATCGAACAACCGACAATAAGACGTAAAATATTTGGCATCCATTGACATCACGCTTGCTAATACTCCTTATGCTTATTAAATATTAAATATAAACCTTCCAACATCGGTTTAAACTTAAACCTCCATGTTGATCCCAAACTTAGATCGATTTAGCTTGTGTAAACGAGATTAGATCAAGTTAAACACGTAGAGAACTTTGTTTATATATAAAACAATTTAATTGTTATGCGGAATTAACACTCAAACAAGAACACACAAACAGTTGTAAAACAAACTTTCACTTGATTGATAATAACGAACTTGCTTACAATGAAAGTGTTAAACGTATGAAAACTTATATGAAACATAACCTAAGGGTCTTCTTTTATAGACATAAGAAGCCTTGTACAAGAGTCTACGTATCAGCTATTCTAGGTAAAGATAATTATAGAAAATACATTATTGATCCTATCTTTACTAGAAACAAACTAGAAACATAAAACGCGTAGACCATATCTTCCCATCAGTGCTTGTCTTCAACCTATCAACGCTTGACTTCTTCATGTCAACGCTTGATCTGTCAACGTTTGTTTTCTTCTTATCAACGCTTGTTTTCTTCTTGTCAGCGTTCAAGTATACTGGCTACATTTTATTCCCAACAATCCTCCCCTAAACTTTATATCTACTCTAGTAACAAGTTTCTGAATAAAAATTAAGAACTAGGAGGAATCTTACAAATCTTATCATATTGGTAATAAACATGCCTAATCAAATCTTTGGCAACATCACTTGAATAATCAATCTCCAGCTGTGTTGTCTTCATCTTGTCCAAAACTTCTTTGGACATGGGATACTCATCATCTACAAGAAGATACTCAGCAAACTTTGTAGAGCTCAAATAATACACACCAGCAGCTGAATACAAACGCCATTGAAGACCACTGATATCATCCTCAAGATCCTTCCAAACATGATCTTCTTCTTCTGGTGCACACATTCTCTTGAATGTTGACCAAATCTTTATTCCATTTACTGAAGTAGGTGCTTAAATCTCATACTTGGCCATCAACAACCTCCAAAGGTCTGCCAAGTCTTCCTTATCCATACTTGCAAAGAGAGACATAAGAGTAGTAAATGTGTGTACCTCTTTCCCATATCTGCCAATTTTCTAAAACCCTCTTCCTCATAGCTAATGATAGGGTTTCTGGCATCAAGAGGTAACACTTGTACCATATCTGAAGCTTCCATGGGTGAAAGCTTAATGCTCCTTCTAAGAACAGCTTCACTAGGAACCACTTTATTTAGATCTTTAGGAAACTCAAGTAGGACTCCCTTCTTCAAAGGCCTTGGAACAATCATTTCCTTCTGAATCTCCATCTCTTCTGTAAGCTCTTCTTTCCACTCATCCGAAAGAAGTCTAAGAGTTTCATTTCCTGCACTCTTGCCCAAATAGGATAAGCCTTGTACTCCAATTCTTCAAAGGACAATCACTACAATCTCTTGAAGGTCCATCCAGTTCCATGACATCTGAGTAACATGTAGTAAAGCTCCCTTCTATCCCTCTTCAGGAGTGAGAAAACATTGCTAGCCTTATGCTTCAGAATTACCTTGCGGTCTCTTTGAACTCTTAGAAAACATTGCCTCCCTGTCGTATGCCAACCCTCGGACAGTTTCCTTGCTTATGTACACGGCCTCCACATCCAGAACAGTTAACTACCTTGACAGCATTGGCTCTAGTGGCTACACCCTTGTTTCTACAATCTGCCATCTTATGTCCGACCTTCCCACACTTGTTGCAAGCAAGTGGAAAATTCCCTACATGATACAGATTACATCGACCACACTTTGGATTCACCTTGTTACCTTAATTTCCAGTGGCAGCACGAACACCATCATTCCTTCTTAAATTATATTGCTGATTCCTATTCGGTCCTTGGTTATTGTTGTTACGATAACCACCACGATTCTGCCCTTGGTTTGAGTGTGCAGCTTCCCACTTTCTCTTATTCCCCTCAGCAATACTATCCTTTCGATCCTGCAGCTTTACATCCATTAAAGCATGAGCCATCTAAACAGCTTCATCAAATGACTTGGGTTTCGACGAAGTAGTCTATCCCTTGATATTACTAGATAAACCTCTGATATGCTGCTTCATCTTCTTACGGTCATCAGCAAAAGCATCAGGACACAACAAACATAAATCAGAAATCTCCTTGTATAAGCTACAATATCATTATTTCTCAGCACCAAATTCCTCAATTCATCCTCCAACTGACCTAACTCTTCCTCAGGACAAAACTTAGCAGTTAACAGTCCCTTGGTCACAGTCCATGTTCTGGCATTCGCTTCAACCAATCCCATAGTAGCTACCTGACTATTCCACCAGCTTAATGCATCATCCTGAAAAGTAGCTACAGCAAATTTCACTTTACTAGCTTCTTAACAGCCACTGATTTCAAAAGTACTTTCAATCTTCTTAATCCACCTCCTTAATTCCAAAGCACCACTAGTACCACGAAATTGGGTAGGTCCACATTTCATGAAACTAGCATAAGAACATTCCTTCTGAATCTGCTGAGCAGCACCATTACCTCCAACTTGTCCCGCAGCATTTTCTCCCGCTTGTTCATCAACATTACCTACAACCGGATTTCTAACATTCCCTCCAACCTGACCAGCAGCATTCCTATTCTCAGTCTCTTGGTTCCTCGCAGCACGTTCAGCTTCTAGTGCTCTAGCGATAGCTTTCTCAATCATGGTATTAACAGTAGCAGTCGTAAATTTAGGCGGCATGTTTTAGGAAACTAACCAAACAATAATTTAGTAAAGTCAGAAAAATGCCTCCCAACTCCTTCCTTCCTTCCTGTGATGGCACAGAAGAAAAAGAACAAGTAAGTATTCATATCAAGATAAGAAGAAGGATTTCTCTATCAAGATGTAAGATGGATACTACATGCACCAACAACACAGTTCACAATGAATCATTAACCAATTCACAAAAGAACTAATAAGACAAATCATAAGTCATGAAGGTAATTTGGATTGCGTTGGAAAATTTCCACAAAATTGTGACAAGTAATGTCACTACAACCCTTCATCACGTCAAACTTAAAAGTCATTAAGTTTCATCATAAACTACAGTACGAGTCTACATAAGTTCTATTACAACAAGGCTAATAAAAACAACATAAAAGAACTAAACATCAGTCCTTCCCCTTTCGACTACCTCCTTCACTTGGCTTCACCAACACTTGAGCTTCAACCTGATTCGGCACATCACGAATCACCACACCTCGACTAGGAAAAGATCTCATGGGCAAACCCCATGCATTCAACCTTGCATTCCTTTATTGCTCCTCACGTAACGACTTCATCCATTTCCCTTGCCCTAACAAACTCTGATCTCCTCACACTACTAACAAACCTGTCAAACTTCTTCTCATTTTGCTCAAACCTCCTACTCACACGGGTTTCAACCAAATACCTTTCAAACAAAGACCTATCAAACTTCTTAAAAAACCAGAAAATATCATCATAAGACCTAGGACCTGGACAATAAACCTTAGATATACCATCATGAATAGATCGAGCACTAGCAACACTACTCGACTCAACAGGAACATCACCCCTAGCAAATGCAATCCCAGGCAAACTGCTAATATAAGCATCACAAGTAGGCTTCAAAGAACGAACAACAGGTCGCTGACAGTCCGGAACAGTCTATGGCACAACATTAACCCTTGGAACATAACTACCTTGAATCAATTCAGGCTCGTTCTGACCAACTGCAGTAGGTGGAATCCCATCATCTAAATACTCATATGGCTCCTCATCGTCACTAGCACCAAAGTTATCTACTTCCTCATCGTCCAATACATTAGTCATGTCAATCCATCCATCCTCACGAGGTAAACCATCCATTTTCTACAATTATAAGGGTTCAAGGATACTTAAGGTCATTATTAATAAAATAAAAATTAGTATGCAATGCTTATGCAAATGTTATACATAATCCATGCTATGCAACACAATGCAAATGATGTTTATGCAATGCTCACAAAAAAATAAATATGATACTGACAAGCACTCAGCGTACTTTCAATAATTCCAATATAATATCGTAGTATTTACTTAATAAATACTCGGGAAATCATTTCAGTTATGAGGGATACATCTATAATGCAAAACAAAACTAAAAGTGATCTTACCGGAGCGTTGCAGAGGAGTGGTGTGTTTTTGAAGAATAAATACTTCCGACACCAAAGTTATAGTTTAGTACAATTTTCAAAATCGACCCAGTTCTCTATAACTTTGCAGCTCTGATACCAATCTCTAACACCCCTAATTTACATTACGCAACAAAAATACACAATTGGGTGCTAGACAAAAGCATCATCACACAAGGTATATTGAACGACTAAAAAGTGAGACGTTTACACATAAAACATAAACAAGATTTTCATAATAGGTCTAAAACATGATTTCATCCTAAATTGTACTAAAACGACACCAGAGTAAAGCGTTTAGTCCCCATGGATCTCGACCAACAACCAACAAGTTTAGTAAATTACACAAACATAAGACAAATTGTTCAACAGTAAAGGATAGAAATAGTTTTTAGAATAACATTCTTCCAAACACCAAGCCACAACCTCCACAACAAAGCTCCATGCTCCATCACTTCCTATTACCTGAAACACATGCTAAAACGAGTCAACAATAATACTGAGCGAGTCTATAGGTTTATCAAATCACATTTGAACACGAGAAGAAAATCAATCATAATCATTTATAGAATTGTCATACACACAATCTATATTCAAGGCAATAATAAACATTGTATTTAAGCTCATGACACCGACCCTTTAACCAAATAGTCACCCACGCCAAATGCCGGCATGACTAGAAAAAAATCATTGCCCCTCTAGGGTATCAGTTGTTAGAATACCGCATTCTTATTACCGTAAATTATCCTTCCCAGAGGTTACTCAACGTCATGCGCTGGTCTCAGATTGGGTGGTCAACCGAATAGTACTATCATTAGAATAAGTGGCTATTCCCGACTCACAACATCAAGTCAGAAGATAGTTAACGGCTCATGAATTTAAGGTCTTTAGCAACAAGGTACTCAATACAATGTAAACAACTTAGGCAACATTCGGGTCCAACAATTACTCATGACTTGTGTTCATTTATTTTCAAATAGCATGTATCCCCCTCGCGGGTAATAAAACATTTAGTAGCTAGCATGAAAAGCGAGGCTACAGACTCACCTTAGTATAAGAGATCTAGCGAGATGATCGTCGATGATAATGGATGCCTTTCAAACACGACAACCGCTACCTATCAAATAAGGCGTGTTCATTAATAATGACTCGAGAAATAAATCATACATAACAACATCAAACTCAAACTCATAAAATCACGATAAACTCGAGAGAAGACAATATAAATAACTTTATTATACTCTACTACATATTTACTTTACCATTTTACACTTTTAACAAAGTCCCCCGGCACATACTACATGTACTAGCCTATTTACCCCTTTTAAACTCGTCAAACGTTTATGAAACGACTCGATAAACTAACTTACTATATATAGAAAGTCCTCCTACAAGTTTATCAAATGAATTACTTTTAAAGTCCTTTACCCGACTCATCTTCAAACTACAAAATCCGGACAAATTTACGTTAATTTTTCATACAACCGTTTTAACTTCTTTAAACGACTCCGTTTACAAAACCGACACTCGGGTTTTAAAGTAAACTCACCCTCTAAGGTTCACACTTCATTATAAGTAGGTTACACATTTCAAAACTTCAATTTATAGTCCCCGAGATTCGATCCAAATATCGACAACAACTATATGTAGTGCCGATACTCGTCTCCCGGTACACGAATAATCAAAACATCATAACTTAGCGCTCGTTTGGAGCTAGAAGCTCTACTTTATATCAAATCGAAGCTAATCAAATTATCTACAACCCTAGGCTATAAGTTAAGCCATTATAAAAACATAAAAATCCCGAAATTACAGTTTACTTACTGTTATAAAATGACTATCAAAATCTTGTAAATCACATTTTTTACCAAAACCAACCATAAAAATGTTCATCCCAATACCCTAACATCAACATATATTAACCATAACATTCAAATCATCATAAAAATCAAAACCTTTAAATCAAAATCAAGTTTTTAACTAGATTTTAGCAAGAATCACCATTGATCATGCCAAAAATAACATGCATGAGCATGGCTTTCACCTACCAACTTGAAAAAAAAATAAAAACCCTTGCATGTGTGAAATTCTTACACCAAAATGATCCTTGTGAAATTCTAAGATAGGTTCTTTTGTTAGTTTAGCTTAAATCATTCTTAAGATGGAGCAAAAATTGAAAAAGAGTGTGTTTAGGTGGGTTGGGGGGTCACGGCTACAAAAAGAAAACAAAGAGAGAGAAAGAAATTTTGAGTTGGTGAAAAATGAAGTGATGTGTGTGTAATTTTTAGTTTATATATGGTGGTTGATGTACCAATGTTGTAATTTTGCAATAGTTATGGCTAAAAATGAAAATATTTAGCTAAAAAGAGGGAAATAACTATTAGTCAATTTTGTAAATATTTACGGGGCTCGGGTTTCATAAAGATACTTTTAAAAATTTAAAACGTACCTCAAATATAATAATATCGACTCCCGACTAGACTTAACACGTCATTTAAAATAAAACATCAAAAATGACAAAAATCGAACAACCGACAATAAGACGTAAAATATGTGGCATCCATCGACATCACGCTTGCTAATACTCCTTATACTTATTAAATATTAAATATAAACCTTCCAACATCGGTGTAAACTTAAACCTCCAAAAATAAATATCGTTCAAACTCATCCAAAAATTTCAAAAATAATCGTAAAGTAAGATTAAGCAATGACCTCGGTTTTGGGTTGTCACATAATCATACATAGAAAAGGAATGCCCTTACTGAAGGACAAAATATCCGCACCTTATATCCAGTAATGAAATGAAAGCGGAAAAAGCTACTCTGACTTCACGAGTGCTACATAATAAAGGACGTGAATGAGTTGTATGTTCATGTATAAATTACTGATTCTTAGTTTACTTTACTTGTTCTTGACTTATTTTACTTTTCTTCACTTGTTTTACATGTTCTTGACTTGTTTTATTGCTTCATGTTTTACCATGTATTTCATAGTGTCTAATGTGTTCTTATGGATTTCATGTTTTATGTGTTATTATACTTGTTGTTTCATAATGAGTAACTTTCTAAAAATAACAGATTTCTATATATAGTAACTTTCCAAAAATAACAGGTTTCCATATATAGCAACTTTCCAAAATAGTAAGTTTCCAAAATAGAAAGTTTCCATATATATAGAAAGTTTCCAAAAACAGAAAGTTCCCATAAATAGTATGTTTCCGTAAATAGTATATTTTCATAAATAGAATGTCCATAAATAGCATGTTTCCATAATTAGTATGTTTCAATAATTAGCATGTTTCCATAAATAGTAATAAGATTTTTTAATAAGCATATGATATAAGCTAAAGCTTAATAAATATATTTTATAAGTCACGATTATTTAAATGTCATATATAATCAGGGGCGGAGCTAGTAGGGGGACTAGTGGGTGCTGAGCTACCCCCAATCAACCTATTTCGCTTACTATTTATATGTATTATAAGTCATTTTTCTACATTAAGCCTCCCCCAACACTATGAATCTTTTCCTTAAGTATGGTTAGCCTCCCCTAACTAAAGATCTTGGCTCCGCCCCTGTATATAGTAAAGTTTATTATTAATAAACAAATACTTTAGTCTTAACATAATGATTATTAATTAATAATATAATACATGGTTTATAAGTGATTATTAATTAATAATATAACATGATTTATGTTAATAAAAAACTTTACCATAACTTATAATTGTATAATTAAATTAAAGCATAGTATTAATTTAATTATACCATGATTAACATGTAAATAAATAATTATGCTAAGTCCTTAATTAAATTAATTAAATGTGTCATGTTTTTATATCATGAATAATTATATAACATAACTATTAAAAGTGTATGGTAAATTAATTAATTGTACCATGTATATTCTTGAACAATTAACAAATTTAATTATATCCTAAGTTTTATTTTAATATAGCAAAATTGAAAACCAAACACACCCATGGTGTGTTTTCGTGTACACGAGCCCCAAATCCATGCCACACCGAGACCCGAGTCTCAGCGTGCTCGAATCACCACCATCACAGCCACCGTGTTATGGTTCCCTGCCACCAGTCGTGGCCTCTTGCCACTGGCCAGGTGGTTCTACCCACCGGCTGCGCCGTTTTCCCTTGGCTGTTCAACATTCCCACCGAGAGCCTTGTGCTCTCGGTTCCCACTGCCTGATCAAATACTCCACCGTGAGGCTTGATGTGTTGCGGTTGACCACTGACCACAGCGTCCTAGACCCCTATGGTCTCGGCTGGTGGTTCATATATCCCACCGAGACCTATATGGTCTCGGTTTCCATGCCCATTTAAACCAAAACCCGACTCTTTTCATGTTCAACTTAGTCATAACACGTGTTCTTATGGTTTAATTAATGGATTCATAAATCACATAATAATAATGAAGCAAAGGAAATTTGATAAAGTGTTACCGAATGCGAAATGATTTAGGATCAAACAACCACGAACAATAACCGAATGATTGAAAGATCAAAGAATGATTCTCCAATGTTTTTCTATTCCTTAGGTCGGCGGCCACTATAGTTCTCCCTAGGGTTTTATGTTGCTTTTCTTTTCCTTATATAATGAGATGATAAGTATGGTTTTTTAATTGTTAGTTTATTTTAAATAGGCCGGGCTTGGGCCCCTTTTTCTTTCTTTCATAACCGGCCAAACATGCCCTTGTATTATATGTTTCATGTTTTAGTTTATTTCCGTGTTATAATATTCGTGATGTGTGTTCGAGTTTTAATCTCGTGTTATTTCTTGTCGTTTAATGATTATTATACGTAAATACTTGTACTTAAATAATAAATACTATACGTGATACTTGTATTTATTCCCTTAATATTCATGATACGAGTCGTGTATTAATTAATTATAAAGTTTTAATTAATCCGTGTTTTCGTATATTTAATGCTTCTTGTATTTTATGCGGGTTCTACACCAACTCTGTACACTTATGACGGTAGGAGACCAGCGCCATTCAACAACCGTATGGACGAACTTCGTATCAGTACGCTCGCCATCGTTATACAACGGTATTATAGGTCAACCAAGTATCCTCACAATGCGTGTTGTACCATCTAAAACGCAGGACATGCTTAAATTTCTGGTGGAAAATGGAATTGCTATGATTTACAAAACTGATGGAGGCGGAGTAAGCACCGACACTCCTCTCCGAGGTAACCCGGAAAAAAGGCGAAGGAACGCGTGGGAATCATTACAACCATACGTGAAATTAGGGACAGAGGTCCAAGGTGAGTACTTCCCATCAAAACGAATGACATACGAGCGGGGCGGAGCGCTAGACAAGGATAACGTCTCTCATGACCCCCAAACGGTGGACGAAGGTCAAGGTCTATCAGGCCTTGCGAGAAATCAAGGGGAGAGATCTCGTTGTCAAGTAACAACGAAGTAATCCATACCCCTTGGTTCCTATTCACCATAGGATTCTCGTGGAGGAAAGGACTTGATGCAAGTTTTATCTTAACAAACCAGAAAGAGACAAAAATTACTTGTGGCTTGTGCTTCGGATTCGCAGCCACAAGAAGCGAAGCTGATCATGAAGCAATAATTACGGGTTTAAGGGTCGCACCGAGGATAGGCATACATGACTTAGTGGAAAAGGTACAGTCGCCTCTATTAGTGAATCGCATTTCAGGAAAGTACAGACCCATTGGGCAGAACCTGATCTAATATATACATACAATCAGGTCCATGACAAAAGAATTCATCAAGCTTAGCAATACGCAATGCATCAGATAAATAAATTGAGAGGGTAGAAGCCCTATGCCGCATCATATCAATTAGCTGGACACAACCACTTAAACAAGTACTGGTGGAGTTTGTTGAAAACAAAATCATAACGGGAGTAGCACCATCCCTAGCCGGGGAGGATGAAGGGCCTACATGGATGACCTCGGTCATCTACTATTTAACAAATAAAATACTCCCACAAGGTGTGAAGGGCGCCTAATGTATACAAATAAATTTAAACCATTTTAAGGTTCATGATGGGATCCTATAAAACGGTCGCCTATGCAGCTATGCCTACGATGCGTAAGGACGTGACAGGCGCATCACATTCTAAAAGGTATACATGACAAGTTGTGTCGGTGTCGATTAAGCCCCAGACTAATGATCAAACATATTTCACGCTCAGGATACTACTGGCCAAACATGTACAAAGAAGCACGGAGTCTAAGGCTTAGGTGCAAATATTGTCAAACACACACTCCAACACCAACCCATCAGATTCATCATGCGTTGCAGAGGATGACGCCGAAAAAGGAATCTTTTCTTTCTCACTCTATGGACTTGGATCTCTGAGTGGGGTCATAAGTCACTTTATCCGCTGGGTCAAAACAATGGTGTTCCCGTTAGCTGCAAATCAAAAGGTGAACGGGGTTACGAGTGAAAATGTTACTTTAGGTAAGTCTGAAAGCTGGCGTATGGCGCTCGATACCAAAGAGAAATTAGCCATAGTAGATCCTTCACACTCAGGACAACCACAAGCGAGCATAAGCGGGAGTAGAGGCATACCATGTCATTAAGTAAGGGTACTTGTACAACACATGGTCAACAAAACCAAGTTGGGTAGAACCTTACAAAACAACAGAGGTAATAGGGCTGGGTGCATATAAGATATGCGACCAGGATGGTTTTGACTTGGGATGGTTGTGGTGCGAGTACGAGCTTCAGAAGTGCCACCATTGAAGGCTATATCCCATGCATGGATTCTCTTTTAGATGTATTCAACCTCTAATAAAATATCCATGTATTTTTCTTTTTAATATCGTATCATGTTTTTTCTTTCCTTTGTACTCTAAAGCTTGTAAGCATTAATAAAACATTGCAGTTCCTAGCTAGTTCCGCGACACTCTTATCTTATCTCTTACATAGTTATTGTATAAATCAAGTAATGTTATTAAATTTCATACTCATATATGGCCCTCCGGTGTACATGTACTTGTTGTTTCCACGCGAAATAAGAAAATTGAGTGAACCTACTAATTAACTTTTCGTGTAAGAGGGATGCAACCCAACGACCACGGATTATGTATACTAGTTAGACCCCTTGCTATCAAGACGTTGTAGTCAGTTACGCAAACCACATGACTCATGATGGACTTGCAAAAGACACACTGTTCACGTCTAATAACATTTTGTTAACTCAATGACATAGCTTATAGGGTAGTGGCACGCCACACGTAATGATATTTCACTCACCCATAAGTTCGCGGAGATGCACTTCAAGAAAGGCACTCACGCTACAAGTTTAAGCCTGTTGTCATGCACACGAAAACAAGGACTTTTGATTTTCTAGAGTCATGACTAAATCTCATAGTTATCCACTAAAAAATATAGGGATTGTGCGTAACAGTCAGCAGATAGAGAGATATTCACATTTTAATATATATATATATATATATATATATATATATATATATATATATATAGGTAAGAGTTATATGCAGAACTCATTTAAAGTGTAGAACTATGTAGAACTATTAAAATAAATGTAGACCATTGGATTAGTTTGATTAAAGGTTTAGATTAAAAGTGTCATTTATGTAATTAATAGATAGATTAGGATCTTCTTTAAAAACCTAAAAGGGCAAATTCGGTATATCTTTTCACTCCTAAAAAAGTGTTAAAAGCCTAGAAACCCACTTAAAAAATATCGCTTCTCATTAATCGGTAATAAACATCATAGATCTACCATTCACCAGATCTACCCCCTCTCAAAAACCTCCATTAATCCTTAAAAAAAATCAAGATCTATTATTGATGATTAGATCAACAAATATGATAATCATAGTCAAGCCTTGTAATTGCGTCATGGAAAAAGGTAACCAACAACATTATCAATACCTTAATATTTATTTTCGGTTGTTCTTTGTTAAAATGACATTTAATCTGTATTATAGTTTTGAAATTAATTTTAAAAAAATTCGATCATTGGTTTTTTAAAAAAATTATACTTGTGTCAATGTGGATCTACCGAAAAGATCGAGAAAAATATATCGTTAAGTTTAACTTTTCTCATCAAAGATTCAATCTTGTTAAAAGTTGTGATATTTTGTCTTTGAACTCGTTTTTCAAAAATAATTTGTAGGATTTTTTATTTTATATACTTCTAAGATTTCTTGTGGGACTTGGATATGAACCAACTGATTCATAAAAAATATCTTAGATTGTTTTTAGAACTTCAATTTGAGCCAACTGTACATCAATATATTATATGTTGGTTTTTCTTAGAAACGTAGCATGGCTAATTTATGACTTTATGTGGCATTAAGTTTATTTACGTTGACACTAATTGTGATTAGTGTCATATCCATATATGAATGATAAATGTTGCTACGTTATACTTGGGGTTTTATGCTAATTAGATCTTAATGGAATGCAAAACAAATTATATAGACGTCATATATTTTCTTTATTTAACATGTTATAATTCTTTATTTATATTTGTTTCAGTTGGCTGGGTCAATCATAAGAAACATGTGTGTGATGAAGAAGATAAACAGACGTATTTTTGATTTTAGAAGTCACATGAATATTTTATTGGAGAGTGCGCATTGATGTTTTCAGCTGCGCATCAATGTTTTTGGAAGGCGTGATGTTTTTTGGAAGGCGTGCATTGATGTTTTTTGGAAGGCGTGCATTGATGTTTTTTAACACATGTATATTTGAAAGGCGCACATCTATGTTTCCAGCTGCGCATGTATATTTGAAAGGCGAACATTGATGTTTTCATAACATATGTATTTGGAGGGCATGCATATATCTTTTTAACATGCACATATAATGTAATGCGTTTGATCATAAATTTGTTGCTAATTTGTATTAAATATCATATTTTTGTATATGATAAATATGTTACTGATTTGTTATAAATTTGGACAACATATGTGTGATATTTTTGTTTGTTGGTTTAAATTTAATTTTAGAAAGCATGCGTGAAAAAACACATTAAAGTTTATGAAAATTATACACTATTAGTGTGTGAAAAAACACATATCGAGAAAAAACATTTATGTTTTCTACAAGAGCCCATATGCGTTGACTTTTTTCTTTGTAAAAACCTGTATGCTGAAGAAAAAAAGTAAAAAAGAAAATATTAATTTTATTTTAAAAAAATAAAGGAATTAAAAACGTTTTTTATATAAAAAATTAAAAAAATTATTGACTAATATACCCTTTTGAAGTAAATAAAAGTTTTAATATTAACTAAATTCTAATTGGTTGAAAAGAGTTCTGTATAGTTCTACACCTTAAATGGGTTCTGCATATATCTCACCCCTATATATATATATATATATATATATATATATATATATATATATATATATATATATATATATATATATATATATATATATATATATATATACTAGTGGCAAAACCCGTCCGATGGACGGGTATGACTTCTTATTTTCGTTCTACTTTTTTAAATTGATAAATATTTTTTGTAATTATAGACTGATGGGTGTGACTTCTGTATTTTTTTTTATTTGTGTAAATGTTTGTGTTTTTACGGGTAGCGTTTGTTATTTTATACTTTCTTTAGTATTATTAATCTGTAAGATATTTATCAAAACGTTTGTAATTATCGTTTACATTTTTTTGATTTAGCTAAATATTGGTGTTAAAAAGATGTGTATTAATACGGTATTATACAAATATTAAAGTTGTGTCAATAATAAAAAATTGGTCAATACACATTAATATGTCGAACGTAAAAACATATACTATTACACGCAATTATAAAAGGTCAAAACCCTATGGACATGTGAAAATTCAAATGGCTAAATAAATTTGTTTAAAGAAAAATCCTACTTAATTTAGTGATTCGCTAAGAGTATAAAAAGTGTGCATAAAATGTAACGGGTTTTGCTAAACTTTGCCCAGTGGGCGGAGCTTAGTGTGTATTTAATACACACAAACTTTCTTAATTTATCACAAATTGCATTAAATATATACACTAAATGAACCATTAATGATGTTCAAATATCGTATTTTACAAGTTCATTTAATGTGTATTTAATGTATTTTTTTATTAATTAGGTAAATTTTTGTGTAATAAATGCACGTTAAACTTTACTCAGTGGGCATTGTTTAGCAAAACCCAAATATAACTTAGACAATCAAAATTAATTTGTGCGTAATCTACATAAAACACTCATTCTTATGGGAAGTCGGAATTAGCGTATTTTTAGGGTGTAAAGTAGTTCATATGCCCCATCTTTTTTACTTATACCTTTATCAGCACTAATATCTTTTGTAAGTCCCATAAACTATCTTTATAAGCCGATAATATTTTCATAGGGTGAGGTTATTTTCAGAACCAAATAAATGTACAGAACTGCGAGAACCACCTTATTACTCTTAAAATGCACATGTATATTCATCGGGTTAGTTCATTAGGTAGAAATACATGAATTTTTATTATCGTAGGTCACTAGGAACATGTATCCTAGGACCATGCACATGTATTTGTTTTTTATGTACTATAACTATCTTTTCGTTGGATAATATAAAAACACATGTGTACTCTTCATATTGCTAATCATACTCGGATTTATAACTAATAAAATAATTATTAAATGTTAATTTAAGCATAATAATGAAAATACATATGTATTGTTAAGAGTATAAAGGTGGTTCTCGCAGTTCTGTACATTTATTTGGTTCTGAAAATAACCTTACACTATTTTCATATTCAATTAAGCCCATGAGCCGACAAAATAAACTAATCAAATAAAGGCCATATGTTCAAAGTTATAGTTCATTAGAAAGTGCACATCCACCACATATATACAAATAACAAATGAAAAGATGTTATATGATTAACATGTCATGATTAATTTAATGTATACAAATTAAATTAATTAAGAAAAGAATTTATAACTTGATTAATAAACTTGCTTTATAAACGTTAAACCAACACCTCCTCGTATTAAATCATACTGAACCCAAAACACTATCAAATAGTTTTGAATATTTTTCGACACTTAATAAACAGAAAATGGTGAAATATAGTCGAAATAGTTACTATTAAAGCTAAACAACCTCAAATGGTATAAAAATCAGAAACTGTTTCAATGTATACTATATTGATTATAAAATAAGCAGACCATGTACGCTTAGTTGAGCTTTGAAAAAACCATCATGTGTTTGTACCAATGAGTTTAGATGACTTTACAAAAAATACATAAGTACTCGCACAAGTCTTTGGATGATTAGGATTTGTAAAATGAAAAAAGAAATTGTATTTTTATGAGAAAAAAAGAAACTGGTGCTTTAGAAGCCAATCACCTTATGCATTAGATGTCCCCAGTTCTGTAATCAGTTCAGTTTGTGCTTAGTGCACCTCCTTTGTCTCAGTATGCTTTTTCTACATATGTCTGCATTTCAGGAAAGTTTCGTGACAGTTGTTCTACAAAGTTTTTGTTTCTGTAACATCTAAAATTGTGTGTGATACAACTCAATTTCTATGATTATAGCAAGTTGTTTGTGACATCAGGTTGGTTTTGATTCTGGTTTACCTCTGCTGTTCGTGTGGTGGATATATAGCGCACAGCCCGACACCAACAAAGATCTTATGGCTGCAAGGGAAATTGACCCTGAAAGACTTTTAGGTGTGCACTTTTAAATGTTGCATTGATAGCTGGTATAGTTCTCACCACTCCAACTATATTGGTTGAGAAAATAAGAGAACAATCCACCTTCGAGTCAAGGATACTGATATTGTTTTGTGAAAATCTTTAACCAGAAACACCCATTGATATTTGGTGTAAATTCAAATACTGAACATAACGCAAATGGGCAATGACTTGATCCATTTCCCTAGATGCAGAAATACAAAATAACTATAAAATGAATAATTGATCACGGAAAACAAACAAATAACTCATAAATATTGATATTCATTCACATGTACACATACGTTCATGTTGCTGCATGATTAAGATGGAAAAGGGAATAAGATGAGTGATGAGTATAGGTACTGGGTTTTTAAATTCAATAAAAATCAAATAGTTATTCAAGGCAAGGATAAATCATGAATTTCTGTTATTAATTTAATAATGATACTCATTTTAAATGACCAGGCAAGGCCAGTGACCTACAAAATCTATGTGCATAAACAGGGAATATAAAATTAAAATGTAAACGATAAATTTTTTTGTTATTTTAGTAAATGAAGGCATACGCATTAGGATAGGAGACCAACACAACTCCATTAGCCTTCTCTATTCCTGAGCAATGGGTAATCGAAGTTGTGTTGTATGGGAAATTACATGGCCTTACAGTTAAATTGGCTAAATCCAAACATTCAACTTCGTTGATCAAAATCATTGTGTCCACCCCACAAAAGGTGTGCATATAGATAGAATAATTCAGATGTGAGGGGTATCAGGTGAAACTTGCGCATACACCATGTGTGTTTAAAAGTATCTATCTATTCAAATTCAGTACAATGCTTTTATTGACAAACTCCTAACTGGATTTTGAAGTCATTTAACTGAAACATACCCACATGAGCTTCTGAACCTGGTTCACCAACAATGCCTCCTTCGTAGGTCTAACAGCTACACAACTGGTAACAGTTAGTGACTTCATGTAGCGGCATGTATTTTAGTTTTGGTACTAAGTTTTTCATTATTCGACATTTGGAATACAATTTCCCGTTTTGCATTAAGTATAATCACAGAAATATATTTTCTATAAGTAAAACAATTTTAGCAGGTTTTAATGGTTTAAACATGATCCACTCAGTTGACCCGCTTATGTGATCATCTACCAGATATATTACACTATGAAACAGAGATTTGTGGTTTTTCATGTTGCAAAGTGAGATAATAGTGATGAAACCCGAACTTATAGGAAACAAAGTGCGACTATACTTTTTAATGAAACATAAATATCAAAAATACCTCCAATCTTGAAGTTATTATTGTGACCTAGGCACAAGTACTCGATACTGATAATAGATTTCCAAATTGTGCGAACATACAGAAAACTCTTATCAATTTCTTTTTGCTTGGAATTTGGATGTGACTGTTCCTTTTGATGTTACTCATGTGGAGTTGAAACCGGTCTGCCATGTGTTGCTTTGGATTCCCATAGTGTAATCGGTCCTCTCATGATCATGTCAACATCAATGATTACTATATATTATGTATCGGTTTCGACGTGATTGAGCCAATGAAGCAACGCGGCTGGTGTATTTATGGCTGGATACTTGATAAATTCATGTGAATCCGCTAAAAAAAGATGCAAGTTTCACACGCTAATACTTAACAATCACTTGTTAATGGATGCCGACTCATGGATGGGACTTAATGTGTGGGAACCAAATCATGACCTTTTTACCTTTTCAAGTCTTATTTTGTACAGCTTAAAAGCTTTGTAACCGGCTATCCACTAAGTTTAAAGCTGTTCATCATACCAACAGTTTGCTAATTAGAATAGTCTCGATAATGTGAACATGGCACACTTATAATGTGAGTTAATTGGTTCGCGATAATCGCCCAGCTCAACTCTTTGCATTTTTGAACAAATTTCCAGTTTTTATGAACATGAGTTAGCTCAATAGTATCAAGTCTTCTAATAATGTCCCTAACTTCACTTCTTTCACTGTGCCTCTTTGCAGTAGCAATTGCTTCTACAGCTGTGAAATCGTTTCGTGATATAGACATTTATACCTAAATCCTATAGTAATATGATATAAAAAAAGTTAGCTGGCACAAAGATGTATACTGCAATTGTAATGAAAGATTGCATCAAGATTAAATTGGTTGAAAATTACATCGCATACAGAAAATAGAAACATAGCATGTACAGGATCAAAAATATAGGTTATCACTGATATGGGTGAAATAGGTCGGTTGTGTAAACCCTCCTCCAACTTGTGGCAATGGAACAATGTTTGAATGTGGGTTTTTTAATTGGTGTCGTCTTTCCTACAGTGCTGTAATTATACTGTCATAAGACATAAATGTTGGGTATCTTAAGGGCTATAAGGTAATGGGTCAAAATTGATTAATTTTACGACCGTTCGATGGGCGGGTATAACTTGTGATTGTTGTTTACATTTTTTTTGGGTAAGTGTTTGTTTGTAAATAATTTTTTAAATAAATATATGAGTTATTCATTATCTTTCTTATTATAGTTGTCTTTTAATGCATGATTAGTCGGCATAAATTTTGTTTGTTGTTTACAATTTTTTATTTATATAAATAATTGTTTGTATGTTTTTTTAAGTCTGATTCTTTGTCATTTTACGTTTTTTATTTCGTCAATTTTTTTTCTTCAATTTACGTTTTTTATTTCGTCAATTTATATAAATAATTGTTAGTTTTTTTTTTTAGTTTTTAAAATTTTTTTTAGAACAGCAAATGTTAGCGGTTAGTAGGTCAAGCTATACAATAACATTTCAGCGGGCAGATGTTTTCTTCGAACCCTCGCTTAGTTATATTAAATTATTTATCCGCTTTGCTTGAGAGGAAAAACCCTAGATAGGTCTTTAACCTAAGACGTCCAGGAAACCTTCTCAAAAAAAAACACTTAGGGAACCTTGGTGGCCAACTTAGCTAGACCAATTTGTTTGCTTATTTTAGTTAGTTGTCCTTTGTGTATATAATAATATGTTTGCCTATTCATGTATTTAAATTATGTACTTCATGTGTGAAATATTCTAACACAAGATATACTGACCAATAATTTGTATATAATTTGATTGCATGCATATAACATAAGATGCATTGACATATAGTAATATTTATATACTACGTAGTAATCTGTTTGCATACATGGCTAGTCCAACCGGCTAGTTTATGTGTTAACTATTTTATAGCAGTCTGCCGTACATTTGGAAGATAATCATACACCAGTAACTTGTTGTCACCTTCTGCGCACGAAGACGTACCAGCTTGAGCCGATATAGCTGATGAAAGAAGCAGATGACTGTGTTGGATGGCCCCAATTGTGTTGACTTCACTCCTCAACCACTACTCTTCTTGGTTGCTACCTTCATGTTTTTTCACTGTCGCAATAGATGAATCACGTAAACCAAAACCACCACCTCCTAATTTAACTTCAAAAAATATTTGTTGGTGCTTGTAGATCTTTGTACACAAACTCCACCAATGATCCTTCCATTTTTGTTTTTTTCCAACGAATACCCTCTTACCCACTAATAAAAAGAGTCCTACAATGGACCCAACAACATTACCCACAAGGAAACAATTTTTCTTTCTATGAATCGGGAGGTCTGGTCTAGTCCAGCTGCAAATGTGATTGAACCACTTACAAAACGATCCCACACCAGAAAGTACCTCAATGAGCCGACAATAGTTAGCCTTACTATTTCTCAAACTCCGCATAGTAGAACCAACATCAAGCATATACTCAGCCACTTCTTTTCTCAAAGGAAGCTCAGCGTGGTTAAACTTCATCGCCACAATCTGAGTCGCTTGATGCCTTATCTCGTTGAAAAATACATAACGGGTGTATGTAATAGATATTTAGTAGCAAAGGTTAGGTGTACATTTGCATCAGATTTACCAATGAGACACAAGTAAATCGAACCGCCAACTGGATTTCTCCCATCTTCTTTGCACCAGATGGTTGAAGACTATTAAAGGATATGAATGAGTGTACACGCATTTTGTTTCAAGTGTCGATAGCTTGATTCTTACTTTCCCAATTCTTAGATCCTTAACTCCACTTCCATTATAAATGATTGTTTTAAAATACCACAACTGTGACAACAGTACACGAATCAAAGACTTCCCAAGTGTATTTTTTGTTCCAATTGGGGTTTAGTGAGTTGATTACAGTTCTTGTTTGGATATATTTATGCCTGTATTTTGCTACACATTCAGCACCAACTGCCCTAATTTCACTCTTTAAGATGCTAAGATTCACGTCGCGATCACTGTCACGGGTGCTACTATCAAGACATGATAGGTATAAATATAAACTACATTACTTTTTATTTGTTATTAAATCTGAAAAGCAGAAAAAAATGTGAAGATAACTGGATTGCCTGATAATAAAGCAAGAATAACAGGAACAGGGGCCTCTGTAGCATCATTATCTTGGTCACTTAGGGACTCCAGTGAATCTTGGGTTTGGATTTCTGGTTTGTTCTTGATTACCTGCATAAAGTCTCAATCACAGTTACTACATCATTTTAAGTTGAATTATAGCTTATTTAGGATTCTACAAACCCATACGTTTCATGTTGATTCAACTATGCATTAAACGGTTCGTTCGTTAAAAATGATTTAGGAGATTGTGTTCGTTGCAAATGAAATATGGATAACCCAGTTGAGATCAAAACATCATGCAATTTGTACCTTGTGGCCCACGAACCTTCTACACTGGTTTATAATAATCAGTATCAACATGCCTTTCAGCCACAGGTGCAAGGCTTTCAGGTTCGTTTATTCTTGAGGTGCTTTTGTTTTCCATGCTGTTTAGAATACCAATAAGAATGAAAAGTTACTTCTTCATGAACAGAATGAGTTATCTTTCAAATGATAATTTACATTTTTGTTGTGAGGTTTAAGAAAGTCCAAACTCGAAACACTATGGCTTAAAGATGTAATCACTAATTGCTAAAACTGTGACCTTTACCCGTTTTCAATTGTTAAAACTTGTTTGAAGAAAAGCTCAGATGCCTCATTCCAGGTAGTTATATACTGTATCTCGAGTGCAAAATTAATCCAATCATATTCTAAATGGTCAAACTTTTTTTCTAACTTATAAAAGATACGATGAGAAAATGATATTACGTGTTGAAGTTAATGAATATCCTGGCTGATATTCCACCTTTACATCATTATTGATCGCCTCATGTGAGGCTTCCATCCACATGCCTTTTAGCATCTCTTCTATGAGCTAACTCCTCCGCAAAGCTGATGCAAATACAACAGGAGCACCCTAGAAAATAAATAGATGTAAATCGTCATATTTGTATATCTAACATGAAAACGATATAAGGATGTCATCACAAATTGAAGATAGAATGCAACTATTGCAGGTCGTGAGAGAATTCCATTGTGACATCACCAACACATCATTAAATATTATTTTTCAAACAAAGTTACCTTGTTGTTGGACTCCCTCGTGCTTGCAGTTGCAAGAAAGCATTACTAATCCAACTAATGAAAAATTTATTGCAAGAACTCAAGCATCTGGACCATTAGCTAATCACTGAAACTTTTACACATTTTGACCCATTGCCCAACCTGTCCGAACGTAGATTATCCACATATACCTAGATTCACAAGTCTGTTTACCTTGGCAATATCACAATCTATACATTGACAGTCATATAAGTTTAAGTTAAGCATCAACCATAGAACAGTAGACGTTGATTTACCTCGTAATCACGATTTGATGTGCCCCCTCAGTGAATTCTTGTTGATTAGTAGAAACATCAGGAATATGCATAAAAGCGTATCTGACCGGCTCATGCATTGTCTACGGAGTTGTTCATTGCAGTAATTTCTCCTTTCGAGCTTGGTTGATGAAAAATCTGGAAACACGTGTTTACTATGTTGCACACATGTTGGTTCCTAAATTTCGTTGATGCTTATTCTTCATGTAATCCAAACCTGAATTCCTCATTAAAGGCCTGCAAAACAACCATAAATTCATAATAGGGTAACCTCTCATCCTACTACACATAAATAGTACCATAACTTCAAGAGGTTTCTACACGTCAGATAAATAACATAATCAGAACAAAAAAAAAGAGATTATCAAACAAAACATAACAATCTAGGAGGTTTATTTCTTAAACAACTACCGTCAAAAATTTTCACAAGGGCCACAACTAAAATATAGTAATCACGCTTCACAAACGACTGATTCCAATGTACACTATCTAGGAGCTTTCTTTCCTAAACAACTACAGAATCTGCACATCTAAATTTGCAACCTTCTAAGTGAAATGAAGGGACGGGATCATGAATACTGGATACCGTCAGCATAAAAAAGAGAAAAAAAACATATTAAATGCACTACCAAACACACCTGTGCAGAACCTGATTTTCTTGATGAACGTGTCGAAATAGAGACGAATACCACGAATAAGCTCAAGAACAAACGCGTTGCTTTGTCATGAGAGGTCTTAGTTTTATGCCAGATGTGAACCCATTTTTTGAATCGCTTAGCTGAACTTAGTACTTAGGCTTCATATCTTCATTGAATTAAGACTGGTCTCCGAAAAGTCCCTCAACTCATCAGGTTACCCTGAATAAATATCAGAAAAAAGCATATTCAGAAGAAAATACCTAAATGTGCTACCAAACACACCTGTGCACAACCTGATTTTCTTGATTGAACATGTCGAAAGGGTTAAATGTAAATGATGATCAGACTTCCTACATGATCTGCAAGCGACAAACCACATCAGCGCTACATGATCTGCAAGCGACAAACCACATTAGCCCGGCGATAAATGGAACTATTATAAGTGTGAACAAATAGCTAAAGGTGGCTAAACGGGTGGACAACCAGATTAGATAATGGGTCAAATTGGAATCGCTATAACCTATGTGATCAATCTTAGTCACACGATTGCATATAAGAACACAAAACTTGAATTACACTAAATAACACTTTCATTATAATTATAAAATTCACTTTCAGTACACTAAAAAGGCTAACCTTGAAATCCTAATCACTTTCAACAAAGCAATTAAGCTTTTGTTTATGCAGCATGCGGTCTAACTTCCACTCATTCTACCACTTATGTCGTGCCGGCTCTTCACCTCTCAACCTGCATCACTAAACAAATGTGATTCAGTAAATTAAAATACAATGATTACCCCTTACAAACTGTTGTAGGATGAAAATTATTTAAGAAAATTGTCATAAAAATTAAATTGCATATACTCAAAAGTGATAGTATCAAATAAACCCATTAACAAATCAATCAAATAAACAAAAACTCAAAGAATCAATGAAACCAAATCTAAAAAAAACCGTGTAATGGTTTTAGTATGAATATAGCAGGAGGTTTGGTTTACAATGATTTGTATGAAAAAAATTGTATATTAATATGGTAATATGGCAGATGAATTCGTCAGTACATGATGTATATCAAATCAAGAACACAATTAATCAAGATGATCATTAAAAATATTCAATGAGGAATAAACTATACTGGATTAATATAAATAACTTAATTTGTTGAGAAGTAATTCAAACGATTGATAACTTGACATAAAGAAGCTATATTAGGAGTCTAGTCGTGCACTCGTTTGTGCTTTTGAGGTTTTGTAAGATTTTTGAAGATACGGTTTGTTTTAAAAAATCTTGTAAAAACGAAACTCACTAAATATATGATATTAGAGTTTATGACAAATAGGTTTTTAATCTGAAGATACGTGAAGATACTTGTAAACCAAAGTCGAATGATTTTAGGGTTTATGAAAAATAGGTTTTTGAAGATACTGAAGATACCTGTAAACCAAAGACGAATGATTTTTGGGTTTTGTGAAAATATGTTAGATATATACCGGTACTTATCTAGATATGTGAAAGATATATACTTTGTTTTCAAATAATAATCACAACTTAGTGGCTTAGTGTAGTGGTTGAGGTTATTAGTTAGTGAATTGGTAGGCCAAAGTTCGAATCCCGCACGTGACAGATTTTTTTAGAACAATTCTAAATTTCGTGAATTTGCAGAAAATGGCAGGTGATGACGTGGATTAATAGGAATGATTATGTGGTATATCCCTCCTCTTATATATAATGTAGAAATATATATAGACATGAGCTATGACTATCAGTTATTATACATACAAACTATGGCAGTGCATACATTGGCCATATTACAAGGAAGGATAACAAATCCCTGGTTGAACGAGACTTTTTTAGTCTATGTGGAAGGGAACTGGATGAATAAATAGTATGTTCTTTCAGTTCCCTCTACATATCTTGAAGTATCCGGGCATCTCGTGCCGAAATAGTGGGAACACTGACAGCTACACCATCAGATCAAGATTAGTACGCCCTGCCTAGGCCAATTCTAGCATTTTTTATTGCAAGACCTTTTCTCCTAGAGACACACTTTACATGTCGTATCAGCATTTCCTCCAAGGGAACTTGTTTTACTATCGTAGTAGCATCTTCATTGTCGCGGGGATAGGTGCGAACAGATACTTTCAACAGGGCAACATCCGGCTTCAAGTGGTAGTCGTATTCCTCCCCCACACCCTCCATTTTGTGCCTCTCCAGTGAAAGCCCCTCCATTATCACGCTAATAGGTCAATCTTGGTCTTGCTTTATCATCTTTACCAAAGGAAGGTCTCATTTTTTCAACTCATCAAGAGCAACATCTAGTTTATCTTGCGTCATTGGATCGTACAATGGTACCTGCTCTAGGCTCTTGTTCAACAATCCTTCTTCGGACGCACGCTTCATGGCAATGCTCTGGCCCTCAACCATGGCCGTGAGTATAACACGTGTGTACGCCTCCTGAATGATAGGGGATTCCATTGCACCCTTGGCGGCTAAGGGGAGGTCGTATTGAATTAGCCATCGCCTTTCTGCTAACGTGGATATTATGTGTGGGTAGAGTTCTTCATCGAATTCCACACTCATGCGCTGAATTTTTTTTGGCTCACTTAATTGTTGTTTCATCGAATTCCACACTCATGCGCTAAATTTTTTTTCTGTACTCACTTGAAGGTCTACGATTTCTAAGGATTTGGTAATTGATGGATTGGTCTATTGATAAGATGGTGGGAATGGGGAAGAAGGAGATGAGGTATAGAGAGAGAAAGGAGAGAAAAGAAAAGTAGAGAGAGAAAGTGTTATTTGATTAAATGAAAAGTTGAAAATAAGAAGAACCACCCCTCCTAACATGCTAGGAGGGGTATATATAGCCCACCCTACATGTGGGCTATATGGGCTATACTTGGATCACGAGCCTAATACATTAATATATCGTTGGAGCGACCGATCCTTCATAAATACGTAAAAACGTATTTCCAACAATCTCCCCCTAAGGGAGGTCGCTCCAAGTTACAAAGTTCTAAATATTCTATAGCTCGTGATCTATGCTAATAATGATGTGACCGAGACTTTCTTTGGAAAAACGTATTTCTAACAATCTCCCCTAAGGGAGGTCACACCATTTTACAAAATCTTAAACCTAGCATCTATGCTTGAGTCTTCGATCTTGTTCTTGTTAATATGCTTGATGTGATCTTTGACTTTAGTCTTGAGCATGTTTCCTTGCCTTGACCTTGTGCATTCATCACTTGTGAAATTTGCCTCTTCGTGACTTCATGTTCCACATACTTATACCTTTAAATTCTTGAAAGCTTCAGAGTTTGATACAGCGGAAGACTTGACCTTCAGACTTTCTTGAATTTGTTGAAGTACTAAGTGTATGTAGTATAAGCATGTGGTGACGACTTCTTCTGGATTATACACCGCAATGCCACCTTCTTGTTACGCTGCATAAGACAGTTAGCAACAAACCATATACACGGATGAAATGGCCTTGAACATTTCATTCTAATTCGGTAGCATTTTACCTCCGGTCGGTGAAGACCATTGGACGATATTAAATATCGTACTTGTGACAGGTAGTTTCAATAAAGAACCTCCTTGACAAGATTTCGCGGGTAAACCCGTTCTCTTTACTCGACCGTCCAAAGCTGACTGCGAACGTAAAGAGTGAATCATTTGGATAATAATATCCGCATGATTTGAAGCCGTCAATTCATGTTCCTGGAACAAGTGAAGTTCAATTAAGAACCGCACCATCGTTGCTTTCCAGTTGTCACTAGCTTGATTCGTATAGAATCTTGCAAGTTACCTACCAAGTGCTGTTTGATGTTAACACTAGAAGGATTTCCATTCGTCACTGTAAATACTTAATAGTATTACTCTGAATGTTCTGGTAAGATCACTAAGATATTGCGTAGAGGCCTGGAACGTGTTTAGATTCATTTAAGAATTAAACCACTGTTGCTTTCCAGTTATCACAAGTTTGATTCATAAAGAATCGCACAAGTCACCTACCATGAGTTTTTTGATATTCGCTCAAGAAGGATTTCCATCTTCATTGTAAATACTTTCTTATTACTCGGATGTTCAGGCAAGATCATGAAGATTTTGCGTAGGACTCTTAAGATCTTTCTTACTTTTCACAGTGTGTGAAGAAGCAAGGAAATATGAAAGTGTGTCCTAATGAGATATTTGATGATCTCAAATGGCTCTAGACTCGATCGTGCATTTTGGATTTTAGTGATCGGAGGCTGGAGAGGAGTGCCACCTTTTCAATATCAATTTATTCGGAGTGAATAAATCAATAGATAATGTGTTGTCTCCGTGTGATTAAAACAAATATCTTTTGAGAGATATCTGAGTTAGCTGGGATGGGTTGTGCCTTGCATCACTGGGTCCATGATGTCTATCTTCAATATCGAGAATCATAAATGATCTCCATAGCATATGAATTGACCCGGTTTCTGCCTAAGTTGTAAGGAGGGCTACTTTCTTTACACCCTTTATCTTTACAATTCTTTTTCATTCTTCAACCCCTTCAATGCTTACCAATACGTCATAACTAGCACCTTGTTGTGATTGTTCCAGTGCTAACTTAAGTACTTGGTCGGCATTCAGCTACGTTCACAATCTTTCTCCATCTTTCCTAAGGATTACTATTTCTAGCTATGGAATGTCCTTGGGAAGATTCCTCCGGTTCTAGAGAAATCATTGGACTTTAACCTATCCTACCATCCTTATGTCACCACAATCTTCATCGTCGTGAAATAAATGGGTTGCGGGTAAGTATATGTCATCATGAAATCCATTTTGAAGTGCAAATCCATTTTGCTCCCCCTTAACATATGCCACGATATTCGAAAACATTTCGCACATGTCGGGATGAGCCAGCACGTTAAGTCAAACCATTTGTGATTAATCATTTCCCATATTAAATCACATTTTCTCCCCCATATTAAAAATATTAACTCAATCGATGTTTTTAATATCAATTGATTTAATAGCATTTTAAGAAAATTTGGGAAGAAAAATGCAAATCCAATTATCTTCATAAATTACACAAGCTCCCCCTCAAATTAATGAGGGTGTGCTGAAACGTAAATTAAATACCTTTTAAACACAAGTGTAAGGTATTTATCACGTGCAAAGATCATATATGATAATGAATTCACAAGACTAGCAATTTACGAGGTAGGACCTAAATGATGGAGAACATCATATGAAAGAAGCACATGGTTCTTGTTCACGAATGTTGGTCTTCCTCGTAACTTCTGAAGTTATCTCTTGACTCCATGTATATGATTGATATCTTTGTCTTAACACCAATATGTGAACTTGGCACTCTCGGCATCAAGGATTCTGAATGCTGGACAATTGCTCCCCCTCAATTGTTGACCCGTGTTCTATTGAAAGAGCTGTAGTCACCGTTTGAGTAGTCGCATCGTCGAGTATGTAGATATCAATTGCAACGAACTTCGTATTGTGGAGATGATAACTTCGGATTTGGAAGTCAAGGCTTTCCGGTGAAATGCTTGACTTTAATGTGAAAAGCGGGTTACTATCGGAAATAATAGCAAACCATATGGAGCATGTTTTAAATGTTTTAAACTTCTGCTCGAACTTTATTTACAACCCCGTGTCATTATTGAATGACATTTCTAGGTTCGTAAATATTATCGATTCCAGAAGACATGCTCGTTTTATCAAAACGTTTTTGAACACACAATTTTGAAAGATTTAGAAAAACCTTTTGAAAAATTCTTGAAACATTGTGTTCAAAGTTTTGAAAACCAATTACTTGAGCTTAAGATGTTGAATATCTTAAAAGCGAGCTCAAGTCCGAGAAGTTGTGAACTTCCCGTTGTTAAGGATAAGTTACCATCGGCGATAAACTTTCCTTTTATCTGAAGGACGAGTCCTAAGCTGACATTTACTTAGAAGTCGTTTTCATGAGCTTGAAAACTTTGACTGTTTTAACGGAAAGCTCATGACCGAGAAAGGTTAATTTCTCGTTATGAAGAAAGGTTCTCTTATTTAAAAGATACACTTTCCTTTCTGAGCTTAAAACTTCGAATGTTTTAAGACAAGCTCATGACCGAGAAAGGTGAATTTCTCGTTAAGAGGATAAGTTATCATAAACGATAAGCTTTCCTTTATTTTAAGTTCGAGTTACAGTCTGACATTTAACTGTAAGTCATTGTGCATGAGCTTAAAAACTTTGAATGTTTTCGATATAAGCTCATGCCCGAGAAAAATTAATTTCTCGTTGTAAGGATAAGTTTATCATCGGCGATAAACTTTCCTGCCTTTGAAGAACGGGTTATTGACTGTTATTTATCTATAAGCCTTAATGCATGAGCTTAAAAACTTGGAATGTTTTTTATATAAGCTCATGCCCGAGAAAAATGAATTTCTCGTTTTTAGGATAAGTTTATCATCGGCGATAAACTTTCCTTTCTTTGATGAGCGAGTTATAGTCTGTGATGTGACTATAAGTCCTTGTGCATTGCAGCTTTAACCATGAATCCCCTGAGACATTTGTTTCTCTGATATCTGCTTCTTCAGCAACCAAACTCTAAGAGTGTCCTTAGTTGAACGGTATACAATGATTGGACCGCTTCGTTCTTTTGGAACATCAACTTTGGTACCTACATTCTCATTAGGAATTTGCTTGTTTTGACATGGGTTAGCGATATCAATTTTAGAAGCACGTGGGGGTTCACAGTTGGCTTTACTTGTGTCAGAGGCGACCTGAGTAGATGATTCACTTATCTTAGCTGGCAAACGTTTCCTTTTATAGAAAACCTTAAGTTTAGGCTTAAGTGACGTATCATCTTTATCGATTTCCTTCCTAGTAGTCTTAGTAGAATCAGAGACTATCCTAGTTAAAGGGCACTCGTTTCCTACAAGAGTGAAAGTTCTACCAGTGGGGCGCCAAACTTTACCAAAGGGTTTGATTTTAGCTATCCACTGGGACTTTATTCTAGCACGGGAGTTCACCTCATCAAGTAATTTCTTGACACAAGAATCATGATTTGCCGTAAAGACACATTTTCTACATGTTTTACAAGTAGCATATTTAATGTCCGAGTATTTCCTAGATGATTGATCGATGATCCTAGGAGATGACATGCTACGGTTAGCAGTGTTGGGTAATCTAGAAGGTATCTGACTAGGTTGGACATTGTTATCTCTTACATGTGTCTTTTGAATAGCTTCCCTTTGACCAGATTTATGGCAAACGTCATTTGAACTAGTTCTAGACGTGGTCTTGGTATTTTTAGGGAAACTAGAGGCAATCATATGATTTGGTCTTGCTAAAGCTGGAGTGATCACATAGGGCCTAGTTGTTGGAGTGACTGGTCTAGAAAGATGAACCAAATCAACTTGGGAGGCAAACCACGGTCTCGAGGATTGTGGTCGCTCGGATCTAAATGCAGTAGGTTGTCTGACAATCGGTTGTCTGACGAACTGATTTGTAGGCGGTTTTCCCAAGATTGATGGTTTTTCAAGCTTAGTGTCCACACTAGGTCCTCTATTTTTCCTTAATTCATTTTTCAACGCGGCTATAGCAAAGACCTTTTCTTGTACTTGAGCCTTTAATGTCTCATTCTCTTTAAGCACTCTATCTTGGGATGCCAATTTAGACTCTAGTAACTGAATTTGTTTCAAAAGATTATCCTTTTCAGCTTTCGAATCCAAAACTTTTTGATTCAATTTTCTTTCAAGAACAACGTTTGACTTTTCAAGTTTTTCAAAGTATGTTTCAAATTTGTCCGTTTTCTTAGAAAATTCAAGTTTGGCATCCTCAAGATCTTTCGATTGTTGAGCTACAATCGTTTCGAGCTCTCTAATCTTGGAATCAGAAGCAGTCAATGAAGCAGTTATAATACAATTTTCATGATGTACTATAGCATTCTGAACAATCTCTCCCCCATTATGACTTACATCGGATGAATCAGAAGTGGTATTTCTATCACTCTTTTCCATCCCATGTTTGTCATAATTAGGTTCAGAATGCTCAATATGCGGCATGTCAACAACATATACATCATAAACATCATTACATTGTACCATGTTTGCAGGCTCTGCGTCATAAACGGGTAAGGTGTCATCAATAGAAATCTCGTGAACATTCCCTGACGTGCCACTGGTAGCATGTTGTCCTCCTGATTCCGTGCTCTTGCCATCGTTAGGCTCCAAGTTGTCAACCATATGATCAATCTCCTCTAGCATCTGCGTCATTGATTCTTGCACTCCATTATCATACACTTGCTGAAGTTGTGATCTTTGATAAATCGAAGATGAGACCGATGTCATGAGTTTCAATATTGTATCACGAAAAACTCGAAGCTCGGTATGTGTATCGCGAAGAAATGATTGGCAAATCATTGAACTTTCAGGCTTGATGATATTGAATTGGAGGAAAGGCGTGAGTTGTGTCACAAGAGCCTTATATGCAAGTGCCGATGCAGAGTGATTAAAGTTGTTATGGTTGAGTTGCTCGGCGAGTTGGGTCAAAGTGGTGAACATTGAGTCGATGAATATATGACGATCTTGTCCAAAGATTGTCACAAATTCACTCCCTCCTTGAAGCCGTGAAAAAGTAACAAGATGATACTGGAGCATTTGAAAGGAAGTGATGCCGCTTTTCCTAACATTGTTTTGCATTAAATGCGATTCTCCCTTTTGACATGTCGAATCGAACGAATCCATTAAATATCGATTAAGATGACGTAGATGATATTGTTTCGGGATTTTAGAATTCGTGAAAAAACGTAGAAACAGAGAGTCACAGAAATGACAAAAACCAACGAAACGATCCGAAAATAAATCTGAAAAATCCTCGATGGATGAGAAAATTCGTCTACACTGAAAAATAAGAATATCTTGATTAAAAAATCCGTAGCCACGAAAAATAAAACCCGTCACTTTTGTTTTCAAATTCAGCCGCACAAACTTTTGATCCGTCAAATATTTTACGACTTTGGTTCTTTCGAAATACCCGCCTCACCACGATGTACCAAAGATTAATAAACAAAATTTACTAAACTAAAATACAAAAGTGACAAATAAAATTTTTAAAATAAAATAAAATAAAAAATAAAAATAAAAATAATAATAAAAAAAAATTTAACTTGATTTAAAACGAAATAAAAAACTAAACTTAACTAAAAAAAATGTTACTTAATTAAAAAAAGTTACAAAGAATAACTGATATGTTAACTTTTGTTTGTCCGAAAAAAAAAAAAAAAAAAAAAAAAAAAAAAAAAAAAAAACGTTTTTCAAAAACGTGGCATTGAAGGACTTTATGTTCTCCGTCTAACACCACGTGGCCCAATCAGAATGTCTCCACCGCCCACTCCACCTAGTTATTTCCGCCTCAATATAATAGCCTTGTTTGACTTTGCCTAAAATCTCTCTCTTCCTCACACAGATAACCAAAAACCTGCGTCTCTCTATCTCTCTCAATCTCTCTAGTTCTCTCAAACCTGTCAATCTATATCTCTCTCTCAAATCTCATCACTCAAAATAAACCTCCTCCTGTTACTTCTCTCTTTCTCTTTAACAAACCCATAGATACCTCCGCCTGATTTTCTATTTCAATAACAGATCACCAACCAAATTATACTGAAATCTTTCTTCGTTTTGTAACAAACCTACTGATTTCTCGTATCCTCCGCCTCTTTTGATTTTCTCAAGAATGATCAAGAAAACAATCTTCAAGATCTTTAATTATAAGGTCTCGGGTAGGTTTTCTTTTATTGTCTAATCACAATCTTTCTCTCATCTGTCGAGTCTTTCTTGTCAATTGTTAGAGTCAAAATCTTTGTTGAAAAATCTAAGGTTTTGGTGTTGGTGTTTGTGTGAGACGAGAGGTTGTGAGTGAGGGAGTGGTGTGGGTGGTGAGGGAATAAGGTGAAGGTCGAAAATTGTTTATGGTTTTGTGGTGAATGAGTGTTGATGGGTCGAGAGGTGTAAGTTCGAGGGTGGTCGTGGGTCGAGTGTGATTGTGTGAGAGTATGATGGGTATGTTTTGACCGAGAGACTGTTTGGTTGTGTGTGTTAGTGAGTCGAGAGACCGAGTCTAGGGTGAGGTAATGTGAGAGTGAAAGAGGGAGTTCGAGGGGGAGGGTCTGTCGAGAGAGAAGAGATTGTGTCAGTCGAGAGGAATGGGTTTGTGAGGTTGTTGGGTCAGTCGAGAGGAAAAATTTACTATTCGGAAAGATTTTGCTATTCAGAAAAAAAGAAAAAAAAAATTGCTATTCGGAAAGTTTATTCGGAAAGCCTATTCGGAAAGCCTACTCGGAAAGCCTATTCGGAAAGCCTATTCGGAAAGCCTATTCGGAAAGCCTATTCGGAAAGCCTCTTCGGAAAGCCTATTCGGAAAGCCTATTCGGAAAGCCTATTCGGAAAGCCTATTCGGAAAGTTTTTCAAAATTCGTCCATACGGAATGTTTTACAATAGCTTGATTGAACAGATACGAGACTTTTGACTATGATTGGATAAAACTGAGACGGATGTTGGACAGATTGATGGGATATGGATTATTGGACTGAGTTGACCAAAAACCTGAGACTTTGGACTGATTTGAAAATGAAGAAGAAAACTGATTAAAAATGACTCATTAAAAAAATGATTAAAAAATGACTTAATAAAAAATGACTTAATAAAAAATGACTGATTAAAAAATTATTTAAAAAAATGATTAGACAAAGTTGTACTAGAAAAATGAGAAACTGATTAAAACTGATTAAAAAAATGATTAAAAAATGTGATTAAAAAACTTGATAAAAACTGATTGGATAGATTTTCAAGACAGAAAAAAAAAAAAAAACGAGACGACTATATAAAAAAATAAAACGAAAATATTATTAAAAAATTTCAATCAAATCAATAGATAAAAAAAATACAAATCCTAAGATTTAACCATGGCTCTTGATACCAATTGAAGGTCTACGATTTCTAAGGATTTGGTAATTGATGGATTGATCTATTGATAAGATGGTGGGAATGGGGAAGAAGGAGATGAGGTATAGAGAGAAAAAGGAGAGAAAAGAAAAGTAGAGAGAGAAAGTGTTATTTGATTAAATGAAAAGTTGAAAATGAGAAGAACCACCCCTCCTAACATGCTAGGAGGGGTATATATAGCCCACCCTACATGTGGGCTATATGGGCTATACTTGGATCACGAGCCTAATACATTAATATATCGTTGGAGCGACCGATCCTTCATAAATACGTAAAAACGTATTTCCAACAATACTTAATTGTTGTTTGCACTTAGTGGTAAAATTAAAAAAGTTGGTAGAAAATTTTTCTTTACATTCATCCAGTCGTCGCATAGCCCACTGGTTGTCGGTATCCTGCTTCTCCAACTTTGTGCGCTCTTGGGATAGAAAATCCAAGAGTTTGGTCTTTTCATCTTTCAAAGACTGGATGGTGTCCGCATTCATTCTGGTTGTAGCTTCAGCCAGTAATAGCCTCACTTTTACGCGGGGTAGTTCGGTATTTTTCTCTTCAGTTATTCTGGCATGTTCTGCGGTTGTGGCTTCAGTTCACTGGGATAATTCCAAATATCTCTTCTTTAAGAGAGACATTAGTGATACTTAATGAGTTGCAGTCACGGTTGCCTCTTTTACTAGCAAATCATCAGAAAGAAAGTCTAAAATCTGAGAGCGCCCAGGGGGAACAATATGGTCCAAAATATTCTTGTTGTCCTGGGTTTTGGTTAAATGGCATGATGATGATACTCGCCATAGGGGAATAAAAACAACTGGGTGAGATTTTGAGGCAGCTACGTTCGAAGTAAGTTTAGGGCGCATACTTGTGGTAGCGTCTAGTGCGATGGACATCAGAATGGTAGTATCATCTGTTGTAGGATTCTTCTCTGCACCAACTCTATAACATGACAAAGCAAGGGAAGGTTAGGACCTTTCTACAGTACAATAAAAGAGAGATTAGGTATGGGGGCGTAGGGGACAAAATGCTTTACCTTTACTCTTCGATTTGAATGGCATCTTCAACTGCACAGATTGATTTGAAGTAGCAATCTGTTGGAGGGAATACGATACTTCTAAATCCGCGGTGGTATATCTAGCGGAAGAAGACTCTCCAATCTCCGTTCGAGCTATTTTTTGCGGCACATCAATGAGCATTTAACTGGGTCATTTATGAATTTGGTGCAAGGTTGTTATATACTCAGAGTTATGCTCCCCTGATGTTGTTTCCTCATTGGGTGACTTCATTCGGCTTTTACTCATGTTTTAATCCTCTTCGGATGAGGATGTCTCCACAAATCTCGTAAAGCTACGAATAGGAGTGTCGTTCAGTACTTTTCTTCTTTCGGCATCTTATGATGAGCTGGATTTATGTGCCTTTGCGTGCATGGTACGCCCACCTACAGTTATACTTAGTGGAAGTTCTTCTGCTGTTCGAGGGCGGGGTCGCATAGTCACTGCATGGGGGTGTTGACACCTTACTAATTGGGATAGGCTAATCTCTATCGAATAAAATAAAAGTCTGAGGTGCGGTTTTTTAGTATAAATCAAGCATACGAATGAAAATGGGGATATTCATGCTCACCATGTCCAAAGTCATCATAAAATTGTGGTAGATGATCGTCGCGCATAATGATGTTGTGGCTGAGTCCAATGGCTTACAACAATGCTTCAGGGAACTCCTGTATTAGGATACATTTCGTGCTGATTGTTGCGGCGTCTTGAGCGCTGTATGTTCCTGGTTCAGGGCGTTCATCTTTTATTATAGTCTCTTGGGGTATAAAGTCGTATTCAAAGGGGAAAATGACACTGTCTATCTAGAAGAATTTTTTGTTCTAGTTTTTTAAGGAATCGAGTTTTATCTCGTAACAGTATAGTGGACCCGATCGCTTGGAGAATGATATCCAACCATTGACCCAGGATGGGCGAAATAACACACGGAAGAGGTTTATCATTGGTTTTATATCTAGAATGCAGTAGTTGACTTCAAAATTGGATATTTTTACCACACCTATACAATGAAACTTTAATATGTGGATGCCATAAAAGCTTAGGATATCTACTAGAATCTTGTGTAGACTCCTACTTTCCTATAGGGGAAGCTCCCTATATTGGATTGCAGGCTTGGAACGTAAGGATGCAAATTATCAGGGATATGATACTTTGTCATGAAATGACGTAACTTGCTTTGAGTTTCGCGAGGTTATATCAAATAATTGCTGGACCATCTTGCACGCGTGAGCTACGATGGGTGTCATGTGTTTTATATGTGATTCTCGTAGAAGCTGTAGATAGATATGAAAGTTTGATAATGGTGGTAAAGTAAATTTTTTATAAAGGAGGCTGGAGGTATTAATACTTATAGGTTTTACTGTTTATACGCAAGACTGCGTGCCGCATGTCATCCACTTGCTGAAATCAACGGTAGAGGATGAATCGTTAGTTAGATTTGTCACACACTTTTCACAACTCCCATTACAGGGGGATACAAAAGGTTACGTTCATATTTTTGGAGCGAGAATTCGAAACTTCTTTGCTACACTTATGGTATTTTATGCTGGTTGTTACGCTTATAGTCTAGTAGTCGCGACACGCTGTGCGACTACTAGACCGGGAGGACATGATGACGTATAGTCCTTAGATGGGATGTACAGCCTGGCCCACGGGTACTATCCGTATCCATTACGTATGGACCATAGACAGACAACGCGGAAGCCCAGGTGGCCTGGTAAGCCGTTGTCGCACACAGTTCTATCTCAACCGTGTCCTGGCCGCACGCAGGCAAAATCAGACAGAATCATAATCTAATTAGGATTACGATTCACCTAAGCTGAGAGGATATACACTCTCCTTATTTACGCGATAAGGATCCTATTGTATATGGTAATTATCTCTTTCTTAGGCCGCAAGAATAAGGAAGCCCAATTAGGGTTTCACTGGGTATAAAAGGAACCCCAGAGGTTCCATAAAAGTACGATTCATACAATATACTAGACCCTTATCGATTACTCAAAAGATTACTTACTCTCACGCATGAGTCTAATCGTGGGATACATTCCCACGGTATGCCTAACAGTGTCTATTATTTTGTGTGCAGGATCTTCAAACAAGTTCAGTTGGTGCAAGCGTCGGAGTCCTCAAACACCCGAATTAAACCTAATTCGGGTCAAATGCGGTCCATCTAACTTTTGTATCAACAAGTAACACAAAATACATACTCACTTTTAAAATAAAAAGAGTAAAATGCAGATATAGTCACTATGGTATGTCCGTTTTGCATATATCTTACCTGGTATTTTGAAACTGCGAGCACCATACCTGTGAGAATAGTTTGAGTTCATTTTAATACTTTGACCAAACGGAACATATGTTTTGACCGCTACCATGATTTAACGAAAGGATAAAATGTCTTTTCTTTTGCTTCTTTAAGAAAACACATCAGTAACAATACAATATGACCAAACAACGCAAACGTAAATCATATTTTAGAAATGACTAAAATATTGGATAACACATGAATAATCAACTAACAAGCTCATTCCATAAAGGATTATTACCAAAAATCTTCAACTCAAAACTAGAAAATGAAAAAAATGAACTTATCTCCAGGTCCTTCTTTTCAAGAAACTTGATAACTATCAAGGTCAGATTTAAGCATGTGCGGAGTGCTCGACCGCAGAGGGACCTCAAATTTTCAGGAGCTTGAAGATTTTATATCCGTATTGATGTTTTAGTTTGGGGTTTTCATGTAAAAGTGATGAAAATGCATTGGAAACCTTATGATTCACTTACTTTTACGTAACCAAAGTTAACATCATGTGGTTCTTAAGCGATTTAGAAAAAAATGCCTAGAAGAGAGCAGTTATAGATGTTACAGCATACAACGTTGTTAGGGAAGAAGCTGAGTTAAGATATTTTCTACATTTTACCCTAAAGTTGTTTAGACTTTACATTTATGCCTAATATTTCAGTTTTACTTCATAGCTAATACAAAGAAAAATTTGTCCTTTTGTTAAATCATGGTAACGGTTAAAAGATATGGACTCAAACTATTCTTACAGGTATGACAGCTGTAGTTTTAAAACACCAGGTATGATAGATGCAAAAATAACATAGCGCAGTGACCATATCTGCATTTTACTGAAAATAAAAACAAAAAAGAAAAACGTTCAACTAAGTTACATTCAATCTCTACTAGAAAATATTTGATGTAATGCAAGACAATATGTAATGCATACGAAACTTAAATTGCAGTTTCTGTTAGATTTTCATCCTTAGTTATTACACATTTTCGCAAAATAAGCAAAATCTATTTCTTCAAATGAATTTTATGTGACACATTTCTTGTTCTTTGTTGTATAAAATTTTAAAGCACAAACTACTAACGGCTACATATGAACAAACACGATGTATACAGAAAGCTACGTAAAATATACAAACTTTTGATCATAAATATATCAATACTAGCATGGTTTTTGCCCGTTGCAGCTACAGATACTTAGTAATTAAAGTCCATGCGCAAACAAAATAACAATAACACTTTGATTAGTTTGCACAAGAAAATGATTAGAGTCAGGTTTGATTCACCCGTTCTCTCTTGTTCTGACCGATCCATAACCATTTGAACAATCAAATTGACATATAAATTGCATGAAGATTTATGTGTTTTATTAGTTTGTATAATATGTATAAGAAGTATATTTTAATTTTAAGATGTTATCATTAATTAGTGTATTTAATTATTTTTTCTTGTAACTTATGCTCAATGTGTATTGCTTAAAATTTTAAAATTTAAAAAATATTTAATGGATGAAAGGTTTGTGAGTATTATTTAAATTAAGTTTTATGTATTTAGAGATTATACCATATGTTTTACAAGTTGTATTACTAAAAACTAAATAAGAAGAAAAATACTAAAATATTTTATATATAGTATAAATAAAGAATAAGGGACAATCACAAAATTACTCAAATTTTCAAACTCACTTCAAAATACTTAAAAAGTTTCTCAAAAAGCAGAAATAACCATAAAACTAAAAAATTTTAGCACCCTTGCAAAGTAGAAAATAAAATATTCAAATTTTGAAATTTTAGATAAAATATAGAAATCGATATTTATAAAATTTTGAAACTTTTAGATTCTTTTTAGTTTATGTAAATTTCGAAAATTTTCTAAGTTTCTAACAATTATCGAAAACTCTCGATATTTCTCAAATATATCAAAAAATTTGGATATTTTTTCGGGTGTGAATAATATCAAAAATTTTCAATATTTCTCAAAAATATCGATTTTTTTTTATATTCTTAATAATCTCGAAATATTTTGAAATTCTAGACAAATAACAAATATTGGATAAAATTGCTAGGTTTTTTATATCTTCACAATATTTTCATGCAATTTTTGGTTTAAAACGTACTACGTTCTTATTTATGGCTCATTCTACATCTTTTCACAAAAAAACTAGAAATTTTCACTAAAGGCCCAATTTTTCTTTTCAATTTGTTAAAGAAATCGTCAAAATAAGGGTGTGTAAAGGCGTTGCATGGGAAAGAGTGGATTGTGCATTGGAGTATATGTCGTTTAATTGTGCAAAACGTACACTAACTTTATCATTGTTTTCATCATATTTTACTAGAATCATTATTCACAAGGCTAGAAATCGATGCTAATAGTGGTTTAATGGTAATATATATTTTAGATAATGATATTGTAAAGATATGTGATGATTTGAAAGTTAATAGATTTATGAAACGAAAACAGAAAACAGATTTATTTGAACGACAACAAACATGAAAGATAAATAATCAAAAGCAATGCACAAGAATTATATATACCTCATATCATATATTCATATTCAGTAATAATAGACTAAAATGAACACGCTTGTCTATTACCAACATGTACACATTTATACGCATCGTAAAAATAAATTAAACAAGTAAAAAGTAGATTTACACATCGTAAAAAATCAACTAAAATCGATTTGTTTGCAGAACTACTAACGCTTACACATCTACACACTTCATATAGAAATCAAACAAGTTTACCAATAAAAATAAACTAAAATCAATATTTCATGTTATATTTTGGACATTACACAAAAACATGTTACAATATCTCATAACGGTTTGTAACTAAAAAATTTCACGACTATGCGCGAATACTTTTCTACTAGTAACAAACAATTGAATAATATCCAGCATTTCCTCAAGGACAATTTGGATTATTTCCTGGTCCTCCAAAATAGATATAATTACCCCAATTGTTACTATAACCTTTCTTAACATCATAACAATTAGGTTTCTCTGCTAATAAGTTTAAATCAGACACTGCAATTAGATTATTATCATGATCAACGACTTCCAAGTTTCTAGCATATGCTGCTTTCCCAAAACCTTCACCAGGGAAGTGGCCGCTACCCATATGGGTGGACGTATGATTATCTTTCTTTTCCGAATACACTTCTCCTCCATATTCAACAACCGTTGCATTATAACGAAGCCTAGAGAATAAAGTTTGTGGCCAGTATCCCATCACTTCATCTCCCACTTTTAACCACCAGTCCCCGTTCTTCGGATCCTAGAAACATAATCGTCAAAATATAAGCCAAAATATGAGTTGGGAATGAGATGTATTAAAAGGACGAGTACAATATACAAAAATTCTAAAGTACATTATGTTCTAGCACATCCACTTCAAAAAGTCTCGAGCTCAAAAATGAAAAACGTTTTGTATGATTTCTAACGAGATAATAATTTTATTTTACTGGGGTGACCCTTTTACCAAAAAAAAAAGACAGAGATAATAATCTTGTTTGTAAAATGTTTAAAGATTACAATATTTGAGAGAAAGTAAAAAGCCTAATTTGCAATATTTGAGAGAACGTAGGGGAAACTATAGTTGTTTAAAAGGCCTGATTTACAAGAACACGAAATTATACATGCTTTGTAGTTCACTTGTAGATTAAATTATACCTTCCAAATAAAAAAGGCCACATCCAATTGTTGACCATCATATGTTGATAGTGGATCAATTGCAGCTCCAAGACAAAACTTACTACTAGTTTGAATAAATCCTGGACATTCGAGATTGTAGCAACCAGATCGATACCCATCAGGCTGTAATATTTTAGTTTCACATTTTTAGTACTTACTATGGAAAATACTTAATCTGGTAGAGGTTTTGTAACATTTATAGAACTTACTGTCCAATAAGTGAAAAGTCTAGGGATGTTATCTTTATGTAAGTTCGGGAAAGCCTGTCGAAACAAATTATATTGTCAAGAACATACATTTATATTGAAATTCACATCGTAGCATAAAATGCAAATAATAAAGGGTTGCACTTACATGCCAACCAGCTTCAACAGTGTTGACATCATCATAAGGATCAGCCATAACCCAGATCTGTGAGAGGCTAAAATCATATCCAACAACATTTGGTGCCCATACATTTAAAAGTGCCTTTGCTCCATAATATTCCCCTTGTGTTACATAACCTACTGCGTGCTGCCAATTACAAATTATACCAATTGATTTACAATGCATATCTTTCAAACATCAAAATCTACGCATGAAAAAGATTATGTACCTCATGGCTTTCCGGACTCTGCATCTCTTTTGAACTAAACCTTTTTCTAGATTTAGGTATTGAATCTGATCTTAAAATGTTACTTGCACTTGTTCTTTTTACTGGTATTGTTCCATCTGGGCATGATTCGCTATCTGAACTCCATAACTGCTTGATTTGTGATTCATTTGTACCATTGTGTAGCTCTTTCGGTGACTCTGGGGGACTCTGTTAATTATTTATTTAATTACGCAATAAGTAAAGAAACCAAACTTAACATGCATATTATCTAAAAATTAATGAGTTTATTTATAAGCATTAACTATACCAGCGTCATTTTTCCTTTTAACTCTGGATGATCAAAAGCTGGTTGAAGATGATACAAGACGCAATCTATTATATCGCCATCTGGACTCTAATTTACAAAAAAATTAAAAGTAAGAGCTAAAAAACTAAAGAGAAGTACATTTAAAACAAGCAATTAGAAACCACCCAACAACATTTTGGTGTTACCTTAATTGACTTAACAAAAGGCTTGTTGATCTTCCTAAGACGAGCACTAATCAACCTCATCTCTTGCTCTTTACTTTGCATGGAAGTTCCATCTTTATGGAAATCCTTGAAGCTTGTCGACGAAAAAATTGGCAAAAACAACAAGGTAAACAATATACAAGCAGAAGTGACTGAAGCAATCTCATGAGAAAAACTTTGCATGATTGCGTTTTCTAATTAAGTTGCTGTTTGATTAGATCTTTTATGATCATATAATTAAAACAAAAATTTGTTAAGCATTTTTCTAGTATAAATTTGACAGGTTAATGGATATAACTACTGAATTATTATGAGCATGTCAATGATTTTATATATTTATACATAGTTGGACTTTGAAAAAGTGTTGACTATTGAACAAAAAAAAAAAGTGATTTCATTTTCAAATTGCTGATATGTATGAATCCATTTAATTCATTGAAAACTTTATGATTAATATAGAAAAATAATAAGTTAACGGATTCATTTTAATTAGACATCTTGGAAATAAAAGTATATGGCAAGTAACTCTGGAATATCTTCCAAAAACACTTATGTTATAATGATTGCATTATGACAATCAATCTGATGATCTGTATATGTTTACATCTTTTGGCGTAGGTTTCTTTTGGCAAGAATGGTAACAACTCTTTTGGCACAATTTCGTATGATATACTAGTCCATCAAGAAAAAGAGGTCGTTGAGCTAGATGCCACTGATTCATAGAGCATGAAGACCTTCAACAAAGATATTTCTAAGTAAAATGTGTGCAAATGTGCAATGATATGATGGACTCAGACCTAATGACAATTATAAAAGTCATAGCGGCCGATTTTGGGCATCCGTATATTGGTGACTGCTCAGTGCACAGGGGATAATCCAAGATTAGTTACTCCTCGGTCCAAAAATTATAATTTATCGACAAAATACAAGCAGTTTATAAAAATATCATTTTTTAGCTATTCTTATCTTACTTTTTATATAAAGACAACTCTACCCTTAACCAATTAATTTAAAACCTCTTTATTATTTTGTAATAATACTTTCTCTTTATTATTTGTAATAATACTTTCAAGTGAGAATGATATGATAAACTTAATTTATATACCTTATATTTTTTACGTTGATTATTAATTTGGGTCGTCCAAAAATAGTAACATGTATTATAATTTTGGTACAGATTGAGTATATTTTTATATTGATAGTAAATGGTAGTATAAACTACCTCTGTCCCAAAACTATTGTTCACACATAAGAATTCCATAGTTTAAGAAAAATATACTAATTAGTGCTTTAATTTCTAATAGTTTTAATTTCTAATACAGCATAAACAAGATAGTTACCCTTTGTTAATTAATTAGTTTTTATTTTATGTTTGTAAATATCAATTTGGACTAAAAGTACTATAGTAAACTTAAGTAAACCCTACTATTATTTTTAAAAGTGGATAATAATTTTAGGACATACCAAAAAAAAAGATGAACAATAATACTAAATTAGAAGTAATAGTATCCACCATCATTTTCTTAGGGAAAATTAGGCTTGTTTCCCGGTCTACAAAATAGATATAGTTACCCCAAACATCATTGTACCCTTTTTCAACATCATAACAACTAGACTTAGTTGCTAATACATTTAGATTTGACAATGCAATTAGGTGATTGTCACAATTAACCACTTTCAAATTCCTAATGTATGCTTATTTTTTATACCACTCATCCGGGAACTGAACGCTAGAACGCTGCCCATTTCGGTTGACATGTGCTTACTTGAGTTGTCAGAATAAACTTCTTCTCGATATTCGATTGTCTTTGTCCCCATGATGTTCAAGGTCTCGAAATAGGTTTTTTTTGGCCAATATCCTATCAATTTTCTCTCCACGTTCAACCACCAGTCACCACTTCTCGGATCCTTATATATTAAATTTAATAGATATCAATACTATGAATCAAGCCTAGATGAATATTCTTCTTTAAAAATCAATTTTGTTAAAACCAAAATACGCAACGAGAAGAAGCCCAAAAAAACCTATCAAAATGTACTGTCCAATTTCTTAACCACTCAAGGGTGGCCTAGTGGCAAAAGAGCTTTGGTATGATCGCTCTAAAATGTCTGAGGTCACACCAACCTCCTTAAAGAAGAGAGCGTTACCTGATGTAGTCTAAGCGGCGGTGAGTTCGAACCTCGAGAATTAGTCGACCAAAAGGAAAAAAGATCAAGGTTAACAAAAAAAACACATAAAAAACTATCCAGTACTTTAGAGCGGACCGAACATACCTATTCTCCATCCAAAGAACATACAAAAGATAAAATTAGTGCATTTGAGTACATGAATAATGAGACAAAGCATCACATTGGGTCATATCAGAACATATATAAACGCAAGCAAAAGTCTAATTTATTAATTATAAAACCAAACTTAAAATATGATGAGACTGCAATTATACATAGTCCCATCGTCCAAGTCGGGCTTAAAATGCTATAAAATGTCATAAAATACCGAAAAATATGATTGTGTTTGTTCATTGTGTATTTTAGGTACAGATATCGTGAAATCAACAAAATAGAACAATAATCAAGCAAACGAACAATTTAAAACGAAGCCGCACAAAGAACCGGACCCGAACAATGAATTTCTAAAGAAGTCCTTGAAGTTTAAAGATTTGTCAATATTGGTCCCTCAACTTTTAAAGACTTGTCATTTTTTACCATTGCAAATCTCATTTATTACAAGTTTGGTCCTAAAGTTTCAAGAATACACAGCAATGGCCCTAAAAGATCTCAAACATAATTATTCCTTGATACAAAGTTATAAATGAATTGTGCCAAATTTGACAACATATTCAAAGATGTAACAAAAGGAAAATGAGAGTATAAGTTGCTATTCTTTGTATGCATAGTTTTGAATACTTAGGGGGTTTATTCTACCATTTATAATACACAAACCCATAATACAACCCACCAGTCCATATCATGACCCATCCCACCAGCCCAACACACCACCAAAATCGGCCCACACCTAAACTTGGTCAAACCCCCAATCAACCCACCTAATAAACTTATATTAGTTTAAACTAATATAATTTATTACTATACGCGCCTAACAGCCCCCCCTAATTCCCCATTTGGATCAAAACCCTCACTGTTCCACCTTCATTATCACAAAACCCTAAAACTTAATTAATTACAATTAAGTTTTCACCCCCTCAAGATTTGCAATTTACCTTCATATGAACCCATTTTCACCTTTAAACTATTGGGTCAAAAAGTTGATGTGGCAGAAACTCAAAAACGAAGAAAACATGAAGATTTTGTCTAAGCGTTGTCAAGAGCAATCTAAGCGTTGACAATAGTAAATCCAAGGTTGACAAAGCAAGCATTGTCATGTACAATCCAAGCATTGTCATGTACAATGTAAGCATTGTTAGAAACGTAGACAAAGAAGCTTATGGAAGCTTCTATTTAGATAAACATGCAAGATATATTCTACATAAGTTTATTTAAATAAAAGATTTACTTGTGTATTCATAATTATCTCTTGTAAACCCTAATCTTTACACTATAAAAGGAACCAAGGGTCTTAGGTTTTATTCATAAGTTCATTCACAATGTAAACCTAAAGCGTGTGTCGACTAGACGTGGGATTCAATGTATACACGTCTAGTGATTGTTCGTTATTAATATAATGAGCAATCCAATTTGTGTTAATTCATGTTCTTGTGCCCTAAACACCTTGTTAATGGTTGTTGTTCTAATTCTGCTTTGATTATGTTAATCATATGAACAATGATCATTCCTAGTAGCTTTAAAGATCCGGAAACCAAGGTTTCCACAATTGGTATGAGAGCCGGTGGCTAGTGATGCTAGGACCAACAAGGTGTTCGTGTATGGTGAAAAGAAGAAAAATCCGTCTAGGGTTTTTCTGGGCGATTTTGTGTGCGCAGCAGTATTCAGAAGGTCGTAACTTTTTATTGAACAATTGGATCGTCACGAAATTTCTTGTGTGTTCTCTATACACATATATCTAGACATCCTTTGGAGGGATTATCAAGTTTTATCCCCAGTAAAAAGTTATTAGGCGTCAAAGTTGGCTGTAGAGATGATTTTTAGATTTTCTGTTTCACATAAAATAATGAATTAGGGTTTATGTCAAACCCTAGAATCGGTTATAAAACAGAAGAGAAGGTGTTATTAGTTTCTATGAAGATAATGGTGATGTGATTGGTGATATTTTCTTAAAGCATTCGTTTTAGGGTTTTGTAGCAAACCCTAGATCGGTTTCTACAAAGATTCAAGGTTGTGATAGTTCTTGCTGCAAATCATATGAGTATCACAAAGCTTAGTGGTCCCAGGCAGAAAACAAAGAAACAAGTGCTTATTTGGAAATCGTATGTTGCTACTGGTTCTATATGCGATAGAATGATGTGATCTCAGCAAGATATTGGATTGCAAGAACTAAAGCAGTAACGTGTGAATATTCACAGATATAGAACGAATATTGTTATACGTTGGTTTTCAAGAAATCAGTTAACTAAGGAGTTTATATGGCTGATTTTTCGTGACTTACTCAATATATTCTTTTTATTGTTATCATGGGATATAGTAATTCAGACAAAGAAAGGATAACGTGAAGTCAAAGAAAAAGGGTCTGACGTATCCAAAGGTTGGTTGCTACTTTGTAGGGATTGTATTCTTTCCCATATCAGACTTATCCTTTGGATTTCAAAGAATCGTGACTTATATGCATATGGAAGGAAATATAAAACCTATTCTTTAGGGATTATATTTATATTTGATGTTTCTCTTAGACGTGGTATAATCAAACATGTATATTCTTACAAATGGGTGCATGGCATATTTATAATGCTAAGTCGTAGGAGTTATATGTGATAAGAGATTGCAAAGGACACGTCACTGTTAGAAGAATGAGAGAGACGCTGACAGAGCTTTAATTTGACGCTGACAAGTATTGAATAGACGCTGACAGAGAATAAGTCAAACGCTGACAGCGTTGACAGTGTTGTCCGAGAAGTGATTGATTTTAACGTTGATAAGTATTGTCCGATATTGGACAATACACATTCCAGATATGTTGGATAAAGGAGGATCTCGGATAATAAAAGGATTGCTGCTGTTGAGAAAATTAGTACGTTTTGAGCACACAAAAAGGAGGTATTTACACACGAAGGTACATGGAATCTCCGTTTTATTTAGAATATCAAGTTGATATTTATGGCTCGGATATTTTTAAAAAGGAATTAATGATCTTAAAGCGAGTTAGCAACTATTCGTGGGAATTTGATGGATATTTTAAACTATGTAATCGGGATAGCCTTGCAAAAGAGTTATCCATTTAGTGGCTTTTACATATTGTATGAAGATGTTATTCCATTAAAATTCTTCATGAAGAGGTGTTGACTTAAGGGGAAGAATTCTTATGGTAAATTTGATGATTAAAGATGATTTTCGCGAGTTTGTGTTCTATTATATCTTCAAATGTCAAAGCAGGTTTGAAGATAACTTGTTTGTGCTTTAAATGTTTGGTGACGAAGACTTGTCATAACACTTGAAGGAGTTACATTATCGTGCTCAGTGTCTCACATAGGATGAGAATATTGACAAGGGATCGAGGTCTACTTATACTTGGTGAGACGAGTATAAGTTCTTTATCACGTGGATAGTACAAGACATGGAACACAAGGTTGAGTTATTCTACTTCCACATCAAGAATACTTTATTTATTTTTCTTCAAGATCATTACTTAGAGCTACATTTGGAGAATCTTCAAGATTGCATACATTATTTACTTCCCTGTTGATGTGAAAAAAAGGGGAATACATACATGCTACACTTGAGTGGAAGCAATTTGAAGATCATGTACAACTTACAAGAGATACACATAGAGTTTTGCCGACATCAACTAGGGGAAGATTGTTGGGTCAAAAAGTTGATGTGGCAAAAACTCAAAAACAATGAAAACATGAAGATTTTGTCTAAGCGTTGTCAAGAGCAATCTAAGCGTTGACAAGAGCAAATCCAAGGTTGACAAAGCAAGCATTGTCATGTACAATCCAAGCATTGTCATGTACAATGTAAGCATTGTTAGAAACGTAGACAAAGAAGCTTATGGAAGCTTCTATTTAGATAAACATGCAAGATATATTCTGCATAAGTTTATTTAAATAGAAGATTTACTTGTTTATTCATAATTATCTCTTGTAAACCCTAATCCTTACACTATAAAAGGAACCAAGGGTCTTAAGTTTTATTCATAAGTTCATTCACAATGTAAACCTAAAGCGTGTGTCGACTAGACGTAGGATTCAATGTATACACGTCTAGTGATTTTTCGTTATTAATATAATGAGCAATCCAATTTGTTTTAATTCATGTTCTTGTGCCCTAAACATCTTGTTAATGGTTGTTGTTCTAATTCCGCTTTGATTATGTTAATCATATGAACAATGATCATTCCTAGTAGCTTTAAAGATCCGGAAACCAAGGTTTCCACATAAACGTGACCCCATAAACCCTATGTGCTCAACCCGACCATCCCCTGCCGACCACTTTCAAACCCAAAACCCACACCGACAAGATCAATGGCCACGACTAATTCCTTCCTCCCAAGACTAATTGGACGAATATGATGATATTCCAACAGCTAGCTTCAACACTAACATCCAAAAGATGGAAGAGAGATCACATGAAGGTCTTGACTTGTTTTTCAAACCTCAAATAACAAGGGCAGATTAGGAGTTTCCTGGTTAAGGTTTACATGTATTTTCAGTTTTTCTAGAAGAATCCATATTGTAGTAAAAAATAGGATGGATTGACAATTGACTTATGTTGCTTAAATCTCCTCAATGGCCCAAGTTTCTCACAAACACATACCAACTTATCTTCCTCAAATGAAGAAAAGGGAATTACAGGTTTATTGGAGAAAAGAATGGAGCCAAGGTTTTGTTTAAAGCTAACAAGAACTTATGAGAACTAATGAATTCAAACACAAACAAGTAAGTGATCATAGATTTTTACTTAACCACACCAACTTTTCATTAAACAAGAAAAGGGAATTACAAGGTTTTTTTAGCAAAAATCTAGACAAAAGGCTTCTCACATGTTTAGAGCTCTTTATATAGATGCTTAGGACTATTCTAGAAAGCTGAAACAATATGTAAACCCTAGCTAATGAAATGCCAAAAGTGCCCTTGATGAATTTGGTCATGTGAAGTTCTTTGGCGTTTTCTTGATGCATAGTTGGCCAAAGATGATCTCATTTGTACATTTTTAAGTACAGAACAAGAAAAATCCCAATAACCGTTGATTTGATGAGGGTTTTTGTTTGGAGGTGGAAGAAGCTCCATAGCTTGCCATGTAGAGAGGGGACCAAAGGTGTGGGGTGGGTTTTGGTGTTTGAAATAGGATTAGGCTAAGGTTAATTACAATTCTGGAGGAGACTAGAGTCTAATTCCATGGATTAAGGAAAAACCTAATTCGTGTTCTTCATGAAGAACATGTTGATTGATCTTTGTTTAGTAAAAGTATTAGTGTTTGGCACGAGGTTTGAAAAGAGTTAATTAATAATAAAACGGATTAGTGGAGAGTGACATGGCAGTGATGTGGAAAGGGAGGATGAGGTGGCATGGTGTGGTTGGTAGATAGGGTTTGGATGTTTGATAGTTTCAGTCCCTCTTCTTTAATAAAACATTCACATAATGTTTGACAATATTTCTTCTCATTTTCTTTGTTTTTAAATTTGCAGTACTTGTCAAATATGGCACAATTATTTAAAACTTTATCACAAGGGCTTTTTATGTAATAAATGCATTCTTTAAGGGCTGAATATGACTATTCTTGAAACTTTAAGGACCTATCTTGTATTTATGAGTTTTACAAGGGTCTTAAGTGACAAGTCTTTAAACTTGAGGGACAATTCTTCAAGGTCTTTTTGGAAAATTCATAACTTGGGCCTGGTTCTTTGTGCGGCTTCGTTTCTCATGTTCGTTTTTGCTTGTTTCTTGTGATCTTTTGTCTTTTTTACGATATCCATACCTAAAACACACAAATAGCAAACAGAAGTATACTTCACAGTATTTTATGACATTTTTGTACATTTAAAGCCTGTTTTGGACGATGAGACCATGTATAAATGCAGTCTCATCAAGGCTATTTTAACAATAACGTAAGTGATGATATCATTAGAACATTTTATTATAAAGTTGCTACTCTTTACTTGAGGAAGTGTAAAAGTGCGTTGTGAAATTGATTTTATGGAGTTAAATAATCAAGAACCAAAATTTGTTGTAGTATTGTACACCCAAACACATTTTTAAGTTTTATTACTTCATAGTTTGTCAGTTATAAGGACTACATTGAATAGATAATTTTTATAATTTTTCGTGTCAATGTCGTCAATAAAAACTAAACTAAGCTTAGTTTGTTAGCCCAAACTGGGCCAGCTCAATATTTTTTCACAAATTGTTACAACACTATTTAATAGTCCAAAAGAATTATTTGCGGCTTAAATTTGATGTACATTGGTAGAGCATGGTGGTTTAGACAAACCGATTTCTAATTTTATGTACAAATAAAGCTTTGCTATTTTATGTAAATGTGGTTGTATTCATGAAATGTGTGATGAATGGATGGCAATGGACTCAAGGTATCATGAACCGCTATAACATTTAAGATGGACTTGCACAAAGCCAAACTGTGTTTTTGCAGATATTTCAACAACTTTTACTTTTTCACATTAAATGAATATTGATGTCTTTTTGTTGTTACCATTCAGTAAGTAATTTTTCATATTCATAATTGATAAACATTTAAGTAAGTCTTTGTAAATGATCATCACAAATATCAAAAGTGCATATACATCTTTAGTAAATCTCAACAATTACCATAAGGGTACGTTTAGTAGAGAGAATTGGAAGTAGAGAAATGAACATAATTTTATTTCCATAGTTTTGTTGATAAAGAAATAAAAAGGGTGGAGAGCTGAATTCTTAGGGAATTATATCCTTTGTAATTTGTGTGGAAACCATTTCCACTCCTTTGAGGCAAACTAGGATGGTTGATTGTAGCAGGTCGTGCGGTGGCTGATGTGGCACATCGTAAACGAGTCAAATATGAGACTAATCGTTCGAACATTGGATATGGTTTTCTCCCTTTTTCCTTTTCCTCGTTTGGGGAATTAGAGAAGGATGCAGCTGCCTTATTGAAGCGGATCCGAAAGTTCTCTATGACTCAAGACATTGGATCATGTGCCGCTTTACATATCTTTAATACGACTGGTTTTGTATAGCTAAAGGAGTGGGGGCCAGTTAGTATCTCGGCTTCCCACTAACTTTTTGTAAATCCTTTTATTCTAATAAAGTTATTTTATAATAAAAGAAAATAATAAGAATAATAGTTATTATTATTTTTTTTTGTGTTTTTGTTTTTTTGTTTTTATTTTGTTTTTTTTCAACGCCACTTTATTAGAAAAATAGGATTTACAAAAGTTTAGCAAAACTAATCGTATTAAAGATGTAAGCACCAACACGTGCTCCAATGTCTTGAGTCATAGAGAATTTTCGGATCCGCTTCAGTAAGACAACCGCATCCTTTTCTAATTCCCCAAACGAAGAAATGAAAAGGGGAGAAAACAATATCGAATATCTAAACACTTAGTCTCATACTTGACTCGTTTACGATGAGCTGCATCAGTCACCGCACTATCAGGCACAAAATCAACCATCCCAGTTTGCGTCAGAGGAGAGGACCCTATAAAATCCACACACACATCAAGCCCTCTGTCTCATGAGTATAGTAGCATATCCACAGGACGTAAGAGTCTGTCACGCCCTCCACTAAGCCCAGTGTCAACTTCCTTACCAGCTAAAATCCATAACTTAAAACAGATGTCAAGAAGGGTATCACGTACAACATTATGCCTATGTTTAATACCAATGATACCGACATAAGATACAACATGGTCTCCGTAGATATCGCTCGTAAATACTCTTGAGCAAGCCGAGCACGATTTCAGAATAGAAAATAAAGGAACCCCTAACCGATAACATAACACGCAACGATAAGTCTTACTATTCATAGTCTGTCCCAAACCAGACATCGGAACCACCCTAAGCCAGTCAGAAGTATCATATTCCCTTTGAGACTTCCATAGCGTCATCTAATGAGGAGATAAGGAAAATGTAGATTTTGCATTGTTAAGCAATGCCTAAAAACATTGTTAGTATATTAATTAATCTTTCTTAGTTTTGATCATGACAAACTACAAAGACATTTATTGTCAAACCCATTAATAAAACGAATTATCTAACAAACACTATCATCGTGGTAATAATCATTAGACTAACATATCTTAATCATGCTTAGTGATCATAAAAGTGATTAGCCTTAAAACTCACTTTTGTCAAATGTAACAAAAGATTTTTAATAAACTTTATTTTTAAGAAAATGTTTTATTAAAATGAAAATGTAAATTTGAATATAGCATATTCTAAATGCCATAAGAATATCCTTTGAAGGTTTAAACAGCCTCAGATATTTCAAATTCACTAAAAGACAAAAGGGAGTAGACTTTACGCCGACGGTACCTTAGCACCTACGGCGGTTCCTTATCGATAAGGAACCGCGGGCTCCAATAAGGAACCACGGGCAGATATAGCCGTTGGATGTTTGTCTTATAAATAGTGGATCAAATCTGCATTCTCATTAATCCTTTTTGGACATCTCTTTCAGCCTTCTTTCTCCTATCTAATCCTAGTCATTTGTAAATGATCACTTAATGTGTTAAGTATGTTTACTCATGATTATCCTCTTGATCTCCTTCTTTACCTTGTCCAAAGAGAAGATCACTCACACACTTATGATGTGATTAAAGATGTAGCATTGATGAAGATCACCTTCTCCTAAAGATCTAGTCATGTTCATCATTTGTTTATTTGTATCTTGTGTAGATCCAATGTATTTGTGAATACTTGGACTAGTTGTGTTCATCAAGCTATATGTGAATACTTGGATTAGAGTTGTGTAAATCCATTGCACATGTGTGTGCTTGGATTTATGTTGTATAGATCCAAGCTACATGTGTGTACTTGGATATGTTTAGTTGAGTTGTAATTAGTTGTGTTAGTTCTCACTAAACAATAAAGTGATGTGGTTGTGTCTTGTTAGTTCTCACTAAACTACAAAGTGATGTGATTGTGTCTTGTGAGTTCTCACTAAACTATAAAGTGATATATACTTGTGTTGTGTGAAGTTCTCACTTAGCTTCAAAGTGAAGAGTCGTGATGATTGGTTGTAGCTTTGGATTAGAACTCGACATCTAGCCTTGTGTCAGAAAATGGTGAAGTATGCAACGTTGTGAAGATTGGTTCTACCTTTGGATCAGAACTCGACATCTAGCCTTGTTACGTAAAATGGTGAAGTGGCCAACGTTGTGTAGATTGGTCCTAGCTAAGATTAGGTCTCGACATTTATCTTAGTGTCAGAAAATAATGTAAGCGACGTTGTATGGTTTTCTCCGCCAAAAATGGAGCTTGTGGATATAGTGGAAATCTCGAGTAAGGTGTATTCGAGGAGTGGAGTAGGAACGAGGATAGAGACTCGTTGCCGAACCACTATAAATCTTGGTGTCTACCTACTAGGTTGTTTCTTTCCTTACTCATTACTTACATTCATTATCAGTATACTTATTACACATTGTTAATTCATTATAATTGAACCTAATCATTATGCAACTAACTTTCAAGTAAAAGATAGTTTTGTTCACTCACATAATTGAAAGGAATTTTAATTAGGAGATAAACTGATGAGAAACTATTCAACCCCCCTCTAGATTCTACAATTGGTATCAGAGCGATGGTGACACAAGATCTTTGAAGTATATTGTACTTTAAAACTTGAATCGATCCATTGTCTCCTCAAATTAGAAGGTTAAGTTGTACTAAAGTTTTTCTTTGGTCAAAACTATTTTTTGTTGAAAATAAGCCTTTTAAATTATTAATATTACATCTTATTTAGATTAGTAGTATTAATGCATTTTAAATTTACTCTTGAAATGTATCTACTAGTTTGCATCTTGTTATGTGTAGGTACTCATGAAGATAAATCATTCTATTGATTGTGGATTGAGTTACTTACACTTATAGAAGACTCATCTTCTTTGATTTCCAACATCATTGAATGATGATATCAAGATGGGTAGGAGTGATACTTGTCTTTGAAGACTTATGTGACAATCCGTCAATTTCAGGTCGTTATTTTAATCTCGACTATTACGTATTACGTGTTTACTTTAATGAGAATTTTAAATTATCGACTAACCGAGAAGGATATTACTTGAAACTAGCGTAAGAATTTCAATTAGATGAAAACAGGTAAGGAATACGTTAGGTATCGATATTATATTCTCAATTCATCATAAAAATGTTTTTATTATATTTAATCTTATTTCTCGTGTTTTACGTTTTAACGAATGACGAGAACTACTAGTGATCGCGATACCGACGGATGCCCAAAATTTTATATTTTATTATCAATCGTTTCGATATTTAATATTTTCGACGATATCATTGTAATTATCTATCGAGTCGTTATATTATTATTTTTCGTGTGTGTTTAAACTTAAAAAATAATATATATATATATATATATATATATATATATATATATATATATATATATATATATATATATATATATATATATATATATATATATATATATATATATATATATATATATATATACTAGTTGCAAAACCCGTCCGATGGACGGGTATAACTTCTGACTGTCGTTGAACTTTTTTTTTATTTGGTAAATACTTGTTTGTAATTTTTTTAGTATAGTTATCTTTAACGGAAAATTATGCCTGATGAGCGGGTGTAACTTTTAATTGTTGTTTACTTTTTTTATGGTTAATATTTGTTTGTATATATAAGTAATTTTTAGAAACTGATAATTAACTTATAAAGCATGTAATTGATGTTAATACTATTTATCCTATTTATGATAAAATCCTCTTTGATATTAAAAATATATTAGCGATTAACACTAATTATGGATTTTATTAATTGTATATGTGTTAGCTTAATAATTACTGAGAATGATTATATGTGTTTTAGTTTCTTGTGTATGTCTCATATTATTATTTGATTGTTGTATGTTTAGTATGAGTGAGTAATACATAATGTCTAGTTTTTAATGTTGTTTATTGTATATTATGATCAGGGGCGGAGCTACTGCAGGACCAGGAAGGGCCCTGGCCCTCCTAGACAATGGGCTATTTATTACATTTAACAAAGCTAAAATTGCCAGCCCACTTTGGCCCAAAAGTTCTCCATAAGCTATAAAAATAACTGGTATACGCTATCTGCTATCAATGGGTTGTATTTTAAAGGAAATTCCTTATAGTAGAACTGTTGTATCCATCCATAGTTTCATTGTTTGTATATTGCTAGTTCGTCAAATCAATTTTTCTTTAATCTCGGCCCTCCCAACAAAAATCTTCAAGCTCCGCCACTGATTATGATTATTTTTACAATTTCGAATGTACGATATTCAACTATACATGTATTTACAAAAACATATAATGGATTAGACGATAAGTCAAACCAATTGCTTTATTACGATGAATTTTTTGTTATAGATTAGCTCATCAACAATTAATTTAAAGGTTATGACTAATTCAGCGGTTCATATAGAATTCGTATATTACTAAGTTTTGGTTGTCGTTTATATATATATAAAGTTTCTTTTTTAAGTATAGTACCAATGTTTCTCAAATTATTCGCTTTTGTATATTACTAAGTTTTTTTTATTGTTTTAGAAGTAATATTATGGAATTCATATTATGTTTTTAATAGTTTTTGTGAATCAACGAACTTTGTACAATTATGTTTTTTAATAAGATGGTTGAAATGTATTAAATTTTTAATTTTTTCCCCACCAACCTACATCTTGACTATTCGGTTTTTTTGCATTTTGTTTCTAATAAATTATACAAGTATTTTAACAAAGTAAATATGATATGCTTGCATGTTGGACAACATCAAGTTTCTCTTAAACGGGTTAAACAATTAAATGTACGGTTTCTCATTAAAAAAATCCAACTTGTGATTCGGTTTCAGTTTTTATACGACACACCACACCAAAAATAAGGCACGATGTTAGTGGTTTAAAAATTAATTGTGGTGCTCAAGCTAACTTTTTTTTATTATATGGAGTGCAAATTAAAGTGGGTATTTAGTGCACAAATTATATGTGTTGTATCAGGAAATAATATAAAACAAAATAACACTAAATAACTGATAATACTACCACTTGTGTATACTTTATAAACCTTAATGCAAAATTCAAAATTTCTTAGATAAAATGTTAAATTTTATGCACACTTTATGTAAAGTAATTTTACAAAGAATAAAATATTTAAGATCAGCGGGTAAGTTTAGTGAATATCGTTTAAAAAACTAAATTAAAAAACATAAATTTAAATGTGTCAACATATTTATTTAATGCATAACTGATGAATAAAGATGTACAAAATAGTAAACATAAATAGTATGGTGGGTTAGTCGTGCAACAAATGAACATTGGATTTGGATGTAATGTAAATACCATCAATCCATTATTGATATGAGTTATGTTTCGCTCCAACCTTCGTAAATGTCATATCTCCTTGTCCCAATGACGGCTAAAGATCACTGTCTCCACCAGTTGAAAAAACTTGTTCTAGAATGCATGGCCTTTAAAAAAACAAATTTTATATTTGAAATATTTCTTTTGCTAAATATTTAAATAATTATATATTTTTAATAAAAAATTCGGAAAATTCGGGTTAACCCGCGAACTGAACCGAATTCAAATTCGATTTTCAGTTCGGTTTTCAGTTCGGTTCGATTTTCGAATTGACCCAAGAAAAATAAGCCGAATAACCCCAACCGCATAAACCGAATAACCCGAGAACCGAACCGAATGACTCCGTAGTTGACTGTGCAAGAATTGTACTCCGTACCCTATGCTAATAGTTTCCTTCGCATTATCCCCATCGATATGCTGCAGGACTTGGCTTTTATCAGGTACATGCCCATCATATTTGAGTCATTACCTGATCTCACTCAACTTATGTTATATCTCGCTACTTTGTACGATGTGATTTATCACCTACGATGAACTCATGGACCTCGTACTTATACTCTATCATACTACAACCCGGATCTTAAAATCAATCATAACTTGGTGCTCATCTCATTATATAAAAGTTCAAATCATTACACATAATGAAAGAACATTATAACCTTATAATTTATCCTTGCCAGAGTAGCTTCTGAATAAGTTCCTAATAAATGAAAGACATTTCAATATACTTCTTGCTTAGTAAAAATAAGAAAGAGTATGTAACACGAAGAAAACATACGATTCAACCACAAAATTAGGCACTGAATTTTCACTAAATTTGTTGTAGAAAAGATGTACCTCACTGCATTATTATTATATAAGTGACCATATTTTTATAAAGTAATAATTCCCTGAAACATACCTTTAAGTGCTTCTATTTTTTAACCAATTAGGAATACTGCCGCATAAGGAAATTTAAGTTAGATACCTAGTCGTTATACCATACAGTCTTGAAAAAGCAACGACAGCAAGCACGCGTACCTACTGCTTAGGCTGTTACATGCTCATTTGAATGTATCTGCAGATAATTGACAGTTAAAAATAAGACACACTTACATAACTCAACTGAAGATTAATTTCAATTGGAAATGAAGATTAATTTTTTTGGTTTCGGACCTTTCGGCCCGGCTAATCCACCGGGTTCACTATAACATAATTATTACTGAAAATAAGAAATTTATTAGGGGAAAAGCTAACCTTGATGATACGGAGATTGCGCTCATCACCATGATCTAGAGTTGCATTTCCAATTTCAACTGATGTTCCTGTAGCCGATTAAGGCGCCTAAGCTCAACTTCCATGTAAATTTCATCAGTGGGGTCTCCTTTAAATCGTATATAGAACCGAGTTCTATGGATAGTCGAGCCAAAGCAAACATCCCATAACTCTATGGTGGTGAGCCTCTGTTCCCTAAAACTTATTGGCCATGGAACTTGGAAAGCATCCTGATATATTGGTGTTTCATTGTTTTGGCATGATGAATTGATGACAAAGCAGATCACCTAAGCATTAAAGAGAAAAAAACACCATATAGAACATTAAACAACTACGACACACCCGACCCATTTTGACTCTGTATACGCAACCTCTAGATTTAACATGCTCTTGAATGGTAATTTGTTTCTATAAACTCCAAATTTGTACGCATCTTAAAGCAAAACAAAGGACAATGAAGGCGGAAATTATGATTTCTGACCTATCGGCTTGTTCGTTTAACATGCTGCTCCAGTTTTGCTGTCCACACCCATCCTAGAAACTATATCAGATTCATAGACGCCATATCTTTATTTTGTACTATGATCAATCCCCACCTACCATACAAATAATCATTAGTGAATCCACAGAGAATTGAAAGATCAATAATCAGATTATCAAAAATTTTATAGTTCATTTTTAGAGAAAAGTTGAAACAATCTGAGATGTTTTATAGATAACTAAAACATTATCTTACAAAACATTATATCCGTTATAAATAAACTGGTAACACCGATTTGGCTACACAAAATTCTTTTACATAGGAATGGTTGAAAAAAAGCTACATTTCAGTCGCTAATCACTTTGAAACCTACCCAATGTATCCAGAGACAACTGTAATAGACCTCCTGGTATTCGGCCAACTTTAACATTCTTTCATCCGTCTTCTTCTGCTCATTAATCGCCAATTGATTCTGCGAAAAACCATAAATAAAAGGTTAAACGTAACTGATGATAGAAAGGATCGACTCCACAAGTTTCAATGCTAACATGGCCATGGTAATAGCGTCATCTTCAATATAATGGTTCCGAGCTAAATCTGCATCAAAATTTTATAGCACTAAAGATGGCCAACTAATAAGATCAAAAGCTTTATGAAGGGTACGCATGATTATAAATCAACAAAGAAGAATACATTGCCACTTTGAGGCTTCAGTAACAATGGATGTTACTTACACCTATATTATCACTTTTGTCTTAAGGCCTTCTATTTATGTCAGCTTTTCTTTCCCAATATTACCTGTCACACTCGTTGAAAACCTTACCGCAAAAGAGTGTCTGTAACTCACTTTACAGATTGTGAGTATGGTCACAGTAAGAAGCTTGAAGATGCAGGTTGCTTCCTACATGCCAGCAAGACTGAATGATTCAGGACACCGTTCTTAGAAGATTTCTAGAAAACCTTTAGGGGTGTGTGTTTCGAGAATAAGTGGAATCTTCATTCTCTTCCAATCTAAGCTACCTAAATTTGTCGAAGCTGAGTACTATTTAACCAATATGTTAACCTTTTCATCGCTACTGATTGACATGTTTCGAATCTGATTTGAACTGATTACTGGAACGTTGTTTTTACTTTTCAGATGAATCATGTTTTCAAGGGTCAACCAAAACATCTTTTTATAAATATTAAATAATGATATCTGAAAGCTGTAATATATTTACGATTTCACTAAATCACAAATGCTAAACAATACAAAGCTAAAAGTTTACGAACCTAAAATAAGACAATAGTCGTATACATATGGATGAAAGTACTCACTTTCATGAATGATGGTTGACATGACGTACTCCGTCTATTAATTTTCTGCATAAAAGATGTGAGCCATTCTCTTTACGTCCATCTGTGTTATCTTTACATGATGAACCACAACCTAGGATGATTTATATTCCGGAGGGACTGCGTAAGACGAAAAAGGAGAAATTATATTTCATAATATAAAAAACATTAAATAACAATCCAGTATCACATAAGTGTATACGCCAAAATACACACGGATAAAGGTCGGAATGCTCGTACTTCATCGTTGGTTCAATTTCATCATTGGTTCAATATAAGAATTATCATTCATACTTATGTTTTAACCATCGTACCTTAAACTTACATCGAGTACATGCTGGATTCGCAAGACAGAGGACAAATTCCAGTTCAAGGAAAAGCCTTTGGCGTTAATCATCGAGATCCTGCTACACTTTTTTGTGCCTGACACATTAAACATGATCATATAATCTAACTCAATTCAAATGGTAATATATGAACTCCACGAAAGGATGACCGTGACTATCGTCGCCCGACTGTAGAGCAGGTTCTGGCTACAAAGTCGGGGAGACCGCCATGGCTGCGTTAGTATAAACGCCCTGCCAAGATATGGAGGCCCTCACACTATAACTTTAATTATATTATACTATTAATAATAAAGGGGAATCACACGTCCTCCTAGGTACAGTAAGTGTCTCACATAACACCCATAAACTTATTAACAATTCCACCCTCTCTCTCTCAGACCCAACCGCAAATGAAAAAAGAAAAATAATAAAAGAGGGGAATTGCGAAAACCATAAGCAGAAACAGTTACTATAAACCCATAAGTCCATAGCCTGAGTTTAACTGTCGCCTACCATAGGAAGTTATAAATTTCAACCCAAATACCCTGGTTCCATGCATACCATCAACATCATTGTACGGCGTACACGTGTTGAGATGCGCGTCAGATAAAGAAGCACCAACCCGCCATGGCTGCAACCACAAAAAACTTGTGATGTCGTGCCAAGATATGGTAACACAACACGTAGGCCACGACAACTACAACTTTCAGGACAATACAATTAACTAATCAATAAGTCGCGCTTAAAGAAACAGTAAATTATAATGTATGAACCAAAAAACCCCAATTAAAAAAACCCTAATCGATATTTTATAAAAACGAATTATAGATGCTCCAGTTAGCTACTGAATAATATATAAACCAAACCCCAAACTACGAATTTAATAAAATCCTAATCGTAGATTTTACAAAAACCAATTGCAACAACATTGTAGGCACCCAGATTAGCTATTCAATAACATACAAAGGGAACCTAAATTAAATCAAAACAGTATAAAATAACATAATGAAATTATCAGTGATTTTGAATAAGAAAATCGAATAGGGATTAGGGTAATTTTGTTTAGGTTATGTAATGGTAAGGATTGATTTGAGTTATTGATTAAGAAGATTTGCTATATCTGAATTTTACATCCCCGAATGATATTATGACTATATGTATATTGTTTTGGATTAAACATCAAAATAGTCAGCTTGCCCAACTGGTTAAGATGTTTGTGTATGGGCTTATAAACCCGTGTTCGAATCTTGAAAGTGATAGTTTTTAAAATTTTATCCGGAATTTTGATAAGTCGTTCGTTGCCAAAAATTGCAAAATTAATAAAAAATAAAATAAAGGGAAGGTGATGACGTGGATATGATGTGGCATACCCCTCCTCTGATATATAATGTAAAGATATATATATATATATATATATATATATATATATATATATATATATATATATATATATATATATATATATATATATATATATATAGAGTAGGGATCCAGTAAGAAGAAAAATTAAAATGAGAAGAATAAGAAAAAATTCTGACCACAAATTCCACAAAGGAAGGAGAATTTTAAGGGGAGATGCATCTGACTTTGTAGGTGCATCTGAAATGTGTGGCTGTGGTTTCTTCTCATTCTTCTCATTTTACTTAATCTTCTTATTTGATCCTAACTCTATATATATATATATATATGTATATATATATATATAGAGTGAGGTTATTCTACAAGAAATCTTATAATACAATAAATAAGGTGAATTGTGGAGGTGACATGTGTCATCTTTTCAAATCATTATTCCACATCATATTGCCATATCATGTCATTTACTTCAAAATAAATTGAATTTTTTGGAAAATAAATTTCGAAAAAAAAATTTTCGTTAAATTTTTTTTTTAAATTTAAAAAAAAAAATTCCGAAAAAAAAAAATTTTCGAAAATTTTTTTTCGAATTTTTTTTTTCAAAATTTTTTTTTTCAGAAATATTTTTTCGGATATTTTTTCAATTTTTTTACTGAATCACAGTTACATGTTTTACTGCATCAAAGTTAAATTTCGAAATAAAAAATTTTCAATTTTTTTTTCAAAATACTTTTTTCGAATAATTTTTTTGGAAAAACAAAAATTTCGGAAATGTTTTTTTCATAATTTTTTTACTGCATTACAGTTACATGTTTAGTGCATCATGATTATAAATTAATGCATTACAATTTTAATTACTACATTATAGTGCATTCACCAATGTTTTATCTATAATGCACAAAAATTATAACTACAATACGGTAAACTATTACATTAATGCACTAATAATACAAGTGATGACTAGTGATAGAATTTTTATTCTCCAACGGAAAAATATAATGCATTTACTTATAATGTATCAATGTCATAATTATGATGCATTAAAGTTATAAATTACTACATCACTCGTGATGCACAAAACTTATAATTACAATGCGATACACAATTATTATATTGCACCAAAAATAAAAGTGATACTAATGATATATTTGTATTCTCTAACGGATAACTATAATGCATTTACTTATAATGTATAATTGTTATAATTATGATGCATTAATGTTATAAATTAATCCATCGTTCGTGATGCCCCAAAACTTAAAAATATAATGATTTTTACTTACTACATCATAGTTATGCATATAGAAAATCAATGTTATATTATTAGTAATCACATGTATTTTGTGCATGATAGTTATAATTTGACACATCGTAGTTTTAAATGTGTTGCATCATATATATGAGAATTACACCATAGTTATTAGTTTTGTGAAGCAATTATGATGCAATAACTTAAAACCGTGATGCATTAACTTATAAACATGATGCTCTAAAACGTATAACTGTGATGTGCTGAATTTTTATTGAATTGTTGTAGCGCATCACACTCCAATTTCAGTGCATCAAAAGTAGAAATATGGTGCATAAAGGTAATAAATTAGTGTCTTATTCGTGATGCACTAAATTATGTAACCGTGATTCTCTATATTTTTTTCCATAATAGTTTAAAAAAAAAATTGAAAAAAGAATTCGAAATTTTTTTTTAATTTCGAAAAAATTTTCAAAAAAAAAAATATTTCGAAAAAAAATTTTGGTAAAAAAAATTTCGAAAAAAAAATTATGAAAAAATATTTTTTTTTAAATTTCGAAAAAAAAAATTTTGAAAAAAAATATTTTCAAAAAAAAAATATTTTTTGAAAAAAAATATTTTCGAAAAAAAAAAATTTTGAAAATTTTTTTTTTCGAAAACATTTTTATTTTTGAAATTTTTTTATTAAGGAGATGATATGGAAAAGTGTGTGATAATGTTGTGACACATGTCACTCCCACATCCATCCCTTCTATTTTATTTATTCTATTATAAGAATTGTTTTATTTTACCCCAACTCTATATATATATATATATATATATATATATATATATATATATATATATATATATATATATATATATATATATATATATATATATATATATATATATATATATATATATATATATATACATATATATATATATAGAGTTAGGATCAAATAAGAAGATTAAGTAAAATGAGAAGAATGAGAAGAAACCACAGCCACACATTTCAGATGCACCTACAAAGTCAGATGCATCTCCCCTTAAAATTCTCCTTCCTTTGTGGAACTTGTGGTCAGGATTTCTTCTTATTCTTCTTATTTTATTTTTTCTTCTTACTGAATCCCTACTCTATATATATATATATATATATATATATATATATATATATATATATATATATATAAAGTAGCGATCTAGTAAGAAGAGAAATAAAAGTAAGAAGAATAAGAAGAACTTTGGACCACACATTTTAAATAAGAGTGAGAATTTTAAGGGGATATGCAGGAGATTTTGTAGGTGCATCTGAAATGAGTGGTTGTGGTTTCTTCTCATTCTTCTCATTTTTGTTAATCTTCTTATTAGATCCTAACTCTATATATATATATATATATATATATATATATATATATATATATATATATATATATATATATATATATATATGTATCTTTTACATTATATATAAGAGGAGGGGTATGCCACATCATATCCACGTCATCACCTTACCATAATTATTACAATTTTTGTATTTTTGTTTTTTAAATTTTTTTAATGAATTTTTTGTATATGTTTTGATTTTTTATCATTTAATTTTCGGATTTATTATTTAATTATGCATTTTATTAAAGGGTTTTGCTAACCACCACCCTATGAGTGTTTTTTAAACATTCTATAATTAAAATTCTTACAATTAATGAACTTCATATGTACCATATTTAACATAGTTAATATTAATATATACCATATTAAAACTTACTTACCTTACTTATAAGTGTTACAATCATGCATTTATAGAAATAATTAGTTCATATTTAGAATTGTTTTTATTTATAGAAGTTTAAAAACCACCCATAGGGTGTTTGTTAGCAAAACCCTTTATTAAATTCTAAATTTTTTATCACTGAATTTTCGGATTTATTATTTAATTTTGTATCCGATTTTTCTTCAAAAAACATACGTCCCAAGCATGATTCGAACCTAAGTCTCCTAATTCACAAACAACACCTCAACCAATGGAGCTAGCCAGAACTTGTGATAGATTATTAAAAACAAAATATATATTTTAACATCGACTAGATTAATATGTACCTAATATTAGTGCTCATATATATATTTCCTCAAAATATTAAAATCGGTCGTTCGATTTGTTTTACCAGTTTATCTAAACCGTAATACTGTTTACGTATCCTTTACATGTACAACTTTAACGATTGTCATCTTCTTTACAGTTAGACAATAAGCATGTTTTACACACATGTACAACCCTAAAATCAATTATTCGATTTGTTTTTTTCTATAAACCATAATATCCTTCACGTATCTATGTTTTGGTTTGATATTATTATTCATGTGGCCGGTTCTGAGCATTAGAATCAGAAATCCAGAATAGTAAAAAAAACATGAGCGGTAACTCTATAAACAAGCATAACATATACAACTTAAGAATAATAATATGATAAATATATCCTATTCTAAATTTTGATGAAGAACATTCTGTACTTTTGATGAAGAACATTCTGTTGTAGCAAACCAAAGGGGAACAATCATAGAATTAAACCCAAACCTCTAATCTGACGCTAAGACAGACTTTCAATCTAACAGGTATGTAATTAGATTTCAAAAAAAAATTACAATTTAGCTTTTTGTATAAAGGAATCATTTGATTAGTATTTTCATTTGATTTATGTTTGAATGCATCTTAATTTGAGTCATAGGTGGATTTACTATGTTTGGAAGCTCTTAAATATCAGAGATTTTGTTGGAGTCATATGTTATTTGATTTCCTAATTTTAAACTGCTTATCTTTGAATCAATCTTAATTTGAGTCTTACATTATTTACTACAAACAAAAAATTATATATGTGATTGATAATTATCAGGTTTGTTGTTAAAATAACATGGAAGAGGATACAAATGACATAGAAAAAGAAGCATGTGGTAGTGAGGAAGGTGGTTGAAAAAAACAGGGAAAAGTGAAAAGGTTGCGGATGTAGCAGCTGTACGTTAGGTTTCTTCTTCAACCGCCTTTTTTTGCAAAATCTAACATATCTTGTGTTTATGGGACTTATTAAGTGTATAATATCGTTTTTTTTCAGCAAGACACAACTTCTCCTGAAAGCAATTTAAAATCAATGAAGCATATTAGAAGCTGCAAGATGGGTGGCATAGAAATGGAGATATGGTACTGCCACGGTGCCACCTCAGTTGGAATAGGTAATATCTTCATTCATCCAAATGTCACTCCTCTTTTTTGTTTCTCATAACATGACACTAGATCTATATGAGTAGATGTATTTCACATATATTAATGACCAATTATGATGGCCTCATCACAGATAAGCCGTTGAGGTCGCCATGTGGGCCTATATTATTTGCGGATGCACAAGTACACTTATCTATACCGTCCGCATAAAATTTTGTTGATACAATGGATGTCCCGTTTAAAGTTAAAAATGTAAACTTCAAGTCAGACATAATGGTATTAACTCTGAACAACCAATCTTCAGGACCAACTTTGCACGGTTATAAAGAAAAAGCCTTTTATGTCAAGGTTCATCATAAGTTAAATGTTTCAAAAGTACATGATATAGGGAGACCAGACACGGACTCAATGCAATAAGCAGGTGCTTCCTCTCTTAAAAGTTTCGTTCTTGGGGCAGTTTATGTATATATAATACACTTTTTTTAGACAGGAGAGTCTCGGTATAGACATGACCAGATTTGAGATTGATTCAATGCGCCCACCCCCGCCACCACCACCACCACCAATTCTGACGTCCAAACCAATCCTCTACCTTATGAAAAGGTTATCGTAGAACCCATTGTACACACTGCTGATAATTACAACTTTCAATTGTTTATTTGTACACCATTTATATGCTGCTTTTAATCCATTTGTACGTCATTTTTACAGCATTCAATGCTGATTTGTACACCTTTTATATGCTATTTTGATAGCGTAAATAAGGTTGTTTTTAACAGATTTTGTTTTGTCTTGGAATCTACTTTTGAGTATAAGTCCAATATAAAAATTATAACTTTATTTAGAAAATGGATTGAGGTGTTCGCAGCATGTGGAGAGGATTCGAGTTTGGAACTCCCTGAGTTCTAAGATCTGGCAAGAGGTGATGTAGGAGGCGAAATATTTTATGTAGAACACCCATTTCAGCCACGGAAACTCCAAAGCATGGTGGTGCATTCGTTTGGACACGTACTAATCGTTTGGACAGGTTTCAGAACGACAATGGTGATGTTTCTTATTCTATGTCTGTTAATCGTGGTGGTGATACTACTCCACATAGCCTACATCATAAGCATAATCAATGTTGCCACATATTATACACTAATATTAAGATTTCGTTCATAATTTATTACATTGAAGAGCGGACCGTTGGGACTCTATCATTAGAACGATTTTCCAGGTATGCACTTTGTTATGGACTCCTTACATCTTTTAAGTTCACGTTATTGCCAATGATCTTTTATAGTTTTAGGCGAAATGCATAGACACATGGAAACTGTTGCTATAGAAGTTTTGCAAGATAGAAGATACAACTGTGAGTTGCTGAAAGTCTGTATCAGGCATTGAAGCTTACGACGGTGTTGAAGATTGTACTTGGTAAGTTTAGTTAACTATATAACCATTGTTAGTGCAACTATATGTAGGCTGAAAGGACTAATCATGTAGTTCTACAAAAATATTCCAACATAGAGAAAAACAGAGAAACTTTGAAAGATATTCCAATTTTCATTTTTCCTAGAATCACTTGCTATCTTGCAATAATCAAATGGCAAGGACTACTCTTTAAATCCGGAGAGACGGTTAGTGACCTGCATATAACATTTTGTTATCTTAATCCGTGGTGGGATAAAAGGGTATGAGTAATAAAATTCGTGTAAAAGGTTAAAGATCAAATTGGTCGAAAGTCACCCAAATGTATGAATTGTAAAAGAGTTGGTAAAAGCAATGTAAAGGGTTGGCCTTGATACCCTTTGCAGTGCGCATAATATTGCTTTGGTTCACTTTCTAACGAGTGCAATACATATAAAATTACAAAGAGTGCATACCGAGCAAAAATGAGAGGCATGCCCTAATCCAACTTACCATTGTTATCTCTGTAAATAATTAGATAGGTAAACCTAAAATGAAAGAAACACCAAGATAGTCATTGGAAATGTTATAGACAGGTGCAGTTTAAGAGGGTGTATAACAATAAAATAAATAGGCCCATTTGATATGTACCTAAATGCATTCTCTCGCATCAAGCAAATCGTCCTGTTATGGATATTGTGCAAGATACGCTGTTAGGCTGCTGTAAAATCACCAAGAGAGACACCTTCATAGAGAAGGTAATAATTACAAGCTTGTGTAGATTGATGTTACGGTGCACACCAAGTTGCGTATTCTTTTCATCGTGTGCGTGTGAGTTAATCTTTTGTACGTTTAACAAGTTACGTATGGGATGCTCCGCTCTACTGCAACCTTCAATGGCGATTGCAGTTCGACTCATCATATACCATTTTTACAGGTCTGGTTTCATCATATATGAAAATTTTGTGGTAGATAAAAAAAGTTGCGTACACATCAAACACAAATAGAAAGGTAATTATTCTTCTCCTATTTTTATAGTTGATATAGATCAATATATATTCTCAGACTGGATATGAATTCCAATGATTTGTATATTTTTCATTGATCAATTTGATTTACAGGCACTAAGATGCATGAATCCTCCTGTAGTCACAAGCAGCTATACAAATAGAGGTAACAATGTAATTTCTTCTTTCAAATATTGATTTCCCATGTTGCTAAGCAAAATAAACAATGTAATTTCTTCTCATTTACTATTTTTCTTTGATATTTATCAAGTTACATGGTGTTTCACATCACGTTTTGATATGGTATAGCAAGATAATCATATGCTGAGAATAGGGCAAAGCCCATTTATCTCCTAACAACCATGGGTCTTACATAAGCCCGAGTTCGGTTAATATCATTACCCGGAAATAAGCCATCACAAGTAAGCAATGTGTTGTGGCTGTGACTGGACCAAGATGGCGAGCTCTCTACAACGTCCTTCTGACTGTGTCCAGTTACATAGTCAAGAAATGTTAACATGATGATTAGTCTATTTTTCTATTTATTCAACTTTGATGTTTAGTTTATTTTGGCAAACTCCTAACGTGCATAACCTATTTCATCCAGGGATTTAAATCACTATTGCAATAATAGTATTCTTTTTTTTAATCATAATTAACGCATTATTGGAAAATAGGATGATAACATGTCTAGCAGACATTGGAAAATAGGATGATAACATAGTAGGTACAACATAAAGAGAAGCTCCGACCGATGGGAACAGATAGGATTTTTATTTCTTAAAATAACCATTTGTTTTTTATTTTAACTTTCTTTTTATATAATATAACTGGTAAACAAAAATACGGAATGAGAATTATAAAGTTTAATAATAAAATGAGGTGAATTTACGTTAAGGATGATGAGGTAAATAATTTTACATGATGAGGATGATGAGTTTTGGAATCTATACATTCTACATCTTTGATTGTGCTATTAGGATAGATGTTCGATCTAATTCTTAGATGTATGACCAGAAAAGAGGGATTAGCGGACCAAATTCTATTGATATGGTTGGCTAAGATACATTGGCTAAAAGTTATCCAAACTTTAAATCATAATGAAGTATAGTTTTAAAATCATAATCGACGCACTCATTACCTATTAGAAAATGGACAAAATTGTTTTTGCATCGGCCTGACACGTTTAAATTTATCTAACGATAAAATGCTACTTGCCTTAAATTGTATGGATTTTTACTTATTACCAATCTGCTTACTTTGACAATTGAACCACTTGCATTTTGTCACAATCTGTCATGAGAGGCATGACAGATTCTAAGACTTTTGTAATTAGAGTAAACTTCAGCTTATTTCTTTTATTATATGATGAAGTTTGATTGGTTTCATAGTGAAATTAGTTTACTTTGATACGTTGGCTATGTTTCAGCGCTGCTTTGAATCTTACAAGGAGAAGCTGTCAAACAGTGCTTGCAGTCATTTACTCTCGATAGTGAGAGTAATTGCCTCAATTATACCTCACATAGCTGAAGACGCGTAGAAAAATCTTCCTTTGGAATATAGCATTGACGAAGCGGATGTAGCCAAATTTGATTTTGAGTCAAAATGGCCTGAAGTCTATGAAAGGTAGCTTGCCTTTCCTGAAAAAGATATTTAGTTTCGGGGAAATATACATCAGGTAACTACAGTTATGTCTTACTGATAACATATCCATGAATTTTGATTTTTTTAATAATCATCTTTAGGCATTTTTTATGTTTAGACTCAGAATGTGTACAATCGCTCATATGGTAAGCTTGATGAACTTTACCTATGGTGTTCTCCGTCCTTTATGTTTCTGTATGTCTGTTTAGTTTCAGTGGTTGGCTTGGACATTAATATTGTCGAATGTTTTAATTATCAAATATTATTACAGAATAAGTACTTCTCTAACAGCAGATCCAAACACCCCTTAAGACGTAACCAATATATGGGTTAGGAATCTGTACAAAATGGGAATGGGCTGTTTATTTTACCTCCAGTAAGCAGATTACTGGAAGCATTCCGGCACAAAAAAATTGATTCCAGTTAAGAAGCAAAAAAAACAAGCAATCTTAAACAGATAAGCAATTTAGAAATAAACATATCCGGTACTGAAAATTACTTAGTTGGATAAAAAAAAGAAGCAGTTACCAAAACATATTGAGCGTGTGGAATGAGTATGGTCCTTTTTTATTTTTAGATGCTTTTTAATGCTCCTGATATATACATTTTTATGGGCGTTTGGCACAAGTGGCAATGCTATTTGCAGTTTCTTGGTTGTTTGGCCCACTCAGTATGCTATATATGTGTTTTTTAGTTGATATTTGCAGGGCCATAGAAGACAACGTGTTGCCATGGTGTGATGGTATCCTAAACCAGATTCTTAAAGAACTGTTAAGCATCCAGTTTGAATTGATCCAAACGTCACCTGAGTAAGTCTTACATGCAAAAGAAACTGTATATACACGATCATTACAACTTACAAGGATTTGTATCTCTAGGATTCGTGCTACACATAGTTATTTTTTTATTACAGACTTGTGCTTCAGTTGTATATCCAAAGTATGTTTGGACTGAACTTGAGTGTAATGGTGCAAAGCATATTTAATTATCCCAGGAGCGCCTTTCGACCCGTTTGACTACAAGCGAACTTTCTGATTTTCACTATTTCACAACAGCATATTTTTAAATTTAATACATTGTTATTGACTTTAAATATTGGTTTTTTGTTCTAGGCATTTACATGTGATGGACGTTTGATCAAGGATCCATTATGTAATACTGGAGAAGCCAGCCTAACACTAAAGAAGATTAGATAGAATGGATGAGGCAACTCAGTTGTATTACGTAAGGGATCCCATTCTATAGCTCTATGAACTTGTGATAGGCTTGCATAGTCACAGGTTGCTAAATGTATTTTTGTGTATTTATATATCTTTTGAAATTCAGGTTTTAGCGAGACATGTTTGAAGCTATGCGTTGGACATGAGCTGTCTGCATGAGTATTTGTTATCTATTGCTTAGACGTCCAACACTCTGTTTATCATCATTAGAGTATTTTTTTTCTTCTACAGGTTTCGGTTACTCTCCAAATACACACAGTTAAGTATCATATTTGATAAAAATCATTTAGTACAATTCTGACTGTCTTTTTGAGTTTGGCTTTTAATATGTTCTTTTTGCCCCAAATGAAAAACTCTAGGTTTGGGTGCGTGTCAGCCCTTATGTCGATAGGATCAATACCGAACAGACCAGATTTAAGGAAATTTTTAGACGATCACATATGGAGGTCCCTTCGGTATCACGGTTAAAAGAATGGGTGAAATTTAAGTCACGAGAATGTAAAAATTAAAGTAACTTACTGTCTTTTAATCTCTATTAATAATTTCAATGTGTATAAGTTAAATGAACTGATATATACCCCATAGCTCTTTGACCCCTGTTGTATAGTCACAAACATATATTTTGAAGAATAAAATGTAACTGGCCGAAACTTCCTATACTTCTACCAGGCAGGAGTACAAGGTTTTCTCACAGCCGTTGATCGCTTTGATTCAGGAACAATATCCCGAAGCTATCAACATACGCTCTATTACGGATCAGTCAAGCATATGCTCCATGACTCTCAAAGTTTCTTTACATGTCTCCTTTGGCTTCGCATCGGTATGTTTTCTCCAATGCTGAGTTAAAGCTCATGACATCCAATGCGTAGAGCTGCTCGCATTTCAGTCCTGACTTGATGGTAAGCTTTCTTATTTTCACGTGTAGCTTTTATTGGTACACGAATACTATTGGACATGGTAGATCCTAACCTGGGCTTGATTCTATTAATCGATTCTACATGATTGGATTTAAATTCACATATGAAAAGAATTAGAAAAATTCCAAAATTGTCCCTATCATGTTTTTGTATTTATTAGTTTGTTCTTGCCATGGTTTGTGTGTATGAGTTAATTCACTAAAGATCAATATGTTGGTCGGTTTGAATATGACAAGATCATGAATTGAAGATATTGGTCGGTTTATGTATAAGTTATTATTTAATTGTATCAAATTTACTTCTTTGTGAATTATATATGTATCAGGAAAGTGTATCAAGATAAAGTCTTATGTATGAGTAATTTTAACTTTAACAAGTACCATGTCTAACAATGAGTGTGAGGTGTTACCAACTGTTCTTCTGGAAATGCGTGGTTTTGGGACTGTTCAAAAAGGCTGGGTTGAGAAAAACACATATGGATTGTTAAGTGGGAAAATTTTAAGTCATATTCAAATGTATGTTGCCCAAAGTCCAATATTCCCTCACGTGTATAACCATCTAAAGTGAATTAAGCTTTTTGGACTGCATTGCTACCTTGATTTGTACACTTTGTGCAACTTTTGATCCATTTAATTAGTGCTCTTTTAGCTAATTTTTTTGTTTGTCCTATTTGGAATAAGATATTGTACATATCTTTTCTCTCACTAAAAAACTAAAGACATTTATTTAATAAAAGTTTTGCTTACTAATAAAATTTAGAATTATTTAAGTTATTATAACTTTTTTTATTAAAACACAATGAATATAAATGTAGAAAAAAGAAACCCACAACTTTTACTTACTCTTTTACATACTAAAAAAAAGTCATTAAAAGTATTACACGTTTGCTTACTTTTTTTAGTAAGAATAGACTTTTAGTGAATTACTTACTTTTTTTATTTAAGAGTGAAAGTTGATAAAAATACTTTTTGATGAATTTTTTTAGTAGAAATTGATAGAAAATACTTTTAGCATCCTTTCTTTATTACTTACAAATTTTTCACATTTAATTTTATTAAGCAAATGTTATAAATTTTGTAATGAATTTTCAACAATAATGATATGTAAACGAGTCAAAATTACAACCTTAAAGACAAGGGTAATAGACCATCATTTGAATAATGAATTAATGATACACAAACATAGAGGGGCATTGCATACAACGAGAGGGTCAGAGTTTTAGATGTCACCTACAACCATGGTTCTAAATAGTGTGTTATAGCGCGCGCTATAGCGTGAAGCGTGGCCTCCACATTACGAAATAGATTAAGGCGTCGTCTCTAGGCGTAGCGTGTTAAAAACGACATAAAGCGTGATATAGCGTGCTATAGCGCGTAGCGTGACGCTTCTTTTTTAATTTTTTTGCAGATTTACGAGAGTTAGCTTTGGGTTATTTAGTAGATTTAGGCTTAGTAATTTAAATATATAGATAAATTCTTGAGTCACTACAAGTCGATTTTGTTTTCAATTTGAATCAAATTCTTGCTCCATTCAGTATCATCTAAGGAGTAAGTTATTAATTAAGAGATTTAATTTCTTATGTACGTCGTCTTTTGTAAAATCGCTATATAAATATTATTAAGTTACAATAATTTTGTGCCGCTATATATCACGCTTTTAAAAAAAGCCGTAGCTTCGTTATAGCTTCTGTAGCTTGAAGCTTGGCTATACCGTTACGCCGCGCTTCACGCTATTTGCTACCTTGCCTACGACGACTACGACTACACTCTACATCGAGCAAGCTAAAGTACTAAACAACATCAACACAAGTCCATTACATATGCAAAAACTTTGTATCCTTCTTATGATATTGTACTACTATATATAATTTTTTTAGAGTTATTAACGGAAAGTATGTTGCTTATGAAAAAAAACTAATAAGTTTATTGTTTTTTTAGAGCTATTAAAACAAAAGCTTATTGTTTTTTAGAGTTATTAACGGAAAGTATGTTGCTCATCAAAGACAAGTCCAACTCAAACATAAAAGTCCAACCAAAGAAAACTATAAATGAGGATATCTTGAAGATGATAACTACTAAAACCCATGACAAGCCTTTTAAAGAAGATGATGAACTACTAAAACCCACTACTTAAAGCCACGGCAACATAGTTTACAAAGAAGTTTTGATTCATATTTAATTAGGCAATATACAATAATAAAATGTCTATTTAACAAGTGTGAACAAACTTTAAAACATCACACATATAATAGTTGAAAATAAAAATTTCTATTTTTTAATGTGAAAAAATAATAAATTCTTCACACTTTCAAATATCGATCCTATTTTATTACACCTATATTTATCACACTTTCAAAAAAATGAGGAGTGTTGTCATAAAAATGAGGAGTGTTGTCATTTTGTTATACCTATTGTCACGAATTAATACTCATATTGTCGTAAGATGATTGTCTATTTTATGACTGAATATGTCTCATGTATATTTAAGCATGATGTGACTCTTTTATTTGCTACAATCTTACATTATGTTGCTTTAATTTGAACCTTTTATACATGCTTATTACGATTGATTTTGTTTTCGTAAAAGAACGAAGATTCTTAGTATACACAAACATTGCAACCATTAGAACTTATCGAAAAAACATTCTTCCAAGAAAAACAATACACAATTAATAACTCATATTATGCTTTAAAATATACACAAACAAATATTTAAACACTTAAACAATCTAAACGATAATTAGAAGTCATACCCGCCCATCGGACGGGTTTTGCAACTAGTATAGTATATATATATATATATATATATATATATATATATATATATATATATATATATATATATATATATATATATATATATATATATATATATATATATATATATATATATATAGTTAGGATCAAATGAGAAGAAACCTTAAAATAAGAAGGATAAGAAGAAACTATAACCGCATATTTGAGATGCATCTACTTAAATAAGATGCATCTTTATAATCTTATATGCATTATAATGCATCATAACGTGTTGTATAGCTTTTTATGAGATGCATATACGATATTAGATGCATTTTATGATTTATCTATATTTTTGTTCCTCTGCACGTGCCAAAATCATGAAAATCAATTTGCACCATCTACATATCAAATTAACTTTCGAAACTCAAGATAGTGCATCTACATGAATATAAATGCATCTAATGCAAGTCGTTGCATCTCAAATGTGTGGTTTTAGTTTCTTCTCACCACTTCTTATTTTAAGTTTCTTCTCACTGGATCCTCACTCTATATATATATATATATATATATATATATATATATATATATATATATATATATATATATATATATATATATATATATATATATATATATATATATATATATATATATATATATATATATATATATATATATATATATATATATATATATATATATATATATATATATATATATATATATATATATATATATATATATATATATATATATATTACGAAACCCGAGCCCCGTAAACATTTTCTAAAGTAACTTTCTAGTCATTTCCCGCTACTTAAGTTGATATTTACATTTTTAGCCCAAAAGAATGCATTTTGGCAAAAATTACCCAAACCTTGGACTACAAATAGAAATTCCACTACCATTTTTACACATACATTCATTTTAAAAATTAAAACAAACACCTCACCCTCCTTCCACTACCATTTTTACACATACAGTCATCTGGAGGTTTTTAATCAAAACCCCCTTGTTTTGAGTTTAATCAGACCTGGAAGAAATTTAGGGTTTATGGGGGTGGTTAATCCGTTTTAGGAATGGATTAGATTTAAATAGGTGTTATTGAGGGAAATGATTTTATAACTGGTTAATTAGTTTAAGTGGGGTGACGTGGAGGGGTGGGTGATGTGGAGGGAATTGGTTGGTGGAGGGAAGATAGTGGGTGATGTGGCGTGACGTGAGTGGAGGATGGGGGTTTGTTTGTCTGGGCAGTTTTGGCCCGTAGGTTTCCCAACATTTGCTGAATATAGTTTAAGCAGCAAAACTTCATTTCACCTTTGTTACAAGTTTCATCATCTTGCTAAATTTGGCCCATCTTAGTTTCAAACCTTAAATAAGGACTCATTTTGTAATAAATGCATTATCCAAGGGCTGTTTATGTAATATCTTCAAACATTGAGGACCTTTGTTGCCAAATGATGAATTCTTCAAGGTCTTTCTTTGCCAAATCTTCAAAAATGAGGGACCAATGTTGCCATTCTTCAAAACTTTAGGGTCATTTTGGAAAATATAAGATTTGGGCCCGGTTCTTTGTGCGACTTCATTTCCCGTGTTCGTTATTGCTTCATTCTTGTGATCATTTGTTGATTTCACGATATCCGCACCTAAAATACACAAGACACAAATACAAGCATATATAGGGGTATTTTGATGATATTTTAAGCGTTTTAAGCCCGATTTTGACGATGAGACTATGTATAAATACAGTCTCATCAGCAGGTCATTAACTTTGAAATTGGGCCCATTTGGTTGAGAAAGCTCAATGGTGCCATAGGGTAAGACTTTGGCGACGGTGAATGGACCAGACCAACGACTCTTCAGCTTGCCCGAGAAGATCTTCAACCGAGAGTTAAAGAGTAAGACTTGATCACTAACGTGGAACTTTCGGTTCTTAATCCTTGCATCATGAATGATCTTGGTCTTCTCCTTGTAGATCAATGAGTTCTAATAGGCTTCATTCCTTAGTTTATTTAGCTCGTTGAGTTGAATCTTTTGAAGATCACCAGCTTTGTTGATGTCGAAATTGGCCCACTTCAAGGCCCAGTATGCCTTATGTTCCAGCTCAATAGGGAGGTAGCATGCTTTCCCGTACACAAGACGATATGGAGTGCAACCAATCGGCCTCTTATATGTTGTACGAAAAGCCCACAAAGCATCATCTAACTTATCGGCCCACGAGGCACGATGCTCTCCCATAGTACGCTCAAGAATTCGCTTCAATCCACGGTTAGATATCTCGGCTTGACCATTTGTTTGAGGATGATAAGCGGTGGAAATACGGTGATTGACACCGTACTTAGCCATGACTCGAGCAAATTGATCATTGCAAAAATGAGTCCCGCGGTTACATCAATGAGAGTGCGACCGATCCTCAAGAATAGACGTCCAACGATTAATGGAACACGGGGATCCATCTCGTAGTCAACGACAACAAAATCCGCCGGAAAGGTGAATTTATCGACACCGACGAAGACATCTTCGGCTATCCCCACCGGATTAACAACCGTACGGTTAGCTAATTCCAATGTCATTCGTGTGGGGACTAGCTCGGGTAGAGATAATTGTTTCCAAACACTTAATGGCATTAAGTTTATACTAACACCTAGATCGGCTAGGGCCATACAATTCTCTACCCCGAGGAAGTTGCAAGCAATGAGAAAATGACCCGGATCACCAAGTTTGGTGGGTAATTTCCTTAAGAGCACTGCGGAGCAATTCTCGTTAAGTTGGGTCTGAGCGATATCAAGAAGTTTCTCCTTATCATTGAGAAGATCTTTAAACATTTTAGCATATTTCAGCATGTGAGCGAGAGCCTCAGCAAAGGAGATATTGAAATTCAGTTGTTTAAACATTTTAAGAAAGTTAGAAACCTGAATATCATCCTTGTTCTTCAACTTCTCTTTCCTCAACCTTGAGGGATAAGGTATATTGGGTTGAGATGAAGGCTTTGGAATGGAATTCTCACTCACATCCTTGGGTGGTGGAGGGGTGGAAGTAGAAGGTGGAGGGATTGGAGAAGTAGAAGGTGGAGGAATTGGAGAAGTAGAAGGTGGAGGAATTGGAGAAGGGGACTCGTTTTCCTTTGGCACAATCATCAGTGTAGGTCTAGGAAGCTCGGGTTCCTTTAAACCTTTTCCACTTCGAGTGGTGATAGCTTTCATCTCCCATCTGGGATTAGCAACGATGTTACTCGGAAGAGAACCCGAACTAGAGGCTTGATTACTTTGGAAGAAACTAGCCATCATATCCCTTAAGTCATTCGTTTGACTGCTCAAAGAGTTTCGCATATCGGCTCGAAGAACATTCCCTTGTTTCACCATATCTCCTTTCAAGTTGACTATTTTCCGCTGAAGATTCTGCACTATCACATCATTAGTCCTCATGTAAGTGTCAACCTCTTGATGAAATACGGTGGGTTGGGTGGGAGGAAGAGCATGGTAGGCAGGTGGTTGATAAGCGGGTTGTTGGTGAACTTGATTGTTTCCTTGAGGTGGATATGGGTTTCTTTGGGTTTGATATTGATTTGGAGCTCGTGGTTGATTTTGATTGTTGCGATTGAGGTTGTTTGGGTTTTGAGGGGGAAAACTGGTTAGTGAAAGAAAGTTGTTTGAACGATAACTAAGCAAATTGCGGTCACCTTGAGGACGTTCTTGATAGCCTCCCGAAGAAAAGTTAACGTTGGCGGCATACACATTTTCCGGATTGTCATGAGTCGAAGGACAATCGGTGTATGAATGAGATCCCCTGCATATTTCACACGACTGACTCATAGCATTAACTTGTGCATTGATGGCTTTCGTATTGTTAGCGGTTTGGAGAGCAAGTGTTTCAACAAGCGAAGTAAGCTTATCAATTATCTTGTCGCTCTCACTAGTGCTAGCACTAGCCACATTAGTCCGAACACTCTTGGTTTGCACTCTAGACTTATTCTCAATAATGTCCCATGCGGCATTAGAAGACTTAACCAAAATATTACCCCCCGAGGCACTATTTAGTGAATCTTGGTCATTCATGCTTAACCCATTGTAAAAAGTATTAATTTGATGTACTTTTGTGAAACCATGTTGTGGACCCTTTCTTCAAAGTTCCTTAAAATGGTCCCAAGATTCACTAAATGTCTCATCGTACTTTTGTTCAAAGTTAATGATTTCATTCCGCAAAGCGGTAGTACGTGAGGGTGAGAAAAAGTAGTTGATGAATTTAGTCTCTAAATCCGTCCACGTAAGAATACTTTGTGGCGGTTCCTTATCAAGCCAATGGCAGGCTTTTCCCTCTAAGGAGAAAGGAGAAAGTTGCAAGCGAATCACTTCTTGTGAAACCCCATTATACTTGACCGTATTAGTGAGTTGAAGGAACCTTTTGATATGGTCATGAGGATCATCAAGTGTACGTCCCAAGAATGTTGAGCAGAGACCATTTGAATGAAGCCGGATTTGAGTTCAAAGTTGTTGGATCCAATCTCGGGTATAACAATAGCATCGGTGTTGCCCTCTACTTGAGATTGCAAAAGCTCGATCATTGGTCGATTGTCCATGATGACAATAGGTGGAATAATGACTTCGGCTTGAGCTGCTTTCTTCTTACGAGCATGGGTACGCATACACACCTACAAAAAGAAAAGAAAAATAGACAAGAAATATTTTTTGTTTTTTATGGTTTTCTATTTTTTTGAATTTTTGAAATTTTTTAATTTTTATGGATTTTTGAAAATATAAGCAAGAAAAATAACGTTCAAAAGTGAACGGATCCCAAAATCCAACGCGTCTCTCACTAAAAACTGTTAATCTTAACGAAAATAGCCGGCAGCGGCGCCATTTGATAACTAGATTTTACTTAATCATAAAATTTCGTTAATTCCAGTATTTTCGAATTGATTAATAGTTAAGAGTGCGACTCAGTCGTTCTTGGTGGAAAATAAAAAGGTTTGATTATCTATTTTAAAGCTAAAAGAAAATATGAAAATGTCGTTGAGTAAAATAAAAGCTTTAAAAATTAAACTAAAAATTACTAGAAAAACACTTGGTAAAAACAGAGATTTCGGGAAGCGTGCAAATTTTGAAAATTAAAACGTAATGAATTTAAAACTTGAAAACTTTGTAAAACTTAAAAACTTAAACCATCGAAATTTAACAAGTGAATTCTGTCGGAATGTAGTGTAAACAAAACCATCGGAATATCAAAGCAAAATCCATCGGAATATCAAAGTAAATTCTATCAGAATGCAGTTCTGTCGGAATGTAAGTCTCTCGGAATACAAGTCTATCGGAATATTTCTATCTGAATGTCCAGTATCGGAATAATTAAGATCGGAATAATAGTATCGGAATAATTGTATCTGAATGTCAAGTATCAGAATAATTAAGATCAAATCTGTCGAATAATTAAAATCAAAGCTATCGGAATACTGAAAAGGAAAACTATGAGAATATTGCAAACTAAATTTTGGTAGCGTTTCCTCTTAATAAAACCTTAAGAACCGTCGCAATGTACGATCGCAATGAGCGATCACAATCACGATCGGAATAAGGAAGAAATACACTTGATCGCAAAGTAAAACCCTAAGGGTTATTGCGATACAATGAAACCGTCTGAATATAGCGTCGCAATATAGAAACCCTATGATTGCGATGGAGATGATAATATTCGGATGAAAGCAAATAAGCTAAAACCAATAAGCACTAATAAGCAAATACGAATAAGCACTTGTTCAAGCCTTAACCAAATCAAAACAAGCATAAAATTTAAAACTTTTCTTTTAAAACACGAAATAAACAAACTATTATAAATCAAACTTTAAAAAAGACTAAATTTTTAAGAAAACTTAAAATACAATAAGCTATATATACGAAATAAGCCAATAAGAACAACAAGCTTAAAGCTTAAACCGTATAAAAACTTAGTAAGGAACAAAAAGATAAACTTTTTAGTCACAAAAACATCAAAATCAAACACGAATCAAGAACATTTCGGATCAAAGATGAACCAAAATCAAGAAAGGTAGAAGAAGATTAAAAATTAAAAGCTTAAACTTGAACTTTTGATTAATGAATTCCAAATACAAGGATGAAATAAAGATTAAACTTGAAAGAAAAGATTAAGACGAGATGAAAACTTAGTGAGAGAAAGTTAAAACTTTCTCTCTCTAAAAACTAAAGAAAGGAAAAATGAAAAATGCTAATAATTAACTAACTAATACCCTCCTAATGTGTCATTAGGAGGGTATTTATAGGAGATGGGGAGGTGCATGTGCTTCCTTCTTTCTTTCTTTCTTCTCGACTCGATTTTAATTCTTTGTCTTTCTCGACGTCGTCTCGGGATTTGTCGATGTAAATTGAACTCGTCTTCTAATTTTCTTCTATAATTAGACTTGAGTTCTTCGACTTCATTAAACTTCCGTCTTTAGACTTTTTCCTCGATAAATCTTCAGAATAGGCCTTGGACTTCCGTTCTTTTTGCACTCTTGATCTTTTGACTTCTTCTTTTCTTGTTTTCTTCGATAAAAGCCCGTGATAGCCCATGTTTTCTTCCTTTTTCATCTTTTGGTCCTAAAACACAATAAAAACACAAACCACACATAATTCCAACTTTTACGACATAAAATATACGTTTTGGTCTTGTTATTATTAGAAATAAGTGGTAAAAATATAAGTGTTTTATTAAATCCCCTACACTTGACCATTGCAACGCCCTCATGCAATGCATTAATTTCAAAGCACAATTTACATTTCTCATCATAGATAACCCACCTTGGCCTTTACTAAATACTAAAATTTAAGGAGATTAAAAAGATATAAATATGTTCAAAATAAGTAAAGAAATCAAAGACTTGCATTGGGGTTTTGGCTGTCATGAATGTTTATCATCCTCAAGTTTCACGTTCCCCAAACCAAGCTTATAAACGAGATCATTGTTATTATAAGTCATCAAACTAACACAAACTCATGTGGGTCAATTATTTACTTAGACTCCCTTATTCCTAGGTGTATCTCTTATATTTTAATATTGTCTTGAATGAGCACAAGGATGCATTGTTTGACTTATTTCGATAGTTATTTAGGCTGAAAATAAAGTGGGACGATTTAATCAATAGTTAGCTAAAGGACAAAATCTTTTAAAACTGTTTCTCGTGACCTCTTAGAGTTCATATCTTGGCATAACTCGCTTCATGATTTGAGACCTTTCTCGGACCGATATTTGGCAGCGACTTCATACTTCGAATCTTGAGAGACGTTCTTGAAATTATTGTCTTCTCTTCATAATAGGAATTTCTTCACTTGAAGTTTTTGAGAGATTCTTCATATTTGGACCACGACTTCTTCATCTTTCTCCAATCTTTATTTTGGACTTTGATATACAACGATCCGCCTCCTTTTAGGACTTGGATCTATTTATCCTCATGCCTTGTTAGGGCCTTTTTGGGTAGACTTCTCCATGATCTTTTGGGGAGTATTTGCTTTTCGTCGTGTGTCTCGATCCTTTATATTGATTTTCGATAAATGATTCTTCACATCACTTTTAGATCTTTAGCAACAAAATGTAGCCCTCATTCTTTGTTAGGACCTTTTTGGACTCGCCAATCTTCGCATTCCGCTTCAATAAGTTATGCCTTGGCTATGAACTCTAATTAATACCGAGCAACTTTTTAATGATCTTGTGCTAGAACCTAAGTAACTTTGCAAATCGTATAACCTTATTTATTGCAAATATATTTATTAGCAAGCGATGGGAGAAAAAGCTTATAATCAACTCACATAAATTCATGAAAGAATACCAAACTTATAATTGACTCTATCGTCTCTCGTTCTCCATAATTTAAAATCTCAAGGAATGAGACTCATGGATGCTTAGCCAATTAAATCAAAGTTTTGGGTTTTCAAGTCATCTATAGGATCTTACAAATTCTTATACTCTTTCAAGTTTAGAATTCGCATTTTAAAGTTCCCTTGATAAACGACTTTCTAGGATCAATTATAGGAACTTGCGAAAAGTTCTTGTTCTTAACCCATGAGTGTTAAGACTTTCGCGTTTTAAAGTTCCCTATATAAAAGCCTAGCAAAACTTGACTTAAACACGTTAAGGATACTAGCTAGAGTAAACTTAGATAAGTAAACTCGGGTTGAGTCAAAATATTCACGACTTTGAAAAATTTAAAACCACTTTATTAAAAATTTATTCTAGCAAAGAAAGTAAATAACGATAGCAAAGGAAAAACTACTAAACTACTAGGCCAAAATAGATTAAAAATTTTGAAAAATATCGAAAAATCAAATTTTTCGGTTAAAATGAGGGAAAATTCATGGAAAAGACCACTTACTTCGATAGAAGTCCCCCCTACACTTGATATAAACATTGTCCTCAATAGATCTATCCACAGTATTAGCGTTCACTCACACCGAGTAATTAACAATTCATGGGAAATGGGTCTTTTAAGGCTATAAGCGAACTTATGTAATAACATTCATCTAAGCATACAATCGTGTCTCTTGTGTTCTATTTTAGAAATAAGCATGTTATCCCCCTCGTGGGTTTTATAAAATAAGTAAGTAAATAAAAGTGAGGCTATAAACTCACCTTAACTAGAAAAAGTCGAGAAAATTAGCGATTCGCGTGCTTCTAGGCAAACTCGTCGTTACAAACCCTCTACTAAAAATCTATGAGAATTGCTTACAAAAATCTTAACCGAATTTTGTTATACCCTTTTCTGTTCAATCTTCTCACAATATATTGCAAAGTATACTACTTCATGTTTTCTTAAAGACGTGTTCTTATATGTGAAAAAATGCTACAACAAAAAAAAATTAAAACGAGTTAAGTTCTTTTATATACAAACCGACTCACTTTACATTTTCAAACGTAATTTTGATTCTAAATGGTTAGTCATAATGTAAGGAGCCATAAACGTAAAACACGTTTGCATGTAAGTAGTACACAATATAGTCATATGTTGTTAATAAAATAGTCATATGTAGTCAACTTGTTTGTATGTAGATGCATATGAATGACACGTATAGTCATATGTTGTTAATAAAATAGTTTATGTTAACTTATGTATTACAATGAATAAGGCGGGTATTATCGAAACCTGATATTTTAAAAGTTATGCGATTTAAAAAATACCCGTAAGACACGAAAATAAACGCTCAATATAAAATAAAACATCGACATTAGAAGGACATTTATATTTTAATAATTAAATGACTTAAAATAGTTAATGCGTCGAATGAACGAACAACACTTAAAGGTTTAACGTAAACTTTTAAAAAATATACTTCTAAAAGAAACTAATAAAAATAAAAAAATAAAATAAAAAAATAAAAATTAAACGACAACAATAAAAAATATTTTTATGTCATAACGAGAAATAAATATCGATACTTAACGTATTCCTTGACGGTTATAACCTAACCGACATTCTTACGCTAAGCTTCAAACCCTAACCTTCCCGGTTAGTCGATAATTTAAATTTCTCAATAAAGTAAATACATAACAAGTAATAGTCGAGATAAAAATAACGACCTGAAATCAACGGATTGTCACACAATGTATTAGATAGAATTATACATTAGAGGTTCAATGTATTAGATAGGGTTCAACATTAGAGGTTCAATGTATTAGATAGGGTTTAACATTAGAGGTTCAATGTATTAGATAAGGTTCAACATTAGAGGCTCAATGTATTAGATAGGCTTGAACATTAGAGGTTCAACATTAGAGGTTCAATGTATTAGATAGGCTTTAACATTAGAGGTTCAACATTTGAGGTTCAACGTATTAGATATGGTTCAACGTTAGAGGTTCAATGTATTAGATATGGTTCAACATTAGAGGTTCAATGTATTAGATAGGGTTATACATTAGATTTTCAATGTATTAGATAAGGTTTAACATTAGAGGTTCAATGTATTAGATAGGTTTCAATATTAGAGGATCAATGTATTAGATATGGTTATACATTAGAGGTTCAATGTATTAGATAGGGTTATACATTAGAGGTTCAATGTATTATATAGGTTTCAACATTAGAGGTTCAATGTATTAGATAGGGTTCAACATTAGAGGTTTAACATTAGAGGTTCAATGTATTAGATAGGGTTCAACATTAGAGGTTCAACATTAGAGGTTCAATGTATTAGATATGGGTCAACATTAGAGGTTCAATGTATTAGATAGGGTTATACATTAAAGGTTCAATGTATTAGATAGGGTTATACATTAGAGGTTCAATGTATTAGATAGCGTTCAACATTAGAGGTTCAATGTATTAGATAGGGTTATACATTAGAGGTTCAATGTATTAGATATAGTTATACATTAGAGGTTCAATGTATTAGATAGGGTTATACATTATAGGTTCAATATATTATATAAGGTTCAACATTAGAGGTTCAATGTATTAGATATAGTTACACATTAGAGGTTCAATGTATTAAATAGGGTTCAACATTAGAGGTTCAATTTATTAGATAGGGTTAAACATTAGAGGTTCAATGTATTAGATAAGGTTCAACATTAGAGACTCAATGTGTTAGATAGGGTTTAACATTAGAGGTTCAACATTAGAGATTCAATGTATTAGATAGGCTTCAACATTAGAGGTTCAACATTAGAGGTTCAATGTATTAGATATGGTTCAACGTTAGAGGTTCATGTATTAGATATGGTTCAACATTAGAGGTTCAATGTATTAGATAGGGTTATACATTAGAGGTTCAATGTATTAGATAGGGTTCAACATTATAGGTTCAATGTATTAGATAAGGTTATACATTAGAGGTTCAATGTATTAGATATGAGCTAAAATAATCATATCAATTATATCAATAAACAATGAATATATGCATTAATTGTATAAATATTGCCTTGTATTCGTTTGATGTGTGTAGGTACCGAAGTTCGCAAAATCCGGTGAAAACGACACGAGTTTGAAGAAAAGATCGACAAAGCCAAAGTCAAGCTCGTTTTAGCGGATTTAAATTTATGAAGGATTTTGGGCCAAGTGGGACCCACATTTGGTAAATGGGCCTGAAAGCCCAATAGTGGAAATCACTTTGTCACTTAATACCCAAAAGCCCAAAACATAAGCCCATTATACTTAAATTTTGGACGGATCAAAGTTACATTTGATCAAAGGCCCAAGAAAGAAATTAAGGACGGATGAGTGATTATCTTCTCTTTGATAAACAAAGTCCATCAAGGCCCGTTATAAACATAATATGAGTCGGTGGAGTATTATTTATTTACTTATTCAATAGTCCAAGGCCCATGTAGAACAAAGTGTGACGGTTGAATATATAACTTTTGGGGTCAGATTTTTGGTCAAACAAAAAAAAGCGTACACCACACATTTCCATTCGATATTAACAATTCAAGTTCTATCCCACCTTTCTCTCCCACACCCAAATAACCTGTAAAAATACTATTTACCTAACCCTAGTTACAAAAAAACAAATCGGGACTTTTTGATTTCTAGGCGCGTGTAACACATACTTGGGAAATTAATTCCTAAGTATTTCGGATCAAAGAAGACGGGGTGTATCTATTGACGTGGCAGCTTATCCTCTTATGTTTGGTTGATACACCTCATTTCCCATAATCCACCAATAAGGAGAGGCCAAGTCAGCTTGAAGAAAACACAACAAGCACAACCCCTTGACACGTTGGAAATCCGTGTGCAAGGGGTGTCATATCAGCCGTTTGACCAAGAAAGGATCCAAGAAGAGAGAGAAGATGTGAAATAGAAGGTCTAGATCAATCCTCACCTCCAACAAACCACCCAATATCTCTCGGGTTTCCTATATAAACCCGCATTTGTGATGTAATTGGTATCCCATTTTTTTATTAAAGTTATAATGTCAATTTAGGTGTAGGATTTATGTAACTTCTGTTTTTCAGTATTGTATTCAATTTTGGATATTAATAAAAGTGATTTTTATTTTACTCTGTCTTCTTTAAATTTTCTGTTAATTGAAACTACATTTATTCTACTTTATTTCTATCTTGATATTATTTTTATAAAAGTATTACATTAAGCTTATCAATAGCTTAATGGGATAAATTGATAAAAAAAGGGATAAAAAGTTAAACTATTGTTTAGCTTTTAAAAAGTATGACGTGATTCGATTGATGATGTTCGAGAACGATGGTGTTATGGTGTTATGGTTTTGACTCGTTCGGTTAAGGGGGTTCAGCGCCTCTCCTTCTTCTCAAAGGGGGTCTTCAAAGGTTTTATTACCTTTTAATTTTTCTGTTACTTATATTTAAGATGAATTAGTTGTTTACAAGAATTGTTTGATAATGAATTGGTGATATAGACTGATGATTTGTTTTAGTTTAATCTGTTTCATAATTTGGATTACTTTGGTGTTGAACTTTCTGATTAATGAATCTGAATGAGTAAGTTCTATATGTAAGTTGTTAATCTGAAATAATCTGATTTGATATTTTTGATTAAAAGTCTTTTGAAAATTTAGTCTACTATATGATGATTAAATTTGGTTTGGAATTTTAAACTGAATGTTTTGCAATAAGAATGTTAGACATGCGAATGTTTTATGTTTTGATTTCTAGGGTTTGGATTTGCTCTTAGTTTGCTGGGTTTGATATTTAATCCGAGATTTCTTTATCCGTTGTGTATTAGATATGAGCTTTTATTGGTGCACATGCCTGCTGAATGTTCATATAGTTTTTAGCTGATACAGATCTGATTTCTGTTATAGTCTTATAGGTCTGTGAGTTTATCTATAATTTTACTACATTTGTGCAACTGATTCTGATTTAGACTGGTTTTAGCAAATGTTTTAGATATACCTGTTTAATCTAGATTTGTAATCTGTTTATGATCTGCTTTCATTTCAATAAGTTTAAGCTGTTGGATTATGAACTTGGATAGTCTGCTTTATATTTGAGTTTGTAGGATATTGAGCTATTATAAGTTTGAGCATTGATTCTTATTTTTGTTGATATAAGAATTTAGTTTTGCTGATTAATTGTTGTTCTACTGAGTTTCAAAAGCTAACAGACTCTATTGGTCTGTTAGACTACTACTGATTTATCAATTCCATGAATAGAGTAACATAAAGTCATTCCTGTGACTTGTTTAAATTTTGTTGTCTAAAAATAAATCACCAAAAATAATCACCAAAAATATGCCCTCAACGGGATTCGAACCTGTGACCTTCTGGTCACAGGCCAAACTGTTTACCATCTTAACTAGTTGCCTATTTTGGTTATTATACCATTTCAGTTATTAATATAGTTAATTAATTCAGCTGTCAGATTTTGAAAGTTATTCAATTACATAGTTTTTATTTTTAATTTCTTTTATAAAATTTACAAATAAATAAATAAAAACAAATATAAAAAAATGTTTTATTAATTAGTTAGTAAAAATTAGTTTTTTTAATTTTTGAATTTAAAATTAGTTTTTAGATAAATTAGTTTTTTCTATAATATATATTTTAATTAGTTTAGGTTTTAAATAAAAATTAGTTTTTAAAATAGAATTTGTTTAGTAAATAGTAAAAGTTAATTTTTAATAGATTTAACTAATTTTTTATATTTAAAATAGTTTTAAATTAGTTTTAATTTAGTTTTTAAATAATTTATTAAATAGATTAAGATTTTTAATTAATTTTAAATAGTTTAATTTTTAAATAGTTCAAAAGTTTTAATTAAATAATGGGGAACGATTCATGCACTTAGGTTTTAATTTGTAGGATTAAATTTTAGTAACCGATAACCCATTCAAATCAATTGTCAAAATCGAAACTAAACGTCTCAAATTCACTCGATCTTCGTGTACAACGAACTTGGTTCATCAACGTGTTTGATTAAATCCGTCTTTGGTGAATTTAGTCTATTACTTTTTCCTAAAGTTAATTTTCTAAGTTTACCCTATAACGTATCTAATTAATATACATTCCACGACACATCAAAACTTTTGGCGCCGCTGTCGGGGATCTTGTGTACGATTCGTTTCGTGGAGATTTGTTTATCGTTGATTTGAAGACCCTTTCCATCCTCGGAAAGTTTTGTTATTTTGTTATTATTATAGTATGTATCGTTTTTCGTGTTTTTTGTGATTACTATATTGTATTACGTAGAACAATAAATTTACCTACTTCCAAATAAGACTTTAGTTGGGATTTCATCACCTAGCTATTGTATTCGTATCCAAAACGGAAAAAAAGGCAAAATAGATAAATACTAATAAAAAGATTGAACTCGATTTATACAAACTATAAGGTGGGTATAAGGCGATGTGTTATAAAAGGCCGTCTAAGGAAAAAGGTTTTTAAGTGATTTGTTCCACCTCATTTCCCCGCTTGCTTGTGCGTATATTGAGAGGGACGACCGATTATTGGTTTGCCAACTCAAGTAGTATTATATCTTATTTTTGTAGTTTACTTATTGAACCTCGAGACGTATAGGTTTTCACCTATTGTTTCAAAGTCGACCGAGGGTAGATTACTTCCATAGTAATTATCCTTATTCCTTGTTTTTGTCAATATTTGGTTGATTTATGAAAAATACCAAAAATAATCTTCTTAATCCTCTATCATGTTTAATTCTTTTTCTCCTCACCCTCCAATTTTTAATTCTTCCATGAATTCCTTCGTCAATTGTGTAGGGTGTGGAGAACCGTTATATGGTCTTTTACCATGTCGGTGGTGTACGTATGAGCGTTGTGGAAATGATTTACGTCATGATTTACGAGTTGGATTTTTTCCTTCTTGTAATGAAATTACTTCATGTGGAAATCCGAATTTTTTGAATAATTCTCTGGATTTTTACCCACCTCCACACACCACATACGAGACACCCTCGTGTGAGTTTTGTGGAAACAATTTCTTATTTAGGAATTAATTGTTCGCATCGATTCTCGCTTAATTACAAGCAAGAACCGGGCTACAATCAAAACATTAATGATAATTGTTATCCACAATTTACCGAGTTTATCACAACAACATCTTTGTTGTGAGTATTGTGGAGGTCCTCATGAGAGTTTTTGTTGTCAACCGAGAGATCAAAATTTTTATGAGCCTAGTCCATGCTATAATTATATTCCCTCCGGTTTTGACCAATCCTCACAATTTTCTCTCGTGAGTGAGAATTTTAAACGACTTGAAACAATGTTCCAACAAATAATGAATCAAAGAAATGTTGAAGTTGTTGAAAAGAGCATTGAAGATATGTTGCTTGAAAAGAGACAAATTCATCAAGAGATTAATGATATAACTAATGATTTGGGAAGTCGTAGATTTCATGGAAAAATAATTGGTGAGGGATTTAAAAGAGAGTGTGAAATAAGATTAGACAACTTTCGCAAGATTATAATAGATTAAGCATTGAAATTCGAAAGAAAGAACAAGCTCAAGAGGAAGCAAAATATCTTGCCACTCGTGAACTCGATCGTTCTCTTCTTATTGACGATGATGAGAAGAGTACTATTTCTTTGAGAGATCTTATTGCTCTACATCCTTCGTCTAGTGCAATCGTACTTCCTTTTCATGTCTTGTCGGCTATGGAGCATGTGAATTCACCCATTCTAGATAATGAGGATATTTTTGATCTCACTCCATCTCATGACATCACCACTCCTATTCATGATTCTTCCACCGTGGAACCTGAAAATTCTCTAATCAAGGGGGACGAGCATATTAGCACTATTCCGGACACGGAATCGGACGAAGTAATAAAGTCTAGTGTTGAAATCCTTGTACATAACCCAAGAGATTTCGATTGTATTTCCAATGAAACGTGTGATTTTCCACAATGTGATGACTCTACTTCTTCCAATCACTTTGAGATTTTCTCTAATCCTAATGATGAAAATTGTGATGGAAATGAAGATTTTGAGTATGATTCGACTTCTAGTGAATTTTCTAATAAGGAGTTCTCCAGTGAAATTTCTTATAAAGATGACATTCACGAATCGGATTTTAAGGGGTTTCTCGATGAACCCACTCTTCTTCACCCATTTCCACCGGGAAATGAGGATGATAGTGATCTGATTTTTGAGAGGTTCACCTTTGAACTTGCTTCTTTAGACCCATTTCCACCGGGTAATGAGGTTGATTTGACTACTCTGATCCTTGAGAAGTTCTCTGATGAACTTACTCATTTAGATGTGGAAGATGTGATTCTTCGTGAAAAATTATCGAACGTCTATCTTCTCATTTCTAAGATCGAGACTTTGAATTCTAAGTCTATTAGAAAGTCTTTCTCTCCATCTCCTATTCCCGTTGAGGATAGTGATCCGTTTATGGAAGAAATTGACATGTTTCTTGCTTCTAATGATTCGATACCACCGGGTGTTGATGAAATTGACCCGGAGGGGGACGCTCTCTTTTTAGAGAATTTACTTGATGATGATTTCGTCCCAAGTCCTCCTCCCACCCACTTTGACCTTAATGTGAGGGTTTTTCATGAGTCTCATATCAAGTACCATGACCCGATTGATCACATTCCTAAGGGTGAAATGGTCGTTAAAGCTAAGAATGTTGATTCCACTATTGTTGAGACTTTTAACCCACCATTACCATGTGCTTTATATGATTTTAGATTAGCATGGGGGACGACACCGTGTTGTCTATTCCTTTCTCTCCCGAGGACGAGGTATTCGAACCCGGAATCATTGATTTAGGGAAGTCTCGGCCTTTCACCGATGCAATAATTGAAAGAATTTTCAATCATCTTGGTACGAGTTTATCTCGGGGAGCATGCTATATCCATTTCGTGATTTGTGACTACTGTCTCTTTTTGGAGATTTGTGTTGGAGTTTCATCTTTTCGTTTGTCATCTGACAACTAGGATGTGATCTTTGACCCCGGCATCGTGCTTTATTATGTATTTTATTCCCTTATGCCGGTTTTCACCATTTTCCCTAAGGACCAATGAATGCGGGAATCGAGTCGAGCTCATGACTCGGTTAACAAAAACGAGGTGCCTTGTGGGGGAGTCCCATACATTCTATCTTCTTTCTAATTTTTAACACTAATAAGGCTTGATCTTTCAAACTCGTGCTCGTGTTTTGTTGTGAATCTTAGGTATGACCCTAATCATTGAAGACTCTCGTGTTCGGTTTTTGCCGGTCCACTTGATCTTCCTATCTTTTATTGTCAAAAGGGGCACACTCTCTATCCTTTAATTTTTATCCACTATCGTTTTATCTTGAGGCATAATTAATAAACGGCTTATAGATTTGCGTGCTCTTACCATGTTTGAATTTTGAATTAGACTCTTCGTGTTTTAGCAAGGGGGTGTTACTCTTGAGCTAAGAAACATTAAGGACAATGTTTGGTTTCAGCATGGGGAAGTCAATCGATATAATCGCTTGCAATTGCTTTTTTCGTGTCCAAACGTAATCGTTTTTCTCGTTTTTCATAAAATTTTAAAATTTTTAGTGTTATTTTAAGTTTTAATAAAGAAAATAAGTGCTTTTGACACAAATGTAGGCTTTCCGTTGGTGAATATAAAAATAGTTTTTGACTCGACTCGGTTTTTACCTTAGCTTTTTCCTTAACGTGTTTGAATCAAGTTTTGTTAGGCTTTTATATAGGGAACTTAAAAACGCGAAAGTCTTAGCTCATACGGGTTTAAGAACGAGAACTTTTCGCAAGTTCTTATAATTGATCCTAGAAAGTCGTTTATCAAGGGAACTTTAAAACACAAATTCTAAAACTTGAAAAAGTATAAGAAGATGCAAGATCCTATAGATGACTTGAAAACCCAAAACTTTGATTTAATATGCTAAGTATCCATTGATTTCACATTTTTGAAATTTTACAATATGGAGAACAAGAGATGATAGAGTTTAATCATAAGTTTCTAAGGTTAAGTCTTCCTTGTGTAAGTATTTTTGTGTTTGATTTAATCTCCTCGTATTTATTTTTCACGCTTGAATAATAATTGCTTAATAAATGAAGTTTTTAGCGGTTTAGGCTTAATATCTTAACTCGTAACTCCTTTTTTTTCTTCCCTTGTAATTAAAGTGAGAACACATTAAGGGTGTCAGTGTCATGGACTTTTGATCATGGGATTGCGTAAATTTGGCTTATTATAAATATCATAATAATAAGAAGAATAAATAAAAACATGTTCTCTATGAGCCTTCGGGTGGGAGTCATGTAGCACTAACCTTGTCATTTAAGCCTTAGGGTGTATGGCATGGGGACATGTTTAATAAAAAATGCTTCATCATCATGAGCCATAAGGTGGGATGGTGAATGCCAATTCCCTTATTTTTGTCCAAGGAGCCTTCGGGTGTGGATTTTAAATAAGGAGCACAATTGCATCTTAAAGAGCCACAAGGTGATATGATGTAATTGTTGCAAACTCCATTAATATGGTCATTATTGACTTTGGAGGTTTTATTGTTGCTTTAAGTAGACCTATTAGCCAAATTTCGGGACGGGGATTTATCCCTCAAATCCTGTTAAAATACTCATATCAATTATATCAATAAACAATGAACATATGCATTAATTGTATAAATATTGCCTTATATTCGTTTGTTTGTCGTTTGATGTGTGTAGGTACTGAAGTTTGCAAAATCCAGCGAAAACGACACGAGTTTGAAGAAAAGATCGACAAAGCCAAAGTCAAGCTCATTTTAGCGGATTTAAATTTATGAAGGATTTTGGGCCAAGTGGGACCCACATTTGGTAAATGGGCCTGAAAGCCCAATAGTGGAAATCACTTTTTCACTTAATACCCAAAAGCCCAAAACATAAGCACATTATACTTAAATTTTGGACGGATTGAAGTTACATTGGATCAAAGGCCCAAGAAAGAAATTAAGGACGGATGAGTGATTATCTTCTCTTTGATAAACAAAGTCCATCAAGGCCCGTTATAAACATGATATGAGTCGGTGGAGTATTATTTATTTACTTATTCAATAGTCCAAGGCCCATGTAGAACAAAGTGTGACGGTTAAATATATAACTTTTGGGGTCAGATTTTTGGTCAAACAAAAAAAAGCGTACACCACACATTTCCTTTCGATATTAAAAATGCAAGTTTTATCCCACCTTTCTCTCCCATACCCAAATAACCTGTAAAAATACTATTTCCCTAACCCTAGTGACAAAAAAACAAATTGGGGCTTTTTGATTTTTAGGCGCGTGTAACACATACTTGGGAAATTAATTCCCAAGTATTCGGATCAAAGAAGATGTTGTGTATCTATTGACGTGGAAGCTTATCCTCTTATGATTGGTTGATACACCTCATTTCCCACAATCCACCAATAAGGAGAGGCCAAGTCAGCTTGAATAAAACACAACAAGCACAACCCCTTGACACGTTGGCAATCCGTGTGCAAGGAGTGTCATATCAGCCGTTTGATCAAGAAAGGATCCAAGAAGAGAGAGAAGATGCAAAATGGAAGGTCTAGATCAATCCCCATCTGCAACAAACCACCCCAATACCTCTCGGATTTCCTATATAAACCCCCATTGGTGATGTAATTGGTATCCCATTTTTTATTAAAGTTATAATGTCAAATTAGGTGTAGGATTTATGTAATTTCTGCTTTTCAGTATTGTATTCAATTTTGGATATTAATAAAAGTTATTTATATTTTACTCTGTCTTCTTTAAATTTCCCGTTAACTGAAACTACATTTATTCTACTTTATTTCTATCTTGATATTATTTTTATAAAAGTATTCCATTAAGCTTATCAATAGCTTAATGGGATAATTTGATAAAAAAAGGGATAAAAAGTTAAACTACTGTTTAGCTTTTAAAAAGTGTGACGTGATTCGATTGATGATGTTCGAGAACGATGGTGTTATGGTGTTATGGTTTTGACTCGTTCAGTTAAGGGGGTTCAGCGCCTCTCCTTCTTCTCAATGGGGTCTTCAAAGGTTTTACTACCTTTTAATTTTTCTGTTATTTATATTTAAGATGAATTAGTTGTTTACATGAATTGTTTGATAATGAATTGGTGATATAGACTGATGATTTGTTTTAGTTTAATCTGTTTCATAAGTTGGATTACTTTGGTGTTGAACTTTCTGATTAATGAATCTGTGTGAGTAAGTTATATATGTACGTTGTTAATCTGAAATAATCTGATTTGATGTTTTTCGATTAAAAGTCTTTTGAAAATTTAGTCTGCTGTATGATGATTAAATTTGGTTTGGAATTTTAAACTGAATGTTTTGCAATAAGAATGTTAGACCTGCGAATGTTTTATGTTTTGATTGCAAGGGTTTGGATTTGCTCTTAGTTTGCTGGGTTTGATATTTAATCTGAGATTTCTTTATCCGTTGTGTATTAGATATGAGCTTTTATTTGTGCACATGCCTGCTGAATGTTCATACAGTTTTTAGCTGATACATATCTTATTTCTGTTATAGTCTGCTAGGTCTGTGAGTTTATCTATATTTTTACTACATTTGTGCAACTGATTCTGATTTAGACTGGTTCTAGCAAATGTTTTAGATATACCTGTTTAATCTAGATTTGTAATCTGGTTATGATCTGCTTTCATATCAATAAGTTTAAGTTGTTGGATTGTGAACTTGCATAGTCTGCTGTATATTAGAGATTGTAGGATTTATTGAGCTGTTATAAGTTTGAGCATTGATTCTTATTTTTGCTGATATAAGAATTTAGTTTTGCTGATTAATTGTTGTTCTACTGAGTTTCAAAAGCTAACAGACTCTATTGGTCTGTTAGACTACTACTGATTTATCAGTTCCATGAATAGAGTAACATAAAGTCATTCATGTGACTTGTTTGAATTTTGTTGTCTAAAAATAAATCACCAAAAATAATCACCAAAAATATGCCCTCAACGGGATTCAAACCTGTGACCTCCTGGTCACAGGCCAAACGTATTTACCATCTTAACTAGTTGCCTGTTTTGGTTATTATACCATTTCAGTTATTAATATAGTCAATTAATTCAGCTGTCAGATTTTGAAAGTTATTCAATTACATAGTTTTTTATTTTTAATTTCTTTTATAAAATTTACAAATAAATAAATAAAAACAAATATTAAAAAAATGTTTTATTAATTAGTTAATAAAAATTAGTTTATTTAATTTTTGAATTTAAAATTAGTTTTTAGATAAATTAGTTTTTTCTATAATATATATTTTAATTAGTTTAGGTTTTAAATAAAAATTAGTTTTTAAAATATAATTTGTTAGTAAATAGTAAAAGTTAATTTTTAATAGATTTAACTAATTTTTTAGATTTAAAATAGTTTTTAAATTAGTTTAAATTTAGTTTTTAAATAATTTTATTAAATAGAATAAGTTTTTTAATTAATTTTAAATAGTTTAATTTTTAAATAGTTCAAAAGTTTTAATTAAATAATGGGGAACGATTCATGCACTTAGGTTTTAATTTGTAGGATTTAATTTTAGTAATCGATAACCCATTCAAATCAATTGTCCAAATCGAAACAAAACGTCTCAAATTCACTCGATCTTCGTGTACAACGAACTTGGTTCATCAACGTGTTTGATTAAATCCGTCTTTGGTGAATTTAGTCTATTACTTTTTCCTAAAGGTAATTTTCTATGTTTACCCTATAACGTATCTAATTAATATACATTCCACGACACATCAGTTATACATTAGAGGTTCAATGTATTAGATATGGTTATACATTAGAGGTTCAATGTATTAGATATGGTTATACATTAGAGGTTCAATGTATTAGATAAGGTTCAACATTAGAGGTTCAATATATTAGATAGGGTTCAATAATAGAGGTACAATGTATTAGATAGGGTTATACATTATAGGTTTAATGTATTAGATAAGGTTATACATTAGAGGTTCAATGTATTAAATAGGGTTCAACATTAGAGTTTCAATGTATTAGATAGGAATAATTACATGGGGAACATTCGTTTGAATTAGTTTCTGATGTATCTGTTTTCATGTTTATGAGTCTATTATCATTTTAATATCCATGTTTAATTAATCGCGTGTTTAAGTGTCCCTGTAGAATAAAGCTATGTTTAGGCATGTCTGTTTGTAAGTCTCAATGAATGTTAACAATTTTTAATGAATATTAACAATGAATGTTAACAATTATCAGTGAATGTTAACTTTTGGCGGGAAAACATTGGCGGGAAAATGTTGGCGGAAAAACGTTGGCGGAAAAATGTTGGCGGGAAAATATTATTTTTATCATAAAAAGACATATAATTTTTTTAATGGTAAAATATTATTTTAAATTTTAAGAACTATATTTTTTTCATATATTATAATTTTTCTATTTTATATATAATTTTAAATATATATTACATTAAGAAAATTAAAGTTTGCATGTGAAGTATCCCCAGCGCATGTCGTTGGGGAAACTTTTTGTTTGTCGTTTTGTGAAAAAATTGCGTTAATGAAAATTTTTGGAGGGATTCCTGAAAAGTATCCCCAGCGACATGTCGCTAGGGAATCTTAACAATATTAAACAATACATTCATTAACACTAATCACTTGGCTTAGTCTACGAAACATTTATCCCCAGCGACATGTCGCTGGGGAAACCTTGGCGGGATAATCTCCCGCTTATATTTTTGTTAAAGTATTTGGTCAAATATTGGTTAAGTTTTCCCCAGCGACATGTCGCTAGGGAATATTTTTGATAAAGTTTGGTGATAGTTGTAAAATACGTCATTTAAGAAAAAGAACGTAATTAGGGCAAGTATTAACAAGTAGTTTAGGAAAACCACAAGTTATGACCCAAAGTGGGGATCGTTCTCAAGGAGGCTTGGTGTGTGTGTTAATAATTGATTAATGGTTTGTGATTATATTTATGAGAAAAGAAAATAGAAATGAGATAAGAAGAGAATGACGGTTACGATAATGAATTACACTAAGAAGATTAGTCGTACACGTAAAACCGTAAAAAGTGACAAAATTAAAAATTTATCCTAAAAATTCCTAGAAAATTGCAATAAATCCTAAATAATGTAATTACAGTTTACAAAAAATCAAAAATCACTCAAACCTTTTATTTAATTAAATAATAATTTTTTAATGCTAATTAAAGCCCAAAAAATCAATTTAACTAAAAAAACCCAAAATGTGATTTTTTTTCAATTGTAAACCTCTAAAATGACTTATCTAAATTTAAAATTATTTTTGAAAATTTTAAAATTAATAAAAACTATTTAAAAACAATTAAAAACTATTTAAATTTAAAATAATTCTAAAAATTAAATCTAATGACAATAAAAATATTCTACAAATTTTAAAATTCCTAACTTGATGTATTTAACCTAAGAAAAATATAAAAACTTGAAAAATATTAATTTTAATTTTTAATAATAAAATAATATTAAAATAATATTAAAAATACAAAATTTATAGATAATTCTAAAACGTTGCAAACTATCTTATTTTAACCTAATAAACTCAGAAATGAAGTTGAAATTACAAAAATACCTCTATTGGGCCTAGAAATGGGCTAAAAGACAAAACAGTCCCTTAATGGGCTAAATTTGAGCCCAATAAGAAAAAGTCGACCAAATAAGCCCAAAAGCTCCTATCTGAGTCAAAATTTGATTTTAAGAACAAAACTCTGAAGGCCCAAAAGCTGAAAATGTGTTTAAGCTAGCTTATTTCAAAGCAGCTTATTCTTAATGGGCTTTTTGGCCCATTAAGCTATAAGCTGATGCCATAAGCTCAAATTAGACACACTAGCTTCTTTTGAGTTACTTAAGAGTTCTGTAAAAAGAAATTTGAAATAAGCACAAGGAATAAGCCTGAAAAAGTAATAAGCTATCTTCACAAAACGACAAAATAGTCGTTTTCGAGTTCTAGGCCACCCCAAGAGTTGATTCAACTTTCAAAAGCTTTTAAATGACTTAACTAAGCTTAATCAACAAAAAGTTTTTCAATAAGCTGGAATAAGCATATAAGCACTTAATTTAAAGTCAACTTTATGAGTTTTCTAGCAAAAGTCAAAGCCAAGGTCTGATAAGCTCCAGTTCAAACAAATGGGTCAAATGAGGAAGATTGATCACAATAAATAATTTGTTGCAGGTCTGGATGAGCCAATATTGCTTATTAATAAGCTGAATGAAAAATTACACTACCAGGGGCTAGTTTTGGTGTCTGAGCAGTGGGAACTTTTTCCACTGCTTGACTTTCTTGACTATTTGTCTTTAGTGACTTGTTGTTGGAATCAAGTTACAAGCAAGGCACCCTTGTGATCAGTGAATCACAAGGAGTCAGAAACAACAAAGAAATCACAATCACAATCAGCCAAAGAGTGCAGTTAATTCAATTAAGCACCAGACATCTCACAGACATGAACAATAAGCAGTTATGAACTTATAAGCTGTTTAAGCAAATTTCAGCCAACCAAATTGTACCAAAAACATACACAAGCTATAATAAACTCAAATGAAGAAGTTTAAACAGGTTTCATGCAATGGTTCAAGGCCTATATCAAGATTCAAGCACACAAAGTTACTGATGAACACTTAAACAAGCAGATTTTCACTTTTGCTGATATACTTGACCAACAAGCCAAATTCAAACACTCAAATCTTCAAACCATGTTATATAAACTATGATTTAACACCTTTTATCCCTAAACATGCATATACTATAAGTATTACCAAAATTTTAGGTTAAAATCAGTCAAATCAAGTGAGATATAGCACAATGTTTAATTCAAGGTTTAAAAGCTAATAACTTGCAGAAACTAGCACACAACCAAGTGAATAACAGATACCAACTCAAACAAAGCACTTCCAATAACACTATAACAAACTATGATTCAAAACAGGTTAACCCAAACACCCATTTATATTTTCAAATCAAGATTTTCAAACAAAAGTATGATTTAGGTTAGCACATGCATTCATAAACATCAAAACATCAAACATGAACAGATTCAACAAGATTTGGAGCCCAAGAACAACACATACACAAGCAGAACTCAAATATCACAAATATCCAAATTTTTATCAGATTTTAGGATTTAGGGTTCAAACCTCATGGATGTACATCCACACCCACGTATGTTTGAGCTTATGTGCTAGCAATAACAAGAACAAGCTTCCAGTATCAAGCTGCATAGATGGAACAAAGTTAGAAGCACAAATTATCAAAATCAGAAAGTGAGGCCAACTTGATTAATGCAACCTTAGTTCCCCACACTTGATTATCCCCAAGTTATAAGCCTCACAACACCTTGATATCACAATATCATGGTGCTATGATCAACTTATAGCCCAAAAATTCCAAGGTTTGAACAAGACTTAGCAAAATATCAAGATTTAAGGAAAATATGCAAACTTTTTCACACACTTTTGAAAACAGGTTTTAGGATTAAAGATTAGTAAACATGTAACATTAACAAACAGATAATAAGGTTGACACTTGACTTTTCTTCACCAAATTCAAACACATTTCATTACTTGAATATATGATTTACAGAATTGTGAACTTAGGAAAATTCAAGAGCAAAAGCTAAATGTAAAGGGTCCTACGCCTTATATAGGCTACAAGTCACTACTACAAAGCATAAAAACGTAAGCGTAATTGGTGGTGAAGTCCCAAAAATGCCCCTTGAGGGTTTGAATATCTTGATCATGTGACAATGTTTTGGTAGGTTGTGTGAGTTGTCCAAGGTGAAAATGAATCCAAAGGCTCACAATGAAGCTTAAGTTTGAAGCTGAATGTGGGTGGTAGATTCCCTGGCACCATTTTGGCTTTTTCTCAAAACCGTGTGAAGGGGTTTAAACATGTGAGCAAGATAGTGATGTGGCATGGGTTTTTAAGGTTGGGATGTGTTTATATGATCCTTAATCAATAATCTGGAAAAGATTAGTGATTAATTCTTAGTAAATATTAAAAGCCCAATTCATGTTCTTGGCTGAATAGTGTGAAGTTTAGTCCAGATTAAGGGTGGATTAAGTTTAAATTGGTGTTAAGGCGCCAAGCTTAAAAAATTAATAAACCGGGTTAACAGGATTGATGAGGTGGAGGAAGGGAGGAAGGTGATTGGTTGAAAATGTGAGTGGGGTGAGGTGGCAAGCTATGGTTGGTTAAGGTAACTATCTTTGTCTACCCAAATTAGTCCCCAGCCTTTCTTCTTTCTTTCACTTGTAAACAAATAAGCCAAAATCCGGATTCCTTTGTATTTGAAGTTTCCAACTTCACACTTTTGCCCCAAAAAGTTTTGTAAAGTATTTTCAGGGGTATTTCTTGCCATTTGTTGATATTTGAAGGGCTGATTTGGAATTTTCTTCAAAGGTAATGGTCTTGACTTGTCTTGTTGACTTCTTGGAGGACTGAATTTAACAAATCATGATTTACGAGGGACCATTTTTGCCATTTCTTCAAAGTCAAGGGTCCTTTTGGTAATTTGACATTTTTAAAGGACCAAACTTGTAATTTCTTGTAAATTGAAGGCCTTCATCATATGTTTGACTTTGAGGAGGACTAATATTGACAATTTAGTTTTGTTGAGGGACTAAATTTGCCAATTCTTCAAAGTGGAGGGCCCTTTTGGTAATTTTGAGAAACTTTAGGGACCAATCTTGTAATTATGAAGATACAAGGGTTTAAAGTGTCAATTCTTTAATATTGGAGGACCCTTCTTGCATAATCTTCAAATATTCAAGGGTTTGTCTTGGAAAATCTTCATTAGGGCTTGGTTCATTGTGCGACTTCGTTTCCCGTGTTCGTTTTTGCGTGATTCTTGTGATCTTTTGTCATTTTCTCAATATCCGTACCTAAAATACACAAGTAACAAACACAAGCATATATTTGGCCATTTTCATGATATTTTATGCATTTAAAGCCCTTTTTTGACTATGAGACTATGTATAAAAGCAGTCTCATCACTGCCCCATACTAAACCATTGTCGTGCCCTCACGCAATGCTAGAATAAAGTATCATAGCACCTCCAAAATTCATTTTTATTTTCTTTTATTGAATGATAAACTAGCTACACTACTACTATTGCTACTACTTGCGTTATAGACATAATGTATGATTTTCATCACAGAATGGGACGTTCAGGTTCATAGAATAAGAACACGTGAATGCTTCGTTAGAAATAATTTCATCGTCCTCGATTTTCACCCCAATTCTATGCCAAGAGTGCAACGAGATCATTGTCATTATAAGTTAGTAATGCTAACACTACTCATATGCCCTAATCACGTACTTATCCTCCCATTTTCCCAAGTTGTATCTCTTATATTTTATTTTGTCTAGAATGTTTCACGAGGATACATTGTTTGACTTATGCGATGATAGAGATTTAGGGCTAAAAATAGAGTCCTAACGGTGTAACCAAGACCATCAAATTAATAGCCCCTCCTAATAGACAACGATGTCAAAAAATTAAGTCAACAAGAAGGATCGATAAACACGGTTTTATAACGGTTTTGAACATGAGACTTATTACCAAGACTTTTATACGCCCCCTAATGGAAGGGCCTTATTATCATAGGTTTACCTCCATCTTTTATTCAACTTCGCCATAAAGCTTTTATTATGACTTCGGTCTTGCCTTGCCTTTTATTATCCGCCTCATCGGTGGTTTTATTATGGCCAAAGAAGTATATCCTCACGCTAAGGCGAATTTTGGATCTTTAAAGCTTCAAAGATTAAGGCTTGATTCACTTTCAATTTTGCATAGATTTTTCGGCCTTGTGAGCTTCAAATTGTTTGCTTGATTTAGGTGAGCACTTGAAATCTTATTATTGGGTGAAGCTTTCGATTATTCGGGTTGCCAATACTTCAAAACCGTGACGCTGGCGATACCTTATTGTCTTCCCAATTTAATTACATGGAAGCTACTAGAAAAGACTAGAAACCAACAATCAAGACTAAACCGCTAAGTCAATATTTATTAAGCAAAAAATATTTACAAGCGAAGGGAGAATAAGCAAACAACGAGAACACATGAGTTTTTGAAAGAATACGAGTACTCTACGTTTAGCATAGTCACTTATAATTAACTCTATCATTCTCGTCCTCATTTAAGAGACTTGGCCTAATGTGAAGTTAAGGAATCGAAGCTAAGTGCTCAACACGCACGGTCGAGTAAAAAATTACTCTTATTCTCGCCATCGGAAAACCTACATTCGTGTCTTTAAACACTTATAAAATATGAGAAAAGATTTAAAATTTGGCAGTTTTTAGCCTTATTTTGCAACAAAACGATAAACAAAAAGATAAACTTTGGAAAGCGTGAAGGTTTGGCAAGGCAAGTATTTATTCACCCCCCCCCCCCCCCATACTAAAGTTAAACATTGTCCTCAATGTTTCGAGTCTAGGGGTACAAACACCCCCATACTAGAGACGTAGTCGAATGCTTAATCTAGCATGGAAAGGGTGTAACCATTAAATTTAAAGCCGTTTATGAAGTGTGCTATAAACCTCAAGTTAGAACATCAAAGGATATATCATGGATATTGAGAAAGTCTTCAAAGAAAACGATCGAGTGCTCCTATAAAACGAACACGAGAGGCTCCAATCGTGAAGATAATGATCATCTTAAATCCACAATTCACAAACAACCACGGAACAAAGGTTGGAAGGGCACAAATCCCCTCACGTTACTACATTATAAAGCAATAATATGTACATAGGATAAGCATGGGACTCCCCCATGAGGCACCTCGTTTTTTATTACCGAGTCATGAGCTCGACTCGATCCCCTCAATACTAATTATCATTAGAGAAGGTGATTTGGTCGAGGTAGTTTAAGGATGGAACTTCCCCGCCAAAGTAGTGCTTCAACCTATGTCCATTCACCTTGAAATTGGGGCCATCATTTTGAGCTAGCTCGATGGTCCCATATGGAAAAACTTGAGTCACGGTGAATGGACCGGACCAACGGGATTTCAACTTACCGGAAAAGATTTTCAAACGAGATTTAAAAAGCAAAACTTGATCCCCAATGATAAAAACCTGGTTTTTAATTTTTGAATCATGAAACTTTTTAGTCTTTTCTTTATAAATCAATGAATTTTCATAAGCAATATACCTTAGTTCATCCAATTCATTAAGTTGCATTTTCTGGTGTTTTCCCGCGGTCTCCATATCATCATTACAATGCTTAAGGGCCCAATAAGCCTTGTGTTCGAGTTTAATTGGCAAGTGACAATTCTTCCCATACACTAGCTTATAAGGAGTGCACCCGATGGGCGTCTTATGAGCGGTCCTAAAGGCCCATAAAGCATCGTCCAACTTATCCGACCAAGATTGTCGGTTTTCCCCAATAGATCTCTCCAAGATCCTCTTCAACGCTCGGTTTGAAACCTCTACTTGCCCACTCGTTTGTGGGTGATAAGTCGTAGAAGGCCGATGTGTAACCCCATATTTCCTTAGGACCCTTTCGAATTGGTCGTTACAAAAATGAGTTCCACGATCGGTTATGATCGCACGAGGTGTTCCAAACTGAGAAAACAAGCTTTTCAAAAACTTGACTACCACACGAGCATCATTGGTGGGTAAAGCCTTAGCTTCCACCCACTTAGATAGGTAGTCAACGGCGACAAGGATGTACTTATTACCACGAGATGATGGGAACGGCCCCATAAAGTCAATGCCCCAAACGTCAAAGATCTCACACACTTGGATGATATTTTGTGGCATTTCATCTTTTTGTGAAACTTTTCCTTGTCGTTGGCATGAGTCACACGACTTCACAAGTTCATGTGCATCTCGGTAAATAGTAGGCCAAAAGAAACCGGCATCAAAGACCTTCTTAGCCGTGAGATTAGCACCATGGTGACCACCCGTGGGTCCCTCGTGACAAGCTCTAATGATGTTAGAAGCTTCGGTACCAAAGACACAACGTCGCATAATTTGATCTGCACAAATTCGAAACAAGGGTCGTTCCAAAAATAGAACTTGACGTCACGAAAGAATTTTCGTTTTTCTTGAGTCGTCATACCCATGATGATGAAGTTGCCCGCATGGTAATTTGCGATGTCCACAAACCATGGGGTAGAAGAATCAAGATTAGAATTCACTACACCAAGTGTCTCGAGCGGAAAGGCTTCGGTGATTTCCTTGGGCGCGTAAACACTTTGGTGAGGATCTTCCAAACGAGAAAGATGATCGGCCGCTAGATTCTCGGCTCCTTTTTTGTCAATAATTTTATGATCAAATTCTTGAAGGAGGATAATCCAACGAAGTAATCTCGGCTTTGCATCTTGTTTAGCCATAAGATACTTGATAGTTGAATGATTCGTATACACTATGCATTTAGTCAAGACGAGATAAGGTCGGAATTTCTCAAATGCATACACCACGGCAAGGAAATCCTTCTCCGTTGTAGTGTATTTTAGTTGAGCCTCGGTCATCGTCTTGCTTGCATAGTGAATAGGCAAGAAGTGTTTTTCATGACGTTGCCCCAATACGGCCCCAATAGCGTAGTCACTAGCATCACACATGAGCTCAAAGGGGAAGTTCCAATTGGGAGCAACAAGAATGGGAGCTTCGGTAAGTTTCCTCTTAAGGATTTCAAAGGCTCATACACAATCTTCGTCAAAGACAAAACGTGCATCTTTTTCAAGGAGATGTGTAATAGGTCGCGAGATCTTTGAAAAATCCTTGATGAATCGACGATAAAAGCCCGCGTGGCCTAGGAAACTCATAACTCCCATAACGGTTTTGGGATGAGGTAATTTAGCGATGACGTCTACCTTAGCTTGATCTACCTCAATCCCCGCTTTCGAAACCTTGTGCCCTAAGACGATTCCACTTTTAACCATAAAATGACATTTTCTCAATTAAGCACAAGGTTGGTTTCCTCACAACGCTTCAACATTCTCTCAAGATTCGACACACACGAAGTGAACGAACTACCAAACACGGAAAAGTCATCCATGAAGACTTCCATCGTCTTCTCGATCATATCATGAAAAATAGCCATCATGCACCTTTGAAAGGTTCCCGGTGCATTGCAAAGTCCGAATGGCATTCTACGATAGGCAAATGTTCCATATGGACACGTAAACATAGTTTTTTATTGATCACGAGGATCGATGGGGATTTGGAAGTAACCGGAAAAACCATCTAAAAAGCAATAGAAATCGTTTCCCTCAAGACGCTCCAACATTTGGTCCATCAAGGGCAAGGGAAAATGGTGTTTTCGAGTGGCTTCATTCAACTTACGATAGTCAATGCACACTCTCCATCCGGTCATGAGTCGAGTTGGAATTAACTCGTTGGCATCGTTTGGCACAACGGTCATTCCTCCCTTTTTAGGGACACAATGAATAGGACTCACCCAAGGGCTATCGAAAATAGGGTAAATCATTCCCGCGTCAAGGAGGGTTAGGACTTCCTTTTTTATGACGTCGTGAATTTTGGGGTTCACCCTCCTTTGACATTGGATTACGGTCTTGTAATCCTCCTCCATTAAGATTTTGTGGGTACAAAATTTGGGATCGATCCCCTTAATGTCGGATAACTTCCATGCAATTGCCCCTTTGTGATCCTTTAGAACATCGACAAGTGCGGTTTTTTCATCATTTGAATGTTCTTTCGAAATAATAACCGGCAACTTGTCGTCCTCCTCCAAAAAGACATATTCGAGATGAGGAGGTAAATCTTTCAACTCGAGGATAGGTGGTTCCTCAATTGAAGATTTGGGCTCGATACTCATAACCTCCTCGGGTGGAGGAAATGGGAAATCGTTAAGAAAATCCTTGATAATCGAGAAGTCCTCATCATTGTCGAGGTCTTTTTCACAAGTACGTGGAACATCGAATTCTTCCAACATAAAACCACCACCTTCAAATGGAGTGAAGGTTGGTGTCTAGTTATCAAGAATGGGATCTAACATAGTGGGATTGCCACTATTTTCATCATCACCAAAACCTAAAACTTCTTGTGAAAATTCCTCGCAAACAACGTCGATCATATCAACGAGATTTATGGTTGCAACGGAATAAACATGAGAAATTTGAGAATTTTGAGTTGCGTTTATAACAAGTTCCTCGTCGTTGAAACGTAAGGTGATCTTTCTAGCATGCACATCGATTAAAGCCATAGACGTATCAAAAAACGAACGACCTAAAATGAGAAGAACTTGAGGATCCGTGGGAATATCGACAACGATAAAGTCTACCGGATAATATAACTTTCCCACTTTCACAAAAACGTCTTCCGCCAATCCACATGCGGGAATCGTGGAATGGTCGGCCAACTCGATAGACATTAGTGAAGGAGTAAGATTAGGAACATTGAGCGGCTTGAAGATTGCAAGTGGCATCAAGTTAATACTAGCACCAAGATCGGCCAAGGCATAGCATTCTTCCATATCTTGGATTGCACAAGGAATCAAGAATTTACCGGGATCACCGACTTTTTGAGGTATGCGATTAAGATAAACCGATGAAAAACTAGACAATTGTTGTAATTTCTCCTTGTTGTTCAACATACTCTTAAAGTTAGCGGCAAATCGAGGCATCATGACCAAAGCATCGGCGAAACTCACATTAAAATGAACGTCACGAAACATTTTCATAAAAATCTCAAACTGGTAATTATCACGCTCTTGACGTTTCTCCTTCCTAAGTCTTGATGGATAGGGCAAAGGTGGTGTGGGTTGAGGCTTAGGCATAGCCTTTGGAATCTCGGGTTCCAAATGTGGTAATGGGTCAATCGTAGGTGTGGCATGAGCGGTACTTCGTGGGATTGGGACATGCTCCTTTTTGACCACCACCTCAGGTTCTTCCTCAATTGCTTCCTCCGTAGGAGCAATTGGTTGAGGAGTCGGTTCCTTAAGTGTCTTACCACTATGTGTGGTAATCACTTTCATCTCTCCCTTAGGGTTCGATATGGTGTTACTAGGAAGACTACTCGAAGACGGTTTGCACATAATAGCCTCAAACATAGATGAAATTTTGTCCTCAAACATGGATTGCCTCTTCTCGGCCTTAATCATTTCTTGCTTAATTTCATGTTGCCCTTGTTCCATTTTTTGTTGGTTTTGTTGTAACCTAGTTACATTCCCTTCCATTTTGTTTGTATGGATTTTAAGCTCATTTGCTAACTCATTTTCAACTCCTTCTTCAAGTCGTTCTTAAACTCGCATCTTAGGTTAATGATTTCTCTTTTATTGTTGTCAAACCTAACATCATTTCCATTAGCGTATTCAACAAATTTATTTGGACGATCTTTCAAAGTTTGCAAACCCTTGTTGTTGTTTTGAAAATCATTATTTTGATTTTTGTTTGAAACTTGATTATTAGCCCATTGATCCCATAGTTTCCTTTGTAATTGTTTTTGAAACCAACTTGATTGTTTCAATAGTTGTTGTTAGCACTTGATTAGGAGCAAAACCCGGTGGAGTCAATTGATTGGAGCGGGTAACTTGACCATTTGGTTGTAAGTTCCCGTGGCCGCGTAGGCACTCGAAGTGTTACCACTGTTGGTAATGCACTCGGAGAAATCATGACCTCCACCACAATACATACAAGAAACCTCAACCGCTTTTGGCTTAGCGGGAGCACTTTGTTCTCCAACTTTGAATTCAATCAAAAGTCCTTTAAGCTTATCAAAGATTTTGTTTTCCAAGTTCGCCTCAATTTGGCAAGCATCGATGGTATTAGACAAAGAAGGTGAAGCCTAAGACGAAGCCTTACGAACACTCGACGTGCTACGAGGACTATACACCTTAGATCTATTCTCAATTATCAACAACGCTTCCTCAACCGTTTTACACAAAAAATTACCACCCGCGGCGGAATTTAGATAATCCCTTTCATGATCATTAAGTCCATTGTAAAACGTGTCAATTTGATGCAAGTCGGAAAAACCGTGATGAGGACACTCATGTAACATTTCCTTAAACCTATTCCAAGCCGTTGAAAAACTCTCAGTAAATTCTTGTGAAAATTTGAAATCTCGTTTTTCAAATGCGTAGTCTTAGAGGGCGGGAAAAATTGGTTCACAAACTTAGAAACGAGATCCTTCCATGTCAATATAGAATTGGGTGGCTCTTTCTCTAACCAGATTTTAGCGGGCCCCGCTAAGGAATACGGATAAGCATCATCTTAATCGAGTCATTAGCAACATCCTTAAATTTACAAGTGGCGGTAAGACGATTGAATTGGCGGATATGGTTGTGCGGGTTGTCCTTTTCATCACCATGGAATTTGTTGTTTTGGATCATCGACAACAAACCCGTTTTCACTTCAAAATTCTCCGCAAGGATAGCGGTAATCAAAATAGCCTCTCCATAACCCTCGGTAGGTGATTGAAGTAACTCCATCATAGTTCAATTCGCCATGGTTGGTTCTTCTCTTACGATAGGTTCGTCAATAGGAGACTCCTCACTAGAAAGATTAGGAGTAGGTGTTGACTCATTTCGGTTTCTACGTTTACGTGCACGTCTTGCTTGGTTGTGGGTTTGCATAAACGTCACGTACAACGAGGGGATGAGCAAAGAAGATTCTTTTTTGGTGTTTTGTATTTTTCCAATTTTTTTGTGGTTTTTGATTGTTTTTACTTTTTTGGATTTTTGTGATTGTATTAAGTAGACCAAAATCTACAAATCTCCTCCTTAATCAAATCTTTTGATTAAAGAAGACTCAAGGAATGAAAACGATCACGTGAAGTGAACGCCTTCGATGACTTTAGAACGTCGGTGGAACACCAAAACGTTCAAGAGGGTTTAATCAAATGTAACCAAGAAAGTATATATGATACTTAATAATACTTTGGGCGGAAAAACCCTCGATTAGCTCTCAAAATCAAATACTCACAAGCAAGCGGGGAAACGAGGAGGCGCGAAGCACTTAAGAGCCTTTTTCCTTAGGGTATATTTTATAATACCTACCTTATACCCACCTTATAGTTTGTATTTTTCAAAATCGAGCTTCACGAAAGTATTTATCTACTTTTGCCTTTCTTTCTTGTTTGAGATTCGAATACAATGATTGGGTAATGACCTCCCAAGTCAAGGTTGTGTTTTCACACTTTTGGAGTACTTGTGAATTAATTGTTCTACGTATACAATATAGTAATAGTATTCACACAAAAAACCGAAAACCGATAATACGTATTAGTAGAGTGCTACTAATACAAATACTATTATGGTTAGTATATAAAAACAACAATTGCCAAATCAAAACACAACACGCCTCACCGGCAGCGGCGCCAAAATGATAGTTGTAAAATACGTCTTTTTAGGAAAAAGAACGTAATTAGGGCAAGTATTAACAAGTAGTTTAGGAAAACCACAAGTTATGACCCAAAGTGGGGATCGTTCTCAAGGAGGCTTGGTGTATGTGTTAAGAATTGATTAATGGTTTGTGATTATATTTATGAGAAAAGAAAATAGAAATGAGATAAGAAGAGAATGATGGTTACGATAATGAATTACACTAAGAAGATTAGTCGTACACGTAAAACCGTAAAAAGTGACAAAATTAAAAGTTTATCCTAAAAATTCCTAGAAAATTGCAATAAATCCTAAATAATGTAATTACAGTTTACAAAAAATCAAAAATCACTCAAACCTTTTAATTAAATAATAATTTTTTAATGCTAATTAAAGCCCAAAAAATCAATTTAATTAACAAAAAGCCCAAAATGAGATTCTTTCAATTGTAAACCTCTAAATGACATAACTATATTTCAAACTATTTTTGAAATTTTTAAAATTAATAAAAACTATTTAAAAATAATTAAAAACTATTTAAATTTAAAATAATTCTAAAAATTAATCTAATGACAAAAAAAATTTCTAAAAATTGGAAAATTCCTAACTTGATGTTACTAACCTAAGAAAAATATAAAAACTTGAAAATTTTTAATTTTAATTTTTAATAGTAAAATAATATTAAAATAATATTAAAAATCCAAAATTTATAAAAAACTCTAAAAAGTTGCAAACTAGCTTATTTTAACCTAATAAACTCATAAATGAAGTTGAAATTACTAAAATACCCCTATTGGGCCTAGAAATGGGCTAAAAGACAAAACAGTCCCTTAATGGGCTAAATTTGGGCCCAATAAGAAAAAGTCAATCAAATAAGCCCAAAAGCCCCCTATCTGACTCAAAATTTGATTTAAAGAACAAAACTCTGAAGGCCTAAAAGCTGAAAATATGTTTAAGCTAGCTTATTTCAAAGCAGCTTATTCTTAATGAGCTTTTTGGCCCATTAAGCTATAAGCTGATGCCATAAGCTCAAATTAGAAACACTAGCTTCTTTTGAGTTACTTAAGAGTTCTGTAAAAAGAAATTTGAAATAAGCACAAGGAATAAGCCTGAAAAAGCAATAAGCTATCTTTACAAAACGACAAAATAGTCGTTTTCGAGTTCTAGGCCACCCCAAGAGCTGATTCAACTTTCAAAAGCTTTTAAATGACTTAACTAAGCTTAATCAACAAAAAAATTTTCAATAAGCGCACTCAATAAGCTGGAATAAGTAGATAAGCACTTATTTTAAAGTCAATTTTATGAGTTTTCTAGCAAAAAGTCAAAGTCAAAGTCTGATAAGCTCCAGTTCAAACAAATGGGTCAAATGAGGAAGATTGATCACAAAAAATAAGTTGTTGCAGGTCTGGATGAGCCAATATGGCTTATTAATAAGCTGAATGAATAATTACACTAGCAGGGGCTAGTTTTGGTGTCTGAGCAGTGGGAACTTTTTCCATTGCTTGACTTTCTTGACTATTTGTCTTTAGTGACTTTTTGTTGGAATCAAGTTACAAGCAAGGAACCCTTGTGATCAGTGAATCACGAGGAGTCAGAAACAACAATGAAATCACAATCACAATCAGCCAAAGAGTGCAGTTAATTCAATTAAGCACCGGACATCTCACAGACATGAACAATAAGCAGTTATGAACTTATAAGTTGTTTAAGCAAATTTCAGCCAACCAAATTGCACCAAAAGCATACACAAGCTATAATAAACTCAAATGAACAGGTTTAAACAGGTTTCATGCAATGGTTCAAGGCTTATATCAAGATTCAAGCACACAAAGTTACTGATGAACACTTAAACAAGCAGATTTTTACTTTTGCTGATTTACTTGACCAACAAGCCAAATTCAAACACTCAAATATTCAAACCAGGTTATATAAACTATGATTTAACACCTTTTATCCCTAAACATGCATATACTCTAAGTATTACCAAAATTTTAGGTCAAAATCAGTCAAATCAAATGAGATATAGCACAATATTTAATTCAAGGTTTAAAAGCTAATAACTTGCAGAAACTAGCACACAACCAAGTGAATAACAGATACCAACTGAAACAAAGCACTTCCAATAACACAATAACAAACTATGATTCAAAACAGGTTAACCCAAACACCCTTTTATATTTTCAAATCAAGATTTACAAATCAAAAGTATGATTTAGGTTATCACATGCATTCATAAACATCAAAACATCAAACATGAACATATTCAACAAGAATTAGAGCCCAAGAACAACACATACACAAGCAGAACTCAAATATCACAAATATCCAATTTTTTATCAGATTTTGGGATTAAGGGTTCAAACCTCATGGATGTACATCCACACCCACGTATGTTTGAGCTTATGTGCTAGCAAGAACAAGCACAAGCTTCCAATATCAAGCTGCTAAGATGGAACAAAGTTAGAAGCACAAATTATCAAAATCAGAAAGTGAGGCAAACTTGATTAATGCAACCTTAGTTCCCCACACTTGATTATCCCCAAGTTATAAGCCTCACAACACCTTGATATCATAATATCAGGGTGCTATGATCAACTTATAGCCCAAAAATTCCAAGGTTTGAACAAGACTTAGCAAAATATCAAGATTTAAGGAAAATATGCAAACTTTTGCACACTCCTTTGAAAACAGGTTTTAGGATTCAAGATTAGTAAACATGTAACATTAACAAACAGATAATAAGGTTGGCACTTGACTTTTCTTCACCAAATTCAAACACATTTCATTACTTGAATATATGATTTACAGAATTGTGAACTTAGGAAAATTCAAGAGCAAAAGCTAAATGTAAAGGGTCATATGCCTTATATAGGCTACAAGTGACTACTACAAAGCATAAAAACGTAACCCTAATTGGTGGTGAAGTCCCAAAAATGCCACTTGAGGGTTTGAATATCTTGATCATGTGACAATGTTTTGGCAGGTTGTGTGAGTTGTCCAAGGTGAAAATGAATCCAAAGGCTCACAATGAAGCTTAAGTTTGAAGCTGAATGTGGGTGGTAGATTCCCTGGCACCATTTTGGCTTTTTCTCAAAACCGTGTGAAGGGGTTTAAACATGTGAGCAAGATAGTGATGTGGCATGGGTTTTTAAGGTTGGGATGTTGAAAGTCCCTTAATATGAGAATTGTTGATAAACTATAACTCTTGTAACCACGAAACACAATGAAATACCTTTTAAACGCGTAATGCTTTATTAAGTATTATAAACAAAGTATTACAAAGTGCTATGAATACACTCGTTGAATGACAACAAGGTATGAACCCTAGAAACAAGTAAACTAGATTCGAGATACAAGTTTACAAGGGAACCAATGAGACGCTGGTAGACAGCTGAGGGCTCAGCGGTTCCAAGGTGATAATTAACTTAGATAAATTATCCAAGCACAAGGGTTGGGTTAATTCTTCCTTCTCACTCTTATTTATAGTGTACGAGGTTGCTTCCTTAGTGGGAGTAGTTGATACGTGTCACCTTCTGAATGGAAGAGTACAACATATTAAATGCATGTCCAAATCGAGACATACCTTTAACCAACTTTAGGTGAACAGTTCTGCCAAATGTTCACCTTTTATCCCACTAGGTCGTACTAGGCTTTATCTTGAATCTCTTGTTTTGTCCCGCTCAAAACACTTGGTAGATTCTCCCGCCTAAACTATAAAGGATTGGATAAGCTTTGCTTATCCCAGACCTCTAGGGTTCTTAAGTGATCTCTGAGTGTTGTCAACTCAGAGATCCTTGAACACCAATAGATTCCTTCAACATCCCAACTATCCATAATCGCTGGTGAGTCTGACTTCAGATTGTCTTTGACTTCTCTGACGTTATCTTTGACTTGAATGTTCCTGGTGTGCCAGATGAGGCTTTGCCTTCCACTGGTCTGGTCTCTGTCGCTGGTCCTCTCAGCGATCAGTAAACACTTAGTCTAATTAAACAAATCTAGACTGGGCCATAGTTAAAACTTTCATTGGCCCAACAATTTCCCCCTATTTTTTTTATAAATTATACTAATTCTAAAATTATTGTAAGTGAGTACACAAATTCTTCTTACACATAATTTAACAAACATACCTCAAAGTTTTATTAAACATAAAGAACTTAGTCTATTACAAGAACACCCAGAGGTGTAAACATAAACAAAAAGTAGGAAGGTTCTTCAGTGATCGAGGCCTTGATCACAGATTCTCTGGGCTTCAACTTTGTCACTCCTAGAGTTGATGACAAGCTCAACTTCAAACTCAAATCCCTCAGCTGCTTTGCAATTCCTTAGGATGCCCTGTTTGAGTCTGATAAGCTGGATGGTTGATGCCAGATGTAGTTCATTCATCCGCTGAAAGCAATACTCACAATTACCATTCATAAAGACCATACCTGTCTCTGGTTCTTAGTATACTTGGCCCCCTACTGGTTTGGTGATCTCTTTGGGTAGAACCAAGTTTCTGTGCATCCCATCAACAACAATGTTTTCAGTAACCAACTTCTCCACCAGAGGCCCCATTTGGTTTTCCTTTTCCTTTGTCCTTGAGAAGGTTGTTGTTGTGAAAGTTGAGGAGGCAGGGGTACCTTCAGCTTCTTTGCCGTGTCTCTTACCCAATTCAGCTTTGCTTGAATGTTCTTCATCATTTGGGCAGCACCAGGCCCAGTCTTCTTTTGGGCAAGAGCCAGCATTTCTAACCATTCAGAGAGGCCTAGATCTCTATGTTTAAATTCACTGGAGACTTTTTAGTTGGTTAGTTGGTTCTCTCTATAAAGGGTCATCACCACCTTTTTGTTCTTGTCAGTGTAACATGCATACTTGGTGATTTGACCAGGTTCAGCTCTCTGGTTTACAAGTCTTTCATATTCCTTTAGAAGGTTGCCCCTTTTAACCTCCAATTCTTTGAGCTTAACCAGCTGAGCTTCCTTTACATCAGGAGAGAGTTTGTTCAGAGCTTCTTTGCTTTTGAGTTCAGCCGCTCTGATGTTTCCCAGCCTTTGGTGTTCCAAGATTTGAGCTTTTGCTTGATCTGGGGTGAGTGGTAGTTCATCAGCGCTCTTGAATATGTTTAGATCAGAGTCTTTGGAGAGCCTTGCTGTAGATCCACCTTCTTCTTGGAGGTAGTGCAGGGTTATTTCAGGTTTTTCAATAGCAATTCCTTTTCCCTTATCCTTTATTGCATCAGTGCTGGGGTTGAAGGATCTAAGAGGTTGTGGTGTAGGAATCACTGTTGAAGGTTTTGGTTGTTTGAGTGACTGCTCCCCTTTAGGTGAGGCAATGTCTTCTTCTTCTTCAGAGGTGGAGGTTGCTGAATTCTCCCCCTCAGGCATAGCACCGGTAGTAGCTGTGCCTGAACCAGGCTTAAGGAACTTAATGAATTCTTGATGAACAAATAAGCATATCTCTTTAAGTTCCTCTTGTAACAGCTCTTGAAGAAGTTTTCTTGAAGGCTCAGACGCCTTAGCAAAAGCTGCAACATTTGCTTTGACAGCTGATGTGAGGACAGATGGTATGTATTGCTGGAGGCTCTGGTCTAGAACAGTTGGGAGGTAAGCTTGCAAGGCACTTCCCAGTAGTTGCAGAAGTAAGGCGGTCAAAGAGGACTCCACAGATGAAGTTAGTGAAGTCTCTAGTGTTGTGGTGAGCTCCTCAGCAGCATGGGTTAGTGTTTGTAATTCAGAGAGGATGACATCATTTGTGACTTTGGGCTTGGTTTTACTGATGTCACCCCTCTTAATCCAGAGAGCCTCAGTAGCGAGTTCCTGAACATCTTTCATTCGAGGAACATAGACAGGCTTGAGCTTTTGTAAATGTTCTAAGTGTTGCTTGGCCCCTAGTTCCATGAAATTTGGTAAGGTTGGGAAGGGAACTAGGGTTGGTGCACAGAACCTCTGGTCCAATAGCCGCTTAGCAGCTAGTTCTTACACATTGGGCAATGATGGGAAGGAGATGGGTTTCAACTCAATGTAACTTGGTCATCATCAGCATCTATATCAGCATAATCTGAGATGGTCAAGTCCTCTTCAATAATGAAGACCTCATCCTCTGGCATGGAATCAATGTCTGACATGGCATCAAGATCTATGTGGGGGACTTCAGCATTTTCATCACTAGCAATAGAATAGGCATCATCATTCTGCTGTTCTTCATGAAGATTATGAGCCTGTTATGACATTTGTTAGTAACCAATTGTGAAAAAATATGAAGTTATAGATCGCCATTCGCTGCCCCTAGGAAAGCTGGGTGTGATTATCCAGCCCCCCCCCCCCCCCCCCCCCGAAGGATTTCTCCTTGGGACTCTTTTAAGTGTGAAATAGTTGTGTTGAACGGTCTCCATTCGCTGCCCCTAGGATAGCTGGGTGTGATTATCCATCTCCCCCATAAGGATTACTCCTTGGGACTCTTTTGAGTTGTGAAAATTATGTGGTGAATGGTCGCCGTTCGCTGCCCCTAGGATAGCTGGGTGTGATTATCCAGCTCCCCCTGAAGGATTGCTCCTTGGGACTCTTTTAGTTGTGAATTCATGGAAGTTAAAGGTCGCCATTTATCGCTGCCCCTAGGAAGACTGAGGGTGATTATTCAGTCCCCCCAAAAGAATAAATTCTTTGGGACTCTTTTAATTGTGAATTATTTGAAGGTAATGGTCGCCTTTTATCGCTGCCCCTAGGAAGACTGAGGGTGATTATTCAGTCCCCCCAAAAGAATAAATTCTTTGGGACTCTTTTAATTGTGAATTATTTGAAGGTAATGGTCGCCTTTTATCGCTGCCCCTAGGAAGACTGAGGGTGATTATTCAGTCCCCCAAAAGAATAAATTCTTTGGGGCTCTTTTCAAATGAGGGGACCCAGAGATTGTGTGAAGTGCAGAGACTCTGGGTCGGGACCTATAGCATGCTCAAGTTGGTATGGACAAGAGCACAGTCCAAAGGGTGAATGATCATCGGGGTGCGTTATGAGCACAAATGAATCATATCCTTGTGTTAAGACAGAGTGTACAGATAATCCTAACAGTTCTAGGTGCTGACACAGACACTCTATAGGTTGAGGCAAACCCTAAGACTTCATCACTCTCTCCTACAGAATGTTGAGAGTGATTGTATGTGAACCTCCAAGAGAATAAAATGGCAAAATAATACCTGAGAGATATCAGCGTTGAGAAGGTTCTTAGTCGTCTCTGCTGACTGGGAGACGCTAGACTCAGGTTGTTTGTCAGCGGCAGGCTCTTCAACACATCCACCAGAGAAGGGGATGGGTTATTCTTAGTCTTCTTGGACTTGGAAGGATTAAAAGAAGGGGTTTTAGAGGAAAGGGGATGTCTTTCCTCTTCTTCTTCTTTTCCTTGGACACCTTGGGCTGAGAAGAAGACTGCACAGAGGTCTTTAACAGAGACTTGTCAGTTGCTCTTTCAGCATTCACCTCATTGTGAGGGATCAAGGGCTCTCCATCAGCAACTAGTAGCCCAACGACCTGCATCATGTGCCTGCTGAGAGGTACTTCGTCTTCCAAAGGAGTCTTTAGTGATGCATCAGTGATGTGATAAGGAGAGAAGGAGAGAATTTCATCATTAGTGTAGCCTTCACCCAGCATATCTTCTAAGAGAAGAGAGAGATATCTTGTGTAGCAGATGGTGTCTAGTTTGTTCTTCTTCCCTTTGTTTTCTAGCTTAGCAATGAGGTTAGAGTAAAGTATATGAGCGATCCCTATATCTTGTCCCTAAATTAAGCTGTAAGCAATCGCCTGATGGGCTTCATTAAGTTGATCATGAGACCCCTGGTTTCCACCGAGACATTTCACAATGTATAACATGAGCGTCCTCCAGATAGGTGAGAAGTAGTTCACTTTGATCAGGGATTTGGTCTGGAAACCTTGTGTGGTGAAGGGTTTATCATTGTCGTCATGAGGACGAAGGGTAGCCAGAGCCTTCTTCACCGTGGCGCTGGCAGGCACAACGGACATGCCTTCATTGACTGGAAGTCCAATGACTTTGGCAAAGGTATGAAGATAAAAGGTGAGAGGTTGGGGATGTGTGGAAAGGTTGAAGGTGATGTGTGAAGAGGTTGGATCAACTTCCGCGCTATACCAGAACTCCTTCAAATATTGGTGGTAGCATGTGGAGGGTACTCTGGTTATGGCTTCAAAAATAGTGGAGTTTTTTGAGGAAGGAGAACAAAGGTTGGTAGAGTGAATTGGTGTGTTCCAAGAGAGTTACACAATTGTTCAAGGCAATTTTTCCATCGTGTATCCTAAAATCAACGTTCGAGGCGGCCAGGACGGTGAAAGCGGTGTTAGATGTTGAAGACGCCATTGTTAAAGTGTGGAAGAAATGAAGGTTTTTTGAGAAGATGAATAGTGTGTGTGTGTGTGAAAATAATGAGTAATGTGAGTTTTGAAAAGTGAGTCAAGGGTTTTGATAAAAGGGTTAGCCGTTTTACAATTAAAGTATTTAATGCTAAAAATTACCTTTTAGGAAAAGTGGGACCCCTTGACTCTTCATGTGATATTTCTGTCCCTTGGAAAGCGGGAAAGTTGTTGACAATAAAGGTTAATCATTTGAATTAAATATGAGAATATATTAAGTCCCATTAGAATGTAACTACCTCGTTACATTCAATTCCCTTTAATGCCCAAAGACAGAGATCATAGATCATTTATCAGATTTGTTTACCAATATTGAGCATACCCAGCTCAGCAACCAACCTAGTAAAACTTGACTCAGCCAGAGGTTTGGTGAATATATCAGCGAGCTGGTATTCAGTGGGTATAAAATGAAGCTCAATGTCACCTTTTAAAATATGGTCTCTGATAAAGTGATACCTGATGTCAATATGCTTAGTTCTGGAATGAAGTACCGGATTATTTGAGATGGCTATAGCACTTGTGTTGTCCCAGAATATGGGAACCTTTTCATAAATGATCCCATAATCAGCCAACTGACTTTTCATCCAGAGAACTTGAGCACAACAACCAGCGGCCGCTACATATTCAACTTCAGCTGATTACATGGCCACAGAGTTTTGTTTCTTGGCGCTCCAGCATACTAACTTTCCTCCAAGGATTTGACAACTCCCAGAGGTGCTCTTTCTATCAAGACAGCACCCAGCGTAGTCAGAGTCTGAGTAGGCTTTGAGGTTGAAGCCTGATCCATTAGGATACTAGAGACCCAATGTGGGAGATCCTTTTAAGTACCTGAAAATTCTTTTGACAGCTACAAGGTGGGATTCCTTGGGGTTAGCTTGGTACCTAGCACAAAGACATGTGGCAAATTGTATGTCTGGTCTGCTTGTTGTGAGGTACATCAGTGACCCAATCATGCCTCTATATAAGGTCTCATTAACAGAGACCCCTGAGTCATTAGCACCTAAGTTGTTGGGAGGAAGCATGGGGCATTTCACTGATGCACAATCAGACAGATCATACTTCTTGAGCAAATCCTTAACATTATTTTCTTGACAAATGGAAATTCCTTTTGAATTTTGTTTAATTTGAAAACCCAAGAAAAAAGTTAATTCCCCCATCATGCTCATTTCATATTTTTTGGTCATTAATTTGGCAAACTGTTTGCTCAATGTAATATTGGTTGAACCAAAAATTATATCATCCACATAAATCTGTAATAAAATGACATCACCCTTGGACCTATAAGTGAACAGGGTTTGATCAATGGTACCTCTGACAAATTTATTTTCAAGTAAGAACTTTGATAGGGTTTCATACCAGGCTCTAGGCGCTTGTTTCAGCCCATAGAGTGCTTTGTGAAGTCTGCAGACGTGATCAGGATACTCACTGCTTTCAAACCCTGGGGGTTGATAGACATATACTTCCTCTACAAGCTTCCCATTGAGGAAAGCGCTCTTCACATCCATCTGGTACACAGTAAACCCCATATAAGCTGCAAAGGCTAGGAAGATTTTGATAGCTTCCAATCTAGCTATTGGTGCAAACGTTTCATCATAGTCAATCCCCTCAGATTGATTATATCCCAGCACCACAAGCCTAGCCTTGTTTTTGACAATCATGCCAGCTTCATCACTCTTGTTTCTGTAGACCCATTTAGTTCCAACCACTTGCTTCCCAGCTGGAGCTTTTACCAGAGTCCACACCTTGTTCCTCTTGATCTGTTTCAACTCATCTTGCATGGCAACAACCCACCCTTCATCTAGAAGTGCAGCAGCCACATTCTTAGGTTCATCCTCAGAGAGAAAATCAGCGAAAAGGCATTCATTCGCTAAGGCAGTTTCCAGAGATCTCAGTTTGCCTCTGGTGGTGACTCCCTCAGAGGGTTCACCAAGAATATTCACCAGAAGAATATCTTGGTTCCTACTCCACTTGGATTGAGGAGCAGGAGTCTCTGTGGGTTCAGGAGTCACAGCAGGTTCAATGAATGCTGAGGGTTCTTCACAAATTATTTTTTCATCCATAATCTCTTCATCAAGAAGAGAGATTGGTTCGATGAGATCAGCATTCACAGTAGTGGGTGGAGTGATTTTTTCAGCATCTTCAACTTCTGGAGTGATGTCAGAGATTGAATGAGGATCAAATGCATGAACATAAGGGAAGTCCTTGTGACCACCCTTGGATGATTCCTTGGGATGAGAGAAATCATCCACTGGATAAGATTTAACTTCATTGAAGTCAATGTCACATTCTTCTGAGTTGGTGTGGTTGATGACAGCATCTGCTTCATTGAAGGTGACATGGATGGATTCTTCTAATTCTTGTCTGCGGATGTTGAACACTCTGTAAGCTCTGGAGGTGAGAGAGTAACCAACAAAGAATCATCATCAGACTTTTCATCAAATTTTCCCAGGTGATCTCTGTAGTTGTGAATGAAAACAGGGAAACCAAAGACATGGAAGTAGCTTACATCAGGGGCTCTCTTCCTATATACTTCATAAGAGGTCTTGCCATGTCTCTTCACAATAATGGATCTGTTTTGTGTATGAAAAGCTGTGTTCACAGCTTCACCCCAAAATTGTTTAGGAAGTCTTGATACGCTGAGCATTGTTCTAGCAGCCTCTATGAGGGTTCTGTTTCTTCTTTCAGCGACACCATTTTGCTCAGGGGTGCCTGGGTTAGAAAAGTTCTGTGATATTCCCTTTTCATCACAAAAGGCTTCCATAGCATGATTCTTGAAATCAGTGTCATTGTCACTTCTGATAGCCTTAACTCTGCAGTCATTGAGATTCTCTATTTCTCTGATGAAGGACATTATTCTTTCAGCAGCATCACTCTTTCTTTTGAGAAAGAATACCCAAGTGAATATAGAGAATTCATCTACAATGACTAGTGTATACTTGTGATTAAGGGATTGAGGTTTTACTGGTCCAAATAAGTCCATGTGAAGGAGATGGAGGCACTTATTTATGGAGAATGATTGTTTAGTCTTGAATGAGGCTCTGTGGTGCTTCCCTTTCTCGCACGCTGAGTAGGGTCTGTCTTTGGTGAAGGTCAGAGAGGGAAGCCCAGCTACTAAATCATTCTTGGACAGTTTGTTAATGTTTTTGAAGTTGAGATGGGAGAGTCTCTTATGCCATAGCCAATTTTCACTATCAGATGCTTTAGCATAGAGACAAGTGTTTGTCCCTTCTGGACAAGATGTCATGTCAATGACATACACATCCCTTCTCCTGGGTGCAATAAGAACAACATCATCATTTTGATTGAAGATTGTTCCTTGGGTCTTGGTGAACAGAACTTTGAAGCCAGCATCACAGAGTTGACTAATGCTGATTAGGTTGGGCTTCAGTCCATTGACATACGCGACCCTTGTGAAGGTTATTCCATTACAATCCACTGAGCCATAACCCTCAGTAGCCCCTGAGGAATCATCTCCAAAGACTACTTTAGGACCAGACTCATTTTTATATCTATGCAGATATTGTTTAACCCCTGTCATGTGTCTATAGCACCCGCTATCCAGATACCAAACAGATTTCTTCAGATATTCCTGCATAGATATAACAAATCCAGATTAGTTTCTATGATGAACCCACTTTCCAGTGGGTCCATGCTGTCGCTGACCAGCGACATTGGTCCTTCTCTGGTTACCTCCCTGATGTTATAGAAATACGTCTTTTAGGAAAAAGAACATAAAATAGGGCAAGTGTGCACGACGATTTAGGAAAACCGTGTGTGAATGACCCTAAGTGAGTTTGTTCTCGAGGAGGCAAGTGCGTTGTGTGTTGAGTTGATTAATGATTTGTGATTAATTGATTGAAAAAGAAAGAAATGGGATTAGAAGAGAAAGACGGTTACAAAGACGAATTAAAATACGACGAAAAAGGCGAACACGTAAAATCGTAAATAGTGCCAAAATTAAAATTTTAACCTAAAAATTCTTAAAAATTACTAAAAATCCCCAATAATATTATAAGAGTTTACAAAAAATCCAAACTTGCTAAAACCTTTTAATTAATTCAATAATGACTTTTTAATGCTAATTAAAGCCCTAAAAATCACAATTAAATATTAAAAAGCCCTAAACAAGATCTAATAGTTTGTAAACCTCAAAAATGACCTAATTAAGCTAAAAACTATTTTTAAAAATTTTAAAACCAAATTAAACTATTTTTAAACACTTAAAAACTATTAAAATCTATTAAATCTTAAATTAATTCTAGAAATTAATTGAAAAGTCTTAAAAATATTTGGAAAGTGACAAAACTCCTAATTAAGTGTCCTTAACCTAGGAAAAATGTAAAAACTAAAAAAATAAAACTTCAATTTTTAATAATTAAATAATATTAAAATATTCAAAAAAATAAAAAGTTTATAAATAAATTCTAAAAAATTACCAAAAATCCTAAATAATGTAACTAAAACAAAAATGCAATCCAAATTTTCTGAAACCTATTTAATAATCTTATATTAAATTTTAAAGTTGGATAAAAACCCTAAAATCCTATAAAATCAAAAATAAGCTAAATTAAAAACTTAAAAAGCTGTAAACCTCAAAAATGTAATTCAAAACCTAAAAACTATTTTTTCAGATTTTTAATATACCTTTTACTATTTTTTAATGATTTTCTAAACTAAAAATTTAAAATAATCCTAATAAATTAATTAATAAAGGGAAAAATAAACTTTTTGCTCAGAAAAGTCAAAAACCCTAATATAAAACTAAGAAAAATGCTAAACAGAAAAAAGCTTAAAGGAATAAGCTTGAAACAACTTATTTATAAGCTGTTAATCAAATAAGCTACAAATTCAACAACCCTTAAATAGAAAATGAAATGAAACTTAAACGTAAAAATCCATCCGGATCACTGGTAAACACGTTACTCCTCCAAACGGGAGGTCGCGTGTTTGAGCTCAGGCCAGGTGAGTTTTTGCTATTTATTTTTTTTTCTTTTTAAACTTTAAACTCAAATCTTGTTACCCTTTTTAGTCACAATTTCACAAACACAAACCAAATTTAGACAAGATTAAACCTTTCTGAAAATAAAAACGTGCTCAGGTCTGCTGAGTGTCTGATGAACAAAAGTGAGAGTTCTTCACTTGTGTAAAGATGATCAAGAGGGCTTGATCTTGTGATTGTGGATGTTTGATTGGATACAAGGGGCACCCTTATACTCTTTGGAGTATAAGGAGTCAAGAAAAACACAAATCAAGTAAGCCTAAGCACGAAATCACACAAAACAAGCACAAAATTGCTTCCTAATGTTTCTGTGATAAAGCTATGCAGGTCTGGGGGCAGTTAGCTTAATTACTTGCAGCCAAGTGAAATTAAAAGGCTCATGATTTGCATACCAGTGTAACAACCAACATATAAGAAATCACAACCCCTACTAGGACCTCTGATCTAACAATTATGGAGATTTAAAGCACAAATTTTACCAAAGCAAGCAGAAAATTGGCATAACAGATTTTAAGCTTCTTTTTCAACTTTTTAGCATGCAATGTGTTCTAAACTTATCCAAACTGAGACCCAAGCCAGCATACAACCTAATAACCCCTAATGAGTGAGTTTACCAGGTTATAACACAATAATAATAACAAGTACCCTAATTTAAACTCTAATCCAAACACACCTTTAAACTTAAAAACCAATCTTTTACAAACCAAATCCTTTCAAAACACACTCAAACTGATTACAATCACTTCTATCATGCATACTAACACAAAATCAGCAGCTCAAACAAACTTTTAACAACTTTTATGCAGATTCACATAAATCACCAAATTAACTGAAAAATGAAAATGGTAAAAGATTTTTACCTCAAGGGACCTACATCCAGGTCCCTTAGTGGTTGAAAAACCACCTCCTTCAGGCTGGGGCCTGAGCTGAACCTTGGACAACAAGTTTCAAGTCAAATCTGCTAAGAGAAAATAGAGATCAAGCACAATATTCAAGTAAAATCTGATTTTTCTTTCTCTTTTAAAAACCTTTTCACAAAACTTCCTTATACTTCCTTTAAAACACTTACACAACAACTTTAAAAATCTTGAAAAACAAACCTTGAACAAGGTTTTGACCAAACCAAATCAAAATTTTCAGAAACTTTCAAACAAACTGAATTTTAAAAAAGAACTTAAAAAATAAAACTTGGAACACAATCTAAACAACAAAAATGTAAATGAGGATCCTGGAATCTTTTCATCAACAACACTTAACCAATTTCATTCATTAATCAAATGGGATTTACAAGCTTGTGATCTAAGGAAAAAAATTCAGGAACAAGCATAATGAGACACATACGTCTCATTATATACTAATCTATAGAACTAACTAGAAGCCTGGAATAAAATAATACAATAAATCAAAACTCTAAACCCTAATGGGGGAAATTCCAGGAATGCCCCTTGGTTTTGACTGAAATCTTGGTCAAGGTGGATACATGTGAAGTTTCCAGCTGCCTTTGTTGATCTTGGACGTTTATTTGGAGTGGGGGACAAGTAGTTGCATCTTAACCATTCATCTTGTCGTTTTTGGGGTTGGGAATGAAAGTGACGCAGCATGGGAGGTCCTTACTGCTCACATGGGTGAAGTGGTGAAGGTTTTTGGGGTTGGGAAATGATTAGGGTAAGATTAATTGTGATTCTAGAGAGTTTAAGGGTAAAACCCTTTGATTTGATGAAATGGGAGATTAGGGTTTATGTGTTCTTGAGCTGGGGATTAAGGGGTGTTTAGGATTGATGATGTGAATAGTACCCGTTTACCTCCAAAACTTAGGTTTAAAAAAAACAGATTATTAAATAATCTGTTATTTAAGTAGTGAGTGGATGGTGACGTGTGTGGGATGATGAGGTGGTGATTGGTGATTGGTGGGTTGGGGTGAGGTGGAAACATGATTGGCTGGGAGTGGTTTAGATGTTTGGCAGAATAGGTCCCCCTACTTCCTTTGTTTCTTCATGTTGTATAAAATGGCACAAACTTCATTTCCCTTTGTAAACAAGTTTCATCATTTGGCAATTTTGGCACAAAAACTTTATAAGCTTGAAACAAGGACTAAACATGTAAATTCTTCAATATTCAAGGGCTATTTTTGACATGTCTTCATTCTTTAAGGCTTTGACTTGTTTGTTGTCTTCTTGGAGGACCATTATTGACAATTTAGTTTTGTTGAGGGACTAAATTTGCCAATTCTTCAAAGTTAAGGGTCCTTTTTGTAATTTTGACAAACTTTAGGGACCAAACTTGTAATTATGAAGATACAAGGGTATAAAGTATCAATTCTTCAAACTTGGAAGACCAATCTTCATAATTCTTCAAATCTTCAAGGGTTTTCTTTGGAAAATTCTTCATTAGGGCTTGGTTCATCGTGCGGCTTCGTTTCTCGTGTTCGTTTTTGACTGATTCTTGTGATCTTTTGTCTTTTTCTCAATATCCGTACCTAAAATACACAGGCAACAAATACAAGCATATATTTGGGTATTTTGATGATATTTAATGCATTTTAAGCCCGTTTTGGACGATGAGACTATGTATAAAAGCAGTCTCATCACTCCCCCATACTAAACCATTGCCGTGCCCTCACGCAATGCTAGAATAAAGTATCATAGCACCTCCAAAATTCAATTTTATTCACTTTATTGGAATGAAAAACTAGCTATACTACTACTATTACTACTACTTGTGTTTTAGACATAATGTATGATTTTCATCGCAAAATGGGACGTTTAGGTTCATAGAATAAGAACACGTGAATGCTTCGTTAGAAATAATTTCATCGTCCTCGATTTTCACCCCAATTCCATGCTAAGCGTGCAACGAGATCATTGTCATTGTAAGTTAGTAATGCTAACACTACTCATATGTCCTAATCACGTACATATTCTCCCATTATTCCTAAGTTGTATCTCTTATATTTTATTTTGTCTTGAATGTTTCACGAGGATACATTGTTTGACTTATGCGATAATAGAGATTTAGGTCTAAAAATAGAGTCCTAACGGTGTAACTAAGACCATCAAATCAATAACCCCTCCTAATAGACAACGATGTTAAAAAATTAAGTTGACAAGAAGAATCGATAAACACGGTTTTATAACGGTTTTAAACATGAGACTTATTACCAAGACTTTTATACGCCCCCTAACGGAAGGGCCTTATTATCTTTGGTTTACCTCCATCTTTTATTCAACTTCGCCATGAAGCTTTATTATGACTTCGGTCTTGCCTTGCCTTTTATTATCCGCCTCATCGGTGGTTTTATTAGCCAAAGACGTATATCCTCACGCTAAGGCGAATTTTGGATCTTTAAAGCTTCGAAGATTAAGGCTTGATTCACTTTCAATTTTTGCATAGATTTTAGGCCTTGTGGGGCTTCAAATTATTTGCTAGATTTAGGTGAGCACTTGAAATCTTATTATTAGGTGAAGCTTTTGATTATTCGGGTGCCAATACTTCAAAACCGTGACGCTGGCGATACCTTAATGTCTTCCCAATTTAATTACACGGAAGCTACTAGAAAAGACTAGAAACCCAACAATCCTAACTAAACCGCTAAGTCAATATTTATTAAGCAAAAAATATTTACAAGCGAAGGGAGAATAAGCAAACAACGAGAACACATGATTTTTTAAAAGAATACGAGTACTCTACGTTTAGCATAGTAACTTATAATTAACTCTATCATTTCTCGTCCTCATTTAAGAGACTTAGCCTAATGTGTAGTTAAGGAATCAAAGCTAAGTGCTCAACACGCACGGTCGAGTCAAAAATTACTCTTATTCTCGCCATCAGAAAATCTACATTAGTGTCTTCAAACACTTATAAAACATGAGAAAATTTTTAAAATTTGGCCATTTTTAGCCTTATTTTGCAACAAAACGATAAACAAAAAGATAAACTTTGGAAAGCGTGAAGGTTTGGCAAGGCAAGTATCTATTCACCCCCCCCCCCCCCTTACTAAAGTTAAACATTTTCCTCAATGTTTCGATTCTAGGGGTGAAAACACCTCCATACTAGAGACGTAGTCGAATGCCTAATCTAGCATGGAAAGGGTGTAACCATTAAATTTAAACCCGTTTATGAAGTGTGCTAAAAACCTAAGGTTAGAACATCAAAAGGATATATCATGGATATTGAGAAATGTCTCCAAAGCAAACGATCGAGTGCTCCCATAAACGAACACGAGAGGCTCCAATCGTGAAGATCATGATCTAAAAACCACATATCACAAACAACCACGGAACAAAGGTTGGAAGGGCACGAATCCCCACACGTAAGCTAAATTATAAAGCGATAATATGTACACAGGATAAGCATGGGACTCCCCCACGAGGCACTTCGTTTTTGATTACCGAGTCGTTAGCTCGACTCGATCCCCTTAATACTAATTATCATTGGGGAAGGTGACTTGGTCGAGGTAGTTCAAGGATGGAACTTCCCCGCCAAAGTAGTGCTTCAACCTATGTCCATTCACCTTGAAGTTAGGACCATCATCTTGAGCTAGCTCGATGGTCCCATACGGAAACACTTGAGTCACGGTGAATGGACCGGACCAACGGGATTTCAACTTACCGGAAAAGATTTTTAATCTTGAATTAAAAAGCAAAACTTGATCCCCAATGTTAAAAACCCGGTTTTTAATTTTAGAATCATGCAACTTTTTAGTTTTCTCTTTATAAATCAATGAATTTTCATAAGCAATATCCCTTAATTCATCTAATTCATTCAATTGCATTTTCTGGTGTTTTCCCGCGGTCTCCATATCATCATTACAATGCTTTAGGGCCCAATAAGCCTTGTGTTCTAACTCGATAGGCAAATGACAATTCTTTCCATACACAAGCTTATAGGGAGTGCACCCAATGGGCGTCTTATGAGCGGTCCTAAAGGCCCATAAAGAATCGTCCAACTTATCCGACCATGATTGTCGGTTTTCCCCAACGGATCTCTCCAAGATCCTCTTCAACTCTCGGTTTGAAACCTCGACTTGCCCACTCGTTTGTGGGTGATAAGCCGTAGAAAGACGATGTGTAACCCCATATTTCCTTAGAACCCTTTCAAATTGGTCGTTAGAAAAATGGGTTCCACGATCGCTTATGATAGCACGAGGGGTTCCAAACCGAGAAAATAATTGCTTCAAAAACTTGACTACCACACGAGCATCATTGGTGGGCAAAGCCTTGGCCTCCACCCACTTAGAAAGGTAGTCAACCGCAACAAGGATGTACTTATTACCACGAGATGATGGGAACGGCCCCATAAAGTCTATGCCCCACACGTCAAAGATCTCACATACTTGAATGATATTTTGTGGCATTTCATCTTTTTGTGAGGCTTTTCCTTGTCGTTGGCATGCATCACACGACTTCACAAGATCTTGTGCATCTCGGTATATAGTAGGCCAAAAGAAGCCGGCATCAAACACCTTTTTAGCCGTGAGATTAGCACCGTGGTGACCACCCGTGGGTCCCTCATGGCAAGCTCTAAAGATGTTAGAAGCTTCGGTGCCAAAAACACAACGTCGGATGATTTGATCCGCACAAGTTCGAAACAAGTAAGGGTCGTTCCAAAAGTAGAACTTGACGTCACGAAAGAATTTTCGTTTTTCTTGAGTTGTCATACCCTTAATGATAAAGTTACCCGCATGGTAATTTGCAAAATCCGCAAACCATGGGGTGGAAGAATCAAGTTTGGAATTCACTACACCAAGTGTCTCGAGCGGAAATGTTTCGGTGATTTCCTTGGGCTCGTAAACACTTTGGTGAGGATCTTTCAAACGAGATAAATGATCGGCCGCTAGATTCTCGGCTCCTTTTTTGTCAACGATTTTGTGATCAAATTCTTGAAGGAGGAGAATCCAACGAAGTAATCTCGGCTTAGCATCTTGCTTTGCCGTGAGATACTTAATAGCCGAATGGTCCGTATACACTATGCATTTTGTCAAGACGAGATAAGGTCGGAACTTCTCAAATGCATACACCACGGCAAGGAACTCCTTTTCCGTTGTAGTGTATTTTAGTTGAGCCTCGGTCATCGTCTTGCTAGCATAGTGAATAGGCAAGAAGTGCTTATCATGACGTTGCCCCAAAACGGCCCCAATAGCGTAATCACTAGCATCACACATGAGTTCAAAGGGGAGGTTCCAATTGGGCGCAACAAGAATGGGAGCTTCGGTAAGTTTCCTCTTAAGGATCTCAAAGGCTCGTACACAATCTTCGTCAAAGACAAAACGTGCCTCTTTTTCAAGAAGATGTGTAATAGGTCGAGAAGTCTTTGAAAAGTCCTTGATGAATCGACGATAAAAGCCCGCGTGGCCTAGGAAACTCCTAACTCCCTTGACGGTTTTGGGATGAGGTAATTTCGCGATGACCTCTACCTTAGCTTGATCTACCTCAATCCCCGATTTCGAGACCTTGTGCCCTAAGACGATTCCACTCTTAACCATAAAATGACATTTTCCCAATTGAGCACAAGGTTGGTTTCCTCACAACATTTTAACATTCTCTCTAGGTTCGACAAACACGAAGTGAAAGAATCACCAAACACGGAAAAGTCATCCATGAAGACTTCCATCGTCTTCTCGATCATATCATGAAAAATAGCCATCATGCATCGTTGAAAAGTTCCCGGTGCATTGCAAAGTCCGAATGGCATTCTACGATAGGCAAACGTTCCATATGGACACGTAAACGTAGTTTTTTCTTGATCACGAGGATTGATGGGAATTTGGAAGTAACCGGAAAAACCATCTAAAAAGCAATAGAAATCGTTTCCCGCAAGACGCTCCAACATTTGGTCCATGAAGGGCAAGGGAAAATGGTCTTTTCGAGTGGCTTCATTCAACTTCCGATAGTCAATGCACACTCTCCATCCGGTCACGAGTCTAGTGGGAATCAACTCGTTGGCATCGTTTGGCACAACGGTCATCCCTCCCTTTTTAGGGACACAATGAATAGGACTCACCCAAGGCCTATCAAAAATAGGGTAAATCATTCTCGCGTCAAGGAGTTTAAGGACCTCCTTTTTGATGACGTCGAGAATTTTGAGGTTCACCCTCCTTTGACTTTGGATTGTGGGCTTGAAATCCTCCTCCATTAAGATTTTGTGAGTACAAAACTTGGGATCGATTCCCTTAATGTTGGATAACTTCCACGCAATCGCCCCTTTGTGATCCTTTAGAACATCGACAAGTGCGGTTTTTTCATCATTCGAAAGATCCTTCGCAATAATAACCGGCAACTTGTCGTCCTCCTCCAAATAGACATATTCGAGGTGAGGAGGTAAATCTTTCAACTCGAGAATAGGTGGTTCCTCAAGTGAAGATTTGGGCTCGATACTCATAACCTCCTCGGGTGGAGGAAATGGGAAATCGTTGAGAAAATCCTTGATAATCGAGAAGTCCTCATCGTTGTCGAGGTCTTTGTCACAAGTACGTGGAACATTACATTCTTCCAACGTAAAACCACCACCTTCAAATGGAGTGAAGGTTGGTGTCGAATTATCAAGAATTGGATCTAACATAGTGGGATTGCCACTAGTTTCTTCATCACCAAACCCTAAAACTTCTTGTGAAAATTCCTCGCAAACCACGTCGATCATATCAACGAGGTTTATGGTAGCAACGGAATAAACATGAGAAAGTTGAGAATTTTGAGTTGCGTTTATAACAAGTTCCTCGTCGTTGAAACGTAAGGTGATCTTTCTAGCATGCACATCAATTAAAGCCATAGACGTATCTAAAAACGAATGACCTAAAATGAGAGGAACTTGAGGATCCGTGGGGATATCAACAACAATGAAGTCTACGGGATAGTAGAACTTCCCCACTTTCACAAAAACGTCTTCCGCCAAACCACATGCAAGAATCGTGGAATGGTCGGCCAACTCAATAGACATTCGTGAAGGAGTAAGATTAGGAAGATTGAGCGACTTGAAGATTGCAAGTGGCATCAAGTTAATGCTCGCACCAAGATCGGCCAAGGCATAGCATTCTTCCATATCTTGAATTGCACAAGGGATCAAAAATTTACCGGGATCACCGACTTTTTGAGGTATGCGATTAAGATAAACCGACGAACAACTAGACATTTGGTGCAATTTCTCCTTGTTGTTCAACATACTCTTAAAGTTAGCGGCAAATCGAGGCATCATGACCAAAGAATCGGCGAAACTCACATTAAGGTGCAACTCACGAAACATTTTCATAAAAAGCTCAAATTGGTAGTTGTCGCGCTCTTGTCGTTTCTCCTTCCTAAGTCTCGATGGGTAAGGCAAGGGTGGTGTGGGTTGGGGCATAGGCATAGCCTTTGGAATCTCGGGTTCCAATGTTGGTAAAGGGTCGACCGTAGGTGTGGCATGAGAGGTACTTTGTGGGATTGAAATATGCTCCTTTTCGACCACCACCTCGGGTTCTTCCTCAATTTCCTCCACCGTTGGAGTAATTGGTTGAGGAGTCGGTTCCTTAAGTGTCTTACCACTTCGTGTGGTAATCACTTTCATCTCTCCCTTCGGGTTTGTAACGGTGTTACTAGGTAGACCACTCGAAGTAGAGGCTTTGTTTCCCATGACGGCTTCTAAAATGGCATTAAGCTTAGCATCTTGACTATTAAACTTCAAATCTTGACTATCGGCTTTTTGGTCAATTCTTTGTTCAAGCCTAGCATGACTTTGTTCAATCTTATTGTTTTGACCTCTAATTTGATTAGCAAAATCATTTTTCAACTCATTTCTCATGTTAAGATTTTCCTTCACAAAATTTGCTAACTCCTTAGTGTTTTTAGCCGTGTCCCTAGCTTGACTAGCCAATTGCTCTTGAATGTTTTCCAAAATCTTATCATTTGCCGTGGCGTAATTCAAAAAGTCCATTGGAAGTTCTTTAGTGTAAACATTTTGAAGACCTTGACTTGTGTTTTGAAAATTACAGTTTTGATTTTGATTTTGCAATTGGCTACTAGTTCCTTGATTCCCATAGTTGTTATTACCCTTAAAATTGTTCCTTTGATTTCTTTGGTAACCAACTTGATTGTTTCGATAATTGTTAGCATTTTGATTTGGTGGAAAACCCGGTGGAGTCAATTGATTAGTGCGAGGAACTTGACCGTTTTGGTTATAAGTGCCCGCGGCCGCGAAGGCACTCGAAGTGTTACCACCGTTGGTAATGCACTCGGAATAATCGTGAGCTCCACCACAATACAAACAAGAAATCTCAACCACTTTAACCGTAGCGGGAGTGGGTTGTTCACCAACTTTAAACTCAATTAACAATCCTTTCAACTTATCAAAAATTTTGTTCTCCAAATTAGCCTCGATTTGGCAAGCATCAACGGTGTGTGACAATGAAGGCGAAGACGAAGTCTTACGAACACTCGACGTGCTACGAGGACTATAGACCTTAGACCTATTCTCAATGATTAACAATGCTTCCTCGACCGTCTTACACAAAAAAGTACCACCCGCGGCGGCATTAAGATAATCACGCTCATGATCGTTCAAGCCATTGTAAAACGTGTCAGTTTGATGCAAGTCGGAAAAACCATGATAAGGACATTCGTGCAACATTTCCTTAAACCTATTCCAAGCCGTTGAAAAACTCTCATTATACTCTTGTGAAAACTTTGAAATCTCGTTTTTCAAGTGCGTAGTCTTATAGGGCGGAAAAAATTGGTTCACGAATTTTGAAACGAGATCCTTCCACGTCAATATAGAATTGGGTGGCTCTTTCTCTAACCAAATTTTTGCGGGCCCCGCTAAGGAATACGGAAAAAGCATCATCTTAATCGAGTCGTTTGAGACGTCCTTAAACTTGCAAGTGGCGGTTAGACGATTAAATTGGCGAATGTGGTTATGAGGGTTGTCCTTTTCGTCACCTCGAAACTTGTTGTTTTGAATCATGGAAAACAAACCCGTCTTAACCTCAAAATTCTCCGCAAGGATAGCGGGAATCACAATCGCTTATCCATAACCCTCGGTGGGTGCTTGAAGCAACTCCATCATAGTTCGATTAGCCTTGGGTGCTTCTTTCACTACAATAGGTTCGTCAATAGGAGACTCCTCACTAGTAGGAGTGATTGATTTGTTTCTTCGTTTACGAGCACGTCTTGCTTTAGAGCGAGTTTGCATAAACGTCACGTACAACGAGAAGGCGAGCAAAGAAGATTCTTTTTGGTGTTTTTACTTTTTCAATTTTTTTGTGGTTTTTGATTGTTTTTACTTTTTTTGGATTTTTGGAATGTATTAGGTAGACACAAATCTACAAATCTCCTCCTTAATCAAATCTCTCGATTAAAGAAGCCTCAAGGAATGAAAACGATCACGTGAAGTGAACGCCTTCGATGACTTTAGAACGATGGTGGAACACCAAATCGTTCAAGAGGGTTTAATCAATAGAAACCAAGAAAATATATATGATACTTAGTAATACTTTGGGCGGCAAAACCCTCGATTAGCTTTCAAAATCAAAATACGCACAAGCAAGCAGAGGAAACGAGGCGGCGCGAAGCACTTAAGAGCCTTTTTCCTTTAGGTCGTGAAATACAACCGCCTTATACCCACCTTATAGTTTGTATTTCTCAAAATCGAGCTTCACGAAAGTATTTATCTATTTTTGCCTTTTTCTTTGGTTTGAGATTCGAATACAATGATTGGGTAATGACCTCCCAAGTCAAGGTTGTGATTTCTCACGTATTTGGAGTACTTGTGAATTTATTGTTCTACGTATACAATATATTAATAATATTCACACAAAAACCGAAAAACGATAATACGTATTAGTAGAGTGCTACTAATACAATTAACTATTTATGGCTATATAAAAACAACAATTGTTCAACCAAAACACAACACGCCTCCCCGGCAGCGGCGCCAAAATGATGTTATAGAAATACGTCTTTTAGGAAAAAGAACGTAAAATAGGGCAAGTGTGCACGACGATTTAGGAAAACCGTGTATGAATGACCCTAAGTGAGTTCGTTCTCGAGGAGGCAAGTGCGTTGTGTGCTGAGTTGATTAATGATTTGTGATTAATTGATTGAAAAAGAAAGAAATGGGATTAGAAGAGAAAGACGGTTACAAAGACGAATTAAACTACGACGAAAAAGGCGAACACGTAAAATCGTAAATAGTGCCAAAATTAAAATTTTAACCTAAAAAATCCTAAAAATTACTAAAAATCCCCAATAATATTATAAGAGTTTACAAAAAATCCAAACTTGCTAAAACCTTTTAATTAATTCAATAATGACTTTTTAATGCTAATTAAAGCCCTAAAAATCACAATTAAATATTAAAAAGCCCTAAACAAGATCTAATAGTTTGTAAACCTCAAAAATGACCTAATTAAGTTAAAAACTATTTTTAAAAATTTTAAAACCAAATTAAACTATTTTTAAACACTTAAAAACTATTAAAATCTATTAAATCTTAAATTAATTCTAGAAATTAATTGAAAAGTCTTAAAAATATTTGGAAAGTGAAAAAACTCCTAATTAAGTGTCCTTAACCTAGGAAAAATGTAAAAACTAAAAAAAACAAAACTTCAATTTTTAATAATAAAATAATATTAAAATATTCAAAAAAATAAAAAGTTTATAAATAAATTCTAAAAAATTATCAAAAATCCTAAATAATGTAACTAAAATAAAAATGCAATCCAAATTTTCTGAAACCTATTTAATAATTTTATATTAAATTTTAAAGTTGGATAAAAAAACCTAAAATCCTATAAAATTAAAAATAAGCTAAATTGAAAACTTAAAAAGCTGTAAACCTCAAAAATGTAATTCAAAACCTAAAAACTATTTTTTCAGATTTTTAATATACCTTTTACTATTTTTTAATGATTTTCTAAAATAAAAACTTAAAATAATCCTAATAAATTAATTAATAAAGGGAAAAATAAACTTTTTGCTCAGAAAAGTCAAAAACCCTAATATAAACCTAAGAAAAATGCTAAACAGAAAAAAGCTTAAAGGAATAAGCTTGAAACAGCTTATTTATAAGCTGTTAATCAAATAAGCTACAAATCCAACAACCCTTAAATAGAAAATGAAATGAAACTTAAACGTAAAAAACCATCCGGATCACTGGTAAACATGTTACTCCTCCAAACGGGAGGTCGCGTGTTCGAGCCCAGGCCAGGTGAGTTTTTGCTATTTTTTTTTCTTTTTAAACTTTAAACTCAAATCTTGTTACCCTTTTTAGTCACAATTTCACAAACACAAACCAAATTTAGACAAGACTAAACCTTTCTGAAGATAAAAACGTGCTCAGGTCTGCTGAGTGTCTGATGAACAAAAGTGAGAGTTCTTCACTTGTGCAAAGATGATCAAGAGGGCTTGATCTTGTGATTGTGGATGTTTGATTGGATACAAGGGGCACCCTTATACTCTTTGGAGTATAAGGAGTCAAGAAAAACACAAATCAAGTAAGCCTAAGCACGAAATCACACAAAACAAGCACAAAATTGCTTCCTAATGTTTCTGTGATAAAGCTATGCAGGTCTGGGGGCAGTTAGCTTAATTACTTGCACCCAAGTGAAATTAAAAGGCTCATGATTTGCATACCAGTGTAACAACCAACATATAAGAAATCACAACCCCTACTAGGACCTATGATCTAACAATTATGGAGATTTAAAGCACAAATTTTACCAAAGCAAGCAGAAAATTGGCATAACAGATTTTAAGCTTCTTTTTCAACTTTTTAGCAAGCAATGTGTTCTAAACTTATCCAAACTGAGACCCAAGCCAGCATACAACCTAATAACCCCTAATGAGTGAGTTTACCAGGTTATAACACAATAATAATAACAAGTACCCTAATTCAAACTCTAATCCAAACACACCTTTAAACTTAAAAACCAATCTTTTACAAACCAAATCCTTTCAAAACACACTCAAACTGATTACAATCACTTCTATCATGCATAATAACACAAAATCAGTAGCTCAAACAAACTTTTAACAACTTTTATGCAGATTCACATAAATCACCAAATTAAATGAAAAATGAAAATGGTAAAAGATTTTTACCTCAAGGGACCTACATCCAGGTCCCTTAGTGGTTGAAAAACCACCTCCTTCAGGCTGGGGCCTGAGCTGAACCTTGGACAACAAGTTTCAAGTCAAATCTGCTAAGAGAAAATAGAGATCAAGCACAATATTCAAGTAAAATCTGATTTTTCTTTCTCTTTTAAAAACCTTTTCACAAAACTTCCTTATACTTCCTTTAAAACACTTACACAACAACTTTAAAAATCTGGAAAAACAAACCTTGAACAAGGTTTTGACCAAACCAAATCAAAATTGTCAGAAACTTACAAACAAACTGAATTTTAAAAAAGAACTTAAAAAATAAAACTTGGAACACAATCTAAACAACAGAAATGTAAATGAGGATCCTGGAATCTTTTCATCAACAACACTTAACCAATTTCATTCATTAATCAAATGGGATTTACAAGCTTGTGATCTAAGGAAAAAAATTCAGGAACAAGCATAATGAGACACATACGTCTCATTATATACTACTCTATAGAACTAACTAGAAGCCTGGAATAAAATAATACAATAAATCAAAACCCTAAACCCTAATGGGGGAAATTCCAGGAATACCCCTTGGTTTTGACTGAAATCTTGGTCAAGGTGGATACATGTGAAGTTGCCAGTTGCCTTTGTTGATCTTGGACATTTATTTGGAGTGGGGGACAAGTAGTTGCATCTTAACCATTCATCTTGTCGTTTTTGGGGTTGGGAATGAAAGTGACACAGCAGGGGAGGTCCCTACTGCTCACATGGGTGAAGTGGTGAAGGTTTTTGGGGTTGGGAAATGATTAGGGTAAGATTAATTGTGATTCTGGAGAGTTTAAGGGTAAAACCCTTTGATTTGATGAAATGGGAGATTAGGGTTTATGTGTTCTTGAGCTGGGGATTAAGGGGTGTTTAGGATTGATGATGTGAATAGTACCCGTTTACCTCCAAAACTTAGGTTTAAAAAAACAGATTATTAAATAATCTGTTATTTAAGTAGTGAGTGGATGGTGACGTGTGTGGGATGATGAGGTGGTGATTGGTGATTGGTGGGTTGGGGTGAGGTGGAAACATGATTGGCTGGGAGTGGTTTAGATGTTTGGCAGAATAGGTCCACCTACTTCCTTTGTTTCTTCATGTTGTATAAAATGGCACAAACTTCATTTCCCTTTGTAAACAAGTTTCATCATTTGGCAATTTTGGCACAAAAACTTTATAAGCTTGAAACAAGGACTAAACATGTAAATTCTTCAATTTTCAAGGGCTGTTTTTGACATGTCTTCATTCTTTAAGGCTTTGACTTGTTTGTTGTCTTCTTGGAGGACCATTATTGACAATTTAGTTTTGTTGAGGGACTAAATTTGCCAATTCTTCAAAGTTAAGGGTCCTTTTTGTAATTTTGACAAACTTTAGGGACCAAACTTGTAATTATGAAGATACAAGGGTATAAAGTGTCAATTATTCAAACTTGGAGGACCAATCTTCATAATTCTTCAAATCTTCAAGGGTTTTCTTTGGAAAATTCTTCATTAGGGCTTGGTTCATCGTGCGGCTTCGTTTCCCGTGTTCGTTTTTTACTGATTCTTGTGATCTTTTGTCTTTTTCTCAATATCCGTACCTAAAATACACAGGCAACAAATACAAGCATATATTTGGGTATTTTGATGATATTTAATGCATTTTAAGCCCGTTTTGGACGATGAGACTATGTATAAAAGCAGTCTCATCACTCCCCCTCTTTGGTTGCAATCCCTGGGTTCATGACGCATGCTTCCACAGATGTCACATCCAGGATAATGCTCGCACTCATCAGAGTGATGGTCGAAGAAACCATAGTACTTGAAGGGGGGTTAGGTTTGTAACCCTGAGAGTTATCTCTGGGTTTAGGCTCAGCCTTTCTTGAGGGTCGATGAGGAGTTTTAGATCTCATTAGAGTTCTAGTTCTTTGAACCGCAATGACCTCCTCATGCTCTCTAGATGTGTGTTCAGTGGACTCGCATGTGATACATCTTGGTTTCTTAGAGCAATCCTCGGATGAGTGATTATTGAAACCGCAATGCTTGCAAGGTCTGAACAAAGCTCTCCCATTGGAGCTACTAGAACCTTCACCAAGAGAGTTAACAAATGGACTATTAACTCTGGGGTTGATTTGTTCTTTCAACCCTTTTACATCTTCCATCAAGGTGAGGAGAAGTTGCTTGGTGGGAGAAAGCTCTTAAGGGGGAGGAGTGGGTTTGTTGGAGTCCTTAGCCACAAAAACCTTTTTATTCGCTTTATCAGCGACTTTGAGAATTGAATTCCCAGGGTTTTTAGTTGGAGGTTTTGGGCTAGGCAAGGAATCAGATGGGTTAGCACCAGCGAGTCTAGGTAGGGCTGGTACCCTTGATTCTTTGTTAGAGTTCTTCTCATCCACAGAGGTGGAAGAAGGAGAGGTAACATCTGAAGGGACAAATTTGACATTGGGAACAGGGATGTGTTTTTTGTATCTACCCTTTCCCCCAATAGCCTGAACCACATCACCAGGTATGGATTTAGCAACTATTTCTTCCACTATGGATTGAGCCAAATTCCATTTCTTAATGGTTTTTCTAAGTTCAGAATTTTCATCAGACAAAGACTCATTTTCAATGGATAATTTGCTCACTTCATTTTGAAGTTGATTAGCAAGATTCACAAATGGTTTTAGATTTGTTAATTCAGATTGGCAAAGATTTAACTCTGTTTTAAGACTATGAAATTTGTTTAACAGGTTTTTTCTTTGCTCTTCCACAAAGTGGAGGTCAACCAAGGTATAATCACTGACATGGTCTCTATCAGGACCTTCACCCATAGATAACATTCTTTGTACCTTTTTCATGGTGATATCCACCCATTGACCAGATCTTGCTTCACTTTTACCCACAGCGGGTTCTTCATCAGAGACAACCATAAAGGCTCTGACGGTGGTGTTACCTTCATCCTCAGAAGTGAGAGGTTCGTCATCCCAGTCGAATGAGGCAGTGATCAGACCTTTTTCAGTCTTCTTAACATCCTTTTTCTTTGCTGCATCATCGGCTTTCTGATTGAGTTTTAGCAGCTCAGTTTTCAAGGATTTGTATTTGACTTTGTAGTCCTTCTTCCCTTCTGAGTCAGAGAGAGAGGTTTGCTTGAAAGGTGAGGTGGAAAACTTCTTCCTACTGTTGTTGTTGCTGGATGAAGGGAAGCTTGGAGAGGAGGTTTTGTTTGACCATCAATCATTTTGATAGTAGCCAGTCTTTCCACAAGTAGCATGACACCTTGGATTTATCAACCTTTGCAGCTCCAACTCTACCAGATCTCTTGTAGTACCTCTTTTGATCAGCTAAAAGAGCTCTGTCATGGAACTCAGCATGTAATTCATCAAGAAAGTCTTGACTACTTCTGGTGTCCTCTTCAATGTCAGAGTCGTTGTCCTAAAAGGAAGGGTTAGCAACAAGAGCTTTTGAACTAGTGATACTGGTGGTAAATCTGTCAGTCTCTGATTTATAAATGGAGTCAATTAGCCCTTCTTCATAGTTATATCTACCAAATAGTTGGGCTAAAGTATCATTCTTTATAGCATTGTTAGCTCTTAAGGTCTGATTTAGGCTAAGCCATTTTCTAGGTAAGATATTGACAAAAGTAGCATTAACCTCAGCCTTAGGTAGACCCACTCCATTGTTTCCTAAATCATTCAACAAAATCTTAAGCCTAGTATAAGTTTGTGTAACAGTTTCTGTTTCCAAAGCTTTAAAATCATTAAACTTAAGTCTAAGGGCTTGTATTTTGGTTTCTATTGTTTCCTCTGGACCTTCATACCCTAGAACTAATTCAGTCCACATCTTCTTAGCAGAGTTGCATTTAATGATGGACTTCATAATGTTCTTGGGTAGGAAAGAGACTATGATACTTTTGAGTCTCTTGTCCTGGTTAGCCAGACGTCTATCCGCTGGAGACCATTGCTTAATAGGTTTCTTAATGGGTCTCTCAGGGGTAGAGGAAACGGCCAGTGGTACATAGGGACAATTTTCTAAGATTTCTATCAAGAAGGGTTCTAAACCATCTAAATATATAAGAAATTCACTTTTCCAACTTGATAAATCTTCTTCATCAAATGCTGGTACATTGGACACATGTGACCCCCCTCGAACATGAAGTAGTTGGGGAAGGTCATCATCATTATTACCAGTGCTTACAACTGGTGTAGGCATGGTAGTAGATGTGGTGGCCGGCATGGTGGTCGACGTGGTACCTAAACTGGTTTGACCAAACCATGGAGGAGGTATAGTATCAGCCATATTAAGATCTTGATTTTAAAAACAAGAACGGTTTATGAAAAGTTTTATAAATCAAACCGCTCTGATACCAATTGAAAGTCCCTTAATATGACAATTGTTGATAAACTATAAATCTTGTAACCACGAAACACAATGAAATACTTTTCAAACGCGTAATGCTTTATTAAGTATTATAAACAAAGTATTACAAAGTGCTATGAATACACTCGTTGAATGACAACAAGGTATGAACCCTAGAAACAAGTAAACTAGATTCGAGATAGAAGTTTACAAGGGAACCAATGAGACGCTGGTAGACAGATGAGGGCTCAGCGGTTCCAAGGTGAGAATTAACTTAGATAAATTATCCAAGCACAAGGGTTGGGTTAATTCTTCTTTTTCACTCCTATTTATAGTGTACGAGGTTGCTTCCTTAGTGGGAATAGTTGATACGTGTCACCTTCTGAATGGAAGAGTACAACGTATTAAATGCATGTCCAAATCGAGACATACCTTTAACCAACTTTAGGTGAACAGTTCTGCCAACTGTTCACCTTTTGCCCCACTAGGTCGTACTAGGCTTTATCTTGAATCTCTTGTTTTGTCCCGCTCAAAACACTTGGTAGATTCTCCCGCCTAAACTATAAAGGATTGGATAAGCTTTGCTTATCCCGGACCTCTAGGGTTCTTAAGTGATCTCTGAGTGTTGTCAACTCAGAGATCCTTGAACACCAGTACACTCCTTCAACATCCCAGCTATCCATAATCACTGGTGAGTCTGACTTCAGATTGTCTTCGACTTCTTTGACGTTGTCTTTGACTTGAATGTTCCTGGCGTGCCAGCTGAGGCTTTGCCTTCCACTAGTCTGGTCTCTGTCGCTGGTCCTCTCAGTGATCAGTAAACACTTAGTCTAATTAAACAAATCTAGACTAGGCCATAGTTAAAACTTTCATTGGCCCAACAGATGTGTTTATAGGAACCTTAATCACTAATCTGGAAAAGATTAGTGATTAATTCTTAGTAAATATTAAAAGCCCAATTCATATTCTTCGCTAAATAGTGTGAAGTTTAATCCAGATTATGGGTGGGTTAAGTTTAAATTGGTGTTAAGGCGCCAAGTTTAAAAAATTAATAATTCGGGTTAAGTGGATTGATGAGGTGGAGCAAGGGAGGAAGGTGATTGGTTTAAAATGTGAGTGGGGTGAGGTGGTAAGCTATGGTTGGTTGAGGTAACTATCTTTGTCTGCTCAAATTAGTCACCAGCCTTTTTTCTTTCTTTCACTTGTAGATAAATAAGCCAAAATCCGGATTCCTTTGTATCTAAAGTTTCCAACTTCACACTTTTGCCTCAAAAAGTTTTGTAAAGTATTTTCAGGGGTATTTCTTGCCATTTGTTGATATTTGAAGGGCTGATTTGGAACTTTCTTCAAAGGTAATGGTCTTGGCTTGTCTTGTTGACTTCTTGGAGGACTAAATTTGACAAATCATTATTTATGAGGGACCATTTTTGCCATTTCTTCAAGCCAAGGGTCCTTTTGGTAATTTGACATTTTTAAAGGACCAAACTTGTAATTTCTTGTAACTTGAAGGCCTTCATGATATGTTTGACTTTGAGGAGGACTAATATTGACAATTTAGTTTTATTGAGGGACTAAATTTGCCAATTCTTCAAAGTGGAGGACCCTTTTGGTAATTTTGACAAACTTTAGGGACCAATCTTGTAATTATGAAGATACAAGGGTTTAAAGTGTTAATTATTCAATATTGGAGGACCCTTCTTGCATAATCTTCAAATCTTAAAGGGTTTGTCTTGGAAAATCTTCATTTGGGCTTGGTTCATTGTGCGGCTTCGTTTCCCGTGTTCGTTTTTGCATGATTCTTGTGATCTTTTGTCATTTTCTCAATATTTGTACCTAAAATACACAAGTAACAAACACAAGCATATATTTGGCCATTTTAATGATATTTTATTCATTTAGATCCCTTTTTGGACGATGAGACTATGTATAAAAACAGTCTCATCATTTGGCCAAAAGCTAAAGTGCCACGTCGGATTTGTTTTGTCGTTTAGTGGGTTTTCCCCAGCGACTTTCTGTCACTGGGGAAACCCTCGAAGGGGAATGGGTGGATTGTTGTAGTGAGTGACAATACGCTCCAAGGTACGACGAAGAGTCGCATCAAAAGAACGTTGGGCCATCTCAAACACCCTAGGATGACATGTGCGCATAGCAAAATATAGTTTGGATATTAATATGTCGATTTTATCAAAGTGAAATCGTCTCGACTCATTTCGAATTGATTACAGGTGAAAGTGCGACTCACTTGTTCTTGGTGTAAAAAGGAAATGTCGTTTATTATCTATTATAAACTACAAATGAAAACTTGAGAATGTATAAAACAAATGACAAATAAAAAGTAATAAAGTAAATTAAAAACTTAATAAAAAGTAAATGTAAAAATCAAATAAGACGAGACAATTTAAAATTAAACTTGACAAAAATGGCGGGAAAGAAATAAACTTTTGAAAAATAACTAAGTAAAATAAAACAAAGGATTTCGATCAGATCGCAACCAGTGATCGCAACAAGCGATCGCAGCTTGGATCGCAACCAACGATCGCAACTTGGATCGCAACCAACAATCATAGACTTTGATCGCAGGATAGATCACTAGTAGTGATCACAGTATTGGATCGCAAGTAGTGATCGCAGTATTGGATCGCAAGTAGAAACCCTAAGGCTTATGCGATCACAATACTCGATCAGAACCTTTAAAACCCTTAGACATTACGATGGAATGGAATAGGGAAATAAGCAATAACCAAATAAGCACTTACCAAAACTTCCCCAAATCAATAATAAAAAGAACTTAAGCCACGAATTTAAAAAACTTTCAAAATACCAAATAAGCAAAATTTATAAAATCAACTTTTAAAAGATTAAACTTTTTAAAACACTTTATTAAAAATAAGAAAATAACAAATAAATCAAAAAGAACAATAAACTAAAACCATAAATCATATAAAAATGATAAGAACAAAAAGATAAACACTTTAATCAAATAAGCATAAAGATGAAACAAACTACAAACTTATACCGAATCAAACAAAATATTAAAACAAGAAAGGAAGAATAAGATTGATTATGAAAAGCTTTTAATTAAAATGAAGATTAAAGAATCAAGATTACAAGATTTAAAGATTAAAGATTAAGCAAACATGAAAGAAAATTTAGAGAGAGAAAGTAAAACTAGAGAGAGAAAGTAAATACTCCTACTCATACTTACCTTACAAAAATAAACTAAATCTACAAACTAGCTAACTCTCAAAATGAAATGAGAGGTCTTCTATTTATAGGAGGAGGGTATGAGTGTTGTTTGCTTCTCTCTTTGTCTTTTCGTCTTTTAATTTCTTCGTCTTTCTTGACTTTGTCTCAGGATTTGTCGATAAATAAAACGAATCCGTCTTCTAATTTTCTTCTTTTAGTAGACTTGGTTATTCGACTTCGTAAAATTCCCGTCTTCAGTCTCTTCCTTCGATAAATCTTTAGAATAGGCCTTTGACTTCCGTTCTTTTTGCACTCTTGATCTTTTGACTTCGTCTTTTGTCATTTTCTTCGATAAAAGCACGTGAAAGCCCGTGTTTTCTTCCTTTTTTATATTTTGGTCCTAAAACACAAAAAAAACACAAACACGCGTAATTCCGACTTTTACGCCATTAAATAAACGTTTTGGCTTGGTTTTTATTATAATTAAGTGGCAAAACCATAAGTGTTTTCACACTTATCAAAACCCCTACACTTGACCATTGTAATGCCCTCATGCAATGCATTAATTACAAAGCAAGATTTACATTTTCCATCATAATTAACCCACCTTGACCTTTATTAAACACAATACATTAAGGAAAACTTAAAAAGTTAGAAACTTACAAAATGCTTGAAGGAAGAACAAGTAAAGAGATCGAAGACTTACATTAGGGCTTTGGCTGTAATGAATGTTTATCACCCTCAAGTTTCACGTTCCCCATACTAAGCTTAAAAACGAGATCATTGTTATTATAAGTTAGTAAATCTAACACGAATTCAAGTGGCTCAATTATTTACTTAGACTCCCTTATTCCTAGGTGTATCTCTTATATTTTATTTTTTTCTTGAATGATCACGAGGATGCATTTTTTACTTATTTTGATAGTTTATTTAGGCCAAAAATAAAGTATGACGATTTAATCAATAGTTAGCTAAAGGACAAAATCTTTTAAAACTGCTTCTCGAAACCTCATAAAGTTCATATCTTGGCATAATTCGTTTCGCGATTTGAGACCTTTCTTGGATTGATTTTTGGCATTGACTTCATACTTCGAATCTCGAGAGACGTTCTTGAAATAATGGTCTTCTCTTCATAATAGGAATTTCTTCACTTGAAGTTTTTGAGAGATTCTTCTTACTTGGACCACCACTTCTTCATTTTTCTCCAATCTTAATTTGGGATTTTGATATACACTGATCCGCCTCCTTTTAGGACTTGGATCTATTTATCATCAAACCTTGTTAGGGCCTTTTCGGATAGACTTCTCCATGATCTTTAGGGGAGTATTTGCTTTTCGTCGTGTGTCTCGATCCTTCATATTGATTTTTGATAAATGATTCTTCACATCACTTTGGATCTTTAGCAACAAAATGTAGCCCTCATGCCTTGTTAGGGCCTTTTCGGACTCGCCAATCTTTGCATCCCGCTTCAATAAGTTATGCCTTGGCTATGAACTCTAATTAACACCGAGCAACTTTTAAACAATTTTGTGCTAGAAGCTAAGTAACATTTCAAATCGTACAACCTTACTTATTGCAATAATATTTATTAACAAGCGATGGGAGAAAAAGCTCATAATTAACTCACATAAATTCATGAAAGAATACCAAACTTATAATTTATTATATCATCTCTCGTTCTCCGCAATTTAAAATCTTAAGGAATGAGACTCGTGGATGCTTAGCCTATTAAATCAAAGTTTTGAGTTTTCAAGTCATCTATAGGATCTTGCAACTTCTTAGACTTTTTCAAGTTTAGAATTTTCATTTTAAAGTTCCCTTGATAAACGAATTTCTAGGATCAGTTATAGGAACTTGGGAAAAGTTCTTGTTCTTAAACCTGTATGAGTTAAGACTTTTGCATTTTAAAGTTCCCTATATAAAATCTAGCAAAACTTGATTTAAACACGTTAAGGATACTAGCTAGAGTAAACTCAAATAAGTAAACTCGGGTTGAGTCAAAGGATTCAAGACGGGCCTAATTTATCAATGACATCTAAACTTATTAAAACCATTTTATTAAAGAAAGAAAATAATAACAACAAAGGTAAATATAACTAGGCCAAAATAGATCAAAATTTTTAAAAAATGTCGAAAAATCAAATTTCCGGTTAAAATGAGGACAAATTCATGGAAGAGCCCATTTAACTTCGATAGAAGTCCCCCCTACACTTAAGATAAACATTTTCCTAAATGTTTAAGCATGTGGGAGTAAACTCCCCTACACTTAGGACATTGTGCACATTGTTTAAATCTTGCTAAGGAAGAGAGAACTAAAGTGATTCCTATTTTAATATTGAAGAATATAAAATAGTGAATCAAAAGAGTTTAGGATAAAACCGGGAAGATGGTACACAGAATCACAGGTCGTCAAAAGTCATAAATAGTGAATCTTTGATAGCTCGAATCCCTGCACATGATAAGAAAGAAACAACAAACACATACTAGGGTCTCCCCCTACACTTATTATAAAAACGGATAAAAAGGATAGATACTCGGGTTGCCTCCCGAGAAGCGCTTGTTTTTGTTCACCAAGTTTGTGAGTCTGACTCGACCTTTAGTACTTATGGTAAGAACCTTGAAGAACATCCACCGGGGTCAAATACATGGTTTTGATCCATCAAATAGCACAAGCTTAAGGTGAACAACACAAGCCAAAGAACAGTAGGCAAGATTCCCTTAAGCAAAGATAGAGCATGGTGGTAGAAGGTATGGAGAGGTGAAAGCATAGCTCCATAATGTCCAAAAGTATTTCCTTTTATTTCATCAGATGGATACTGAGATGACTTAAAAATTTTGATACCCGGATCGAATACCTTTTCCTTTAGGGGAAAATAAGACTTAGACTCAATAGACCTTGAAGATTCGCCCATAAACCACACAATCCCATCTGAAGAAGGTGGAAAGAGAGGTGTCAAGACATAGGTACTACGGATATTGGTGTCTTCCAGTTTCTTCTCCTTTGAAACGGGTTTCTTAATATCCGAAGGAGGATAAAGACCATAATCAAAGTCCAAAGGAGGAGAATCATGCTCATTAGGAAAATATGTATTAAGAAAAGTGGCAAAATCTTCCTTAAAAGAGTAATCGTCCAAAGTAGGAGTAAGCATTGTTGGCGGAGGATCTTCATCAAAAATAGGAGCACAATCATCAATAAAAGACATAACACTTGAAGAATCACTCAAAAGAGTGTCAACATCATCAAAGTCATCATAAGTTGGCATGCCTTCATACTCTGAAGAAAAATCATCATAATCATCATTTTCAGAATTAGAATCGTCGTCATATTCATCATATATCGGTGGAGAATCATAAATTTGTGGGGGATCCAAATTGGAGAGAGAATCATCAAGATCATCCACATGGTCTTGGAAATGTGGATTATCATAGAAAGTCTCGAAAAGAGGATTGTCATGTAGCACAAAATCATCAAGGTTTGTACTTTCCAAAGGAGTTGTAACAAGCTCGTCTTGAAGGACATCAATCATATTCGTTGATTCTTTTCCATTTGATTTGCTTGTAATTTTCCCCATCTTAAAAACTTGTTGATCATTCTCGACCCTTAGAATTAGTTCACCTTCGGCAAAATCGACTAAATATTTTCCGGTTCTCAAGAATGGGCGTCTAAGTATTAACGGAATACGAGGGTCCATTTCATAATCAACAACAACAAAATCGACCAGAAAAGTGAAGGTACCAAATTTAACGAAAACATCTTCGGCAATACCAACGGGATAAGTGAGAGTTCGATTTGCTAGCTCAAGAGTCATCTGAGTTGGTGTAAGGTCCGGTAATGATAACTTTTTCCAAACACTTAATGGCATCAAATTTATACTTGCCCCGACATCAGCTAAGGCAGTAAATTCTTCAACTTTCTTAAAAGTACAAGGTAGCACAAAACGACCGGGATCTCCAAGTTTTTCCGGAAGTTCTTTAAGATGGACTGCAGAACAATTTTCATTTAAGCGTGTGTTAACAAATTCAGCCATCTTTTCCTTCTTACTAAGCAATTCCTTGAATGCTTTGACAAATTTCGGCATTTGGACAAGTGCTTCAACAAGGCTAATGTGACAATCCGTCAATTTATGGTTGATATTTTATTCTCAATATTTAATTGAAAATATTATTTTAATGTTATTATATGAACTCACTTATTTTTGGGAAGAAATTTGGATTTATGTCTTGAAGAAGCATCGACTACGTCTAAACCGGAGGATTCAACGTTACGTGCTTACGTTTACATACACCGTCTTTGGTGACAGTCCGACATTTCAGAAAATAAATTTATCCTCGAATATTATTTTGGAGTTTTAAATTTGTGTTGGTTCATAAACTCACAAATTTACGAGAAGAGATTAGGACTTACGATTTTATTTTAACGTCCTTTACGACTAAACCGGAAACCTTAGGATTACGTATTTACGTTTTCGAACTCCGTTTTTGATGAGACAATTTTTATTAGATTCGTTTTGTGCCGTTGATTCGTAATTTATAAATACGTTTTTCGTAAAATGACCCGAGGGCACGCAAATCGAGAAAACTAGAATCAAGGAATACCCGTAAACTAGTGAGATGGGACAAAATACATTGTCCCACCCCACTAGCACCATGGGACGGCACAAATAAGACACCACATCAATATGTGGCATCTTATTAACTTGTTAGCTACAAGTGTAAGCAAAGCTTACACATTAAGCTAGCTACTAACTCAAAACCATCAAACCACTTCATTTCTACCATTTCACCATGCAAAACCACTTCAAAATCCTCTCTCACTCTCTCATGTTGTCGTCCATATCTCACCCTAAACACCACTTTTTATCAAAAATCAACCATGAAATCCTATGTTATTCTTGCACATGGTGAAGCCCTTTTGAAACCCTATTGATTGGTGGTGATTATAACATCCAAGGAGGAGTTTCCATGGAGTCTTGGGGCTGATTTTCCACAAGGTGATCATGAAGAATGGAGGTCTTGAAGATGGTCTTGGTGATTCACAAGTTTCTCCATCAAAATCCATGTTTTGATCACAACCTACATCATCATGGTGGTATAAATATTGTTCTTCCCATCTTCTTGTTATTTTAATTATGTATCCATGTATTTTATTTCCTATTGTATATGTATATGATGATTATATGATGATATGGGGATTTGGTGTTGATAAACATGCTTGAAAAGGTGAAAAACTACAAGAAACAAGACTAAAATCTTGCTTAAAAATGATGGCTGTATTAAACAGTAAAGAAACATGTCATGAACTGATAAATGATGAAGTAGAATTGATATACAGTAAGCTATGAGTCTTGTACACATGTGAGAGTTGGCCATGCAATGGAATCATTGTAATGAGTGAGATATGATCAAAACAAGTTTAAGGTACAAATCTGAGTTCACTGTTTTGGACGATTTTTAGAAAATACTTAGAAGATGATTCAACAGTAGCTATAGAGGGTTAAATGGAGCACATATCATGTAGTTTATGTGATAAAAATTTGAGCTTCTATCTCCATATAGAACTCTAGATATGGCAATTTTGGTGAAAGTGAAGATAAAAATCAGATTTTGGAAATTAAAGTATAATACTATTATATAAGCACTCAAAATTTAATAGTATGAAATATAAATTAAAACCCACTAACTTATATAATACATTTATATAAATATGTACAATGGTAAATAAGTGGACATTTTATAAAAATGGTAACTTGTTAAGTTTTATAAGTTATAAAACTATAAACATGATTTTTACGACTTTTTCGGCTAATACCGTAAAATTAACGTTTTTGTTAAATAAAACTTAGATGGTTGGACCCGTCTAATGTAAACTTTATAAAACTTATATACTGATATATAAACATGCATAACAAGTAAAAACCGATAAGACCCGAACTATAGGACATACGGACGTTAACGGACTAAATTAACGTTATTGCACTAATAATACAACAAAAATGGACTAAAACACTTATAAACTTATTATTGGGCTTAACCCATTTAGGCCCAACTTTTAAAGTGTAGATACTGATAATATAAGTATAACATGGATTGATACAAGTTAAAGAACTTATAATAAGTTTATTAGACTTAAAACGTGTAAATAGGTAAAACTAGTAAACTAGTAAAAAGATGCCAATACGTAAACACTAAAACGAGTTAATGAGAATATGTAAACCCACTTGATCATCATATATAAATAATCATCATATGTATACATAATTGTTATTTTATAAAGTCATTGGACATGAGTCTAAGACGAGTATTATTTGTCTAGGTTTCCGTGATTGAAGCACGTACCGTACGACCGAATTACCGATAACCCGCCTTCCCACATCAACGTGAGTTCATAGCCTCGCACTCTTTTAAATGTTTTTATAAATGTTTTATAAACCCGCGAGGGAGATAACATGTTAGTTTTTATAAAATAGGACACCATTTGTCCCGATTGCTTTTTATTGATTTGGACCCGAATGATTGTATGACCCGATTGTATGACCCGATAAATGATTAATGGACCCGATAGATGAAATAAAATGGATTATTAAAGTTAGGTTATGTCACTAAAAGTCCCATTAGCATGAATTGTGAACTACCAGGAGTTGGTAGACGCTTATGCATATAATAATACTATTTGGGGACGATCACCCCAGTTCGCGCCTTGACGGTTGATCCCCGTCGTGACACATTGATTGGTAAGCGAATTTATGTATGAGAAGATTTCCATAGCGTGACCTTTATGATGACACGCTACTTTAGATGGGCAAAATTGGTATCGGGTTAGCTACCCGTTGTTGGTTTAGTAAGGTAACAATGTCATGCGGCTTATAATAATCCAAACTAACGAAATACTACTAGACGCTCCGAATTACGATGTATTGCCTGACTAGCAATACTGGGTCATACTATTGATATTATGTTTGTGTTTTGGTTTTCATAACCATATTCATAAAATGGTTTTTATTTTCATACAACGGCATAAGACGTATTGTATGACGTTTTTACGACATTAGCTCGTATAATGATTTTTAAGGCAAACGCCTATATTATGATTTTTATGAAGATTTATATAAAATGACTTTGGCTATTTCATGGCCTATTAAAATGATTTGTACAAAATGATTTTCAGTAATAATTTTATACTGATATATTATATTGATGGATTTTATGAAACTCTATGAATTCACTCGGCGTTATCGCTGACCTTTTCTTTTAACATGTTTTATCTCAGGTACTTGAAGGTAATTCTCGGGAAGACGACAAGAATTCATGGCCCGCACTTAAACAATATTTTCCATTCAAATACTTTGTAAAACTTTGTATGAATTAATATGACTTGGGACCGATGTAACTTTGATATTTATGAATGGAAATGATTTATTATTAAACGACGCGATTTTTATGCATTGTCTATGATGTGAGTAATGTGCTATCCCGTAACACCAACGAGTCTTCCGCTGTATTGAGTTGTATAAATTTGGGGGTGTTACAGTTTGGTACCAGAGCTCTCGTTATAGAGAACGAAAGGTTTTTAAAACCAAGGTTTTGAATAAAACTTTTCAAAATCTTTTAACTATAAACATTTTTCTAAAAATGTCTAAAAATCTTTTGACTATAACGGTGCCGAAGAATTCCCGAGTTACCGACAAGGCCAGACTGAGAAAGTGTTATTTTAATATATATATATAACTTGGATTATATATATATATATATATATATATATATATATATATATATATATATATATATATATATATATATATATATATATATATATATATATATATATATATATATATATATATATATATATATATATATATATATATATATATATATATATATATATATATATATATATATATATATATATATGATGTAATTTTATTACATGATTGTTTGTTGATTATTTTGATATTTATACGAGGTATTTATACGACGTAGATTGTCACAAGAAACCCTAAATCCCCTAGTAAATTAATCGAAGCTATTCTCGTAGGAATTCTAGCTATCCTAGATCTAAACCAAGTTGTGGATATTTATGATCCCAACAAATGGTTGATATTCATAGAAATGTAGATATTAGTTGATTGTGAAATTGAAGAAGAATTGGCGAGATTAAATCTTATATCAATGTCATGACGATCTTCCCTTATAGAGTGGAGTTTGACAAAACGTTATCACCTAGAAAGATGTCATCTGATTCGCTGTCATCCAATTCTTAAATTTGAAATCGAAAGGGGGGAATGTTGCACTTGAGGCTGTCATTGGAACCATTACCCAAAAGGTTCATGCCACTAATACCTTTCCGAGAAGTCTAATTGAATGTATGAGTCATCTCATACTAGTGACTCATTTGATAATTGTGTTGTAAGAGCTATAGGATTGGAAATTAAGTGTTGATCATATTGAGCTTTTATTGCCCTTTTAAGATCTAAGAATAAGATTGAAAGTATTGGAATATGAGGTAGGATATCGAATTGAGTATAAAATTGGTTGAAAGTTGAATAAAGTAAAATTTAACCCGTATGAAATATGAGATTGTTAAGAGGAAATTATTAAGTCCTGTGATCGAATTATAAGGTTTTAATTGATTGTTGATTCGTGTTAAGTGTTGTTCCTAGGCCATTGTCCACTAACGAGGATGCCTAGAGTCCAAGAAATAAATTGAAGAAATATTCTTCTGAATTGGGACCAATGGATCTTTCGGGACATATGGAACACCTAATGACTCTTGTAGATTAGTATTCATTGTGGTATCTTTTAAAAATCCCTAACTTAACTGAGATATCAGTTGGTAGGATGAGTTCTGAGAATTGTATGACATAGTGACACGTAATGTGTTACGGTACAATTTTGACTTGTTTGAGATTAATGAAAAGACTACCTTTGATTGCTAAATCCTACATGTATCAATGTTATCTATCTTTTCTTGCGTGTCTCTAATGTTCGCATTAGTAATGCAACCGTTGAACAAGTACACATCTTGATTTGAGTTACGTTGTGTATTATTCTCTTTTGAGTGCCATCGAAATCATGAACCTCATGATTATTTGGCTAAAGCTCATTTCCTATCATCTTGTAGTTAGTCCTTGGTGAACAAGATTTTCATCACTCCTTTGCAGATCACTCATTGTCTTTATAAGATAAAACAGTATCCCTTGAGAAAAATTAAATTTTCATCACTATATGGATTATTTAAAGTGAGATTTATGAGTAATCATTATCGAAATAAGGTTGTTTATGAAACACTTTGGAAAATTAATTATTTCCATAACAGAGAAAATCTTTGTAAATATATTTTTGATTCTTATTTAAGAATTAAGCATAAAAATGATTTTACTATAAACATGGATGATAAAGCTTTGACGAACTGAGTATTGCATCGTTAATCTTGAAATTGTATATAGTTGCGCGCCTACATACAATTTGGAATGGACTATGCAAGGCTGATTAGTAGTCACCATAAAACTGATTAATAAACACTACATTTTCTTTGAAGAATTATGAAAGATTAAATTTTATGAGATCTGTAAGAAGTGAAAAATAGGGACATAGTGTTAGGACACCTACATATGTGCCTGTAGCATTTATTCTTCTGAGTCAAGTTTACTCATCTGTGGAAATTTGTCTTATTTGACAATTGACAATTCTTCCTTGTCCAATTATCCCGTAATGAGATTCTTAGGAAAAGTATCTGATTACCGATTGTTGATACCCGACTGGATGTATCGACGTTCCTATCATTTCTTATGATTTGATTTCATTTGAATGACCTGGGTAACGATCCGAGGAGCTTTCGAATGCGTACTCAAATTATGAAAACATGGGATATATTCATATTCGTTAAATGTTTTCGTCTGTATCTGATTTGAAATTCTATCGCGTAGATTATGCGTTAACCTTACTCTTTTAATAGTAATCATGTCTCCTGATATCCTTGAATTTGTGAAGGATTATGAGTTATTATTAGTCTTCTGAGAATTTCACATCTTATCGACGACAATGAAACTGGAAAGTTGATAGTGCCAGTAGAATGGATTGATTGATTATGACATGACGACATTGTCTTAATTGGTGGGAACTCGAGTAGAATTCCCCTAAATGATAAGATGTTGATTATCAAAAGTGATCTAAATAATTCTTGATGGATGACCATATCCTGTATTAAGACTTGAAATATTACCATGAATGGTTGTGAACTAGTTATAGATATTGTAATCTAGAAAGAACCTAATATGATTTATTAAAAGATGTTTCTGATATCTGAAACCTTAGGAAGTATTTGTTGATGAGTTACCTAGACTTTTGCCATTTAGGCAAGTTGAAATTGGTATTGATTATATTCTCGATGCTGCACCTGTGGCGTGTGCACTGTACGTCAGCACCATCTAAATTAAAGGAATTACCATACAACTGAGAGAGTTGTCGGAGAAAGATTTTATTATACCAAGCCTGTCATCATGAAGAGCTATGGTGTTATCATTCCTTATATTTATAGATTACTGTGACTGAGTAAATTGACAATCGAAAACGATATCCATAACTCGAAATGGAAGATTTGTTCGATCATTTACAAGGTTTTAGCGTATGTTTTAAATATTTGATCCATGGCATGGTTATCATCAAACTTCGCATCTGCGAAAGAGATTATCTATTCCAATTACTACATCCAGAACTTGTAATGGACATTATGAGTTTCACGTGATGTCGTTTGGATTGACTAATACACATGTAGAATTCATAAATTTGGTGAATCACGTGTGTGGGCTGTGATTTGATAAATTCATGCTCGTGATCATTAAGGACCATTTGTTTGTTTATAAGAATAAGAATGAAGTTAATAATTAATTATAGATTGTCCTGAATTGGCCGAACAATTAAAAATTGTACCTTGAATATTTAGCATAAGACTTAAGACTTAATACTTTACATGATTTAACCGTGTGATTAATAGATAATGGAATATATTGACTCTTCAAAAATTAAGAGCCCTTTTAAGACTTTTGGCTTTACCAAAAAGAAAGTGCAAGTGTGTTTTGACAAATGTTTTAACAAAGGATTTTTAAGGGATTATTCCCTTATACACAAACCATTTAACTAAACTTTTGTTTAGGGGTAAATGTTTGTGTATACTTCTAGACAACCTAAGAAGAATTTAGGAAACTATATAACTTATTACTTGAAATTTGAAACGACAATTTTTGCTTTTCAACTAACAAAACTTTGACCAAAATATAAACAAAGGTTTTTTGAACATTTACGAATCTTGCTAAATATTTTCGATAAATCAACAAATATCTTGTTAATTAAATTCAAATTTATTTTTGAACATTTTATATAATTGGTCGAACTAAGAAATTTAAAATCTTTACGTTTACATTTCATAAAAATTGATTATTTAATATTTAATTAATTGTAATAATTATCGACGCTTTAGACGTCGGATTGAGAAAAACTGATAAACATGATAGATGAGACGAAACTAAAACAGAGAAAATGTGGAGAAATAATTCTTGAATAAATATGGACATGATAACTATTTCATCAGGAAAGTGAACGTAATTACTGACACGTTATGTATAAAGATAAAGAACCGATTTGGACATGTTCCTTAATAATGAAGGTTCAAAATAAATTGTTGAACAACGTAACATAGACGATGTTTGTAAAAAGGATAATATGGATAATAAAAGGGGGTTCGCGGCTAATGTGAACCATTAGAATTAAGAAGCCGATGGCGTTAAATGTTTTAAAGACCACTTGTGATTGTCTAAATATAGAGGATTGTGAGATATAGTTATGTTGGAATTTGTAAGTATAAGTATAATATGTATGTCATTTTTGACTAAAAGTATCTTTGTCTGAAGAAGTTGTACTAATGACAAATTATGAAGGCAGAGATCGCCTCATACATTAGTAAACGTATAACTATTGCAAAGGTCATCATCTGAATTTGATTCGATTTGGGTCATCATCGACCGACTGACCAAATCTGCTAATATCATTCCCGTTAATGATAAATGCAAAAGAGTTATGTAAACATAGTGTGCCTGTATCGAACATCTATATCAAGATCCTCGCTTCGCATCGAATTTCTAGAGATTTGCTTAGAAATCATTGAGAACGAACCTTGATGAGATTACTATGTACCACCCCAATCGAAGGGACGAGGTAAAGTAACGATACAAAGTAACATAAGTGTTGTTTTATGTTTGAATGATTGACCTTTGGTAATAGACCGTATAATCGTTTTCCTTTGAAAAGATTATCATTGATAACCATCTTGTTAGGATCTAAATATTAGAGCATCTGTAAGCAGGAGTTGAGATGAAGACACCCGACATACACCCATTGTGAGTTGGACATGTCTTTTAGGTTTAAGGTTTCCTATGATGGCGAACCTAACCTTACAAAATACTCGACCCGCGAGATCTGAAATGATTGTTGAAATTAGGATTTGATTATTGACAGCCGGTAGTGGGCAAGAGGTTATGTGAATATGAAATGTAGATCTTGGAGTGCCAAATGGGTAGCGAAGTTATGCCACAATTTTTAAACTTGGAAAAATGAATTCATGATCTGACAAATCATGGGATATAAGTCCCCGTTGTATGGGACCATTGAGATGATGTAAAAGTTGGGATTGAAAGGCATATAAGCTGGATCTACCCTAGGACTTCAAGAACTGCGTGAATTATGTTTCGTAAATCGAACTTGATGGAATATCTATCAAGTGAAAATCTGATTATTTCTTAGTAGAGCTTAGATCGGCGAAAGTTGCATTCATCAGAAACCCGTGAACATAATGGATAGAGAAAGTAAGTCAACAATTAGCCCGATCTTATTCCCGTAGTTATGTTTGATGAAACTCGCGTATTGTAATGAATTGCACTTGTGAGAAAAGACCGAGTGTAGAGGAAATACCCACATGGCTTTAACTCAATAAGAAGCGAGTAGTAAGATGATCTTTGAGGACAAAGATCCTGTTTAGGGGTAAATGCTGTGACAATCCATCAATTTATGGTTGATATTTTATTCTCAATATTTAATTGAAAATATTATTTTAATGTTATTATATGAACTCACTTATTTTTGGGAAGAAATTTGGATTTACGTCTTGAAGTAGCATCGACTACGTCTAAACCGGAGGATTCAACGTTACGTGCTTACGTTTACATACACCGTCTTTGGTGACAGTCCGACATTTCAGAAAATAAATTTATCCGCGAATATTATTTTGGAGTTTTAAATTTGTGTTGGTTCATAAACTCACAAATTTACGAGAAGAGATTAGGACTTACGATTTTATTTTAACGTCCTTTACGACTAAACCGGAAACCTTAGGATTATGTATTTACGTTTTCGAACTCCGTTTTTGATGAGACAATTTTTATTAGATTCGTTTTGTGCCGTTGATTCGTAATTATAAAAACGTTTTTCGTAAAACGACCCGAGGGCACGCAAATCGAGAAAACTAGAATCAAGGAATACCCGTAAACTAGTGAGATGGGACAAAATACATTGTCCCACCCCACTAGCACCATGGGACGGCACAAATAAGACACCACATCAATATGTGGCATCTTATTAACTTGTTAGCTACAAGTGTAAGCAAAGCTTACACATTAAGCTAGCTACTAACTCAAAACCATCAAACCATTTCATTTCTACCATTTCACCATTCAAAACCACTTCAAAATACTCTCTCACTCTCTCATGGTGTCGTCCATATTGTTGGGAATAAATCTATGCTTATTTGTTTCCCCTGCTAGTTGATTATTCATACCCCTGCTAGAGTAAGTTCCCCCTGCTAAATAACAAAGGCAGGGGAATCCGTTCCCCTGCTGGAGTCAAAGGCCCTGCCGTCAAAGATAAACATGGAATAGATATTTACGCGTTTCAGTTATTATTCCTTAATACTTTCCATAGTTTGTTAGTAGTGATCTTGTACGTGGGTCCTTGTATCTATAAAAGGACTCACTAGGTTAGCATGCAAAGTGTGTCTTTCTCATTTCGTTTTTCATTATTATTACTTTAAGGTTTTGTAAACCCTAATACCACTTTGGGTATTCGTATATCTTTGATATATTAAAGTTCAACGTTTGAATCTCATTTGTTCTTGTGCTAAACATTACATTCCGCATCTTGTTTAGTTACTTTGCTTTGCAAAGTTTCTCTAGTGTTAGATTGAATTCTTTCTATCTATCACAACCCTTAAACAAGCTATTAAGGTTTAAGATCTGACTTTGGGATCAACAAGTGGTATCAGAGCTTGTTGAGAAACTTTGTCTAAATCAAGAACAATATCCTCATAGCAAACATGTCTTCAGATTCATCCACAAACAGCAACAACCACAATAACCTCAAGTTACCCATGTTGGATCCTAAAAACTTTGAATTATGGGAATTCAGAATCCAATAATACCTGAAAATGGAACACTATGTTCTCTGGGAGATCATAGAGTTTGGTGATCAATTCAACAAAATGGTGGCAGTTGAAGAAGGCAAGGATGAAGGTGAAAGTTCCAAAGGTAAGGACAAGAAGAAATCTGCTGCTCTATGTGATAAGGAAATACTGGCTAGAAGGCATGATGTCAGGGCTCACAGCTCATTGCTGTTGGCCCTACCAGATAGACATCAACTCAGATTCAGGAAATACAAAACAGCTAAGGAACTATGGGAAGCCATAGGCACAACCTTTGGAGGAAATGAAGCCACAAAGAAGAAGAAGAAGAACCAAATGCTGGATGATTTTGCTTCTTTCAAAGCAATTGGTGATGAATCAATTGGAGCTATTTACAATAGGCTTCAAGACATGGTGGCCCACTTGGAATTCTTTGATATTGAGGTGTCAAAAGAGCAGGTGAACACCAGGTTTCTTAACAGCCTTCAGAAAGAGTGGTTTGTCTATAAGGCAATTTGGCAGAATAAGGATGATTTGGATGAAAAAGATATTGATGATATATATAATAACTTAAAAGTTTTTGAACCTATTGTCAATGAAATGAAGTCAAAAGGGACAATTCCCACCAACTCAAGTGGAGTCATTGATTCCCCTGCTAACATGGCATTCATATCACAAAGCAGTGGAATCTCCAAGAACAGTGGAATAGAAGTAGCCCCTGCTACTTATTCCCCTGCTACCAGGTCTGGACCTTCCTATGATGAAGAAAGACCAGCTACATTCAGCCTTGATACTGCATGTGCCTTTATAGCATCTCAAGGGCCACAAGGATCTACAGTGTTACATGAAGATCTGAGTCAAATCAGTAAGCAAGCGCTAGAAGAATTGGATATCAAGTGGAATATGGCTTTGCTCAGCATGAGAGCCAACAGGTTCCACAAGAAGTATGGGAAGAAGATCACAATTAATCCATCTGATGTGGCTGGGTTTGATAAAGGCAAAAGTTGAATGCTACAATTGTGGCAAGAAGGGTCATTTTGCCAGGGAATGCAGAGGACCTAAGTCTGGAAATAGCCATAGAAAGGAAACAAGAGATGAGGATTCTGGTGCTAAAGCCATGGTAGCAATGCAGGGGATAGATGGAGCAAATGGATGGGACTAGAGTGCTATGACAGAAAGTGTGGAAAGAAATCAAGCTTTGATGGTTGAGGAAAAGGAAGAAGACTTTGCACTTATGGCCATGTCAAGTTCCAGCTCTGACAATGAGGTATATGATGACTCATACTGTACTAAAGCTTGTAGGAAAAATACTGAATCTTTAAATGATCAAATCAGAAAGGTAAAAGCTGACTATATCAATTGTGATAATGATCTTGATAATTACAAACGTGCTTTAGAACAACTAGAGTCCACCATAAGAGAGTATAGGCAAAGAGAAAGTGAGTATAGGGATCACATTGTGATTCTAGAAAGAGATGCCAAGGAGAATAACCAATCTATAAATGTTTTAACTGCTGAACTTGAAATTTTCAAAGCTAATCAAAAGATAGATGAGGAAACTGTTGAAAAATTTGGAAAAGCTTCAAAAGATTTAACCAAGGCATTTGAAATTGGTCAATCTCCTAAGGACAAAACAGGGTTTGGAATTAAGAATATGAATGCTACTATACCACCACCCCCTGCTAACATCCATGCTGCCTATCCTAGAAAAGACTTGTCATGGACTGGTCTCCCTTGTTTTGAAAAACAGGATGACATTGAGTTTGATTTGAGTGCTTATATACCTAATAACCTTGATACAGAAGAGTCTCTAGTTAAAACTAGTGTCATTAGGGATGTTAAACAGGAACAGGTTAGCTTAAAGCAAATTGACAACCCTGTTAGATTTTCAAAAGAAGGAATTTCTAGCAGCAATCCAAATTCTAAGAGCATCTCTCCCAAATCTAAGGCTAGGCCACAGTCTCCTAAGCCTACCATTAAATATGCTGGTATGTACAGGAATGTCAGAGGTAATCAAAGAAATTGGAATGACCAAAAGTCTCATCAATTAGGAAAAGACTTTGTGATCAATACCAAGCCCTGCTTCACATGTGGCAGTTTTGAACACACTTATCAAGAGTGTAAGGCACCAATGGAGATGGTGGCTGCAAATCCCTTAAAGGATATGCAACCTAAAGCCATTCTTCTAAATGCAGGGGCAAAATCCTTTTCCCCTGCCAAGTATGTTGCCCCTGCCTTGAGAAATAGAGTAACTGAGAAATATGTTGTTCCAACCCTTAGAAAGGAAAATGATGTTCACCCAAAGCCCAACACTTTTGTGACCACCCCAACACCTTATACTGCATATAGATCTGGCCCTAGACCTTACCAACACATGAACAGAGGCCAAAACAAAAGGTGGGTTCCCTCTGCTAAGCATAAGGATTCCCCTGCTAAAACTGGGGTATCCCCTGCTAGAAAAGTTGTACATTCTAGGAACATGGGAAGATGGGGAAAAGCTGTGAAAGCCTCAGCTCGTTGGGTTTGGGCACCCAAAAGGGGTACTCAATCTAATGGTGTATCTCTAATTTTCGATAAGCTATCCTACATTGATACACGAGGTAGATCCAAGTCTGTAATGGCTTGGGTCCCCAAGAAAAACTAATTTGTTTTTCCTTTTGCAGGTGACAAAGAAGACAAGGGATGATAGAGCATATTGGGATAGTGGATGCTCAAGAAGTATGACTGGACACAAAGCTTACTTGTCTAACTTTGTACCCCTGCATGACAATGATGGTGTTTCTTTTGGAGATGGGCATGGAACTATAACAGGAAAAGGAACTATTGTCACTAATGGGATGACTTTTGACAATGTGTATTTGGTGAAAGAACTAAAGTATAATCTCTTCAGTGTGTCACAGATGACTGATAACAAGAATTTTGTCTTGTTTACTGACACTGAATGCTTGGTATTAGGAAAGGAGTTTGTCTTGCCAAAAGACACTCCAATTGTTCTCAGAACACCAAGATAGAAGAACATGTACACAATTGATCTCAAGGACATATCTCTCCAAGAAAATGAAACATGTTTCATTGCCAAAGCTTCAGCAGATGAATGTAAGAAATGGCATAGAAGACTTGGTCATCTTAATTTCAAGAACATGAACAAACTAGTAAAGCATAATCTGGTTCATGGTCTTCCTTCCAAGTCTTTTGCCACTGAACATACTTGTGCAGCATGTCTGAAAGGGAAGCAACACAGAGCATCTTGCAAGTCAAAAACAATTATGTCCACCACCAAGCCATTGGAACTACTACATATGGATCTTTTTGGTCCTACTTCTGTGGCAAGTATAATGAAGAAATGGTACTGCTTAGTGATTACTGATGATTTTTCAAGATTTACATGGACATTCTTTCTATTTGAAAAGAGTGACACTGCTGATATACTCATTGGGTTCATCAATCAAATTGAATTGTCAAAAAGCATGAAGGTAGTTACCATAAGATCAGACAATGGTGGTGAGTTCAGAAATCAGAAACTGGATTCTTTCTGCATAAACAAAGGCATCAAGAGGCGATTCAGCATTGCTAGAACACCTCAACAGAATGGAGTGGCAGAAAGAAGGAATAGGACACTCATTGAAGCTGCAAGAACTATGCTGTCTGATTCCAAACTTCCAGTTATCTTTTGGGCTGAAGCTGTATCCACTGCTTGCTATGTACAAAACAGGGCCTTGGTTGTCAAGGCACACAACAAGACCCCTTATCAGCTGTTTAATGGAAGACCTCCCTTAATTGACTTTTTCAGACCTTTTGGGTGTCATGTTATCATCTTGAACACTATTGACAATCTTGGTAAGTTTAGTGAAAAGGGTGATGATGGATACTTTGTGGGTTATTCCTTAAACAGCAAGGGATATAGGGTCTTCGACAAGAAGACAAGCAAAATCACAGAAAATCTTCATGTGAACTTTCTTGAAGACAAACCTGAAGATGTTCAAACAGGTCCTGACTGGTTCTTTGATATAGATGTACTTTCCAAGTCCATGAATTATGTACCTGTTGTCTTGCAGAACACTAACATTTCAGGTACTCAAGAAACAATTGGTGCTGAGAAGTCACCTCTGAGGTACATGAATGTGCCCTCATTGTTTCCTAGTGAAGCTGATAAACAAGAAGATAATTCTGCTTCAGGAAAAGAACAGCCAATCTCATCCCCTACTATGACTGAAGGCAATGGAATGGCTGAAAGCAGTGGAATCCAGGATTCCCCTGCTAGAGGAATTGATTCCTCTTTCACAAAGGATCATGATGCTAATGAGACTACTGATGCAGAAAGAGAATCCCCACTCATCTCATCATCTACACCCATAAATGATGGTCCTATCATATCCAGCAGTGGAAGCAGAATCATCAGGAGTGGAGGCCCTAGTTATTCAGAACTTCATTCTGCTCACAAGCACCCATCTTTAGGTCATGCTGTCTCATTTGGAAGTTCCTTTGAGGACTTCTTTCCTAATCAAAATAGCCCCATCAATTCTGATTTGGAAGAAGATGAAACAGAAGTCATCATGCAGCCTACCTATAGAATCAATAAGGACCATCCTATCTCTCAGATCATTGGCGATCCTGAAGCCCCCAGACATACAAGGTATACAGCAAAGGAGCACAGCTTCATTGCTAACATCACCATGAATTTCAATCATGACAACATGCAATGTTGTCTGTTTACTGCATTTTTGTCACAAGAAGAGCCAAAGAAGATTTTTCAGGCTTTAAATGACCCAAGCTGGGTTGAAGCTATGCAAGAGGAGCTCTTACAATTCGACATACAAGAGGTTTGGATTCTGGTTGATTGTCCCAAATGGGCAAGGCCTATTGGGACCAAGTGGGTACTCAGGAACAAAAAGGATGAAAGGGGAATAGTTGTCAGGAACAAAGCAAGGTTAGTAGCACAAGGGTATACTCAGGAAGAAGGGATTGATTATGAAGAGGTGTTTGCTCCAGTAGCAAGGATTGAAGCTATTAGATTATTTCTTGCTTATGCCTCATTCATGGACTTCACTGTTTTCCAGATGGATGTGAAAAGTGCCTTCTTATATGGCACCATTGATGAAGAAGTCTATGTCATGCAACCACCAGGGTTTGAAGATCCAGAACATCCTGACAAAGTATACAAAGTGAAAAAGGCCATGTATGGCCTTCACCAAGCTCCCAGAGCCTGGTATGGTACTCTTTCCAAATATCTCCTAGACAATGGATTCAGTAGGGGGAAGATTGATCAGACCCTGTTTACCAAGAAACAAAAGGGTGACCTTCTGCTAGTACAAGTCTATGTGGATGACATCATTTTTGGATCAACTAACTCCATGCTTAGCAAAGAGTTTGCCAAATTGATGCAGGATAAATTCCAAATGAGTGCCATGGGAGAACTAAACTTCTTTATGGGGTTACAAGTTCAGCAGCGGAAAGATGGGATATTTATCTCACAGGACAAATATGTGGCTGAGATTGTGAAGAAGTTTGGCATGTCTGATGGAAAGAAAGTGTCCACTCCAATGGACAAGGATCATCCATGGGGTAAAGATGGTCCTGGAAAACCTATAGATGTCAGGAATTACAGGTCTATGATTGGGTCTCTTATGTATCTCACTGCTTCAAGACCTGACATCATGTTTGCAGTCTGCTTATGTGCAAGATACCATGTATCACCAACAGAGTGTCACTTATTTGCTGTGAAAAGGATTTTTAGGTATCTAAAATGTCATCCTACCTTAGGACTCTGGTATCCAAAGGAGTCACCATTTGAGCTGATAGCTTATTCAGATAGTGATTATGCTGGTGACAACAATGATAGGAAATCTACAACAGGGGGATGCCAATTTTTGGGGAGCAGGCTTATATCTTGGCAATGTAAGAAGCAGACTATCATGGCAACATCCACAACTGAAGCTGAGTATGTAGCAGCTGCTGCATGATGTGGTCAAGTTCTTTGGGTGCAAAATCAATTGCTTGATTATGGGTATAACTTTCTTAAAACCAAGATATTCATTGACAACAACAGCACTATTTGCATCATAAAGAACCCTGTTTTTCATAGCAAAACCAAACACATTGAAATTAGACATCACTTTATCAGAGATTGTTTTGAAAAAGGACTGATTGTCCCTGAGAAAATTGATACAGAACTAAATGTTTCTGATCTTTTAACAAAAGCTTTTGATGTAGGGAGGTTTCAGTATCTGGTTGCAGGTATTGGAATGGTTACTCCTCAAAAATCTGATGTCTATTTTGTCATGTATAATCAGGGTTACTTCACTGCTGTTGTTGTATAATTGTTAGTCAATTTTACCATTTCTTTCATTCCACTGCTTTTTAACACTGATTCCCCTGCCTGGGGTTCATTCCCCTGCCAAGAGAACTTTTCTCTTAAGCTGGGTGTGTTCTTTTTACAAAAGTGGTTTTATGTGGTTTTAGACTAACAATGCAGAGGTTCATATGGTGCATACTATTCTTGTTGGTGAATCAGGTATATACTCTATGTTTCAGGGGAGGTTAGGTCACACCTTTAGACTCAGGGTATCCTTAGGGTGCTCATATATGATCTTACATCATATCCACTGGTGAGTGAGGGTTCAGGTTAATGATGACTTGCTGCAAAGCTTGTCAGAACTCTGAAACCTTGAGGCACTATAGTGTGTACTTACATTTCTTTATTATAAACAGCTTGCTGTTCAAATATAGGCCTGTGGCACACACTGCCAAGACTAACTGACCATAAGTAAGGGACAAGGTTGGGATGGTGACTGGGGTATGCATGATTTCTTGGGATTACCTGGTGTAGGGGGACTTATGTATTAACTTTTTGTATTGGGACCATTGCTGAATAGAGGACTCTTGAGATTCTATGTATCTTTCTTGTGTATACAAGTGTGTGCATTAGAGCAGAGCTAGTTAGCATTAGTCCTTCCATGACTAGTTTAATACCCCTAGGAAAGTTTCCCCTGCTTTTATCTTTTATTCCCCTGCCTTCACAACATTCCCCTGTTTGACCATTGACCGACAATACCGTTACCCTGTTCATAGCCGTTGGGCCTGCTTGCTTAAATTTTGGTTAGGGAATATTTTATTCTTTTTAAAAGATATTTAAGGCGCTTTCTTCGTTGATTGGTAATCTTTTCCTTCTATTTCAAATATATTAATTTTTATCAAGATTTATCCTTGATATTTTTGCAATTTGAAAATTTTGGTCCAATCGCAACCCTTCAATTTGTCTATATAAACTTAATTCCCTTTACCAGCAGGTCCATACATCTCTCTCGACCTAATCCCACTTACCTCCCATCTCTATAAACCTCTAAACTATTTTCCAAATTCATCATGACCCTTAAAATTGCTCCTAATCATAACCAAATTGCTTTGCTTCATGATGAACCAGCCGAGTTTGCTGAGGCTGTGGCCTTTCTAAAGTCTTCGTACTTCAGAGTGGCCCTTCTCATCAATCCTCGCATTTATACCTCACACATTCAACAGTTCTGGTCTAAAGCCATGACCAAAACAGTGAATGGAGAGGTCATAATTCAAAGCACAGTTGATGGTCATTCCAAGGTAATCACACTTGCCTCCATCAGGGAGAATCTCCTCCTTGATGATGAGGATGGAATAACCAACTTTTCTGAGGCTGAAATTTTTGAAGGTCTTGATAAATTGGGGTATAAACTTTCTGAAAATCAAAAATTAAAGTTTGCTAAAGGCCAGTTTGCCCCTCAGTGGAAATTTTTGATTCATACTATTATGCAATGTTTGTCACCCAAAACCACTGCTTTTAATGAGGTTGGTAGTGAGATAGCTTCTGCCCTGATCTGCTTTGCAACAGGAAGGAAGTATTGTTTTTCTCAAATGATTTTTAAAGGCATGGTTAAAAATGTTTCAAGCACCTCAAAGTTTTGTATGTATCCAAGGTTTATAGAAGTTTTGCTGAATATGAGTGATCATGGTCCCATTACACACAGAAACTATTTTTCAGCAACCAAACACACAACTAAACTTTTCACCACATTACTTGCACCATCACCTTTGTTTTCTGGCAGAAACATTCCATTCACTTCAATTATGCTAGACCAAATCAGACAGGAAGAAGCCAAAAATCAAACAGCCATAAATCAACCTGCTGAATCCTCTGCCAAGACCCTACCACCTGCTGATCCACAACAAGAAAGGCGTTCAAAATCCAGGTTTGCCAGGTCTCCCTTGCCTGGTGAATCTTCACAAGCAGCAGAAAGGAGAGTCTCCAAGAGTTTGGAGCAACCTGGGGGTTTGGCTGCCACTACTGTCTCATCCTCAAGGGGTGAGCAGGATAGTGACACCATCAATAAGTCCTCTCCCCCACTCCATGATATCCAACAAGGGGAGAAATTCCCTTCTAGGATTGAGAGCAGTATGAAACCTTTGACAAATCTGGAATTGACGAAAATGTGCATGAGTCTGAAAAGGCAGAATGCACAACTAGTACAAGATGTTAAAAAGCAAGGTCTAGTTATCTCTCACCTGGAAACCAGACTTGCTACTCTTGAGGGGAGGAGAAAGCCCAGACTGATTCTTTCCACAGATGAGGATGCTTCCAAAGGGGAGGAAATTCCACACACAGAAAGATCTACTGAGTATTATTCATATCCTGGTGGGGAGCATGGAAAGATAACAAGTGCTAAGAAAGGAATGGAGAGAGAAAGTGCTGATAAGGGAAGTGACAAGGGGAGTGCAACCAAAGATATTGCTCAAACATTGCTCACCATGGGCAATCAAGAAGAAGCCCCTGCTTCAAAAGTTTCCCCTGCCATTGCTGATCCCACTGCTGTAAGTTTATCCCCTGCTAAGAACATTACTCAAACATTTGTTAGGAAGAACAGAAAGCAACCAGCTCAGAAGGGGATAACAATCAAAGAACCTGCATCTAAAGCAAAACCAGCACCAACAGTGGATCCAAAAGACAAAGGAAAAGGAATCATGGTGCAACAGCCCAAGAGAAAATACAAGCATCTGACTCCTGAACAGCAGAAGGTCCAAGAAGCTCATGATGCACAAGTAGCTCTCAGGCTACAACAAGAGGAAATGGATATGCAGGATCAAAGGATGGAGAAGATGAGGCCCAAAGATATGCTAAAACAGGTTGAGATTATGCATAGGGAACTAGATGACAGGGTACCTCATGTTGGAGAGTTTCTTGATCAATGGGAGAAGGAGTTGAAAAATGCTCCTTTGGAAGACAGGTATGAGTTGACTTGCCTTGTTTACAAATATCAAACTGAATATCTGGAAAGAAGGGCAATGCAAATTCAGAGTGAAAAGTATCGAACGTCAGAGAAAGGGCAACTTGATCACTACAAAGTTATGCTTAAAAGGCATAGAAAGTGGAAGGATGGTGACTTCAGAGATATGAGCTTTGAAGCCATAAAGAGAGCAGTCAGACCAGTTCTAAAGTTGTATAATGTGGAGGATTGGATGACCATCAACACTCCTGAGGAAGCTGAGTATCTTAGGAGACAAAGTGAAGTGCTACAGAAAGCTAGAGCAACAAAGAAAAGAAAAGCTGGAGAGACTACACAAGCAGGTGCATCATCCCAAGCAGGGGCATCGCACCAAGCAGGTGAAAGTTTTCCAGAAGTACTTGAGAAGTCTGTACTTAATGTACAAAGAGCAGCAAAGAGACTCAAGAGAATGGAGCAAGTGGGCATAATTACTAAAGAGTCTCAAGGGCCATCAAATGATGAAATTGATAAACAGCTGATTTTGCAGGAAAATGATGAAATCTCACCTAGTGAACTTGGAAAGAAGTTTGCTATTATAGAGTATGTTGTTTATGAACACAAAGGGAGAACTTGGTGGAAGCTTACAAGGGCTGACAATACAGCACAGACATTTCTAAGCCTAGATGTCATGTTTCAAATTTTGGATAGTGAAGACTTAGAAGATCTGTGGAAAATATTGAAGAAAACGTTTGCTGCAAAACCTCCTACCATGGATGGTGTGGAGAAGGATTGGGTAATCTGGGAGTGCATGCATAGAATGTATGAACATGAATTATTTGATCCTCTATTTGATGCAGTGAATAAAGGAGATTTGGTGTATTGGAAGCTATTTACAAATTCTGGGGTTTATGAGGTAGTAATGGAAGGTGTGAGTGTTTATTTACTCAATCATAGGTATTATCCCTTCTCTCAGGAAACCTTGAAGAAGTTAGCACAGGCTAAGTTAATTGTTGATGCCAAAAAGCCTGTTGCTTATGATCTGGTAAGAATGGTTCATAGTCAGATTTGGCCGGAGAGTTTGTAAGCATCCTCATCAACTAGCATTTATTCAGAAACTTGTCTTTAGGGGAAAGCACAAGTTTAGGGGAGGATTGTTGGGAATAAATCTATGCTTATTTGTTTCCCTTGCTAGTTGATTATTCATACCCCTGCTAGAGTAAGTTCCCCCTGCTAAATAACAAAGGCAGGGGAATCCGTTCCCCTGCTGGAGTCAAAGGCCCTGCCGTCAAAGATAAACATGGAATAGATATTTACGCGTTTCAGTTATTATTCCTTAATACTTTCCATAGTTTGTTAGTAGTGATCTTGTACGTGGGTCCTTGTATCTATAAAAGGACTCACTAGGTTAGCATGCAAAGTGTGTCTTTCTCATTTCGTTTTTCATTATTATTACTTTAAGGTTTTGTAAACCCTAATACCACTTTAGGTATTCGTATATCTTTGATATATTAAAGTTCAACGTTTGAATCTCATTTGTTCTTGTGCTAAACATTACATTCCGCATCTTGTTTAGTTACTTTGCTTTGCAAAGTTTCTCTAGTGTTAGATTGAATTCTTTCTCTCTATCACAACCCTTAAACAAGCTATTAAGGTTTAAGATCTGACTTTGGGATCAACACATATCTCACCCTAAACACCACTTTTTATCAAAAATCAACCATGAAATCCTATGTTATTCTTGCACATGTTGAAGCCCTTTTGAAACCCTATTGATTGGTGGTGATTATAACATCCAAGGAGGAGTTTCCATGGAGTCTTAGGGCTGATTTTCCACAAGGTGATCATGAAGAATGGAGGTCTTGAAGATGGTCTTGGTGATTCACAAGTTTCTCCATCAAAATCCATGTTTTGATCACAACCTACATCATCATGGTGGTATAAAGATTGTTCTCCCCATCTTCTTGTTATTTTAATTATGTAACCATGTATTTTATTTCCTATTGTATATGTATATGATGATTATATGATGATAAAAATGTTATGTGGGGATTTGGTGTTGATAAACATGCTTGAAAAGGTGAAAAACTATAAGAAACAAGGATAAAATCTTGCTTAAAAATGATGGCTGTATTAAACAGTAAAGAAACATGTCATTAACTGATAAAATGATGAAGTAGAATTGATATACAGTAAGCTATGAGTCTTGTACACATGTGAGATTTGTCCATGCAATGGAATCATTGTAATGAGTGAGATATGATCAAAACAAGTTTAAGGTACAAATCTGAGTTCACTGTTTTGGACGATTTTTAGAAAATACTTAGAAGATGATTAAACAGTAGCTATAGAAGAGTTAAATGGAGCACATATCATGTAGTTTATGTGATAAAAATTTGAGCTTCTATCTACATATAGAACTCTAGATATGGCAGTTTTGGTGAAAGTGAAGATAAAAATCAGATTTTGGAAATTAAAGTATAATACTATTATATAAGCACTCAAAATTTAATAGTATAAAATATAAATTAAAACCCACTAACTTATATAATACATTTATATAAATATTTAAAATGGTAAATAAGTGGACATTTTATAAAAATGGTAACTTGTTAAGTTTTATAAGTTATAAAACTATAAACATGATTTTTACGACTTTTTCGGCTAATACCGTAAAATTAACGTTTTTGTTAAATAAAACTTAGATGGTTGGACCCATCTAATGTAAACTTTATAAAACTTATATACTGATATATAAACATGTATAACAAGTAAAAACCGATAAGACCCGAACTATAGGACATATGGACGTTAACGGACTAAATTAACGTTATTGGACTAATAATACAACAAAAATGGACTAAAACACTTATAAACTTATTATTGGGCTTAACCCATTTAGGCCCAACTTGTAAAGTGTAGATACTGATAATATAAGTATAACATGGATTGATACAAGTTAAAGAACTTATAATAAGTTTATTAGACTTAAAACGCGTAAATAGGTAAAACTAGTAAACTAGTAAAAAGATACCAATACGTAAACACTAAAACGAGTTAATGAGAATATGTAAACCCACTTGATCATCATATATAAATAATCATCATATGTATACATAATTGTTATTTTATAAAGTCATTGGACATGAGTCTAAGACGAGTATTATTTGTCTAGGTTTTGAAGCACGTACCGTACGACCGAATTGCCGATAACCCGCCTTCCCACATCAACGTGAGTTCATAGCCTCGCACTCTTTTAAATGTTTTTATAAATTTTTTATAAACCCGCGAGGGAGATAACATGTTTGTTTTTATAAAATAGGACACCATTTGTCCCGATTGCTTGTTTATTGATTTGGACCCGAATGATTGTATGACCCGATTGTATGACCCGATAAATGATTAATGGACCCGATAGATGAAATAAAATGGATTATTAAAGTTAGGTTATGTCACTAAAAGTCCCATTAGCATGAATTGTGAACTACCGGGAGTTGGTAGACGCTTATGCATATAATAGTACTATTTGGGGACGATCACCCCAGTTCGCGCCTTGACGGTTGATCCCCGTCGTGCCACATTGATTGGTAAGCGAATTTATGTATGAGAAGATTTCCATAGCGTGACCTTTGTGACGACACGCTACTTTAGATGGGAAAAATTGGTATCGGGTTAGCTACCCGTTGTTGGTTTAGTAAGGTAACAATGTCATGCGGCTTATAATAATCCAAACTAACGAAATACTACTAGACGCTCCGAATTACGATGTATTGCATGACTAGCAATACTGGGTCATACTATTGATATTATGTTTGTGTTTTGGTTTTCATAACCATATTCATATAACGGTTTTTATTTTCATACAACGTCATAAGACGTATTGTATGACGTTTTTACGACATTGGCTCGTATAATGATTTTTAAGGCAAACGCCTATATTATGATTTTTATGAAGATTTATATAAAATGACTTTGGCTATTTCATGGCCTATTAAAATGATTTGTACAAAATGATTTTCAGTAATAATTTTATACTGATATATTATATTGATGGATTTTATGAAACTCTATGAATTCACTCGGCGTTATCGCTGACCTTTTCTTTTAACATGTTTTATCTCATGTACTTGAAGGTAATTCTCGGGAAGACGACAAGAATTCATGGCCCGCACTTAAACAACATTTTCCATTCAAATACTTTGTAAAACTTTGTATGAATTAATATGACTTTGGACCGATGTAACTTTGATATTTATGAATGGAAATGATTTATTATTAAACGACGCGATTTTTATGTGTTGTTTATGATGTGAGTAATGTGTTATCCCGTAACACCAACGAGTCTTCCGATGTATTGAGTTGTATAAATTTGGGGTGTTACAGCTAATGCTGAAATTCATTTGGAGATCATCTTCAAATAGGAAGTAATTTGAGAATCCTCCTTAGTGAGCAATATGCACTTGTCTAACCGAGAAGGATAAGGAATACTGGGTTTAGGTGGTGTAGTTGTAGAAGTGGAAGGTTGAGATGTTGATGGTTGAGAGGGTGAAGGTGTGGATGGTGAAGGGTTTTTCTTTGGTACTTCTTCCGTAAGAGTTGCAGACGGTAATGTAAAACTAGTACTCGGTATGGAAGTAGGAGGGATAAATGGGGGTGGAGGAGGTGTAGATGGAGTAACTGGGGAAGAGATAGATGGTCCTACTAGAGTTGCTCCACTGCGTGTAGTAATAGCACTCACATTAGCTCTAGGGTTTGTTTTAGCTGTTGAAGGAAGAGCACCTTGGGGACGAAGGGTTTGAAACATTTGAACGAATTTCCTATCCGTGGACTCTTTCATTTTCTTCATGGTTTTCTCATGATCGGTTAATTTTTGTAGAATCAAGTCCATGTGTGGATGAGGTAAATTGAACCCTTGTTGTTGAAAACCTTGGTTTGGGTATTGGTTATATGGTTGATAACCTTGAGGATTGAAACCTTGGTTTTGAAAGCCTTGATTTTGCATTTGAGAATTGCCTTGGTTTGCATTGTAGCCCCTCACATTTTCATTTTGTTGAAAATTTGCTCTTGGTGGCCCTTGGTTGTTATGGGTGGGTTGGTGTGGTCTTTGTTGAAAACCGTGTGGAGCCAAGTAATTCGTCGAGTTGTAAGACAAGTGATTAACCTCGACATTAGGCTTGAAATGAACCCTCTCCGTGTTGTTGTAAGCATACACTTCCCCGTGAGATTGATCATAAGCTTTATCACAATCAGCATAAGAGTGTGGTCCACCACAAGTTTCACAAGTAATATTGAGAGCATGGGCATGTTGATGAGGAGGGTTGTCTCTTAAAACAAGCTGTTTTACAGCTGAAGTAAGTTCCTTAAGATGATTGGTCAACTCACTCTCACTGGCACTAGCCATAGTATCCGTAACACTCTTGGTTTGGACTTTGGCCTTGTTCTCAATGATTAAGCCTCATTCATAGATTTAACAATAATATTACCCCCCCCCCCCCCCCCCCCCCCCCGAAGCACTATTTAGTGAATCTTGGTCATTCAAACTTAATCCATTATAAAAAGTATTAATTTGATGCACCTTTGTAAAACCGTGTTGTGGACACTTTCGTAAAAGTTCCTTAAAACGATCCCAAGATTCAATAAACGTCTCACCGTACTTTTGTTCAAAATTAATGATGTCATTCCGCAAACCAGTAGTACGTAAGGGTGGGAAAAATTAATTGATAAATTTGGTCTCTAGGTCCGCTCATGTTGTAATACTTTGGGGTGGTTCCTTATCAAGCCAAGTCCGGGCTTGTCCCTCGAGGGAGAAAGGAAAGAGGAGCAACCGAATTGCCTCTTATGAGACCCCATTGTATTTCACAGTATTGGTTAAGTGAACAAACCTTTTTATGTGATCGTGTGGATCATCATGAGTGTGACCTAAGAACGGTGTAGCGGAAACCATTTGAATGAAATCGGTCTTGAGCTCGAAGTTATTTGCATCAATAGCCGGAACCACAATCGCATCTTCATTGCCTTCAACATGTGATTGCAAGAGCTCGATCATTGGACGGTTATCCATTGTGTTAACAACATGAGGCACAATAGTAGCGGCTTGAATGAACTTCCTTTTGCGTGAACGGGTACGCATACACATACAATAGAAAAATATAGCAAAGAAATAGAAGAAATAAAGTTAAGGTGAAAAGAAAATATTTTTGGTGCAAAACTTTGTGAAAAAGGAATCCTTTTTATGATTTTTTTAAATGTTTTTGGATTTTTTTGAAATTTTTAATTTTTATGGATTTTTGAAAAAAATTGAAAATTTTGCAAGAAAAATAACGTTCAAAAGTGAACGGATCCCAAAATCCAACGCGTAACCGTTAATCTTCACGAAAAGAGCCGGCAGCGTCGCCATTTTAATATGTCGATTTTATCAAAGTGAAATCGTCTCGACTCATTTCGAATTGATTACAGTTGAAAGTGCGACTCAGTTGTTCTTAGTGTAAAAAGGGAATAGTTGAAAGTGCGACTCAGTTGTTCTTAGTGTAAAAAGGGAATGTCGTTGATTATCTATTATAAACTACAAATGAAAACTTGAGAAAGTATAAAACAAATGACAAATAAAAAGTAATAAAGTAAATTTAAAACTTAATAAAAAGTAAATGTAAAAATCAAATAAGACGAGACAATTTAAAATTAAACTTGACAAAAATGGCGGGAAAGAAATAAACTTTTGAAAAATAACTAAGTAAAATAAAACAAAGGATTTCGATCAGATCGCAACCAGTGATCGCAACAAGCGATCGCAGCTTGGATCGCAACCAACGATCGCAACTTGGATCGCAACCAACGATCGCAACTTGGATCGCAACCAACGATCGTAGTATGTGATCACAGGATAGATCGCAAATAGTGATCGCAGTATTGGATCGCAAGTAGTGATCGCAATATTGGATCGCAAGTAGAAACCCTAAGGCTTATGCGATCACAATACTCGATCGGAACCTTTAAAACCCTTAGACATTACATGGAATGGAAAAGGGAAACAAGCAATAACCAAATAAGCACTTACCAAAAACCTCCCCAAATCAATAATAAAAAGCACTAAATAAGCCACGAATTTAAAAACTTTCAAAATACCAAATAAGCAAAATTTATAAAATCAACTTTTAAAAGATTAAACTTTTTAAAACACTTTATTAAAAATAAGAAAATAACAAATCAATCAAAAAGCACAATAAATTAAAACCATAAATCATATAAAAATGATAAGAACAAAAAGATAAACACTTTAATCAAATAAGCATGAAGATGAAACAAACTACAAACTTATACCGAATCAAACAAAATATTAAAACAAGAAAGGAAGAATAAGATTGATTATGAAAAGCTTTTAATTAAAATGAAGATTCAAGATTCAAGATTACAAAATTTAAAGATTAAAGATTAAGCAAACTTGAAAGAAAATTTAGAGAGAGAAAGTAAAACTAGAGAGAGAAAGTAAATACTCCTAATCCTACTTACCTTGCAAAAATAAACTAAATCTACAAACTAGCTATCTCTCAAAATGAAATGAGAGGTCTTCTATTTATAGGAGGAGGGGAGGAGTGTTGTTTGCTTCTCTATTTGTCTTTTCGTCTTTTAACTCTTCGTCTTTCTCGACTTTGTCTCAGGATTTGTCGATAAATAAAACGAACTCGTCTTCTAATTTTCTTCTTTTAGTAGACTTGGTTCTTCGACTTCGTAAAATTTCCGTCTTCAGTCTCTTCCTTCAATTGACTTCCGTTCTTTTTGCACTCTTGGTCTTTTGACTTCGTCTTTTGTCATTTTCTTCGATAAAAGCCCGTGAAAGCCCGTGTTTTCTTCCTTTCTCATATTTTGGTCCTAAAACACAACAAAAACACAAACACGCATAATTCCGACTTTTACGCCATTAAATACACGTTTTGGCTTGGTTTTCATTATAATTAAGTGGCAAAAGGGTAAGTGTTTTCACACTTATCAAATATACTCGTACAAGCACGAAGAAGAAGCAACTCACATTGAGGATCATTAATCTTAGCAATCATGTCCATAAGCCCAATAGTTTTGGCCACTCTCTTCATCACAAGCTCACATTGAGGATTATTATTATTATTATTATTATTATTATTATTATTATTTTTTATCGAAATTCCAATTTTATTAATCACACAAAATTGGAAGGGAGCCGCGAAACAAGCTGCGCGCCCACCCCTTTTGAATACAAAAACTAAGTCTAGACATCAAAAAACCACCACTCCTCGCATCATTAGAATGAAAACCAGCTAACCGCTTAAGACGCGAGAGAGTACCCATCGCCTCCTCCTCAAACTCCCCGAAAGTCGAGAAGGAGAATGGAATAAACGAGTAACCATGCTCAGCACAAATAGAAGAATACTTCCTCTTCTTCTTCTGGACAGCCGACTGCAAAGCACTCCCAGGAACCCACGAATCCAACCCCGCCCCTGCAAACGGAGAAACCCCTGTAACATCTAAACACGCATCTTTGCCCTGGGACCTATTGTGTAGCAATAAATCTGTTGGCCGAAGATCACGCCCACCATCAGAAACAAATCCCATATCAGCTTCTTTCCTCACCGACACACCAACCTTAGAACAAATATCAAACAACCCATCACGAACAAGATTGTGCCGAAACTTAACCCCCAAATCACTAGCGCAATGAACAGCATGATCACCCCACAGATCCATTCGATGTACATGGCACCCGAGCACAAAGAACCATCAGGAAATAAAGGAATCGACAAACGATAACACAATACCGCACGAAACTGTCTCGGGTTCATCCGCTGTCCCAGCCCATCAATCAGAATAGCGAAGAGGTAATCTTGCGCATGAGGAGCACGCACACAACTGAGAAGTGCCTCCTGATGACGACTCAACCCGTAACGCGACGTCAAACAACCATCAATGAAACCAAAGTAACTCTTTGCCAAAGACTTCATAAACTAGGGGACAGGAGAGCTAGTGGTGACAGAGAGAGGGTCGACAACACAACAGGTCGAGAAAGCATCAAGAGCAGACTGAAAAATAGGGCCCGGCGAAACAATCCCAGACCTCGCCAAAATCCGATCCTGCAAATCACCAAACTGTAAACGAGAAGCAATAAAGGCAAAGCACCTGACATCCTCAGCACATAAGACCCCTAGGCCACCAATACTGATAGGAAGAGTAGCCAGACGCCACTGCAAATCACCAAACCCAGGCCCTGAACCCGTAACAATCAATTCCAAAGACGCGCGTAAGGCCTGATCAAACTATGACAAAACACCCTCAAGAAACCCAGGGGGCAAGTCCTCAAAGCATACACCAACTTTGAAACACCAGCACAGTAACGAAGGAGAAGAAGTTCACATTGCGGGTCATCAAGCCCCCTAATAGCCTCTAACAAAGAAATAGCCTTAGAGACCCGACGCGCAACAAAATTACCAGCAAAAACTAAATCACGACTAATAGAGCCACCAAGAAGCTTAACACCAGACCTCGGACGAGAAATAGAAGCAGGGAAGAGGCCATCTACCAACCCCCGAGGATCCTCCACAGGCCAGAAAAGCTCAGACTTATCAACGTTTAGATGAAGCCCACGAGCCGGTCCCTCCACACTAATAATATCCAAAGCCTTAGCAACCATAAGAGTATCGCCAATAATAGTGCCGTCATCAAGGTACCATGCATGAAGGGAGAGCTCACACGCCTGATGAATAGCATGAACAAGTGGATGCAGAGCAAGAGAGAATAATAAGGGACCCAATGGATCACCCTGCTGAACCCCCTGGGAAGACCAAAGAATAGAATCCCCATAATAATGCCGAGCTGGCCGAGAATAGCAAAACTCCACCCAAGGCGAGATAGCCGGACACCTCAGCCGAACTTCATGAATAATGGTGCTCCTATCAACAAGATTAAAGGCATTCTGAAAATCCACCAAAAGCATAGAAAGTCCGGCCTCATCCCCTCTCTCCTCCACAAACCTGCTGACAGAATGAAGAACCGCCTCACACCCACCTGGCACCCCCACACCAAACTGAAAATCATGCAGATAAGAGGTCATCGATTCCCCAACAGAAGAAGATGCAACCTTAGAGACAAGCCTCCTCCATACAGTACCAATAGCAATAGGCCGAATACCCCCTCCAGGCTTAACAAGCAGAGTCAAAGGGGCACTGGCAATAAACTCACCAAGCAGACTAGGACACTTACCAGAAAGAAACAGATTAACCACACCAGTGATAGAAACCAAAAGATCATCAGCCACAGCAGAAGCTGCTCCTCCCAAAACATCTAAAAAATGTTGAGCTCTAAGCCCATCTCGACCACAAGAAGTACCTTTGGGAAAACTTCGAATCCGATTCAATACCAGATCCTTGCGAACAAAAAGCGTGTCCACCCCACAGGAAGAAGAAGGCACAACAGGAGGAGAAGCAAAGGGATGCTTAGCCTCCAAATCCCCCAGGGTGTCAGGAGAATCAGGGGCAACACCCGAAGAAGTGAGGACCTTAATAGCCGCTGAAAAGTGGCCATCACTCAACTTACGCTTGCACTGAGAAATATTAGCCGCCATAGCATCTTGCGACCTCAAGTACCTACGCGAAGAAAAGGAAAGAACACCTAAACGATCTCTAATCAAACCAATCCTCTCCCCAGGATCCCTCCACCGAGCAATGGCACTAGAAATACTAACAAACTGACCACGCTCCCTCTCACCAGATCGCCGCTGAGCCCTGCAAGACGGTACAAACACCGCCAAAATACAACCCGGTAAGATGAGAAGTTCCACCCACGCTGCAATATCACTTGGGCTAGATAAAACTTTGTCAAGAGCACTAAGAAAAATCCTAGCAAAACCAAGCCTCAGCTTAGGTGGGATGCACTTGACCGTGCGTATGCGCGTCAAAAAGAAACGGTCAAGGAGGTCAACATCTAAACAAAGTGAACCCATCCCTAAGCCAGTTCTAACAGAACCCTCGTCACAATCTGTAGGAGGCCCATAACCTGACAACAAAACTTGACCTCGATCAACATCAACATCCACACTAGGCGAACAAACCGGCAAAACAATCCCCCGAATCGCACAATCCTCAAAATCTAGAGACTCAACCACAACACCATCCATGTGTCTACAATTCTTACCAAAAGTATGCGTACAAAGACACTCCCCACAAAGCCAAATCCCCGCTTGATGCAAAGCAAGATCAAGGGCCGAAAACAAGGAAAAATCATTAGCGATACGCGTTTTGTAAACTCCCTTCAACACATCCGTCTTAAAATGGTGAGTACCCAAGTGGTCGATAAAATACTTTTTAGAATGCCCCCGCCCACCTCTACCAGCTCCACACCCTTCACCCCCTTGCAAAGGGCAAGAAATTCTAAGCGAATCACCCATAATCAACACAATAAAACCCAACACAAAACAACCAATAGAACGCGCAAACCCCACAACACAACCCCAAAACAACCACCAAACAAACAACAAGTAAATGAACAAACCAAATGCCGCAAAACAACCTGTAATACCACCCCTATAGGATATTTGCAGATTTTAATACTCAAAACCAACACTCACAACCAACCACTCAAAAACCCCAATCTGAAACAAGCCACTGCCAAACAACCTACTGTTCCGCTAACAAACTCACCACGCGCTAACGAAACCCCAACCTAATGCTTACAGGCGAACAACCCTTGATGCCACAAGCCTCAACACTGAACAGTATCGACCCTGAAACAAAACCCGAAACTGAAACTGAGACGAAACCCACAACAGTACCCCGCAACCAGCCCACCTCCAAAACAACCCACCACCGAAACAACCCCACCACCGAAACAGAAACAACCCACCACAAACAACCCATCACCGAAACAGAAACAACCCACCACAAACAACCCACCACCGAAACAACCCCACCACCAAAACAGAAACAACCCACCACCGAAACAGAAACAACCCACCACCGAAACAGAAACAACCCACCACAAACAACCCACCACCGAAACAACCCCACCACTGATGGAGCGATGAGATATTACAAGAATTTCTGATACATTTGTTAAACGATGGTTTCTGATACAGTTATTGTTAAACGATGGAGAGGATACAGTTGCGATGGTTTCTTATACAGTTGTTAAACGATGGAGAGGATAGAGTTATTGTTAAACGATGGAAGGGAGATGATGCGATACAGTGATACGGTTGGAAGGGAGATGATGCGATACGGTTGGAAGGGAGATGCGATACGGTTGGAAGGCAAATCGCCCACAGTGATGGTTGGAAGGGATTAGATGGTTGGATGGAGATGATGTTACAGGGATGGAGATGATGTTACAGGGATGGAGATGATGGTTGGATGGAGATGATGATGATACGGTTCGATGGGATGAAGATGGGTTCTTGATGATACAGTTGCGATTGGATGGAGAGGATACAGTTGCGATGGAGATGGAGATGATTATTATTATTATTATTTATTTTTTTATTTTTTACAAAAAATTAGTGGGAAGCCTAGAAACAATTTGGGCTCCCCCTCCTCTAGCAATAGCAAACCCGATCCTATTAAACATATAACGAGCATCACGTGACCTAATATCTTGAGTCATAGAGTATCTTCGGATCCGCTTTAGTAAGTCCACAACATCCTTCTCAAGTTCCCCGAAAGAAGAGTATGAGAAACTTATTATTATTATTATTATTATTATTTTAATCAAATACAAATTTTATTAATCACACAAAATTGGAAGGGAGCCGCGAAACAAGCTGCGCGCCCACCCCTTTTTGAATACAAAAACTAAGTCTAGACATCAAAAAACCACCACTCCTCGCGTCATTGGAATGACAACCAGCTAACCGCTTAAGACGCGAGAGAGTACCCATCGCCTCCTCCTCAAACTCCCCAAAAGTCGAGAAGGCGAATGGAATAAACGAGTAACCATGCTCAGCACAAATAGAAGAATACTTCCTCTTCTTCTTCTGAACAGCCGACTGCAAAGCACTCCCAGGAACCCACGAATCCAACCCCGCCCCTGCAAACGGAGAAACCCCTGTAACATCTAAACACGCATCTTTGCCCTGGGACCAATTGTGTAGCAATAAATCTGTTGGCCGAAGATCACGCCCACCATCAGAAATAAATCCCATATCAGCTTCTTTCCTCACCGACACACCAACCTTAGAACAAATATCAAACAACACATCCCGAACAAGATTGTGCCGAAACTTAACCCCCAAATCACTAGCGCAATGAACAGCATGATCACCCCACAGATCCATCCGATGTACATGGCAACCCGAGCACAAAGAACCATCAGGAAATAAAGGAATCGACAAACGATAACACAATACCGCACGAAACTGTCTCGGGTTCATCCGCTGTCCCAGCCCATCAATCGGAATAGTGAAAAGATAATCTTGCGCATGAGGAGTACGCACACAGCTGAGAAGTGCCTCCTGACGACGACTCAACCCGAAACGCGACGTCAAACAACCATCAATGAAACCAAAGTAACTCTTTGCCAAAGACTTCATAAACTGGGGGACAGGAGAGCTAGTGGTGACAGAGAGAGGATCGACACCACAACAGGTCGAGAAAGTATCAAGAGCAGACTGAAAAATAGGGCCCGGCGAAACAATCCCAGACCTCGCCAAAATCCGATCCTGCAAATCACCAGACTGTAAACGAGAAGCAATAAAGGCAAAGCACCTGACATCCTCAGCACATAAGACCCCTAAGCCACCAATACTGATAGGAAGAGTAGCAAGACGCCACTACAAATCACCAAACCCATGCCCTGAACCCGTAACAATCAACTCCAAAGACGCGCGTAAGGCCTGATCAAACTGTGACAAAACACCCTCAAGAAACCCAGGGGGCAAGTCCTTAAAGCATACACCAACTTTGAAACACCAGCACAATAACGAAGGAGAAGAAGTTCACATTGCGGGTCATCAAGCCCCCTAATAGCCTCTAACAAAGAAATAGCCTTAGAAACCCGACGCGCAACAAAATTACCAGCAAAACCTGAATCACGACTAATAGAGCCACCAAGAAGCTTGACACCAGACCTCGGCTGAGAAATAGAAGCAGGGAAGAGGCCATCTACCAGCCCCCGAGGATCCTCCACCGACCAGAAAAGCTCAGACTTATCAACGTTTAGATGTAGCCCACGAGCCGGTCCCTCCACACTAATAATATCCAAAGCCTTAGCAACCATAAGAGTATCACCAATAATAGTACCGTCATCAAGGTACCATGCATGAAGGGAAAGCTCACACGCCTGATGAATAACATGAACAAGTGGATGCAGAGCAAGAGAGAATAATAAGGGACCCAATGGATCACCCTGCTGAACCCCCTGAGAAGACCAAAGAATAGAATCCCCATAATAAAGCCGAGCTGGCCGAGAATAGCAAAACTCCACCCAAGGCGAGATAGCCGGACACCTCAGCCGAACTTCATGAATAATGGTGCTCCTATCAACAAGATTAAAGGCATTCTGAAAATCCACCAAAAGCATAGAAAGTCCGGCCTCATCCCTTCTCTCCTCCACAAACCTGCTGACAGAATGAAGAACCGCCTCACACCCACCTGGAACCCCCACACCAAACTGAAAATCATGCAGATAAGAGGTCATCGATTCCCCAACAGAAGAAGATGCAACCTTAGAGACAAGCCTCCTCCACACAGTACCAATAGCAATAGGCCGAATGCCCCCTCCAGGCTTAACAAGCGGAGTCAAAGGGGCACTGGCAATAAACTCACCAAGCAGACTAGGACACTTACCAGAAAGAAACAGATTAACCACACCAGTGATAGAAACCAAAAGATCATCAGCCACAGCAGAAGCTGCTCCTCCCAAAACATCTAAAAAATGTTGGGCTCTAAGCCCATCTCGACCACAAGAAGTACCTTTGGGAAAACTTCGAATCCGATTCAATACCAGATCCTTGCGAACAAAAAGGGTGTCCACCCCACAGGAAGAAGAAGGCACAACAGGAGGAGAAGCAAAGGGATGCTTAGCCTCCAAATCCCCCAGGGTGTCAGGAGAATCAGGGGCAACACCCGAAGAAGTGAGGACCTTAATAGCCGCCGAAAAGTGGCCAACACTCAACTTACGCTTGCACTGAGAAATATTAGCCGCCATAGCATCTTTCGACCTCAAGTACCTACGCGAAGAAAAGGAAAGACCACCTAAACGATCTCTAATCAACCCAATCCTCTCCCCAGGATCCCTCCACCGAGCAATGGCACTAGAAATACTAACAAACTGACCACGCTCCCTCTCACCAGATCGACGCTGAGCCCTGCAAGACGGTACGAACACCGCCAAAATACAACCCGGTAAGATGAGAAGTTCCACCCACGCTGAAATATCACTTGGACTAGATAAAACTTTGTCAAGAGCACTAAGAAAAATCCTAGCAAAACCAAGCCTCAACTTAGGCGGGATGCACTTGACCGTGCGTATGCGCGTCAAAAAGAAACGGTCAAGGAGGTCAACATCTAAACAAAGTGAACCCACCCCTAAGCCAGTTCTAACAGAACCCTCGTCACAATCTGTGGGAGGCCCAGAACCTGACAACAAAACCTGACCTCGATCAACATCAACAACCACACTAGGCGAACAAACCGGCAAAACAATCCCCCAAATCGCACAATCCTCAAAAACTGGAGACTCAACCACAACACCATCCATATGTCTACAATTCTTACCAAAAGTATGCGTACAAAGACACTCACCACATAACCAAATCCCCGCTTGATGCAAAGCAAGATCAAGAGCCGAAAACAAGGAAAAATCATTCGCGATACGCGCTTTGTAAACTCCCTTCAACACATCCGTCTTAAAATGACGAGTACCCAAGTGGTCGATAAAATACTTTTTAGAATGCCCCCGCCCACCTCTACCAGCTCCACACCCTTCTCCCCCTTGCAAAGGGCAAGAAATTCTAAATGAATCCCCCATAATCAAAACAATCTACCTGTAATACCACCCCTGTAGGAAAATCACAGGTTTTTTACTCAAAACCAACACTCACAACAAACCACTCAAAAACCCCAATCTGAAACGATTCACTGCCAAACAACCTACAGTTCTGAATACACAAGAAACGTGCCACTGCAATCAAAACCCATACCTAAAGCTAAACAAACTCTCGCTAACCATCAAAGCTATCCAAAATACCAACCCAACAGTAAACCAACCTGCACACCCAAACCCAACTCCAACAACCGAAAACCCACAACCAAAACAAACCTGCACACCGAAACCCAACTCCAACAACCGAAAACCCACAACCAAAACAAACCCACAACCAAAACAGTCAAACTACAAAAACGATCATGTGTTACTGCCAATCAAAGAAGATGAAGAACAGAAACCAAGAAAAAGGGGAACGCAATTCAGTGAAGAACAGAAATGGGGGATTAAGCGACAGGTTAATGGTGGAGGGCAGGGATAATGCGACAGGTTACTGTTGGGTGATAATAAGTGATGAAGATGATAAAGAACAGACCGCAATACAGGTTACTGTTGGGTGATACGGTGATACGGACGGTTATGAAGATGATACGGTGATACGAACGGTTTTGGTTATGAAGATGATACAGTGATACGGACGGTTATGGTGGATTGGTGATGAAGGTGGATTGGTGATGAAGGGATTGGAGATGAAGGGATACAGTTATGGATATGATACGGTGAAGCGGTTAAGAATGGAAACAGTTATGGTGATGAAGGAATACTGGTAATGGAGGATTGGTGAAGCGGTTAAGAAGGGAAACAGTTATGGAGATGAAGGGATACAGTTATGGATATTATTATTATTATTATTATTATTATTATTATTATTATTATTATTATTATTATTTTTATTTTTATTTTATTAATAACCATCACTTTATTAAAATAATAGGATTTACAAAAAGTTAGTGGGAAGCCTAGAAACAATTTGGGCTCCCACACCTCTAGCAATAGCAAACCCAATCCTATTAAACATATAACAAGCACCACGTGACCCAATATCCTGAGTCATAGAGTATCTTCGGATCCACTTTAGTAAGTCCACCGCATCCTTCTCAAGTTCCCCGAATGAAGAGAATGAGAAGGGGAGAAAACCATATCCAATATTTGCACACTTAGCTTCATATTTGACACGTTTGCGTTGTGCAGCATCAACCACCACACGTCCTGGTGCAAAATCATTCATCCCAGTTTGCGTCAAGGGAGATGAACCTGTCAGATCCACACATACATCAAGTCCTCCATTCCAAGAATAGAGCAACATATCAGCTGGACGTAAAGGTTTGTCCCGCCCTCCACCAAGCCCAATATCAACTTCTTTACCAACTGAGATCCCGGACCGAAAACATATGTCGACAAGGGTATCACGCACAATGTTATGGCGATGCTTGATACCAACAATACCAGCACACGATACGCATGGTCCCCATAGATATCACCTGTAAGTCCTACTATAAATCACTTTATTAGAAACTTAAGAGATTTACAAAAGATTAGTGGGAAGCCGAGATACTATCTGGGCTCCCACTCCTTTATTATTATTATTATTATTATTATTATTATTATTATTATTATTATTATTATTATAACATCATTTTGTTATTATTACTTTTTATTAATTAATGACTATTATCTCTTTATTTTTATTGTTATTTATTAATATTATTATTATTTTACTATTATTATTTTTTTTATTATTAATATTTATTTTTATTTTTCTTTTTATTTTTATTTTTATTTTTATTTTTATTTTTATTTTTATTTTTATTTTTATTTTTATTTTTATTTTTATTTTTATTTTTATTTTTATTTTTATTTTTATTTTTATTTTTATCTTTAAAGTCTATTAATATTATTTATTTATTATATATTATATATTATTATTTATTTATTTATTTATTATTATTATTAATTTTTTAATAATATTTATAATTATTATTTTAATATTATTATTTTTATATATATTTTTAAAATTTATTATTATTAATATTTTTTTTTTAAATATTATATATTTTTATTATTGTTATTATTTATTATAATAATAATATTTTTTTATTATTATTATTTATTTATTATTTCTATTTAATAGTTTTTTAAAGAAAAAAAGATTTGCATGAGTATTTTTTTTTAAATATTTAACGTCTCTAAACAAAGGAATTCATAAAATTATTTCCTTGGATTTCATTTCTAAGAATATAAATCTTTACTTCATTTCTAATTTTTGAAATTTTATCTACCAAACGTGCCCTAAATGTCCTCATATTCATCACATGTGCTAGGTAGATGGAAATAAGCAGGGCCGGTGATAGGGGTGTGCCACAGGTGCGGTGGCACAGGGCCACACTTGTAGAGGGGCCTCATTTTTTACAGATTTGTAATATAGATAGTAACAGAAGCGGAAGAACATTATACCAAGGTGATTCCACAAAACTCATTAGAAACAAAAAACCTTCATAGCATATGTGTTGACTTTCTAAGGGACCTATCTGTGTTTGCAGTTAGGAACTATTTTGGTTTATTGATGCAAATCACCTCGCCGGAAAATAGCACCATTGAAGTACAGTGTCACTTGTAGTTGTTGTAGAAGATAAGCAATAAAGGAGGGGAGAAAAGTCAATTGTGTAAGAGTACTACTCTAGTCAATAGGTTTTGTTTATATCCTGTTTTTTAGATAATATTTATTATGTATACTTTTTATTTTAGGAATTTATTGTTTATAATTCTTAGTACTACTATATTGACACTTTTATTGAGTGATAAAAGTAACTTTTTCGAACTAACTAATACAGTATGTGCATAAAATGGATTTTATAGTTTTAGATAAAAAAAGTTTGTTACCTCTAAATCACGGAGTAGCGTTTTTTTACCTTGTAAATAAGCATTTTTACTAATAAATAAATTATTCACAATAAAGTTTTTCGACTCTCATCAGGGCCCTTTTATATCTACGACACAGGGCCACCGAAATCAATGAGATGGCCCTGGAAATAGGTACTAATTAAAATGCAGCAACCATTAAAATTGAACCATAAACGTTGTTTCGAACAAACAGTTATAAATAAACCAATTTGTGAAACGAACCCGTCCGTCGGGTCAAGGTTAGAGAATATCGAAGTTGGTTTGTTTTCAACAACGGTTGTATTCACACACCGGCAAGGACTATTTCCCACTGTCAAAAGTCAATCAAAAAATAAATTTACGAACCGAGCCCGCCGTTACGCAACTAGTATATATAAATATAAAGCAAGAATCATTTTTTAAGAACTCGGTCTTGGTGGTGCATGAAGATATTAGTAAGATATTGCGTCTGGTTAGAGCCTACCCCCCTCGTACCGAATTTTAAGACCCCGCGTACCGCGTACCCGTTTCTCGTTTCTGTTATGTTTAGTCATTATATTCGCCTAAGTCGTGTCTAGGGAGAGTGTCGATTAGCCTAGTTTCCTAATAGCTAAGAATAAAGGTCGGTTGGCAATGTCTAAGCCCAACCCGACCCGTAGGACTTGTATAGTCGGTTCCCCCTCATCTCTATAAAAGGAGGTGAGGGGGAACGAACCAAACACGTCATTCTTTCAATAAACTAATCGGTAATCGATTAGGGATATTACCTTGTGTGGGCGTCGATTTCTTTTCTGTCGATTCTATTGCTGTGTGTGTTCACGATCGAGTTCCGCATCTAGTTAATCAGGGTTGTAGGGAATTAACCCTACAAGTGGTATCAGAGCTTTGGTTCGCGAGGCTGGTTTCTAGGATCGATCAAAGAAGGGTTTTGTTGATCGGATATAGATTGACAAAGGAGCAGGAGATCGACGGAAAAGTGTGGTGGTTGTTTTCTTCTTGTGGTGGCTGGAGTCACAGAGAAGATAAAGATAAAGAAGAAGACGGTGGTGTTTGTTTTGTTTTGTTTAGCAAAAGTCAAACACAAGACATTTAACTTACAAAGGGAATTGGGCCAGAGTAATATTTGGGCCTAAGGTTTTAATATAAGCCTATTTTAATTTTGGACTATTTTTTGGGCCAGATTTATATAGGTTTATTATATTCTTTTTTGTTTTGTGTTTATAAAACAAAAAGGTTAATACTTTGTAGGGTTTTTGACACAAGGGGACTTCGTAATTCGTGATTGTGAGGTTTAACGTATCACAAGGTTTAGCGAGTTACCGAAGGGACTTTGTCGGTTTGTGATTGTGAGGTTTTTCACAAGGTTTAGCAAATCAACAAAGGGATTAAAGAATGACGGGAGCCAAGTTTGACATCGAGAAATTCGATGGAACTGGCGATTTCGGGTTATGGAGAATCAAGATGCGTGCTTTATTAATCCAGAACGGATGTGAAGCAGCTCTGGAGGTTTTCCCCGCGAATATGGAAGCTGAAGAGAAATCTAAGCTTGACAAGAATGCTCACAGTGCCATGATTTTGTGTTTAGGTAACAAGGTCCTGAGAGAGGTTACCGGGGAGACGACTGCAGCGGGGGTTTGGTCAAAGCTCGAGTCTTTGTATATGACAAAGTCATTGGCCAACAAGTTGTACCTGAAGAAGAAGTTGTATACATTCTACATGCCGACTGGACGAAAGATTTCCGAGCATATAGATGAGTTCAACAAAATCGTTGTTGATTTAGCAAATATTGAGGTAAAATTCGAGGATGAAGATCTTGCTTTATTGTTACTCACGTCTTTACCAGCATCATACGAACACTTTGTGGATACCTTGCTTTATGGACGGGAAGATTTGACTTTGGAGGACGTGATGGCCACACTAAATTCAAAGGAAATCAAAGAAAGGTTCAAGGCGAAGGGGGATGATGGTGAAGGGTTATATGTGAGGGGAAGAACTGATCGCAGGAATTCGCATCAGTCAAAGGGAAAGTCAAGATCGAAGTCTCGAGGTGGAAGACTCAAATGCTTTATTTGCCAATCTGAGGAGCACTTGAGAAGAGACTGTCCGAAGAATAATCGCAAGAAGTCAAAAGGTTACGTCAAGAAAGATGATCAACCAAGCTCCAGTGGTTCGATTTACGATGATTCTGAAGTGATGATGGTGATGAGTGCAGAAAGACTGCAAGACTGGATCATGGATTCAGGAGGTTCATATCACATGTCACCCAGGTTAGATGTATTTTTTGATTTTCTGGAATGCGATGAGGGCAGCGTACTGTTGGGCGACAACAGGGAGTGCAAGATCAGGGGTATTGGCAAGGTAAAGGTACAACTGAAAGATGGGTCAAGTTTTGTGTTACACAATGTCAGGTACATTCCTGAATTGAAAAGAAACTTGATATCGCTGGGAACTCTTGAAAAAGAGGGATATACCGTAAAATTGCAGTCGGGCAAAGTCAAGGTGATTAATGGTTCTAGGGTTATTATATCTGGAACCCGAAGGGAGAACTGTGTGTACTCTTTGGATGGCCATGCATTGGCCGGTGAGCTTAATGCTAGTGTTGAAGAGAAAGACAGTCTTGTGCAGGTTTGGCATAAAAGACTGGGACATATCAGTGAGGCGGGACTACACGTGCTGGAAAAGCAGGGTTTGTTTGGCAAGAAGAGTCTAGGTAAGCTCGATTTTTGTGAGAATTGTGTTCTGGGAAAGTCACATCGAGTCCGTTTCGGTGTAGGAAGGCACACTACTCAGGGAGTGATAGACTATGTTCATTCAGACTTATGGGGTCCGTCTCAGGTGGAATCATTGGGAGGTAAGAGGTATTTCTTATCTATAGTCGATGATTATTCCAGAAGGGTATGGGTTTATGTTCTCAGGTTCAAACATGAAGCATTTGAAAAGTTCAAAGAGTGGAAGCAGTTAGTAGAAAATCAGACTGGGAGGACGGTTAAGAAGCTTAGGACGGATAATGGTCTTGAGTTCTGTAACCGGGAATTTAATCAGCTATGCACTGAGAGTGGGATTGCTAGACATTTGACGGTTGCCGGGACGCCGCAGCAGAATGGGTTAGCAGAACGGATGAACAGAACTCTCATGGACAAGGTACGCTGTTTATTAATACAGTCTGGATTGCCCAAGACCTTCTGGGCGGAAGCGACATGTACGGCCGCATATCTTATAAATAGGTCACCATCGACAGCGATTGAGAAGAAGACACCTATGGAGATGTGGTCGGGACATCCTAGTGATTATGGGATGTTGAGGGTTTTCGGCTGTGTCGCGTATTCACACGTTAAACAAGGTAAGCTCGAGCCGAGAGCGGTAAAATGCGTTCTTTTGGGGTATCCTGAAGGTGTGAAGGGGTACAGACTATATAGGCTTGATAATGAATCGCCTAAAATAGTCACAAGCAGGAACGTAGTCTTCAATGAAAGTGTCATGTACAAAGACACGTTGAAGGATACTGGTGTAGGTAAAGATAAGTCTGTTGAGGAATTAAAGTTTGAGGTGGAACTGCAGAGGTTAAATAATCATACGCTTGAGGAAGACCAGACAGGTCAGGAAGATCAGGAAGATCAGTCAGATCCGGAAGACCATACGGATCAGGAAGATGGCGATGATGAAGATGCAGGGGTTCAAGAAATTGATCATCCACCGGATCTCACAGATTATCAATTGGTTCGGGATAGAGAGCCAAGGACAAGAACGAAACCGGCAAGGTTTCGGGATGAGAGTAATATGGTTGCTTACGCGTTCGCTGCAGCAGAGGAAGAAGATACTCATGAACCATTGACATACCAGGAAGCAGTTGCTTGTGAAGACAGTTCTAAGTGGAAAGCTGCTATGAAAGAAGAGATGGATTCTCTGAAGAAGAACAAGACCTGGGTGTTAGTAGATCATCCAGCTGGGCAAAAGCTGGTGAGCTACAAATGGCTGTACAAAATAAAGGAAGGGATTGAAGGTGTTCAAAAGCCTAGGTACAAGGCAAGGCCGGTGGCTCGTGGATTCACACAAAGAGCAGGTATTGATTACAATGAAGTATTTTCGCCGGTAGTTCGACACACATCTATTCGGGTTATACTTGCATTGACTGCGTGTAAAGATTATGAGCTGGAGCAGCTTGATGTAAAGACGGCGTTTTTACATGGAAATCTTGAAGAGGTGATCTACATGAGGCAACCATCGGGATTTGAACAAGGTAACAAGGTATGTTTGTTAAAGAAATCTCTTTATGGTTTGAAGCAGTCACCTAGGCAATGGTACAAGAGGTTCGATGAGTATATTCTGAGCAACGGGTTTAAGCGTAGCAGTTACGAAAGCTGCGTATATTACAGGAGTTATGCACCAGGGGAGTATATCTATCTATTGTTATATGTAGACGATATGCGGATTGCTTGTAAAAGCAAGACTGAGATCGCGGCTACCAAGTCTTTGCTTAAAAGGGAGTTCGACATGAAAGAGCTCGGGGAAGCAAAGAAGATTCTTGGTATGGAGATCTTCAGGGATCGGAGTCGCAAGATTCTGAGGGTGTCACAATCCGGGTACGTTTCTAAAGTTTTAAAAAGGTTTAGAATGGACAATGGGGAGTCGGTTCAGACACCATTGGATGGGCACTTCAAGCTGTCGTTGAAGGATTGTCCGGTTAGGGATTGTGATGTTGAAAGAATGAGTAGGGTGCCATATTCAAATGCGGTTGGGAGCTTGATGTACTTGATGGTATGCACGAGGCCAGACATAGCGTATGCAGTAAGTGTAGTTAGCAGATATTTGGCGAATCCGGGTAAACTCCATTGGGAAGCAGTGAAGTGGATTATGAAATATTTGCGGGGCACTGTAAACGTGGGTTTGGTGTATGGGACAAATCGTGGCAACCATGTGGACGTAACAGGTTTTGTTGATTCAGACTACGCTAAGGATCCGGATAAAGGTAGGTCTCTCACTGGTTACGCATTTTTAGTACAGGGATGTGTTGTAAGCTGGAAAGCAACGCTACAACACGTGGTGGCTCTTTCAACTACAGAGGCGGAGTATATGGCCCTTACGGAGGCTGTGAAGGAAGCTATTTGGCTAAGGGGACTCTTGGAAGAGTTGGGCGTGAAGCTCAACAATGTTGCAGTTAATTGTGATAATCAGGGCGCGATTCACTTATCGCGGAATCATGTTTTTCATGAAAGGACTAAGCACATCAATGTGCGTTATCACTTTATCAGAGAAGTCTTGGAAGCAAAGACGGTTGAAGTTCTGAAAGTGGGTACTGAACACAATGCTGCGGATGCCTTGACGAAGGTGGTACCTAGACGCAAGTTACAACACTGCTTGGAGTTGCTGAGTGTTGGGATAGGCTAATATATGCCTAAGGTGGAAATTGTTATGTTTAGTCATTATATTCGCCTAAGTCGTGTCTAGGGAGAGTGTCGATTAGCCTAGTTTCCTAATAGCTAAGAATAAAGGTCGGTTGGCAATGTCTAAGCCCAACCCGACCCGTAGGACTTGTATAGTCGGTTCCCCCTCATCTCTATAAAAGGAGGTGAGGGGGAACGAACCAAACACGTCATTCTTTCAATAAACTAATCGGTAATCGATTAGGGATATTACCTTGTGTGGGCGTCGATTTCTTTTCTGTCGATTCTATTGCTGTGTGTGTTCACGATCGAGTTCCGCATCTAGTTAATCAGGGTTGTAGGGAATTAACCCTACAGTTTCCATACCGCGTTTCGTGTGACTATGGGTTAGACATCAGAGAGACGATCAAACCTTTTTTTTTTTGCAAAAACAAACATAACCTTAGTTTATGTGTTTCAATCACTTTAAAGGAACAACAGTAACAAAGAACTGGATAATATCCAACATTTCCTTAAGGACAATTTGGATTATTTCCTGGTCCTCCAAAATAGATATAATTACCCCAAGTGTCACTATAACCATTCTTAACATCATAACAAGTAGGGTGTTCTGCTAATAAGTGTAATTCAGACGCTGCAATTAGATTATTATCATGATCAACGACTTCCAAGTTTCTAGCATACGCTGCTCTCCCAAAACCTTCATAGGGGAAGTGGCCGCTGCCCATTTGGGTGGACGTATGATTATCCTTGTTTGCCGAATACACTTCTCCTCCATATTCAACCTCCGTTGCATTATAACGAAGGCTGGAGAATAAAGTTTGTGGCCAGTATCCTATCACTTCATCTCCCACTTTTAACCACCAGTCCCCGCTATCCGGATCCTAGAAACATAATCGTCAAAATATAAGCCAAAAATATGCTTTGGTATGAGATGTTTTTTTATTTATTTTTTTCTTTTTTATTTTTTTTTTGGTAACCGTGATTTCCGACTCATTTTACATACATAAAAAAATTATGCTCTAGCACATCCACTTCAAAAAGTCTCAAGCTCAAAATAGAAAAACGTTTTTTATGATTGCTAACGAGATAATAATCTTATTTTACCGGGGTGATCCCTTTTAGCAAAAAAAAAAAACTAGATAATAATCTTGGTTTTAAAATGTCAAAAAGATTACAATATTTCAGAGAAAGTTTAGTAGGTGAAACAATAGTCGCTTAAGAAGCTTTGCAATATTTCAGAGAAAGTAGGGGAAACTATAGTCGCTTAAAAGGCCTGATTTACAAGATCACGAAATTGTACTTGCTTTGTATTGCACTTAGATTAAATTATACCTTCCAAATAAAAAAGGCCAAATCCAATTGTTGACCATCATATGTTGATATTGGATCAATTGCAGCTCCAAGACAAAACTTACTACTGGTTTGAATAAATCCTGGACATACGAGATCGTAGCAACCAGATTGATACCCATCAGGCTGTAATATTTTAGTTTCACTTTCTTAGTACTTACTCATGGAAAATACTTAATCTGGTAGAGGTTTTGTAACATAGAACTTACAGTCCAATAAGTGAAAAGTCTAGGGATGTTATCGTTATGCATGTTCGGGTAAGCCTGTCGAAACAAATTATATTGTCAAGAACATACATTTATATTCAAATTCACATCGAAGCATAAAATGCAATTAATAAAGGGTCGCGCTTACATGCCAACCAGCTTCAACAGTGTTCATATCATGATTAGGAGCACCACCCATAACCCAAATTTGTGAGAGGCTAAAATCAGAATATCCAACAACATTTGGTGCCCATACATTTAGAAGTGCCTTTGCTCCATAATATTCCCCTTTTACATAAGCTACTCCATACTGCCAATTACAAATTAAACCAATTGATTTACAATGCATATCTTTTAAAGTCTATGCATGAAAAAGATTATGTACCTCATGGCTTTCCGGAGGCAGCATATCTTTTGAACTAAACCTTCTTCTAGATTTAAGTATTGAATCGGATCTGAAAATTTTACTTGCACTTGTTCTTTTTACTGGTATTGTTCCATCTGGGCATGATTCCCCATCTGAACTCCATAACTGCTTGATTTGTGATTCATTTCTTCCATTGTCTAGCTTTTTCGGTAACTCTGGGGGACTCTGTTAATTATTATTTAATTAAGCAATAAGTTCAAAAACTAATTATTTTGTCTAACCAAACTCAACAAGCATATTATATAAGCATTAAGTATACCAGTGTCATTTTTCCTTTTAACTCTGGATGATCAAAAGCTGGTTGAAGATGATACAAGACGCAGTCTATAATATCACCATCTGGACTCTAGTTTAACAAAAAATTAAAAGTAAGAGCTAAAAAACTAAACAGAAGTACATGTAAAACATACCCAACAAAATTTGGTGTTACCTTAATTGACTTAACAAAAGGCTTGTTGATCTTCCTAAGACGAGCACTAATCAACCTCGTCTTCTTTGGCTCATTTGTTTGCATGGAAGTTCCATTATCTTTTTGGAAATCACTGAAGCATGTCGACGAAAAAATGGGCAAAAACAGTAAGGAAAACAATATACAAGCAGAAGTGACTGAAGCAATCTCATGAGAAAAACTGGACTGCATGATTGTGTTTTCTAATTAAGATGCTGTTTGATTAGATCTTTTAAGATCATATAATCAAAACAAAATTTGGTTAAGCATTTTTCTAGTATAAATTTGACAGGTTAATGGATATAACTACTGAATTATTATGAGCATGTCAATCATTTTATATATTTATACATGGACTTTGAAAAAGTGGTGACGGTTACCCAAAAAAAAAAGTGATTTCATTTTAATGTTTCTGATATAGATATTGTTATGAATCCATTTAATTACCGTAATGAAATTAATCCATTAATTTAATTCCATAAGAACTTGATGATTAATATAGAAAATAATAACTAAATTGATTATGACAATTAATCTGATGATCTGTATATGTTTACATCTTTATCAACAATAACAATCTGCATACATCATGCATTTCATGCATGCTTACGTTTCAAGAGTTATTTATATTGCGTACATGTTGTTTTGCACGAATGGTAACTAGTTTGCAATAAAAAGACAAGATATGTGATGAATGAGCAACTCTTTGGTAATTGGTAACTGTGTTAACAAGTTTGCAGTACAATTTCATGTGTTATACTAGCCCATCAATTAAAAGAGGTCGCAGAGCTAGTCAGCTAGATGCTACTGGTTCATAGCATGAAAACCTTCAACAAAGATATTTCTACGAGTAAAATGTGTGCAAATGTGCAATGATATGATGGACTCAGACCTAATGACCATTATAAAACTCATAGCGGCCGATTTTGGGCATCCGTACCGTAGAGTGGTAACTACACAGTGCACAGGGGCCATAATCCTAGAAAGTTGTATTTTAATATTGATAGTAAATGACAATGTTAGTATATAGTATCCAACATTCCAACGTCATTTTCTCATAGGGACAAGTAGGATTGTGTCGGTTCGGTTCGGTTCTCGGGTTGACCCAGAAAAAAAATTAACCGAATAACATGAACTGAATAAACCGAACAACCCGCGAACCGAACCGAAGGACACCCTACAAGTGCGCAACAAGAAGAAGCCCGAAAAGACCTAACAAAACTATCCAGTTTAGAACGGACTGAGCGTACCTGTTCTCCATCCAAAGAACAGACAAAAAAAAGGAATTCATTTTGTAGTGCAGTTGAGTACTTGATTAATCAGATGTATACCTTCCAGATCATACATTTGGCCAAATAATGTTGACCATTCCAAGTCAAAACTCTTGATTGATTTGGACGAACCCTGGACATTGCAAGTTGTGGGAACTAGCTGCTCGATACTGAAATTTTCAGATTTTAGATGGATCAAAGTTTATGAAGAAAAATAATGCAGAACTTACAGTCCAAGAAATATAATGTCTCGGATCATTATTTTTGTACATATTTAAATTAAACTGTCACAATAAACATCATTGTAAATTGTATACAAGTGTAAAAAAATTCTTGAAAAACGGAGCACTGAACGTACTTCCCAGCGCTTAAGTCATGTCCAGTAACGTTTGGTGCCCATACATTTAGATGGACCTTTGCTTCATAACAATCCCATTGTGTTATATACCCGCTTGCATACTGCAAACAGATTATATCTGTGGAACTCACTTGTGCTAAGTCATGAGAAAATACAGATTATGAGAAATGTGGAAAAAGGTTATCTATATTACTGAATAAAACATAGGTAATATATAGGCTTTACAAATGAAACGTGGGAACTAAAGACTAGCTATTCCTAAAGACCAGGTCACTGAGACATGTTCTACCCAACATGCACATTCAGTTACATAAAACTCGGCAAGACTCTTTTACCAATTCTAACTAGCGACCCGTGATTACATCAACCCGCACCATGACCCATCACGATTATCCAACATTCACCCCCATAATCTTGATGATCACCACCCGAGCCTCTTTCACGGTCCTGTTTCACGTTCAAGACCTTTTCCGGACACCTGACCTTCACTTCCGATCACGTCCAAAGTCTTTTCTAACTTAACCTTATTTGATTGTTCCCACCACTTGTAATATGTACCATGGCATCCCGTTGGATACGTTCACTTCCATCTCGACTTATCCCGGACCCATGACCTCTTCCCCGGCCACGCCCAAAGTCATCTCGACTCGAACTACCAACGCCATAATATCACATCGTGTAGTTATTCAATCTTTTCGTATCTTGAATCCTTGTACCTTTTCACGATCACACTTGTTCCAAGAGGCCTCTCCACCGACCAAGAAAACAAAGCCACCAACTTATAACGTTTTCTTTCAATTGCTAAGCGAACCGAATCCAAAGCCACCTGCTTACACCGGATCCTTCCTACTGCCCGCTTTTCACGCATATACGTCGATATCCTCTTATCACGAAACAAGCCGATCAAGGCACGCGTTGTCAAGCTGGCGTTGTCACCAGTTGTATAACAGTTGCGTAAACCCGCAACTAACATCCGATCAGCCTGAACCTTCTTCTTTTGATCACTAGTAACAGCATGGAACACCGATGTTTACAATCGATCACCCCCGTCGTCTCAATCGGCACTTCCCCGATACAACGGTCGATCCTTAACACCTTTCTGTTTCCGTCTAACGCTGCAACACAGTCGGAACAAGAGAAACTTGCAGCTCTTACCGTCTTCACTACAGCTTGTTCCAAGACACTTTTTCACCAATCAAAAAGACATGGTCACGCCCGCCTTTACCGTCTTCCGTCATCCGCAAAACAAACTGAGTCAAAGGCTACCTGCTTTTCTTATCCCGACCCTTCCCGTTCGTTATCCCGCAACTTCGGTTAGTATCTTGCGACGAACAACCATAATCACAGACAAAACACCAACCCTTTTTCCACTACAACAAAATCAATGTTCACTACTACAAAATCTCAAATAAAGCCCCCTACATAAAGCCAGTTTTTGCTCAAAACGGGGGCTCTATTGGTGATTCCGGATTTTTTTTACTAATAAAGCCCTGTTTCTTATATAAAATACCGGGCTCTATTTCGTACTCCACTTTAAGCCCTGTTTCTTAATTTACAAATGGGCTCTATTCTTATGAGCGGGATTATTTCATCTGAGCGGGTTATTTCAACTTTTCAGTACACAGATTCCAAGCACTAACCATACTTTTTCCCCATCTCAATTATTTCAATTTTTTAAGTACACAAAGTCACAAACCATACTTTTTTCCCATCTCAATCACACACCCTGCCTTACTTCTTCTCCCTTCAACCACCGCGTCACTACCTATTCCTAACTATTTCTAATTGAAACTTATAGTTAAATCTGTGTAACACATGGTGAGTCATATCTCTTCACTTAATTCCTAACTATTTCTAATTGAAACTTATAGTTAAATCTGTGTGTTAAGATATACTTTACTTTTTATGGTTGTTGTTAGCTTAATTTATGTATGTTTATTGTTACTTTTAGGCTTAATTGAAACATGGTTCTAGTTTTAGACCTAATTGAAGATCAAGATGTTTATCTTTAAGGATATTCTGTAATTTGGTTTCTTAATTAATTCTATTGTTTATTACATGATTTGTTCTATTTCATTCTTGCATAAGCGAAAGTGGTTCTAATTTTGTTATATGTAACTTGATACATATAAAGGCTCTTCTGTTGCTGGTGATGTTGTTTATGAAAAGTTGCACGCAGAGGTGGGATGTGTTATCTATTTAGAAGGTATTTCATTGATCCTTTAGACTTGTGTTTGATTCTTTAATTTTTGGTGTCAAAATGGATGGGGTTAGGTTGTATATTAGGTTTATGGTGGGCAATATAAAAGCTCGAAAAAAACAGCAAATGGCAGCAACAAAGACAGCTTATTATTAAACAAAAAGAAACAACTACTGCCAAATAGCATGTTACGTTCTGCTATGTCTCTAAATGACATCTCTTTTAGAATTGTGACGTATTCTCGGATTTTCGGCAATATATATATGAAATGTGGCTGTCGTACGAGCTTAAATCCTAGATTTGAATAGATTGGCAGATTGGTTATGGCATTTCTCTAAAAGGAAGAGCCAATTATAGATATAAAGAATACTAAAAATTAGAAAATTGACAAATAGCTTTCACATCGTTGCAGGCTATAACTTAATCTCGAGCGAGAATGAAATGTGTAATTTTTTTAGTGTATAAGAGAAAAACAATAACTTTTAAGTTTCTGCCCAGATAAAATTTGTCTTTATTACTTGTATGAGTAGCCAATTTTGAGCTTAAAAGGCCTTAAGTCGACACATAAGAAGAAACTTTGCAATGCAACACACATGACCTGCTGATCATTATGAAAAGTGTTCATGTGGGTGTGTTATTACTTCAATACAAAGTTGAATATGGGTTGTTTGAATATGGGGGGTGTATAGTTGAATAAGGGGGTGTATTATGTTATAGGTTCCATGCCTTAGCTAAGAAAATGGGTTGCAGTAGTTAGTATTTACGTGTAAAATGACCCCTACATAGTTTAATATCCACCTTTTGAAACAGGCTATGTACATACTACATAGTGCTTGTGCAAAATAAAGTTGTGACAATCCAAATAAACTGTATGGTGTTTTGGCGTATTCTGGTTATCAAGTATGTATGTGCAAAATGGCCCCTGAATTGTTAGATAGCTATTGAACTAGGTTATACTGTCTAGTGCGCATGTTGCTTAAATTTGTGGCAGTCGAATAGTCTGTGAGAGTATTTGGCAAGTTCTGATTATTTAGGGTGTTACATGCTAGATCATCAGATCTGTTTTGCGATGGGATCAACTGCTTTCCGAGCCAGATTATTAGTTTCACTTTTGCCCAAACACTAGAAACTGATTGGCCTGAAAAGAAAATGATCATACTGTAACTTTTCTAAAGTAGTGTCAAACACCTCCTAACATTAAAATCTTTGCAGAGACCCGACAGAAGATACGTGAGAGAACCAAGATTGCTATGTGTAATCCTGAGGTGATTTAATATTGTTGATTTAGGGAAAAGAAAATCTACAAAACAAATGTTTGTGTGATATGATCTTGATGTTTATCGTATGTTTATCTGGCATAACTCATAAGTCTGAATCCATCTACATTTACAAATTCTGTCACTGCAGGTCAAGAAGAAACGCGGATCTGGCCCAGGAGTAAGAGCACCCAAGACCCTTGAACAAAGAAAGAAAATCTCAGAAGCCATTGCTGCCAAATGGGCTGACCCTGTAAGTTTCTAGTTTTTTAAACATAAAATACGGACATACTATTACATGTTACCCGTATTAGTCATTGTACTGTTTTTTGTACACAACTTATTAAGTTATGGTTTGTGTCTTTGTTGGGTCTTTTTATAACACGTAATCATACTTTTTCATGTTATTAGCAAGTATATAACTTTTTTAAATGACTCTGATTTACAAAATGACCAAATAGAAGCCGAGGCCATCTGTATGTACAAAAAATAGTACCATAACTAAAATGGGACAGACAGAAAAATATATTATTGATATATGCATAAAACACATGTTTTTGTTACACACCATGGATTTCAACCCTCCAAAGATTCTGGAGGAAATTATTCATTTATTCTACGTTGGAGCAGGCATACCGTGATCGGGTATATGGTTTGGTTTGTTTTTTCCTCGAAACAATTTTTTTTTTATCTCTATATCTTGTATATGGGTTGTTTGATTAATCCTGAAAGCAAACAAACATACTGATTCTTTCAACCTTAATGAAAACAAAGGGAAAAAGACCGTGAAAGAGAAGTCTAAATCTGAAAAAGTTAAGCTAAGTGACGATGATCTCAGAAAGGCAATATGTGAGATCCTCAAAGAAGTTGACATCAATACGGTGAGAATCTTGTATCATTATATTCTTTTTATAATTATCGAACACCCTCCTCTTTCAGCAGTTTGTTAATTAATGCTTTTGCAATACTTTCTCTGTTTTGTAGGCAACCTTTACTCATATTCTCAAGCAGCTTGGTAAGTACCTCATTCTTGATTAGTCAATACTTTCCATTGGTTGCTATGTTTTATTATTTATGGGTCAACCGGGTAAATAAAATAAGAAATTACTTGGTATAAATGAACAAGTCAAATGGGTCAAAAGTTTCCCAAAATGATTTGAAACTTGAAAGCATAAACCTATTCTGAAGGTGCGAATATTGTTAAACCTCAAGTGGTTACCTCTTCCCGGAGATGCGTACTATCATTGTCACATGTTTCTTATCAATAAGAACATGGATATAGAAACTTGTACACAACCCTCATTTCTGGTACACGATGCAAATCAACGCCGGCTTGCTAGAAAATCTCTTATTAATGCTGGTGGTGTCATAGAGTCAACACACTTTCCAAGAAAATATTCTATGCAACTTTCTTCCGATGCCTATGATCAATTTTGGCGCTTTGATCACGAGTCTCTTCCAGCTGACCTAATTAGCAGGTACCCAATTAGGTTATACATTTGTTCTTGGCTAATTGGACAAGTAGACAACTAAAGTGTTTCTTGTATGTAAATGTGTATACTTGTGGCTGTGAAGTTGTCAAAACATTGACTTGTATTGAATAACTGGTTCCAAAGTATATCAATTTCACTTTATTAACTAGTGATTAAGTTGTTTAAGATTAACAGTAACTAATGATAACTTTGAGTAAGTTGACTTTTAACTATGTTTTTGTGTTATGTAGGATGAAGGAAAAACTGGAATATGGTGTTGTTTTCTCGACAACCAAGTGTTTGAGGTAGCACAGTCCAAAAATACTCGAGGTATATTTTGAGTTATCTAATGTAAACCTGCTAATGCACTTATCATTTCACTTTAATCCATGCTAGTGATTCTTAATACATGCAGCAGCTCTTTATAGAATATGCAGGTTTGTACTCAACCCATCTTTGTATGCAGGTTTCTATGCACCTTACTTTCTGTTAGAGGGTGAAAGTACTAACCCATCTACGAGACTTACAGTGACCTCAATGGTGAATGTTAGAGGGTGAAAGTTTTACGCAATGACAAAAACGAGACTAACAGTGACCTCAATGGTCTATGTTAGTTTTATTTCAGTTATGTTTAAGTAGTTAATAAAGTTGGGTTATATCTTTTTAGATGGGTTGTTTGAAAGACTAGTCATGCATTAGGTAAGCTTTAATCTGACTGTATCAATAGAATTTAGTTTTAAACTTGTAATCTGAATTGATATTCATTATTTGAATGAATAATATGTTCATTTTGGAAAAAGAACAGCAGTGGAATTATCTCGCAAACATTTTTTTTTGTTTTTTTAAATTCACATAGAGCCATGTTTTCAAGAAGAAAACCGGGCTCTATTAACTCAAATAGAGCCCGTTTTTAAAACAGGGATTTATTTGCGTTTCACATAGAGTCCCTCCCCTTTTGAGCCCTCATGGAAAAATGGGCTTTATGGCCATTTTGAACAGGGCTCTATTAGCTTTTTTGTAGTAGTGGTTTAGGGTCGGACGAAATTTAGGGTCGAAATTTTCGACCCTAAATTAAGGTGGGGGCCCACACATTTTCAACCCAAAAGAGCCCAAAAAGGCTGGTCAAAAAGCAGGTGGGACCCAATAAATTTAGGGTCGAAATTTCGTCCCTAAATTAAAAGTTTTAAATAATTTTAATTTATTTGTTATATAATTTATTTTTAATAATTAAAAACACTTTTAAAAGAATTAAATTTTAAATTTAATACTTTAGGGTCGAAATTTCGACTCTAAATATAAAATTTAAAATAATTTTAATTTATGTATTATATATTATATTTGTAATAACTAAAAATAATTTAAAAAAAAATATTTTTAATATTTAAAACTTTAGGGTCGAATTTTCGACCCTAAATTTAAAATTTTAAAAATTTTTCACGAAAAATTTAAAATTTCACACGAAAAATTTTCACGAAAAATTTAAAAAATTCGCGGTTTATATTTAGGGTCGAAATTTCGACCCTAAATTATTAAATATATTTTAAATTTTTTTTTTAAGTGTTAATGCTTTTAAAATATTAATATATGTATATATTTAGATAATGCAGTAATAGCTAAAAATAATTAAGTCTAAGCAGAACTAAAGCTGTGCAAATAACTTAGCAACTACAAAAACATAACAAGTTCATCAATTACAGCACAAATCCAAAAAGATCAAGCTGGTTACCACTATGAAAAACCAACTAGACTACAAATGACTGTACCCATTGTTTTAGTGTTTTCATTAGTCCCACTATTGATGGTACTAGTTTTAGTGCTTTCATTATGCACCCATTGTGAACAGGAAGATGATAGTAGATGTATGTGTGCCATCCATTTTGGGTAGTTGTTTTGCTATTTAATGGTTTGTAGTTTGCCTCCAATTATCACTCACCACAGTTTTTCAATACTAAAAAAAACAACAATAATGGCCTGGTTAGGAAGGTTAGAAGAATTAAAAGAAGTTGCTGGTTCAGATAATTGGACTGATCGAATGGTAGCAAAGTTTTCAGTTGTCCACGATTCTCGAAGAACTACATCTCCATGTCCACACCTGCACGGAAAAGCTTCATGCTTCAACATGTACATAATAACAATTTGTTTATGATGATAAGTGTGTGTGATCTGCTGGTGGTTGTGATGATAAGGAGTGTGTGTGGTTCTCTTTTTATGCTAAAAAAGTGAGGGAAGTTGTTAACATTTTCCCTCCAATGTTTTCCCTCCAATGTTTTCCCTCCAATGTTTTCCCTCTAATGTTTTCCCTCCAATGCTGGTGGTTGTGATGATAAGGACTCATATCATGTAATACGATACCCTATTGGCTCATATCATGTAATACGATACCCTATTGGCTCATATCTTGTAATACGATACCCTATTGGCTCATATCATGCAATACGATACCCTATTGACTCATATCATGCAATACGATACCCTATTGACTCATATCATGTAATACGATACCCTATTGGCTCATATCATGCAATACGATACCCTATTGACTCATATCATGCAATACGATACCCTATTGGCTCATATCATGTAATACGATACCCTATTGGCTCATATCATGCAATACGATACCATATTGGCTCATATCATGCAATACGATACCCTATTGACTCATATCATGTAATACGATACCCTATTGGCTCATATCATGTAATACGATACCCTATTGGCTCATATCATGCCATACGATACCCTATTGACTCATATCATGCAATACGATACCCTATTGGCTCATATCATGTAATATGATACCCTATTGGCTCATATCATGCAATACGATACCCTATTGACTCATATCATGCAATACGATACCCTATTGGCTCATATCATGTAATACGATACCCTATTGGCTCATATCATGCAATACGATACCATATTGGCTCATATCATGCAATACGATACCCTATTGACTCATATCATGTAATACGATACCCTATTGGCTCATATCATGTAATACGATACCCTATTGGCTCATATCATGCAATACGATACCCTATTGACTCATATCATGCAATACGATACCCTATTGACTCATATCATGTAATACGATACCCTATTGGCTCATATCATGTAATACGATACCATATTGGCTCATATCATGCAATACGATACCCTATTGACTCATATCATGTAATACGATACCCTATTGGCTCATATAATGTAATACGATACCATATTGGCTCATATCATGCAATACGATACCCTATTGACTCATATCATGCAATACGATACCCTATTGACTCATATCATGCAATATGATACCCTATTGACTCATATCATGTAATACAATACCCTATTGGCTCATATCATGCAATACGATACCCTATTGACTCATATCATGTAATACGATACCCTATTGGCTCATATAATGTAATACGATACCATGTTGGCTCATATCATGCAATACGATACCCTATTGACTCATATCATGCAATACGATACCCTATTGACTCATATCATGTAATACGATACCCTATTGGCTCATATCATGCAATACGATACCCTATTTTATATAAATAATTTGTTAATATTTTATATAAACAAAATAATTTGTTAATATTTTATATAAATAATTTAGTAATTATAAACTCTATTTATTAATGTTTTAAAACATTTTAAAATTAAAATTATTCTCGTTTCGAAATTTACTATTTTAAAACGTAATTATTGTAATTTATAAAATAAATTTACATAAATAAAATATTTATTAATTTTTTATATAAACAAAATAACTTGTTAATATTTTATATAAATAATTTAGTAATTATAAACTCTATTTATTAATGTTTTAAAACATTTTAAAATTAAAATTATTCTCGTTTCGAAATTTACTATTTTAAAACGTAATTATTGTAATTTATAAAATAAATTTACATAAATAAAATATATTGGTGATACTTATTAATTTTTTATATAAACAAAATAACTTGTTAATATTTTATATAAATAATTTAGTAATTTTAAACTCTATTTATTAATGTTTTAAAACATTTTAAAATTAAAATTATTCTCGTTTCGAAATTTACTATTTTAAAACGTAATTATTGTAATTTATAAAATAAATTTACATAAATAAAATATATTGGTGATACTTATTAATTTTTTATATAAACAAAATAATTTGTTAATATTTTATATAAATAATTTAGTAATTTAAAAACTCTATTTATTGATTTTTTTTAAATAATTTAGTAATTTCGAAATTTAGGGTCGAAATTTCGACCCTAAATTTGGCCCTAAAACTTTTTTATTTTCAAAAAATTTCACGAAAATTTTAAAATTCTATACCAAAATTAAAAAATTCGCGGTTTATATTTAGGGTCGAAAATTAGGGTCGAAATTTTCGACCCTAATATTTAGGGTCGAAAATTTCGACCCTAATATTCGACCCTAAATTTTATCCACAACTTTACCCAAAACACTCTTCATTCAATCTATCTTCATCAACAAAAAAAAAACGGGAGCACCACCATTCGCACCAATCCGACATCACCAATCCGACATCACCACCACAGTCCACCACTCCTTCATTCTTCATTCTTCATCACCAATCCCACCACCACCACTCCTTCGCACCACCACCAATCCGCACCACCACCATTCGTATCACCACCTTCGCACCACCACTCCTTCCCACCACAACCTTCGCACCACCACATTCATCACCCACACCACACACCACCCCATCACCACAAAATCGTCACCCATCACCACCACAGTCCACCACTTTGTTTTTTAATAAATATAAAGGTAATTGATTTTTTGTTTAATATATTAATTTTGTTTAATTTTTTGCTAAATGTGATTGTTAATGTTTTGTTATTGTTAAATTATTGTTAATTTTTTTGCTAGCAACCACCACCACCACCAACGGCAGCAATAGCAACCACCACCGCCGGCGGCAGCAGCACCACCACGGCAGCAGCAACAGTAGCTACTTTATACTAAAGGTGGGTGTTTATTTTTCTTATATTAAAAACGTATGAGCTAATTTTTTTACTTGTTTTCGCCTTATTTTAGCTTAATTGATTTCGGGTTATATTTAGTCTTAGTTGATTTCGGATTATATTTAGGCTTAGTTGATTTCGGATTATTTAGGTTTAGTTGATTTAGGCTTAGTTGATTTCGCTTAGTATATATATATATATATATATATATATATATATATAGTTGATTTCGGCTTAATTCTTTTAGGCTTAATGGATTACATACGGCTTATATATGGCTTAATATTTATTAAGGAATTTCGACTTATATATATATAGGCACGAGTTTAATTTTTTTATATGTTTATCGTAGCCAAGACCCAAGTCACAGCCGAGAACCGAATTCCCGAGTCACAGTCGTATAAAAGGTAATGTTTTTTTTTTTTGAAATTGTTTTAGTGTTTGTTTCAAATTAGATAAAATCTCGGAAACCAACTAATTTAGATTTTTTTTTATTTTATGTTTGTGTTTGGTTAGCACCGGGACAGTCGGGACAAGTTCCTCATCCGGACCTTTTTTTCTATCTTTCCATCTTTGTTTATTTCAGCCGTGACCGAGGTGTGTAATTAATATTATGCATATGTTTATTATATTATATATTGTTAGTCTTTTGTAGTAAAGAATTTTAGGATTGTTTTAGGATTCTAGTCGATTAATTTTGGAAAAGCCCCGTCCGAAATTAATCAACCTTAGAAAACCCGTCCGAAATTAATTTATTAGAAATTAATTTCGGAAAGTCCCCATTTTTGGGACTGCTTTTTGAATGTTTTGTCTCATTTAGGATATGAATGTGTATAACTGGTTTATTATTTGAGATGATTTCGACAGCGTTTCTCCTTTACTCCTACGAATATGTCTTTAAAAACACATATTTGGGGAGTAGAGGGGAAATGCTGCCGAAATATTCTCGAATAGTAAATCAGTTATACGCATTCATATATGAGACGAAACATTCAAAGAGTGGGTTAGGATTGCCTTCCATAGTGCACTAGTAGGTGAAAAAACATTCCTGATTGTTTGTTTTTAATTTGTTTAATTAAATCATTTATTTGAATAATGTTTATTTGCAACGCAGTTATGATAATTGATAAGAGTTGGACAACTATATCCAATCGTAATTCCGATGAATTTTTATATGGTCTTTTCACCTTCCTCGAGCATTGTAAGACATTTGTGCACCCCATCACACAAATGATCCGTTGCCCATGTAAACGTTGTTGTAACTGTGAGAGATTGGTTGACCTCCACACTCTTGAGGTACACTTATCCCAACACGGGTGGGACGAACATTGTACCACTTGGAAATATCACGGTGAACCGATTCTTCCGCTTCCTACACCAGTATCACATTCACCTGAACACCTTGACATGAATACGTTCTTAGAAGATATTTCTGTAACTAATGTCGAAACTACACCGACTCAAACTCCTCCGACTCAAACTCCACCTGATCAAACAACGGGTCCTAATAACGAGTTTGAAGAGTTACTTAGTAGGTCCACCCAAAAGTTGCACACGCTTACCAATTTGACTACATTGGAATTTACAACAGAGATTGCACACATCAAGGTTTTAAATAAAATTAGTGATGTCGGGTTTAACCAGATTCTAGCTTGTCTCCAGAAGTTTTGTACCCGTAGTCAAGGTTTCAATTTCCCATCGTCATACTATGAAATCAAGAAGACATACAGAAAGATCGGGTTAGGATACGAATCGATTCATGCTTGTATAAACGATTGCTTTTTATATTGGGGATCAGAGGATAACAAAAAGAGGGATGATTGTCCAGTCTGCGGAGAGAGTAGATATAAAGACCCCAAGAAAACAAAGGGGAAGTTGGTTGCGAACAAGGTGGTGCGTTACTTTCCGTTAAAACCTAGACTTTAACGCATGTTCAACACAAAACACATAGCAAAGTGGATGACTTGGCATGCTACTGGACAGTCTAAGGATGGCAAGTTGAATCACCCCTGTGACGGTAAAGCATGGAAACATTTTGACTTGATGGTACCTGATTTCTCTAGTGACCCTAGAAACGTTTGATTAGGGTTGGCTGCAGATGGTTTTAATCCTTATGGCATTATGAGTCAAAATTACAGCATGTGGCCGATCATATTGACAGCATACAACACACCACCGTGGATGTGTATGAAAGAAACTTCTTTAATGTTGACGATGTTAATTCCCGGCCCTAAATCACTTGCAAAAGATATTGATGTTTTCCTGGCGCCTTTGATTAAAGAACTCAAAGATTTATGGAAAGGAGTCAGGACGAAAGACGCTGCTACGGGTACTTATTTCGATATGAAAGCGGCGCTTTTATGGACCATCAATGATTTTCCAGCTCGGGGTAGTCTTTCTGGGTGGGTTGGGCAAGGCTACTACGCATGCCCCACTTGTAACAAGGACACTCCATCGATGGCTATCAAGAACAAAATCGTTTATGTTGGTCATAGAAGATGGTTAAGAACAAATCATTATCTAAGGAATAAAACTAGGCAATTCCATGGTAAAGCCGAACGGAAGCCTAAACCAGGAAAGTTTACCGAAATGGATATCCAGTTACAAATTAATAGCCTCTTGAGTCGTAAGCCGGGGAAGCATCCAAAAATTAAGAAAAGCAACCCACCTCCTGATAGAAATGTTGAATTGAATTGGACTAAGCGTTCTATCTTTTGGGAGCTTGAGTATTGGCCCTTTCTTCTACTAAAACACAATTTGGATGTCATGCACATCGAAAAGAACGTGCTTGAGGCAATACTGAATATCTTGTTACAAAACGATAAATCCAAAGACACGGCAAAGGCAAGGCAAGACTTGGAAAAATTGGGAGTTCGACCCGAGTTGTGGTTAGTTCCAAAAGGAAACGGGAAGTTTGAGAAGCCTCATCCAAAGTACTCTTTCACCAAAGCTAACAGGGAACTTTTTTGTAAATTCATCAAAGGAGTTAGACTACCTGATGGGTTTGGATCCAACTTTAAGCAAAAAGTCACCGTTAATTATGACAATATAAGGGCATGAAATCTCATGACTGTCATATAATGATGCAACGGTTACTTCCTTACGGAGTACAACAATACTTGCCCAAAAACATCGTAGATCCTATAATCCAGCTTTGCTTGTTTTTTAAGCAGCTTTGTTCTAGAATTTTGACGGAGGAGGACATGGTAAAAGCTAAAAACCAATTGATCAGTGTGATGATTAATATAGAGCAAATCTTTCCTCCTGCTTTTTTGACATAATGCCTCATTTGGTTGTACATCTACCCGATGAGGTTATTCTAGGTACCCTCATTCGCTGCAGGTGGATGTATCCATTTGAAAGATACATGAATAAGCTAAAGAATTATGTCCGAAATAAAGCAAAGCCCGAAGGTTCTATTGCGGAGGGTTATGTTGCAGAAGAAGCATTAACTTTTTGTTCGCGTTATCTTGCTGAGGATGTCGAGACGAGATTTAACCGTCTTGACAGGAATGACGACGGTTTGCCTGAACAAAAAGATAAATTCCAGGTGTTCCGGTCCGCATGCAAACTGATGGGTAGAGTCAAAGATATTCATATGAGTTTAGATGTTACGCGGGCAGTTGTATGGTATATACTTAACAACAGTCCTGAAATCGAATCAGACATCTTGGCTTACAAAGAGTATGTCTCTTCCTTATCTATATTTTAAAAAATCTTCTTTCGGGATGACTTATCCTAATATCATGAACTTTTGCAGAGAATCGCCTGATAACGTGGAAACGAGGTTTCCCACCTGGTTTAGTCACAAGGTAAATACATTAGATATATTACCTTGGAGTTATTGCTCATATATCTAAATATGTTTGTATCTCTTTCGTAGATTCGTGAAAAAAAAACGACAGGCGACTGTAATGAAGAGTTATTCTCTTTGGCATGTGGACATACTAGTGCATGTACATACCCCGCTTGCGTAGTTAACGGTGTAAGGTTTGTGATACATGAACGCGATAAACTTCACACCACTCAATGCAACGGTGTTTCAACAGCCGGGCTTGATGGAGAGATGTATTATGGTCAACTCGAAGAAATTCTGGAGCTCACTTATATCGGGAACCGCAAGGTTGTGTTGTTTCGATGTAAATGGTTTGACACCATTAACCCCCCAAATTGTATGAAACGCAATAGACGTTCTTACATTGAGCAGGGCATACATTATATTTTGACTAATAAGGAATTTCACAAAAATAACCAATACATTCTTGCGACACAAGTATCACAAGTATTTTACCTTGAAGACCTTGCTAGAAAACCAAAGGGTTGGAAGGTGGTCGAACATGTTTATCATGGCGATGTTGAAGAGTCCGATCAAGATGTTATACATGGTAGCAGTTCATCAAATTTTACGCTGAATGTTGGTTTGACTTGTTTGGAGGATACAAATTTGAGTTTGAATGACGAATCGGCAGAAGTGTCCGCCACACAGGTTAATGAAGACGATGATGATCTAATCAATAATGAAGATGATGACGTTGCACATGCCCTTGATGATGATGATGTTCAAATGTCTGATGATGATGAAGTGAACCCTAATAATGTTGTTGAAGAAGTTTTATCTAGCGATGATTCAGATTGTGATAATTGATCTTAAGTTGTAATTTGAATGAAACAACGATTTAATCTTTAGATGTGTAATTTTTTTAATGAAATTGTTCTTATATGTTTAAATGTGTAAATTTTTATGAATTTGTGTATTAGCATTAACCGGTCCACGAAATTGTGTGTTCATGTACTTGTTATATTACAGATGGCGTGTGTAGGTGGTAGATCACACGGTGGGGATGGTGGTGGTACTCCACCTAGACGACCTACAAAGTCCGTACCTAGCAATTGCGAAAGTAAGAAATTGTGATTTATTTTTATTTTATGTCAACTCTTATTGTTAATTAAGTGTGTTTGAATTTTCACGAATCAATAACTTCAATAACTAATCTTTGCAGGTGACCCGATACCACATATGGTTACGGTTAATACGAGCCTAAGGAGGAAGCATAGGGCGCATGGAGGACCTTTGCCAGTTACATTTGATGTTTATGATCTTAATAGCTTCCATCCGTTAGGCGATAATGCTGCGATGTTGAGCTCTCTGATGGGGGAAACAGTCCGACCACTTCCACTTGCTTGTGAGTGGGAACAGATACCATTGCACCTCAAAGCCCATATCTTTCCTACACTTGAGGTATTAATTGTTTGCGTTACATCTAGTCTTATTAACTGTTTTTGTTGAAAATTGTTTGTTTATTTAAATGCATATGTTTACATGTAGACCTATTACAACTTGACGGGTTGGTTGGATAGTCGTGATACTGTGACTTATGGCGGGGTAACATATGTGGTGGGAGAAAGGATAAAAACTAGAATTAACTGTAAGTTGAGGCTACTTTGGCGCAAAAATAAGAACAAGTTAAAGCGTGACTATTATTCTATCCATGATTCGGCCGAGGAAGCGGCGCTTCTACCGCCCCCATCGAGTTCTACATGGGGCAACAGATCAGCAAGGGAGTGGCTTGATTTGTGCCGGTATTGGTCCGACCCGAGACAGGTGAGGAGAAGTGAAGTTAATGCAGTTAACCGCTCGAAAAACAAAGTTTCTACACATCAAGGGAAAAAATCATTCGCTCAAGGAAGGAACGAATATGTAAGAATCGTTATAGTTTTTGTGATCATTTAAAAGTTTTATATTGTTTATTTGTATCTTGTTATTAATTTTTTTGGTAAAGATCTTGTTATTAATTTATTTGATATTGTACAGAAAGTCAAGCATGGGTCCCACGAGGACCTTATACAAACTTGGAAGAGGACACGTACAAACAAGAATGGCACTATGTCCGAGGAAAATGCAGACAGATATGTAAGTAATTTAATTTATACATGCTTTAATAACATATTTTTATTTGTTTTTAACTTCTTTTTTTCTCTTTCTTTTTCACAGTCGAGAATGATGGCCATAAAAGAAGCGATTTCTTGCGGTGCTGAGCTGTACAAAAGTGATCAAGAAATAATTGATCTAGTCAATCCGAGCCGCAACACTCAAAATATCGTCGGCAGGGGCAGGAAGTTGCCGGGTGGTGGTACCTCATATGGATGCGGGAGTAGTTCTTATAGTGAGGGAGTGACTCGAGAACAACTCTCGGAGGTACTTAGGATTCATGAGCAAGAAAAAGAGCTGCTGAGGAAGCAAACCGAGGAGGCGCAGCAACGGGCTAATTTGGCCCATATGTATGCTAGTGTGGGGCAACAAAATGCTGAGGTAGACAACGCCCGCCTAAGTCATTTGATTTCTCATTATACTTCACATGTGGGTCGAGGGTATACCGGACCTAATAACCCTTTTATACCGCCACCCCAATTCGCTTCTATGCCTGGCATGTCTCAGATCCCTGGTATGCCTCAGTTCCCTGGTATGTCTCAGGTCCCTGTTATGCCCCAGTTCCGTGGTATTCCTCCCCCTCCCGGATTTCCATATAATGCTCCACTCAACCCACTCCAACCTCCAATTACCCAAAATAACAATTTCAACAACTGTAATCGACCCGTTGTCAACACCACTGGCCCCTCGAGTTCTAACTCTCGGGAAAGTCCCAACTATACCGTCAGCCTAAATCCTCATCAAAATGATACTCGGACCGTCGACGAGTTGGCTCGAGATCTTGAGAATGCCAACAACATGTCCGATAATGAGCTAATTAACTCGGATGCTGATGAGGGGGATGATTCGGGTGATAGTGATCAGGCCGGCGGGGACTATTCAGATTAGGAGTTGTTGTTGGTTTTAGACTTTTTATTTTGTGTAATAACTTAAGACTTGTTAAATTGTGAAACATGGATTTATTGTGATGTGTAATAATTTTAGACTTGTTACAATTGTGAAATAAGGATTTGGTGAAATGTATTCTAACGTTTTAGCTATTTAACGTATTGTAAATTATTAGTATTGTACTGTTTAGTGATTTGTAATATTGTGGATTTGTTGAAATATAGATTTTTTTCCTGAAAAAATGCCGGAAAAAAAATCTGGAAAAAACCTGCAAAATGCAGTTTTTTTTTTGCCCAGAAACCATTTAGGGTCGAAATTTCGACCCTAACCATATAGGTAGAGTCGAAATTTCGACCCTAAATTATAGCTAGGGTCGAAATTTTCGACCCTAAGTTTTAGGGTCGAAAATTTCGACCCTAGATTTTGACCCTAAACCAATCCTGCACGCATGATTTCTGGGAAAAAAATAATATAAAATGTTTAGGGTCGAAATTTTCGACCCTAAACTTAAATAGATTTTCGACCCCAATTTATTAAATTTAAAAAAAAAACGTTTTCACAAACTTTTTAAAATGTACACGTGGATATTAATTAGGGTCGAAAATTTCGACCCTAAATTTGAATCTTATTTCGACCCTAATTTAATAAATAAAAAAAAAAAAAACTTTTCACAATGATTTATAAATTACACGTGGATATTATTTAGGGTCGAAAATTTCGAACCTAAATTACAAAGTATTTCGACCCTAAAATTTGGTCAAAATGTTTTCTGAAAAGCGGTGGGCCCCATTTTTTGACCCTAAATTACAAAGGGTATTTCGACCCTAGTTTTTTAGGGTCAAAAAGTTAGGGTCGACCACTTAGGGTCGAATATTTCGACCCTAAATATTAGGGTCGAAATCCCTTTGTATTTAGGGTCGAAAATTTCGACCCTAAACCCACATTTTGTTGTAGTGTTCCCATCAAGAAAACCCCGCTTCCTTGCTGCGTTTGCCCCGCAGCAAAGGGCTACCCTTTTCTTGAAACTGACTCTCAAACCCGTGTTAATCGAACTCAGCTCTGATACCAAATGTGGAACTCACTTGTGCTAAGTTATGAGAAAATACAGATTATGAGAAATGTGGAAAAAGGTTATCTATATTACTAAATAAAACATAGGTAATATATAGGCTTTACAAATGAAACGTGGGAACTAAAGACTAGCTATTCCTAAAGACCAGGTCACTGAGACATGTTCTACCCAACATGCACATTCAGTTACATAAAACTCGGCAAGACTCACTACAACAATACTCAACCTAGGGACGCCCTTTTTCTAGGGTCGACTTAGTCGTCCCTAGATTAAGGGGGGACCCACCACTTTTACATAAAAAACTTGGTCAAAAGGGCTGTGGGGACAAAGTGGGGACCACAAATTCTAGGGACGACAAAGTCGTCCCTAGGTTAAATAAATGTATTTTCCCTGTTTTTAAATCTTTTTTATTTATTTAAAATTAATATAAATATTTTTTATTTAAAAAGTTTAAAATGAAAGTTGACCCACTTAACTTAGGTACGACTAAGTCGTCCCTAGGTTAAGTAAATATATTTTACCAGTTTTTTTATTTTTTTTATTTATTTAAAATTATTTAAAATTAATATAAATATTTTTTTAACAAAACGTTTAAAACAAAAGGGGGCCCTTGTAACCTAGGGACGACTAAGTCATCCCTAGGTGAAGGAAAATCTATTTTTTCCTTTTTTGTCACTTGTATTTATTTAAAAATATTTAAAATTATTTAAAATTAATTTAATTATTTTATTTAAAAAAAAACTTTATTATAGTTAAAAATAACTTTATACATATTTAGAAAAAAATTATACATATTTAAAAATAACTTTATACATATTTAAAGAAAACTTTATACATATTTAAAAAACTTTATACATATTTAAAGAAAAATATATTTATTTAAAAAAAACTTATACGTATTTAAAAAAAAACTTTAGATATATATTTAACATTTAAACACGCGCTTAATTAAACATATATATTACAGCGATAATAGATTCATAAATAAGAAAAACAACACATCACAAACTAATTAAAAATAAACGTACAGATTAACATATAATAATAAAATACAAATTAACACATTAAAATAACAATTAGATTACTACTCAAAGCTAAGATTTTCCATTTCATTTAAAAGATCATGAAGTATTGCAGCCGATTGACATGCGTGGTCTTCAGGATGCCTTTCCATTTCTAGTCTTGTCTCTAGCATCTTTATCTTTAGATCTTTGATCTTGCAATTAGAGCACTCAGTGGGTGCAGATTGAGAATGACCTGTAGAAGAACTTGGATGTGAACCTTGAGGTATTGAAGATCCAGGGGAAGATCTTATACAGAGTTCGAGATCAAAATCATCCTTCCATTTAAAATATTTACATCCATAATCATCTGTTTTTGGCTGTTACAAAGTAAACAAATAACATGACATGTCATTTTAATAATCACACGTATTACATAACTAAAACATTTGATTGTTTACCTTCGAAAGAGGACATGCATAGCAAAGTTTACCAAAGCTATGAGGTTGATGTGACTGTCTCAACACAATATATCCCTTTCTACATGTACACTTATAAGCTTCAAGCGGATCCATCTTATGCAAAATCGGGTGGTGGTGGTGGTGAGTTAGGTATGAGAGGATAAGAGTTTGTGAGGATAAGAGCTACCATAAATAAAGATAAAAATTTAGGGTCGACACATTTAGGGACGACTTAGTCGACCCTAGCTTTCCCGCCAACATTTTCCCGCCAACATTTACCGCCAACATTTCCCGCCAATATTTGATCACTTAAACATGCTTAAGCTCAGCATTTTTAGCTTAATGGTCACCTCAGAGCAATAATAACATATTGTCTTACACTCTTACTATATAATGTATAATCGTAACATATGGATTCATCGGTTGAACCTATAACGTATAACCCTAACATATGGATTCATCGGTTGAACCTATAACGTATAACCGTAACATATGGAATCATCGGTTGAACCTATAACGTATAACCGTAACATATGGATTCATCGGTAGAACCTATAACGTATAACCCTAACATATGGATTCATCGGTTGAACCTATAACGTATAACCGTAACATATGGAATCATCGGTTGAACCTATAACGTATAACCGTAACATATCGACTCATCGGTTGAACCTATAACGTATAACCCTAGCATATGGACTCATCGGTTGAACCTATAACGTATAACCGTAACATATCGACTCATCGGTTGAACCTATATCGTATAACCGTAACATATGGATTCATCGGTTGAACCTATAACGTATAACCCTAGCATATGGACTCATCGGTTGAACCTATAACGTATAACCGTAACATATGGAATCATCGGTTGAACCTATAACGTATAACCGTAACATATGGATTCATCGGTTGAACCTATAACGTATAACCCTAACATATGGATTCATCGGTTGAACCTATAACGTATAACCGTAACATATGGAATCATCGATTGAACCTATAACGTATAACCGTAACATATCGACTCATCGGTTGAACCTATAACGTATAACCCTAGCATATGGACTTATCGGTTGAACCTATAACGTATAACCGTAACATATCGACTCATCGGTTGAACCTATAACGTATAACCGTAACATATGGATTCATCGGTTGAACCTATAACGTATAACCCTAGCATATGGACTCATCGGTTGAACCTATAACGTATAACCGTAACATATCGAATCATCGGTTGAACCTATAACGTATAACCGTAACATATGGATTCATCGGTTGAACTTATAACGTATAACCCTAACATATGGATTCATCGGTTGAACCTATAACGTATAACCGTAACATATGGAATCATCGTTTGAACCTATAACGTATAACCGTAACATATGGATTCATCGGTTGAACCTATAACGTATAACCCTAACATATGGATTCATCGGTTGAACCTATAACGTATAACCGTAACATATGGAATCATCGGTTGAACCTATAACGTATAACCGTAACATATCGACTCATCGGTTGAACCTATAACGTATACCCGTAACATATGGATTCATCGGTTGAACCTATAACGTATAACACTAGCATATGGACTCATCGGTTGAACCTATTACGTATAACCGTAACATATGGAATCATCGGTTGAACCTATAACGTATAACCGTAACATATGGATTCATCGGTTGAACCTATAACGTATAACCCTAGCATATGGACTCATCGGTTGAACCTATAACGTATAACCGTAACATATGGAATCATCGGTTGAACCTATAACGTATAACCGTAACATATGGATTCATCGGTTGAACCTATAACGTATAACCCTAACATATGGATTCATCGGTTGAACCTATAACGTATAACCGTAACATATGGAATCATCGGTTGAACCTATAACGTATAACCGTAACATATCGACTCATCGGTTGAACCTATAACGTATAACCGTAACATATGGATTCATCGGTTGAACCTATAACGTATAACCCTAGCATATGGACTCATCGGTTGAACCTATTACGTATAACCGTAACATATGGAATCATCGGTTGAACCTATAACGTATGACCGTAACATATGGATTCATCGCTTGAACCTATAACGTATAACCCTAACATATGGATTATCGGTTGAACCTATAACGTATAACCGTAACATATGGAATCATCGGTTGAACCTATAACGTATAACCGTAACATATCGACTCATCGGTTGAACCTATAACGTATAACCCTAGCATATGGACTCATCGGTTGAACCTATAACATATAACCGTAACATATCGACTCATCGGTTGAACCTATAACGTATAACCGTAACATATGGATTCATCGGTTGAACCTATAACGTATAACCCTAACATATGGACTCATCGGTTGAACCTATAACGTATAACCGTAACATATGGAATCATCGGTTGAACCTATAACGTATAACCGTAACATATGGACTCATCGATTGAACCTATAATGTATAACCGTAACATATGGACTCATCGGTTGAACCTATAACGTATAACCCTAACATATGGATTCATCGGTTGAACCTATAATGTATAACCGTAACATATGGACTCATCGGTTGAACCTATAACGTATAACCGTAACATATGGATTCATCGGTTGAACCTATAACGTATAACCGTAACATATGGACTCATCGGTTGAACCTATAATGTATAACTGTAACATATGGATTCATCGGTTGAACCTATAACGTATAACCCTAGCATATGGACTCATCGGTTGAACCTATAACGTATAACCGTAACATATGGAATCATCGGTTGAACCTATAACGTATAACCCTAGCATATGGACTCATCGGTTGAACCTATAATGTATAAACGTAACATATCGACTCATCGGTTGAACCTATAACGTATAACCGTAACATATGGATTCATCGGTTGAACCTATAACGTATAACCCTAGCATATGGACTCATCGGTTGAACCTATAAGGTATAACCGTAACATATGGACTCATCGGTTGAACCTATAACGTATAACCCTAGCATATGGACTCATCGGTTGAACCTATAACGTATAACCGTAACATATCGACTCATCGGTTGAACCTATAACGTATAACCGTAACATATCGACTCATCGGTTATTAATTGTTACAAACTAAGTATAACGTATATTTTAATATTAATTATAATAATTTATTTTGATTTTTATTATTAATTTATATTATTAATTTTATGACATAGAAGGTAAAATATATTTTAAATGTATGAAAAATACCTAGGGACGACTTAGTCGTCCATAAATATCAAACCAAGTCGTCCCTAAAAAAATCCTCCAACACTTAGCAAATTTTTTGGGAAAGTTGAAATTTTTGGTGAAATTTTAAATAACCCGCTTTGGGTTTAAGTTTTCCCGGTATACACCTAGGGACGACTTAGTCGTCCCTAGGTTGCCCAAGTCGTCCCTAAGTTTCATTAATAAACGAAAAAAAAAATTATTTATAATTAACCTAGGGACGACTAAGTCGTCCCTAAGATACAAAGGGAAAGTCGTCCCTAGGCTTCAATTTCAGATACTATCCTTATCTCATCTATCTCTCATTCACTGTTAATAGAAAAAAAACGGGGACAAATTGCAACCGAGCACCATCATCATCATCAATCCGACCAACCCACCACCATCACCATCTTTATCATCTTCATCTTCACCAACCCACCACCATCATCTTCTTCTTCATCAACCCACCACCACCACCAATTCGACCCACCACCACTTGCACACGAGCACACCAATTCGACCCACCACTTGATTTCGGATTATATATTGTTTAATCACCATGAATTTATATATATTTCCCAGTTAAGGTATTTGATTTCGAATTATATATTTTTTTAATTTTGATTAATTTTTGTAGTTTAATTGTTAGTATGATTAATTGATTAATTGTTAGTTTAATTGTTAGAAGGTGTTTGTTTTTTCTAGTTTAACCACCGGACCACCACCAGTCAACCACCGGACCACCACCAGTCACGGCAGCAGTCACGGCAGCAGCAACCACCGCACCACCACATTTTGTTTAATTTTGTTTTTTTAAATAAATATAAAGGTAAATGATTTTTTTTAATCTATTAATTTTGTTTAAATTTGTGTATGTTTAATTATTATTAGTGTTTATTTTTTATTTCCTAGCACTGCCGTCACCACCACCACCACTGTCGTCGCGGCAGCAGTAGCAACCACCACCACCGGCAGCAGCAGTAGTAGCCACCACCACCGGCAGCAGTAGCCACCACCACCACCAAAGGTTATTTTGGCTTATGATTTCGGATTATATTTAAGCTTAATTGATTTAGGATTAGTTGATTTCGGCTTAATATATATATATAATTGATTTTGGCTTAATTGATTTAGCATTAGTTGATTTCCGTTGTATATAGTGCTTAATATATATATAGATGATTTCGGCTTAATTGATTTAGGCTTAATAGAATTCGGGTTATATATGGCTTAATATTTATATAGGGATTTCGGGTTAATATGTAGGCTTAATATGAAATAGGCATGAGTTTAATTTTTTTTTATATGTTTCTCGTAGCCGAGACCCGAGTCACAGTCGAAGGGAACCGAGTCACAGCCAAGAACTGAGACCCGTGTCACAGCCGAAAAAGGTAATGTTTTTTTTAAATTGTTGTGGTGTTGTTTGTTTCAAATTAGAAATTTTTTTGGAAACCAACTAATTTAGGTTTTCTTTATTTTATGTTTGTGTTTGGTTAGCACCAGGACAGTCGGGACAACTTCCTCATCCGGACCTCTTTTTCTATCTTTATATATTTGCTTATTTTAGTCGTGACCGAGGTGTGTAATTAATATTATGCATATGTTTATTATATTATATATATATGATATATGATTGTTAGTCTTTTGTAGTAAATAATTTTAGGAATATTTTAGGATTTTATCGATTAATTTCGGAAAATTCCCGTCCGAAGTTAATCAACCTATAGAAAACCCGTCCGAAATTAATTTATTAGGAATTAATTTCGGAAAGTCCCCTGTTTGGGACTGCTTTTTGATGTTTCGTCTCATTTAGGATATGAATGCGTATAACTGGTTTATTATTTGAGATGATTTCGACAATGTTTCTCCTTTACTCCTACAAATATGTCTTTAAACACATATTTGGGGAGTAGATGGGAAATGCTGCCGAAATTTTCTCAAATAGTAAACCGGTTATACGCATTCATATATGGGACGAAACATTCAAAAGGTGGGTTAGGATTGCCTTCCATAGTTGCACTAGGAAGAAAAAAAAGAGTTCATATTCATTTTGTTAGTATGACATTTTACCTATAAAATTTTTTTTATCTGAGTATGTTTATTTGCAACGCAGTTATGCAATTGATAAGAGTTAGACCACTGTAAACAATCGTAATTCCAATGAGTTTTAAGATGGTCTTTTTGGATTCATCCAGGATTGTGAGAAATTTTTGCACCCCATCTCACAAAAGCTACGTTGCCGATGTAGTCATTGTTGTAACCGTGAAACGTTGGTTACTCTCGGCCAACTTGAGGCACACATATCCAAAATCGGGTTTGACAAACATTACACAACTTGGATATATCACGGTGAACCAATTCTTCCGTTACCTCCACTATTACCACATTCACCTGATCGAATTCACATGGATGCGTTCTTCGAAGATATTTCTGCAAATAATATTCCAAATCCACCATCTGAAACTCCACCCTCTCAAACTCCACCAACTCAAACAACCGGTCCTCAACCAACCCAAACATCGGGTCCTAGTAACGAGTTTGAAGAGTTACTCGCTAGGTCTGCCCAAAAGTTGTACCCGGGTTGTGATATGACCACATTGGAATTTACATCAGAGATTTCGCACATCAAAGTTTTACACAAAATAACTGATGTCGGGTTTAACAAAATTCTAGCTCTTCTCCAAAAGGCATGTTCCCCTAGTAAAGGATACAATTTCCCGTCTTCATACTATGAAATAAAAAAGACATACAAAAAGATCGGGTTAGGATACGAATCGATCCATGCTTGTATAAATGATTGTTTTTTATATTGGGGATCACCGGAAAACAAGGCGAGGCACACTTGTCCAATCTGTAACGCGAGCAGATGGAAAAACCCGAAGAAGAAAAAGGGGACGCAATTAGTTGCCAACAAGGTGGTGCGTTACTTTCCGATAACACCTCGACTACAACGTATGTTCAACACAAAAGACATAGCAAAGTGGATGACTTGGCATGCGACCGGACAGTCTAAGGAAGACGGTAAAATGAATCACCCCTGTGAAGGAAAAGCATGGAAATATTTTGACATGATGAAACATGAGTTCTCTTGTGACCCTAGAAACGTTCGATTAGGGTTGGCTGCTGATGGTTTTAATCCTTATGGCATGATGAGCCAAACTTACAGCATGTGGCCGGTTATATTGACAACATACAACACACCACCGTGGATGTGTTTGAAAGAAACTTCTTTAATGTTGACGATGTTAATTCCCGGCCCTAAATCAGCTGCAAAGGACATTGATGTTTACTTGCAGCCTCTAATTAAAGAACTCAAATATTTATGGGAGGGAGTCTGGACGAAAGACGCTGCTACGGGTACTCATTTCAAAATGAAAGCGGCGGTTTTATGGACCATCAATGATTTTCCAGCTCGAGGTAGTTTGTCTGGGTGGACTGGGCAAGGGTACCTTGCATGCCCTACTTGTAATGTTGACACTCCATCGATGCGTATCAACAGCAAAATCGTTTATGTTGGTTATAGAAGATGGTTAAGAACAAATCATCCAGATCAGAAAAAATCCAAGGAATTCTACGGTTTTCCCGAAAATAAGCCTAAACCAAGAAAGTTTTCAGAACTTGATATCCAATTGCAGATTAGTAAAGTCTTTAAACGTAAACCGGGGAAACATAAACCAATTCTCAAAGAGAACCGCCCCCATAATCGAGATGTTGAATTGAACTGGAGTAAGCGTTCTATCTTTTGGGATCTTGAGTATTGGCCCTTTCTTCTACTAAAACACTATTACGATGTCATGCACATCGAAAAGAATTTCCTTGAGGCTTTACTGAATACCCTGTTACAGAACGACAAATCCAAAGACACGCCAAAGGCAAGGCTAGACTTGGAAAGAATGGGAGTTCGAAAGGAGTTGTGGTTAGTTAAAAAAGATAACGGGAAGTTCGATAAGCCTCACCCAAAGTTCTCTTTCACTCCAGAAAAAGAAAACTTTTTTGTAAATTCATTAAAGGAGTCAGACTACCTGATGGCTTTGGATCCAACTTCAAGAAAAAAGTGACCGCTGATGATGACAATATAACGAACTTGAAATCTCATGACTGTCATATAATGATGCATCGGTTACTTCCTTATGGAGTGCAACAATACTTGCCCAAAGACGTTGCAAAACCTATAATCGACATTTGCTTATTCTTTAAGCAGCTTTGTGCTCGAAGTTTGACTGTACAGGACATGAAAGAAGCTAAAAACAAATTGATCATTATGATGGTTAATTTAGAGCAAATCTTTCCTCCTGCTTTTTCGACATAATGACTCATTTGGTTATACATCTACCCGATGAGGCTATTCTAGGTTCCGTTACTCGCGGCAGGTGGATGTATCGATTTGAAAGATACATGAAAAAGCTAAAGAATTATGTACGAAATAAAGCAAAGCCTGAAGGTTACATTGCTGAGGGTTATGTTGCAGAAGAGGCATTAACTTTTTGTTCGCGTTACCTTAAGGATGTCGAGACGAGATTTAACCGCCTTGGCTGAAATGAAGACGATTTGCCTGGACAACCAGATAAATTTGAGGTGTTCCGGACCGTATGCACACCGACGGGTGGAATCAAACCAACTCGTATGACTAATGACGACATGCAGGCAGTTACGTGGTTTATACTTAACAACAGTCCTGAAGTCGAAGTCGACATCTCAGCTTACAACGAGTATGTTTCTTCCTATTTTTTTATAATTTTGAAAATTCTTCTTTCTCGATGACTTCTGCTAATATCATGAACCTTTGCAGAGAGGCGCCTGATAATGTGGAAACGAGTTTTCCTGCGTGGTTTAATAACATGGTAAATACATTAGATATATTACCTTGGAGTTATTCCTCATCTAATAAACCTTTTTGTATCTCATTTTTGTAGACTCGTGAAAGAAAAGTGAGTGTGGGCTGTAGTGACGAGTTATTCTCTTTGGCATGTGGACCTATTAGTTCATGTACATACCCCTCTTGCATAGTGAACTGTGTGAAGTTTGTGGTACGTGAACGCGATATACTTCGTACCACTCAATGCAGCGGAGTTTCAACACCCGGGGTTGATGGAGAGATGTATTATGGTCAACTCGAAGAAATTCTGGAGCTCACTTATATCGGCAACCGCAAGGTTTTGTTGTTTCGATGTAAATGGTTTGACACAATTAACCCTACCAATTGCACCAAACGCAACAGACGTTCTTACACTGAGCAACGCATACATCATATTTTGACCGATAGGCTATTTCACCAAAATAACCCATACATTTTCCTGACACAAGCAACACAAGTATTCTACCTTGAAGACCTTGCTAGACGACCGCTTCATTGGAAGGTCGTCGAACAGGTTTATCATCGAGATGTGGCAGAGTCCGATGAAGATGTTATACATGGTAGCAGTTCATCAGATGTTACACTGTCTGTTGCTTTGCCTAATTTGGGTATTACGGATTTGAGTGTAAATACTCAACCAACGGAAGTGGACGCCCCACCGGTTGATGATGATATTATTAATATTGAAGATGAGGTAGTTCCACACGTCATTGGTGATGTTGATGATGATGATTTAGTGTCGGATGATGATGAAGTGAACCCTAATAATGATGTTCAAGAAGTTTTATCTAGCGATGATTCTGAAGATGATGACAATTGATATTAAGTTGTATTTTGAATGAAACAGTTGTTATATGCTTTACTGTGTAATTTTTTATTTGTAAACGATTGTTATATGCTTAAGTTGTAGTTTGAATGAAACAATTGTTATACGCTTAAATGATGATGAGTTGTTTTTATTTGTTTAAATGTGTAATTTTGTATTTGTAATGAAAATGTTTTTATATGTTAAAATGTGTATATTGATATAAATTTGTGTATTAGTATTAATTGGTTAATTAAATTGTGTAATTTTGTTATTTAATGAAAATGTTTTTATATGTTAAAATGTATATATTAATAAAATGTGTATACTGATATGAACTTGTTATTTTACAGATGGCATGTGTAGCTCCTAGGTCACACGGTGGGGATGCTGGTGGTAGTCCACCCAGATGGCCCACACGTCCTGTACCGGCCGAGTGTCAGCGTAAGAAATCATTATATTTTTTTATAACACTGATATTTATAATTTATGTCACTTGAATTTTTACGAGTAAATAACATATCTTTTGTAGGTTCAAATCAACGCTTTGTGACCAACCTAGGAAAATTAAGGACGACGTACAGAAATAATAACGAAAAACCTTTGCCAATTGGCTTTGAATTTAAAGATCTGCAAACCTTCCATTTTCTGGGCGATTATGCATCATTGTTGTCTCATCTTATAGGGGAATTAGTCCGGCCACTTCCCCTGAACTGCGAATGGGACGAAATTCCAGACAGTGATAAAGCTCATATTTATCCTACAATTGAGGTCAAAATTGTTTATTTTACTTATATTGTTATTGTTATCGACATTTAGGTATGTGTGTTATGTTTAATTTGTTTGTTTTAAATTCATATGTTTTATGTAGACATATTTCGACCTCCATCCATGGTACAATGATCGTACTGAGGTGGTGTGTGACAAAGGTGTTTATGAGGTGTCGACTCGGGTTAGGCTTGCGTTGGAACTCCAACTGAGGTTGCTGTATAGAAAATACCAGAACATGATCAAGAAAGATTTTTATTCGAAATATGAGACGCCCGCACTGGCACAAAAACATGTACCGCTGGCGAGTGTGTGGGACAATAGAACCGAAGATGATTGGGCTGGATTGGTTGAGTGGTGGTCAGAGCCAAAGAGGGTGGCAAGAAGTCAGGTTAATACTGTTAATCGTTCCAAAAATACGGTACCGACCACTCAAGGCAAAAAACCATTCGCCCGAGGAAGGAATGAATACGTAAGACTCTTTATAATTTTGTGATTTATTTAAAAGCGTTTATATTGTTTATTTATTATAGCTCGTTATTAATTTATTTGAGATTTTACAGAAAGTCAAGGAAGGGGTTTACGAGGACCTGGTTGAAACATGGAGGAAGGGGCTCAAGTAATGGCACGTTTAAAAGTAAAGAAAACGAGGAAAGATATGTAAGTAATATATAACTCTTTACATGCCTTAGTAACTAATTTCATTTGTTTTAAATCGTTTTTTTCTTTCCCAGCAAAAGATGAAATCCCTCAGTGACCAAGTGAGAGCCAAGGTCGTCCCGCACATGTCTGATAAAGAAATAGTGGCTCAAATCATGCCAAGTCAAAATAAGCAAAATGTGTCGGGACAAGGCAGAAAGTTACCGGGTGGTGCCAATAACACAACTCGCAGGTTATATATCCTCAATAAAACAAAATGTAAATCAATTGTTCATATTTATGTCTTGTTGTATATAATGAAAAATTGTTGTTGTAACTTATCGCAGGCGGGGTGCTCCACGTCGACCAGATGTTCCTTCTCGTAGTGAATTTCAGGAAATGATAGAACGAAATGAGCGACAGATGGAGCTGCTGAGGAAAGAGAATCAGGAGGCGCAGCAACGGGCTTACTTGGCAGCGTTAAAGGCAGATGCGGCGCAACAATATACTCAGACTTCGTACCAGCATATGGCGCAATATCAGAGTCAATTGGGTGAGTTTTTCCAGAACTACAACTCAAATACTGATCACCCAATTAGCCCTCCTACTTTTGTACCCCCGCCCCGACCCTTTGTTATGCCCACCCTAGCTCCTGATTGGGCTCATTTAGTCCAACCCCCTATCCTTGGGCACAACCAGTGCAACCTCCTTCTATCGACCCATACCGACCATCTTTGCCCGACAATCTCCAACCACTCCAACCTCCCTATACCGGCACTTATCCTATTGCTCCCGTCACCAACAATAACACATTTAACCATTGTTATCGTCCCACCACACACTCGACTCATGAGGTCGGCTCTACTTCACAATCCATACCCGGAGGTTCTCGTGTAATCATAAATCCCCATCAACACGATTACCGGTCCGTTGACGAGTTGGGTCGAGATAGGAATGTAAAAAACAGTGGTGACGACTTATCAGGCGATGACGAGGGGAATGACGAGGGGAATGACGAGGGGAGTGACGAGGGGGTGACGAGGAGGGTGACGAGGGGGGTGACGAGGAGGAAGGTGACTTTTCACCTAACGAGGATGCGGAGTAGAGGTTGTGGTAGTATTTTTCTTATTATGCATGTTTAATAAAGTTTGAGACTTGTAGCGTTTGAAACATTTGATTTAGGATTGAATAAGTTTATTTGATGAATATTGTATCGTGATGTTGGATAATTTATCTTAATATGGTATTGTAACGTTTATTGATTTGTTATTATTCTGTATTTGTCGAATTCTGCCATTTTGAATTGTGGATTTTGTCCGGAAAAAGTTCCGGAAAAAATCTGGAAACTGCAAAACAGCCCAATTTTTTTTAGCCCCCAGGTACACCTAGGGACGACTTAGTCGTCCCTAGGATATTAATTTTTCTCCAGGTTTTAATCCTAGGGACGACTTAGTCGTCCCTAGGTTTCAATATTGCCCAGGTGTCAAAACCTGGGGACGACTTAGTCGTCCCTTGGTTTTGAAAACCTGGGCAATATTGAAACCTATGGACGACTAAGTCGTTCCTAGGATAATAAATAATATTTTTATTTTTTTTTCTGAAAATGTTTTTATTAATGTTTATAAATAAGATTTTATTAAAAATAATAAAAAAAGAATTTTTAAGAAAAATTTTAAAAAGATTATTTTTATTAATAACCTAGGGACGACTTTGTCTACCCTAGGTTTCAAAGACAAGTCGTCCCTAGGTTTGTCAATTTTTTCAACGTAGTGGGTAGTGGGACCCACAAAGTCGTCCCTAGGTTACAAAGGGGTGTTCGTCCCTAGGATTCTAGAGACGAGTTTTTAGGCACTAACTCCTAGGGTCGACTTAGTCGTCCCTAGGAGTTTAGGGTCGAAACAGGCCCTACCTAGGGACGAATAAGTCGTCCCTAGGCTTCAGAATTGTTGTAGTGACTCTTTTACCAATTCTAACTAGCGACCAGTGATTACATCAACCCGCACCATGACCCATCACGATTATCCAACAATATCAAGGTATATATATTAGAATGCATAGAATTATATAAACAACGTTGTTTTAATCTTACAAGAAACCATTTATGACAGCTACATCAATTTTTCGTAAAAGTAATTTAACGCATATATTACAAGTGCATATATATGCTTGTAGTTTAGTCCCCATAGCTCACTCCAGCCCGATTGTCTATTGTTATTGTTGTGTATTACTAGTGCATAATCTTTCAGGGTATCCATTAAAATAACTGTTCTAGCTTTAAGGAGAAATGAGGATACAAGTTATGTACCTCGTGGCGTTTCTTTCGCAGGTTAGACATCTGTTGTGCTAATCTTGTTTCCAACGGAAGTAATACATAACGCTAATACTGATAAATGTTAATGAATTTTATTCAAAAAGCGTTTGTAGTCCAACAGTTAGGATAATTGCCTTCCAAACAATAGACCCGGGTTCGACTCTTTTTGACAGTGAAGAAAATTTTATATGAAATTATATCTTGTTCACTAATACAAAATTACTGAGTATTTTCATAGTGATACTGACTAGCATAAGTACATTTATGGTTTTTGCTCAGATTAAATTTTAATAAAGAAAGATCGTCATTGTCTTTTAGCTTGGCAAAAGGTTTCATGGTAAAAACATTTCGGTTTCTGAAGATAAAAGATTATGTACAATGTTATGATCCCAAGTATGGGAATGTTTGATGGTTTATAATGTCTAGGTTTCCCCTCCTCAAACAAGCTAGCTTTTTAAGTGAGTTCTTACATTTAGACTTATGAGCCGATACGAGCCTAGTATGCGAAAGGTTCGTATCATAAAACTCATCCTCGCATATATCTGTGAACGTGTAAATGAAGTGTGGGTCAATGTCTTGAAATGCCCTTCTGTTCATTGAGTGCACAATAACTCCCATCATTTTCATGAGCTGAACAAGATACGCTTGTTTCTTTAGGTTAAATGTGTGTGAGATTGTGTAGTTTTATGTATGTTCGTACTTTGCATATGAACTCATTACTTTACGTATGTTGGTATAAAATTTGGATGATCCTTGCTTGACCCGAATTAGGCTTAATCCGGGTAGGCTGGGTTCCGGCTCTTGCACTTAGTGAATAACTTGCTGAGATCCTGCACACTAAAACAACACGCGTTAGACTTACCGTGGGAACATATCCTACGATTAGACTCCAGCGTGAGAGTAGGTAATCAGTTTAGGGTTAGAAATCGACTGTAGGTTGGGAGTATAGAGAATGTAATACCTTTATGGAACCCTTGGTGGTTCCTTATATAGGCAGTGAAACCCTAATAGGCTGTCACTGTTACTTCGGCCCCCAGCATAAGATAATCACCATAATTAGCTTGATTGTTATCTTCTAATTATGGTGAGTGTATACCTTTACTTTGAGGTAAATCCCAATCTTGATAAGATTGTGATTCTATCTAACCCTGTACCGGCCGTGTCGGGTCATGGGCCGCACACATCTTATGCGGCCACTATTCATTCAAGCCCATAAGCTCAAATGATATTAATCCAACCCATTCTCGATGGGCCGGATGCGGGTAGTACCCATGGGCTGGGTTCATAACCCGGTTAGGGATTATACGTCATCATGTCCCCCCAGTCTAGTTGTTACAGCCGTAGGCGTAACCTCTAGACTAATCAATACCCTTTATATATCGTTGTTGCAAACAGAGCCGCACTCCAAAAAGACCGGACGGGACAATATTAATGAATGCATTAATGGTAGTCATTAGTCGGACATTTTGTCTGCGAAAGTGCACCAGACAGGCCCACTCATGAGCCACGTAAAACTTCCAAGAAGTGACCCGTGGGTCCCTTTTGAAGTTTCAGAAGTGTCAGAAATCTCATCTGTTAGATGGGCGTAGTGGTTTACACGTGGGAAACATCCATAGCACCTCGTAACTTAAGGCAACCCTATAAAAGAGTTGGTGCATGTAACTGTGTAAACAGACAGTTAACAACTCCATTTCCGCCATTGTTATACCTTCGCTCAATCCTTCATTTCTTCTCCTTCTTTTTCCACGGAAATCCATCACACCGGGTTAGACCACCGCGCCCTTCTACTCTCATTTATAAACCATGGTGAAAGATAATCCTATGATCACGGACGTGCTTAATGTGATGCCCACGGAGAAATATATGGACTTTTAGTCTGACTATTATATCCCGGAGAGCGTAAACCCCACCTATCCAGGTGACGGCGATGCTATCATAGACGCCCTGCTCCACCTAAAATGGTGAATGGGTGGCTGTCGTTCAAAAAATGATTCGCAACCACCCCTATGTGTTATAGGAAACCATAGATTCCCTTAAGAAGTGGTACGACCACTACTTTTTCGTAGATGCCAAGGTGTTCCCTACCCCTTTTGTTCTGAAAACCAAAGTACGCTTTGACTACCCACCCTCATCCAAGGATTATAGCATCCAGGATGTGAAAACGTTAGATACCCACCGCACTGATTTCCATAAGGGCCTGCCGGAGCACTTCCTATGCTTAATAGGGATCAGGCGTAATTATTTTGGGAGGAGGATAGATATCCATGCTTTCTGACTGAGCGTAGACAGGGTAGGTATTCTTTATACATGAATATGCATATAAATGTGACTAACACTTTGAATCATACTAACCCAAATGGTTGCTCATGTTTGTAGAGATGAAGTTGTTCGGACTATTACGCCAGGGTGACCCAAGCAAGGTTCTGCAGGGATCTCGACCCCTGAAAAAGGGCGAGCCCCCATTACTAGTCGCCACTGAACTTCTCCAATGAAGACGGTGGCGAGCTGCTACTAGAGAATTCCACCTCCATCCAAGATGAAGAACAACCAACAGATCCGTCCATCAACCGCATGGTTGGTGATGACGATGAAGGAGAGGAGGAAGTGGCGCGAGAGGCCGGATCCTCCCATCAGCCAAAACCTACGCCCAAGAAGCGAAAATCCACCAGGAGGGTGGTGAAGAATGTAGAAGCGAAGGCGGGGGGAACACAACGCGCCCCCAAGAAACTGAGGAAAGATCACCCTCAATTCCAAGAAGGGAGCAGCACCACACTGATGCAGGACAAACCCCCACTGCAAGCAGATACACATGTATGGAAGGCAACACCAGTGAGCGTCGTAACTCCCACTATCACGGAGCCAATGACTGATGCGACGTAAGTACCTTTTGTTATACTTCATAATATTTTCTTCCCCCACAAAAACTCATAAGTTTTTGTTTAAATAATAGGGTGAATCCTTCGATAGTTGCGCGGGAGAAGGAAGTAGAGAGAGAACATTCTCCCATGATATCCACGATGCCCCCATCACCTCCCCCAACTCACGAAGAGGAGCCTCGCGCAGAGGGTCCGGAAACCAACCTACGCCCGGCATGGAACTTGTCCAGCTTAATAAGATTAGAGGCAGGGTCCGAGTGTAAGGAGTTCGTGGATTGATGATTGGTGTATTTTGCATTCACCTCATAGCATGTTAATTTAGCATAATTGTATATTTATTTGTCGTTATAGATGTACTTTGAGTGTGTTTTGTGATTATGTAGGTTACGAGCAAAGTGGAATAAAAATGGACGCTTAATTAATTTTTTGGAGAAAAGACATTGTGAGCGCCGATTAATGAAGAAAAAATATTGAAGAAAAAGATTTGAGCGTGTCGTAATATTTTCGGTCATCTTTTATTTGTCCGGGTTCGTTCAAGCAATTTTCGGTGTTCGGCTATTTTTAAGTGGGCCAAAACAATACTATTAACTCAAAATTAAAAAAAAAGGAAATTTTGATGGGCCCGGTGGAAAAGTAACAAACCGACTCAAAAAGGACATTTATATTAAAAGAATTGGGGGGATTGAGGTTGTGGCGCAAGGGACAAGATCGAAAAAAGAAAAGAAAAAAAAAATCGACGTCTACATATACGGCCAAAGAAGAAGTTGTTGCTTGGAATATCAAACAGTCAATTATCAATTGACAACTTTAGTGGGGGCTGCCGATTAGGTTAAAAAAAAGATGATTATATCTTTAATGAAGTTGAGTATTATGTGGGTCGAGTGCACCGCGATGTCCGACTAATTTTGTTGTAATTCCTTCCGGTAACTTTATTTATGGTTTGATTATTACTTTTGGGTTATCATATTTTCATTACATTGATTTATGATTTATTTATAAGTTATTTTTATTGACTTAATATTATGTTTAATTATTTGTGCGAGACAATTTATTATTAGTTAACGATTCATACTCATTTTATCTAGTTAAAAAAAAAGATGGTTGTATAATCAATATAAATTGTACCTAGATAAATTGTTAAAACATAATTATTGGTTGGATTAATATAAGATTTATTATTGCGAGTCGTTGATAAACATAATAAATGCCGACATTAATTCATTCATATTAAGTCAAAGTAATCTTTGTAATCGGTTCTAAACAGTTTCGATAATCCATAAGTGTGACCAACCATAAATATTAGGAGCTGGAAGGGATTACATTTTTCTTTTAATTGTTTACATCTTTATTTTATTTTTCTAGCTTTATTATTAGCTTAATAATTATTTTAATTTTTAATCCGCATTTTTATTATCAAAAGTATTTTAGTTGTCAGATTTCAAAACCAAAACCTTTATTGATCAGTGATCACCTCAAAACTTAAACTAAAACCACATAGTCCTCGTGGATCGATACCCATTTACCCTATCTAGTATAAGGTAATTAGGTTATTTTTTTTTTGACCGGCACTTCGACGTCGATCAAATTTTGGCGCCGCTGCCGGGGACTCAGTGAGCTTTTCGTTTAAGTTTTTGTTAATATTTTTCTTTAATAAAATACAAAAATACAAAAAGATTTTATTTTTCTTGTTTTGTTTTGTTTTGTTTGTTTGTTTTGTTTCTTGTGAGTGTGCAGGTTAGTGTATGCGCACGCGTAGATCAGGACGTACATCACCGTTAGCTTACGATCCCGAGGTTGAGAAAAGTGCGAGGTTGAGAAGGAAGACGTTTCGACAGTTTTCTACTAATCTTGATTTTTCAGGTTTAGCAGAGCTTTTCGCTGAAATGCCAGGTGACGAAGATGCTGGCGGAAGTGCTAGCGGCAGTAGTAGCGGAGGAGAATCTCCACCACGGGGTGTTGATTCTTATTACAGGCCGGAGATCTTCGAGGATCCCTCGCCTATCGTTTATCCGGATCCGGTTAAAGGGGTTACAAGTAACTTCAAGATCCAGCCGAACCTCATAGCAATCTTGCCAGTGTTTAGAGGTCGTGAGGAGCCATACGCACATCTGCGAGAATTCTTCTCAATTGCTGACACACATCAGGTTAATAACATTACTAAGGATGAGGTAAGACTTCGCCTTTTTCCTTTTTTCTCTTAAAGATCAAGCTAAGGACTGGTTCTCATCTCTTGAGCCAGGTAGTATTAACTCATGCAATCTGCTTTTCTTGAGGAATTTTATTCTATAAGTAAAACTGCTACCATTAGGAATAAGATTAAATCCTTTCGTCAAATCCCAGGAGAGCAGTTTCATGAAGCATCTAATAGACTTAAGGAGTTATTAAGAACATGCCCTCATCACGATGTTCCAAAATGGGAGCTTGTCAAAGTCTTCTATGATGGGTTGGATTATAACAACCAACAATTTGTGATGGCCACTAGTGGGGTATGTTTTTCTCGCGACCTATGGAGGAAGAATGGGAGTTTTTTGAAAAACTAAGCAAAGGTTCTAAGACCCAAGCTTCAGTGGATCGAAACAACCACCCATCTTCTGCCAATTATGTGTCTAACCAACGTGGCACAAATTCTAAAATTAGCGAGTTAAGTAAGAAAGTTGATCTATTGTTGAAAAATATAGGAAAAGGTGTTCCAAATGTGTCTAATGTGTCGCATAGTGGGTGTTCAATTTATGGTGATCCAAGTCATTCTGTCGATAATTGTCAAAGTTGGGGGGTGCCACCAAATGAGGAGGTAAATGGAGTCTATGGTGGTCGTCCACGAAATGACCCATTCTCCGAAAGTTACAATCCTGGATGGCGCAATCACCCCAATTTCCGTTGGAAAGATGAAGACAGTCGCCCTAATAATACTCAACAACAACACTATGGTTACAAACCAAGGTATGAGGGTGGCGATTCATCTAACTTCCAACAAAATTCTTACAACCACAGGCCACAACAACAATATCCAAATCAGGGCCAAGGCCAAGATGACAACCGTCTCTTGAATCTTGACCGAAAGTTTGATAGGCTTATGGATTCATTGTCTACCAACAATCAAGAGATCAATAGAAAATTCGAGGTCACTAATCAAAGACACGAGACCACTACTAAATCTATTGCAGCTCTTGAGAGACAAGTTGGTCAATTAGCGGATCAATTAAGCAAAAGAGATGAGGGAAGACTACCGAGCTACCCCACCATGAATCCCGCACACAAGAAAAATGGAAACGAGCACGTGAATATGGTGACATCTCTTCGAAACGGTAAAATCTACAACAATGAAAAGGGAATTCCAAATTCTCCTGATGTCGAGGATTTCGTTACTGAAGACGAAATTATTGTTGAAGGTAAAAATTCTGATAATGTTAAGTCCGGTTCTGAGTTGGTAAATGATTTGTCAAATGATTTTCCTAAACCAACAACACCGAATCCTAAAGCTAATGAATCTCCCGAAGTTAAGGAGGGTGGTGTGTCCAGCACACCTTACCCTACGGCTTTGGAGAAATCGACATCTGCACGGTTAGCTAAAAAGGGTCCTCACGCTGAGGATATGTGGGAAACTTTCAAGCAAGTTAAAATTAATCTCCCCCTTATTGATGCTATCAAGCAAATTCCTGCGTATGCCAAGTTTTTAAAGGACTTGTGTACCCAGAAGAGGAAGCTGAAGGCATCGTTGCCTAAAAAGATTGACCTAACTGAGCATGTTAGTGCAGTCTTATCTAGCTCTCTTCCTCCTATTTTCAAAGATCCTGGAGCACCGTTGATTTCAGTGGTGGTCGGAAATATTGCCATTAAGAAGGCGCTCCTTGATCTTGGTGCCAGTATTAATATCCTTCCTGCTAGTTTGGTTGATAAGTATGACTTAGGAACACTTCGTAAGACAGACACCATTATTTCCTTAGCCGATCGATCTACCAAAATTCCTAGAGGTATCTTAGAGGATGTAATTGTGAAAGTTGATGATTTTTATTACCCAGTTGACTTCTTTGTTATGGACACCGAGTCACAATACAAAGATGTTCAACCAACTATTATCCTTGGGCGCCCATTCTTAGCCACGATAGATGCTAGGATTAATTGTCGAACTAGCGCCATGGATATTTCCTTCGGTAATAAGAAGATAAGATTGAATGTGTTTAATTCTATGAATTCTCCTACGATGAATGAATGTTACCAAGTAGATGTGATTGATGAGGAAGTTCAAAAGCATGCATCCCGTATGCTTAAGGATGATCCTTTGGAATTATATTTAACTGGTGATAACGAGGAGATTCTTGATGTTGCTGAAGTTCTAGAGATTCAAGAGTGTTTGGTCAATTCTTTGGACCATCAAAAACCACCTTGGTCTTATAAAGTGGAGCCCTTGCCTTCTACTTTTGACACGGCTACGAAGCCGTCTCTAGAGGTGCCTCCAACTCTTGAACTAAAACCTTTGCCATCTAATCTCAAATATGCTTTTCTAGGTCCTAATAGTACGTTACCCGTTATTGTTGCTTCTGATCTTTCTAAATCACAAGAGGGAGCACTTCTAAAGGTGCTTTCCAAGTACAAAGCAGCAGTGGGATGGACGATTGCAGACTTGAAAGGGATCAGCCCTTCATTATGTATGCATCGAATTGTTACGGACCCAGATATTAAGCCAGCAAGAGATGCGCAAAGGCGTCTGAATCCTAATATGAAAGAGGTAGTGAAGACGGAAGTTCTTAAATGGTTAGATGCCGGTATCATCTATCCCATCTCGGATAGTAAATGGGTAAGTCCTACTCAAACGGTGCTTAAAAAGGCCGAAATCACCGTTGTTGAAACCGAGAATGGGGAAAAGCTCACAACCCGACCAGTTACTGGGTGGAGAGTTTGTATAGATTACCGTAAGCTGAATAATGCCACATCTAAAGATCACTTCCCACTACCTTTCATTGATCAAATAGTTGAGAAGCTTTCGGGTAAAAAGTTCTATTGCTTCTTGGATGGGTACTCCGGTTATAATCAAATACCCATCCATCCTGATGACCAGGCCAAAACTACGTTTACGTGTCCATACGGGACGTTTGCATTTCGAAGAATGCCTTTTGGCCTGTGTAATGCACCTGCTACCTTTCAGCGGTGTATGATGAGTATCTTTTCTGACATGGTTGGAGAATCTGTAGAGATATTTATGGATGATTTCTCCATCTTTGGTCAATCTTTTGAAAGTTGCCTTGATCAGCTTGAAAGTGTGTTAAAAAGATGCACCGAAACTAATTTGGTGCTTAGTTGGGAGAAGAGCCATTTCATGGTTCGAGAGGGAATTGTATTAGGGCATGTTGTGTCTGAAAAAGGATTTGAGGTTGACCGTGCCAAGGTACAAGTAATTTCAACCCTTCCTCCTCCCACTACCGTTAAAGGTGTGCGATCTTTTCTTGGTCATGCCGGGTTCTATAGGCGATTTATTAAAGATTTTAGTGCTATATCAAAGCCTCTTTGCAATCTACTCTTAAAAGATGCACGCTTTGACTTTAATGAATCATGTCTTAAAGCATTCAACATGCTTAAGCAAAAGCTTGTAGAAGCCCCTATTCTGCAATCCCCTGATTGGTCGAAGCCTTTCGAGATCATGTGTGATGCTAGTGATTATGCCGCTGGGGCGGTTCTAGGACAGCGGGTCGATAAGAAACCCGTTGTAATCTTTTATGCTAGTAAGACTTTTTCAGAAGCTCAAATGAATTACACAACTATTGAAAAAGAGTTGTTAGCTGTGGTTTTTGCTCTTGATAAGTTTAGGTCATATATTTGGGGCCATTCTAAGGTGATAGTATTTTCAGATCATAGTGCCTTAAGACATTTGTTGACTAAGAAAGAGACAAAACCGAGGTTGCTTAGGTGGATTTTGCTTTTACAGGAATTTAATCTAGAAATTCGGGATAAAAAGGGGTCAGAAAATGTAGTTGCCGACCATTTGTCTAGAATTATCCCTCCGCCGTTCAACCCTTCTGATGTGATTATGGAAAGCTTTCCGGATGAAAGTTTATTTGAGGTTTCTAAGGTTCCTTGGTACGCAAATATAGTTAATTACCTAGCTGTTAAAAAGCTTCCGGATTTTTGGTCCAAGCAACAAAGAAAATACTTCTTCTCCCAGTTGAAGCATTATTTTTGGGAGGATCCGGATCTCTATAAGGTGTGTGCTGACCAAGTCGTTAGGAGATGTGTTCCTGACTATGAGCATATGGACATATTGGCTCATTGCCATTCTTATGCATGTGGTGGACACTTTGGTGCTACGAAAACTGGGCATAAAGTCTTACAAAGCGGTTTCTTTTGGCCGACTATATTCAAGGATGCCCAGTCTTTTGTGAAAGCATGTATTCGTTGCCAACAAGTTGGAGGGATTTCAAGGCGTGATCAAATGCCTATGAATCCCATACTTGTTGTTGAGATCTTTGACGTGTGGGGTATTGATTTCATGGGACCATTCCCCACTTCCCATGGCAATGTTTACATTTTAGTGGCAGTGGATTATGATTCTAAGTGGGTAGAGGCTGAGGCGACTAGAACCAATGACCATAGTGTAGTTCTTAAGTTTGTTAAGAAGAATATCTTTGCTAGACATGGAATTCCTAAGGCTATAATTAGTGATGGGGGTTCCCACTTTAAGAACTTTAGATTTAGGAAATTACTGAAACACTATGGAGTTAATCATAGGATAGCTACCCCTTATCACCCACAGACTAGTGGACAGGTGGAAGTATCTAATAGGGAGATTAAGCGAATTTTGGAAAAGACCGTCCGTAGTGATAGGAAAGATTGGTCCTTGAGGTTAGATGATGCATTGTGGGCATATAGGACGGATTTTAAGACTCCTATTGGTATGTCACCGTATAAGTTGGTGTATGGCAAGGCGTGTCATTTACCGGTTGAGATAGAGCATAGGGCTGAATGGGTGATTAAGGCTGTTAATCTGGATTTAGAGAAAGCGGGTAGTTCTAGGAAACTTCAACTATCTGAATTGGATGAGATTAGACGTGATGCCTATGAAAGTTATAGGATTTATAAGGAGAAAACCAAAGCTTTTCATGATCGACACATCACCAAGAAGTCCTTCTTGGTTGGTTAAAAAGTTTGGTTATTCAATGCTAGACTTAAGCTTTTTCCTGGAAAGTTGAGAAGTAAATGGACGGGTCCATACGTTGTGACTAAAGTCTCTCCATACGGAGCCATTGAAATAAAAAATATGGTGGGTGGAGAGCCTTTTAAAGTTAATGGACACCGTTTAAAGCCGTATGTTGAGTTGGAGAGTGATCAGATGGAAACGGTGGATGTGGTTTACTTAGAACCACTCCAACCGTCTCAATAGCTCATTTGAGTTATGTCTGGCTGAAGACGGTAAACTTAGCGCTTCGCGGGAGGCAACCCGTGGTTTTTGGAACTTTGTGGGTGTGTTCACTACAAACCCTCACGAGATAAAACTCGTCCAGTCGGGCTACCGAGTGGTTTAAAGGCTTGTTGCATACGCTAAATGCAACCGTGATTCCTACGAAAGTGAGTTAGGTTTTTGTTTTTTGTGTGAGTTTGTCAAATTGATTTTTAACCAAAATTTCAATTTAAAGTTTTTGCATTAGGGACAATGCAATGCTTTAAGTTGAGGGGAGGGGCATATGTGTTACATGTTTTTGTGTGAAATTTTGGTCAAAATGGGTTAAAATGTGATTTTTGGGAAAAATTGAAATTTTTTAAAATTTTAAATCACATTATAAGAGTCTTGTGTTAATTAGATGTGGAAGTTTCTTCTACATATATGTTTGTTGAGTGTTTGCAGATTCTAAAGATTAGTTTGTGGATGATTTATTGGAGCAAGCTAGAAGATTTGGCCATAATTATCAGGTGCACTCGATTTCATTGTATAATTTGGTTATTAAATTGATTTGATTGTTTGCATGTAGTTAGGCATGTGTATAATTAGATGATCAAACCACGCCAGTTGAAATCCCTCTACTTACCTTTGCTTAGATCGAGTAAAAAGTTTAAATAAATAATATGAATAGAGTAATGTAATAGTTGGGTTAGGACATTTGAAATTGATCTTATTCGGCTCGCCACCCGCGCACGGTGGCCTTAGAAAAGAGTTGGAGAACTGTCATAATTATTGGTGGTAGTCATATGCTGGGCTTGCCTATCTGATTCGTCACCCGCGCAAGGTGATACTTTAGTTGTTAGCATGGGTCAGACGCCAATTTTTATGATGGATAGCATTGCACTTAGCTGAGACCATTTTAGGTGAAATAACCCAATCCTTGTATTGTTGTAATGAAATTAGGAAGATTAGTTTAATTTAGTGCATTGTATAATTATACTATGTGGTAGATAATTCCATCATGTGATGTACCAGTAGGCACGAAGTATAACTATTCCCATTTAAATAAGCAGACTTAATTAACCGGTTCTCATGTGCCAATGTGTCTTAGTATGCACCTATAGGATAGATATTCATTTTTCTGAATAATCGGTCTTTATATCAACCTTAAAAGGAGTGTATAAAGCGTTCGGGATGACTTGTATAAGAAACGGTCCCGAATGGCTAAAAAGAAGAGCTTATGTGTGATGTGAGAAAAAAAAGTGAAAAAAAAAGTGAAAAAAAATGTGTAAAAAAAAAATGATGAGAAAAAAAGTGGAAGTATGTAAGCTAAAGTATGATGGCTTATGATGTGCACTTATGGTATAAAAACTCCAATGTTATAAAAGGTGTACGATATTCTCACCTCTTGTTTTAGATTAATGTTTATATTGATTATAGGTGTGTAATATGTACGTTGGACACATGGTTAATTATATGAAACATAAAGTAAATGGAGTCAATGGGAATGGTTATACTAAGTGCTTAAGAAGGACAAAAATATTTGTAATCATTTTGGATTATTTGTCATGTAGGACGGTTATTAGTGTATTAGGTTGAATGTGATCTTTTTGATGAAATTTCAATAGTATGATAAAAAATTGTGAAATTAACATGCTTGTATATTTTTATTTTATTTTTACTTGGGACACGTAAAAGGTTAAGTTTGAGGGGATTTGATTGGTGTATTTTGCATTCACCTCATAGCATGTTAATTTAGCATAATTGTATATTTATTTGTCGTTATAGATGTACTTTGAGTGTGTTTTGTGATTATGTAGGTTACGAGCGAAGTGGAATAAAAATGGACGCTTAATTAATTTTTTGGAGAAAAGACATTGTGAGCGCCGATTAATGAAGAAAAAGATTTGAGCGTGTCGCAATATTTTCGGTCATCTTTTATTTGTCCGGGTACGTTCGAGCAATTTTCGGTGTTCGGCTATTTTTAAGTGGGCCAAAACAATGCTATTAACTCAAAATTAAAAAAAAAGGAAATTTTGATGGGCCCGGTGGAAAAGTAACAAACCGACTCAAAAAGGACATTTATATTAAAAGAATTGGGGGGATTGAGGTTGTGGCGCAAGGGACAAGATCGAAAAAAGAAAAGAAAAAAAAATCGACGTCTACATATACGGCCAAAGAAGAAGTTGTTGCTTGGAATATCAAACAGTCAATTATCAATTGACAACTTTAGTGGGGGCTGCCGATTAGGTTAAAAAAAAAGATGATTATATCTTTAATGAAGTTGAGTATTATGTGGGTCGAGTGCACCGCGATGTCCGGCTAATTTTGTTGTAATTCCTTCCGGTAACTTTATTTATGGTTTGATTATTACTTTTGGGTTATCATATTTTCATTACATTGATTTATGATTTATTTATAAGTTATTTTTATTGACTTAATATTATGTTTAATTATTTGTGCGAGACAATTTATTATTAGTTAACGATTCATACTCATTTTATTTAGTTAAAAAAAAGATGGTTGTATAATCAATATAAATTGTACCTAGATAAATTGTTAAAACATAATTATTGGTTGGATTAATATAAGATTTATTATTGCGAGTCGTTGATAAACATAATAAATGCCGACATTAATTCATTCATATTAAGTCAAAGTAATCTTTGTAATCGGTTCTAAACAGTTTCGATAATCCATAAGTGTGACCAACCATAAATATTAGGAGCTGGAAGGGATTACATTTTTCTTTTAATTGTTTACATCTTTATTTTATTTTTCTAGCTTTATTATTAGCTTAATAATTATTTTAATTTTTAATCCGCATTTTTATTATCAAAAGTATTTTAGTTGTCAGATTTCAAAACCAAAACCTTTATTGATCAGTGATCACCTCAAAACTTAAACTAAAACCACATAGTCCTCGTGGATCGATACCCATTTACCCTATCTAGTATAAGGTAATTAGGTTATTTTTTTTTGACCGGCACTTCGACGTCGATCAATTGATAGGTGTGTAAACACCCATCCTCTTTACCACTTAATTACAATAATAACCGAGCCAAAACGTGTATTTTATGTCTTTTATGTCAGAATTATGCGTGGTTTGTGTTTTTGTTGTGATTTAGGACGAAAAGGTGAAAAGTGGAGAAAACACGGGCATTCACGGGCTTTTATTGAAGAAAAAGATGAAAGATGAAGTCGAGAAGTCAAGAGTGCAAAAAGAACGGAAGTCCAAGACCAATTCTGAAGATTTATCGAAGAAAAAGTTGAAAGACGGAAGTTTACTTTAAGCCGAAGAACTCAAGTCTACTTTATTGAATAATTAAAAGACGAGTTCAAAGAGATCTCGAGCCAAAAGTCATTAAAAGTCCAATATTAAAGAAGATAAGAAGAAAAGGACTAAGCATGCAATTAACAAAGAGATTAAGAAGGAAGGGCCTAATGATGCAATTAAGAGAAAAGGAAAGAGGGGAGGAAGCTTCCTAATCCTCCCCTATATATATAGATTAGTTGTTAATCATTTTTCTTTGTTGGCTAATAGTGACAATTAGTTCTTCCACTTTTAATTACCTTGTCATTTAAATACTTGTCAAATTTAATTACCTTGTCTTGCACCTTAAATTCCTTTAATTTCAAGTAAGTTTCCATTTAATTCTTGTCAATCTTTATTTTATCTTGTTAATCTCCTATCTACCTTTCTTAATCTTTGATTTTTATGTTTATGTTTGTGTTCATGTTCATGTTCTTATTTTGATCAAAGTGGGTTTTGATTATTGTGGTTAGATTTGTTATTTTTATTGATTTGGATAGTTTGTTTATGATTATTGGATGTTTTGTGATTAGATTGGTTTAATCTTGTGTTTAATTTTGGTTAAATTGTGATTAGATTCGTTGTTACTGTATTTCCCTATTCTTCGGGGTGTTTGTTTCTGTTGCTGATCTTTTCCCAGGCAAGTTCCGAACCAACTTTTTCTTCAGTCAGAATCTCTTCCGAACCAAGAAGTTCCGAACCAAAAACTTCCGAATCAAAGAAGTTCCGGGTCAACATCTTGTTCATTCAGAAAAATTCCGGACCAGAGGGCAAGTGATTCATTCGGAACATTAAGAAGTTCCGAACCAGTGAACTTCCGAACAGGAAAGTTCCGAACAAGCAAAGACTTCCGGATCAGAAGCTTCCGAACCAAGAACTTCCGAGACTTCCGAATCAAGCCAGCTCATTCGGAAGGGTTCCGAATCAAGACTTCTTGTTCATTCAGAAGAGTTTCGAATCAAGACTTCTTGTCCATTCAGAAGAATTCCGAACCAAGAACTTCCGAGTCTTCCGAATCAAGCCAGCTCATTCGGAAGGGTTCCGAATCAAGACTTCTTGTTCATTCAGAAGAGTTCTGAATCAAGACTTCTTGTCCATTCAGAAGAATTCCGAACCAAAGTCTTCCGAACCAGGAGTTGTACATCCGGAAGTATTCCGAACCAGGCTTGTTTAGGAAGTTCCGAATCAGAAGTTTAGAATCAGCAAAAGTTCCGAACGAAAGATTTGTTTTGGATAAATGACATATTCAGAATAATTTGTTCTGGATCAAGGATTTTGGTAATATTCCGAGCGAAGAAGAATCATTCCGAACGAAGGTGACATTCTGGATGAGTGATTGTTCCGAACGAAGGATTATTCCGAATGAGCTGTATTCAGGTTCTTTTTAGTTTTCGTCTTTGATTTTTATTTTCAAGCTTTATTTTTCCCGCCTTTTTCCTTAGACGCACTTTAAGTTTATTTGCCTTAGCTTTATTTTAGCCTTGCCTTAGTTTAAGTTTTAGTTGCGTTTTAAGTTTGCCTTACATAGATTTAAGTTTGCGTTATTTACTTTAGTGCCTTTTAAGTTTAGTCACGTTTTAAATACTCACACTTTACATTTAATTAGACTTAGATTTATTTTAACGTCACTTTTACATTAATTGTTTTTTGCACATTTAATATACTACAACGACACATTTTTGCTTCACCAAAGAACAGCTGAGTCATACTTAAAACCAATAATCAATTCGATTAGACGCACTAGAACGATAACTTTATACGGGCCAAAAGCCTTGTATCAAATGCCGCCGCTGCCGGCTCTTTTCGTAAAGATTAACGGTTTTCTGTGAGAGACGCGTTGCTTTTTGGGATCCGTTCACTTGTGAGCGTTATTTTTCTTGCATAAAAAAATTCAAAAATCATAAAAATTAAAAATTGATAAAAAACCATAAAAAATTAAAAATTTCAAAAATCCAAAAAGATTTTACCTGCATTGTGTATATATATTGTCTTTGTGTTTGGTTTCTTTTTCTTTTGCATTTTCAGGTGTATGCGTACTAGATCTTCTAATTATCAAGAGCCGAGACTCAAGAAGATTTAGCTATGTCAGGTGTTAACAACAATAATCCACCGCACCTTAACAATAACAACAATGTTCTTCCACAGCCCGATCTTCGGACAATGGAAGAGCTTTGTCAACCTACCATGTTTGGACGAGGAGGACCGATTGCGCCGATGAAAATCAACGCTCCGGAGTTTTCGTTGAAGCACCACATGATTCAGCAAGTGCAAACTAACCCACGTGGATTGCCTGATGATGATGCCAACAAACACCTCGACAAGTTCATTACAATCACCCAAAGCATGAAGTTGCCTGGTGCTACAATGGATGTCCTTCGCCTGCAACTCTTTCCACATACTTTATCACATCATGCAGAGAAATGGTTTGATCGTCTCCCGAAGAATTCTATTCATACTTGGGATGACATGACTCAACGGTTTTTGTCGCGCTACTTTCCACCATCCATGGTCACGAGCCTTCGCAACCAAATCAGCGGTTTCATGCAAGAACCCGATGAATCTCTTTTTGATGCTTGGGAAAGATATAATGTCTTGATTGATCGTTGTCCAAACCACAACATGCTCCCTGTGACCTTAATAGATACTTTCTACAACGGATTGACTTTTCGTGATCGTGATACGATTAATGCAGCCGCTGGTGGCACATTCATGAAAAGGAGACCCGAGGAGTGTAGAGAGCTGATATTAGGATTTTTGCTATGGGTTTCAGATTTCTCGGAATCCTCTCGAATTGATCTAGTTAAAAGTAGAATGATTTGTTCTTGGTGACAAAAAGTGGATTTGGTTTTCTAGTCTACTAAACAGATAAGTGAGTATAATGGTAATGAAGTAAACTTAAAACAAATAATAAGCAAAACTGGAAAAATATTCTATTGAGAAAATACCCTATGCGGAATATTGACCATTCGGAAAAAGCTCTATGCAGAAAATCCAGTCTATTCGGAAAACACTTCTATTCGGAATAAAAATATTTCTCTATTCGGAAAGTTCACATCATGCGGAATATCTTCTCTATGCGGAACATTTGCTTCATTCGGAAAATAAGGACCTATTCGGAACAACTGTCTATGCGGAAGAAAAATGCTATTCGGAATAAATGGACTATGCGGAAAATAAGTCAATTCGGAAAATAATGCCTATTCGGAATAATATTCCGAATAGGGATACAAAGATTTGCTATGCGGAAAATTCGGCTACTCGGAAAAAAGTTCCGAATAAGGAAACTGAAAAAAGGCTATTCGGAAAAATGAACTTCTATGCGGAAAATAGGGCTATTCGGAATATCTGGGATATTCCGAATGAAGAGGAAATAAAACCTCTACTCGGAATAATTGAAATATTCCGAGTAAAGCAAACTTAAAAGGTCTATTCGGAAAATCTGGGCAGATGAAGAACAGATACAACAGCAAGTAAAATAGGGGAACGGTTTTTAATCCAAACGACTTAATCACTCAAAAAGGTTTCACCAAATTAAACACAAATCATTAACATACCATGAGAAACAAATCCCACCAATAAAAACATTAAATCAACAATTTTTTAGGATCAAACTTGAATCACATAAAAACTTAAGAACTTGCAAAAAGAGATGATGAAGAACAAGATTAATGAAAAGATGGAATGGATTGATTAAGGGAAAAGTAACAAGAGTATTGAATCAAACTTACAAAAAGAAAAGATGAAAATCACCAAACTCCCTAATGGAGTTTTGTGATGAGACGAACTACAAAACCTGGAAAAAGAAAAAAATGAAAACTAACTCCTAATGTGTGAAGAGAAAAACTATATATAGTCCTAGTGGTTGGTTGGTGAGTGGGCTTTCTCCTCTTCTTCTTGTCTTCTCGTCTTTTCAGAAAAGTTGACGTTTTCGATTCTGATTCGGGATTTGTTGTCGATTAAATCCAACTCGTCTTTTAATTTCTTCGTTAAATAGATTCGAGTTTCTTCGACTTATGAAAATCTTCCGTCTTTAGTCCTTTTCTTCAATAAATCTTCGAATAGGCCTAGTGACTTCAAATCTTTTGCACGTCTTGGACAATAGACTTTATCTTGAGTCTTTTTCCTTGATAAAACCCGTGCAATCCCATGTTTTCTTTAATATTTATCCGGTTGGCTCTGAAAACACAATAAACACAAAAACCACGCATAATTCCAAACAAATGATATTAAATACGTGTTTTGGTCTTGTTTTAGCCAGAATTAAGTGGTAAAAGGATGGGTGTTTACACACCTATCAAATCCCCTACACTTAACCATTGCCATGCCCTCATGCAATGCTTAGTGATAAAGCAAGTTTACATTTTTCTCATTATTAATCAACCTCGGCCTTATTCAAATACTACTAATTAAGAATCAAATAACTAGGAGAAATAAAAACTTTAAGATAAACAAAAAGAAATGAAATAACTTGTAAAGAAATCAAAGACTTACATTAGGGCTTTGGTGTTGTGAAGATTTATCACCCTCAAGTTTCACGTTCCCCAAACTAAGCTTAAAAACGAGATCATTGTTATTATAAGTTAGTAAATCAAACACTTACACACATGGCTTAATTAAGTGCTTAAACTCCCTTATTCCTAATTGTATCTCTTATATTTTATTTTTGTCTTAGAATGATCATGAAGATGCATTTTTGGACTTATTTCGATAATTTATTAAGGCTGAAAGCAAAGTAGGACGATTTGATCAATAGTTAGCCTAAGGACAAAATCTCTTAAAACTGCTTCTCGGGATATCAAAAAGTTCATATCTTGGCATAACTTGGTTCACGATTTGAGACCTTTCTCGGGCCGATATTTGGCATGTACTTCATACTTCATATCTTCGAGAGACGTTCTTGAGATAATGGTCTTCTCATCATAATAGAGTTTCTTCACTTGGAGACTTTTGAGGGGTACTCCAACTTTGTTGACCACGACTTCATGATTGTTTCTTCAATCTCTATTTGGGATTTTGAGATACAACGATCCGCCTCCTTTTCGGACTTGGATCTATTTATCCTCATACCTTGTTAGGGTCTTTTCGGATAGACTTCTCCATGATCTTTATGGGAGTTGATTGCTTTTCGTCGTGAGTCTTGATCCTTCATATTGACTTTAGGAATAATGCTTTTCACATCACTTTGGATCTTCAGCAATAAAATTGAATCCTCATGCCTTTTTAGGGCCTTTTCGGACTCGCCAATCTTCGCGCCCCGCTTCATAAGTTATGCCTTGGCTATGAACTCTTATCATTACCGAGCAACTTTTAAACGATCTTGGGCTAGAAGCTAAGTAACTTTTCAAATCGTACGACCTTACTTATTGCAGATAAATTATTAGCAAGTGATGGGAGAATAGGCAAATAATTACACCAAGTGAGCTTGCGCAAGAATACCGACTTATAAATGACTCTATCATTTCTCGTTCTCCACAATTTAAAATCTCAAATAATGAGACTCGTGGATACTTAGCCTAATAAACCAATTAAGGTCTACATGGTTAAGGATACTAGCTAGAATAAACTTGGATAAGTCTATTCGGGTTGAGTCAAAATAAACGCAACGGGCCTAATATGTCAAAGACTTCTAAACTAGCTACACCACTTATTAATATTTTTGACTTTATTGCGGAATATATACATATGAAAGCAACGATAAAAATTTAAAAATTACAACTAAATGGCCAAAGTTAATAAAAAATTTGAAAAATGCTGAAAAATAGGATTTTCTGGTTAAATGAAGGCATTTTCATGGAAAAGTCCACTTAAAACTTCGATAGAAGTCTCCCCTACACTTAAGATAAACATTGTCCTCAATGTTTAAGCATGTGGGAAAAATCTCCCCTACACTTATGACATTGTGCACGTTGGTTAACTCAAGTTAAGGAAGAGACGACTAAAGTGATCAATTTCAAATGTGAGTATGAAGAAAATTGAATCACGATAGTTGAGAGATAGAACCGGATTTCAGATAACACGGGAGCACGGTTCTTCAAAGATTTCCAAGATTGCAGTTATCCCTGTAAGCACATCACCACACAAACACAAATGACCAAAATAGGTCCTCCCCTACACTTAGGGGGTTAAAGGGATAGATACTCGGGCTGCCTCCCGAGGAGCGCTTGTTTTTGATAACCGAGTCACGAGCCTGACTCGACCCAAATTCAGTTCATGGGGAACGTGGTGAGGGATGGAATCACCTCTTGAGAGGTGTCCTCACCAAAGTACAACTTCACTCGTTGGCCATTCACCTTAAAATTTGGTCCATTAGGTTGAGCGAGCTCGAGAGTACCATATGGAAAAATTTGGGCGATGGTGAATGGGCCGGACCAACGAGATTTGAGCTTGCCCGAAAAGATTTTCAACCGAGAGTTAAAAAGTAAGACTTTGTCTCCAACATGGAACTCTCGGTTTTTGATCTTGGAGTCGTGAATGAGCTTAGTCCTTTCCTTATAGATCAAAGAATTTTCATAAGCCTCATTCCGGAGTTCATTCAGCTCATTGAGTTGGATCTTGCGTAGGTCACCGGCTTTGTTTATATCAAAATTAGCCCACTTCAAGGCCCAATAAGCCTTGTGCTCCAACTCAATGGGGAGGTGGCACGCTTTTCCGTACACAAGACGATAAGGCGTACAGCCGATCGGAGTCTTGTAAGCAGTACGGAAAGCCCACAAAGCATCATCGAGCTTATCAGCCCATGCGGCACGATGCTCTCCCACGGTTCTTTCCAAAATTCGCTTCAGTCCTCGGTTGGATATTTCGGCCTGGCCATTAGTTTGTGGGTGGTAGGCTGTGGAAAGACGATGGTTTACACCGTACTTAGCCATGACTCGAGCAAATTGGTCATTGCAGAAATGAGTCCCACGATCACTAATAATGGCGCGAGGCACACCGAAGCGAGCGAATAGAGCTTTCAAAAAGTTACAAACCACCCTTGCGTCATTAGTAGGCAAAGCTTTGGCTTCAACCCACTTTGAAACGTAGTCAACGGCTACAAGGATGTATTTGTGTCCTTTAGATGAAGGGAATGGCCCCATAAAGTCGATACCCCATACATCAAAAATTTCACACTCTTGAATGAAATTCTGAGGCATCTCGTCTTTATGTGTGATTTTGCCTTGCTTTTGGCAAACATCACATCGCTTAACCATATTGTGAGCATCACGATATATGGAGGGCCAATAAAATCCCGAGTCAAACACTTTCTTTGCGGTGTAGTTGGGACCAAAGTGACCACCGGTGGGTCCTTTGTGGCAAGCATCAAGGATGTCCGACGCTGCCGGTCCATCAACACATCGGCGAATTATCAGGTCAGCACATTGTTTGAATAGGTAAGGGTCGTCCCAAAAGTAAGTCTTGATGTCGGTAAAGAACTTCTTCTTTTGCTGGGACGTCAACCCTTCCTTGAGAATTCCACCCGCCAAGTAGTTTGCAAAGTCCGCAAACCACGGGGTTTCATTCGGCTTCGAGTTTATAGACATTAAGGTCTCCAAGGGAAAAGAATCATTGATTTCTTTGGTCGGATGATCCCCTTGGTATGGATCCTCAAGTCTACTAAGATGGTCCGCGGCTAGGTTTTCTGCTCCTTTTTTATCGCGGATGTCGATTTTAAATTCCTGGAGCAGCAAAACCCAGCGAAGAAGTCTTGGTTTGGAATCTTGCTTTGTCAACAAGTACTTCAACGCGGAATGATCGGTGTACACAATGGTGGTGGAAAGGACAAGATAGGGGCGAAATTTTTCAAAAGCATAAACAACGGCTAAAAGCTCTTTTTCAGTTGTCGTATAATGCAATTGTGCCCCAGTCATTGTCTTGCTAGCGTAATGGATCGGTTGGAAGTGTTTGTTCACTCTTTGTCCAAGAACCGCTCCAATAGCAAAATCGCTAGCATCGCACATCAACTCAAAGGGAAGCTCCCAATTAGGGGTAACCAAGACGGGTGCCTTAGTTAGCTTATGCTTAAGCGAGTTGAAGGCTTCAAGGCACTCTTTGGAAAAGATAAAAGGAGTATCTTTTTCCAAGAGGTGGGTCATCGGGCGAGCGATTTGAGAAAAATCTTTGATAAATCGACGGTAGAAGCCCGCATGACCCAAGAAACTTCTCACACCCTTCACAGTGGAAGGTGGAGGCAACTTTGCTATAACATCAACTTTAGCACGGTCTACTTCAAGACCGGCTTTCGAAATCTTATGTCCAAGCACGACGCCTTCTTTTACCATGAAATGGCATTTTTCCCAATTTAGAACAAGGCGAGTGTCTTCGCACCGCTTTAGCATACGTTCTAAATTGGCAAGGCAAGATGAGAAGGAATCTCCGAAGACCGAGAAATCATCCATGAAGACTTCCATGGTTTGTTCAACCATGTCATGGAAGATAGCTAACATACACCTTTGGAACGTCCCTGGCGCATTACATAAGCCAAAAGGCATTCTTTTGTAAGCGAAAGTGCCATAGGGACAAGTGAATGTAGTCTTCTCTTGATCTTGGGGATCGATGGGTATTTGGAAATAACCCGAGAAACCATCCAAAAAGCAGTAATATTCATTACCGGCTAATCGTTCAAGCATCTGGTCCATGAAAGGTAGAGGGAAATGATCCTTTCTCGTGGCATCATTGAGTTTGCGGTAGTCTATACAAACTCTCCACCCAGTAACGAGACGAGTGGGAATCAACTCGTTGTGTTCATTGGGAACAACGGTAATTCCGCCCTTCTTGGGCACACAATGGATTGGACTAACCCATGGTGAATCCGAAATAGGGTAAATCATACCCGCATCAAGAAGTTTAATGACTTCTGTTTTGATGACTTCATGGATTTTTGGATTCACCCTTCGTTGGCTTTGAATAGTGGGCTTATAGTCGTCCTCCATGAGAATTTTGTGCGTGCAGAAGTGAGGATCAATTCCACGAATGTCCGAAATCTTCCAAGCAATAGCCTTCTTGTGATCTTTCAACACAGCGACAAGTCGGGCTTTCTCTTCATCCTTCAAATCCTTAGCAATGATGACTGGCGACTTCTTCTCTTCTTCGAGGAATGCATACTCAAGATGGGGTGGCAACTCCTTAAGTTCCAAATCCGGAGGATTGTCGACGGGAGGCGTGTTCGAAGTCGGAGTCTCGATAGCAATAATAGTGGGAGATGGGGGGGAAGGATTTTCTTCTTTGAGGAGGTTTGCAATGAAACTGAGGTCTTCATCCCAAGTGGCAGTAGAATCGTCATTGTCTTGCTTCACATCTCCTAAGGTGGCTTCCAAATCTTTCCAAAGGAAATCACTTTCTCCAAATAGAGATAGTGATGAGTCGATAGAGGAAACGGTCTCAACATTGGGAAGAGAGGTAGGAATGTTTTTACAAGCATCCTTGAAGTGTTCTTCACAAGCCTCATCAAGAACGTCAATACAATTAACACTCTCAGAAGAAGAAGGCTGTTTAGATAACTTTCCCATGTTGAAGACTACTTTATCGTCACCCACTCTCATGATAAGCTCACCGGCTTCAACATCAATGAGAGTGCGACCGGTTCTCAAGAATGGACGACCAACAATGAGTGGCACACGGGGGTCCATCTCGTAGTCGACGACAACAAAATCGGCAGGGAAGGTGAATTTGTCGACTCCTATAATGACGTCTTCGGCTATCCCCACTGGATAAGCAACCGTACGGTTGGCCAATTCCAAAGTCATTTTGGTGGGGACTAGCTCTGGGAGAGATAATTGCTTCCAAACACTTAGAGGCATGAGATTAATACTGGCACCTAGATCGGCTAGGGCCATGCAATTCTCTACTCCCGGGAAATTGCAAGGGATAAGAAAACGACCCGGATCACCAAGCTTGATTGGCAATTTCCTTAAGAGCACTGCAGAGCAGTTCTCATTAAGTTGGGTGTTGGCGAGATCGAGGAGCTTTTCCTTGTCGCTCAGAAGATCTTTAAACATTTTGGCATACTTGGGCATGTGAGCGAGAGCCTCAGCGAAGGAGATATTGAAATTCAGTTTCTTGAACATTTTTAAGAAGTTCGAAACTTGAATATCATCCTTGCTCTTTTGCTTCTCTTTCCTCAACCTAGAAGGATAAGGTATATTGGAAGAAGAGGAAGGCTTTAGGGGAATAGGATCACTCACAAGCACGGGTGGAGGAGGGGTAGAAAGAAGAGGTGGAGAAATTGGGGAAGGAGAAGGGTGAGGAACAGGAGCAGGTGACTCGTTCTCCTTAGTCACAACCACCGGTGGAGGTATAGGAAGCTCGGGTTCCGTAGTACCTTTGCCACTTCGAGTGGTGATTGCTTTCATCTCCCCTCTTGGGTTCGCAACGGTGTTACTCGGAAGAGTACCCGAAGAAGAGGGTTGACTACTTTGGAAGAAACTAGCCATCATGTTCCTCAGATCATTAGTCTGGCTATCCAACGTGTTTCTCATGTCAGCTCTCAAATCATTTCCTTGCTTGACCAAGTCGGCTTTCAGGTTGAGCACTTCTCTCTGAAGATTTCCCACTATCGCATCGTTAGTCCTCATATAAGTTTCCACTTCTTGGTGAAGAGCGGTGGGTTGGTTGGGAGGAGCATTGTATGCAGGTGGTTGGTAAGCAGGTTGTTGGTAGACTTGATTGTTTCTTTGAGGTGGTTGTTGCTGCTTGTGAGGTGGGATATATGGTTGGCGAGGTTGTTGTTGTTGTTGAGCAGGGCGGTTAAGGTTTTGTTGTTGGTTTGGGTTGGTTGGAGGAAAGCCAGGTGGTGAAAGATAGTTGTTGCTGCGATAGCTAAGCAAGTTACGGTCACCTTGAGGTCTAGCTTGATAAGCAGGTTGTTGGTAGGTGCCATATGCCGCATTCACATTCTCAGCAGGGTAATCTTGGGTGGCGGTACAAGTGGTGTAAGAATGGGGACCACCGCATATCTCACAAGGTTGGCTGACAGCGTTCACTTGTGTATTTTTTGCGTTGTTGCTGTTGTTGTTGCTGACGGTGTGGGTGACAAGCGATTCAAGAAGCGTAGTGATTTTGTCTAATCGCTTGTCGCTGTCATTAGTGCTAGCACTAGCAACATTGGTCCTAATGCTCTTGGTTTGCACACGAGACTTGTTCTCAATGATATCCCAAGCAGCATTGGAAGTCTTAGCCAATAGATTACCCCCCGAAGCACTATTCAGTGAATCTTGGTCATTTATGCTTAAACCATTGTAAAAAGTATTTATTTGATGAACTTTGGTAAAACCATGTTGTGGGCATTTTCTTAAAAGATCTTTAAAGCGATCCCAAGATTCACTGAATGACTCGTCGTACTTTTGTTCAAAGGTTATAATCTCATTCCGCAAAGCGGTAGTACGAGAGGGTGGAAAAAAGTAGTTGATAAACTTTGTTTCCAAATCCGTCCACGAGAGAATACTCTGTGGCGGTTCTTTAGCAAGCCAATGCCGGGCTTGTCCCTCTAAAGAAAAGGGAAAAAGTTGTAACCTTATCACTTCTTGTGGAACGCCATTGAACTTGACCGTGTTCGTGAGTTGTAGAAATCTCTTGATGTGATCGTGTGGGTCATCAATGGTTCGTCCAAAGAATGGTTGAGCTGAGACCATCTGGATAAAGCCTGACTTTAACTCGAAATTGTTGGCGGCAATTGGTGGAATAACAATTGGATCCATGTTGCCATCGACATGAGCTTGCAGCAATTCAATCATTGGGCGATTATCCGGAAGGTGCTCATTGTTGTTGTTATTGTTCATGTTGTTGAAAGGCGGGTTGTTGTTGTTATTATTGTTGTTCGGAGGTGGTATGTTATTGTTGTTTTGTACACCAGCCATGTCTAAGTTATCGAGAGGCTCGGGCTCTTGATAAGACGTGGATCGAGTGCGCATACACCTGCAAAAGAACGAACAAGGAAAAACAAGGCAAAAATATTTTTGGTTTTTATGGTTTTTTAATTTTTAGGATTTTTGAAAATTTTATATTTTTTAGTGTTTTTGAAAATTTTAGGAAAAAGTAACGTTCACGGGGAACGGATCCCAAAATCCAAGTTCTACAAAAAACTTTTGATCTTAACGAGAGGAGCCGGCAGCGGCGCCATTTGATATTAGGATTTTTGCTATGGGTTTCAGATTTCTCGGAATCCTCTCGAATTGATCTAGTTAAAAGTAGAATGATTTGTTCTTGGTGACAAAAAGTGGATTTGGTTTTCTAGTCTACTAAACAGATAAGTGAGTATAATGGTAATGAAGTAAACTTAAAACAAATAATAAGCAAAACTGGAAAAATATTCTATTGAGAAAATACCCTATGCGGAATATTGACCATTCGGAAAAAGCTCTATGCAGAAAATCCAGTCTATTCGGAAAACACTTCTATTCGGAATAAAAATATTTCTCTATTCGGAAAGTTCACATCATGCGGAATATCTTCTCTATGCGGAACATTTGCTTCATTCGGAAAATAAGGACCTATTCGGAACAACTGTCTATGCGGAAGAAAAATGCTATTCGGAATAAATGGACTATGCGGAAAATAAGTCAATTCGGAAAATAATGCCTATTCGGAATAATATTCCGAATAGGGATACAAAGATTTGCTATGCGGAAAATTCGGCTACTCGGAAAAAAGTTCCGAATAAGGAAACTGAAAAAAGGCTATTCGGAAAAATGAACTTCTATGCGGAAAATAGGGCTATTCGGAATATCTGGGATATTCCGAATGAAGAGGAAATAAAACCTCTACTCGGAATAATTGAAATATTCCGAGTAAAGCAAACTTAAAAGGTCTATTCGGAAAATCTGGGCAGATGAAGAACAGATACAACAGCAAGTAAAATAGGGGAACGGTTTTTAATCCAAACGACTTAATCACTCAAAAAGGTTTCACCAAATTAAACACAAATCATTAACATACCATGAGAAACAAATCCCACCAATAAAAACATTAAATCAACAATTTTTTAGGATCAAACTTGAATCACATAAAAACTTAAGAACTTGCAAAAAGAGATGATGAAGAACAAGATTAATGAAAAGATGGAATGGATTGATTAAGGGAAAAGTAACAAGAGTATTGAATCAAACTTACAAAAAGAAAAGATGAAAATCACCAAACTCCCTAATGGAGTTTTGTGATGAGACGAACTACAAAACCTGGAAAAAGAAAAAAATGAAAACTAACTCCTAATGTGTGAAGAGAAAAACTATATATAGTCCTAGTGGTTGGTTGGTGAGTGGGCTTTCTCCTCTTCTTCTTGTCTTCTCGTCTTTTCAGAAAAGTTGACGTTTTCGATTCTGATTCGGGATTTGTTGTCGATTAAATCCAACTCGTCTTTTAATTTCTTCGTTAAATAGATTCGAGTTTCTTCGACTTATGAAAATCTTCCGTCTTTAGTCCTTTTCTTCAATAAATCTTCGAATAGGCCTAGTGACTTCAAATCTTTTGCACGTCTTGGACAATAGACTTTATCTTGAGTCTTTTTCCTTGATAAAACCCGTGCAATCCCATGTTTTCTTTAATATTTATCCGGTTGGCTCTGAAAACACAATAAACACAAAAACCACGCATAATTCCAAACAAATGATATTAAATACGTGTTTTGGTCTTGTTTTAGCCAGAATTAAGTGGTAAAAGGATGGGTGTTTACACACCTATCAAGAGCTTATTGAGAACATGACTACTCACCACAAAAACTGGGATTCCTCTGCTTCTTCAAGGAACAACCCGAGAGTCAATGTCTCTTCTACCTCAGCAAACCCTGATATGACCGAACTCACCCGCATGATGACTGAAATGAGCAAAAGTATTACGCTTCTCGCTTCAAATCAACAACAACAACAAGTTAAAGCGGTTGCTAATCCTTGTGAAACATGCGGCGGTCCTCACTCATACACCGATTGTCCTTCGACTCAAGGAAATCCGGAAAATGTGTATGCAGCTTATGGTAATTATTCACCGGAAAATTACCAAGCTCGACAACAAGGGGATAGAAATTTGCTGAGTTACCGGTCCAACAACTACCTTTCACCCGGTTTTTCTCCTCAAAACCAAAACCCCGCTTACAACTATAATAGAAGCAACCAAATCCCACCAAGAGCTTCTAATCCTTATCACCCACCGACTCAACAAGCCCCACCCATTAACTCCGATGTTGAAGCCATCATGAGAACCCAAGGTGAGCAAATCAAGAATCTTCAGAGCCAAATTATCAATCTGAAAGGAGATATCACCAAGCAAGGAAATGAGATAAGATCCGAGCTTAGAGATAATATCCAATACTCCTTCAGCAATCAAACCAATGATTTGAAGAATATGCTTGCTAGTTTCTTGCCCGCAGCTCAACCTTCTTCTTCGAGTTCTCTACCTTCAAACACCGTCACCAATCCGCGAGCAAATGTGAGTGCTTTTACTACTCGTAGTGGAATTACCATTTTCGATCCACCAATCCCACCCCCATCATCTGCACCTCCTCCACCACCATTTATCCCTACTCCTCCTACACCTAGTATTAGTGCACCATTACCGTCTCCGTCTCGTCATGACGATGTACCTAGGAAGGACCCTTCAACATGTCAACCTTTACCTACTAAACCTGCACCTTCACCACCCAAACCAAATATCCCTTATCCCTCTCGTTTAGGCAAGACCAAAATGCTAACCAAGGATGACGCTGAAGTGTCACGCTATGTGAAGATGATCTCTCAAATGAACTTCAACATTAGCTTTCTTGAGGCACTTGTCCACATGCCCAAATTTGTTAAAGCATTTAAGGAATTGCTTAACAAGAAGGAGAAGTTGATTGAACTCGCCAACACACGCTTAAATGAAAACTGCTCTGCAGTTATTCTTAAAGAACTTCTGGAAAAGCTTGGAGATCTTGGTCGTTTTATGTTGCCTTACGTGTTCAACAAAACAGAAGAATTTACTGCCCTTGCTGATCTTGGGGCCAGTATTAATTTGATGCCATTGAGTGTTTGGAAAACACTATCATTACCCGACCTCACTCCAACGAAGATGACTCTTGAACTTGCTAATCGCACTCTCGCTTACCCCGTTGGTATAGCCGAAGATGTGTTCATAAAAGTTGGCACATTTACTTTCCCGGTCGACTTTGTCGTTGTTGATTATGAAATGGACCCTCGTATTCCTTTAATACTTGGTCGGCCATTCTTGAGAACCCGACGAGCTTTAGTGGATGTGGCCGAAGGTGAGTTAATCTTAAGAGTCGAGGATGATGCACAAGTGTTTAAAATGGGAAAGCTTACAAGTAAATCCTTTGGAGGCAGAGAATCAATGAATATGATTAATGTCCATGATGACTTTGTTGTCCACAACAATCCTCTATTCGCTTCTTGCATCGATAATCCACTTTTTCATGATGATGTGGATGATTCTCGCTCCACTTTGGAACCTTCTCCCATGTATGATTCTCCACCGGTCTTTGATGCTTATGATGATGAGTCTAGCTCAGATTCGGATGATTATGATGACCTTACCTCCGAGTATCCCGATCTGCCCACTTATGATGATTTCGATGAGGCTGATACTCTTTCGAGCGATTCTTCACATGATGAAGATCCTCAGCCATCACTCGATCCTACTTTGGACGACTACTCATTTGAGGAAGACTTCTCTGCATTTCTCAACACTTACTTCCCTCATGAGAGTGATGCTCCTCCTTATGATTTTGAAGATTATCGTCTTGATCCTACTTTGGATTTGAAGAAAATACTATCTAAGGAGAAGAAATCGGTCGACAACAATATCCGCAGCACATATGATTTAACACCTCTTTGTCCCCCATATGAGGATGAGGTTGTGCTTCTTCGCGGATCTTCTTCACACTCTGCTGAACCTGAGTGCTATTTTCCCTTAAAGGAAAAGGTGTTCGACCCCGGTATTGATATTCTACAGCCATCTCAGTATCCACCTGATGAAATAAAAGGAAATATCTTTGGAACTTATGGAAATCTGCTTGCACCACTTCATCCTTGCTTCCACCGTGCTCCATCGCTACTTAAGGGAACCTTTCCTACTCTTCTTTGGCTTGCCTTGTTCGCCTTAAGCTTGTGCTATTTGATGGACGAAAACTATGTCTTTGATCTTGGTGGATATATTTCATGCTTCTTCCTATGATGATCAAGGTCGAGTCAGGCTCACGACTCGGTAATCAAAAATCAAGCGCTTCTTGGGAGGCAACCCATGCATCTATCTTTTAGCTTTCTTTATCCTAAGTGTAGGGGGAGACCCGTTGGTTTGCTTTCCTCTCCTCTCTTCTTATTATCAGGGATTCGAGCTTCAATGCTCCACTCTTGATGATTCTTGACGACCCGTGATTCCGTGTTCCATTTTCCCGGTTCTATCCTAAACTCTTTTCGATTCACTATTTTATATTTTCTCAATATTAAAATAGGAATCTCGTTAGTTGTCTCTTCCTTAGCGAGATTTAAACAAAGTGCAAAATGTCCTAAGTGTAGGGGAGTTTATTCCCACATGCTTAAACATTGAGGATAATGTTTATCTTAAGTGTAGGGGGACTTCTATCGAAGTTAAGTGGCATTTTCCTTGTATTTGTCTTCATTTAAACCGGAAAATCAATTTTTTGACATTTTTCAAAATTTTTGATCTATTTTGGCCTATTAGTTTTTCCTTTTGTATAGTTATTTTCTTTCCTTATTAGAATAAATGTTTAATAAAGTGGTTTTAATTTTTAAACGTTGTGAATCTTTTGACTCAACCCGAGTTTACTTATCTAAGTTACTCTAGCTAGTATCCTTAACGTGTTAGGGTCAAGTTTTGCTAGGCTTTTATATAGGGAGCTATAAAACGCGAAAGTCTTAACTCTCACGGGTTAAGAACAAGAACTTTTCGCAAGTTCCTATAATTGATCCTAGAGAGTCGTTTATTAAGGGAACTTTAAAATGCGATTTCTAAACTTGAAAAAGTCTAAGAGTTTGCAAGATCCTATAGGCGACTCGAAAACCCAAAACTTTGATTTAATAGGCTAAGCATCCACGAGTCTCATTACTTGAGATTTTAAACTGTGGAGAACGAGAGATGATAGAGTCAATTATAAGTTTGGTATTCTTTCGTGAATTTATGTGAGTTAATTATAAGCCTGTTCTCCCATCGCTTGCTAATAAATTTATCTACAATAAATAAGGTTGTACGATCTGAAAAGTTACTTAGCTTCTAGCCCAAGATCGTTTAAAATTTGCTCGATAGGATTAGAGTTCATAGCCAAGGCATAACTTATTGAAGCGGGATGCGAAGATTGGCGAGTCCGAAAAGGCCCTAACAAGGCATGAGGGCTATATTTTGTTGCTAAAGATCCAAAGTGATGTGAAGAATCATTTATCGAAAATCAATATGAAGGATCGAGACACACGACGAAAAGCAAATACTCCCCAAAAGTCATGGAGAAGTGCATCCGAAAAGACCCTAACAAGGTATGAGGATAAATAGATCCAAGTCATAAAAGGAGGCGGATCGTTGTATATCAAAGTCCAAAATAAAGATTGGAGAAAAATGAAGAAGTCGTGGTCCAAGTATGAATCTCTCAAAAATTCAAGTGAAGAAATTCCATTATGAAGAGAAGACCATAATTTCATGAACGTCTCTCAAGGTTTGAAGTATGAAGTCGCTGCCAAATATCGGTCCGAGAAAGGTCTCAAATCGCGAAGCGAGTTATGCCAAGATATGAACTTTTTGAGGTCCCGAGAAGCAGTCTTAAAAGATTTTGTCCTTTAGCTAACTATTGATTAAATCGTTCACTTTATTTTCGGCCTAATAAACTATCGAAATAAGTCAACAATGCATCCTCGTGATCATTCAAGACAACGATAAAATATAAGAGATACACCTAGGAATAAGGGAGTCTAAGTGAATAATTGGCCCACATGAGTTCGTGTTAGTCTACTAACTTATAATAACAATGATCTCGTTTTTAAGCTTGGTTTGGAGAAAGTGAAAACTTGAGGATGATGATTATTCACGACATTTCCAAAACCCAAGGTATGCTTTTTGATTTCTTTACTTTGAATGTTTATAATTTTCTATCTCTTTAATAAAGGCCAATGTTGATTGATTATGATGAAAAGTGTAATCTTGCTTTGTAACTAATGCATTGCATAAGGACATTGCAATGGTCAAGTGTAGGGGATTTGATAGGTGTGTAAACACCCATCCTCTTTACCACTTAATTACAATAATAACCGAGCCAAAACGTGTATTTTATGTCTTTTATGTCGGAATTATGTGTGGTTTGTGTTTTTGTTGTGATTTAGGACGAAAAGGTGAAAAGTGGAGAAAACACGGGCATTCACGGGCTTTTATTGAAGAAAAAGATGAAAGATGAAGTCGAGAAGTCAAGAGTGCAAAAAGAACGGAAGTCCAAGACCAATTCTGAAGATTTATCGAAGAAAAAGTCGAAAGACGGAAGTTTACTTTAAGCCGAAGAACTCAAGTCTATTTTATTGAAGAATTAAAAGACGAGTTCAAAGAAATCTCGAGCCAAAAGTCATTAAAAGTCCAAGATTAAAGAAGATAAGAAGAAAAGGACTAAGCATGCAATTAACAAAGAGATTAAGAAGGAAGGGCCTAATGATGCAATTAAGAGAAAAGGAAAGAGGGGAGGAAGCTTCCTAATCCTCCCCTATATATATAGATTAGTTGTTAATCATTTTTCTTTGTTGGCTAATAGTGACAATTAGTTCTTCCACTTTTAATTACCTTGTCATTTAAATACTTGTCAAATTTAATTACCTTGTCTTGCACCTTAAATTCCTTTAATTTCAAGTAAGTTTCCATTTAGTTCTTGTCAATCTTTATTTTATCTTGTTAATCTCCTATCTACCTTTCTTAATCTTTGATTTTTATGTTTATGTTTGTGTTCATGTTCATGTTCTTATTTTGATCCAAGTGGGTTTTGATTATTGTGGTTAGATTTGTTATTTTTAGTGATTTGGATAGTTTGTTTATGATTATTGGATGTTTTGTGATTAGATTGGTTTAATCTTGTGTTTAATTTTGGTTAAATTGTGATTAGATTCATTGTTACTGTATTTCCCTGTTCTTCGGGGTGTTTGTTTCTATTGCTGATCTTTTCCCAGGCAAGTTCCGAACCAACTTTTTCTTCAGTCAGAATTTCTTCCGAACCAAGAAGTTCCGAACCAAAAACTTCCGAATCAAAGAAGTTCCGGGTCAACATCTTCTTCATTCGGAAAAATTCCGGACCAGAGGGCAAGTGATTCATTCGGAACATTAAGAAGTTCCGAACCAGTGAACTTCCGAACAGGAAAGTTCCGAACAAGCAAAGACTTCCGGATCAGAAGCTTCCGAACCAAGAACTTCTGAGACTTCCGAATCAAGCCAGCTCATTCGGAAGGGTTCCGAATCAAGACTTCTTGTTCATTCAGAAGAGTTCCGAATCAAGACTTCTTGTCCATTCAGAAGAATTTCGAACCAAGAACTTCCGAGACTTCCGAATCAAGCCAGCTCATTCGGAAGGGTTCCGAATCAAGACTTCTTGTTCATTCAGAAGGGTACCGAATCAAGAATTCTTGTCCATTCAGAAGAATTCCGAACCAAAGTCTTCTGAACCAGGAGTTGTACATCCGGAAGTATTCCGAACCAGGCTTGTTTAGGAAGTTCCGAATCAGAAGTTTTGAATCAGCAAAAGTTCCGAACGAAAGATTTGTTTTGGATAAGTGACATATTCAGAATAATTTGTTCCGGATCAAGGATTTTGGTAATATTCCGAGCGAAGAAGAATCATTCCGAACGAAGGTGACATTCCGGATGAGTGATTGTTCCGAACGAAGGATTATTCCGAATGAGCTGTATTCAGGTTCTTTTTAGTTTTCGTCTTTGATTTCTATTTTCAAGCTTTATTTTTCCCGCCTTTTTCCTTAGACGCACTTTAAGTTTATTTGCCTTAGCTTTATTTTAGCCTTGCCTTAGTTTAAGTTTTAGTTGCGTTTTAAGTTTGCCTTAGATAGATTTGAGTTTGTGTTATTTACTTTAGTGCCTTTTAAGTTTAGTCACGTTTTAAATACTCGCACTTTACTTTTAATTAGACTTAGATTTATTTTAATGTCATTTTACTTTTAAGTTTTGCACTTTTATTTTAAAAACAACCAAAAATATTCGTTTCACCAAAAACAATAGAGTCATACTTTAAGCCGGAAATCAATTCGTTAAGATACCGAGAACAACAATTGAACCTAGCAAAATCATTTCATTATGGATCACTTGACTCCTCTTGCCTTAGCCCAAGACCTAGACGAAATGAACCACTTGGTCATTCTTGAGCAGTTCAATGTGGCCACGGCGCACCAGGTAACACTGGGAGCAGCCTTACAGAGCCGACTGGAGGAGTCCTTGGCCTACGCTCGTCGTACCGATAAGAAAATAAATCGCATGGAAGAGCTTGTAGTGAAGCATGAGAAGACAATTAGCTCCCTACAGGCGGACTTGGTCGTGGCTGAGGCGAAAATAAAAGAACAAACCAGCCACGCCAACGTCTGTAAAGAGCGTATTGCTGAGTTGGAAACTCTTCTTGAAGCGACAAATAGAAAGGTACGCACCTCTTTGTATACAAATTCTGCATGTGTAACATACATGCCTTTCTATGTAGTAACCCAAGTGTTTTGCATAGGTATCCGTAGCCGAAGCCGCCACCAAGTGTAACATCCATGCCTTTCTATGGACCAAGCATCCGCCCTTGCAGAAGAGCGTGATATGCTGAGGGAAGAATTCATCAAAGAGCGGGCAGCCATGGAGGAGCGAACAGCTAAGGTATTGGGTGAGACGGAGCGAGAACTGAACGTGCTAGCAACAGAATGCGCTGAAGTGTTGTGCCCCCCCCCCCCACTGCTTACGGCCATTGATGGTCGTAGGTGGATGGTGGGCCAAGGGATGCGCCTAGCCGTGACAAGGGTGATGGAGGCTCCATAATTTGTGCAGGCCTTCGCAGATGTCGTGTCGGACGGTATTGACCGTGGCAGGCATGAGGGATTGACCAAGGTTGTTGAACTGATAAGCATGAAAGAAGACATCTCTAAGCATGCCTATCATAACCCTGAGGCACAGGCCAAAATGACCGCATCCATGGCCGCTCTTGGAGATATGCAATACCCCTACCTGGATGACCTTGAAGCTCTAAAGGATGCCTCCAATGAGGACATCATGGCGAAGTTTACATCAGCCCCAATCTAGCTTACTCTGCCAATATATGATGCCAGTCTGAAGGTCGTGAAAGGTGAAAGGCTATTAGCGGAGGCGTTGGAAGCTAACTTAGCTAGGGCGCAGAGTGGAAAGGACGCTTGTGGCGAAGCCCTCCGTGCTATGATAGCCGAAGGAAAGAAAGAAGTAGGAGAGTTCCTGCCTCCTTTGTAGTTTAGCTGTTGTAAACATTTGCACAACCTTGTATTTATTCGTCCGTTTGTGTACACGGCTTTAATTTGTAACTCTATGTGTACACTTTAGAATATCTATCAAGATACATGCCTGTGGTGAGCACGGCAAGTTTTGTTTGGTTATATTGAAATCGGTTATTATTCCTTAGATATCATGTATCTGTCTGCATGACATGTCACGGCTTTATCAAGAATAAAACTAAGTCTATAATTTACTAGACGTACACCGTGGGTCTTTATCATGTCCGGCACTATGTAAGTGCGACATGTGGAAACTTATTACAACGTCTTGTAAATAAGGTGTCTAGTAAGGATACATGATCCGTGTCACTGGGGTTGCATCCCTCTTATGCGACAAGTTGAATTATTAGGTTCACTTAATCCTCTTACCCCGCCAGGGAGCGAATAGTACATGTACGGTTTGAATGAATGCGTATGAACAAGGAATAACATACTAAGCAAATAACAATCAAATCTAAAAAACATAAGACAATAATTTGCACAAGAACAAACCGTGGAGCTAGCGAGGCACCACGACATTTTATTAGAACGGATACGATTTTTTGACGGAATTAAAATCCTAAGACAAATAAATCCTAGAAAGCATGAAAACAAAAAATACATGGATCTTCATTGAAGCTGACCACATCGAAGTGTCCATGCGGAGGTCGTAGCCCTTTCAGAGGTAGCATCTTTTAAGGTTGCAAATATTCCATGTACGGTCCAAGTCACGACCATCCATATCACGCAACTTGTACGCACCTAGTCCCAAAGCCTTCGTGACCTCATACGGCCCTTCCCACTTTGGACCAAGCTTCCCTATGTTCTCCACGCGACTTGCCTCGTTAGCACGATAAACAAAATCCCCCGGTCGGAAGGAAATACCCTTGACTTTAGAATCGTAATAAGATTTCATACGTGACTTAGACTTGGCCTCATTGATGGCTGCTATCTCTCGTTTCTCCTCTAACAGGTCCAGATTGACCCGGAGTTTCTCATTGTTTGTAACGACGTTAACCTCCGCAGTGTGGATTGTTGGCATCCCAATTTCTGTTGGGATAACAACCTCGGTTCCGTAGGCCAGCGCGAATGGAGTGTCCCCATTGGCTGTTTTGATCATTGTCCTATGTGCCCATAGGAAACGTGGTAGTTCATCTACCCACTTGGCGCTTCTTTCATCCAAGCGTGCTTTTATACCCTCGCCCAGGCTTCTATTTGCCCGCTCTATGAGACCATTAGTCTGTGGGTGTTTAACTGGTGCAAAACGCCGTGTGATGTTCAACGCCGCGCACCAATCCTTGAATGGATTATCCGCGAACTGCTTTCTGTTATCCGAGATGATCTCGCTTGGAAAACCAAAGTGGCACACAATATTTTCTCAAACAAAATTTTTTACCTGTTTGCCCGTAATCGTTTTGACCACCTTACCTTCTATCCGGTGAGTAAAATAGTCCATTTCTACGATCAAGAACTTAACGCCCCATGCGGAAATAGGAAAAAGTCCTGCGATATCAATCCCCTACTTATAGAATGGCCATGGGGATGTGATGGGTGTTAGTTCTTGCTGTGGATGCCGTGGTACTGACCTGTGTACTTGGAAATCGCTGCATTTAAGAATCATGTCTCGTGCGTCCCGATCCATAGTCGGCCAATAGTACCCTGTGCGTAAAGCTCGTGCCACTACTGATCTGGGGCCTACGTGCATGCCGCACGACCCTTCATGTATCTCACTAATCACATAGCTAGCCGGCGCGGCCCGACGCATCACAGCCACGGCTGTAGGAAGGAACGCTTGTATAGAACACCATCTCGGAGTTCAAAATGTTGCGACTTCCTTTTGATACGACGCGCCGCCTTTTCGTCCTCCGGAAGGGTTTCATCGGTTAGATAGTTGATGATCGGGGTCATGCATGTAGGTCCCTCTTCTTCAACTACGGTCGCGATTTCTCCCCTGTAATGGACTTTTCCTTGAGTATTTCAACCAACACTTGTTGGATAAATGGGCGAAGCTTGTAGACGCAATCTTGCTAAGAGCATTCTCCTTCTTGTTCTCGCCTCTTGGTACTTGCTTGATGTAAAACTTTCCAAAAGCGGCGATGAGTTACTTGACTTTCTCCAAGTATTGGATCATGTTATCCTCCTTGGCTACGTACCCTCCTAGGATGTGATTCGCGACAAGCCGTGAGTCCACATAGGCCTCAAGGTTGCGGACTCCCATCCTAGCGGCGATTTTTAGACCCGCAATCAATGCTTCATATTCTGCCTCATTATTTGTGGCTGTGAACTCAAAGCGCAAAGCTTATGTAAATTCCATTCCTTCCAGATTCATGAGAATGAGGCCGGCTCTTGATCCGTCCGTGCACGAAGATCCATCAGTAAACAAAACCCATGGTTCCGTTGGAATTTCTTCTTTTTGCACCATTGGTTCGTCCTCCTCAGGTTTCTCAATTAGGAAGTCTGCCAAAATTTAGCCTTTGACGGTTGTCCTTGGTCTATAGGAGATGTTATGTTCTCCTAGTAGGACGCTCCACTTCTGTAACCTCCCGGCCACGTCCGGTTTAGAGATGATCTGTTTTATTGGTTGATTAGTGATAACTTACAATTGCTGCGCCTGGAAGTACCGGCGCAGCCTTTTCGCGACGTAAACCAGTGACAAAACGAACTTCTCCATTGATGAATAATTCAACTCCGGCCCTTGCAATGCTCTACTTATGAAGTAGACCGGAGTCTGGACTGAATCTCGATCAGTCATAAGGACTGCGCTTATTGCTCCGTACGTAGCGGACATATACATAATGAGCTCCTCCTTAGGTCGGGGTGCAACTAGCATGGGAAGAGCCGTGAGATGTTGTTTAAGCTGTCCAAAGGCTTCCTCTGCTTCTTTTGTCCAACGGAAGTCTCCTTTCTTTAAGCACTTCTTGAGTGTTTTAAATAGAGTTAGTGACTTCTCCGCGGACTTTGACAAGAACCCATTGAGTCCAGCCAACTTTCCATTGAGTGATTGTACCTCCTTGAGTGTCCGAGGGGATGGTAGCTGTATCACGGCGTCCGTCTTCTCCGGACAAGGCTTGATGCCGTTTGGATTAATCATATACCCAAGGAACATTCCTTCGGTTTCTCCAAACGTGCACTTTTTTGGATTCAGTTTCATGTTGATTTTCCTCAACGTGTCGAACATCTCCTGAATATCACGGAGAAGTGCTTCCTCCGTATGGCTCTTGATGACCAAGTCGTCAACATAGACCTCAAGGTTACGGCCTATCTGCGAGTCGAATGCTTTATCAACAAGTCGTTGATATGTCGCACCGGCGTTCTTTAGTCCGAACGGCATTTTGTGTAACAATACACGCCATGACTAGTGTGGAACGCCGTCTTCTCCTCGTCTTCCTTCGCCATCTGGATCTGATGGTATCGTTTGTACGCGTCTAAAAAACATTTGAAAAGGTATCCACATAAGGATTCCACCTTCCAATCGATTTCTGGTAACGGATAGCAGTCTTGCGGACAAGCTTTGTTCAAGTCTGTGAAGTCCACACACATGCGCCAGCTCCCGTCATGCTTCTTGACCATGACCGGATTGGATAACCATTCATGGTAATATACCTCGCGCATAATTCCTGCGTCCACCAGCTTATGTACCTCATCCAGTATTACTTGGCTGCGTTCTGGTGCTTGACCACGCTTCTTTTGGTTAACAGGGGGATATCCCGGGCGGATATGAAGCCTATGTTCTGCTATCGAACACGGCACGCCTGTCATATGCTTTGGCTCTCATGCCAATATATCAAGGTTTGCCTTTAGGAGAGAGCACATGTCCTTCTTCCCTTTTCCCGGTAGCGTTCCCCCTATGGCTACCTCTTGCTCCGGGTAGTTAGGGTGGATTACCACCTTCCAATTGGGGGTGGTGATCCTTCCTTAATGGGAAATGGCTGGACTGGTTTTGTCACGGCGTGGCATTCGGATGCCGGTACGACCGAATTATAAATAGTAACAATTCCCCCTTCAACTGGGAATTTAATCATGCTGTGAGCCGTGGACGGGACTGCCCGAATGGCCATGATGCATGGTCTTCCAATAATACCATTGTATGAAGAGTGTGAACGTATCACCATAAATTTCATCCATGCCATGGTGGAATGCTCTTTATCCCTAATGCTTACCAGTAGATGCAGTTGTCCTATTGGCCAGATAGTGTCTCCACTAAAGCCAATGAGCGGCGACATGGCCGGCACTAATTGGCTTTTAATCTCTGGTCGTAGCTGTACGAAGCAATGTTCGTTGAGTACTTCCGCCGATGATCCTCCGTCCACATACATACGACGAATGTTGTGGGTTCTAATGCTTACCTCAATTGTGAGAGGTGCATCGGCCACGTTGCTCGCCATAATAGGAGGTAATGAGATCTCTTTGCCACATGAAAACTTTTGACTAACTTTCTGCTTTGTGCGGTGCTGCCACGATTGGATCATATATATAGTTGAAGGATTGTCCTTTTGGGAGTCCTTCTTGTCATACTTTTTGTTATCCTTCCCATCCTTCTAATCCTTGACCAGGTGTTTGAGTTTGCCTGATTTAATCAGTGACTCTATATGCTTCTTGAGCTGGATGCACTCATCCGTGTCGCGACCCTTGTCATTGTGGAATTCGCAGAAGCGATTTCCTTGACGCCGGTCAACTGGAGTTGTCACTGGGGGAGGCCTTGGGAAGTTTGCCCCTTCTGTCAACAAGATATATCGGTAAGTCATCTTTAGAGGGGTGAATTTGTCATCCGACCGCCCTACTTTATTCTGGCTCTTGTAATCCGAGTTCCTTCCGTTGCCTTGGGTGCTTTGACCACCTGATTGCCTCTTGGGCTGGTCGCTCGATCGATAGTTATGATTTCCCTTTGTAGGGTACACCGCAGCTACCGCGATTTCTCCTTCTACAAAGTTTCTGACCCTTTCCATGAGGTCATCGTACCTCTCCGGTCGTTTGTCATTGAGATGCCTAATTAACTTCTTGTCCGTTATGGCATGCATGTAATCAGAAATTTTTAGGAGCTCAAGGCACGTTTTTGTGGGCGTGCACTCGTCATTGAAACGTTACGTGAAGTCCTCCGTAGACTCTCTGGGCTGTTGCTTGACAGTTGCTAACGACACCGGATCCCTATTATACTTCTTTCGCTGAGTATAATTGTTTTTGAAAGCAGTGCGTAGCTCGCCGAAGCTATCAATACTTCGGTGAGGAAGCCTTTCAAACCAATCACCGGCATTGCCAATCAAGGTCGAATTGAACATTTGGCACCATATAGGCATTGGCCATCGTTTAATTTTCGCCTGCGTATCAAATATCTTTAGGTGATCGTCCGGATCACCAGACCCATCATAGGTTTTAACGCACGCCGGTGTACGACGCTTTTTTTCCTCAGAGTAGTTCCGTATGTGGAGAATGAAGGTGTCCTCTCTTTCGTCGCACCATGGACGGGAAAGATCCTCCTCTTCGTCCTGATAGTAGGACTCATCGTAGTATCCCTCATCGTCCGATGGTGGTGAGGGGGTATACCTAGGTCAGCGACATCTGGGAGGATGGTCATCCGAATCCGACCCCGAAGGGCCGTGAGGAGGGGGCGGTGCCCCACTTCTCGGTTGGTTATGATGACCACTTCTGTGAGAAGAGCTAGGAGCTTTCTTCCCACCAGAATTCATCCCATCCCACACGCTGGTGCGACAATTGTTCACGGGGGTTTCCAACACCGGGCGTTCGGTGGAGCCGTCAGACCTATCCCCATCCTAATGGGCTTGTAGCAATTCCTGCATGATGCAATCTCCTATGCGCTCGAATACGTTCTGAGGTTGAGGGTTTTCCTCATGTGGAGTTTGTTCCTGTGGGCGCGCCCTCCTTCTCCTCTTCCGAGTTCGAGGGGAAGTACCAGGCGGGGTACTGCTAAAGTTAAGCCTAGATTGGAGATCCCTTCCGAGGTTTATCCTTGACGCGATGCCCGGGACGATTCTGTCAAATTTCTGCGTGAGAACACGCTCGAGGTCCTCATCACCGAGTGAACCCACCTCCAATTTTGTCTCTATTTGTGACCTATGCGGCTCCCTGATAGGGGCCTTTGGCGCACTCCCCGGATCAGGTTTATCCATGGTGATGATTGGTGGTGGGGTATTGTCGGACTTGCCTGCCTCACCAAGAGACTAAAAGATGTTCTGGTTATTCGGTCCGCCTGTTTGGCCGCCAGAGGATTGGGTGGAGATGAGTATCCCATCACCCGCGGACTTTCGATTCCCAGGATTTGTGTTCCTCGGGTTTCCTTGAGGGTGTCTCTTCGTCATTAGGAGAGATTGAGATTGAGCTTAGTTTAGTGTTGGGTCCCACGGATGGCGCCAACTTGTTGATACAAAAGATGGATGATCCTTGCTTGACCCGAATTAGGCTTAATCCGGGTAGGCTGGTGTGACAACCGTGGTTTTGGGTTTGTCACTTGGTCTTACTTTTAGGTTATTTTATGTGTGCTTACTTGAATTGTGTGTTTACATGTTTATTTTGTGTGAACGAGGTTGGTGTGGTTATCGTTTATGAGTATAGAGTACTCATAAGTAAATCGAGGAACGGGTATTTCATGTTCATGAGCTCACAAGTGGTGACTATGAAATGAAAATGGTGATATTGTGGTGTTTACGTATACGTATAAGTATTATAGTAATAGTATTTTTTTAGGATTTACGGTTTAGCATTTAGAGGTCTCGGGTGAGGTAATTATCCATATGAATATTTTTCGGGATGGTTTTAAGTCATTTAGGACTTAGTTATAAAGTTTATTTCAAAATTTGAGATTTTTTTTAAAAGTGTATATTTTACGTCTTTTACGGTAAACCGCGTAAAAACTGACTAGTTTTACGGTTTTGGGGTTTTGGAGGCTTTAGGAGCCGAAATAAAATAAGGAAAATTAAGGTAATATTATTAATACATATATTAATAAAAAAAAGAAAAAAAACGAAAATTAAGGGGTGTTAGTCGGTTTGGACGCAAGAAAGAAATAAAAAAAGGAAAAAAACGAGAAAAAGGAAAGTGGGTTGTATTGGGCTAGGATTCTTGAAAAAAAAACTATATAAGGATTTTAAGTAGATCAAATCCATCATAATCCCTGGAGAAAAAAAATAAAGGTCGACGGTTTGGGAGTGTTTTTAGGGTTTTCATGGTTTTTTTTCATCTTCCATTAAATTAAAGGTAAAACCTTCTTAAATCTTTTTAATTAAATTGTTTTTATATTTAATTGATCATCTTATGATGGATTTAGGTTAGGTTTAATTTTAAAAACAATGAATTAATGTTATAATAATGAGTTCATAATGATTACATAAATTAGGGCTTGTAATTAGAGGGATTAGGGTTAATTAATGTGGTTGATTTTGTTAAACCCGTTTTTAAAAACTCGGCAGACTTTTGAGTCAATTGTTTTGATCATATCGGGAGTTCTAGGAACATTCAAGATGCGATCCAAGTATCCCTGAAAAAGTAATTGAAGTGGCTTTCCAATGAAAGAAACGAGAACTAAATTGAAGGTCGGGAAGTGGGTCAAAAACAGGTTACAACAGTCGGAGGTCAAAACAGTTTTGTAATCAGCCTGTTTTCTTTTTAAGTTTTGGGTTGTTTGGGGTACTTAGGGTTGCATTGGGACCTTCTCACGAACATGAGAGATTGTTTGTATATTGTAGTAAGGATCTGCACTTGGGCTAAGATTGTGGTTTAGGGTAAGACCCTCTAATGTTAATGAACTTTTCATACGTTTAAAATCAGTGAATTCTGGATAGGTAGCAATATATACACATATATCGGGGCCTTAACAGTAGCTTTAAGGTTAGGGAAAGTGGGAGGTTTTAGCTAACATATGTAAAAGTATGAATATTCCTTTTATAGAAACAATGGGTATGTTTAAGTGGACGTTTGACTTAAAGTTTTGAGACTTAAAACTGGGACTGTTTTATGTAAAATTATGAACGGGATAGCTATTAAACTTAACCAAGTTAGGGACTTGTTAAGGAAGGGTAATGGGGTGATTAGAGCTTAACAATGAGGTAATTATATGGGAATAGACTAGATGTCCATCATAGGTTGATGAGTCATCTTAGTGATTGGTTTGTGTATTGATTGCGTGTTTTTGGTTTGTTAGCTTGTTGCTAGTGCGAGGACTTGTGAAGAAGCAATCAGGTGAGTTTCATAGTCCCATGTTTACTATTGATTTTGAATTCTAGATGGGATGGAAGAGACACTGTGTTGAGTTATTTTCTAAATTGATGCTGTGAATGTGTTTGTGATTTGAGATGGACTTGTGTGTACATTATGTGATTAACTGCTATGTGATTTTTGATTGTGTATGATTTGGATCGGGGGACACGTGCCGTCTCAGTTATTGTGGTTTGACAAGGTAGTGGCCTTGTGGTTTGACAAGGTAGTGGCCTTGTGGTTTGACAAGGTAGTGGCCTTGGGATAGGTACATAGTGTGATCATCTATGATACCATGTTGTTTGGCAAGGTAGGAGCCTTGGATTTTGGTTTGGAATGATTGATCTTGAATGCTAGTTGTTAATACATAATTGTAGCACATTGTCCATATGTTATTGTGTTGATGGTTGTTATTCACAGCTTGTAATTGATTTAGCGTTGGAGTCTAAACCTATGACTCTCACCAACTTTATGTTGACGTGTTTTAGTGTCTCTTTCAGGTGATACTATGGTTAAGCATGAGAACATAAGTGGCTAGGATTGGAGAAGCTTAGGAATGCATATAAAAGGAGAATCCCCGTTTCCTTCTTAGTTTTTATTTGTTCTTTTAATAAGAGATACTGTGGCACACATATATTTGTTTGGTTATGTTATTTATTTGTCTTGGGTAAGCGGTAGGACTGTTACCTACTTACCTAGACTCCTGAGTCTGATGAGATATTGTCATAGCTTTGTGTCTCCATTTTAGGACATTTCTTATTTCATATAGTTATCTCTATAGACACGCCAGGTTGTGATGATATCCATACGTCGCGTCCCATATTCCGCCATGGTGGGGTGTGACAGCTGGGTTCTGGCTCTTGCACCAAGTGAATAACTTGCTGAGATCCTGCACACTAAAACAACACGCGTTAGACGTACCGTGGAAACGTATCCCACGATTAGACTCCGGCGTGAGAGTAAGTAATCGGTTTAGGGTTAGAAATCGGCTGTAGGTTGGGAGTATAGAGAATATAATACCTTTGTGGAACCCTTGGGGGTTCCTTATATATGCAGTAAAACCCTAATGGGCTGTCACTGTTACTTCGGCCCCAAGTATAAGATAATCACCATAATTAGCTTGATCGTTATCTTCTAATTATGGTGAGTGTATATCCTATACTTTGAGGCAAATCCCAATCTTGATAAGATTGTGATTCTGTCTAACCCTGTACCAACCGTGTCGGGTTGTGGGTCGCACACATCTTATGCGGCCAGTATTCATTCAAGCCCATAAGCTCAAATGACATTAATCCAACCCATTCGCGATGGGCCGGATGCGGGTAGTACCCGTGGGCCGGGTTCATGACCCGGTTGGGGACTATACGTCATTAACGTATGTTCTTAAGAATCTTACTACATTACTAATAGGCTGCAATATGACTTGTAGCAAATTACGTAACCATATACTTTGTTCATTAGGCTAAGATGAGGGCATAAGTGCAATAAAATAAGGTGAGCAATAACCAAATGATAATTAAGATCTTGTAACCGTAAGAGAATAGTTAGACTCCTTACAGAAATCATAGCAATATAATGCAGCTACCATAATAGCACACTTCAAAAGATATAAGGTTATCATTTGCACGTACTAGATTTTTCCTTGATAAAAATGCAATCATACGTTTATGTGAAACTCTAGCCCGTCAATGTGATAGTTCACAACATCAACTCTTGCACTCGAAGGACATCCGTTGGTTAGCTGAATAATCAAAACAGTCAGTGAGTGAAATAGTTGCAATGTAAGCACTCAACGCAGTAAACGCACAAAACGGAAACCAGCCTTTTTTTCCAAGATCACATTTACATACTTAAAAGACAGTCAGAAACATTAATCTAAAAAATCAAACTTAAAAAGGGCATACAGTGGTTCTGGAACCTTAAGAAAGAGTTATTTTCAAACCAATTAGTAGTTCAAAATCGTGGTGTAGAAAATAGACTTCAAACCATATTTTTTTTAACAGCAGAATTTATAAAAAGCACAAGCAACCCAGCAAGACGCTAGGAGCTGGAACAAATGTCAGTTACTTAGTTAGGACAAACTTGGTAGCCAATGCAACCATGTGGTAAGAAAGGAAGCCACAATGAAGCAATTAATTAGTGTTATTAGGGTTTTCTATAGATGAGAGGTTTTAACAGTATGAATTCAAATTAATGCATATTTATTGTCATTTGTTAAATTACGTCTGTTATTCTTTTTTATATAATATTACAGTAATAAACCTTAAGTGGCTATTTTTTCTATCAAACTCTAACTAATTAAAAGTTCTTTTGAGGCTCAAAGATGTTTTCTCGAGTAGGTACATCGGGCATTTGGTAGTAGCTTAATAGTCCAACCGTCACTACAAGAAAAATGACCTTAGTGACGATAAAAAAATCTCGTGACTAACATGACCATATAGTGACATAATTTAATGACGCTTTTACTTTTGTCACAATTACGTTCTCAATGACGAAATTTAATTGTTATTGAGCTTTTATATACCTAATGACAAAAAATTCGTCACTCTGATGTTTCTAACTGCAATATACAAATGTTATTCTGTTTTTCTTTCATTCATCAAAAACTCGAAAATAGAAGTATTGTCGTATCATTAAATTCAAAACAGAAGTCATTGCCCAGTCCCGATATCTATTCCTTCGCACACACAATTAAAATCCGCCATATATGTCTTGTCTTTCGCACACACACTAAAAACACATAGTCACGCCATTCCGCCATAACCGTCTTGTCCTTCTATTTTGCCCTAATTTTATCAAAGGTTATTTCTCATCTTTGTGTTTGATTTGTTTATTTGATTAGCTTTTTGAATAAATTGAATAATTGATAACTGTATGTGTTTTTTTAACGACGAGTTAGTAGCTAGTGATTCGAGCTTACAGTGACATCCAATTGGGCAGTATGCAAGCCTCGAACCTTCTCCTTAGGGGATAAACCCCACTCCTACTTATTAATTCGGGCCCGTGAAGGTTCTTGGTGAGACTCGAACTCGAGACCTCTCCAAGAATACCTCCCCAAAGTTACGCTTGGTGGCCAACTAAGCTAGCTCAGCTGGTTGATAACTGTATGTGTTTGATTTTCTTATTCAATTGTTTTTTTGATCAGATTAGTTGATTAGCTTATTCGATTGGTTTTTTTGATTAGCTTGTTTGATTTGCTTTTTTTATTAGCCTGTTTGATTATCTTATTCAATTGCTTAATTGATCTTGACGTTATTTCTGTGATATTTGGGTTGAAACTTGTGTCTATTTATGATGATTTGAGTTTAAAATGTTTAGGTTTTGTGTATTTTGGTTGGTAAAATGCTGAATACCAAGTGTTCGATGTAGGTTAATTAAGGAATATTATATAACTTGGTGGTAATTTTGAGAATGGTGTTGCGGTGTGGCCTATGTAGGTTAATTTGTTCGCTGCAATATTCATTAGTTTGTTCTCATCTTTGTTATATTACGGTGCGTTTATAGACTTTTCTGTAGAAAGTAAATATCATAAGGTTTTATAAACCAAATATCTTGACATGTTGGATCGTTCATTCGGATGTAATGTTATTTTCTTATGAAGTTAATATGCTTTGATGGAATGTTTATGCATATGAATATCTTGTTCATTGGAATTAGAAGCATGGTTGCGTTTAGTTGATAAGTCTTGCACTAGTGTAGATCTATCCCATAAACATCTTGTGTAAATTCTCAAAAGTTCTTCTCTTCCACGTTATAATTCTTAGATAGTTTTTTTTGTTTATAGTGAAATTTAGTACGACCATTATGCCAAACAGAGACTAAATAGCTCAAGCTTATGGTATACTTCCTATTTAGTCAATGTAGTTTAAGATTTAATAGTTTATGCGATAACTCTATAGCATGCTCACAAGTCACAATTTGTATCACAGGTTCTGTTGCCACACAAAATAGGTAAAATATAGCTTCGGGCCAAACCAGTTTGCTTCAACTTATACAAAAAAGTATCTTTTGACCCAATATCAAGTGTTAATACCTTTGCAAATATTTGTGTCTTTATGTGAGTTGTATTAGACGCTATTTTGATAGTGGTTGATAAATTTAAGCGCTAGATCATGCATCGCGGAATGGAAGTATATTACCTTAGGCAGTCTATAGATGGTGCCTTAGGATGGATGGGAAGACGATGGCCAATCTTGACTTCTTATAAATAGAAATATTAGATCTTATAAGCCACTGCTAGTTGTATAAGTAGCACTATGGACAAGGAATATGTAGTTTTGTATTTCTAAACATGATCGTCGGTCGACCCCACTGTAGCTTTATACTCGTTATGACTTCTTGAATGCTGGAAGTAGTCGAACCTGTGTTTGTGGCTAATTACTGATTCTATTCTCGTCTATTCTTGCTACGAATTTTGAGTGGCCCATAGTTAATTCCGAAAATGTGAGTGCGTCTCTACAGTTTTCAAGCCTAATTCAGAAATTATTCTAATCATCAAAATCTTTGTGGATACTTGTTTAGGGTCATTATATGAATCTATTTAGAATTTACAATGCCTTTCTCTTACTTATTTAACTACATGGTCATCTTTTATTACATGACTTTTAACTTATGATAGTGTATGCTTTATTCCAGAGGGCATGTGATAATTTGGAGTCACAACTAGAGAGAGCACACAGATTGCAACAAACACATAACTACTAGGCGCGTCTAGAGGTCAATATTGGGAAAGATATAACTGCAGCTCGTGGAGAATGGGAAATCTTGTAAGAACAAGTTTAAAGATTTCCTTTTCCCATGTAATAAGATCTGATGTATTAGTGAAGTTCGTATGATTGAATGTCTAGCTTCGATCTCAGCTTCTCATAGTAGTACGATAACGGTAAGTTACAAGGTTTAATTGTTTCATTTCTCAATTATCGACCTACTATTTGTCATTGGTCAATTTTTAATATATGATGTACATAATTGATTTCGTGTTTCTAAAATATTCGGCAGGGAATACGTTTTCATTTGTCGAAGGATGTATGTATTCAGGCATTTCTTCGAGTTAAGTCTTTATTGCTTTAAAGGGTTTGTTCTACATGTCTTTCTTCTCTCGGAGATTGTATGTTGTCACGGGATGTTGATCCTAGGAAGGCCTTATGCTTATATTCTAGTTGTAGTGTAAGATGATGAATGATCTACCCCAGATTAGACCAAGAAGTGACTTCCCGAGAGATATGCAATTGATTATATAAAATATTATCTAATATAAGTTACTTTAACTTTTATAGAAGTGAGTCTTGTTTCTTCAGTAATGTTTGTTCCTAGAATGATACTATAATTTGCTTATAAGGTACTGAATGAACAAAGTGCACATCAGAATTACCTGTTAAATCTCATGAAAACTTCTTTATTGCAGTTTAAATGGTTGGGTCGTAAAGAATGTTGGAAAGGCTCTATTTAGATATCAGGTTCAGATATCAAGTGACAGTTAGCGCAAGCATCTGGCGGACTTTTTTTTTGTATATTTCATAATGTTATATGTTTATATAATATAGTGGTACAATAATATTGTGCTTGTATTGATCATGATATACATTTGACACTGTAATAATGGAAGTGTCTTTTGTTATTACAAAGTTTTCATATATTATGTATTTTTGTTGTAGTAAAAGATTGTAACACCGGCAACATTTTATATTCGCATTCGTATACTCTTAATCAGCGGTACCCTTTTTACTGACGACATATTTTGTCACTTTTAGACGTTAATGTCCCGTTAGGTTCACCCACATAATGACGCCTTTTTTCCGTCACTATTTTTATCAAATAGTGACGATTTTAGCCACTTTAGTGACGAAATCAAGCAAACAAATGGGTTGTCACTGCCTTAAATGACGAATTTAGTTCGTCATTAATTTTGTGTCAAATTTTAATTTTGTCACTTTTAAATTTGTGACGGAGCTATAGTGACGACAAGTGACGACGTTGATTTTCGTCATTAAGTTGGTTTAGTGATGAATTTTTCCGCTATAATGACGAATTTTCACTCCTCATTAAAGCCCTTTTTTCTTGTAGTGCGTCCTAAACTTATTGTTCCTGGATAAAAATTACGTAGTTTATGAAAAATACATTTAATAAGACATTTTATTTTTTACTTTTTGACAGAATGACAGTTTTACCATTAATTAATTAAAATTTTGTAATTATAATTTTAAGCAAATGTAATACAGTAAAGTGGATCAAATTTTCTTTTCTATTATTAAGTAGACAATTAATTTAAGTAGAAAAATGTTGATAATAATATTAAGACGGAGAGAGTAAACCTTATTATTGGGTTTGGTGTAAAATACATAACGATCATATTAAAAAACTGATGATTGCTATTTCTGGTATTTGGTGTAATATACCCAACCATTCTTTAAAACCTTTATTTGTGTTATGAGTTTAGCTTCGGACTCAGTTAAACAAAATGATGATGTTGTTTTTTTGATTTACCGTTCTTTTTATTGATTAGTCTTTTTTCGAAAAAAAGTCCTTCAAGATTCGTAAAACTACCTCAATATGCATTAGAGGCTATATGTTTTAAACCTGGTTTTTTCCGCCATATGTTTTGACTATGGATTGCTATTGTGTATTTCGGTTTGCTTTAGAGCACGGGTTCTTATGCTTTGTTTGTATTCAAGTTTGTGATAACGTGGTATGTGTAGGTTCATGTAAATATGTGATTTACCAAGCATTTCAATTGTTGGACTAATTTTGTTTTAGTTGAACTAATTTTACAACCAAGAGTTACCTTAGGCCAAAAACTATTTGAGATATAAGATCATAGTTGTAGCATTTACAATAATGTAATGTGCGACGAAAAAGTTGATATCTTTGTTAATATTTCGCGTTAAGTCATTTGCGTGAGTTCAGATTTTGATCAGGAATTTTATTTGTTAGCAAATTGTGTAACACATATTTAAATACTTAGTAAACGACATTATACAACCTGATAATGTTGATGGGTTCATATATTTTACCTTTATCTAACTTTAAGGTAGTACTCATGACATTTACAGGATCATCTTAATCTTATGCAGTGATCGAGTGAATGTAAAAATATGTTACATAGAAGCCCAGAACTTTCACTTATCTAAATATTTTGCAAAACATCAATGACCCTTCTTAGTTTCAAGAAAAGGCAATTTTTACGCCAACTAGTTGCATTATAGACACTATAAACGAGAATTTGTTGGACAAACTTCCTAGAGAATAAATGGTCCACTTAAATTGCGACAACGTCGACAAAACTAAACATGGTGGTGTGACTGATTAATCCGTTTTCTCTCCTGAATTTATCAACATATTGAAGTTCCCGGGTGTTCCATGCCATAAATTAGCATTAAAAGTGGTTGTGCCAATAATGCTTTTGAGAAATATTGATCAATATAATGGTTTGTGTAATGAGATAAGGTTGAAAGTTCTTAAGTTAACGAGAACGTGGATTATTGCACAAATTATTAATGAAACAAACTTCGGCAAGAAAGTTATGATACCGAGGTTGAGAATTACTCTATCTAACAAGCGTTTACCGCCAAAGATCATCCAACAACACTTTCCTATTTTAGTTCATTTGTAATGACCATTGATAAAAGCCAGGGACAATCAATTTCAAAAGTGGATTTATACCTCCCAAGTCCTGTTTTCACTCACGGAAAACTATACGTACTTGTTTCAAGAGTGAAAAGTAAGAAAAGTTGGAAGCTTTTGGTTTGTGATCCTGAGGGGAACGTATCTAAAACGACTACGAATGCGGTCTACAAAAAATGTTACACGGTCTACAAACAAGGTTCTAATGGTATGTAGAATGTATATTATCAAATGCTTTTTCCAATATTTAAATTATAATTACATCTAAATTATTGTTCACAATTTTCTTTACTTTCACATTCGGTGTTCACGGCATGGGCATTGGCTGTTAACTTTATTCGCTCTCACGTGTGTTAACTTTAAAGACTAAAATGCATGAAACCCTATTATTTTGGTTTTTACAAAGTTAAAGGCTGATCAAATACTTTATGTTCTTATTTAGGATTCTTTTCATCTATTACGTGAAACCGTTTACTTTCTTTTAATATTAACATCTTTTGTTATTTTTTTACCAAAATCACTCATTAAACTAAACCGACGTTAGACGAGTCATTACGCTAGTATTAAATAAATTTGCTAGATTTTCTATGTCTTCACAATATTTTCATGCAATTTTTGGTTTAAAACGTATTACGTTCTTATTTATGGCTTATACTACATTTTTTCACGAAAAATCTCAAAATTTTCACTAAAAGCCTAATTTTGCCCTCAAATTTGTTAAAGAAACCGTCAAAATACGGGTGTGTAAAGGCGGTGCATGGGAAAGAGTGGATTGTGCATTGGAGTATATGTCGTTTAGTTGTGCAAAACGTACACTAACTTTATCATTGTTTTCATCATATCAATTTTACTAGAAACAGTATTCACAAGGCTAGAAATCGATGCTAATAGTGGTTTAATGGTAATATACATTTTAGATAATGATATTGTAGAGATATGTGATGATTTAAAAGTTAATAGATTTATGAAACGAAAGCAGACTTATATGAACGACAACAAACATGAAAGATATAAAATTAAAAGGAATGCAAAAGAATTATATATACCTCATATCATATCCAATAATAATCGACTAAAATGAACACGCTTGTCTATCGCCAACATGTACACATTTATACGCATCGTAAAAATAAATTAAACAAGTAAACAGTAGATTTACACGTCGTATCTAATAAAAATCAACTAAAATGGATATGTTTGCAGCACTTCATAAATAGAAATCATACAAGTTTACCAATAAAAATAAACTAAAATCGATATTTCTTGTTATATTTTGGACATTACACAAAAGCATGTTACAATATCCCATAATAGTTTGTAACTAGAAATTTTCACGACTAACTTTTCTAGTAACAAAGAATCGATAAATATCCTGCATTCCTCAAGGACAATTTGGATTATTTCCTGGTCCTCCAAAATAAATATAATTACCCCAAGTGTCACTATAACCTTTCTTAACATCATAACAATTAGGTTTCTTTGCTAATACGTTTAAATCAGACACTGCAATTAGATTATTATCATGATCAACGACTTCCAAGTTTCTAGCATATGCTGCTTTCCCAAAACCTTCATCAGGGAAGTGGCCGCTGCCCATATGGGTGGACGTATGACTATCTGTCTTTCCCGAATACACTTCTCCTCCATATTCAATCACCGTTGCATTATAGCGAAGCCTAGAGAATAAAGTTTGTGGCCAGTATCCCATCACTTCATCTCCCACTTTTAACCACCAGTCCCCGCTCTTCGGATCCTAGAAACATAATCATCAAAATATAAGCCCCAAATATGCGTTGGTAATGAGATGTTTTAGAAGGACGAGTACATACATACAAAAATTCTAAAGTACATTATGCTCTAGCACATCCACTTCAAAAAGTCTCGAGCTCAAAAATGAAAAACGTTTTGTATGATTGCTAACGAGATAATAATCTTATTTTACGGGGTGATCCCTTTTACCAAAAAAAAAAAAGATGAGATAATAATCTTGGTTGTAAAATGTCAAAAGATTACAATATTTGAGAGAAAGTAAAAAGCATAAAATTTGCAATATTTGAGAGAAAGTAGGGGAAACTATAGTCGTTTAAAAGGCCTGATTTACAAGATCACGAAATTGTACTTGCTTTGTAGTGCACTTGTAGATTAAATTATACCTTCCAAATAAAAAAGGCCACATCCAATTGTTGACCATCATATGTTGATACTGGATCAATTGCAGCTCCAAGACAAAACTTACTACTGGTTTGAATAAATCCTGGACATACGAGATCGTAGCAACCAGATCGATACCCATCAGGCTGTAATATTTTAGTTTCACGTTCTTAGTACTTACTCATGGAAAATACTTAATCTGGTAGAGGTTTTGTAACATAGAACTTACAGTCCAATAAGTGAAAAGTCTAGGGATGTTATCTTTATGTAAGTCCGGGGAAGCCTGTCGAAACAAATCATATTGTCAAGAACATACATTTATATTCAAATTCACATCGAATCATAAAATGCAAATAATAAAGGGTTGCGCTTACTTGCCAACCAGCTTCAATAGTGTTGACATCATCACTAGGATAAGCCATAACCCAAATCTGTGAGAGGCTAAAATCATATCCAACAACATTTGGTGCCCATACATTTAAAAGTGCCTTTGCTCCATAATATTCCCCTGTTACATAACCTATTGCATGCTGCCAATTACAAATGATACCAATTGATTTACAATGCATATCTTTCAAACATCAAAATCTATGCATGAAAAAGATTATGTACCTCATGGCTTTCCGAACTCTGCATCTCTTTTGAACTAAACCTTTTTCTAGATTTAGATATTGAATCTGATCTTAAAATGTTACTTGCACTTGTTCTTTTTACTGGTATTGTTCCATCTGGGCATGACTCCCCATCTGAACTCCATAACTGCTTGATTTGTGATTCATTTCTACCATTGTCTAGCTGTTTCGGTAACTCTGGGGGACTCTGTTAATTATTATTCAATTACACAATAAGTTCAAAAACTAATTATTTTGTCTAACCAAACTCAACAAGCATATTATATAAGCATTAAGTATACCAGTGTCATTTTTCCTTTTAACTCTGGATGATCAAAAGCTGGTTGAAGATGATACAAGACGCAGTCTATAATATCACCATCTGGACTCTAGTTTAACAAAAAAAAATAAAAGTAAGAGCTAAAAACTAAACAGAAGTACATGTAAAACAAGCTTTTAGAAACTACCCAAAAAAAATTTGGAGTTACCTTAATTGACTTAACAAAAGGCTTGTTGATCTTCCTAAGACGAGCACTAATCAACCTCGTCTTCTTTGGCTCGTTAGTTTGCATGGAAGTTCCATTATCTTTTTGGAAATCACTGAAGCATGTCGACGAAAAAATGGGCAAAAACAGCAAGGAAAACCATATACAAGCAGAAATGACTGAAGCAATCTCATGAGAAAAACTGGACTGCATGATTGTGTTTTCTAATTAAGGTTCTGTTTGATTAGATCTTTTATGATCATATAATTAAAACAAAAATTTGTTAAGCATTTTTCTAGTATAAATTTGACAGGTTAATGGATATAACTACTGAATTATTATCATGTCAATGATTTTATATATTTATACAAAGTGGTGACTGTTGACCGAAAAAAAAAGTGATTTCATTTTTATGTTTCTGATATAGATATTGTTATGAATCCATCTAATTACGGTAATGAAATTAATCCATTAATTTAATTCCATAAGAACTTGATGATTAATATAGAAAAGACATAACTACTGAATTATTATGAGCATGTCAATGATTTTATATATTTATACATAGTTGGACTTTGAAAAAGTGTTGACTGTTGACCAAAAAAAAGTGATTTCATTTTCAAATTTCTGATATGTATGAATCCATTTAATTCATTGATTTAATTCCATATGAACTTGATTAATATAGAAAAATAATAAGTTAACGGATTCATTTTAATTAGACATCTTGGAAATAAAAGTATATGGCAAGTAACTCTGGAATATCTTCCAAAAAACTTATGACAATCAATCTGATGATCTGTATATGTTTACATCTTTTGGCGTAGGTTTCTTTTGGCAAGAATGGTAACAACTCTTTGGTAAGTTTGCACAATTTCGTGTGTTATACTAGTGCACTGATTCATATAGCATGAAGACCTTCAACAAAGATATTTCTAAGTAAAATGTGTGCAAATGTGCAATGATATGATGGACTCAGACCTAATGACCATTATAAAAGTCATAGCGGCCGATTTTGGGCATCTGTAGAGTGGTAACTACACAGTGCGATTTTGGGCATCTGTAGAGTGGTAACTACACAGTGCACACAGGGCGGACTGATTCATTGACTACGGGGTGGCGGCGCCCCCCATGGCTAGACAAAAAAACGAGATTATAGTGTATTATTTGGTAATTTTGAGCGTTTTTTTAAAATGCCCCTCACTCGAAAGTCAGATTGCCCCACTCACACATTAAAGTTCAACATTTACCACTTTAAAACCTAAAAATCCTCCATTTTTAAGTAAGAATACTAGGTTATTTATTCGAATTTTAGTTTTTTCCGCTTTACTATTGTAAAAAAAAATTTGCTCTCCCCCCACTATCTACTTTTCTGCGTCCCCACTGATTGCACATAATTCTAGAAAGTTGTATTTTAATATTGATAGTAAATGACAATGTTAATATATGGTATCCAACATTCCAACATCATTTTCTCATAGGGACAATTAGGATTGTTTCGGTTCGGTTCGGTTCTCGGGTTGACCCAGAAAAAAAAATAACCGGATAACCCGAATTGAATAAACCGAACAACCCGAGAACCGAACTGAAGGACACCCCTACAAGTGCGCAACAAGGAGAAGCCCGAAAAGACCTAACAAAACTATCCAGTTTAGAGAGTACCTGTTCTCCATCCAAAGAACAGACAAAAAGGAATTCATTTTGTAGTGCAGTTGAGTACATCAGATGATACCTTCCAGATCATACATTTGGCCAAATAATGTTGACCATTCCAAGTCAAAACTTTTGATTGATTTGGACGAACCCTGGACATTGCAAGTTTACTATTATTTAAAAAGGTATTATTAGAAGAACATATAGGTAATGTTGGATCAAAGTTTATGAAGAAAAATAATGCAGAACTTACAGTCCGAGAAATATAATGTCTCGGATCATTATTTTTGTACATATTTAAATTAAACTGACACAATAAACATTGTAAATTGTATACAAGTGTAAAAAAATTCTTGAAAAAAGGAGCACTGAATGTACTTCCCAGCGCTTAAGTCATTTCCAGTAACGTTTGGTGCCCATACATTTAGATGGACCTTTGCTTCATAACATTCTCATTGTGTTATATATCCGCTTGCATACTGCAAACAGATTATATCAAGGTATATTATTAGAATGCATAGAATTATATGAACAACGTTGTTTTAATCTTGCACGAAACCATTTATTAGAATGCATAGAATTCAGTTAACAATATTTTCTATTTATCATTTTTGACATTGGAGAAAATTTTATATGAAATTATATCTTGTTCACTAATACAAAATCACTTAGTATTTTCATAGTGATACTGACTAGCATAAGTACATTTATGATTTTTGCTCAGATGAAATTTTAATAAAGAAAGATCGTCACTGTCTTTTAGCTTGGCAAAAGGTTTATATGGTAAGAACATTTCGGTTTCTGAAGATAAAAGCTCGTATTCTGTACAATGTTATGATCCCACATCAGCCAAGTATGGGAATGGTTGATGTTTTATAATGTCTAGGTGTCCTCTCCTCAAACATGCTAGCTTTTTTGAGTGAGCTCTACATTTAGACTTATGAGCCGATACGAGCCTAGTATGCGATAGGTTCGTATCATACAACTCATACTCACATATATCTTTGAACGTGTAAATGAAGTGTGGGTCAATGTCTTGAAATGCCCTTCTGTTAATTAAGTGCACAATAACTCCCATCATTTTCAGGAGCCGAACAAGATACGCTTGTTTCTTTAGGTTAAATGTGTGTGAGATTGTGTAGTTTTATGTCTGTTCGTACTTTCCATATGAACTCATTACTTTACGTATGTTCTTAACAATCTTACTACATTACTAATAGGCTGCAATATGACTTGTAGCGAATTAAGTAACCATATACTTTGTTCATTAGGCTAAGATGAGGGCATAAGTGCAAATTGCAATAAAATAAGTTGAATGACAATTAAGATCTTGTAACCGTAAGAGAATAGTTAGACTACTTACAGAAATCATAGCAAAATAATGCAGCAACCATAATAGCACACTTCAAAAGATATAAGGTTATCATTTGCACGTACTGGATTTTTCCTTGATAAAAATGCAATCATGCGCGTATATGAAACTCTAGCCCGTCAATGTGATACTTCACAACATCAACTCTTGCACTCGAAGGACATCCGTTGGTTAGCTGAATAATCAAAACAGTGAGTGAGTGAAATAGTTGCAATGTAAGCACTAAACACACAAAACGGAAACCGGCCCTTTTTTCCAATATCACATTTACATACTTAAAAGACAAGCACGTACAAACATTAATGTAAAAAAAATCAAACATAAAAAGGGCATACAGTGGTTCTGGAACCTTGAGAAAGAGTTATTTTCAAACCATTTAGTAGTTCAGAATGGTGGAGTAGATAATAGACTTCAAACCATTTTATTTTTTTAATAGCAGAATATATAAAAAACACAAGCAACGTTACAAGGAAGAATTACATGGGTTAACAAACCAATCTATTCAATTAAGCCTACCCTTTCTAACTCTAGAAGAAACCCAATTGAAGGAAACCAGCTTGATGTCATTGAGAATGAGATCCCTTAAGGGCCGTTTAAGCGAGAAAACCATGTCGTTCCGAAATTTCCATAAGAACCAAAATGTTGATTGGACGACCGCGTCAAAGAGGGAAACATTGTGGCTCGGTAGATTGACTCTATCCGCCAGGTTGAGAGCCTCTAAAAGAGATGTTATCGTGACGTTTTGAATTTTCCACTGAGTTAACACTTTTGACCAGGTATCCATGGCTACTTCACTGGTGATAAAGAGGTGAACTTCAGTTTCAATATTATAATCACAAACGGGGAAACGAGTCGAGTGAAGATCTATGCCTCTTTGATCTAGGTTGGAACTTGTTGGAAGCCTTTCGTTATGGATTCTCCAAGAGGATATGTTTACTTTGATCGGTAAAGCTTTGTTCCATCTATATGGTTGTGGGTTTGCGGTGTAAGGAAGGTTAGAGATGTATGACCGCATACTCTTGACCGAAAAAACTCTATCTTTACTAATGGAACATTCCCAATAATCATTACTAGAGGTTAACTTTGTTAGTTTCTAACCGGTGTAGCCTCGGGAATGTGGAGCAAAGAGGAGGACCACCAAGCCATTAATCAACCCAAAACCGAGTAGAGGCACCATTTCCTACTTTTCTTTTGAAGATTGAGGAAGCGTAAACCCATATGATGAAAAATCATCCTTTAACCGCATGATTTGAAACCATGGACTCGGCTTGTATGGAGAAGAGGAGTCCATACTAAGCCCCCCACAAGTGCCATGGATCGAGACAATTGTTTTCCTCCATATAGCGTTTTCTTCTAGAAGGAAATGCCACCACCATTTGGCTAGCATCGTTTGATTGAATATCTTTAGGCTACCGATACCAATGCCTCCTTGCTCACGTGGTCCAATGACTTTATCCCAAGCAATCCATGCAATCTTCTTTGTATCAGAGTTACCACCCCAAAAGAAATTCCTACGGATGCTTTCCAGCTTCTTTACAATAGACACCGGGGCTTTAAACGTGGAGAAGAAGTAGACCCCAAGACTACCAAGGACGGATTTTATAAGTGTCAGGCGACCACCATAAGAAAGTGTTTTGGTCTTCGAATTTGAAAGCCGCTTCTGAAATCTATCAATCAAACTAGACCAATAATAGCAAATAACAGAGAAAGACCTTCAACGAGTAAAATAGCCAATCATTAAAAACATTAGTAAGAAATCACATGATAGAAGTATTAGTAAGAAAAAAAAAGGAAACAAAAATTTCAGATTTGAGCATAACAATACCAAACTAATATAGCCAATCATTAAAAACATTAGTAATAAATCACATGATAGAAGTATTTCTGTAACAATTACACCCACTTAATCATTTTTGTTGGGAATAATCTGCATAGGCTTTTGTGTGATAGAAATATGTATTGGATCATAGTACTTATATTATATTTATGTTGTAATAGATTAGGATTTGCAGGCCATAAGCATGGACTTTATAAGCCTGCTAATATTGGAATGTCTTGGGCCAATGGCCAACAGACATGACCAAACGAGCAACAGGCATCATTAGACAGTTATGACAGTTAAATCTGTTTATGACAGTTACACATGAAAAGGCATGACTTTTCATAAGTGCCTGTTCATTATCTATATATAGGATCAATGTATAAACACTTTATCAATTCAATATATACGATTTATATATACACTTTGATCCATTTTATCATACTTATACGTATACTGCCTATATTCACAATCACAAACACTCTGCACAAACTTGCTGCACAATGGTGAATACCAATACCTTTTTGGAAAAGAAATGGAACACTTGGAAAATAAGTGTGCCAGGCCAAAAGTGGTATCAGAGCACAAACTCTGGGAGAGCGCCAAGAAGGTATGCAGAAATTGAACAAGCATACAGAAAGAAAAAGAGGTGTTTGGAAGAAGCGAGAGTAGGAAAATGCATCAAGAAAATTTCAAAGGATTGCAAGGATCTTCTCAAGAAAAAGATACAAGAGATTGAGAATTATAATTCTACAATCTCATACAGTAAATACAAACAATATGTTTGTTTTAACTGCAGCGAGGGCATATCTTCAAAGTATGTCCTGCAAAAGAGGAGAAGGATCAAGAGGGGCAGAACAGTGGTGAAGGAGAAAGGAGAAACAAAAACCTGAACATAATGAAGAACAAGGACAAAGTCCTTTGTTTCAAATGCAGACAGACTGCACATTTTGCCAACAAGTGTCCAACAAAGGACCAAACTCAACAATCTGTAAGTTTGAAATATCTTGATTTTATTCATTACACAAATGAGGGTATAATTAAAGGATCAGATATTAGAAATTGGGACGACTACTGGTATGTAAGCAAATCTGCTGATAAACATATGACTTTCAACCTAGACTCATTTTTAAATATAAAAGAGGATTTTCAAGTATATAAACTTGAAAAACAGATGAAAATTCTCTTCTCTTATGGGATAGGTGAATTCATAGTCCCTAATGAAAAACAAGGATATCTTATTCCAGGGGTACAATACACCCCTGAAATAATCTTGAATACTTTATCCTATGACTTATTAAGGAAACAGGGATTTGAGATTGTTTGGGAAGGAAACAAATGTATCCTTGAATATATGTTCAAGGATATACAAGGTTCCAAAATTGATGTGAATATGCTTAAAAATCGCCACAATGAATACATGGAAGATTACTATGAGTCTTTGGATCAAAACAGAAAAGAGGAAAGGAGAAAGATGCAAGAAATTGCAGGTATGGGAGATCCAATTGAGATAAACAATTTCAATGATCTAGTGGCATTTTTAAACATGATAAAAGATGATGAGGTCATAAGCCAAAGATGGGAACTATTCAGAGGAAGGTTTGACAAGGTTGTGCACTGGTTTTATAACCATTATCTGCACAAACCTGTGTCATGCCCTATACCACCAACAATTCAAGGAGTGACTATAAATCTATTTGATTTGTACAAATTGATTGACTACATGGGTGGATATATAAGTGTTCACTTTGGAAACGAATTTGGAATTGTTGCTGAGATCTTAGGATTGCAAAAGACAGATGAGGAGGTCATAAGACAATGCTACATAACATATTTGGAGGTGTTAGTTTCATATTTCAAAACAGCAAGGTCACCCACAAAGGAAGAGGAAGACAACAAATGTCTTGAGTCATGTACTTGTGCAAAGGAGGCTGGAAACAAAGGGAAACACCCAATGGAGCATTTAGGCATTAAATTGGAAGAGGCAGAGGAGGATCAAGCATACAATCAGAACCAGACAGACATTCAATGTTACAAGTGCCAATTATTTGGTCACTTTGCATTTGAGTGTCCAAAACTGACAATTTATGATGACCACAAGGCAAGCACATCAAACGCAGGAACATCTTCAAAACCACAAGGATTGGAAGATGAGTATGACACCACAAGTGATGACATATCTGTCATTGCTTGAACAGAAAGGGAAAAAAGACGAAGGGAGTGACATAAGCATACTACATTCTCAAAAGCACTTGTAAATTATCGGGGTGTGTTGGGAATAATCTGCATAGGCTTTTGTCTGATAGAAATATTATTGGATCATAGTACTTATATTATATTTATGTTGTAATAGATTGGATTTGCAGGCCATAAGCATGGAATTTATAAGCCTGCTAATATTGGAATGTCTGGGCCAATGGCCAACAGACATGACCAAACGACCAACAAGCATCATTAGACAGTTATGAAAGTTAAATCTGTTTATGACAGTTACACATGAAAAGGCATGACTTTTCATAAGTGCCTGTTCATTAGCTATATATAGGATCAATGTATAAACACTTTATCAATTCAATATATACGATTTATGTATACACTTTCATCCATTTTATCATACTTACTGCCTATATTCACAATCACAAACACTCTGCACAAGTTTTCTGCACAATGGTGAATACCAATACCTTTTTGGAAAAGAAATGGAACACTGGGAAAACAAGTGTTCCAGGCCAAAAATTTTGCACCTTGAAGATGAGGAGATACAAGGCTCTTCCTAATCCTGATAACTTATGTATCACCCCTAAGACGCGTGAGATTCAACCATTAATTGGAAATTATCCGCCACCTGTTCTAGGACTGTTTCACATTTTTTGTACTTATTCATAACCCACGCGTTACTGGAACACAAATTAAATCAATAGCATGTTAGCAGAAACATTCTTCCATAACCCAAAGTCATATAAAAAGGTGATCGAGTATTATCAAGTTGATATCTTGCTAGCGGATTCTTTTGAACTCCTCTTTAAATAAATCAAAAGATAAAACCCGGGGATTCTTATGTTGATACTCCATTTGGACTCGCGTAACCCAATGAAGTGCTCGCGGCTAATCAGACATGAGTATTCAAAAGTCTAAATTCGCATCTAATCAGACATGAGTGTTAAATAATTATTGTAATTAGAGCAAAATTGATCTATACAAACATTAACAATTGAAAATCAAATAGATCACCGACAATCAAGATCTAGTTGTAACCAAAGAGAATTAGTAGATCATCATAACCAACATACATGGAAGATGACATAACCAGACATAATAACCAGCAATCTAAATTAAACCAAGCTAATGTACATAAACATTAATACCAAACTATAAGGCTCTCTACGATGCAATGCAATAAGCACGGCATCTATTAAATTTATGCTCGATGGTGAGGAGATGCAAGGCTCTCCACTATAACAAGGCCATTTTTAAACTTCCGATTACCGATAAACCATGTGTACCCATCCCATTTATGAGAATAATTAGTCACCTCCGAAAAGCCGTGTATATATTCGTACTTTATTTTGCGACTATCCACTATTTCCCATTCCCAATACTGTTTTGCATTGTTCTTCTTCCATACGCATTGCTCTAAGCCAAAAGAGACATGTATGCACAAACATTCTTCCATAATCCCCAATCTTATATACGGGATCTCATTAAGTCTCGCATAATCGGGTTGTAGTATTTCTGTAAATTCCTCGTTGGATAAATCAAAAGATAAAATCACTTTCTCTGTTTCTTGATTTGTAGGATGCATAACCCAATGCATCACCCCATTGCATAAGACAGAATGTTGCCATGTGGTAGACGTATAATTTACTTCTCCAATAACATTCCAAGCATTTGATTTGAGAGAAAACACTTGAAAGTATGTTTGATCCTTACCTTCCATGACCCCTAATACAACCTTGTAGTCATCTCTGAAAGAATCATAACCAAATCCCCAACATGATGAAGAATCATCAGCTTCAAGAGCACTAGGCCTTGGAAATAAGTTTACGTGCGCAGAGGGCTTTGGCACCGATTTTACTTCTCTTGTCAATGGATTAGCTACTAGAAGTTCATAACCATCAGAGAAACATATTAGGCCACACGAGGAGCCAATAATACGAAATCCATGGTTCCCACCAGTTATAAAAACAGCCTCGCCGATCCTTCTATGTCTGTTGTAACTATGGTCGAATTGAGCTTTGATAAAACGAGATTCGGAGATCAAAGAATTCCATGACTTACACACACTCTTGCATCTAACGAGATTCCTCACATCCAATCTTAGGAATATGTTCTCATAGATATCATAAGGGATAAGCTCTGCCATTAAAGCCATTAAACAACAGGATCTGAAAATTTATGTACAATTCAAATAAGCACCCTCAAAAATCAACCTTAAACAAATGCATCGTATTAAATAGCTATTGTTAGTAGCATACACAAAACTAAAGAGTAGCTACCATGATAACAATTTCACATTCACAAACTCATCGTATTATGCATAATAACATCTAACAACTAACTAAGTTAGAGTTTAGGTTTTACCAGATTGTGGTCACGGAGTTCACTTGTGAGGGTCGTTTGTGGTCTCCCATTAAAAGTGTGGCCACTTAGACATGGGTATTCAAAACTCCTCAATACATATATTAGTAATCGTTAATTCAATTATCCATCAAAATATAGAAAAAAGGCCATCTAGCAGTGTTTCAGGGACTTCAAGAAACTAAACATGCATTAATTAAGCTTTGGTATCGACAAGATTGTTCCACAACCAGGTATTAGCGTAACATATTTTTGGGACGTGTTCTTTCTGTTTGCAAAAAATCGCATCCCTTAAAACAGGTGCGAACAAATAACATAATTTTTTGAATGCTACTGGAAAGTAAACTATAAATTATTTGTTTCATGCGCAATCACATAACATGATATGAAAAACAGTATATGATAACTTCATTATGGATTACCTTCAATTCAGGCTTCACATGCGCCGAAGTATTGATAATGATCATGAGATTATGGATATGTTCAACGTTATATAACCCTTGCGTGACAATGGACTATAATTGGGCCAACTTTGATTGGGCCTTCTCAAATCCTTCCTGATTGAAGCCTAAGTGGGTACGTTGCAATTTGCAAATGGTTCCGAAAATATAATATTTTTTTAAACGCAGTTTGATGCAGCGGATTATCTTGCGTGTCACCAAGGTACCAAGTCTCTCGACCCGAGTTCGAATCATCTCAAGAAGAGAATATGATACCGATCCGCATCATAACACAGGTCCGCTGGAACGAAGGCCCATCGACGGGAACGGGTCCTATGGGTTAAGTCGCTAAGGGCAAGATTTGGCAACAAGATCCCATCCAACCGAAGTTAAAGGAAAAATTATTGCAAGACTATTTTTGTTACGAATTTGTTTCCTTTTTAAATTGTGTTTCTTTGTCCATAAGTTTAGGGATTTAGGTTTCTTTGTTTTCCTATTTAAACTCCTTGGTTGGTTGGTTGAATAATAATTCATTGAAGTTTTCTGTTAAACGTGTTATGCGTTTTTTCTTTGTCTTACTCGGTTGGCCGAGAAGCAACCGACGATCCAGTAGCTTGGTTGGCCAAGTGCTCATCGCCGCTAGGTTTTAGTCCTAGGCTGTCCTTTTTCCCTTACGAATTCGTACCAAGTGGTATCAGTGAGCCAAAAGGATCTCACGATGTCTGCTGAACCCGACCCTCGTGATGCTGAGATCGAACGACTTCGCAACCGGATTCGGGAATTAGGAATCAATCCTTTTAACCGCTACGAACGACAGTTTGAAAACACACCATCTCAATCACAGCTTAGCGTCACATCAGACGACGAATTCAACAATGTTTTTCACAATCAGCACCCACCACCTTCTCCAGGCCATCGTCGCCGCCATGCCCCACCACCTCAACGACAGCCCGCTGATCCACTCCGATCTCTAAGTCTTCGCACCGAGATCCCCGAGTTCTCAGGCAACCTACAACCCGATGATTTTCTTGACTGGTTACTCACAGTCGAGCGAATTTTCGATCTTCGCGCCATTCCGGACAATTTAAAGGTAAAATTAGTTGCCATAAAGCTAAAAAAATATGCTTCGTTATGGTGGGAAAACCTCCAAAAGCAGCGACATCGCGACGGGAAACATAAGGTCGCTTCATGGGATAAGATGAAACGACTCTTGAATGCCAAGTTTCTTCCAGTCACCTTCAAACAGGACGCATATATCGAATACCACAACCTTAGCCACGGAACTTTGTCTGTCACAGATCTTATCACCGAATTTAAACGAAGGCGTTTACGTTGTGGGGCGGACGAAGACGAAGAACAGATTATCGCGCGCTTTCTAGGCATACTCCGACCAGACATTGTCGACACCGTTTCGTTAATTCAATATTATTCGTTTTCGGATGTGTGCAGGTTAGCCTTGCGGGTCGAACAATAGAACACTCGAAGAGGCAAAACCGTTGCCCGGTTCCAACCTTCTAGCCGCAACACAACTCAGCCACAAAGCTCCAACAGAATAGGACCGGTCAAGATCGATACCCCAATAGCCCCTACTACAGCGAATGACAACTCAGCTCCCTTACGTTGTTTTAAATGTCAAGGCTTGGGTCATATCAAGCGTGACTGCCTGAACAAACAGATTGTTGCTTTCGTCCATGACACAGAACCCCAGTTTGACACCGACGATGAAGAAGAAACCGAGATCCTTTACCCGGACAAGGGTGAAGCACTTGTTATACGACGGCTGTTGAACACACTTGTTGTTGATCCGGAGGACGACACCAAGTGGCTTCGACACAATATCTTCCAAACTAAATGCACCGCCAAGGGACGGGTGTGTACAATCATTATTAACGGTGGCAGCTGTGAAAACATGGTCGCCACCACCATGGTCGACAAGCTAGGCTACCCACCCAAGACCTCCCAGAACCGTATCAGTTAACATGGTTAAAAAATGGTAACCTAGTCAAAGTAACACACAAGTGCTTGGTGACCTTCTCGATCGGTACCAAATATACCGATGAGATATGGTGTGAAGTCATCCCAATGGACGCATGCCATTTGTTACTCGGAAGACCATGGCTATACGACCGAAGGGCAAAGCATGATGGGTTTCGAAAAACTTATTCCTTCAAAAAAGACGGTCTCCATGTTACATTGGCTCCTCTTAATCCTCGAGACGAAAAACCAGAGATAACACCAGTGAAAAAAGTCGATCTCGTCGGCCTCAAAAGACACTCACCGCCGCGTCCCGTGCTCGGTCTAGTTGTCATCGAAGAGAACACACCAGTCGAAGATGTCCCATTTAAGGTGATTCCATTACTTAATGAATTCTTCGATATTTTTCCTGATGACATTCCTGCAGGATTACCACTCATGCGGGAGATACAACATTGCATCGACTTCATTCCCGGTGCGACAATCCCTCACAAAGCAGCTTATCACATGAACCCGAAAGAATATAACGAGTTACACCGACAAGTCACCGAGCTACTGGAAAAGGGTTTAATCCGTGAGAGCATGAGCCCGTGTGCCGTCCCGGCATTGCTTGTTCCTAAACCTAATGGCACATTCCGCATGTGTATTGACAGTCGCGCGGTTAACAAAATCACCATCAAATATCGTTTTCCAATTCCGCGATTTGATGATCTTTTGGATCATCTCCATGGCGCTACTATTTGTTCAAAGATAGATTTACGAAGCGGCTATCATCAGATACGACTACGAGTCGGGGATGAATGGAAAACCGCGTTCAAAACACGCGACGACTTGTATGAATGGATGGTTATGCCATTCGGTCTTTCAAATGCTCCTAGCACGTTCATGCATTTAATGAACCATGTCTTCAGGTCCCTCATTGGCAAATGTGTCGTCGTTTATTTCGACGACATCTTGGTGTTTAGCAAAAGTTTAGAATCGCATCTCCAGCACCTACACGATATATTTTTAATATTACGGGAACAAAAATTATTTGCTAACAGGAAGAAGTGCCACTTTTTGACAACGGAAGTTATCTTTTTAGGTTACTTAGTGTCCGGCAAGGGTATTCGCATGGAAACTACCAAGGTGGAGGCCATCACTACCTGGCCAACTCCGAGGTCGTTGCATGATGTCCGAAGCTTCCATGGATTAGCATCTTACTATCGTCGTTTTATTCGTAATTTTAGTTCAATCGTCGCTCCTATCACGGATTGCTTAAAAGATTCAAAGTTCATATGGAGTTCCGAATCACAACGAGCGTTCGCCAAGTTAAAAAAGCCGTTACGGAAGCACCAGTATTAGCTTTGCCCAATTTTGAGCATGTCTTTCAGGTGGAATGCGATGCTTCGGGAATAGGGATTGGGGGCGTTCTGAGCCAACAAAACCGACCCATCTCTTTTTTTAGCGAGAAATTTAATGACACTCGCAAACGCTATAGCACGTACGATAAGGAATTCTATGCTATAGTCCGAAGTCTAGAATATTGGCGTCACTACTTATTACCAAATGAGTTCATCCGCTATTCCGACCATCAAGCATTACAGTTCATTCAGGGGCAAGCCAAACTAAAACCATGACATGCTAAGTGGGTTCAGACACTTCAAAATTTTTATTTTGTCAGTCGACACAAAGCGGGGAGTGCAAATACGGTGGCTGACGCCCTCAGCAGGCGACCAGCGTTAACCACCACGTCATCGGTTCATGTATCGGGTTTTGAGAGTATACAACCTCTCTATGCCGATGATCCAGATTTTAAGGATTGTTAGGTGCAATGCGCGACCGCCCCGTTTCGTGACTTTGTTTGACGAGACGACTTTCTTTTCAAAGGACGTCGCTTGTGCATCCCACTCTCGTCCGTACGGGAAACAATCATCCTTGAGGCACATCAAAGGGGCTTAGCATGTCATTTTGGGTGCGACAAAACTGTTGGGTTAGTTTCCGAACGTTTCTTTTGGCCAAAACTTGTTCGGGATGTCGCTAAAGTATTGAACTGTTGTCTCATATGTCGTTTGGCCAAGACTCACCACACTAATCAGGGCCTCTATACCCCGCTTCCAACACCGAACGGACCATGGGAGGACGTCTCAATTGATTTCGTGCTCAGCTTACCCTTGACACAATGAAAGAAAGATTCCATTATGGTTGTTGTCGACAGGTTCTCAAAAATGGCGCATTTTGTCCCTTGTTCTAAGACGTACGATGCATCTCAGGTGGCTCAGTTATATTTTGCGTAAATTGTCAAACTGCACGAGGTCCCGAAAACAATCACTTCAGATCGGGATGTTAAGTTCGTTAGCCATTTTTGGCGTACTCTATGGAGGCACTTAGGCGCCAAGTTTCAATTCAGTTCCTCTCACCACCAACAGACGGATGGCCAAACCGAGGTTACGAACAGGAGCCTTGGTAATTTACTTCGTTGTTTAGTTGGTGATAATAAGAAACAGTGGGATGATAGGTGTGAAAAAACCCATCCATTTACCACTTATTTCTGGCTAAAACGAGACTAAAACGCGTATTTAATGTCATTTGTTTGGAATTATGCGTGGTTTGTGTGTTTGTTGTGTTTTCAGAGCCAACCGGATAAATATTGAAGAAAACATGGGATTGCACGGGTTTTATCGAAGAAAAAGACGAAAAGACGAAGTCTATAGTCCAAGAGATGCAAAAGATTTGAAGTCAATGGGCCTATTTGAAGATTTATCGAAGAAAAGGACCAAAGATGGAAGATTTACATATGTCGAAGAAACTCAAGTCTATTAAATGAAGAAATTAAAAGACGAGTTGAATTTATTCGTCGACAAATCCCGAATCGAAATCGAAAACGTCAACTTTTCTGAAAAGACGAGAAGACAAAAAGAAAGGGAGAAAAGCCCACTCACCAAACCAATCCAAGCCCTATAAATACCCCTCCCTTCACAAATTTTAGACTAGCTTTTCTTTCTGTTATTTCTTTCCTGTTTCGTAGGAAGCACCATCACCATTAGGGTGTTTGGTGATTTTTATTGTTTTTTTTATTCTTCCACAATCTTGTAAGTTTAATCTTTCCATTTTGTTTGTTTGAATCTTAATCCTTAATACAAGTTCTCATTTAATCTTTCTTTCTTCTCTTGTTTATTAAAAGTTCTATGTTTCATTTTATTGAGTTTGATCTTAAAAAGTAAGTGGGTTTTATGTTTTTGTAGTTTTGGATTGATATTTATCATAGGTAAATGATTAGAGGTTAAATTGGTTTAAGTTTTGATTAAAAACTTGGTGGATTTTGGGTTAAATTCGTGTGTTAAACATTCCCCTGTTCTTCGCGTTTTCAAACTTGCCCAGATTCCGAATCAACATCATATTCCGGATCAAGGGTTTTGTGATTATATTCCGGATCAAGCTCTTTGGTTCTGAATATCAAATATTCCGGATCAACTCTTTTATTCCGGATCAACTCTTATATTCCGGATCAAGTTTTATTCCGAGTAAACTAATTATTCCGAATCAAGCTTCTTATCATTTTATTCCGGATAGAAATTTATTCCGGGTCAAGCAAAAGATTCCGGATCAAGATAAACATTCCGGATCAACTCATTTATTCCGGATCAGTCATTATTCCGGATTAACCACTACATTCCGGATCAACCATATTTATTCCGAGTCAAGCTATCATTCCGCATCAAGCAAATATTTCGGGTCAACGATTATTCCGAATGAAGGTGGTGTTAATTATTCCGAATGAAGCAGTTTTTTTAGGTTATTCCGCATGAATTGGTTTATTCCGAATGAGCCAAATATTCCAAATACTCTGGATCAAGCAATTATTCCGCATCAACTGTTTTTCCAAGTTTAGGTACTTTACTGTTTAATTTTAATTCTAGTTTTATTTTCAGTAATTGCTTTTAGTTTAATTTTAGTACTTCCTGCATTTATCATTTTAGTAGATATAGACCAAAGATCCCCCTTTTAGTTACCAATTACAACTTTTCCACTTTGAACCGTGATCGATTCGAGAAGATACCGAGAACGAAACAGCGACATATATCATTGGGTACGAGCAACACAAAGAAAGATCTTGCAACAAACCTTTTTATTAACTAATCAAAAATCAGTTATTAAAATGGCGCCGCTACCGGCTCTTTTCGTAAGGATCAACGGTTTCTTGTGTGAAAAATCGGATTTTGGGATCCGTTCTTTCGGGAACGTTATTTTCAAGCACAAAAATTTTCAAAAACCCATAAAAATATAAAATTTTCAAAAATACAAAAACATTAAAAAACCTATAAAAACCAAAAATATTTTCTCTTGCATTTTCTTTTTAGTGTATGCGTACTCGATCAACGTCTTATTTAGAGCCCGAGACTCTCGAAGATTTAGACATGGCCGGTGTACACAACAACAACAATAATAATCCACCCCACCCCAACAATAATAATCCACCCCACCCCAACATGAATAACCCACCCTTAACCGACCTACGAACCATGGAGGAACTATGCCAACCTACATTGAACGGACGCGGAGGCCCGATTGCGCCGATGCATATCACGGCTCACGAGTTTTCGTTGAAGCATCACATGATCCAACAAGTGCAAACTAACCCATTTCGCGGAATTCCGGATGATGATTCCAACAAACACCTCGACAAATTCATTACCATCACCCAAAGCATGAAGTTCCCTTGTGTTTCTATGGATGACCTTCGCCTTCAACTATTTCCCCACTCGCTTTCTCACCATGCCGAAAAATGGTATGACCGTCTCCCAAAGAATTCTATTCATACATGGGACAACATGACTCAACGCTTTTTGTCGCGCTACTTCCCACCATCCATGGTCACGAGCCTTCGTAACCAAATTAGTGGATTCATGCAAGACAATGATGAATCGCTCTTTGATGCTTGGGAACGATACAATGATTTGATCGACCGTTGTCCAAATCACAACATGCTCCCCGTCACTCTCATTGATACTTTCTACAATGGTCTCACTTTTCGTGATCGTGACACAATCAACGCCGCCGCCGATGGTACTTTTATGAAAAGGAGACCGGAGGAATGTAGAGAGTTGATTGAAACCATGACTACTCACACAAGAATTGGGATTCATCCGCATCCTCAAGATCTAACCCGAGAGTCAATGTTTCACCTACTTCTTCCACCACCGACATGTCCGTCATGGAACGTGCTTTTCTTGAAATTAGCAAAAGTATGCAAATTTTGGCTTCTAACCAAACTCACCAAGCTAAAGTCGTTGCTATTTCTTGTGACACATGTGGTGGTCCTCATTCCTACAATGATTGTCCTTCCACTCAAGGCAATTTTTGTGAAAACATTAACGCGGCATACGGTACTTATCCTACGGGAGGCTATCAAGCTCGTCCTCAAGGAGACCGTAGCTTGCTAAGTTATCGTTCAAACAACTATCTTGATCCACCCGGTTTTCCTCCTCCAAACCAAAACCAACAACAAAGCTATAACCGAACCAACCAATCCCAACCTCGTGCTAACAATCAATATCAATCCCAAAGAAACCCATACCCACCTCAAGGAAATTCTCAAGCTTACCAAGCTCCACCTCTCAATCAACCAATGGCATTGAATCAAGACGTCGAGACGTTCATGAGGACTAATAGAGAGATGGTGACGAATCTTCAGAGTCAATTCGTCAACTTGAAGAATGACATGGCGAAACAAGGGAGCGATATTCGAGCCGAGCTAAGGAATGACATGGTGAAACAAAGCAATGATATTCGTGCAGACATGAGAGACTCTTTCAGCACTCAAGCGGATAACATACGTGGTATAATCGGTTCGCTCTTCCAAGGTAATCAACCCTCTTCTTCGGGTACTCTTCCGAGTAACACCGTTGCGAATCCAAGAGGGGAGATGAAAGCAATCACCACTCGCAGTGGAAAAGGTTATACGGAACCCGAGCTTCCTAAACCTCTACCCGTGATTGTGAACAAGGAAAAAGAGCAACTTTCCTCGCCTCCTTTGCCTTCTATCCCCATTCCCCCACCACCCGTGGTTGTGAGTGATCCTACTCCCCTAAAGCCTTCCTCTTCATCTGATATACCTTATCCTTCAAGGTTGAGGAAAGAGAAGCAAAAGAGCAAGGATGATATTCAAGTTTCAAACTTTCTCAAAATGTTTAAACAATTGAATTTTAACATCTCCTTTGCCGAGGCTCTCGCTCACATGCCTAAATACGCTAAGATGTTTAAAGATCTTCTAAGTGACAAGGAGAAGCTTCTTGACATTGCTCAGACCCAACTTAATGAGAATTGCTCCGCCGTTCTCTTAAGGAAATTACCCACCAAACTTGGTGATCCGGGTCGCTTCTTAATTCCTTGCAACTTCCCGGGAGTAGAGAATTGCATGGCCCTAGCCGATCTAGGTGCCAGTATAAACTTAATGCGTTTAAGTGTTTGGAAGCAATTATCTCTCCCCGAGCTAGTCCCCACCAAAATGACTTTGGAATTAGCTAACCGTACGGTTGCTTCTCCAGTGGGGATAGCCGAAGACGTCTTCGTTCGCGTTGACAAATTCACCTTTTCGGCGGATTTTGTTGTCGTTGACTACGAGATGGATCCTCGTGTTCCATTAATCGTTGGATGTCCCTTCTTGAGGACCGGTCGCACTCTCATTGATGTAGCCGCCAGCGAAATAATCATGAGAGTTGGTGACGATAAAATTGTCTTCAACATGGGTAAGATTTCTAAGCAACCTTATTTATATGAGAGTGTTAATGCTATTGATGTTCTCGATGAGGCTTGTGAAGAACACTTTCATGATGCTTGCAAAAGTACTCTCTCTTCTCTACCCAATGTTGAGACCGTTGCCTCAATTGCTCCCTCATTGACTCCTTTTGGAGAAAGTGACTTGGATGATTTTGAAGCTAGCTTGGGTCCTCTCGATCTTAAGTATGATGATTCTCCCACCGATTGGGATGAAGACATTCGTACAATTGAGAAACTTCTCAATGAAGACCCGTTTTCTCCTCCTTCTCCTAAAGAGGTGACTAATGATGATCCATCGTTAGTTACACCATCTATTGAGGATCCTCCTACTCTTGAGCTTAAGGACCTACCTCCTCATCTCGAGTATGTTTTCTTAGAAGGCATTGATCAACTTCCCGTTATCATTGCTAAGGACTTAAAAACCGATGAGAAAACTCGTCTCATTGAAGTTCTCAAGAAACATAAAAGATTTATCGCTTGGAAAATCTCCGATATTCGCGGAATTGATCCTCACTTTTGCACACATAAAATTCTCATGGAGGACGACTTTAAGCCCACAATTCAAAGCCAAAGAAGGGTGAATCCTAAGATCCATGACGTTATCAAAAAAGAGGTTATCAAACTTCTTGATGCGGGCATGATTTATCCTATCTCGGATTCACCATGGGTTAGTCCAGTCCATTGTGTGCCTAAGAAAGGCGGAATTACCGTTGTGCCCAATCAAAAGAATGAGTTGATTCCTACACGTCTCGTTACTGGGTGGAGAGTTTGTATAGACTACCGCAAACTTTATGATGCCACGAGAAAGGATCATTTCCCTCTTCCTTTTATGGACCAAATGCTTGAACGTTTAGCGGGTAATGAATATTACTGCTTTCTATATTGTTTCTCGGGTTATTTCCAAATACCCATCGATCCCCAAGATCAAGAGAAGACAACATTAACTTGTCCCTATGGCACATTTGCCTACAAAAGGATGCCTTTTGGCTTATGCAATGCCCCAGGGACTTTCCAAAGGTGCATGTTGGCTATCTTCCATGACATGGTTGAGCAAACCATGGAAGTCTTCATAGATGATTTCTCGGTCTTTGGGGATTCCTTCTCTTCTTGTCTTGCCAATTTAGAACGTATGCTTAAGCGGTGCGAAGACACTCGCCTTGTTCTCAATTGGGAAAAATGCCATTTTATGGTAAAAGAAGGCATTGTGCTAGGACACAAAATCTCAAAAGCCGGTCTTGAAGTCGACCGTGCTAAAGTAGATGTCATACCCAAATTACCTCCACCTTCAACCGTGAAGGTTGTGAGAAGTTTTCTGGGTCATGCGGGCTTCTATCGTCGATTCATTCAAGATTTCTCTAAAGTCGCTCGCCCGATGACCCACCTCTTGGAAAAAGATACTCCTTTTATCTTTTCTAAAGAGTGTATTGAAGCCTTCAACCTTCTTAAGGATAAGCTAACTAAGGCACCGGTCTTGGTTACCCCTAATTGGGAGCTACCTTTTGAGTTGATGTGCGATGCTAGCGACTTTGCTATTGGAGCGGTTTTGGGCCAAAGAGTGAATAAACACTTCCAACCAATCCATTATGCTAGCAAGACAATGACGGGGGCTCAATTGCATTATACGAAAACCGAAAAAGAGCTTTTAGCTGTTGTCTATGCTTTTGAAAAATTTCGCCCCTATCTTGTTTTATCCACCACCATCGTATACACGGACCATTCCGTGTTGAAGTACTTGATAACTAAGCACGACTCTAAGCCAAGACTTCTTCGCTGGGTTTTACTCCTTCAAGAATTCAACATTGAAATTCGTGACAAGAAGGGAGCTGAAAACCTAGCCGCGGATCATCTAAGTAGACTTGAGGATCCATATCAAGGGGATCATCCGAACAAAGAGATCAATGAATCTTTTCCCCTTGAGACCTTAATGTCTATTAGTGCCAATCTTGATGACACTCCGTGGTTTGCCGACATTGCAAACTACTTAGCGGGTGGTGTTGTCATCAAAGGGTTAACATCCCAACAAAAGAAAAAGTTCTTTATTGATGTTAAGACTTACTTTTGGGATGACCCTTTTCTCTTTAAACAATGCGCTGATTTGATTATTCGCCGCTGTGTTGACGGACCGCAGCTTTAGACATTCTCAAGGCTTGCCACAAAGGACCCACCGGTGGTCACTTTGGTCCCAACTACACCGCCAAAAAAGTGCTTGACTCGGGATTTTATTGGCCCACCATTTATCGTGATGCTCACGAGATGGTTAAACATTGTGATGCTTTCCAAAAACAAGGCAAGATCACACATAAAGATGAGATGCCTCAAAATTTCATACAAGAATGTGAAATCTTTGATGTATGGGGGATCGACTTTATGGGGCCATTCCCTTCTTCTAAAGGAAACAAATACATCCTTTTCGCCGTTGACTACGTTTCTAAATGGGTTGAAGCCAAAGCTTTACCCACTAACGACGCGAGGGTGGTTTGTAATTTCTTGAAACAACTGTTTGCTCGATTCGGTGTTCCTCGTTCTATAATCAGTGACCACGGGACTCATTTTTGCAATGATCGATTTGCAAGAGTCATGGCTAAGTATGGTGTCAATCACCGTCTTTCCACCGCTTACCATCCTCAAACCAACGGTCAAGCCGAGATATCCAACCGTGGATTGAAGCGAATTTTGGAACGTACTGTGGGAGAGCATCGTGCCTCGTGGGCCGATAAACTTGATGATGCTCTGTGGGCTTTCCGTACCGCCTATAAGACACCGATTGGTTGTACACCTTATCGTCTTGTGTATGGGAAAGCATGCCACCTCCCCATCGATCTGGAACATAAGGCATATTGGGCCTTGAAGTGGGCTAACTTCGACATCAACAAAGCCGGTGATCTTCGCAAGATTCAAATCAACGAGCTACATGAATTGAGGAATGAAGCTTACGAGAACTCATTGATCTACAAGGAGAAGACCAAGATTATCCACGATGCTAAAATTAAGAACCGAGAGTTCCACGTTGGTGATCAAGTCTTACTTTTTAACTCTCGGTTGAAGATCTTCTCGGGCAAGTTGAAGAGCCACTAGTCTGGTCCATTCACCATCGCCAATGTCTTTCCCTATGGCACCATTGAGCTTTCTCAGCCAAATGGGCCCAATTTTAAGGTGAATGGCCAACGTTTGAAGTTGTACTTTGGTGAGGACATCTCTCATGAGATGATTCTATCCCTCACCATGTTTCCATTGAACTAGTTCGGGACCGAGTCAGGCTCGTGACTCGGTTAACAAAAACAAGCGCTCCTCGGGAGGCAACCCGAGTATCTATCCCCCTTTCCCGTTTTTCATCCTAAGTGTAGGGGAGCTTTGTAGGTTGCTTGTGTTTGTATGGTGATGTGATTACAGGGATAGTGCACTCTTGGAATCTTTGAAGAACCGTGCTCCCATGTTATCCGCAAATCCGGTTCTACCTCTCAACTATCGTGATTTAATCTTCTTCATACTCACATTTGAAATTGATCACTTTAGTTGTCTCTACCTTAACTTGATTTAACCAACGTGCACAATGTCCTAAGTGTAGGGGAGACTTTTCCCACATGCTTAAACATTGAGGACAATGTTTATCTTAAGTGTAGGGGAGACTTCTATCGAAGTTTTAAGTGGACTTTTCCATTAAAGTGCCTTCAATTAACCGGAAAATTCGATTTTTCGACATTTTTCAAAATTTTTAATCTATTTTGGCCTAGTTGTATAGTTGCGTTTTCCTTTGTTATGTTTATTTTCTCTCCTTGCTAGAATAAAATTTCAATAAAGTGGTTTTAAATTTTTCAAAGTCGTGAATATTTTGACTCAACCCGAGTTTGCTTATCTAAGTTTACTCTAGCTAGTATCCTTAACGTGTTTAAGTCAAGTTTTGCTAGGCTTTTATATAAGGAGCTTTAAAAAGCGAAAGTCTTAACTCTCACGGGTTAAGAACAAGAACTTTTCGCAAGTTCCTATAACTGATCCTAGAGAGTTGTTTATCAATGTAACTTTAAAACGCAAATTCTAAACTTGAAAGAGTCTAAGAAGATGCAAGATCCTATAGGCGACTCGAAAACCCAAAACTTTGATTTAATTGGATAAGCATCCACGAGTCTCATTCCTTGAGATTTTAAATTGTGGAGAACGAGAGATGATAGAGTCAATTATAAGTTTGGTATTCTTTCGTGAATTTATGTGAGTTGATTATAAGCCTATTCTCCCATCGCTTGCTAATAAATTTATCTGCAATAAATAAGGTTGTACGATTTGAAAAGTTACTTAGCTTCTAGCCCAAGATCGTTTAAAAGTTGCTCGGTATTGATTAGAGTTCATAGCCAAGGCATAACTTATTGAAGCGGGATGCGAAGATTGGCGAGTCCGAAAAGGCCCTAACAAGGCATGAGGGCTACATTTTGTTGCTAAAGATCCAAAAGTGATGTGAAGAATCATTTATCCAAAATCAATATGAAGGATCGAGACACACGACGAAAAGCAAGAACTCCCCAAAAGATCATGGAGAAATCTATCCGAAAAGACCCTAGCAAGGTATGAGGATAAATAGATCCAAGTCCTAAAAGGAGGTGGATCGTTGTATATCAAAGTCCAAAATAAAGATTGGAGAAAAATGAAAGAAGTCGTGGTCCAAAGATGAAGAATCACTCAAAACTTCAAGTGAAGAAAGTCCTATTATGAAGAGAAGACCATAATTCAAAAACGTCTCTCAAAGATTCGAAGTATGAAGTCGCTGCCAAATATCGGTCCGAGAAAGGTCTCAAATCGTGAAGCGAGTTATGCCAAGATATGAACTTTATGAGGTCCCGAGAAGCAGTTTTAAAAGATTTTGTCCTTTAGCTAACTATTGATTAAATCGTACCACTTTGTTTTCAGCCTAAATAACTATCGAAATAAGTCAAAAAATGCATCCTCGTGATCATTCAAGACAAAATAAAATATAAGAGATACACCTAGGAATAAGGGAGTCTAAGTGAATAATTGGGCCACATGAGTTCGTGTTAGTTTGCTAACTTATAATAACAATGATCTCGTTTTTAAGCTTGGTATGGAGAACGTGAAACTTGAGAATGATGAACATTCATGACAATCTAAAACCCCAATGTAAGTCTTTAAATACTTTACTTGTTTTGTTCTTTTGGTTTTGTTAGTGTTTAGAATTTAATAAAAGCCAAGGTGGGTTATTTATGATGAGAAATGTAAACCGTGCTTTAAAATTGTAGCATTGCATGAGGGCATGGCAATGGTTAAGTGTAGGGGATTTGATAGGTGTGAAAACACCCATCCTTTTACCACTTATTTCTGGCTAAAACGAGACAAAACGTGTATTTAATGTCATTTGTTTGGAATTATGCGTGGTTTGTGTGTTTGTTGTGTTTTCAGAGCCAACCGGATAAATATTGAAGAAAACATGGGATTGCACGGGTTTTATCGAAGAAAAAGACGAAAAGACGAAGTCTATAGTCCAAGAGATGCAAAAGATTTGAAGTCAATGGGCCTATTTTAATATTTATCGAAGAAAAGGACCAAAGATAGAAGATTTACATATGTCGAAGAAACTCAAGTCTATTAAATGAAGAAATTAAAAGACGAGTTGAATTTATTCGTCGACAAATCCCGAATCGAAATCGAAAACGTCAACTTTTTTGAAAAGACGAGAAGATAAAAAGAAAGGGAGAAAACCCACTCACCAAACCAAGCCAAGCCCTATAAATACCCCTCCCTTCACAAATTTTAGACTATCTTTTCTTTCTGTTATTTCTTTCCTGTTTCGTAGGAAGCACCATCACCATTAGGGTGTTTGGTGATTTTTATTGTTTTTTTTATTCTTCCACTATCTTGTAAGTTTAATCTTTCCATTTTGTTTGTTTGAATCTTAATCCTTAATACAAGTTCTCATTGAATCTTTCTTTCTTCTCTTGTTTATTAAAAGTTCTAAGTTTCATTTTATTGAGTTTGATCTTAAAAAGTAAGTGGGTTTTATGTTTTGTTGTTTTGGATTGATATTTATCATAGGTAAATGATTAGAGGTTAAAGTGGTTTAAGTTTTGATTAAAAACTTGGTGGATTTTGGGTTAAATTCGTGTGTTAAACATTCCCCTGTTCTTCGCGTTTTCAAACTTTCCCAGATTCCGAATCAACATCATATTCCGGATCAAGGGTTTTGTGATTATATTCCGGATCAAGCTCTTTGGTTCGGAATATCAAATATTCCGGATCAACTCTTTTATTCCGGATCAACTCTTATATTCTGGATCAAGTTTTATTCCGAGTAAACTAATTATTCCGAATCAAGCTTCTTATCATTTTATTCCGGATAGAAATTTATTTCGGGTCAAGCAAAAGATTCCGGATCAAGATAAACATTCCGGATCAACTCATTTATTCCGGATCAGTCATTATTCCGGATCAACCACTACATTCCGGATCAACCATATTTATTCCGAGTCAAGCTATCATTCCGCATCAAGCAAATATTCCGGGTCAACGATTATTCCGAATGAAGGTGGTGTTAATTATTCCGAATGAAGTAGTTTTTTTAGGTTACTCCGCATGAGTTGATTTATTCCGAATGAGCCAAATATTCCAAATATTCCGGATTAAGCAATTATTCCGCATCAACTGTTTTTCCAAGTTTAGGTACTTTACTGTTTAATTTTAATTCTAGTTTTATTTTCAGTAATTGCTTTTAGTTTAATTTTATTACTTCTCGCATTTATCGTTTTAGTAGATATAGACCAAAGATCCCCCTTTTAGTTACCAATTACAACTTTTCCACTTTGAACCGTGATCGATTCGAGAAGATACCGAGAACGAAACAACGACATATATCATTGGGTACGAGCAACACAAAGAAAGATCTTGCAACAAACCTTTTTATTAACTAACCAAAAATCAGTTATTATGGGACCTTGCCCTTCCCCAGGCTAAATTTGCGTACAACCGGTCGTCTCACAGTTCCACTGGACGAAGCCCTTTTTTGGTGGTTTATGGTCGCAACCCTTTCACACCATTGGATCTACTTCTGTTGCCAATTGCTGATTCATATAGTGCCGACGGGGAGGCTCGGGCGGATCAAATCAAGCTCTTACATGAACAAGTTAGGGACCAAATCATGAAACATAATTTGCAATATCAGACGCGTGCAAACAAACATCGAAAACACGTTGTGTTTGAGGAAGGTGACTTAGTTTGGATATTTCTCCGCAAGGAGCGATTTCCCTCGGGACGCTATGGGAAGTTGCAGGATCGCGCGGATGGCCCATTTCGTGTTTTGCGACGTATCAATGATAATTCCTATAAGATCGATTTACTTGGTAATTATGGTGTATCTGCTACCTTTAATGTTGTTGATCTCGCTACATACACAGATGACGATGTTTTTGGTGGTGACTCGGGGACGAGTTGTTTTTTAGGGGGGAGGATGATACCGATCTGCATCATAACACAGGTCCGCTGGAACGAAGGCCCATCGACGGGAACGGGTCCGATGGGTTAAGTGGCTAAGGTCGAGATTTGGCAACAAGATCCCATCTAACTGAAGTTAAAGGAGAAATTATTGCAAGACTATTTTTGTTACGAATTTGTTTCCTTTTTAAATTGTGTTTCTTTTTCCTTAAGTTTAGGGATTTAAGTTTCTTTGTTTTCCTATTTAAACTCCTTGGTTGGTTGGTTGAATAATAATTCATTGAAGTTTTCTGTTAAACGTGTTCTGTGTTTTTTCTTTGTCTTACTCGGTTGGCCGAGAAGCAACCGACGATCCAGCAGCTTGGTTGGCCAAGTGCTCATCGCCGCTAGGTTTTAGTCCTAGGATGTCCTTTTTCCCTTACGAATCCGTACCAGAATATCAACCCCCATGCTAGTCATCCAGTTTCCCATTAAGGGGCTTCAAGGCATTGCGATAGGATTCAAACTCGGCTGCCAATTCGGGGAAAATCCCCCATATAGGGAATGACAGGAGTCGAACCCCTTACCTCCTCCACATGGAGATTATAACCAAATGCATTCATTCAACTGAGCTAGACGTCATTTGCAATATGATATAATATTAAAACATGTTATCCGAGTGGATGGGCAAATTACTAGGACGGTAAACGAATCGGAAGAACATGAACGAAGCCTTGTTCATGTTCGTTCATTTAGTTTTAATCGGACAAATAAACAAACACGGACGCTTAAATGGACGATTTTTCTTGTTCGTGTTTGTTTATTAAGAAAATAAGGTGTTCATGTTCGTTTATGTTCATTCATTAAGAAATTAAATGAACCTTAAACGGACATAAACGATCGATCATAAATGAACAAAGAGAAAAAAACATAAAAGTTATCAAATTATGCATAATATTTGGTATTATAAGTGTTGTTTTGTTTAAACATATCATTTCTAAAGATACACAGTTAAAAACTTGATATATGAGCATAAAAATATATAAATAAACATAAACGAACGTTAATGAACGTCTGATCAGACGTTCACGAATATAAACGTACATGCGCGACTTTTGTTCATGTTCGTTCATTTAACTAACGAACATAAAATGATGTTCATGTTCGTTCATTTAATATATAAACGAACAAAAATGAACGTTTAGCCGAAGGGTTCTTAAAATGCTCATTGAACATTTAGTTCGTTTACAGCCCTACAAATTACCTGTGGGGTTACGAAATGATAACTTATAATGGGTATAACAGATCACGGGTCCTCGATCACACTATTACATCGGGCCCTGGCCCAATAAGCAGAATGACAAAGATATAAAAGGCTGAAACTATGACCATTTCATTTCGTCCACGAATGAGAGAACAGTATAGGACAGACGCATACCTGTCACCGTCAAACGATGAATTAACCGAACGCCCACGAAGAACAATCCGCTAGCCACGATTACGATAATCACGAACCTCATCTGAAAAAGGTCCCTCACTTCGGCCATTACGCCCACTACAGTTATAGGTGAAATACTAGGAAAGCCTAGCATTAGACTCGCCTATAAAAAGGACCCCTCGCGCAACACAAATGGTATGATTTTCTCACTCCTCTCAATATATACGTACTTCAACACGTGTAATTACTTTCACGTTGAAGTTTTATCTGGGGTCCGTCCTCACGATAAAGCTAACGATTTACACTACTTGTGTAGGAATCATCTCAACTACTTCGTTTAGTGCAGATTTGGCCCAAAGAGAGCTTGAAGGTCTAGCCCGTCAAGTGACCCAAAACCGTCTTATACCGTGTCACGTGTATTGCATTAACAATTTGGTGCCATCCATGAGACCCGTACACACTGTGTTTCTCGAAAATACTCATCATGACCATACTATAAAATCTCGCTCATGTCCTCGTGCGAAACACAACAAGGGAAGACAGGGAGTAAGCCTCGAAAAACCTAAATGGCCCTGTGTCAGACGAAACCCTTCGTGAGTTTTCTGATAAGCACTATCTTTAGCTATTACCGATCATTGGTGAAATGTTCGGTCAAGAAAAGGTGTAACAAGACTAACTGAAAGAGTTAAAAGCTCGTCTCAACTTTTGTTGGGAAAATTAAGGCTAATAGATTCTCCCTTAGACTTAGATTTAACTCATAAATAAGATAAGTTTTGTAAACTTGCATGTGCCTAAGAAACAGGCAAGATTGAAAGTCTTACAAAGGTTATGACCTTTGTGAGCAACCATGCAGAAGTCCTATTCAGAGACATCGTCAAGGAATTCGAAGATTACTTAAATACATACACATCAACTGTGATGGATAATAGCTGAGATGTATCAGGGACTATCAGTGGTTGAGTGATATCAGTGGTGGCAATAACCTGATATCCCTATGTATCCTTTGGGAATCTCTAGGTGTTTAGGCGATAACTATTTGGGCGGGACAAATAGTAATTTTGAATTAAAGTTGCATAAAGTACGAGTTGTGAAAGTAAGGAACAGTTGTCAACATTGTTCGCCGAAAGCATAAAGTAGCAGTTCCAAGAATAGAAGGGCACTGAATTCAGATGTACGACTCCACCAGATTGTTGACACTTTGCAACCTAATCCACCAACAAGTCAACCTCATACTATTATAAATAGAGAATGTCATAGAAGTTAGTGCTTGTTTACTTTGTATTGTATTCGATATTTTGTAAGCATTAACTCTTGCCAAACTCTCATAGAGTCAGTCGTTCTTCTAAACGTCTGACCCTAAGAGTTTGCTTGTAAACTTAACACGTTTGTTAAGTTTGCTTGTCCAAAGGGTATAACATGCATTGTCATTCAACTTATGTGATCCATAACACATTTTAATACTTTGATTATAGATCAATAAAGTCTTGAATGTTTGAAAATTATTTCCGGTGTTAGTTAAACCTTGTTTAATCGTTTGAGGCGTTTATCGGATACTTTCAATTGGTATCAGAGCGGTGTTGATTCATTAAAAAAATTATAAACATCATTTTTCGTTTTAAAATCAAGATCCAACATACCTCAAAAACGAGCAACACAAACCCACCACCATCACCTTTTGAGACTACTAATCGGAACAATAACCAAGCTCCACTAGCAACACCTACACCTTCATTGTAACACCCCATTTTGATAAATGGAATGTCACGCGTAATTATGGCGTGTCATCAAAGCATGCAAGGTAATATGTAGTAAAACATACATGACCATAGGGAAAACCGGAATCAAACATCGGTTCCTAAACATAAGCCCAAAACATAAGAAAGTAAATGAACTGAAAGAAAGACTAAACAAGCATAAATATATATGAAGGAAACAGGAGAAGAAGTCTATGACAGCTTCCATCCTATGCATGTCCTCCAAATGCTCGAGTCTTGGGTACCTGCCGTTTTGGGACATGGAAAGGAAAGTAACGGCTGAGCAAAACGCTCAGTGCACGGATATACAATATAGCATGAAGTAGGATAAGCATGTAACATATAACAGCGGAAGACTAAGTTCTGAGTAGACTGGTTAAGTATTGAGAAAACTGGTTTTATAGTTTGAAAAGCCTTATGTTTATCTTATGAAAACTGTTTTAACATAAATATACCATAGCCCATATAGGTCATGAAAAGGTCACGTGCATGAATACTTGGAGGGGTGACCTCATCATGCTGATTAGAGGGGATGCCTCTAATTAATATACTGGTTTGGGTAGGAGGGATCAACTCCTTGTGAAGGATGCAAGGCACACACCACATTCACCATGATATACTGAATAAAACATGTAACTAGGATGCACCCATACGCCCCACATGATATAATAATATGGCCAAAACTGAAAGGGACGCCATGAGCAATCACTCCGCCGTGGGGAAGTCATAACATTGGTGCCTCCAATGTTATGGTTATGGTACCTCCATAACTAGGTGAAACTGGTCATGCTTGTATATGGCTATAGATTATGCTAATTAAACATAAGCAGTTCAAAACAATAAAACAAATACTGGGGAAACAGTTGGCTGCATGCGGGGAAATCCTAATAAGGAAAGAATGTCCATACTGAAAGGACGGGAATCCGTACCTCAAGTCCAGTGAATGAACGGAAGAAAGACTCCTACTTCTGGATCACTAACGCTACATGAATACACACGTGTATAAGTATCGAATTACTGATTACGTACTGGGTTTTATGTCTCATCTTAGCTTACTTTGTATGTTTTAGGTCATGGTTTACTGTTTAAAGCCTTAAACTGTGTTTATCTTGTATTCTGATTATTCTGATTATTCTGATTAAGTATTACTGGTATTTCATGTATTATTATACTTACTGTGTAATAATAAGTAACTTTCCAAAAATAGCAGGTTTCCAAAAATAGAAAGTTTCCAAAAATAGAAAGTTTCCAAAAATAAAAAGTTTCCAAAAATAGAAAGTTACCAAAAATAGAAAGTTTCCAAAAATAGAAAGTTTCCAAAAATAGAAAGTTTCCAAAAATAGAAAGTTTCCTAAAATAGAAAGTTTCCAAAAATAGAATTTACTGCTTAAAATAGATCAGTTTCTAAAAATAGAAAGTTTCCAAAAATAGATCAGCTGCCTTAATTAAATAAGTTTCCATATATAGAAGGTTTCCATGATTAGATTAGTTGTTATTTAATTAAGTTTCTATAAATAGAAGTTTCCATAATTAGAATTAAGCTGGTTGCATAAGCTAAAATATATGTCTAAGTGTTTATAAGCTTATTTCTTAAGTCATATGATATAGTGTATAGTTTAATTATTATTTCATGTATTTTAATTAAACTATAGGTTAAGCATTTTAATTAAAGTATAACATGTTTTAATTAAAATGGAATAAAATACTTAGGTTAAAATGTGCATTATTATGTATTAATAACATAACCTAAGTCATGTCTAAATTAATTAATTATAGGCATGTTTTAAATAATTAATTAATTATAACTTATAACATAAAATACTTAGGTTAATTTAATATCATGCTAAATTAATAATTAAAATAACCTAAGTCATGATTTAATTAATATCTCATGTTATTAATTAATTTATATCCTAAGTTCATAATTCATAAAAATTAACATGTAGCATAAATCATGATTTAACCAACGAACCATGAATCGGGCATGAACTCGACACCGTACCCCGAGCCAAACTCGGGGTACTTGTGCCTCCTTGCAGCCGTGGGTCCCACATGCACCAACCAAGACCAACAATGGTCTTGGTGGTGGCGGCTAAAAGCAAACCGAACCCCCCCTCGGGTTGGTTATGCTAGGCGGCCAAAACAAACACCCTTTTATATCATCCTTTGATTTTAATTTACCCCAAAACATGTTAGATCAATGTTTAATTATCATGTTTTAATAAGAATATTAATGACATGTTTATGAAAATAATCAAAGATTAAAAAGAATTAAAAAGAAAGGTTTAGAATGATATACCAATACGTAGCTTGAAAGGGGATGAACAAACACGGTTTCTAGCACTTGTTTTTAATGTCAAAAATCAACAACACCCTCCTATGGTGTTGTTATGGGTGGCGGCACAAGGAGGAACAAGGAGGAGAAGGAGAAAAATCTTTTAGGGTTTTATGTTTATTTTCTTGAAAAGTGAAAATGAATGTATTTTTCCCTTAACCCCTTGTTTAGTAAAAATGATGGGCTAGGCCCATTCTCTTCCTAAATTCGTGTATATGGGGCCCACAAGGGGTAACCCAAATGTTTTCCGTGTCCCGATGTTTCGTGTTCGTTCGTGGTTAAACGTGTTCGTGTTTAAAGTGTTTCTGTTTATTTTATCATGTAGTTTATCGTAATCTTAACGCTCGTAATTATATTATATGTATTTACGTAATTATTCTAGTTCGTATTTTAAATGGTGATCATGATTTAATTACGTTCACGTGGCATATTTATTAACTGTTTATCATGAGTTCGTACGTAATCGATACTTATCATGTCATACACGTATGCACTCGCTTGACTATTAGCACATGAATGTGATCAATACTAAATAAGGTAAGTTTTAACCTAGGACGTACGATCTTAAGGGCACTATTCATGGTAAAAGCATGCGGGTTTTACAATTCTTCCCCCCTAAAAAGAATAATTCGTCCCCGAATTATAGATAACGTAACTGGCAGCGAAACATACCCGAAACAAACTGGAAAGGTATGCAAAATAACGGAAATGAAGGTGACATGGTAGAAGGGAACGTGGGACGTGACGTGTCTTGAAAAGACATGGAACGTGACGTGACTGAAAGGACATATCTAATCGATAAAAGAAAAAAAAATGGATAAGAAGTCCGGATGAACTTGTCCGTTCCCAAGTAGCCTCCCTCTTGGAACGGTTCCTTCAGAAGATCCTGACACTAATGATAAATCTTGGTCCTCCCGACCTTGACTTGGAATACGAATAAATTCTTGGTTATCAACGGAAGGTAGATCCCCTAAATTCGATCGAGGAAAAAGAGTTAACGTGCAAGGGTAACTGAAACGTTACGATGCAAGACAATCTGACTTAACTGATAATTAGAAACGATGCGCGAGACATAAAGAAACGTAGTACGTGAAAAATTTTGAACGTGATACGTGAAAAATTTTGAACGTGCTACGTGGAGATATGGCGAGTGTAGTATGAGTAAACATATCGTGATCCATGATACGTGTAACATATCTTGATCATGATATGAGGAACGTGGAATGAACATGACATGTGAGACATATCGTGATCATAGAATATAATGGCAGTAACGCCAAACGCTACAAGGTGAGACGTGGAATATGACGTGAAACGTCTATCTGATGATGGAGAGTTATACTAAACTTGGGTCTGGTCTCACAAGTTCATGCAAACTTCCCAAAATGAGAAAAGAAATGAACGTAAAATCGTAAGCCAAAATACGATCATGAACGTGAATAGTGTCATGAACGTGAGCGCGAAAGCAAGTCGTGGAATTAGAATAAAGACGTGAAGTAAGTTAGGAGTACAATTACGAATCTTTGTCTGACCCGATAGCTGAGGGATTGCCAAGTGATCGGATGAGCCTTGGCTGGAACATGTTCGTTCAATCTGTTGGTTCTGAAATCCGTACGGATGTAAGGATTCTGCAGACTTGATCAAACTGTTGACAATAACCCAGATAGCATCATGCTTCTTCTGAGTTTGCTGAAATCTGGTAACTAAAATCCATGGAGATCTTGTCCCTTTTCGATTCACAATTTCATATGATGAAAACATCTCAGTTTGTTGGTCTCCTATCTTAACCTGTTGGTATGTCAGGTACCTAGATATGAACGTAACTGTATCTTGCTTCGTAGAACTTGATACCTAGGAGTTTGCGAAACTCTGAGTCTCTGAATCTAGACTTCTCCTAGCGTATAATTTTCTAGAACACCTAATGTAGTGTAGGGTTCTCTCCTTTACGCATAAGCTGAGTCATGGTAAGATTAACCATAGAAACCCATGTGATTCAGTGTGTCACTGTAATCAAACAGAATTGATATTGGAAAAAAAAAATTCCAGGGTAGAATTTCTCTTGTCATAGAATTTGCAACATAGTGCAGATATGGTCTTCCTGTTCTTCTCTAGGCTTAGAGGAAATCAGGTTATCCTCAATGAAAACGCTGATGAATTTGTTTAGGAGTTCATGGAAACTCAGTTTATTAAGTCCATAATGTGGTTGGAGCATTGATGAGACTAATTCAAAATCATAAATTTAGCATGACCGAGTCGTGTACGAATAGCAGTCATGGACATGTCCTGCTTTTCACTCGTCACTGTTGGCAGCATGATCGTGAGTTCGATCTTGGAAAAGTGATCAACACCATACGGTTGATTAGACATGTTGTCAATATGTGGAGGAGAATAACGGTCATGAAGGGTGATTTGTTTAAGTCGACGGTAGTCGACACATAATCTCATGGTACCATCCTTCTCCTTGAAGGTTCTTCTGGAGTGTAAGGAGCAATTTTGGAATAATCCGTTGGTTATGCGTAAAAGGACCTTAGTAGTCGTGTGTTACTGACAGCTAGAAAATTTTAGCAATTCTGGCTAACAAAGCACGTGCTTGAAAAGCATAGATAATTTGTACAGATTTTCCCGATGGAAAATCAAGCTGAAAGTATTCAGGAGCCTGAACATTACTGTACATAATTATGAATCATAGCATGGTGTGGTGTTCATAGTACATAATTAGGATAAAATTCATCTCGTGTCTGTCCGAGGAAATGCGTTAACAGCTTGGATCTTATCATTAAGCTGAAGGAAAACCTTCTTATGCGTGGGAATACGAAAGGCGTCCTTCATGGTTATGAATTTATGAACTATGGTGAAAGAAATGAAAGTGACATCGGCAACGTGACAGTTCTCACTGATGCGCCGATAATGGTATTGAAATTCTTGTGGCCTGATTAATACATGGCACAACAACATAGATATACCCTTGGAGGGTACCCTGAATTTCTTAGAAATGTTCCATAATCAGACGTGAGTCATGTGTCTTGACTCGTGTCTTGAGAAATGTAAGCGTGACATATGTCTTGACAGGTATCTTGACATGTGTCCTCAGAAAGTATACGTGAGACATGTGTCTTGACTGATGTCTTGACATGTGTCTCGAGATGTGAAACAATTAGAACTACAAATATTAGGTTAATATGCCAGAATTGGTGGATCGGTTGGACTACTGATCATTTGTATGTCTGATCACGTCCGTGGCCGGAGCCTCGGTTGCGATTTCTAGGATAGTTGCTGTCATAGTAGTGGTTACTATCATCTTGTCTGTCGGTTCCCTGACGGTCATTATCATGACCGTGACTCATGTAATTATTTAGCTGAGTGGCCGGCTGGTACTGGTTTGCACTCATATGGCTGAAATGACAGCCGAACGACGTGTGACATGTAACTATGAATTTGGGACAATGATTGATGGGAATTGTCTGATGGTGAAGCATCTTCTCGTCCAATTGCTTTGCTGCGACGCCTTTGTCTTTGTCTTTTAGGATCTCCAGGTTGTGAACAGCATCAGCATCAGCATTTCGTAGCGTCTCCCAACATCAGCAGCATCAACCTTCAGTAACATCTCCAAGCTATGAGCGGCATCGATAATCTTGTAGAATATCAGCAAGTGAACATACGCCTGAGATGATTTAGAATCGACTAGCGAATACTCGTGAAGTATTGCAAGTGGAATACACATGGATTAAGGTACATGTAATACACATGAAATATGGTACGTGGAGTACACATGGAATGCACATGAAATGATCGGTATGGGCTTGATCATTTGTCATGATTTAAGGAAAGTAAACCGGTTAAACGGTTAGGAAAACTATAATGATAACCTGGCAGTATTAGCATAGACATCATTCTGGTTGCATAGAGAAACGCTAAAGTGTGGTTACACAAAATTCAACGATGATTTGCCTGACAGCATGATCAATGGAAACCAACCATGACTATCATGAAAGCATAATTCAAGAAATCTAACAATGTCTTGCAGGACAACGTAAATAACAAAAGAGGCGTGAAACATAATCAACATGAAGACGGAATTATCATGAGGAAACATGAAACCATCTATTACGAAGAAGTGTATATCATAATCAACATGAAACTGAAGTTAACCATGACAGTATGAAGGCATACTTGACATAAAAACATAATAACTTATGATGGGACATGGGAAAATTTTTTTATGCCAATTTAAATCATGAGAAAAAATTTATGCAAGAAAAACAGTGCATGAATGCGTAATGTAATTTATAAAACCTTTATATGTGCGAGGGAACGCCTATGGGTCGGTTCCAAAACAAAAGACATGGCGAGGGGACGCATATGGGTTGGTCCCAAAGTTAAAAGTTTCGATAAAAGCACATGCGACTAAATAGGGCTAGTCCTGTACCAACCATTACTTAGTCAAAATTCCTGCAATAGATGTCATATGATATAAATTCATGAATGCATGAAACATAAATAATTAAAAGTCATTGTCACAACTTAACAGAAAAAATTTTATGTGAAAATTATGAACTACTGGGGTTCAGTTCACATAATCACAGTTCACTAGGAACATCATGCATAGACACTGACACATAACTAAATATGGATGACGGTTGTTCATTCCATATTGGTAAAACGATACTGGTGAAAACATCATGGTTAAAACAACAAGGTGCTGAAAACGTCATGGCTAAAACAAAAAGGTGCTGAAAACATAATGGTTAAAACAACAACGCGCTGAAACATCAATACGTGGAATAACAATCGTTGGCTTAGGAAGCTCCTGGTGACTACCCACTAGTCACAGGTCGAGTTTTAGAGCCTACAGGTCGAAGCCTTGGCTCTGATACCATAATTGTAACACCCCATTTTGATAAATGGAATGTCACGCGTAATTATGGCGTGTCATCAAAGCATGCAAGGTAATATGTAGTAAAACATACATGACCATAGGGAAAACCAGAATCAAACATCGGTTCCCAAACATAAGCCCAAAACATAAGAAAGTAAATGAACTGAAAGAAAGACTAAACAAGCATAAATATATATGAAAGAAACAGGAGAAGAAGTCTATGTCAGCTTCCATCCTATGCATGTCCTCCAAATGCTCGAGTCTTGGGTACCTGCCGTTTTGGGACATGGAAAGGAAAGTAACGGCTGAGCAAAATGCTCAGTGCACGGATATACAATATAGCATGAAGTAGGATAAGCATGTAACATATAACAGCGGAAGACTAAGTTCTGAGTAGACTGGTTAAGTATTGAGAAAACTGGTTTTATAGTTTGAAAAGCCTTATGTTTATCTTATGAAAACTGTTTTAACATAAATATACCATAGCCCATATAGGTCATGAAAAGGTCACGTGCATGAATACTTGGAGGGGTGACCTCATCATGCTGATTAGAGGGGATGCCTCTAATTAATATACTGGTTTGGGTAGGAGGGATCAACTCCTTGTGAAGGATGCAAGGCACACACCACATTCACCATGATATACTGAATAAAACATGTAACTAGGATGCACCCATACGCCCCACATGATATAATAATATGGCCAAAACTGAAAGGGACGCCACGAGCAATCACTCCGCCGTGGGGAAGTCATAACATTGGTGCCTCCAATGTTATGGTTATGGTACCTCCATAACTAGGTGAAACTGGTCATGCTTGTATATGGCTATAGATTATGCTAATTAAACATAAGCAGTTCAAAACAATAAAACAAATACTGGGGAAAACAGTTGGCTGCATGCGGGGAAATCCTAATAAGGAAAGAATGTCCATACTGAAAGGACGGGAATCCGTACCTCAAGTCCAGTGAATGAACGGAAGAAAGACTCCTACTTCTGGATCACTAACGCTACATGAATACACACGTGTATAAGTATCGAATTACTGATTACGTACTGGGTTTTATGTCTCATCTTAGCTTACTTTGTATGTTTTAGGTCATGGTTTACTGTTTAAAGCCTTAAACTGTGTTTATCTTGTATTCTGATTATTCTGATTAAGTATTACTGGTATTTCATGTATTATTATACTTACTGTGTAATAATAAGTAACTTTCCAAAAATAGCAGGTTTCCAAAAATAGAAAGTTTCCAAAAATAGAAAGTTTCCAAAAATAGAAAGTTTCCAAAAATAGAAAGTTACCAAAAATAGAAAGTTTCCAAAAATAGAAAGTTTCCAAAAATAGAAAGTTTCCAAAAATAGAAAGTTTCCTAAAATAGAAAGTTTCCAAAAATAGAATTTACTGCTTAAAATAGATCAGTTTCTAAAAATAGAAAGTTTCCAAAAATAGATCAGCTGCCTTAATTAAATAAGTTTCCATATATAGAAGGTTTCCATGATTAGATTAGTTGCCTTATTTAATTAAGTTTCTATAAATAGAAGTTTCCATAATTAGAATTAAGCTGGTTGCATAAGCTAAAATATATGTCTAAGTGTTTATAAGCTTATTTCTTAAGTCATATGATATAGTGTATAGTTTAATTATCATTTCATGTATTTTAATTAAACTATAGGTTAAGCATTTTAATTAAAGTATAACATGTTTTAATTAAAATGGAATAAAATACTTAGGTTAAAATGTGCATTATTATGTATTAATAACATAACCTAAGTCATGTCTAAATTAATTAATTATAGGCATGTTTTAAATAATTAATTAATTATAACTTATAACATAAAATACTTAGGTTAATTTAATATCATGCTAAATTAATAATTAAAATAACCTAAGTCATGATTTAATTAATATCTCATGTTATTAATTAATTTATATCCTAAGTTCATAATTCATAAAAATTAACATGTAGCATAAATCATGATTTAACCAACGAACCATGAATCGGGCATGAACTCGACACCGTACCCCGAGCCAAACTCGGGGTACTTGTGCCTCCTTGCAGCCGTGGGTCCCACATGCACCAACCAAGACCAACAATGGTCTTGGTGGTGGCGGCTAAAAGCAAACCGAACCCCCCCCCCTCGGGTTGGTTATGCTAGGCGGCCAAAATAAACACCCTTTTATATCATCCTTTGAATTTAATTTACCCCAAAACATGTTAGATCAATGTTTAATTATCATGTTTTAATAAGAATATTAATGACATGTTCATGAAAATAATCAAAGATTAAAAAGAATTAAAAAGAAAGGTTTAGAATGATATACCAATACGTAGCTTGAAAGGGGATGAACAAACACGGTTTCTAGCACTTGTTTTTAATGTCAAAAATCAACAACACCCTCCTATGGTGTTGTTATGGGTGGCGGCACAAGGAGGAACAAGGAGGAGAAGGAGAAAAATCTTTTAGGGTTTTATGTTTATTTTCTTGAAAAGTGAAAATGAATGTATTTTTCCCTTAACCCCTTGATTAGTAAAAATGATGGGCTAGGCCCATTCTCTTCCTAAATTCGTGTATATGGGGCCCACAAGGGGTAACCCAAATGTTTTCCGTGTCCCGATGTTTCGTGTTCGTTCGTGGTTAAACGTGTTCGTGTTTAAAGTGTTTCTGTTTATTTTATCATGTAGTTTATCGTAATCTTAACGCTCGTAATTATATTATATGTATTTACGTAATTATTCTAGTTCGTATTTTAAATGGTGATCATGATTTAATTACGTTCACGTGACATATTTATTAACTGTTTATCATGAGTTCGTACGTAATCGATACTTATCATGTCATACACGTATGCACTTGCTTGACTATTAGCACATGAATGTGATCAATACTAAATAAGGTAAGTTTTAATCTAGGACGTACGATCTTAAGGGCACTATTCATGGTAAAAGCATGCGGGTTTTACATTCATCACCAAGAATAACTAGTGCACCGAATGAACAGTATCTTCCTTAACTACTTGATACTAGGGGAGGATCACATGTCACTAATGTTATAGTGTTTGACGAAGAAGATTTCACAAGCTGGAAAAGGAAGTTTCTTGTCTATCTTGATGGACTTGAACTAGTTCTTCTAGAAGTTATAGAAAATGGACAATATGTTCCCATGGCCTCAACTGAAGAAAATCCACTTAAGAAACCTCTTAAGTAATGCACACCCGCTGATAGAAGATTAGCAAACCAAGACAGAAGGCTCAAAAGTAACCTCATTATCTCCCTAACACATCATGAAGTTTATCATTCAATGCTCCATAGCTAAACAAATTTTGACTGATCTAGTTCTAGGCCACGAAGAACCATCAAAGACTAGACACACCAATATTCAAGTTCTAAGACTTTAGTTTAATGCCTTTAAAGCATTAGAAGGTGAAAATGTTATGCAAACACACACAAGGCTGAAGATCCTCTTAAATGATCTTGCCATGAATGGTGTCACCATCCCTCAAGGTGAAGTAAATGCCACTTTTGTTAGCAGCTTACCTAGAAAGTGGCTGAGCATAAATCAAACACAAAGGGCGAACAACTCAATTAAGAATGATACTATGGCTTAACGGTATGGGAAATACAACTATGACATAGTACTAATTGATGTCATTTACAAATTAGAGACTGAAAGGTTTACAATTTAGGGTTCAAGCTCAAAAGCACTGATCCCAAATTCAAGTTGTCAAGATAGCGATTCTGATATTGAAGACGAAATGAAGAGCAGTCAAGAGTTCATGTCTGACCTAAATGTTGAATATAATGAGAGAGCTAAGTTGGCCAATCAGAGAAGACACTACAAGAGATGGGGGAGAGTTGGAGCAGCAGGTAGACCTATTGAAAAGTCAAAGGAAACATGTTTCGCCTATGGTAAGACATGACACTTTCATAAAGACTGTCCATCTACAAAGTCATCCTCACCATCATATCCATCATCATCTAAGTCCAATAAGTTTAAACCCCAACATAATACTTCATTTAAACACTCCAACTACTTTAACAACGAGAAGAAGAATTATAAGAACAAGTACAAGGCCTTGTAAGCTGAGTTGGAGCAAATGAACTTGAAGCTGGAACCTCAATCGAAGAATAAGGCTGATAAGAAGTCTGAAAAGAGGTTAATAGGAGAAGCCTATGATTGAAATAATGAACCGGTTTTTTATTTAAAGGGTACTACAAAGGTTATGGTGTTCATGGTTATAGCTTAGGATGAACCAGCCATGGGTAAGAGTGATGAAGGATATGGATAATGGGTTGACATCACCATGAAAAAGGTACATAGACTTCTCTCTATTTCTGAGAGTGATGAAAGAAAACATGTTCTTGACTACACATTTCTAGACCTCTACTTGTGGAAGAACATAGAAAGAATTTTCTAAATAAATTTAACTATGTTAAACAAGAACTATTATCATATAAGTCGGACACTAAAAACCTAAAACATGTTAACTCTGAGAAAAATGCTCTTTAGAATGAAGTTACCAGATTAACTTTGTATAATGAAACTTTGACTAATAAAGTGGCCAAACTACAAAAAGTCACTAAATGGACCTATAGTAGAGTGTCACTTGATGATTTAATTTCTGAGCAAGTCCCTACCTACATCACCCGTGCCTTAGGAGGGAAAGGAAAAAGACCACCTCTAAAGCTGACAAAGAAATCATCTTTAAGTCAACAGACACCATTGTCCTTGACATACCTGGTGAAACTTCACCTGACTCTTGGTCTGTGGAAGAAAACCAAGTACCTTTACGTTCTTAAATAAAACTTTCTAGAGTTGATCCCAATGGTACACCCAAATGATCTAAACCAGTCACTAACTCTACTAAGACCTTCTACGTGCCTGGTAAATCCAACAACAAGAAGCCTATCTATAATCCTTTTGTAGCTGAGGTATCTGAACCTATGACCACACCTGACTCTTCCACTAAGGAATATATTGTCCTTGATGAAAGAAGTGGAGAGTCTCAAATAAAAAATCAAGACTTTCGTTGAATGTTCCTCCTCTGATTCTATGTCAAATACCTCTAAGCCTAATATTAACAAGAAGGTTAAACCCTACTGTACTATGTGTAAGAATACACATCATATGACAAAGGACCATGTTGAACAGATGGTTATTAAGAGATATTTAGTGTAGCTAAATCCCAACCACCTATGGCTCAGACGAGCAGAAGTTCAGCTGGTATACCTAGACCTTTCCCGCCTTGTAAATATTGTCGATTCTTTGATCATCACTCATATGTCTATGAATACTAACTTGGATGTGAAATATGTGGAAGTATTGCACATGAACCCATTGACTGTCAATCAAAAGGCCGTAGGAATAGCATGAACCCAAGGATTGCTCATCGGCGATCTAAGGAACCCACTGAAAAGTGGGTTCACCCTAGAAACTAACTTGTTTCTAATATTTGTTGAGAAACATCTGAAGGAATCGATATGATCTCTAGATAGTGGTTGTTCTAGACACATGAAAAAAGTTTAACAATACATGCACAGATTTTCCAAGGAGCCTGGTCCTAAAGTGGTGTTTGGGGATAACTCTTCAAGCGATACATGAGGCTATGGCTCTGTAAACTACAATGGAGTTACTTTCACTAGGGTTGTATATGTGCATGGTCTTAAACAAAATCTTATCAACATTAGTTAACTTTGTGATATTGACTTCAAAGTATTGTTTACCAAGATTCAGGGAACCATATTCAACCAAAACAATGATGTTGTACTAATTGCACCCAAAAGAAGATGTGTGTATGTGATTGATAAGTATTCCTACTCTGAAGGAATTTCTACCTGTTTCTTTTCTAAATCTTTTGATAGTGTTAACTGGTTGTGGCATAAGAGACCGTCTCATCTCAACTTTAAAAACCTGAGCAAACTAGCCACATAGAACTTAGTTGCTTGTCTACCATCTGTTATCTTCACCAAATCTAAAACTTGATTTGCATGTGAGAAAGGGAAGCATAACAGAGCATCATTCGGTCAACAAGTGATTGCATCTCCTTCACATGGATTTTTTGGACCAGTTAAACCCCAAACCATGTATCACAACAAATACACTCTCGTTATTGTCAATGAATACTCTAGATACACCTGCATATGATTTCTCAAAATAAAAAGTAAAGCAGCTGATGAAATTATGTTTTTTATGAGACAGATGGAAAACATGAATGATGTCTGTTGATGCAAAAGTTGGGGTAGACCAAGCTTAACCCAAATCAGGCTTAATTTAGGGTCTTGTGGACTCCGGCTCTCGCACCAAGTGAAACTTGCTTTAGGACCCTGTGCACTAAACAAACACTGTTAGGCTTACCGTGGGTTTGTTACCCACAATTAGACTCCGGCGTGAGAGTAAGTAATCGGTTTTGAGTATATTAGTGTTTAGGGTATTGTGTGTATCGTACCTTTGCGGAACCGAAGGGGTTCCTTTTATACTCGAGAGAGTCCAGGATGGGCTCCCTGTTCTTGCGGCCTAAGGAAGAGATTATGACTCAAAATAGCTTGATCTTCATTATCCAACTAAGGCAAGTGTATATCCCTTTTCCTTAGGAGAATATAACTATAATATAAGTTATATTCGGTCTGATCCTGTCGCACTGCGACGAGGACTTAGCTAAGTAACCAACCTTTTGTGCGACAGCGGCTTACCGGGCTTTATGGACTATGTGCGCACATCGAACAAGTATCCAATCCATTCCTGGTGGATGCGGGTAGTACCCGTGAGTCGGACTATCCAGCCCGACTAGGGACTATACGTCATCATGTCCCCCAGTCTAGTGGTCGCAGGTCCAATCCGCGACTACTAGACTATAATCAAACCTAAACAGTCGCATAGTCTAAGCATAAACTCAGATTTTAAACATTCCCGCCAAGAAGACAAACATCCCCCCTTTCACCTAACCTCCTTGGTACTCGGGAAAAGTGCTTGCCACATCATAGTTACCCCTTCATATTCTACCGCCAGATCTAGCAAGTGGGGGACACGTGGCACACATCTGACTATGAACAGTAAAACTTAGGAAGCCTATATAAACCCATCACGCCTCCTTTTGACTGTTTACCATCTACAAACCTTCAAACCACCATTAACGCCTCTATCATTCACCATCATCACCAGATCTCTTATTAAGGTAATCGGCGCGACCACTATTTTGTATACACAGCACCATGGTGAAACAGCTAACCGACACCACGTACATCTTAACCATTGAGCAGCTAGATGAATTTACCTCTGAGTTATACATACCCGATTATCTGCACCCAGAAGTTCCTAACCCACAACATAATATAAGTCAGTTCCCCGCAGGGAAGATAGGGTTGTACACCCGTTACTTTGATTACGCAAACCAGCGTATACCTATGTCGCGCATTCTTCTGAGCGTATTAATACACTACGACACCCACATCTCCCAACTGCATTGCATAGGGGCAGCGAAAATTTCGAATTTCAAAATAAACTGCCACACCCTAGACATAGAACCCACAGTAGATCTCTTCCGCGTATTCTACCAACAGAATTTAGCCAACGGCTGGGTGTCTTTTGCTAAGCGAAAGGGTGGTATGCAATGTTTTGATGGAAAGATAGATTCCTTAAGGAATTGGACTGACAAATTCTTCTGGGTCGACGACGCTGCCTTTACCTTCCACTTTCCATTCTTAGCCCCTGACACCGTGAGGAAGGACCACCTACCTGGCCCCGACTCCTACAACGCTGCAGATGCGGAGACTCTAAACAACAACCGCATTCCCGTGCAACCCTACCCAGAGAGTGTGTTAGTCACTCTTGGCCTAAGCCGCGCAGTCATCTGTGGCGAGCACATGGTAATCTGCAGAGAGAGTGTCCAGGATTAGTGGTCCTTCCCGCCTTCATCATAACCTTATGTAAGTACCATCGCATATTAGGATACTAAAATATGTTTCCCTGTTTTTTGTTTGCTTCCTTTCGCAGTAATGGATGTTCTTGACCTTGTCCCTGGTGCTTTTCCCGAAAATTTGCTGGTGTACTCTCGCCCTCAACAGGAAAATGAAGAATCGCTTTGTGATCGTGCGCAGAGGAATACCATGGACTTAGTGATTGAGGAGCCATCTATCGCCCAAGGGAGCGAAGGGACCCGCGCTGACCAACCACCGTCATCTCCACCAGATCAACAGTTGGAATAGCAGCCACCCGTACAACAACAACCACCACCCTTTCTCAGCTCCTCACCGTCTTCAGATGAGTATACTAGAGATGCCGAAAAACCACGGCTGAGTTTGAGGAAGAGAACATTATCTCTTTAGGAAAAAGTCACAGAAGCCCCCCATCATCTCCACACAAAGTCGCACGCACCAGGGCTGGTCGCTCCTGGACAGGGGTGCGCACTACAAAGGAAGAGTTTGAAGAGAACCTTGCAAAGACCCCTCCACGCACTCCCCCCCGCAACCATCAATCTGAGGTAAACATTTTCTTCTATATGGTAGCGTAAACTACACATTCTTCGCTGCATCTCTACGTGATCATACTTTAAACGTCCTTCTAACCATTACTTTTATACAGCAGCGACGAACAGGAAAAATCTTCTTCAAAAGTCAAGACGACATCCTCCCCTCACAAAGAGGCTTCATCAACGGGAGGGGATGCGTTCACCCAGGATCCTACCTTCGCCCCTGACTGGGAGCTCCCTGCATCATCTGACCTCACATGTGCATTTGACTGTGCAAGCTTTCTACACAACATCATGCCCCCTGGCCAAAAGGTAGTGCTTGAAGGGATGAGTGACTTTGTCCTGGCCGATGAGTCAAGTTATCTAGCAGCACAGCAGGTGACGCTGACATCACACCTCAAAAATAGATACCTGGGATTGTCTGCCCAACTCCATACGACAGAGGAAAAGTTGAGGCAGGTTACTGAAGAAAAATCATCCGCTCTCGACGATATGCAAGCAAAGATAGACCAAGAAGCCGAGAGAGGGAGAAAAGATGCCGCCCTCCTCCATTCCTTAACTCAAGAAAGGAACAGGTTATTTTCCGCCCTAGATGAAGAGCGCACCCAGCTTCGCCAGATAAAGGCCTCCAATGTTGCTGCTATAGGGGCCTTTGAGGAGGGGAAGGATAGGTTTGTTGCTGATGCTGATGCTCTGGGTGTGAGGGTAAAGGAAGATGTAAGCGATCTCAGCTGCCAATTGAAGAGACTGAGTATCGAGATGGATGAGGAGTTGTACCCTCGCTTAATGAAGGAGATAGCCGAGAAGCGGTGGCTAGTACGCCATGGTCTGCGCCTAGCTGCAATGGTTGCTTTGGAAGACCCCACCTTGCAAGCCTCATTCTCCAATTCTGTCATATCTGCCAGCAATGAGGGTACTTCAAGAGGTTTGGCGACTGCACACAAGGAGAAGCTACTGAACCAAGAACTATCAGAGGTGCCTTTTTACGATCCGAAGGCCGATGCCAAGCTTACCACAGCCATGAAAGAAATGAGTGTATATCCGCTTCCCTCTTTTGGTTTGGAGGATAAGGATCACGAAGTACCTATTGAAGTGGTAATAGAGGGCATCACCTTGGCGCGCCATAAAGTAAAGGCGCAGAAGCATTGGCAGACTTTCACCTAAACCATCTATGGAGCAGTTGACCGTGCCAGTATTCGCGCATCCCAAGGATATCCTTGATCCCTTCAAGATTGAGAATGAAGTGCCACTATCTGAGGTCCTTGCAGCGTACAAGAGCCGCGCTTCTGCCAAGAAAGCCCTGATGAACATAGAAGCAACGCCTTCCGTTGGTGCGGCCCACCTTGCTCCTACTGTCCCTGTTTTAACGTTGCCATTGCTGGAGAGGGATTCGCGCCTGCTGGACCGTATGGAAAAAGCCTGAAGGATCATCGTACTACTGCTTACTGCCCTCCGTTGCTAAAACTGAAGAGATCCTCCTCTGAGACCCATCTGCTCTCCAATCTCCTTAAAGACTTGTAAACATATGTTCATGTTTTGTATCTGCAAATGTTTGCTTTGTAATAAACACTATCCTTCTTTTGTTATAGAAAGTCTATTTAATGTTTATAGCGCAATTTCGCATAATAAGCTAATGCAAACTTATAAATGGACCATATGGGTTTGAGAAGCTCATTACGTGCGGTAGACCGCTACTACCATAAGGACGGTCAGGTGAGGCAGACCCATTGTTAGGTGTGCACAATTGTGTCTTAACAGTCTAAGTGTTTACTGGCTGCGTAACTTGCTACGACATCATTAATAGCAAGGGTCCTAACAAGGATAAATGATCCATGGTCGAAGGGGGTGCATCTCACTTACTCGACGAGTCTAATTAGTAGGGTAGGCTCATTCCTCTTATTTCTCCTGGAAACGTTGTACACGCGTGCGCCAATAGGCAATATATAATAAGAAAAAAGTATGTATGACATAAAGAAAAAGTTTTGAGAATGCGTCGTGGAACAAGCTAGGGACCACGATTGTTTTATTAATACTTGCAAGATTTTAAACATAAACAATAAAAAGAAAAAAACAATACATTCACTTGGGAAGTCTCGCCTTTAAAGGTAGCACTTCTTTAGATGGCATATGTTCCAAGGCCTTTGTAGGTCACGACCATCCATGTCGCGCAACCGATACGCACCATTTCCAAGTGCATCTGTCACTATGTAGGGTCCTTCCCATTTTGGTCCAAGCTTCCCTGTATTCTCAGTGCGACTTGCCGCGTTTGAGCGATACACAAAATCACCTGGTCTGAAGGAGGTCTTGCGTACCCTAGAATCATAGTAACCTTTCATCTTGGCTTTTGACTTAGCTTTGCGGATTGTTGCTAACTCTCGTCGCTCTTCGATTATGTCTAGGTTTAATCGTAGCTCATCATCGTTAGTAACCATGTCTACCTCTATTGTGCGGAGTGTTTGTAGTCCTATCTCAGATGGAATGACTGCTTCTGTCCCATATGTAAGGGCGAAGGGGGTATCACATGTGGCCGTCTTGATCATCGTGCGATGTGCCCACAAAACATGCGACAACTCATCGACCCACTTCTTATTATGTTCCCCCAACCGTGCTTTTATGACATCCCCCAAACTCCTGTTTTCTCTCTCCACAAGTCCATTCGTTTGTGGGTGGGCAACCGATGCGAAACGTTGATGTTTCCCATTCTTCGCGCACCAATCCTTGAACGATTTCTCTGCGAACTGCTTTCCATTATCTGAGATTATTTCACCGGGTAGTCTGAAACGGCATACTATGTTTTCCCATACGAACCTTTTCACCTGATTCTCCGTTATCTTTGTGACTGCCTTTGCCTCAATCCACCTTGTAAAGTAATCCATCGCTACTATGAGGAACTTAACTCCTCCCGCAGCTACAGGGAAGGGCCTCGCTATATCGATTCCCCATTTGAAGAATGGCCAAGGAGAAGTAATTGGCGTGAGCTCCTCCTGAGGCTGCCTCGGTACTGGCCTGTGCACCTGGCAGTCATTGCATTTGTTAATGAGTGTTCACGCGTCTGTATGCATAGTTGGCCAGTAGTACCCGCTATGCAAAGTTGTCGCAACTACGGACCTTGGTCCTGCGTGCATTCCGCATGACCCCTCATGGATTTTGCTAATGATATACTGCGCCTATTGTGGTCCTACACATCTTAACCATGGTTGGAGAAATGATCGCTTGTAAAGGATCCCATCTCTGACTTCAAATTGCCTCGAACGTCTTCGCACTCGCCGTGACTCATTTTCATCATGCGGGAGTGAGTCATTCGTTAAATAATCTATAATCGGTGTCATCCATGTAGGGCCTTTGATAGGTGTGTAAACACCCATCCTTTTTACCACTTAATTACAATAACAACCGAGCCAAAACGTGTATTTTATGTCATTTATGTCGGAATTATGCGTGGTTTGTGTTTTTGTTGTGATTTAGGACAAAAAGGTGAAAAGTGGAGAAAACACGGGCATTCACGGGCTTTTATCAAAGAAAAAGACGAAAGACGAAGTCAAGAAATCAAGAGTGCAAAAAGAACGGAAGTCCAAGACCAATTCTGAAGATTTATCGAAGAAAAAGTCAAAAGACGAAAGTTTACTTAAATCCAAAGAACTCAAGTCTAATTTATTGAAGAATTACAAGACGAGTTTAAAGAAATCCCGAGACAAAGTCATTAAAGTCAAAAGATTAAAGAAGATTAAGGACTTAATGATGCAATTAAGGAAAGAAGAAAGAGGGGAGGAAGCTTCCTAAGCACCTCCCTAATCTCCCCTATAAATAGATCATTAGTGTATTCATTTCATTTTGTTGGCTAAGTGTGACAATTAGTGTTCCACCATTTAATTACGTGTTCTTTAATTACATGTCATTTAAATACTTGTCTTGCACCTTAAATTCATTTAATTTCAAGTAAGTTTCCTTTTAATTCTTGTCAATCTTTACTTTTATTGTTCATCTCCTATCTACCTTTCTCCAATCTTTATGTTTATTGTTCATGTTCATGTTCTTGAGTTTTTGTTAAATTAATTAAGTGGGTTTTTATTATTGTGATTATCTTTGTTAGTTTGATTGTTTTGGATTTTTTGTTTATGATTAGTAGATGTTATTGGATTAGTCTTGTTTAATCTTGTGGTTGATTTTGATTAATTTTGTTTAGATCCGTATTACTTTTTGTTCTCCTTGTACTTCGCTGTTACTGTTCTTCCCCAGGTGTTCCGAATCAAGCAAAAGTTCCGAATCAAGGTGTTGTTTTCATTGTTCCGAACAAAGCAGAATATTCCGAGTCAAGGGAGTTCATCCGGAACATTTATTATTCCGAATAAAGGTGCTTCATTCGGAACTTCTAACATTCCGGATCAAGGTCTTCATTCGGAAGATTCAACATTCCGGATCAGCTGTTCATTCGGAACATTCCGAATAAAGGTTTTGTTGTGAATTATTCCGAATCAATTTCTTCCGGATCAAGGGTTTGTTCATTCGGAACATTTTCCGAATCAAGGAGAGTGAGTTCATTCGGAGTATATTCCGAATCAAGTTTTTATTCCGGATCAGTGGAGTTCATTCGGAACATTTATTGTTCCGAATCAAGGAGTGTTCATTCGGAACATTTATTGTTCCGAATCAAGAGGGCTCATTCGGAATATATTCCGAATCAAGGCAATATTCCGAGTCAAGACTTTATTCCGGATAAGTGACATATTCCGGATAAAGGATTTATTCCGGATGAAGGTTTTGTTCAATTATTCTGAATGAGTGTTTTTGGTAAATATTCTGAGTGAAGAAGAAATTATTCCGAACGAAGGTGACATTCCGGACGAGTGATTTATTCCGAACGAAGGATTATTCCGGATGAGCTGTTTTCAGGTTATTTTTAGTTTCAGTTTTTAACTTTCTGTTTTTAATTTTCAAGCTTTATTTTTCCCGCCTTTTTCCTTAGTCGCACTTTAAGATTACTTGCCTTAGATTTATTTTAGCCTTGCCTTAGATTAAGTTTTAGTTGCGTTTTAAGTTTGCCTTACATAGTTTTAAGTTTGCGTTATTTACTTTAAGTGCCTTTTAATTTCTCGTCACGCTTTTTAATTTCTTGTCATTTATTTTAAATTAGAGTTAGATTTAAATTAACGTCATTTTCATTAAAGTTTTGCACATTTATATTACTACAACGACACAACTTTTGTTTCACTAAAGACAGCTGAGTCACATAGTTAACCCAGATCAATTCGATTAGACCACACAACGAACTTTAACTTTTTATACTAGGTGTCAAAACCCTTGTATCAAATGGCGCCGCTGCCGGCTCTTTTCGTGAAGATAAACAGTTTTCTGTGAGAGACGCGTTGCTTTTTGGGACCCGTTCACTTGTGAGCGTTACTTTTCTTGCTTAAAAATTTCAAAACCCCATAAAAATTAAAAATTGTTAAAAATCCATAAAAATAAAAAATATTCAAAAATCCAAAAAGATTTTATTTTTATCTTTATTGTGTATATATATTCTCTTTGTGTTTGGTATTGTTTTCTTTTGCCTTTTCAGGAATATGCGTACTAGATCTTCTAATTATCAAGAGCCCGAGACTCGAGAAGATTTAGCTATGGCAGGTGTTAACAACAATAATCCACCGCACCTTAATAACAACAACAATGTTCTTCCACAGTCCGATCTTCGGACAATGGAGGAGCTTTGTCAACCCACCATGTTTGGACGAGGAGGACCGATTGCGCCGATGCAAATCACAGCTCCGGAGTTTTCGTTGAAGCACCACATGATTCAACAAGTGTAAACTAATCCATTCGCCGGAATGCCTGATGATGATGCCAACAAACACCTCGACAAATTTATTACAATCACTCAAAGCATGAAGTTGCCCGGTGCAACAATGGATGTTCTTCGCCTACAACTCTTTCCACATACTTTATCACACCATGCCGAGAAATGGTTTGATCGTCTCCCGAAGAATTCCATTCATACTTGGGATGACATGACTCATCGCTTTTTGTCGCGCTACTTTCCACCATCCATGGTCACGAGCCTTCGCAATCGAATCAGCGGTTTCATGCAACAACCCAATGAATCTCTCTTTGATGCTTGGGAAAGATATAATGTTTTGAACGATCGTTGTCCAAACCACAACATGCTTTCGGTCACATTGATTGATACTTTCTACAACGGTTTGACTTTTCGAGGTCGTGATACGATTAATGCAGCCGCCGGTGGCACATTTATGAAAAGGAGACCCGAGGAGTGTAGAGAGCTTATTGAAAACATGACTACTCATCATAAAAACTGGGATTCCTCCGCTTCTTCAAGGAACAACCCGAGAGTCAATGTTTCTTCTACTTCAGCAAGCCCCGACATGACCGAATTCACCCGCATGATGACCGAAATGAACAAAAATATCTTGCTTCTCGCTACAAACCAACAACAAGTTAAAGCGGTAGCACCTTCTTATGAGACATGCGGCGATCCTCACTCATACACTGATTGTCCTTCTACTCAAGGAAATCCGGAAAATGTGTATGCAGCTTATGGTAATTATTCACCGGAAAATTACCAAGCCCGACCTCAAGGGGATCAAAATTTGCTGAGTTACCGGTCCAACAACTACCTTTCACCCGGTTTTTCTCCTCAAAACCAAATCCCCAACAACAATTACAATAGAAGCAACCAAATCCCACCTAGAGCTTCTAACCCTTATCACCCACCCGCTCAACAAGCCCCACCCATGAATCAAGATGTTGAAGCTTTGATGAGAACCCAAGGTGAGCAAATCAAGAATCTGCAGAGCCAAATTATCAATTTGAAAGGAGATATCACCAAGCAAGGAAATGACATTATATCCGAGATTCGAGATAATATTCAATCCTCCTTCAACAATCAAACGAATGATTTGAAGAATATGCTGGCTAGTTTCTTGCCCACTACTCAACCCTCTACTTCGAGTTCTCTACCTTCAAACACCGTCACCAATCCGAGAGCGAATGTAAGTGCTATTACTACCCGTAGTGGAGTTACCATAGTAGGACCACCTATTCCGCCCCCGTCATCTACACCTCCTCCACCACCATTTATCCCTACAACTCCTACACCTAGTCTTAGTACACCATTACCGTCTCCGCCTCGTCATGACGATGTCCCCAAGAAGAAACCTTCAACATCTCAACCTTCACCTACTACACCTCCACCACCCAACCCCAGCATTCCTTATCCATCTCGCTTAGGCAAGGCCAAAATGCACACCAAGGATGACATTCAAGTGTCGAATTATTTGAAGATGATCTCTCAAATGAATTTCAACATTAGCCTTGTTGAAGCACTTGTCCATATGCCGAAATTTGTCAAAGCATTCAAGGAACTGCTTAACAAGAAGGAGAAGCTGATTGAGCTCGCCAACACACGCTTAAATGAAAACTGTTCTGCAGTTATTCTTAAAGAACTTCTGGAAAAACTTTGAGATCCTGGTCGTTTTGTGTTGCCTTGCATTTTTAACAAAACCGAAGAATTTACTGCCCTAGCTGATCTCGGGGCCAGTATTAATCTGATGCCTTTAAGTGTTTGGAAAGAACTATCATTACCCGACCTTACTCCACCAAAGATGACCCTTGAGCTTGCAAATCGAACTCTCGCTTACCCCGTAGGTATTGCCGAAGATGTGTTCATTAAAGTTGGCACCTTCACTTTTCCGGTCGACTTTGTTGTTGTTGATTATGAAATGGACCCTCGTATTCCTTTAATACTTGGTCGGCCATTCGTAAGAACTGGACGAGCTTTAGTTGATGTTGCCGAAGGTGAATTAATTTTAAGGGTCATGAATGAACAACAAGTGTTCAAAATGGGTAAGCTTACAAGCAAATCCTATGGACGAGAATCAGCGAATATGATTAATGTGCTCGATGATTTTGTCGTCTACAACAATCCTCTATTCGATTCTTGCATTGATAATCCACTTTTTCAAGATGATGTGGATGTTTCTCTCTCCAATTTGGAACCTTCACCCATATATGATTCTCCACCGATCTTTGATGCTTATGATGATGATTCTAGCTCAGATTCGGATGATTATGATGACTTTACTTCAGAGTATCCCGACATGCCCACTTATGATGATTTTGATGAGGCTGATACTCTTTCGAGTGATTCTTCTCATGATGAAGATCCTCCGCCATCCATGCTTAATCCTACTTTGGATGACTACTCATTTGAGGAAGACTTCTCTACTTTTCTCAATACTTACTTCCCTCATGAGAGTGATGCTCCTCCTTTAGATTTTGATGATTATGGTCTTGATCCTACTTTGGATTTGAAGAAAATTCATTCAAAGGAGAGGCAACCGGACGACACCAACATCCGCAGCACGTATGATTTGACACCTCTTTGTCCACCTTCTGAGGACGAGGTTGTGCATTTTCTTCGCGGATCATCTTCAAATTCTGCTGAGCCTGAGTGTTATTTTCCCTTAAAGGAAAAGGTGTTCGACCCCGGTATCGATATTCTTCAGCCATCTCAGTATCCGTCTGATGAAATAAAAGGAAAAATCTTTGGAACTTATGAAGATATGCTTGCACCTCACCATACTTGCTTCCACCGTGCTCCATCTTTGCTTAAGGGAACCTTGCCTATTCTTCTTTGGCTTGCCTTGTTCGCCTTAAGCTTGTGCTATTTGATGGACGAAAACTATGTATTTGATCCCGGTGGATATGTTTCATGCTTCTTCCTATGCTAATCAAGGTCGAGTCAGGCTCACGACTCGGTGAACAAAAATCAAGCGCTTCTTGGGAGGCAACCCATGTTTCTATCTTTTAGCTATCTATATCCTAAGTGTAGGGGAGACCCGCTGGTGTTTGCTATTTCCTCTCTTCTCATATTCAGGGATTCGAGCGCTCAATGATCCACTCTTGATGATTTTTGACGACTCGTGATTCCGTGTTTCCGTCTTCCCGGTTCTATCCTAATCTCTTTTCGATTCATTATTTTATATTTCTCAATATTAAAATAGGAATCTCGTTAGTTGTTTCTCCTTAGCGAGATTTAAACAAAGTGCACAATGTCCTAAGAGTAGGGGAGTTTACTCCCACATGCTTAAACATTGAGGACAATGTTTATATTAAGTGTAGGGGGGACTTCTATCGAAGTTAAGTGCTCTTTTCCTTGTATTTGTCCTCATTTTAACCGGAAAATCAATTTTTCGACATTTTTCAAAATTTTTGATCTATTTTGGCCTATTAGTTTTTCCGTTTGTATAGTTATTTTTCTTTTTTTTTTGCTAGAATAAATTTTTAATAAAGTGGTTTTAATTTTCAAACGTTGTGAATCTTTTGACTCAACCCGAGTTTACTTATCTAAGTTTACTCTAGCTAGTATCCCTAACGTGTTTAAGTCAAGTTTTGCTAGGCTTTTATATAGGGAGCTTTAAAACGCGAAAGTCTTAACTCTCACGGGTTAAGAACAAGAACTTTTCGCAAGTTCCTATAATTGATCCTAGAGAGTCGTTTATCAAGGGAACTTTAAAATGCGATTTCTAAACTTGAAAAAGTCTAAGAATTTGCAAGATCCTATAGGTGACTCGAAAACCCAAAACTTTGATTTAATAGGCTAAGCATCCACGAGTCTCATTCCTTGAGATTTTAAATTATGGAGAACGAGAGATGATAGAGTCAATTATAAGTTTGGTGTTCTTTCGTGAATTTATGTGACTTAATTATAAGCCTATTCTCCCATCACTTGCTAATAAATTTATCTGCAATAAATAAGGTTGTACGATTTGAAAAGTTACTTAGCCTCTAGCCCAAGATCGTTTAAAAGTTACTCGGTATGGATTAGAGTTCATAGCCAAGGCATAACTTATTGAAGCGGGATGCGAAGATTGGCGACTCCGAAAAGGCCCTAACAAGGCATGAGGGCTACATTTTGTTGCTAAAGATCCAAAGTGATGTGAAGAATCATTTATCAAAGATCAATATGAAGGATCGAGACACACGACGAAAAGCAAATACTCCCGTAAAGATCATGGAGAAGTCTATCTAAAAAGGCCCTAACAAGGTATGAGGATGAATAGATCCAAGTCCTAAAAGGAGGCAGATCGTTGTATATCAAAATCCCAAATAAAGATTGGAGAAAAATGAAGAAGTCGTGGTCCAAGTATGAAGAATCTCTCAAAACTTCAAGTGAAGAAATTCCTATTATGAAGAGAAGGCCATTATTTCATGAACGTCTCTCAAGATTTGAAGTATGAAGTCGCTGCCAAATATCATTCCGAGAAAGGTCTCAAATCGCGAAGCGAGTTATGCCAAGATATGAACTTTATGAGGTCCCGAGAAGCAGTTTTAAAAGATTTTGTCCTTTAGCTAACTATTGATTAAATCGTCCCACTTTATTTTCAGCCTTAATAACTATCGAAATAAGTCAACAATGCATCCTCGTGATCATTCAAGACAATAATAAAATATAAGAGATACAACTAGGAATAAGGGAGTCTAAGTGAATAATTGGCCCACATGAGTTCGTGTTAGTTTGCTAACTTATAATAACAATGATCTCATTTTTAAGCTTGGTTTGGAGAAAGTGAAAACTTGAGGATGATGATCATTCATGACATTTCCAAAAACCCGAAGGTATGTTTTTGATATCTTTACTTTGAATGTTTATAATTTTCTATCTCTTTTATAAAGGCCAACGTGGATTGATTATGATGAAAAATGTAATCGTGCTTTGTAACTAATGCATTGCATGAGGACATTGCAATGGTCAAGTGTAGGGGATTTGATAGGTGTGTAAACACCCATCCTTTTTACCACTTAATTACAATAATAACCAAGCCAAAACGTGTATTTTATGTCATTTATGTCGGAATTATGCGTGGTTTGTGTTTTTGTTGTGATTTAGGACGAAAAGGTGAAAAGTCAAGAAATCAAGAGTGCAAAAAGAACGGAAGTCTAAGATCAATTCTGAAGATTTATCGAAGTAAAAGTCAAAAGACGGAAGTTTACTTAAAGCCGAAGAACTCAAGTCTAATTTATTGAAGAATTACAAGACGAGTTTAAAGAAATCCTGAGACAAAGTCATTAAAGTCAAAAGATTAAAGAAGATTAAGGACTTAATGATGCAATTAAGGAAAGAAGAAAGAGGGGAGGAAGCTTCCTAAGCACCTCCCTAATCTCCCCTATAAATAGATCATTAGTGTATTCATTTCATTTTGTTGGCTGATATAGTAGTTTTGTATATACTTTATTTTAGGAAAAACAAAGCAACAGAAAAAGCGGTAAGTATTAACGAGCGGTTTAGGAAAACCACAAGTTATGACCCTTGATGGGAATCGTTCTCTCGAGGAGGCACGTGCGTTGTGTAATGAATGATTGAATTATGTTTTTGATTCATTTTTGATATAGTAGTTTTGTATATACTTTATTTTAGGAAAAACAAAGCAACACAAAAAGCGGTAAGTATTAACGAGCGGTTTAGGAAAACCACAAGTTATGACCCTTGATGGGAATCGTTCTCTCGAGGAGGCACGTGCGTTGTGTAATGAATGATTGAATTATGTTTTTGATTATTAACTAGAAGAAAAGAAGAGAAAATGACGAAGACGAAAAAAAATAGAAAAATAAGGCGAAAACACTACTAGAAAGTTACGACGTAGAACGTAAAAAATGCAAAATTTAAAATTTTAACCTAAAAATTTCTTAAAATTACTAAAAATCCACAATATTATCCTAAGAGTTTACAAAAAATCAAAACTTGCCAAAACCTTTTAATTAATTTAATAATGACTTTTTAATGCTAATTAAAGCCCTAAAAATCACTTTTAAATATTAAAAAGCCCTAAACAAGATTTTAGAATTTGTAAACCTCAAAAATGACCTAATTAAACTAAAAACTATTTTTAAAAATTTTAAAACCAAATTAAACTATTTTTAAACACTAAAAACTATTAAAATCTATTAAATCTTAAATTAATTCTAAAAATTAATTGAAAAGCCTAAAAATTATTCTACAAATGGGAAAAGTCCTAATTAATGACAAAGAACCTAGGAAAAATGAAAAAGAAATAAAAATAAAACTTTGAATTTTAATGAATAAAATAATATTAAAATATTCCTAAAAATAAAAAGTTCTCAAATAAATTCTAAAAGATTCTCAAAAATCCTAAATATTCTAACTAAGAAGAAAATGTAAATTAAAGTTCCTAAAACCTTTTAGTTAATTTTATATTAATTTTCAAAGTTGCCTAAAAACCCTAAAATCAAATAAAATTAAAAATTAAAGTTTTTGAAAACTTTTTTATATGTAAACCTCAAAAATACAAGTAAAAACCTAAAAACTATTTTTTTGTATTTTTTAATTACTGTTTAATATTTTTAAATGACTTTCTAATTTTAAAACTAAAAATAATCCTAGAAATTAATTAAATAAAAGGAAAAATAATTTTTTAAAACAGAAAAGTCCTAAATGATATAAATGTCCTAGGAAAAATGAGCTAAACCCAAAAAGCTTAATAAATAAGCTGGAAAAAGTCAAATAAGCTACGGCTTATTAAACAAAGCTAAAACCAATTAGTCCTTAAATAATTAATGAAATGAAAGGATAGCATAAAAAGCTATCTAGATCAACGGTACAACACGCTACTCCTCCAGCGAGAGGTCGCGTGTTCGAGCCCGTTGCGGGTATGCTTTTTATAAAACTTTTTTTTTCTTTTCAACACTTAATCTAGTGACTTTAATGAACACAAAAACTCAAAAACCAACTAATTTAAACAATGATTAAGCCTGGAAATGAGCAAAACGTGCCCAGGCTTTGAAGAGTTTCTGATGAACAAGTGATAACCAAGAGGACTTGGTTGTTTGCTTTGTTTGAGGTGATTTGTTGGAACAAAGGGCACCCCTACACTCTTTCTGAGTGTAGGGAGTCACAATAAGCAGAAAACAAGCAAATCAAACACTCCAAGTATCATACACAAGCATGGATCAAGCAATGGGGGTTGCTGAGGTCTTTCTAGGGGCCTGGTGACCTTTTTGCTAACAGCAAGCACTCAAAATGAGTTTCAAAGGCTAACAATTTGCATACTCACTTACCACATAACATGAGAACATCTTACAATCTCACAATGATTCATCTCTTATCAGATTTCAAAAGATTGAAGCACAAATAAGAACAAAACAAGCAGAAAGTATGATTATGCAAATTTTCAACTTATTATCCTTTTAAAACACACAAATTAGCTAAAAACTTGCACCAAAATGAAGCACAACTAACAAATAACCTATCTCACTCCTTTTGAAGCTTTCTAACACCTTTTAAGTCACAATCAAGGAATTTGACCCCTGCTAAATCACTTATCCAAACACCCTGTTATTTTTGTGAATCCAAAAATTTTCAAAGTAAACCACTTTTAAAAGCAATCAAATTGGTTCAAATGGTATCTAGCATGCATACAAACTCAAATGAACACAATTCAAACAACTTAAACCAACAAATAACACTTTTCTCAAAATCTCACATAAGCATACACTTTTTCTGAAATTTCTAAATGGAAACAAGAAGTTACCTTAGAACCCTACAATCCAGGGTTCTTGTGACAGCTTTGTCACCTCCCTATACACTGGGGTGTATGCAGATCAATAATCAACAATCCTTCAACCTGAAAAAAAATTCAAAAACAAAAGAAAACAAGAACAAGGTATATATTCTGATATACTTTTCTTTCCTTAAAAACTTTCACAAAACCTTCCACAAACTCTCAAACACGTTTCAAAAACAATTCAAACTCACAAATCTCCCACCTTTTCCACTTTCACTTCCAAGGTGTTAGATTAAGAGTTGAACAAAATTTTTAAAAACCTTAACTAATTTTGGAACTCAAAATTAGTTAACCAATATAAAAATGGAACTCAGAATCCTTAGCCTTTTCACAATACACAACTTTTAAAAACAATAAAAAGGAATTACACTTGAGATTATCAAACACCAAACTTTTAATTTCTTAAAAAGGAATTACAAGTGAAAATTGCTAAGAAACTGGAACAAGAGGTGAATGAACAGGCTCATTCCCTTTAAATAGAACTAAAAGACTATTCTAGAATGTGAAAACCCTAAACATTGGATTGCCAGGAATGCCCTTGAAGTCTTTGACTGAAAATGGGTCAAAAACGCCCCATGTGATCATGTACTGGATGCCAGCTTGGAATCTTCAATCTTGAGCGTTGGATGAACCTTGGGGACAAAGGAGATGTATCTATTCGTTTATCTGGTCGGGGGTGGGGTTTTGGGTGAAAGTGATGGAGCAGGGGAGGCTTGGGGAGGGTCCCACAAGCCATGTGACACTGTTGGGTGAGGTGGGTTTGGTTAAGGGGATGTTTAATTAGTGATCTGGAGGGATTTAGGGTAAAACCCTTTGTTTTGAGTGTTAATTAATCTGGGTAGGATTAGGGTTCAAGTGAGATTAGGGGTGGGTTTTGATTCGTTTTGGGGTAAAACAGATTTAAAAATCTTATTTTGGTGGGAAATAAATGGTTAGTGGGGTGTTTTGACTTCATTGACCAGGTTTAATAAATTAAACCGGGTATAGGGTATTGGGTAGGGTCGGGCAAAAGGGTTTGATGGGTGGGTTTGATGAGGTGTCACTGGCTGGTTGGGGGAAAAGGTTTGTGGGTTTGGCAAAAACAGTCCCCAAGCATTTCTTTCCTTTCCACTTTGTTTTAAATGTTGTCAGCGCCAAGTTTTGCCTTGTCAACTTTTGCCAATTTGTCAAAAGTGGCACAAACTTTTCCAAAAACTTTTCCAAGGGTATTAAATGTATATTCTTGATTCCCAAGGGCTGAACTTGTAATATCTTCAAACATAAAGGATCATACTTGTACATTTGATATTTTGAGGGTCAAATGTGACAAGTTCTTCAAAGATGAGGGACTAAACTTGACAATCTTCAATTCTTCAAGGGTCTTCTTGCAAAATTCCAACTTGGGCCCGATTCATTGTGCGACTTCTTTTCCCGTGTTCGTTTTTGATTGATTCTTGTGATCTTTTGCCAATTCCTCAATATCCGTACCTAAAAATACACAAGTAACAAACACGAGCATATTTTTGGTCTATTTTATGATATTTTATGCAATTTAAGGCCGATTTGGACGATGAGACCATGTATAAAAGCAGTCTCATCACTCCCCCATACTAAACCATTGCCGTGCCCTCACGCAATGCTAAGAATAAAGTATCAAAGCATCTCCAAAATTCATTTTATTCACTTTTATTGAAATGATAACTAGCTACACTACACTATTGCTACTACTTGCGTTTTAGACATAATGTATGATTTTCATCGCAAAATGGGACGTTTAGGTTCATAGAATAAGAACACGTGAATGCTTCGTTAGAAATAATTTCGTCGTCCTCGATTTTCACCTTAATTCCATGCCAAGCGTGCAACGAGATCATTGTCATTATAAGTTAGTAATGCTAACACTACTCATATGCCCTAATCACGTACTTATTCTCACATTATTCCTAAGTTGTATCTCTTATATTTTATTATGTCTTAATGATCACGAGGATACATCATTGACTTATGCGATAATAGAGATTTAGGTCTAAAAATAGAGTCCTAACGGTGTAACTAAGACCATCAAATCAATAACCCCTCCTAATAGACAACGATGTTAAAAAATTAAGTCGACAAGAAGAATCGATAAACACGGTTTTATAACGGTTTTGAACATGAGACTTATTACCAAGACTTTTATACGCCCCCTAACGGAAGGACCTTATTATCTTTGGTTTACCTCCATCTTTTATTCAACTTCGCCATGAAGCTTTTATTATGACTTTGGTCTTGCCTTGCCTTTTATTATCCGCCTCATCGGTGGTTTTATTAGCCAAAGACGTATATCCTCACGCTAAAGCGAATTTTGGATCTTTAAAGCTTCGAAGATTAAGGCTTGATTCACTTTCAATTTTTGCATAGATTTTAGGCCTTGTGGGGCTTCAAATTGTTTGCTAGATTTAGGTGAGCACTTGAAATCTTATTATTGGGTGAAGCTTTCGATTATTAGGGTGCCAATACTTCAAAACCGTGACGCTGGCGATACCTTAATGTCTTCCCAATTTAATTACACGGAAGCTACTAGAAAAGACTAGAAACCCAACAATCCTAACTAAACCGCTAAGTCAATATTTATTAAGCAAAAATATTTACATGCGAAGGGAGAATAAGCAAACAACGAGAACACATGAGTTTTTGAAAGAATACGAGTACTCTACGTTTAGCATAGTAACTTATAATTAACTCTATCATTTCTCGTCCTCATTTAAGAGACTTAGCCTAATGTGTAGTTAAGGAACCAAAGCTAAGTGCTCAACACGCACGGTCGAGTCAAAAATTACTCTTATTCTCGCCATCGGAAAATCTACATTCGTGTCTTCAAACACTTATAAAACTAGAAAAATTTTAAAATTTGGCCTTTTTTAGCCTTATTTTGCAACAAAACGATAAACAAAACGATAAACTTTGGAAAGCGTGAAGGTTTGGCAAGGCAAGTATCTATTCACCCCCCCATACTAAAGTTAAACATTGTCCTCAATGTTTCGAGTCTAGGGGTGCAAACACCCCCATACTAGAGACGTAGTCGAATGCCTAATCTAGCATGGAAAGGGTGTAACCAATAAGTAATAGCCGTTTATGAAGTGTGCTAAAAACCTAAGGTTAGAACATAAAAGGATATATCATATGGATATTGGGAAAGGCCTCCAAAGCAAACGATCGAGTGCTCCCATGAAACGAACACGAGAGGCTCCAATCGTGAAGATGATGATCTAAAAGACACAATTCACAAACAACCACGGAACAAAGGTTGGAAGGGCACAAATCCCCTCACATTAAACTAATTAGAAAGCAATAATATGTACATGGATAAGCATGGGTCTCCCCCACGAGGCACCTTGTTTTTGATAACCGAGTCAAAAGCTCGACTCAAATCCCCATAAATGTGATCATTTAGGGATAATCATGGTTTGGTCAATTTTTTGTGGGGCTTACATGATAAACAAGGCCCAAAAGTACGTGGAGTACTTTAAAAATCCGATAAACGTATACCGGGGTCAAAGATAGCGTCCCCGTTTTCGGATGAAAGACGAGACAACACAACTCCAACACAAATCCCAATGGGATAGAAGAAAATAGGAGAGAAGAAATAGAAGGGTGGGACAATGGGTAAGTCATAACATTGAGCTACTCGAGGTAGACTCGCACCAATCAAATGAAAAGATTTTCCATTTATTGCATCGGTGGAAGACCGAGATTTCCCTATATAAGCAATTCCAGGATCAAATATCTCGTCCTCGGTGGAGAAAGGGGAGGGAACATAAGGGGCTTCCCCCACACTAAAACCACACAAAGCATCGTCAAAAGGAGACGAGCTTGTAGTACTCAATGAACGCGGTGATGACGGAGTTAGAATTGTAGAAAAATCTTTTAAATTAAATTCAAAATCTTTTCCTTTTTCATCTTTAACACTCTCCTTGTGAAAACCCGATTTAATAATGTCAAAAATATTTGGTGTATCTAAAACAATGTTAGTCACACTAAAAATTCTCACATTTTGAAATCTTTTTGGTTTAGGTGGTGGCAAGTTTTCAAATCTTTTGTCAACAAAGAAAACCTCCCCATCGGGATCAACGTATTCATCATCCGAAGATTCACTCGAGATTGGAATCATAGGCTTAACACTCTTAACCTCCATCGGCGGAGGGGACGGAACTTCATTTTTCTCAACTCCTAAAACTCTATTTGAAATTCTTTTGCAAATGCTTTTGGTGGAATCGACATTGTACAAAGATGTGATCGAATAAACATGAGAAAGCGTGGAGTTTTGGGTTGCATTAATGACGAGTTCTTCCTCATTGAAACGAAGAGTGATTTTTCTTGCATGCACATCGATAAGTGCTCTCGAGGTATCCAAAAAAGATCGACCTAAAATTAACGGAACTTTAGGATCGATGGGAATATCAACAACAATGAAGTCCACGGGATAATAGAATTTCCCAACTTTCACAAAGACGTCCTCGGCAACTCCACAAGCTAGAATCGTAGAATGATCGGCCATTTCGATTGACATTCTTGAAGGAGTGAGATTTGGAAGATTGAGCGATTTAAAAATCTCAAGAGGCATCAAATTAATACTAGCACCAAGATCGACCAAGGCGTAGCATTCTTCCATGTCTTGGATAGCACATGGGATTAAAAACTTTCCAGGATCACCGACTTTTTGAGGTATGCGGCTTAGAAAAACCGAAGAACAACTAGACGATTTTTGCAATTTTTCTTTGTTATTCAACATACTTTTGAAGTTCGCGGCAAATCGAGGCATCATGACTAAGGCGTCGGCAAAACTTATATTAAAATGCAAGTCACGAAACATTTTCATAAAAAGTTCAAATTGATAATTATTTCGTTCTTGTGCCTTTTCCTTGTTTCGTCTTGATGGGTAGGGTAAAGGTGGTGTGGGTTGGGGCAAATTAGGCATAGGCAACGGCCTTGGAATCTCGGGTTCCATTATGGGTATTGGTTCAACCGTAGGTGTGGTTTGAGCGGTACTTCTTGGGCTTGTAATGTGCTCCTTTTCAACCACAACCTCGGGTTCTTTCTCTTTTTCCTTCTCCATAGAAGTACTTGGACGAGAAATGGGTTCTTTGAAAGTTTTACCACTACGAGTGGCAATAACCTTCAATTCTCCTTTCGGGTTCACGATGGTATCACTAGGAAGACCACCCGAATAAGAGGGCTTACACATGATAGCTTCAAACATTTTAGCCATACGGTCTTCAAACTTAGATTGCCTAACATCCGCTTTCAACAACTCTTGCTTAATCTCATGTTGTCCTTGCTCCATTTTTTGTTGATTTTGTTGGAGTCGTGTGACATTTCCTTCCATTTTATTAGCATGAGTTTTAAGTTCATTAGCAAGTTCGGTTTTAAGCTCATTTTTCAACTCGGATCTTAAGCTAATCATCTCACGTTGCATGTTGTCAAACTTAGCATCATTAGCCTTAGCATAGTCTAAAAATTCTCCTTGCAAATTTTTAGTGTGAGCATTTTGAAAACCTTGAGTGGGAGTTTGAAAATCACGGTTTTGGTTTTGATTAGAAACTTGCCCATTTCCACTTTGGTAATTACCCTTGTTATAATTCCTTTGATTTCCTTGGTAATTTCCACCTTGATTGTTGTTTCGATAGTTATTAGCATTTTGATTTTGTGGAGCTTGATTTGAACGTGAACCTTGACCGATTTGGTTATAAGTTCCCGTGGCTACATAAGCATTCGAAGTGTTACCATCCGCGGTAATGCACTCGGAAAAATCATGAGCTCCACCACATGAAATACAACTCTTAGCAACCGCTTTAACCGAAACGGTGTTTGAAGCTTCTTGAGCTTTCCAATGAGACATAAGAGTCGAAAACCTATCGAAAAACCGATTCTCCTCATTTGCTTCATCTTGCAAGGCATTAATGGAACGAGATGATGACGAGCCCAAATTGGCAACACTCGGTGTGTTACGAGGGCTATAGACCTTAGACCTATTTTCTATGATTTTCAAAGCCTCATTGGTCGTTTTGCACAAAAAATTACCACCCGCGGCGGCATTAAATAATCTCGTTCATGTTCATTAAGCCCATTATAAAAAGTGTCAATTTGATGCAATTCGGAAAAATCATGGTGTGGACATTCATGTAACATTTCTTTAAACCTTTCCCAAGCCATTGAAAAACTTTCATTTGGTCTTTGTGTAAAACGTGAAATCTCGTTTTTCAAATGTGTTGTCTTAGATGGTGGAAAAAATTGATTCACAAATTTAGACACGAGATCGGCCCATGTCAAAATCGAATTCGGCGGTTCTTTCTCAAGCCAAATCTTGGCGGGTCCATCTAACGAGTAAGGAAACAACATCATCTTAATGGCATCGTGTGGTACATCCTTAAACTTGCTTGTCGCGGTGAGACGATTAAATTGCCTAATGTGATAATGTGGGTTGTCTTTTTCGTGACCGCGAAACTTGTTTGCTTGAAGCATAGACATTAAACCCGTTTTGATTTCAAAGTTCTTCGCAAGGATGGCGGGAATCACAATGGCCTCTCTAAAACCCTCGGTGGGTGCTTGAAGCAACTCCATCATAGTACGATTAGCCATGATAGCTTCTTGTTCTATAATAGGTTCCTCACTTGGAGACTCCTCACTAGATTGAGTGAGTGATTTGTTTCTTCGTTTACGAGCACGTCTAGCTTTAGAGCGAGTGTGCATAAACGTCACGTACAACGAGAAGGCAAGCAAAGAAGATTCTTTTTGGTATTTTGTGTTTTTTCAATTTTTTTGTGGTTTTTGATTGTATTAACCTTTTTTGGAATTGGTGAATGTATTAAGTAGACAATGAGTCCACAAATCTCCTCACTAATCAAATCTCTTGATTAAAAAGGCCTCAAGGAATGAAAACGATCACGTGGAGTGAACGCCTTCGATGACTTTAGAACGATGGTGGAACACCAAATCGTTCAAGAGGGTTTAATCAAATAGAAACCAAGAAAATATATATGATATGTAATAATACTTTGGGCGGCAAAACCCTCGATTCACTCTCAAAATCAAATACGCACAAGCAAGCGGAGGAAACGAGGCGGCGCGAAGCACTTAAGAGCCTTTTTCCTTTAGGTTGTGAAATACAACCGCCTTATACCCACCTTATAGTTTGTATTATCAAGATTAAGCTTCACGAAAGTATTTATCTATTTTTGCCTTTTTCTTTGGTTTGAGATTCGAATACAATGATCGAGTGATGAAATCCCGAATCAAGGTTGTGATTGCTCACGTATTTGGAGTACTTGTGTATTTATTGTTCTACGTATACAATATAGTAATAATATTCACACAAAAACCGAAAAACGATAATACGTATTAATAGAGTGCTATTAATACAAATACTTTTATGGCTAATATAGAAAAACAACAATGGTTCAATCAAAACACAACACGCCTCCCCGGCAGCGGCGCCATTTTTGATATAGTAGTTTTGTATATACTTTATTTTAGGAAAAACAAAGCAACACAAAAAGCGGTAAGTATTAACGAGCGGTTTAGGAAAACCACAAGTTATGACCCTTGATGGGAATCGTTCTCTCGAGGAGGCACGTGCGTTGTGTAATGAATGATTGAATTATGTTTTTGATTCATTTTTGATATAGTAGTTTTGTATATACTTTATTTTAGGAAAAACAAAGCAACACAAAAAGCGGTAAGTATTAACGAGCGGTTTAGGAAAACCACAAGTTATGACCCTTGATGGGAATCGTTCTATCGAGGAGGCACGTGCGTTGTGTAATGAATGATTGAATTATGTTTTTGATTATTAACTAGAAGAAAAGAAGAGAAAATGACGAAGACGAAAAAAAATAGAAAAATAAGGCGAAAACACTACTAGAAAGTTACGACGTAGAACGTAAAAAATGCAAAATTTAAAATTTTAACCTAAAAATTTCTAAAAATTATTAAAAATCCACAATATTATCCTAAGAGTTTACAAAAAATCAAAACTTGCCAAAACCTTTTAATTAATTTAATAATGACTTTTTAATGCTAATTAAAGCCCTAAAAATCACTTTTAAATATTAAAAAGCCCTAAACAAGATTTTAGAATTTGTAAACCTCAAAAATGACCTAATTAAACTAAAAACTATTTTTAAAAATTTTAAAACCAAATTAAACTATTTTTAAACACTAAAAACTATTAAAATCTATTAAATCTTAAATTAATTCTAAAAATTAATTGAAAAGCCTAAAAATTATTCTACAAATGGGAAAAGTCCTAATTAATGACAAAGAACCTAGGAAAAATGAAAAAGAAATAAAAATAAAACTTTGAATTTTAATGAATAAAATAATATTAAAATATTCCTAAAAATAAAAAGTTCTCAAATAAATTCTAAAAAATTCTCAAAAATCCTAAATATTCTAACTAAGAAGAAAATGTAAATTAAAGTTCCTAAAACCTTTTAGTTAATTTTATATTAATTTTCAAAGTTGCCTAAAAACCCTAAAATCAAATAAAATTAAAAATTAAAGTTTTTGAAAACTTTTTTATATGTAAACCTCAAAAATACAAATATAAACCTAAAAACTATTTTTTTGTATTTTTTAATTACTGTTTAATATTTTTAAATGACTTTCTAATTTTAAAACTAAAAATAATCCTAGAAATTAATTAAATAAAAGGAAAAATAATTTTTTAAAACAGAAAAGTCCTAAATGATATAAATGTCCTAGGAAAAATGAGCTAAACCCAAAAAGCTTAATAAATAAGCTGGAAAAAGTCAAATAAGCTACGGCTTATTAAACAAAGCTAAAACCAATTAGTCCTTAAATAATTAATGAAATGAAAGGATAGCATAAAAAGCTATCTAGATCAACGGTACAACACGCTACTCCTCCAGCGAGAGGTCGCGTGTTCGAGCCCGTTGCGGGTATGCTTTTTATAAAACTTTTTTTTTCTTTTCAACACTTAATCTAGTGACTTTAATGAACACAAAAACTCAAAAACCAACTAATTTAAACAATGATTAAGCCTGGAAATGAGCAAAACGTGCCCAGGCTTTGAAGAGTTTCTGATGAACAAGTGATAACCAAGAGGACTTGGTTGTTTGCTTTTTTTGAGGTGATTTGTTGGAACAAAGGGCACCCCTACACTCTTTCTGAGTGTAGGGAGTCACAATAAGCAGAAAACAAGCAAATCAAACACTCCAAGTATCATACACAAGCATGGATCAAGCAATGGAGGTTGCTGAGGTCTTTCTAGGGGCCTGGTGACCTTTTTGCTAACAGCAAGCACTCAAAATGAGTTTCAAAGGCTAACAATTTGCATACTCACTTACCACATAACATGAGAACATCTTACAATCTCACAATGATTCATCTCTTATCAGATTTCAAAAGATTGAAGCACAAATAAGAACAAAACAAGCAGAAAGTATGATTATGCAAATTTTCAACTTATTATCCTTTTAAAACACACAAATTAGCTAAAAACTTGCACCAAAATGAAGCACAACTAACAAATAACCTATCTCACTCCTTTTGAAGCTTTCTAACACCTTTTAAGTCACAATCAAGGAATTTGACCCCTGCTAAATCACTTATCCAAACACCCTGTTATTTTTGTGAATCCAAAATTTTTCAAAGTAAACCACTTTTAAAAGCAATCAAATTGGTTCAAATGGTATCTAGCATACAAACTCAAATGAACACAATTCAAACAACTTAAACCAACAAATAACACTTTTCTCAAAATCTCACATAAGCATACACTTTTTCTGAAATTTCTAAATGGAAACAAGAAGTTACCTTAGAACCCTACAATCCAGGGTTCTTGTGACAGCTTTGTCACCTCCCTATACACTGGGGTGTATGCAGATCAATAATCAACAATCCTTCAACCTGAAAAAAAATTCAAAAACAAAAGAAAACAAGAACAAGGTATATATTCTGATATACTTTTCTTTCCTTAAAAACTTTCACAAAACCTTCCACAAACTCTCAAACACGTTTCAAAAACAATTCAAACTCACAAATCTCCCACCTTTTCCACTTTCACTTCCCAGGTGTTAGATTAAGAGTTGAACAAAATTTTTAAAAACCTTAACTAATTTTGGAACTCAAAATTAGTTAACCAATATAAAAATGGAACTCAGAATCCTTAGCCTTTTCACAATACACAACTTTTAAAAACAATAAAAAGGAATTACACTTGAGATTATCAAACACCAAACTTTTAATTTCTTAAAAAGGAATTACAAGTGAAAATTGCTAAGAAACTGGAACAAGAGGTGAATGAACAGGCTCATTCCCTTTAAATAGAACTAAAAGACTATTCTAGAATGTGAAAACCCTAAACATTGGATTGCCAGGAATGCCCTTGAAGTCTTTGACTGAAAATGGGTCAAAAACGCCCCATGTGATCATGTACTGGATGCCAGCTTGGAATCTTCAATCTTGAGCGTTGGATGAACCTTGGGGACAAAGGAGATGTATCCATTCGTTTATCTGGTCGGGGGTGGGGTTTTGGGTGAAAGTGATGGAGCAGGGGAGGCTTGGGGAGGGTCCCACAAGCCATGTGACCTTGTTGGGTGAGGTGGGTTTGGTTAAGGGGATGTTTAATTAGTGATCTGGAGGGATTTAGGGTAAAACCCTTTGTTTTGAGTGTTAATTAATCTGGGTAGGATTAGGGTTCAAGTGAGATTAGGGGTGGGTTTTGATTCGTTTTGGGGTAAAACAGATTTAAAAATCTTGTTTTGGTGGGAAATAAATGGTTAGTGGGGTGTTTTGACTTCATTGACCAGGTTTAATAAATTAAACCGGGTATAGGGTATTGGGTAGGGTCGGGCAAAAGGGTTTGATGGGTGGGTTTGATGAGGTGTCACTGGCTGGTTGGGGGAAAAGGTTTGTGGGTTTGGCAAAAACAGTCCCCAAGCATTTCTTTCCTTTCCACTTTGTTTTAAATGCTGTCAGCGCCAAGTTTTGCCTTGTCAACTTTTGCCAATTTGTCAAAAGTGGCACAAACTTTTCCAAAAACTTTTCTAAGGGTATTAAATGTATATTCTTGATTCCCAAGGGATGAACTTGTAATATCTTCAAACATAAAGGATCATACTTGTACATTTGATATTTTGAGGGTCAAATGTGACAAGTTCTTCAAAGATGAGGGACTAAACTTGACAATCTTCAATTCTTCAAGGGTCTTCTTGCAAAATTCCAACTTGGGCCCGGTTCATTGTGCGACTTCATTTCCCGTGTTCGTTTTTGATTGATTCTTGTGATCTTTTGCCAATTCCTCAATATCCGTACCTAAAAATACACAAGTAACAAACACGAGCATATTTTTGGTCTATTTTATGATATTTTATGCAATTTAAGGCCGATTTGGACGATGAGACCATGTATAAAAGCAGTCTCATCATTGGCTAAGTGTGACAATTAGTCTTCCACCATTTAATTACTTGTTCTTTAACTACATGTCATCTCCTATCTACCTTTCTCTAATCTTTAATCTTTATGTTTATTGTTCATGTTCATGTTCTTGAGTTTTTGTTAAATTAATTAAGTGGGTTTTGATTATTGTGATTATCTTTGTTAGTTTGATTGTTTTGGATTGTTTGTTTATGATTAGTAGATGTTATTGGATTAGTCTTGTTTAATCTTGTGGTTGATTTTGATTAATTTTGTTTAGATCCGTATTACTTTTTGTTCTCCTTGTTCTTCGTTGTTACTGTTCTTCCCCAGGTGTTCCGAATCAAGCAAAAGTTCCGAATCAAGGTGTTGTTGTAATTGTTCCGAACAAAGCAGAATATTCCGAGTCAAGGGAGTTCATCCCGAACATTTATTATTCCGAATAAAGGTGCTTCATTCAGAACTTCTAACATTCCGGATCAAGGTCTTCATTCGGAAGATTCAACATTCCGGATCAGCTGTTCATTCGAAACATTCCGAATAAAGGTTTTGTTGTGAATTATTCCGAATCAATTTCTTCCGGATCAAGGGTTTGTTCATTCGGAACATTTTCCGAATCAAGGAGAGTGAGTTCATTCGGAATATATTCCGAATCAAGTTTTTATTCCGGATCAGTGGAGTTCATTCGGAACATTTATTTTTCCGAATCAAGGAGTGTTCATTCGGAACATTTATTGTTCCAAATCAAGAGGGTTCATTCGGAATATATTCCGAATCAAGGCAATATTCTGAGTCAAGACTTTATTCCGGATAAGTGACATATTCCGGATAAATGATTTATTCCGGATGAAGGTTTTGTTCAATTATTCCGAATGAGTGTTTTTGGTTAATATTCCGAGTGAAGAAGAAATTATTCCGAACGAAGGTGACATTCCGGACGAGTGATTTATTCCGAACGAAGGATTATTCCGGATGAGCTGTTTTCAGGTTATTTTTAGTTTCAGTTTTTAACTTTCTGTTTTTAATTTTCAAGCTTTATTTTTCCCGCCTTTTTCCTTAGTCGCGCTTTAAGATTGCTTGCCTTAGATTTATTTTAGCCTTGCCTTAGATTAAATTTTAGTTGCGTTTTAAGTTTGCCTTAGATAGTTTTAAGTTTGCGTTATTTACTTTAAGTGCCTTTTAATTTCTCGTCACGCTTTTAATTTCTTGTCATTTATTTTAAATTAGAGTTAGATTTAAATTAACGTCAGTTTCATTAAAGTCTTGCACATTTATATTACTTCAACGACACAACTTTTGTTTCACCAAAGACAGCTGAGTCACATAGTTAACCAGGATCAATTCGATTAGACATACTAAAACGAATCTTTTTACCTGGCTAAAAGATTTGTATCAGCCTTCTTCCTCTACGACCGACGCAACCTCTTGCTCTTTGATTGACTTGTCCTTGAGGATTTCCACCAGGACTTGTTTCGATAAGTGCGCGTAACTGGTGGAAGCTATCTTGTTAAGTGCATATGCTTTCTTTTTCTCCCCCGTGGGTACTTGGCGTATCTGGAACCTATGGAACCCCTCAATATTATCCTTTTTTTGCTTCATAATCACCAAGTATATGGTTTGCTACCAGCCGAGAATCTACATTTTCTTCGAGATTGCGCACGCCCATTCTTGCTGCGGTTCTTAGCCCTGCTATCTGCGCTTCATACTCTGCCTCATTATTTGTGGCTGTGAATTTAAAACGTAATGCATATGTGAACTCCATTCCTTCTAGATTGGTGAGTATGAGTCCCGCGCCTGATCTATCTGTGCAGGATGACCCATTTGTAAACAAGATCTACGGGGCTTGGTCTTCTTCCTTTTGATCTAGCCCCTAAGCGCCCTCCTCTGGCTTTTCGATGATAAAATCCGCTAGAATTTGTCCTTTCACGGCATTGCGAGGTCTGTAGGTAATATTGTGTTCCCCCAGTAGAACACTCCATTTTTGAAACCTGCCTGCGACATCTTGTTTTGAGATCACCTGATTTATGGGTTGATCCGTTATCACCACTATCGAGTGTGCTTGGAAATATATGCGCAACCTTTTTGCTACAAACACTAGCTTGAGCACTAATTTCTCCATCGGGGTGTAATTTAGCTCCGAGCTCTGTAATGCTCTACTTATAAAGTACACTGGTGTTTGCACATTGTCCCTGTCCGTCATTAGCACCGCGATGATCGCTCCATGCGTTGCAGATAAATATATAATCAGCTCTTTCTTAGGTCGTGGCACGACTAACATGGGGAGCGAAGCTAAATGCGCCTTTAATTCCTCGAAGGCCTTTTCTGCTTCCTTCGTCCAATTGAAGTCCCCTTTCATAATGCACTTTTTAAGTGTTTTAAATAAGGGGAGCGACTTCTCTGCTGACTTGGACAGGAACCTGTTCAATCCTGCAAGCTTCCCATTTAGCGACTGTACTTCCTTTTTCGTCTTTGGGCTCTGGAGTTGAATGACCGCGTCTGTTTTCTTCAGACAGGGTTTAATTCCATTGGGGTCAATCATGTATCTTAGGAACATGCCTTCTGTCGCCCAAAAATTGCACTTCTTTTGGTTTAACTTCATGTTTATCCTTCTGTGGCTAGAGAACGTTTCCTCTATGTCCCGAATAAGCTCGCTCTCTGTATGACTCTTTATTACCAAGTCGTCGACATACACCTCCAAATTTCGCCCTATTTGGCTTTCAAATGCCTTATCAACCAGTCGCTGATACGTGGCCCATGTGTTCTTTAGTCCAAACGGCATTTTTGTGTAACAGTACACACCCTGGCTGGTATGGAATGATGTCTTTTCCTCATCTTCTTCTGCCATTTGTATCTGATGGTATCCCTTGTATGCGTTCAAGAAGCATTTGAAGGGGTATCTCCACAATGATTCCACCTTCCAATCTATTTCAATAAGTGGGTAGCAATCTTGGGGACAAGCTTTATTGAGGTCTGTGAAATCAACGCACATGCGTCAACTGCCATCATGTTTGTTTACCATTACTGGGTTAGCGAGCCAGTCGTGATAGTAAACTTCCCTCATGATTCCTGCGTCAACCAGCTTTTTTACCTCGTCCAATATTAGTTTGTTGCGCTCTGGGGCCTGTCCTCTTTTCTTTTGCCTAACTAGAGGGTATCCTTCACGGATTTGAAGCTTGTGTTCAGCTATCGACCTTGGCACCCCTGTCATATCTTTGGGTTCCCATGCGAAGACGTCTAGATTATTCTTCAAAAGGCGACACATGTCTGTCTTTCCTTTGTCAGATAATGTCCCTCTGACCGTTATCTCCTGATCCGGGTACTGCGGATGTATTGCTACCTTCAAGTTTGGTGGTGAGTCCACCTTTGGTTCCATCGTGACTCTAGGAGGTTCTGTGATCGCATTGCATTCTGGGGGTGTAACTGTTGTGTTAAAAATCGTTACGACCCCTCCATGAACTGGGAATTTCATCATACCATGAGCCGTAGAAGGTACCGCTCGCATTGCTAGTATAGTTGGTCGCCCTATGATCCCGTTATAAAAATTCATTGGGACTTCCGTCGAGTGCTCATCTCTTCTCACTCTTACTGCTAACTCTAGTTGGCCCAAGGGCCATACCGCTTCTTCGCTGAATCCGATGAGCGAGGAAGTCGCAGGCATCATTTGGCTCTTTATTTATGCGCTAAGCTTTAGAAAGCAGTGCTCGTACATTATTTCTGCCGATGAACCTCCATCCACATACATGCGATGTATGTTGTGCTGACCAATGCTTATTTCTATAACTAGTGGGCCGTCTGCGATGTTACTTGCATTGAGTGGGGGGAAAGAAATGTCTTTCCCCTTCGAGAATTTTTAGCTCACCCTCTGCCTTGTCCTTTGCTGCCATGATTTCACCATGTAAATGTTCGCGCTAACGACTTTTTGTCTATCACCCTTCGTGCTTTCCTTCACAAGGTGTTTTAGCTCGCCTTTCTTTACTCTAATCTCGATATACTTTTGCAGCTGAATACATTCGTTCGAAGCGTACCCTCTCTCATTGTGGTATTCACAGTATCTATTACTGGCGCGTTTTTCGACCAGGGTGGTCATTGGCGTTGGCCTGGTGAAACTCGCACCTTCTGACACTAGGATTTCTCTTGGGGTTAACTTAATGGGGGTAAACCTTGAGTTATAAGCTCGCCTCTGCCTTCTCCCTCCTACGTAATCAAGGCTTAGAGATCTTCCTTGATTGTTGGGTCCTTCATTGGGCATGCGAATAGATTTTTGATCATAAGTGCTTCGTGTTATTTCTGAAGCAGCTGATTCTCCTTGTATGAAAGACCTTACCTGCCTTAGCACTCCATCGAAGGTTTCGAGCGTTCTTTCATTAAGCTTCTTTATTAGGTCAATGTTCCGTATGCCCGCCATGAAGCATGATACTTTCAAAATTTCTAGGCAGTCCTTTATTTGAAGACACTCGCTTTTGAAACTTTCCAGAAAGTCTTCCAAGTATTCACCTTGGTGCTGCTTTACCCTGGCGAGCGATACAGCACTCCTATCATGCCTTTTTTGTTGCACATAATTTCGTTTGAACCCTTTTCGCAATACATCGTACCCGTTGACTGTTCGCGGCGAAGGTCTATCAAACCACGTCCGCGCGTTCCCTACGAGTGTATAGTTAAACATATTACACCATACGGTCTCTAGCCATTGTTCGATACCTGCCTGGGATTCAAAGACTTTCAAGTGTTCTTCTGGATCCGTCGTGCCATCATAAGTTTTCACGTTTGATGGCATGCGGCGCTTTCTGGTGTCTCCATAATGTTGTATGCGCCTCATAAAGGCATTTTTCCAAGTTCTACTCTAGGGTTGTGAGAAGATTTGGTCCACTGAGGAATAACTTGTGCGCATACGTTTTTCGGACGGACTATCACTTGATCCTGATAGATTGCCTTCTGAGGATGAGGCATGCTTCACGCGCTTTGATTCCTCTACCATTTTTTCATGTTTTGATACCAAAAGGATGAGTTCTTGTAAGTTATGAGCTACATACTCCTCCATCATGCGTGCCTTTGTAGCGATGACCTCCCATCTCTCCTCTTGGGGCGTCTTTATTTTTTGTTTATTGGGAGGAAGCTGAGTTGACTCCCATTCGATGTCTTTTTCCCCCGCGGTGAGTTGGGAAGTTGAGAACAGTCCTCCCGTTCTTATAACTGGGGGATTGTTCAGGTCCCGAGTGCTTGGCTCGCTGGCAGATCCAGGGGTAACATTTACTGATGTGATACGGCCATCTACCATCGAGGATCCTTGACGGCCTTCATTCTTACCGCTTTCGTCATTTGTTAGAGCTTAGTAAGGGTCCCACGGATGGCGCCAACTTGTTGATGCAAAACTTGGGGTAGACCGAGCTTAAGGGTCCCACGGATGGCGCCAACCTCTTGTCCGACATCGGCTTACCGGGATTTATGGACTATGTGCGCACATCGCACAAGTATCCAATCCATTCCTGATGGATGCCGATAGTACCCGTGAGTCGGACTATCCAGCCCGACAAGGGACTATACGTCATCAATGTCAAAGTAAAGTCTTTGGGGAGTGATGATGGAACAAAGTTCAAGAATCACCAGCTTGAAGTCTTCTTTGATGAAAATGGTATATCACAAAACTTCTCTTCTCCAAGCACCACCGAACAAAATGGAGTTGTTGAAAGAAGAAATAGATCTTTGATTAAGCAACAAGAACAATGGTAAATGGTGCAACTCCGCCAAAGCATTTTTGAGGAGAAGTTATTCACACTGCATGTTATACTCAAAATAGGTCAATCATAGTTAAGAGGCATGGAAAGACCTCTTATGAATTTTTCAAAAATAGATCACCTGATTTAGCTACTTTCATGTGTTTGGATGTCCTGTGTTCTTTCACAACTACAGAGATCATATTGGTAAGTTTGATGAAAAGGATGATGATATATTATTCTTAGGATATTCTCCTACAGCTCACGCAGAATTTTCAACATTAGAAGACAAGAGCTAGAAGAAATATTTCACATTACCTTCATTGAGGATGATGATGTCATAAAGAGATCAAACTTAGAAAGGGATGGAACAGATTTCAATGAAAACATGTCTTATCTAGAGGATAGATTCACTGAGCCAAGATCTAACATTAATCATCACCCATACAAAAATACCCTCACTCCTTATGTTCAAGAATATGATCCTCTATCAACTTATAACATAGACCTTCCCTCTGAACCCTTGGACATCACAACGGAAAGTCAAGACCCTAATTGCCCTTATAATTATATACCTGATGACGGTCCACCTGTTCCCATAAATCCTAAAGAACCCTCTTTATGTCCTGACCCTTCACCTAGGTCTAACACAGCTAATGAAGATTCAAACACTAAAGTGGTATTTGAAGAAGATCCACCTGAGGAACAACCTGTCATTCAAACAGATCCTTAACCATCCATACCTGTGTTTCATAGTGTAACTCTTGCCCCTCAAATCAAATAGTCAAGAGACCATCATAATCTCCTTGTGAACATTATAAGAGAACCAATAGCTCGAGTCACCACTAAAAAGAGAGTTCAGGACTCAGATGCAGCTTCAGCCAATGAGTGTATCTTTACAGAATTTCTATCTCAAATTTAACCTAAAAAGGTAGTTGAAGCACTTCTTGAAGAAGGATGGGTAGCTGCAATGAAAAAAGAGATAAATCAGTTTAAGAGGAACAATGTATGAACATTGGTAACATCTCTGCATAGGAAAGAATCATTGGTACTAGGTGGATCTAAAGGAACAAGATGGATGAGGTTGGTAGAATCATAAGAAACAAATCAAGACTAGTTGCACTAGGGTATATATACAGTAGGAAGGGGTATATTATGATGAAATTTTTGCACCTATTACAGGACTTGAAGCCATCAGAATCCTCTTAGCTTATGTTGTATATATAGGATTTACTATGTATTAGATGGATGTGAAAAATGTCTTTTTTTAATGGAAAGCTTCTGAAGAGGTGTATGTTAAACAACCTCTATAGTTTGACAGCAACAAATTACCAAATCATATATGTAAGTTTCATAAAGCTCTTGATAGGTTGAAATAAACACCTAGATCCTGGTATGATAATCTCTCAAAATTTCTCGTTGAGAACAAGCTTATTAGATGTACCATTTATAAAACACTCTTTACATTTAAGGATAAGGGTGAATTTATAATTTTACAGATATATGTGGATGAAATCATTTTTGAGTCAACAAATGTTAATCTTAGTAAACATTTTGCTAAACTAATGACCAAAAAATATGAAATAAGTATGATGAGGGAATTAACTTACATTTGGGCTTTCAAATTAAACAATGTCCCAAAGGAATTTCTATTAAGAAAAGTATGTTAAGGATTTGCTAAAGAAATATAATTTAGCTGACTCTGTATCATTAAAATTCCACATGATTCCCTCAAAAAATATGGGCCCTGATGAGTCAAGGGTTTTTTTTATGACACAATGTTTAGAGACATGATTGAGTCATTGATGTATCTCACAGCTAGCAGACCATATATCCAATTCTCTACATGTCTCTATACAAGGTACCAAGATAACCTTAAGGAATCCCATCTTGTGCCTATTAAGAGATTTTTTAGGTATCTCAAAGGAACACCGTCTCTAGGTTTATTGTACCCAAAAGAATCAGGCTTTGATCTCAAAGCATATTCAGACTCGGATTGTGTAGGATGGTGTCTTGATAGAAAAAGTACATATGGAAGTTGTTAGATCCTTGGAGGAAAGTTGGTCTCTTTGAGTGCCAACAAATGAAGCTATGTGGAAATGTCTTCAACTAAAGCAGAGTATGTCGCAGATGCTGGTTGTTGTGCTCAGGTGCTCTAGGTGAAGAGTCAACAAGCTGACTATGAACTTTACTATGATAAGGTGCCCATATTTTGTGATAACACAAGTGCCATAGCGATTTCAAACAACCTTGTTTTACACTCTAGGACCAAACACATTGATATCAGGTATCATTTCATTAGAGATCACATTTTCAAATGTGATATAGAGCTTAGTTTTGTACCCACAAGCTGCAACTAGATGACCTTTTTACTAAGCCTTTGGCTGAACCCACTCTTGCAAGACTAGTTGCAGAGCTGGGTATCCTCAATATCAACAAAACGATCTATGATAAGTCTAATGCTTTAAATGGTGCCTGAATAATATGAAAAATTTTCAGATCTAACTAGTTAGTTGCATTCGAGTTGAAAGACAAACATTATTAATATTAAATTATACACATTCCAGTTAACGAGGAGAAAACGATTTTCTGAAAGGTCCTTAGGTCCTACGTATGTGACAATTTAACCACTACGCATTTAATGCGGATCTCAAAACGTTTTCAAATTAGAAAATATAAAATATTTGGGAGTTGGTAAATCACTTTTTCATCAAACTTTTCGCATATAGATCCATTCAAAGTTTTCATCTCTCTAAATTTCATCAAACCATAATAACTTCAATCAAATTCACCAATGGAGTTTTATGTCCCTAAAGTGAAGAATGTGGCCTTTGAACTCAAGCAAATTGTCATTGCTTCCAACAACTCAATAGGTTTGTCGCAATCCTCTAATCCAGCCTATGTTGATCCGGAAAAATTCATGAGGAACTGCAACTGCTCCACTACTTTCACCAAATCACCATTCGTCTACTACCAAGAATTTCTTAAAGAGTTCTGTCACTCAGTAAAATATTTTGACGACAAAACCATCACATTCAACCTATCATGTTCATCCAAACCATTCTCATTCAGTGTTGTTGATTTCTCGACCATAACCGGCCTAAAACATGGTGAATATTGTCTACATGTCATTTTAAGAGATACAATCAAGGATGGTTTGGATACGTTATACCTAGTTGATGACAAGAACCCTGCGCTTTATGTTGCTAACTTCATGAAGAGGTCTCCTCTCAAAGTCAAGTACTTCGAACATGTTTGGAGAGTGCTAATGATTCATCTTGTTAAATGTCTGGGAGGCATGCAAGGGTCACAAGACCAGTTGAATTTTATTCATCAACAAATTGTTTAGATTTATCTGGGAGTGGCATTTGATGTTGGATGTCTATTATTTGGAAATATGGTAGAAAGGCTGAGAGGGAACAACGTCGGAGAAAGGAAGAGAAGATCTTTTATACTCGATTTCTTTCTCTGATTTTCAAAAAACTCTTAGGAGACAAATACTTAAACTCTAAGCTTCACTCTTTCAAACCTTATCATATCACAGTGTCTGTAAACAAGGTTACAGGAACAAATGATGTTCCATTGACAACCCACATGCTTGAAGTGGCAAGAAGGACGACCCTTGGGTCTAAATCTTTGATCCCTACATCTATAGAGGTAAATGATGTTGAAGCTTTTGACAAGTCTTTGTCCAAGACCATTGTGCAGAGCTAGACTCACCCCAAAGCACAAACTGACAAGCTGTAACACCCCATTTTGGAAATGGAATATTACGCATATCATGGCGTGTCATCAAAGCATACAAGGATAAATGTCTAAGCATTATTCAACCATAAAAGGAAATACCGGAATCAAACATCGGTATCCTAAAGTAAAGCTCATCACACACAAACATAAATACTGTAAAAGGAAGGACGAAACAATGTCCAAAGCAACTGTATCAAAGTAAAGGAAATGCATTAAGTAAAGAAAGACAGTAAAGCTTCCAATCCATATGCACCTACGTTTGAGATCTACGAGCGTCCCTGAGTACCTGCCGTTTTGGGAACATGAAAAGGAAAACGGCTGAGCAAGACGCTCAGTGCACGGATGTACAATAAAGCATGATATAGGATAAGCATGTAACATATAACAGCGGAAGACTAAGTACTGAGTAAACTGGTTAAGTATCATGAAAACTGGTTTTATAGTTTGAAAAGCCTTATGTTTAACCTGTGAAAACTGTTTTAACATATATATACCATAGCCCATATAGGTCATGAAAAGGTCACGTGCATGAATACTTGGAGGGGTGACCTCATCATGCTGATTAGAGGGGATGCCTCTAATCAATATACTGGTTTGGGTAGGAGGGATCAGCTCCTTGTGAAGGGTGCAAGGCACACACCACATTCACCATGATAAACTGAATAAAACATGTAACTAGGATGCACCCATACGCCCCGACTGATATAATAATATGGCCAAACTGAAAAGGGACGCCACGAGCAATCACTCCGCCGTGGGGAAGTCATAACATCGGTGCCTCCAATGCTATGGTTATGGTACCTCCATAACTAGGTGAAACTGGTCATGCTTGTATATGGCTATAGTTTATGCTAAATTAACATAAGCAGTTCAAAACAATAAAACAAATGCTGGGGAAAACAGTTGGCTGCATACGGGGAAATCCTAATAAGGAAGGAATGTCCATACTGAAAGGACGGGAATCCGTACCTCAAGTCCAGTGAAATGAACGGAAGAAAGACTCCTACTTCTGTCACTAATGCTACATGAATACACACGTGTATAAGTATCGATTCACTGATTACGTACTGGGTTCTGTGTCTTGTTATAGCTGATTTGGTATGTTTTAGGTCATGGTTCACTGTTTAAAGCCTTAAACTGTGTTTATCTTGTATTTCTGGTTTATCTGATTAAGTATTACTGGTGTTTCATGTATTAATATACTTACTGTATAATAATAAGTAACTTTCCAAAAATAGCAGGTTTCCAAAAATAGAAAGTTTCCAAAAATAGAAAGTTTCCAAAAATAGAAAGTTTCCAAAAATAGAAAGTTACCAAAAATAGAAAGTTCCCAAAAATAGAAAGTTTCCAAAAATAGAATTTACTGCCTAAAATAGATTAGTTTCTAAAAATAGAAAGTTTCCAAAAATAGATCAGCTGCCTTAATTAAATAAGTTTCCATATATAGAAGGTTTCCATAATTAGATTAGCTGCCTGAAATAGATTGATTTCCATATATAGAAGGTTTCCATAATTAGATTAGTTGCCTTATTTAATTAAGTTTCTATAAATAGAAATTTCCATAATTAGAATTAAGCTGATTTCATAAGCTAACATATAAGTCTAAGTGTCATAAGCTTACTACTTAAGTCATATGATATAGTGTATAGTTTAATTATTATTTCATGTATTTTAATTAAACTATAGGTTAAGCATTTTAATTAAAGTGTAACATGTATTAATTAAAATGAAATGAAATACTTAGGTTAAAATGTGTATTATTATTAATAATAATATAACCTAAGTCATGTCTAAATTAATTAATTATAGGCATGTTTTAATAATTAATTAATTATAACTTATAACATAAAATACTTAGGTTAATTTAATGTCATGATAAACTAATAATTAAAATAACCTAAGTCATGATTTAATTAATATTTCATGTTATTAATTAATTATATCCTAAGTTCATGATTCATAAAAATTACATGTAACATAGATCATGATTTTAACCAACGAACCGTTAACCGGGTATGAATTCGACACCGTACCCCGGGCCAAACCCGGGGCACACGTGTCCCCTTGCTGCCGTGGGTCCCACATGAGCCAACCAAGACCAATTGTGGTCTTGGTGGTGGCGGCAATAGGAAACCAAACCCCCCTCGGGTTTGTTTTGCTAGGCGGCTAGAAACAAACACCCCTTTAAATCATTCCTTGATTTTATTTAATACCAAAACATGTTAGATCAATGATTAATTATCTTGTTTTCATAAGAAAAATAATAACATGTTCATGAAAATAATCAAAGATCAAAAGAATTAAAAAGAATTAAAAAGAAGGGTTAGAAAGGTATACCACTATGTAGCTTGGAAAAAGGATGAACAAACACGTATTCTAACACTTGTTTTTAAGATCAAAATCAATCAAACACCCACTTATGGTGGTGTAAGGGTGGCGGCACAATAAGGAGAAAAAGGAGAGGAGAAAACTCTTTTTAGGGTTTTATGTTTATTTCTTGAAAAATGAAAATGAAAACATGTTTTTACTTTTACCCCCCTTAACTTGAAAAGTCCATGGGCTAAGCCCATTTCATGCATGTGTGCCGTGGGTATGGGGGCCCCACATGGGGTACCCGTACCTTTCTCGTGTCCCGATGTTTCGTGTTCGTTCGTGGTTAAACGTGCTCGTGTTTAACGTGTTTCTGTTTCTTTTAACGTGTCGTTTATCGTAAACTTAACGCTCGTAAATATATTATAAGTATTTACGTAATTATTTTAGTTAGTATTTTAAATGGTGTTCATGATTTAATTATGTTCACGTGATATATTATTAACTGTTTATCATGGGGTCGTACGTAATCGATACTTGTCATGACATACACGTATGCACTTGCTTGATTATTAGCACATGAATGTGATCAATACTACATGAGGTAAGTTTTAATCTAGAACGTACGATCTTAAGGGCACTATTCATGGTAAAAGCATGCGGGTTTTACAATTCTTCCCCCCTAAAAAGAATAATTCGTCCCCGAATTATAGATAAAGTAAGCTGAATAGAAGTGACATACCCGAACTCAAAATATGAAGTGAGGGTAAGAAGCCCGGATAGACTCCTCTGTTTCCCAAGTGGCTTCCCGCTCGGTATGGTCCCTCCAAAGGATTTTGACGAAAGGAATCGTCTTCCTTCTCATGACTCGTTCTTGCCTGTCGAGTACTCGTTCGGGTTCTTCTATAAACGTGAGATCTTCACGTATCTGTTCTAGTGGATATTGAACCATGTGAAGGGGATGATAATTGTACCCTCTGAGTAAGGACACATGGAACACGTTATGCACGTGCGATAGCTGAGGAGGTAACGCCAATCGGTAAGATACTTCGCCGATTCGTTCAACGATATCAAATGGTCCGATGAACCGAGGACTGAGTTTTCCCTTGATCCCGAAGCGTTTAACACCACGTGCCGGCGAAACCTTGAGGAAGACGTGATCTCCCACATTAAAATGTATGTCCCTACGATGCTTATCGGCGTAACTCTTTTGACGTGAACGCGCTTCCTGCAGTTTCTGTTTAGCTACTTCAATCTTCTCATTGGTCATTTCTATAATCTCTGGTCCTTCGAGTGTTCGCTCTCCCACTTGATCCCAGCAAGTTGGAGCGCGACACTTTCTGCCATACAACATTTCGAAAGGAGCATATTTGATACTTGCGTGCCAGCTGTTGTTGTATGCAAACTCGACTAAACAGATGTAATCGTCCCAATCACCTGTCCATTCCAACGCACACGACCTTAACATATCTTCCAATGTCTGAATTGTTCGCTCCGATTGTCCGTCCGTTTGAGGATGAAAGGCTGTGCTCAGCTTAAGTTGTGTACCCCAAGCTTTTTGCAGACCTTTCCAGAATCGCGACGTGAAACGAGGATCTCTGTCTGAGACGATGCTGGAGGGAGTGCCGTGGAGTCTCATGATCTCCCTTCTGTACGTATCTGCGAGTTTACTTACCGGATCTTCCTTGCGTATCGGTAAGAAATGAGCTGATTTGGTGAGTCGATCAACGATGACCCAAATAGCATCGTGCTTCTTCTTGGTAGGCGGAAGACCGGTAACAAAATCCATGGTGATTTTGTCCCACTTCCACTCTGGAATATCCAACGGTTGAAGGAGACCGCCAGATCGCTGATGTTCAATCTTAACCTGCTGACAGGTAAGACATTTGGAGACATACGTGGCTACATCCTGTTTCATACCACTCCACCAAAAGTGCTGTCTGATGTCATGGTACATTTTTGTCGACCCAGGATGTATAGAAAATGGGGAGCTGTGAGCTTCAGCTAACAATGCTTCCCGGAGTTCTTGGTTGTCAGGAACACAAAGTCTCGTGCCCTGCCAAAGGATACCGTCTGCGTCCATTCTGAATTCTGTCTGCTTCTCCAAATTCTGAATTATCGCCCAAATCTCTCCATCATCCTTCTGCGCTTCCTTAATCCTAGTCAGTAACTCAGGTTCTACTGTAAGATTCGCCCAGTATCCGTGCTGCCCACGTACCATGATTTCAATGTCAAGCCGCTCCAAGTCTCTTATGTTTTGTTCCTTGATCTCAATGCCATTTATCATTCCGGACTTTCTGCTGAGTGCATCTGCTACTACATTAGCTTTCCCGGGATGATACTGTAGGTTAATATCATAATCCTTCAACAGTTCCAACCATCTCCTTTGTCTCATGTTCAATTCTCGCTGTGTGAAGATATACTTCAAGCTCTTGTGATCTGTGAAAATGTCGCATGATTCTCCGTATAAGTAATGCCTCCATATCTTTAATGCGAACACCACTGCAGCAAGTTCCAGGTCATGCGTAGGGTAGTTTTCTTCATAGGGCTTAAGCTGCCGTGAAGCATACGCGATCACTTTCCCATGTTGCATGAGAACACAGCCCAGTCCCTTCCTCGATGCATCGCTATAGATCTGAAATCCACCTGTACCAGATGGGAGAGTAAGAATAGGTGCAGATACTAACTTCTGCTTTAGGTCTTCGAAGCTCTTCTCTCGATCTTCCGTCCAGACGAATTTCTCTCCTTTTCGCATCAGTTTGGTGAGAGGCAATGCCAGCCGAGAAAAGTTCTCCACGAATATTCGATAATATCCAGCTAAGCCTAAGAAACTGCGGACTTCTGTCGCTGATGTTGGTCTTGGCCATTTAGTGATAGCCTCAACCTTCGCTGGGTCCATAGTGATCCCTTCTGCTGATACAATGTGACCTAAGAATGCCACCTTGTTTAACCAGAACTCACACTTGGAGAATTTCGCATACAGCTGCTTCTGACGAAGAATCTGTAGTACAGTACGGAGATGATCTTCGTGTTCCTCCGTGGACTTTGAGAATATCAAGATGTCATCGATGAATACAATGACAAATTTATCAAGGAATTCATGGAAGATTCTGTTCATCAGATCCATGAATACTGCTGGAGCGTTAGTCAGGCCGAATGGCATGACTACAAACTCATAATGGCCATAGCGGGTACGAAAAGCAGTCTTGGCAATATCCTGCTCTTTAACCCTTAGCTGATGGTAGCCTGACCTTAGATCGATCTTTGAGAAGTGTTTGGCTCCTTGAAGTTGGTCAAACAGATCGTCTATACGTGGCAGTGGATATCTGTTGCGGATGGTAATCTTATTAAGTTCACGGTAGTCAATGCAAAGTCGCATGCTGCCGTCCTTCTTCTTAACGAACAAGACCGGTGCGCCCCATGGAGATGCGCTCGATCTAATGAACCCTCGTTCAAGAAGTTCCTGTAATTGGTCCTTCAGTTCTTTTAGCTCTATGGGAGCCATACGATACGGAGCCTTAGAGATTGGCTCAGCTCCTGGAACAAGGTCGATATTGAACTCCACTTCTCTTGCAGGTGGTATGCCTGGAAGTTCATCTGGGAAGACGTCTTGAAATTCTGAAACTACTGGTTGATCCTGAATCGATGGGGATTCAGCATTCATGTCATGAACCGTAGCGAGATAACCTTCGCAGCCATGTGACAGTAATGCACGTGCTTGCAAGGTAGATATGACTTGTATAGACCGTCCGGGTATGAACCCGTTATGGATGTACTCTGGTGCATTAATGTCGCCGAAGATCACTCTATATGAGTGGCAGTCTATGGTAGCGTGGTGCTTGGATAGCCAATCCATGCCGAGAATCATATCAAACTCAATCATGTCTAGAGGAAGTGCATCTACTGCACGAACTTTATCGTCAAACTCTAAAGGAAGACTCTTGTATACATGAGTTATTAATACAGAGTCCCTCAGAGGCGTGGAAATGGTAAGCTTAGTTTCTAATGGCAAGGGAAGAGTCCTGATGTTCTTAGCATAAGTAGTGGAAACAGCTGAATGAGTGGCACCCGTGTCGAAAAGAACACATGCAGCCTGGCCGTACATATACAAAATTCCAGTAATGGTACCTGTAGATTTGTTTGCCTGATCGCGCGATGTCGTGTAGACACGCCCAGTGGTAGGAGGCGGTTTAGTATCAGCATGACCCGAAGTACCCTCCATTTCACCCTTACGGCAATCTCTCATACGATGGCCAGGGAGGCCGCACTTGTAGCACGCGTCGGAGTCACGACGACATGGGCCAGGGTGTCTGCGATGGCAGGTGCTGCAAAGAGGATGAGTGAATCCTCCAGCAGGAGTCCTTGCTTGCTGAGGGCCTGCTGATGACAGAACGTGTTAAGAATAAGGTATATGCACGAGTATAGGACGTAAACGTCGTAAGATGCTTACCAGTGTTAGCTGAACGGTTGGGCTGAGAACCCCTGTGGTTCTGGTCCCTTCCGTTACCGTGGTTCCTGGTAGAGATTAACATAGTGTCAGCATGAGAGATATAACATGAAATCATAAGAAGATGCGTAAATAGTAGGACCTGCTGTTGTTGGACTGTCCCGCATTGTTACGGTAATTGTCATTACCGCTGCGCCTTTCCACAACAGAACGGTCGTTAGAGTGACCGTTTCCTTTGGGCTGACTGGGCTGCTGCTGAGTAGCCGGCTGAGACCGGTCCCCAGTTTTCTGCCTGGAAGATACAGTTTAAGAGATGATTATAGAACATATAACGATAGGATGCGGTCTGGTTAACGCTAGAACATGAAATGTTTTACCTCTTGTCGGGTCTTTCTGCTTCCCCGAACTCATCACGTTCCTGCAACATCTCAAGCTTTCTTGCTGCGTCAGCCACTTGTGCTACCGTATTGAACGTAGCACATACTAGATTGTTCGCAACCGAGGTGCGAAGTGCCCACCTGAAATGGTGTGCCTGCTCCTCAGGAGTACCAGCCGCTGCTCCTAGAAAACCAGCAAGGCGAAGAAAGCGCTGCATGAATTCATTGCTATTCTCGCCCTGTCTCTGACGTATCCCGTGGTATTCACGCTTGAGTTTGTCCTGCTCTGCCTTAGGAAAGAACTGTTCCATCACTCTCTCCTTGAATTGGGCCCATGTCAAACCAGCGACCCATTCATCACCTCCTTCTGACTGTGTCAAAGCTAGCCACCAGTTGAGTACATCGCCTTCAAACCTGTAGCACGCCAATCTTGCCTTGAAGGCGGGGTCACATCCCATAGCATTGAAGATTTTCTCAATGTGAGTCAGCCAGCTTTCAGCATCGCTGGGGCTATCAGTCTTTTCAAAAGCTCTAGGACGGAGCTTGTTAAATCGTTCCAACCATACCGCTAGAGTCACTGGGGGAGGAGGAGGAGGAGGTGCCTGATTCTGCGGCTGCTGATTATTCGCAGCTTGGACTTCAGCACGAATGTCATTCCTTAGTTGAGGAAGTAGGGCTTGCATGGCAGCCTGAATCGCAGCATTGAGCTGCTCTTGCTCGCGTGTGAGAACCATCTGACAGTATAACATAAAACATATGATTTACAGTTCAAACATAAAATATATAAAAGAAAAATTTTATGCCAAAATTTCACGAGAAAAATTTTATGCAAGAAAATCTTTGTATGAATGCATGATGCAGTTTTATGAAAACTTTTGATGCTCGAGAGTGAACGCCTTCGGTCAGTTCACTCAAAATAAAAGACATATCGCGGGGATGCCTATGGGTCGGTCCCAAATCTAAAAGTTTCGATAAAACACATGCGACTAAATAGGGCCAGTCCTGTACCAACCATTACTTAGTCAAAAACCCTGTAACAATGACATGTATATGTATGCTTAAAAATGATGAATGCATGAAAACAACTGTCAGTTCTAGGAAGACCGTAGTGACTACCCACTAATCACAGGTCATATTTGAGAGCCTACAGGTCGAAGCCTTGGCTCTGATACCATAATTGTAACACCCCATTTTGGAAATGGAATATTACGCATATCATGGCGTGTCATCAAAGCATACAAGGATAAATGTCTAAGCATTATTCAACCATAAAAGGAAATACCGGAATCAAACATCGGTATCCCAAAGTAAAGCTCATCACACACAAACATAAATACTGTAAAAGGAAGGACGAAACAATGTCCAAAGCAACTGTATCAAAGTAAAGGAAATGCATTAAGTAAAGAAAGACAGTAAAGCTTCCAATCCATATGCACCTACGTTTGAGATCTACGAGCGTCCCTGAGTACCTGCCGTTTTGGGAACATGAAAAGGAAAACGGCTGAGCAAGACGCTCAGTGCACGGATGTACAATAAAGCATGATATAGGATAAGCATGTAACATATAACAGCGGAAGACTAAGTACTGAGTAAACTGGTTAAGTATCATGAAAACTGGTTTTATAGTTTGAAAAGCCTTATGTTTAACCTGTGAAAACTGTTTTAACATATATATACCATAGCCCATATAGGTCATGAAAAGGTCACGTGCATGAATACTTGGAGGGGTGACCTCATCATGCTGATTAGAGGGGATGCCTCTAATCAATATACTGGTTTGGGTAGGAGGGATCAGCTCCTTGTGAAGGGTGCAAGGCACACACCACATTCACCATGATAAACTGAATAAAACATGTAACTAGGATGCACCCATACGCCCCGACTGATATAATAATATGGCCAAACTGAAAAGGGACGCCACGAGCAATCACTCCGCCGTGGGGAAGTCATAACATCGGTGCCTCCAATGCTATGGTTATGGTACCTCCATAACTAGGTGAAACTGGTCATGCTTGTATATGGCTATAGTTTATGCTAAATTAACATAAGCAGTTCAAAACAATAAAACAAATGCTGGGGAAAACAGTTGGCTGCATACGGGGAAATCCTAATAAGGAAGGAATGTCCATACTGAAAGGACGGGAATCCGTACCTCAAGTCCAGTGAAATGAACGGAAGAAAGACTCCTACTTCTGGATCACTAACGCTACATGAATACACACGTGTATAAGTATCGATTCACTGATTACGTACTGGGTTCTGTGTCTTGTTATAGCTGATTTGGTATGTTTTAGGTCATGGTTCACTGTTTAAAGCCTTAAACTGTGTTTATCTTGTATTTCTGGTTTATCTGATTAAGTATTACTGGTGTTTCATGTATTAATATACTTACTGTATAATAATAAGTAACTTTCCAAAAATAGCAGGTTTCCAAAAATAGAAAGTTTCCAAAAATAGAAAGTTTCCAAAAATAGAAAGTTTCCAAAAATAGAAAGTTACCAAAAATAGAAAGTTTCCAAAAATAGAAAGTTTCCAAAAATAGAATTTACTGCCTAAAATAGATTAGTTTCTAAAAATAGAAAGTTTCCAAAAATTGATCAGCTGCCTTAATTAAATAAGTTTCCATATATAGAAGGTTTCCATAATTAGATTAGCTGCCTGAAATAGATTGATTTCCATATATAGAAGGTTTCCATAATTAGATTAGTTGCCTTATTTAATTAAGTTTCTATAAATAGAAATTTCCATAATTAGAATTAAGCTGATTTCATAAGCTAACATATAAGTCTAAGTGTCATAAGCTTACTACTTAAGTCATATGATATAGTGTATAGTTTAATTATTATTTCATGTATTTTAATTAAACTATAGGTTAAGCATTTTAATTAAAGTATAACATGTATTAATTAAAATGAAATGAAATACTTAGGTTAAAATGTGTATTATTATTAATAATAATATAACCTAAGTCATGTCTAAATTAATTAATTATAGGCATGTTTTAATAATTAATTAATTATAACTTATAACATAAAATACTTAGGTTAATTTAATGTCATGATAAACTAATAATTAAAATAACCTAAGTCATGATTTAATTAATATTTCATGTTATTAATTAATTATATCCTAAGTTCATGATTCATAAAAATTACATGTAACATAGATCATGATTTTAACCAACGAACCGTGAACCGGGTATGAATTCGACACCGTACCCCGGGCCAAACCCGGGGCACACGTGTCCCCTTGCTGCCGTGGGTCCCACATGATCCAACCAAGACCAATTGTGGTCTTGGTGGTGGCGGCAATAGCAAACCAAACCCCCCTCGGGTTTGTTTTGCTAGGCGGCTAGAAACAAACACCCCTTTAAATCATTCCTTGATTTTATTTAATACCAAAACATGTTAGATCAATGATTAATTATCTTGTTTTCATAAGAAAAATAATAACATGTTCATGAAAATAATCAAAGATCAAAAGAATTAAAAAGAATTAAAAAGAAGGGTTAGAAAGGTATACCACTATGTAGCTTGGAGAAAGGATGAACAAACACGTATTCTAACACTTGTTTTTAAGATCAAAATCAATCAAACACCCACTTATGGTGGTGTAAGGGTGGCGGCACAATAAGGAGAAAAAGGAGAGGAGAAAACTCTTTTTAGGGTTTTATGTTTATTTCTTGAAAAATGAAAATGAAAACATGTTTTTACTTTTACCCCCCTTAACTTGAAAAGTCCATGGGCAAAGCCCATTTCATGCATGTGTGCCGTGGGTATGGGGGCCCCACATGGGGTACCCGTACCTTTCTCGTGTCCCGATGTTTCGTGTTCGTTCGTGGTTAAACGTGCTCGTGTTTAACGTGTTTCTGTTTCTTTTAACGTGTCGTTTATCGTAAACTTAACGCTCGTAAATATATTATAAGTATTTACGTAATTATTTTAGTTAGTATTTTAAATGGTGTTCATGATTTAATTATGTTCACGTGATATATTATTAACTGTTTATCATGGGGTCGTACGTAATCGATACTTGTCATGACATACACGTATGCACTTGCTTGATTATTAGCACATGAATGTGATCAATACTACATGAGGTAAGTTTTAATCTAGAACGTACAATCTTAAGGGCACTATTCATGGTAAAAGCATGCGGGTTTTACACAAGCGATCGAAGAAGAATTCAATCACAACTTCTTCCTAACAAACGATCCCAAATGTTGTCAAGAAGAAGAAGAGAAAGAAATCCAAGAGAAAAACCTCTCATACTCAGCATGCTGACGAAACAGAAGTCCCAGCTGACAAACAACTCATGTCTAGATCCGTCGAGTCAGCAAAGGAACCAGGATACCCACCAAAGACCGATGTTATCACACATGTACACATCATTTAAATATAAGAGGCCCTGCAAGCAGCTACCTCAAACATCTGTAGGAGATGGTGGTGACGTTAGAGTGTCTGTGTCTACACTTAGGATTTCCTACTCTTCTGTACACTCCGTGTTTGCACAAGGAAATGATACATTTGTGTTCATAAAGCACCCCAATTACCCTTGATCCTCTAGACAGAACTAAGGAAAATAACAACCCAAGTATATACGTCTCAACCCAAAGTATCTAAATGTCACTTGGTCTATGGGTTCCCTCATTATAAAATAGTCCTATGGATTTATCATTTGGGTGCCGAATAATCACCCTTAGCCTTCTTAAGAAGCGTAACTGGCGACCATTACCATATCTTAAATCACTAAAAAGAGTCTTAAGGATTTATCCTTTGAGGGCTGAATAATCATCCTCACCCTTCGTGGGCAGCGTAGCAACGATCTTTCCACGCATTATAAACTCACTTAAAAGAATCCAAAGGATTTATCCTTTGAAGAGGATGAATAATCATCCTCAGCCTCTTCAAGATAGCAAAATGGTGATCCCCCCCCCCCCCCTCATTACAAACTCACAAATGTTAACAAACACATTTATACTAACACTACTGTTACTATAGCGGAAAATAATCCTCCTAATGCTGCAAAGACGTCTGTAGCTGCTAATGAACCTGAACTAAGATTGTTGATGAAATTGCATCTGAGATTGCAAATCCTTCAAATGCCACGAATATCACAGACCAAAAATTCTACCTGATGATGAAGATATCATTCAGAGTATGGAATTAATGTCTAATCCTGAGTCAATGCTTGATGACGATTTCATATCAGGTAACGAAACAAAAGATGATATAGGGTCAGAGAGCTTAGATGAGTTTATTCCGAATCCTACATCTCTTGAAAAGGATGATGAAGTGGTCATAAGACATGTATAAAAGACTATCTAGAGACTCTAGAGTCCTCTCCTGACTCCACAATTGTTATTACTAAGCCTGTATATGATCCAACAACATACTTCTTAGATATCCCAAGACATCATTAAGATGGAATATGATTATCAGATGTAGGCAATTGATGTTCATAACCATCAGGCATCTGCTACCTCCAGCACATAACCCCTTGGTCGCTTCCATGCCAAGCTGGATAAGATTTTTGATGAGTTGTAATATAAGAAAATTTTAGTTCTTGAAATTTATGTCCAATCGAACTGGTCACGGTTAAATGTGTGACTCAGTTGTTCTTGGTAAAAGGAAAGAAAGATGATTATCTAGTTTAAAATAAAAATGAAAATGTCGTTGAGTAACTAAATAAAAATGAAAGCTTGAAAAAGATTAAACTAAAAACAAAGACTTTGAAAGATATATGATTAAAGATTAAAACTTAATAAAAATGTAAACTTTGAAATCTTAAAAACACTTTGTAAAAATGTAAACTTGACACTAAAACTCTTATAAAATTAACTAAGACAAGTTAAAATAACACTAAAGAAAAATGGCGGGAAAATAAAGTTTTGAAAATTAAACAAGAAACCAAATTCAAACATAAATCGGAATAAACAAAACTAACCTAATCTGGAATAAGGGTTTTGACCTTATCCGGAATCCCATCAAATCAAACAATTCGGAATCCCCAAGAACTAGGTAATCCGGAATGTGAGGTTATTATTCTAATCATGAATAAACATTAATCCCCTTATCCGGAATGTTAAGTCCTTAAGCAATTCGGAATGCGCCCAATACTTACTCTATTCGGAATCTGTGATAAGCTTGTAATCCGGAATCAAGAAAAGGTATAAATCCGGAATGCGTTTGGTTCTAATCCGGAATAGTGTTTACTCCCACTATCCGAAATCCATTAGTTATGTGCAATCCGGAATAAGGGTTTCACACCTATTCGGAATACAAACTTGCTTCTTATCCGGAATCCTCAGAAAGCCCTTATCCGAAATGTTTCAAAGTGTAAGTAATCTGGAATACTAGTACAAAACCCTATTTTGAATAAATGATTTTGTTGCTTATTCGGAATTTTAGGGTTTTAGTAACTCGGATAAGAAAAATATTAAGTAAAGATTAAAATAAGCTAAAACAAATAAGCACTTACCAAAACTTTAACCAAAATGATTTTTAGAAAAAGTAAATAAGCCACGATTCAAAAACTTTTAAAATACTAAATAATTAAAATATTTATAATCAACTTTTTTTAAAAATATTAATCTACCAAATCAACTTATTTAAAAATAAGAAAAACATAAAAATAAACAATAAGCACAATAATCTAAAATATCAAACACACCAAATCAATAAGCACAATCTAATAAGAAAATCAATCACACAATCAACACGATTAAGCAAACTACATGATTAATGAAACAAATCAATAGATTATGATTAAGAAAGGAAGAAGAGATACCTGGGATTGTCTGCCCAACTCCATACGACAGAGGAAAATTTGAGGCAGGTTACTGAAGAAAAATCATCCACTCTCGGCGATATGCAAGCAAAGATAGACCAAGAAGCCGAGAAAGGGAGAAAAGATGCCGCCCTCCTCCATTCCTTAACTCAAGAAAGGAACAGGTTATTTGCTGCCCTGGATGAAGAGCGCGCCCAGCTTCGCCAGATAAAGGCCTCCAACGTTGCTGCTATAGGGGCCTTTGAGGAGGGGAAGGATAGGTTTGTTGCTGATGCTGATGCTCTGGGCGTGAAGGTAAAGGAAGATGTAAGCGATCTCAGCTGCCAATTGAAGAGACTGAGTATCGAGCTGGATGAGGAGTTGTACCCTCGCTTAATGAAGGAGATAGCCGAGAAGCGGTGGCTAGTACGCCATGGTCTGCGCCTAGCTGCAATGGTTGCTTTGGAAGACCCCACCTTGCGAGCCTCATTCTCCAATTCTATCATAGCTGCCAGCAATGAGGGTACTTCAAGAGGTTTGGCGACTCCACACAAGGAGAAGCTAATGAACCAAGAACTATCAGAGGTGCCTTTTTACGATCCGAAGGCCGACCCCAAGCTTACCACAGCCATGAAAGAAATGAGTGTATATCCGCTTCCCTCTTTTGGTTTGGAGGATAAGGATCATGAAGTACCTATTGAAGTGGTAATGGAGGGCATCACCTTGGCGCGCCATAAAGCAAAGTCGCAGAAGCATTGGCAGACTTTCACCTAAACTATCTATGGAGCAGTTGACCGTGCCAGTATTCACGCATCCCAAGGATATCCTTGATCCCTTCAAGATTGAGAAGGAAGTGCCACTATCTGAGGTCCTTGCAGCGTACAAGAGTCGCGCTTCTGCCAAGAAAGCCCTGCTGAACATAGAAGCAACGCCATCCGTTGGTGCGGCCCACCTTGCTCCTACTGTCCCTGTGTTACCGTTGCCATTGCTGGAGAGGGATTCGCGCCTGCTGGACCGTATGGAAAAAGCTTGAAGGATCATCGTACTACTGCTTACTGCCCTCCGTTGCTAAAACTGAAGAGATCCTCCTCTGAGACCCATCTGCTCTCCAATCGCCTTAAAGACTTGTAAACATATGTTCATGTTTTGTATCTGCAAATGTTTGCTTTGTAATAAACACTATCCTTCTTTTGTTATAGAAAGTCTATTTAATGTTTATAGCGCAATTTCGCATAATAAGCTAATGTAAACTTATAAATGGTCCATATGGGTTTGAGAAGCTCATTACGTGCGGTAGACTGCTACTACCATAAGGACGGTCAGGTGAGGCTGACCCATTGTTAGGTGTGCACAAGTGTGTCTTGACAGTCTCAGTGTTTACTGGCTGCATAACTTGCTACGACATCATTAATAGCAAGGGTCCTAACAAGGATAAACGATCCATGGTCGAACGGGGTGCATCTCACTTACTCGACGAGTCTAATTAGTAGGGTAGGCTCATTCCTCTTATTTCTCCTAGAAACGTTGTACACGCGTGCGCCAATAGGCAATATATAATAAGAAAAAAGTATGTATGACATAAAGAAAAAGTTTTGAGAATGCACCGTGGAACTAGCTAGGGACCACGATTGTTTTATTAATACTTGCAAGATTTTAAACATAAACAATAAAAAGAAAAAAACAATACACTCACTTGGGAAGTCTCGCCTTTAAAGGTAGCACTTCTTTAGATGGCATATGTTCCAAGGCCTTTGTAGGTCACGACCATCCATGTCGTGCAGCCGATACGCACCATTTCCAAGTGTATCTGTCACTATGTAGGGTCCTTCCCATTTTGGTCCAAGCTTCCCTGTATTCTCAGTGCGACTTGCCGCGTTTGAGCGATACATAAAATCACCTGGTATGAAGGAGGTCTTGCGTGTGAGAACTCATATTTTTCTCGTTAAATAAATTATTTTTTATTTGTACTTCTCGATTTTACAATGTTTTACTTGTTTCTCTTTACTTTTTTCATACGTAAATCCTGAGATCTCGAGAATTTTAATTAAATTATATTTTAATTATTTTTATGATTATTGATAATATTTTATTTAGAATATTATAAAACTTCTATTTTTATTTTTCTAAATTTATATACTATAGTAACCCGAACTTTAAAATTAACATTTAGACCGAGTTCTAATAGTGTTTCAAATATTCGGATCAATATTAATTAATCGACTTCTATTTATCATCTTTGTTTTTATAAAAATTGAATAACATTTTATAAATGTTGGATTTTTGTTAAAAATAGAGTATATAATGTCCAAACTTACTAAGTGAAATATTTACATGATATGATTTATTGTTTCGAGCCAAAGATGCGTCTCGTCATTATTAGGTCTCGCTCGGTCATATGTCAACCGTTTGGTGTTTCGTTCTCGACCAACGAGTAATTGGTATCTCGTGAAGTCGTTTATCGACTATTTGACGTTTGTTCCTTGATCTACGTGGTATATCTATATAAGGTGAGTTCATAGCCCCTTTTTACTACTTATACATTGTTTCTAAACGTTGGGTGAGATTTTACATGGTGGAACACATTCATTTAAAACTGTATGCTATCCAGAACTTGTATGCTATCTAGAACTTGTATGCTATCCAGAACTTGTATGCTTTCCAGAACTTGATGATTTCCAAAAAAATTTCATTATTATTATTGCTTTTAGTTATAGCCCTTAAGTTTCCTCTTCTGATCATGAACCGTTAATTTACTTGTGTTACTAAGCGCGAATGTTGTGGGTGGATCCATCGGGATTGACAATCCCCGTCCCATGTTGCGGTTGTTTAACTATGACGCATTTCATTTGTTTATTCTTGAGTATTTAGGCTGAATACTCACTAGAGGAACTTACATTGAGTTAAGCTTCGGTTCATGAACTAAATAGCAATAATAATGGTTTTGGACTATTGTTATCGTACGTAACCATTTTCCCTATTACTTGTTTTACAAATGAATGCTTGTGTTCCACACCTTTACTGCTAAACCTATGAATATCACTCAACTTTATGTTGACGATTTTACATGTTTAATCTCAGGTATTATTACTTAGCTTTGCTTGGATGGGAGCCCGCAGGATATTATCGCAGCTTGGAGATTTCTGTGTTACTTTTTAAAGTTTAGTTTTGGTAAAAGCTGTCAGAAGTTTATCCTATATTTTTGGTAACAACATGTTACAAAACCATGTTTAAATAATAGATTTTTCGCTTATAAAACTCTGGGACCTTTGTTTAAAAACTCTGATCTTTTTGTGATGTAATGTATAAGTTTTTATTACGTCAACTTTATGTCAACAGTATTTCAGTGTTTCTTGTACCATGACGTGGAACCCCTTTGCTGCCTACGTGTTTCCTTGCCTGATTTTGGGGGTCTCACAGATTGGTATCAGAGCGATGGTTATAGGGAACTAAGTCGTTTTTCAAAACTTAGTCTTTAACCGAAAGTTCAAATATTTCATGTTTAAAGTGTCAAAGACAGAATCTGCCATTGTTGTACGATATGCGCGCGGGTAACTCTCTAATCCTTATTATTTATTTTTAATTATCATCATAGTATTTCTTATCCTGATTACATGTTAAAATATTACATTACCCTAATGACGATAATTACTATGTCTTTTCAAAACCTTTGTGCTTCCTGAATTATGATTGGATATTACTTGATTACATATGCTCTTGCTGCATATCTTGAATTCTTGTTTTTGTGAATTGATCTTGTTACAATGATTTTAAACTGTTATGACATTACATACTTTAATTCGGAGCGAGTATGCTGCCAACTTTTCATACTCACTTTACTGAGTACTATTGCTATCTTGTTTATGCGTGATACGACTGACCTCATATACTCGTTCTTTTTGAACCGCTTATTTTTCTTGACTCACTGTTACATGTTATGTGTATTCTCATGATACCATTGTTTGAGATTAAGTAAGTGTTGATTTCAATGAAACTTCTGATTTTCATTCTACTACCGTGCGTGTTACTTTCATTGTTAAACCTCTTAAAGCTATCTATTTAGATATCCAAATTGTTTTCCGACCATTCGTAATTGGATGTTTAGTCTATAGACCATTGTGTAGCTTAATGTGTCTCCGAAAAAGACTAAAGGACATCGTGTGAGTCACACATCCATTCGTTGAATCTGTGTTAAATAATATCAAGGGTTTTCATAACCTTGATTTACCTTTACGTCGCCGTTTTACATGACACTCGTATAACGATTAAATATTGTTTCATTGACCATTCTACGTTTCGATTTCGAATTACAACATTCGTTTGTATCTTGAAAGCATCATCGCTATCTTGTAATTCATCCTCTATTATGCGACGATTGTTTGGAACACGATTGTACTTCTATAAACTTGTATCCTCCCTTTTCATTTAACCTCCTCGCTCCAGGAGTGTGACCCGTTAATTTTCCAATTCTTTCTCGATATGTCTTGTGATTTTGAAAAAAATCACACTGCCAAGAGACCTTCCTGCATTGCATCTCGAAATCTAAGACACGGATGTCATGCGTCGTTTTTGAATTCTTAGTTTATCATTGGCATTCTTGAACCATTTCTATAATGTGTTTTCTTTACATGATTAATTACGGAATTTATTCTTTTTTGTATTTGTGGAATCCACAAGTCTTGTGTGTACATTAAGTCGGGGTTATTATGAAATCTGGATTTAATTTCAAACTGTGTCGAAAAATATACTTTGTACAGAAACTTTACAGGAAATTTATCAGTGTCGAGAAAATATTTTTATAACTTTAGATATAAAAATATATATTTCTACTAGTTGAGACGTCCTTTAGGACATAATATTTTACCAGTAAACATTAAAAAAAACAAGCTAGTTACGCTCATTTGCGATTGTAAAATTTAAGAACTTATTTCTGCGTAGTTCTAAAATATCATTTTGTTGACAGATTTAAATGCAAGGGCATTTTCGTCCATTTTTTTATCCGTTTCAAGTCTCTAGTAAAACTAGAAAGTTGTTCAAAACATCGTTTTACATCGAATTGCATTAGACTTCGAGTCTTAGAATATCATTTAGTGAATCAATTTGTTTGGTCAATCCCAAAAGGTCAAAGTTGACTAAAAAGTCAAAGCTGGTAGAAATTTTGAAATAGGGTTTTTAGGCGTTTTTGAGTTCGTGTGAGCTCGTAAAACTTTAACTAATGATATTTTACAACCATGAAACAATGGTTGTGATTGAAAACGTTAAAATAGTGCATATTTATGTCAAATAAATAACGATGTGCACACATATGGATTCCTCTATCTTTCTTTTATATATGACTTAATTGTCATTCTAAGTTGTCTTTCTTTGCTTCTATCGTACCACTGATTTGGACCGAGGTTGAAGTTCTTATTTTCATCATTCGTTATCATCTTGACACGTGTCTCATGGCGATTCCAACTAAACCTTTTGAAACTTTATTACCTTGTAACCATTTCATTGATTGTCTTGAACTACTATTCATTACCCTCATGTGACCCACTCGTTATTTTACAAGTTACCATATAAACCCAAACTGGTATTGTTCGTGAATCATTTTATAAAATGTTCCACTTGGACTTTGTTAAAATACAGGAATGTTATCTTATAAAATTAATTTATATTAATTTTACCATGTATTTTCGCAAATTGTTCTACAGTGGTTCTATAAAGAAATCTTGTAACATTAAAAATGTTGAATTAAATATCTAGTCAGTAACTTATTGGCAAAGAGTTTCATAAATTATTTTGATTCCTGTTTTTACAAATGATATTATATACATATTTTAAATAATATGACCTGTAATACTGGTTTGACGAAACTGAGCATCGCATTGCTAGTCCTAAATTATGCATGACCTGATCACCTATGCTTAATTTAGAAGGAGCCATGCGAGGCCAAATAGTAGTCACTTTAAATATTTTACCAAGAATCAACTTTTTAATTATGTTCCTTAAAAAGTTAGATAAAATAAAGTTTTAAAAACTTTTACATCTTATGCGAGTAGCACCAGTTCGCGGCATGCACATATGATCCCTTATCTTTCTTTGAACGAAGTACATACCTTAAGCACATGATTCCTTACTCAACGACATTTGTTTTACTTGTTACCTCATCTTCCTTCGTGATGTAATTCTCGTTGCTTCTTGTCTAATTTCTTACCATTGATACAAGACTTGAAAGTTTCAACGTTGTTATGCTTCTACATCGATCGACCTTCTCTATCTATTTTGGTAGACCTCCGAAACGTCTTTAGACACGTATAATAATTTATGACTGGACGTGAACAATGATTTCGTGTACTTGTCACGATGTGTGTTAGACTACATCGTCTTGAAATTTATTCGTGTGAACCACGTATTGATTTAGCCTCTCATTGCTAATGTTGTTCATCTTACTGAAATTACTTTCAAGTGACTTCTTAAGGATTTTCTTTGATTCGAAAATTTGTTGTGTGGCTTTTCTATTTCGATCGTGTATCGATCACCGAGAACCTAATAAGCCATTATTGGTGACACCAACCACACTCCAGATAATTACCTGCCAATCATTTGTTTCTTATTATCCTTATCATCGATGCGTCTATTCTATCATGTTCATTAAGAATTGATACGAATCATGTTTTAACCCCTCGTGCTATTTATCGCATACTAGTTATTGATTATTATTCGTTTCGTACTCGTTTCCTATCTTGTCACCTTTTGAAAATCCGAACATGTCCCATGTTTACCATTCGATGCATTATGTACCTTTATGAATTTCTATAAATTATCATAAATTGTTACAATTTTTTTTTTCATATTTTACCAAGCGTTTGAATTACCAAAATAACTATTTCAAGTTAAATACTATATCTATACACTTTGGTAGATTTACAACTAGTGTCCAAAAATGATATAAAGCTTATCTTTTAAAGTATTTGATTCTATCATACTTTACTTTCAATCTAATAAAATTATCAATTTAATTATAATTTCTAACAATGATTCTAAATAATTTAGAAATTTCATTTTCTTTAAACGGTAACAATAAACTTGAGTCTTTAACAATAATTCCAAACAGTCATCGAAAAGTTCTTAAGCCGATCAAGATAACTATTCTGAACTGTTCTACTTTTTGGCTTTGAAACCCTGATCAAGATAAAGATTTAGCAGCTGCTTACCTACTATATATATATAGTTTGATTTTAAATCACTAAACCTTGTAAAGTTTTCTTTTAATCAAAACAATAATTAAGCTAAATTTAAAAGTAATACAAAATCCTAGATAGGTAATTGTAACAACTTGTATTTTAAATGTTCATATGTAATTAATATTTCCCCTTTATTTTTCTAATAAGTAAATTGTCATGTTTTACAGTTGCGTGAATTGCGATTCCTTGTTGATTAACAATCTTGATTCATTTTAGTGCACCTTGTCTGTTTAAGCAATTCTTATGTTCATTCCATCTCTTGATATTTCTCTGTACTAAAAGGTCATTATTCTAAACCAAGTTTGAAAATTTATTCGAAAAAGAGTTAAGAAACTGAAGCATAGTAAATTCTAATTGTTAAGGTACGCCGTGGTGCGGAAATTACCTGGGAAGCAATGAATCAGTTCTACACTTTGTATCTCCATTTGTTTGCATTTTCTTCCGTCTCTAGTGGAACTCTGGGGACCAGAGTTCCTTTAGGGGGGCGATTGTGAGAACTCATATTTTTCTCGTTAAATAAATTATTTTTTATTCGTACTTCTCGATTTTACAATGTTTTACTTGTTTCTCTTTACTTTTTTCATACGTAAATCCTGAGATCTCGAGAATTTTAATTAAATTATATTTTAATTATTTTTCTGATTATTGATAATATTTTATTTAGAATATTATAAAACTTCTATTTTTATTTTTCTAAATTTATTTACTATAGTAACCCGAACTTTAAAATTAACATTTAGACCGAGTTCTAATAGTGTTTCAAATATTCGGATCAATATTAATTAATCGACTTCTATTTATCATCTTTGTTTTTATAAAAATTGAATAACATTTTATAAATGTTGGATTTTTGTTAAAAATAGAGTATATAATGTCCAAACTTACTAAGTGAAATATTTACATGATATGATTTATTGTTTCGAGCCAAAGATGCGTCTCGTCATTATTAGGTCTCGCTCGGTCATATGTCAACCGTTTGGTGTTTCGTTCTCGACCAACGAGTAATTGGTATCTCGTGAAGTCGTTTATCGACTATTTGACGTTTGTTCCTTGATCTACGTGTTATATCTATATAAGGTGAGTTCATAGCCCCTTTTTACTACTTATACATTGTTTCTAAACGTTGGGTGAGATTTTACATGGTGGAACACATTCATTTAAAACTGTATGCTATCCAGAACTTGTATGCTATCTAGAACTTGTATGCTATCCAGAACTTGTATGCTTTCCAGAACTTGATAATTTCCAAAAAATTTTCATTATTATTATTGCTTTTAGTTATAGCCCTTAAGTTTCCTCTTCTGATCATGAACCGTTAATTTACTTGTGTTACTAAGCGCGAATGTTGTGGGTGGATCCATCGGGATTGACAATCCCCGTCCCATGTTGCGGTTGTTTAACTATGACGCATTTCATTTGTTTATTCTTGAGTATTTAGGCTGAATACTCACTAGAGGAACTTACATTGAGTTAAGCTTCGGTTCATGAACTAAATAGCAATAATAATGGTTTCGGACTATTGTTATCGTACGTAACCATTTTCCCTATTACTTGTTTTACAAATGAATGCTTGTGTTCCACACCTTTACTGCTAAACCTATGAATATCACTCAACTTTATGTTGACGATTTTACATGTTTAATCTCAGGTATTATTACTTAGCTTTGCTTGAATGGGAGCCCGCAGGATATTATCGCAGCTTGGAGATTTCTGTGTTACTTTTTAAAGTTTAGTTTTGGTAAAAGCTGTCAGAAGTTTATCCTATATTTTTGGTAACAACATGTTACAAAACCATGTTTAAATAATAGATTTTTCGCTTATAAAACTCTGGGACCTTTGTTTAAAAACTCTGATCTTTTTGTGATGTAATGTATAAGTTTTTATTACGTCAACTTTATGTCAACAGTATTTCAGTGTTTCTTGTACCATGACGTGGAACCCCTTTGCTGCCTACGTGTTTCCTTGCCTGATTTTGGGGGTCTCACATTGCGTACCCTAGAATCATAGTAACCTTTCATCTTTGCTTTTGACTTAGCTTCGCGGATTGTTGCTAACTCTCGTCGCTCCTCGATTATGTCTAGGTTTAATCGCAGCTCATCATCGTTAGTAACCATGTCTACCTCTGTTGTGTGGAGTGTTTGTAGTCCTATCTCAGCTGGAATGACTGCTTCTGTCCCATATGTAAGGGCGAAGGGGGTATCACATGTGGCCGTCTTGATCATTGTGCGATGTTCCCACAAAACATGCGACAACTCATCGACCCACTTCTTATTATGTTCCCCCAACCGTGCTTTTATGCCATCCCCCAAACTCCTGTTTTCTCTCTCCACAAGTCCATTCGTTTGTGGGTGGGCAACCGATGCGAAACGTTGATGTATCCCATTCTTCGCGCACCAATCCTTGAACGATTTCTCTGCGAACTGCTTTCCATTATCCGAGATTATTTCACCGGGTAGTCCGAAACGGCATACTATGTTTTCCCATACGAACCTTTTCACCTGATTCCCCGTTATCTTTGTGACTGCCTTTGCCTCAATCCACCTTGTAAAGTAATCCATCGCTACTATGAGGAACTTAACTCCTCCCGCAGCTACAGGGAAGGGCCCCGCTATATCGATTCCCTATTTGAAGAATGGCCAAGGAGAAGTAATTGGTGTGAGCTCCTCCTGAGGCTGCCTCGGTACTGACCTGTGCACCTGGCAGTCATTGCATTTGTTAATGAGTTTTCACGCGTCTGTATGCATAGTTGGCCAGTAGTTCCCGCTACGCAAAGCTGTCGCCACCACGGACCTTGGTCCTGCGTGCATTCCGCATGACCCCTCATGGATTTTTCTAATGATATACTGCGCCTATTGTGGTCCTACACATCTTAACCATGGTTGGAGAAATGATCGCTTGTAAAGGATCCCATCCCTGACTTCAAATTGCCTCGAACGTCTTCGCACTCGCCGTGACTCATTTTCATCATGCGGGAGTGAGTCATTCGTTAAATAATATATAATCGGTGTCATCCATGTAGGGCCTTCTTCCTCTACGACCGACGCGACCTCTTGCTCTTTGATTGACTTGTCCTTGAGGATTTCCACCAGGACTTGTTTCAATAAGTGCGCGTAACTAGTGGAAGCTATCTTGTTAAGTGCATATGCTTTCTTGTTCTCCCCCCTGGGTACTTGGCATATCTGGAACCTATGGAACCCCTCAATCTATACTTTGGCTTTTTGTAAGTACTGCACCATATTATCCTTTTTTGCTTCATAATCACCAAGTATATGGTTTGCTACCAGCCGAGAATCTAAATTTTCTTCGAGATTGCGCACGCCCATTCTTGTTGCGGTTCTTAGCCCAGCTATCAGCGCTTCATACTCTGCCTCATTATTTGTGGTTGTGAATTCAAAACATAATGCATATGTGAACTCCATTCCTTCTAGATTGGTGAGTATGAGTTCCGCGCCTGATCCATCTGTGCAGGATGACCCATCTGTGAACAAGATCCACGGGGCTTGGTCTTCTTCCTTTTGATCTAGCCCCTAAGCACCCTCCTCTGGCTTTTTGATGATAAAATCCGCTGGAATTTGTCCTTTCACGGCATTGCGAGGTCTGTAGGTAATATTGTGTTCCCCCAGTAGAACACTCCATTTTTGAAACCTGCCTGTGACATCTGGTTTTGAGATCACCTGCTATATGGGCTGATCTGTTATCACCACTATCGAGTGTGCTTGGAAATATATGCGCAACCTTTTTGCTGCAAACACTAGCTCGAGCACTAATTTCTCCATCGGGGTGTAATTTAGCTCCGAGGTCTGTAATGCTCTACCTATAAAGTACACTGGTGTTTGCACATTGTCCCTGTCTGTCATTAGCACCGCGCTGATCGCTCCATGCATTGCGGATAAATATATTATCAACTCTTTCTTAAGTCGTGGCACGACTAACATGGGGAGCGAAGCTAAATGCGCCTTTAATTCCTCGAAGGCCTTTTCTGCTTCCTTCGTCCAATTGAAGTCCCCTTTCTTAATGCACTTTTTAAGTGTTATAAATAAGGGGAGCGACTTCTCTGCTGACTTGGACAGGAACCTGTTCAATCCTGCAAGCTTCCCATTTAGCGACTGCACTTCCTTTTTCGTCTTTGGGCTCTTGAGTTGAATGACCGCGTCTGTTTTCTCCGGACAGGGTTTAATTCCATTGGGGTCAATCATGTATCCTAGGAACATGCCTTCTGTCGCCCAAAAATTGCACTTCTTTGGGTTTAACTTCATGTTTATCCTTCTGAGGCTAGAGAACGTTTCCTCTATGTCCCGAATAAGCTCACTCTCTGTATGACTCTTTATTACCAAGTCGTCGACATACACCTCCAAATTTCGCCCTATTTGGCTTTCAAATGCCTTATCAACTAGTCGCTGATACGTGGCCCCTGCGTTCTTTAGTCCAAACGGCATTTTTGTGTAACAGTACACACCCTGGCTGGTATGGAATGATGTCTTTTCCTCATCTTCTTCTGCCATTTGTATCTGATGGTATCCCTTGTATGCGTCCAGGAAGCATTTGAAGGGGTATCTCCACAATGATTCCACCTTCCAATCTATTTCCAAAAGTGGGTAGCAATCTTGGGGACAAGCTTTATTGAGGTCTGTGAAATCAACGCACATGCGCCAACTGCCATCATGTTTGTTTACCATTACTGGGTTAGCGAGCCAGTCGTGATAATAAAATTCCCTCATGATTCCTGCGTCAACCAGCTTTTTTACCTCGTCCAATATTACTTTGTTGCGCTCTGGGGCCTGTCCTCTTTTCTTTTGCCTAACTGGACGGTATCTTTCGCGGATCTGAAGCTTGTGTTCAGCTATCGACCTTGGCACCCCTGTCATATCTTTGGGTTCCCATGTGAAGACGTCTAGATTATTCTTCAAAAGGCGACACATGTCTATCTTTCCTTTGTTAGATAATGTCCCTCCGACCGTTATCTCCTGATCCGGGTACTGCGGATGTATTGCTACCTTCAAGTTTGGTGGTGAGTCCACCTTTGGTTCCATCGTGACTCTAGGCGGTTCTGTGATCGCATTGCATTCTGGGGGTGTAACTGTTGTGTTAAAAATCGTTACGACCCCTCCATCAACTGGGAATTTCATCATACCATGAGCCGTAGAAGGTACCGCTCGCATTGTTAGTATAGTTGGTCGCCCTATGATCCCGTTATAAAAATCATTGGGACTTCCGTCGAGTGCTCATCATTTCTCACTCTTACTGCTAACTCTAGTTGGCCCAAGGGCCATACCGCTTCTTCGCTGAATCCGATGAGCGAGGAAGTCGCAGGCATCATTTGGCTCTTTATTTATGCGCTAAGCTTTAGAAAGCAGTGCTCGTACATTATTTCTGCCGATGAACCTCCATCCACATACATGCGATGTATGTTGTGCTGACCAATGCTTATTTCTATAACTAGTGGGTCGTCTGCGATGTTACTTGCATTGAGTGGGGGGAAAGAAATGTCTTTCCCCTTCGAGAATTTTTAGCTCACCCTCTGCCTTGTCCTTTGCTGCCATGATTTCACCATGTAAATGTTCGTGCTAGCGACTTTTTGTCTATCACCCTTCGTGCTTTCCTTGACAAGGTGTTTTAGCTCGCCTTTCTTTACTCTAATCTCGATATACTTTTGTAGCTGAATACATTCGTTCGTAGCGTGCCCTCTCTCATTGTGGTATTCACAGTATCTATTACTGGCGCTTTTTCGACAGGGGTGGTCATTGGCGTTGGCCTGGTGAAACTCGCACCTTCTGACACTAGGATTTCTCTTGGGGTTAACTTAATGGGGGTAAACCTTGAGTTATAAGCTCGCCCCTGCCTTCTCCCTCCTACGTAATCAAGGCTTAGAGATCTTCCTTGATTGTTGGGTCCTTCATTGGGCATGCGAATAGATTTGTGATCATAAGTGCTTCGTGTTATTTCTGAAGCAGCCGATTCTCCTTGTATGAAAGACCTTACCTGCCTTAGCACTCCATCAAAGGTTTCGGGCGTTCTTTCATTAAGCTTCTTTATTAGGTCAATGTTCCGTATGCCCGCCATGAAGCATGATACTTTCAAAATTTCTGGGCAGTCCTTTATTTGAAGACACTCGCTTTTGAAACGTTCCAGAAACTCTTCCAAGTATTCTCCTTGGTGCTGCTTTACCCTGGCGAGCAATACAGCACTCCTATCATGCCTTTTTTGTTGCACATAATTCCCTTTGAACGCTTTTCGCAATACTTCGTACCCGTTGACTGTTCGCGGCGGAAGTCTATCAAACCACGTCCGCGCGTTCCCTACGAGTGTAGAGTTAAACATATTACACCATACGGTCTCTGGCCATTGTTCGATACCTGCCTGGGATTCAAAGACTTTCAATTGTTCTTCTGGATCCGTCGTTCCATCATAAGTTTTCACGTTTGATGGCATGCGGCACTTTCTGGTGTCTCCATAATGTTGTATGTGCCTCATAAAGGCATTTTTCCTAGTTCTGCTCTAGGGTTGTGAGAAGATTTGGTCCTCTGAGGAATAACTTGCCCGCATACGTTTTTCGGAAGGACTATCACTTGATCCTGACAGATTGCTTTCTGAGGATGAGGCATACTTCACACGCTTTAATTCCTCTACTATCTTTTCATGTTTTAATACCAAAGGGATGAGTTCTTGTAAGTTATGAGCTACATACTCCTCCATCATGCGTGCCTTTGTAGCGATGACCTCCCCTCTCTCCTCTTGGGGCGTCTTTCTTTTTTTTTTATTAGGAGGAGGCTGAGTTGACTCCCATTCGATGTCTTTTTCCCCCGCGGTGAGTTGGGGAGTTGAGAACAGTCCTCCCGTTCTTATAACTGGGGGATTGTTCAGGTCCCGAGTGTTTGCCTCGCTGGCAGATCCAGGGGTAACATTTACTGATGTGATACGGCCATCTACCGTCGAGGATCCTTGACGGCCTTCATTCTTACCGCTTTTCGTCATTTGCTAGAGCTTAGTAAGGGTCCCACGGATGGCGCCAACTTGTTGATGCAAAACTTGGGGTAGACCGAGCTTAACCCAAATCAGGCTTAATTTGGGGTCTTGTGGACTCCGGCTCTCGCACCAAGTGAAACTTGCTTTAGGACCCTGCGCACTAAACAGACATCGTTAGGCTTACCGTGGGTTCGTTACCCACGATTAGACTACGGCGTGAGAGTAAGTAATCGGTTTTGAGTATATTAGTGTTTAGGGTATTGTGTGTATCGTACCTTTGTGGAACCGAAGGGGTTCCTTTTATACTCGAGAGAGTCCAGGCTGGGCTCCCTGTTCTTGCGGCCTAAGGAAGAGATAATGATTCAAAATAGCTTGATCTTCATTATCCAACTAAGGAAAGTGTATATCCCTTTTCCTTAGGCGAATATAACTATAATATAAGTTATATTTGGTCTGATCCTGTCGCACTGCGACGAGGACTTAGCTAAGTAACCAACCTCTTGTGCGACATCGGCTTACCGGGCTTTATTGACTATGTGCGCACATCGCATAAGTATCCAATCCATTCCTGATGGATGCGGATAGTACCCGTGAGTCGGACTATCCAGCCCGACTAGGGACTATACGTCATCAATGTCAAAGTAAAGTCTCTGGGGAGTGATGATGGAACAAAGTTCAAGAATCACCAGCTTGAAGTCTTCTTTGATGAAAAGGGTATATCACAAAACTTCTCTTCTCCAAGCACCACCGAACAAAATGGAGTTGCTGAAAGAAGAAATAGATCTTTGATTAAGCAACAAGAACAATGTTAAATGGTGCAACTCCGCCAAAGCATTTTTGAGGAGAAGTTGTTCACACTGCATGTTATACTCAAAATAGGTCAATCATAGTTAAGAGGCATGGAAAGACCTATTATGAATTTTTCAAAAATAGATCACCCGATTTAGCTACTTTCATGTGTTTGGATGTCCTGTGTTCTTTCACAACTAAAGAGATCATATTGGTAAGTTTGATGAAAAGGCTGATGATAGATTCTTCTTAGGATATTCTCCTACAGCTCACGCAGAATTTTCAACATTAGAAGACAAGAGCTAGAAGAAATATTTCACATTACCTTCATTGAGGATGATGATGTCATAAAGAGATCAAACTTAGAAAGGGATGGAACAGATTTCAATGAAAACATGTCTTATCTAGAGGATAGATTCACTGAGCCAAGATCTAACATTAATCATCACCCATACACAAATACCCTCACTCCTTATGTTCAAGAATATGATCCTCTATCAACTTATAACATAGACCTTCCCTCTGAACCATTGGACATCACAACGGAAAGTCAAGACCCTAATTGCCCTTATAATTATATACCTGATGACGGTCCACCTGTTCCCATAAATCCTGAAGAACCCTCTTCATGTCCTGACCCTTCACCTAGGTCTAACACAGCTAATGAAGATTCAAACACTAAAGTGGTATTTGAAGAAGATCCACCTGAGGAACAACCTGTCATTCAAACAGATCCTTAACCATCCATACCTGTGTTTGATAGTGTAACTCTTGCCCCTCAAATCAAATAGTCAAGAGACCATCATATTCTCCTTGTGAACATTATAAGAGAACCAATAGCTCGAGTCACCACTAAAAAGAGAGTTCAGGACTCGGAGGCAGCTTCAGCCAATGAGTGTATCTTTACAGAATTTCTATCTCAAATTTAACCTAAAAAGGTAGTTGAAGCACTTCTTGAAGAAGGATGGGTAGCTGCAATGAAAAAAGAGATAAATCAGTTTAAGAGGAATAAGGTATGAACATTGGTAACATCTCTGCATAGGAAAGAATCATTGGTACTAGGTGGATCTAAAGGAACAAGATGGATGAGGTTGGTAGAATCATAAGAAACAAATCAAGACTAGTTGCACTAGGGTATATACAGTAGGAAGGGGTATACTATGATGAAATTTTTGCACCTATTACAAGACTTGAAGCCATCAGAATCCTCCTAGCTTATGTTGTATATATAGGATTTACTATGTATTAGATGGATGTGAAAAATGTCTTTTTTTAATGGAAAGCTTCTGAAGAGGTGTATGTTAAACAACCTCTATAGTTTGACAGCAACAAATTACCAAATCATATATGTAAGTTTCATAAAGCTCTTGATAGGTTGAAATAAACACCTAGAGCCTGGTATGATAATCTCTCAAAATTTCTCGTTGAGAACAAGCTTATTAGATGTAACATTTATAAAACACTCTTTACGTTTAAGGATAAGGGTGAATTTATAATTTTACAGATATATGTGGATGAAATCATTTTTGAGTCAACAAATGTTAATCTTAGTAAACATTTTGCTAAACTAATGACCAAAAAATATGAAATAAGTATGATGCAGGAATTAACTTACTTTTGGGCTTTCAAATTAAACAATGTCCCAAAGGAATTTCTATTAAGAAAAGTATGTTAAGGATTTGCTAAAGAAATATAATTTAGCTGAATCTGTATCATTGAAATGCCACATGATTCCCTCAAAAAATTTGGGCCCTGGTGAGTCAAGGGTTTTTTTATGAGACAATGTTCAGAGGCATGATTGAGTCATTGATGTATCTCACAGCTAGCAGACCATATATCCAATTCTCTACATGTCTCTATGCAAGGTACCAAAATAACCTTAAGGAATCCCATCTTGTGCCTATTAAGAGATTTTTTAGGTATCTCAAAGGAACACCGTCTCTAGGTTTATGGTACCCAAAAGAATCAGGCTTTGATCTCAAAGCATATTCAGACTCGGACTGTGTAGGATGGGGTCTTGATAGAAAAAGTACATATGGAAGTTGTTAGATCCTTGGAGGAAAGGTGGTATCTTTGAGTGCCAACAAATGAAGCTATGTGGATATGTCTTCAACTAAAGCAGAGTATGTCGCAGATGCTGGTTGTTGTGCTCAGGTGCTCTAGGTGAAGAGTCAACAAGCTGACTATGAACTTTACTATGATAAGGTACCCATATTTTATGATAACACAAGTGCCATAGCGATTTCAAACAACCTTGTTTTACACTCTAGGACCAAACACATTGATATCAGGTATGATTTCATTAGAGATCACATTTTCAAATGTGATATAGAGCTTAGTTTTGTACCCACAAGCTGCAACTAGATGACCTTTTTACTAAGCCTTTGGCTGAACCCACTCTTGCAAGACTAGTTGCAGAGCTGGGTATCCTCAATATCAACAAAATGATCTATGATTAGTCTAATGCTTTAAATGGTGCCTGAATAATATGAAACATTTTCAGATCTAACTAGTTAGTTGCATTTGAGTTGAAAGACAAACATTATTAATATTAAATTATACACTTTCCAGTTAACGAGGAGAAAACGATTTTATGAAAGGTCCTTAGGTCCTATGTTTGTGACAATTTAACCACTACGCATTTAATGCGGATCTCAAAACGTTTTCAAATTAGAAAATATAAAATATTTGGGAGTTGGTAAATCACTTTTTCACCAAACTTTTTGCATATAGATCCATTCAAAGTTTTCATCTCTCTAAATTTCATCAAACCATAATAACTTCAATCAAATTCACCAATGGAGTTTTATGTCCCTAAAGTGAAGAATGTGGCCTTTGAACTCAAGCAAATTGTCATTTCTTCCAACAACTCAATAGGTTTGTCGCAATCATCTAATCCAGCCTATGTTGATCCGGAAAAATTCATGAGGAACTGCAACTGCTCCACTACTTTCACCAAATCACCATTCGTCTACTACCAAGAATATCTTAAAGAGTTCTATCACTCAGTAAAATATTTTGATGACAAAACCATCACTTTCAACCTATCATGTTCATCCAAACCATTCTTATTCAGTGTTGTTGATTTCTCGACCATAATCGGCCTAAAACATGGTAATATTGTCTACATGTCATTTTAAGAGATACAATCAAGGATGGTTTGGATACGTTATACCTAGTTGATGACAAGAACCCTATGCTTTATGTTGCTAACTTCATGAAGAGGTCTCCTCTCAAATTCAAGTACTTCTCACATGTTTGGAGAGTGCTAATGATTCATCTTGTTAAATTTCTGGGAGGCATGCAAGGGTCACAAGACCAGTTGAATTTTATTCATCAACAAATTGTTTATATTTATCTGGGAGTGGCATTTGATGTTGGAGGTCTATTATTTGGAAATACGGTAGAAAGGCTGAGAGGGAACAACGTTAGAGAAAGGAAGAGAAGATCTTTTATACTCGATTTCTTTCTCTGATTTTCAAAAAACTCTTAGGAGACAAATACTTAAACTCTAAGCTTCACTCTTTCAAACCTTATCATATCACAGTGTCTGTATACAAGGTTACAGGAACAAATGATGTTCCATTGACAGCCTACATGCTTGAAGTGGCAAGAAGGACGACCCTTGGGTCTAAATCTTTGATCCCTACATCTATAGAGGTAAATGATGTTGAAGCTTTTGACAAGTCTTTGTCCAAGACCATTGTGCAGAGCTAGACTCAGCCCAAAGCACAAATTGACAAGCGATCGAAGAAGAATTCAATCACAACTTCTTCCTAACAAACGATCCCAAATGTTGTCAAGAAGAAGAAGAGAAAGAAATCCAAGAGAAAAACCTCTCATACTCAGCATGCTGACAAAACAGAAGTCCCAGCTGACAAACAACTCATGTCTAGATCCGTCGAGTCAGCAGAGGAACCAGGATACCCACCAAAGACCGATGTTATCAAACATGTACACATCATTTAAATATAAGAGGACCTGCAAGCAGCTACCTCAAACGTCTGTAGGAGATGGTGGTGACGTTAGAGTGTCTGTGTCTACACTTAGGATTTCCTAGTCTTCTGTACACTCCGTGTTTGCACAAGGAAATGATACATTTGTGTTCATAAAGCACCCCAATTACCCTTGATCCTCTAGACAGAACTAAGGAAAATAACAAACCGAGTATATACGTCTCAACCCAAAGTATATAAATGTCATTTGGTCTGTGGGTTCCCTCATTATAAAATAGTCCTATGGAAGCGTAACTGGCGACCATTACCATATCTTAAATCACTAAAAAGAGTCTTAAGTATTTATCCTTTGGGGGCTAAATAATCATCCTCACCCTTCGTGGGAAGCGTAGCGACGATCTTTCCACCCATTATAAACTCACTTAAAAGAATCCAAAGGATTTATCCTTTGAAGAGGCTTAATAATCATCCTCAGCCTCCTCAAGATAGCAAAATGGTGATCCCCCCCTCATTACAAACTCACAAATGTTAACTAACACATTTATACTAACACTACTGTTACTATAGCGGCAAAAAAGCCTCCTAATGCAGCAAAGACGTCTGTAGCTTCTAATGAACCTGAACTAAGATTGTTGATGAAATTGCATCTGAGACTGCAAATCCTTCAAATGCCACGAATATCACAGACCAAAAATTCTACCTGATGAAGATATCATTCAGAGTATGGAATTAATGTCTAATCCTGAGTCAATGCTTGATGACGATTTCATATCAGGTAACGAAACAAAAGATGATATAGGGTCAGAGAGCTTAGATGAGTTTATTCCTATTCCTACATCTCTTGAAAAGAATAATGAAGTGGTCAATAAGACATGTATAAAAGACTATCTAGAGACTCTAGAGTCCTCTCCTGTCACCACAATTGTTATTACTAAGCCTGTATACGATCCAACAACATACTTCTTAGATATCCCAAGACATCATTAAGATGGAATATGATTATCAGATGCAGGCGATTGATGTTCATAACCATCAGGCATCTGCTACCTCCAGCACATAACCCATTGGTCACTTCCATGCCAAGCTGGATAAGATTTTTGATGAGTTGTAATATAAGAAAATTTTAGTTCTTGAAATTTATGTCCAATCGAACTGGTCACGGTTAAATGTGTGACTCAGTTGTTCTTGGTAAAAGGAAAGAAAGATGATTATCTAGTTTAAAATAAAAATGAAAATGTCGTTGAGTAACTAAATAAAAATGAAAGCTTGAAAAAGATTAAACTAAAAACAAAGACTGTAGAAACTAGAAGGGGGGTTGAATAGTTTCTCTTCGATTGGTGACCAAATTAAAATTACTTTCAATTTTGTTTGTGTAACACCCCCAAATCTATACAACTCAGTACAGCGGAAGACTAGTTGGTGTTACGGGATAGCACATTACTCACATCATAGACAACGCATAAAAATCGCGTCGTTTAATAATAAATCATTTCCATTCATAAACATTAAAGTTACATCGGTCCCAAGTCATTACATTTCATACAAGTTTTACAAATTATTTGAATGAAAAATATTGTTTAAGTGCGGGCCATGAATTCTTGTTGTCTTCCCTAGAATTACCTTCAAGTACCTGAGATAAAACATGTTACAAGAAAAGGTCAGCGATAACGCCGAGTGAATTCATAGAGTTTAATAAATTCCATCAATATAACTTTGGTATAAAATTATTACCAAAAATCATTTCGTACAAATCATTGTAATAGGCCTTAGAATAGCCAAAATCATTTTATACAAATCTTTATCAAAATCATAATATAGGCATTTGCCTTAAAAATCATTATACGAGCCAATGTCGTAAAAATATCATACAATACGTTTTACAACGTTGTATGGATTAAATAAAAACCGTTATATGAATATGGTTATGAAAACCAAAATACAAACATAATATCAATAGTATGACCCTGTATTGCTAGTCAGGCAATACATCGTAATTCGGAGCGTCTAGTAGTATTTCGTTAGTTTTGGATTATTATAAGCCGCATGACATTGTTACCTTACTAAACCAACAACGGGTAGCTAACCCGATACCAATTTTGCCCATCTAAAGTAGCGTGTCGTCACAAAGGTCACGCTATGGAAATCTTCTCATACATAAATTCGCTTACCAATCAATGTGGCACGACGGGGATCAACCGTCAAGGCGCGAACTGGGGTGATCGTCCCCAAATAGTACTATTAAATGCATAAGCGTCTACCAACTCCCGGTAGTTCACAATTCATGCTAATGGGACTTTTAGTGACATAACCTAACTTTAATAATCCATTTGATTTCATCTATCGGGTCCTTTAATCATTTATCGGGTCATACAATCGGGTCATTCAATCATTCGGGTCCAAAATCAATAAACAAACAATCGCGACAAATGGTGTCCTATTTTGTAAAAACTAACATGTTATCTCCCTCGCGGGTTTATAAAACATTTATAAAAACATTTAAAAGAGGGCGAGGCTATGAACTCACGTTGATGTGGGAAGGCGGGTTATCGGCAACTCGGACGTACGGTACGTGCTTAAATCACGGAAACCTAGACAAATAATACTCGGTCTTAGACTTTTGTCCAATGACTTTATAAAAATATCAATTATGCATACATATGATGATTATATATATATGATGATCAAGTGGGTTTACATATTCTCGTTTACTCATTTTAGAGTTATATGTCGATAACTTTTATACTAGTTTACTAGTTTTACCCATTTACGTGTTTTATGCCCAATAAACTTTTTATAAGTTCCTTAACTTGTTTTAATCCTTGTTATACTTATTTTATCATTATGTATACTTTCCATGTTGGACCCAAATGGGTTAAGCCCAATAATTTCTTTTTACAAGTTTATATCTTATTTAGTCCAATTATTAGTCCAAGTATTAGTCCAATATGTTTACTTATCTCGTTAATGTCCGTATGCCCTAAAGTTCGGGTTTTATCGGTTTTTACTTGTTATACATGTCTATATATCAGTATATAAGTTTTATAAAGTTTTCATTAGACGGGTCCAACCATCTAAGTTTTATTTAACAAAAACGTTAATTTTACGGCAATAGCCGAAAAAGTCGTAAAAATCATGTTTATAGTTTTATAACTTATAAAACATAACAAGTTGCCATTTTTATAAAATGTCCACTTATTTACCATTGTACATATTTATATAAATGTATTATATAAGTTATTGGGTTTTAATTTATATTTTATACTATTAAATTTTGAGTGCTTATATAATAGTATTATACTTTAATTTCCAAAATCTGATTTTTATCTTCACTTTCACCAAAACTGCCATATCTTGAGTTCTATATAGAGATAGAAGCTCAAATTTTTATCACATAAACTAGATGATATGTTCTACATTTAACTCTTCTATAGCTACTGTTGAATCATCCTCTAAATATTTTCTAAAAATCGTCCAAAACAGTAACCTCAGATTTATACCCTAAACTTGTTTTGATCATATCTCACTCATTACAATGATTCCATTGCATGGCCAACTCTCACATGTGTACAAGACCCATATCTTACTGTAAATCCATTCTACTTCATCATTTTATCAGTTTACCATATGGTTCTTTACTGCTTTATACAGCCATCAAATTTAACCAAGATTTTAACCTTGTTTCTTATAGTCTTTCATCTTTTTAATCATGTTTATCAACACCAAATCCCCACATAACATTTTTATCATCATATAATCATCATATACATATACAATAGGAAATAAAATACATGTTTACATAATCAAATTAACAAGAAGATGAGGAGGACAATCTTTATACCACCATGATGATGTAGGTTGATCAAAACATGGATTTTTGATGGAGAAACTTGTGATGCACAAAGACCTCTTCATGACCACCAATCTTCCTAATCTCCTTGTGGAAAATCATCCCCAAGACACCATGAATACTCCTCCATGGATGTTATAATCACCACCATTCAAGAGAGCTTCAAGAGGGCTTCAACATATGTGTAAATAACATGAGAATTTGTGGTTGATTTTGATCAAATGAGGGTGTTGTTTGTGAATATGGGACGGCCAAGAATGGGGAGTAGAGAGGATTTGTGTGGTATTGCATGTGTGAAAGTGGTGCAAATGGTTTTGCTTGTGGGTTTTGAGGTAAGCTTGGCTTAATATTTAAGCTAAGGACATGTGTTAGGCTTCCTTGGGAAGCTTTTGACACATAAGGGAAGTAGTGGCTTGTTAAGGCCGGTTTGAGTGGGGGTGGGACAAGTGTCCCACTTGTCTCATCCCCATTTATTTACGGGTACTCCTCGATTCTAGTTTCCTCGATTTGCGTGCCCTCGGGTCGTTTTACGAAAAAAGTTTTTATAAATTATGAATCAATGTCACAAAACGAATCCAATAAAAATTGTCTCATCAAAAACAGAGTTCGAAAACATAAATACGTAATCCTAGGGTTTCCGGTTTAGTCATAAAGGACGTTAAAATAAAATCGTAAGTCCTAATCTCTTCTCGTAAATTTGTGAGTTTATGAACCAAGACAAATTTAAAACTCCAAAATAATATTCACGGATAAATTTATTTTCTGAAATGTCGGACTGTCACCAAAGACGGTGTATGTAAACGTAAGCACGTAACGTTGAATCATCCGGTTTAGACGTAGTCGATGCTACTCCAAGACGTAAATCCAAATTTCTTCCCAAAAATATGTGAGTTCATATTATAACATTAAAATAATGTTTTTAAATAAATATTGAGAATAAAATATCAATCGTAAATTGACGGATTGTCACAGCATTTACCCCTAAACAGGATCTTTGTCCTCAAAGATCATCTTACTACTCGCTTCTTATAGAGTTAAAGCCATGTGGGTATTTCCTCCACATTCGGTCTTTTCTCACAAGTGCAATTCGTTACAATACGCGAGTTTCATCAAACATAACTACGGGAATAAGATCAGGCTTAATGTTGACTTACTTTCTCTATCCATGATGTTCACGGGTTTCTGATGAATGCAACTTTTCGCCGATCTAAACTCTACTAAGAATAATCAGATTCTCACTTGATAGATATTCCATCAAGTTCGATATACGAAACATAATTCACGCAGTCTTTGAAGTCCTAGGGTAGATCTAGCTTATATGCCTTTCAAACCAATCTTTTATACCATCTTAATGGTCCCATACAACGGGGACTTATATCCCATGATTTTGTCAGATCATGAATTCATTTTTCCAAGTTTAAAAACTGTGGCATAACTTTGCTACCCATTTGGCACTTCAAGATCTACATTTCACATTCACATAACCTCTTGCCCACTACCGGCTGTCAATAATCAAATCCTAATTTCAACAATCATTTCAGATCTCGCGGGTCGGGTATTTTGCAAGGTTAGGTTCGCCATCATAGGAAACCTTAAACCTAAAAGACATGTCCAACTCACAGTGGGTGTATGTCGGGTGTCTTCATCTCAACTCTTGCTTACAGATGCTCTAATATTTAGATCCTAACAAGATTCGATCTTAATCCTAACATGATGGTTATCAAGGATAATCCCTCTAAAGGAAAATGATTATACGGTCTATTACCAAAGGTCAATCATTCAAACATAAAACAACACTTATAGTATTTTGTATCGTTACTTTACCTCGTCCCTTCGATTAGGGTGGTACATAGTACTCTCATCAAGGTTCGTTCTCAATGATTTCTGAGCAAATCTCTAGAAATTCGATGCGAAGCGAGGATCTTGATAAAGATGTTCGATACAGGCACACTATGTTTACATAACTCTTTGCATTTATCATTAACGGGAATGATATTAGCAGATTTGGTCAGTCTGTCGATGATGACCCAAATCAAATCAAATTCAGATGATGACCTTTGCAATAGCTAGACGTTTACTAATGTATGAGGCGATGTCTGCCTTCATAATTGTCATTAGTACAACTTATTCAGACAAAGATACTTTTAGTCAAAAATGACATACATATAATACTTATACTTACAAATTTCCAATATAACTATATCTCACAGTCTCCATATTTAGGCAACCACAAGTGGCTTTTTTAAAACATTTTCTGCCATCGGCTTCTTACTTCTAATGGTTCACATTAGCCGCGAACCCCTTTTTATTATCTATATTATCCTTTTTACAAGCATTGTTTATTTTTATATCGTTCGGCAATTTATTTTTCACGTTCATTATTAAGAAATATATCCTAATTGGTTCTTTATCCTTTTTATATAATATGTCAGTATCTATATTCAATTTTCATGATGATGTAATTATCATGTCCACAATTCACTCAGATATTCTTTCTATATTATGCGTCAATAATTACGTTCACCTTTCTTCATATTTTCTAAGTTTTAGTTTCATCTTTACTATTATCTTTATCTGTTTTACTCAATCTGACGTTTAAAGCGTCGATAATTATTACAATTAATTAAATATTAAATATTCAATTTTATGAAATGTAAACGTAAAGATTTTAAATTTCTTAGTTCGACCAATTATATAAAATGTTCAAAAATAAATTTGATTTAATTAACAAGATTTTCGTTGATTTATCGAAAATAATTAATAAGATTCGTAAATGTTCGAAAAACCTTTGTTTATACTTTGGTTAAAATTTTCTTAGTTGAAAAGCAAAAATTTTCGTTTCAAATTTCAAGTCATAAATTATATAGTTTCCTCAATTCTTCTTAAATTGTCTAGAAGTATACACAAACATTTACCCCTAATCAGAAGTTTAGTTAAATGGTTTGTGTATAAGGGAATAATCCCTTAAAAATCCTTTGTTAAAACATTTGTCAAAATATATTTCCATTTCTTTTTGGTAAAGCCAAAGTCTTAAAAGGGCTCTTAATTTTTGAAGAGTCTATATGCATACATCTTACCATTATTAATCCAACGGTCATTTTATGTAAAGGATTAAGTTTTTAATCCCTAAGCGTTAATGGTTCTAATCTTTGAAAAGTCAATATAGCTTCCATTATCTATTAATCACACGGTTAAATCATATGAAGGATTAAGTTCTTAATCACATGTTAAATATTTAAGGTATAGGTTTTCATTGTTTAGCCAATTCAGGGCAATTTAAAATTAATTATTAACTTCATTCTTATTCTTATAAACAAACAAATGGTCCTTAATGATCACGAGCATGAATTTATCAAATCACAGCCTACACACGTGATTCACCCAATTTATGAATACTACATGTGTATTAGTCAATCCAAACGACATCACGTGAAACTCATAATGTTCATCACAAGTTCTGGATGTAGAGATTGGAATAGATAATCTCTTTCGCGGATACGAAGTGGATGATAACCATGTCGTGAATCAAATCTTTAAAACATACGCTAAAACCTTTTAAATGATCGAACAAATCTTCCATTTTGAGTTATGGATATCGTTTTCGATTGTCAATTTACTCAGTTCACAGTAATCTATAAATATAAGGAATGATAACACCATAGCTCTTCAGGATGACAGGCTTGGTATAATAAAATATTTCTCCGACAACTCTCAGTTGTACGGTAATTCCTTTAATTTAGATGGTGCTGACGTACAGTGCACAAGCCACGGGTGCAGCACCGGTTATATAATCAATACCAAATTCTACTTGCCTTAATGGCGAAAGTTTAGGTAATTCACCAATAAATACCTCCTAAAGTTTCAGATATCATAAACATCTTTTAATAAATTCATATTAGGTTCTTTCTAGATTATAATATCTATGACTAATTCATAACCATTCATGGTAATATTCCAAGTCTTTATACAGGATATGGTCATCCATCAAGAACTATTTAGATCACTTTTGATAATCAACATCTTATCATTTAGGGAATTCTACTCGAGTTCCCATCAATTAAAACAATGTCGTCATGTCATCATCAATCAAACCATTCTACCGGCATTATCAACTTTTAAGTTTCATTGCCGTCGATAAGATGTGAGCTTCTCAAAAGACTGAAAATAACTCATAATCCTTCACAAATTCAAGGATATATGGATACACAACTAACCTTAAATGAGTAAGGTCAACGCATAATCCACGGGAGGGAATTTCTAATCAGATACAGACGAAAACATTTAATGAATATGAATATATCCCATGTTTTCATAATTTTGAGTACGCATTCGAAAGCTCCTCGGATCGTTACCCAGGTCATTCAAATGAAATCAAATCATAAGAAATGATAAGAACGTCAATACATCTAGTCGGGTATCAACACTCAATAATCAAATACTTTTCCTAAGAATCTCACTACGGAATAATTGGACAAGAAAGGATTGTCAATTGTCAAATAAGACAATTTTCACAAATGAGTAAATTCGACTCCGAAGAATAAATAGTACGGGCACATATGTAGGTGTCCCTATCAATATGTCCCTATTTTGCACTTCTTGCAGATCTCATAAAATTTATTCTTTCACAATCTTTATAGAAAATGTAGTGTATATTAATCAGTTTTATGGTGACTACTAATCAGCCTTGCATAGTCCATTCCAAATTGTATGTAGGCGCGCAACTATATACAATTTCAAGATTAACGATGCAATACTCAGTTCGTCAAAATTTTATCATCATGTTTATAATAAAAACATTTTCATGCTTAAGTCTTAAATAAGAATCAAAAATAAATTTACAAAGATTTTCTTTGTTATGAAAACAATTAAGTTTTTCCAAGGTGTTTTATAAACAACTTCATTCTGATAACAATCACTTATGAATCTCACTTTGAATAATTCTTATAGTGATGAAAATTCAATTTACTCAAATGATACTGTTTTATCTTATAAAAACAATGAGTGATCTGCAGAAGAGTGATGAAAGCTTGTTCACCAAGAATTAACTAAAATATGATAGGAAATGAGATTAGCCAATTAATCATGAGGTTCATGATCTCGATGGCACTCAACAAGAATTATTCACAACGTAACTCAATCAATATGAGTACTTGTTCAATGGTTTCATCACTAATGCGAACATTAGGAACAAGCAAGAAAAGGTAGATAACATCGATACATGTAGGATTTAGCAATCAAAGGTAGTCTTTTTCATTAATAAAAAACAAGTCATAATTGTACCGTAACACATTACGTGTCACTATGTCATACAACTCTCAGAACTCATCCTACCAACTGATATCTCAGTTACGTTAGGGATTTTTAAAAGATACCACAATGAATACTAATTTACAAGAGTCATTAGGTGTTCCATATGTCCCAGAAGATCCATTGGTCCCAATTCAGAAGAAGATTTCTTCAATTCATTTCTTGGACACTGGGCATCCTCGTTAGTGGACAATGGCCTAGGAACAACCCTTAACACGAATCAACAATCAATTAAAACCTTATAATTCAGTCACAGAACTTAACAACTTCCTCTTATCAATCTCATATTCCATATGGGTTAAATTTTACTTTATTCAAGTTTTAACCAATTTTACTCAATTCGATATCCTACTTCATTATCCAATACTTACAACCTTATTCTTCGGCCTTGTAAAGGCAATACGATCTCAATATGAATCAACACTTAATTTCCAATCCTATTAGCTCTTACAACAACAATTATCAAATGAGTCATTAATATGAAATGACTTGATCATTCAACTAGACTTCTCGGAAAGGTATTAGTGGCATGAGGCTTTTGGGTAATGGTTCCAATAACATCCTCAAGTGCAACATTCACCCTTTCGATTTCAATTTAAGAATTGGGTGACAACGAATCAGATGACATCTTTCTAGGTGGTAATGTTTTGTCAAACTCCACTCTATAAGGAAAGATCGTCATGACATCGATATCAGATTTAATCTCGCCAATTCTTCTTCAATATCACAATCAACTAATATCTACATTTCTACGAATATCAACCATTTGTTGGGATCATAAATATCCACAACTTGGTTTAGATCTAGGATAGCTAGAATTCCTACGAGAATAGCTTCGATTAATTTACTAGAGGAGTTAGGGTTACTTGTGACAATCTACGTCGTATAAATACCTCGTATAAATACCTCGTATAAAAATCAAAATAATCATCAAACAATCATGTAATAAAATTACATCATATATATATAATCCAAGTTATATATATATATATATATTAAAATAACACTTCTCAGTCGTGGCCTTGTCGGTAACTCGGGAATTCTTCGGCACCGTTATAGTCAAAAGATTTTTAGACATTTTTAGAAAAATGTTTATAGTTAAAAGATTTTGAAACGTTTTATTCAAAACCTAAATTTTAAAAATCTTTTGTTCTCTATAACGAGAGCTCTGGTACCAAACTGTAACACCCCCAAATCTATACAACTCAGTACAGCGGAAGACTAGTTGGTGTTACGGGATAGCACATTACTCACATCATAGACAACGCATAAAAATCGCGTCGTTTAATAATAAATCATTTCCATTCATAAACATTAAAGTTACATCGGTCCCAAGTCATTACATTTCATACAAGTTTTACAAATTATTTGAATGAAAAATATTGTTTAAGTGCGGGCCATGAATTCTTGTTGTCTTCCCGAGAATTACCTTCAAGTACCTGAGATAAAACATGTTACAAGAAAAGGTCAGCGATAACGCCGAGTGAATTCATAGAGTTTAATAAATTCCATCAATATAACTTTGGTATAAAATTATTACCAAAAATCATTTCGTACAAATCATTGTAATAGGCCATAGAATAGCCAAAATCATTTTATACAAATCTTTATCAAAATCATAATATAGGCATTTGCCTTAAAAATCATTATACGAGCCAATGTCGTAAAAATATCATACAATACGTTTTACAACGTTGTATGGATTAAATAAAAACCGTTATATGAATATGGTTATGAAAACCAAAATACAAACATAATATCAATAGTATGACCCTGTATTGCTAGTCAGGCAATACATCGTAATTCGGAGCGTCTAGTAGTATTTCGTTAGTTTTGGATTATTATAAGCCGCATGACATTGTTACCTTACTAAACCAACAACGGGTAGCTAACCCGATACCAATTTTGCCCATCTAAAGTAGCGTGTCGTCACAAAGGTCACGCTATGGAAATCTTCTCATACATAAATTCGCTTACCAATCAATGTGGCACGACGGGGATCAACCGTCAAGGCGCGAACTGGGGTGATCGTCCCCAAATAGTACTATTAAATGCATAAGCGTCTACCAACTCCCGGTAGTTCACAATTCATGCTAATGGGACTTTTAGTGACATAACCTAACTTTAATAATCCATTTGATTTCATCTATCGGGTCCTTTAATCATTTATCGGGTCATACAATCGGGTCATTCAATCATTCGGGTCCAAATCAATAAACAAACAATCGCGACAAATGGTGTCCTATTTTGTAAAAACTAACATGTTATCTCCCTCGCGGGTTTATAAAATATTTATAAAAACATTTAAAAGAGTGCGAGGCTATGAACTCACGTTGATGTGGGAAGGCGGGTTATCGGCAACTCGGACGTACGGTACGTGCTTCAATCACGGAAACCTAGACAAATAATACTCGGTCTTAGACTTTTGTCCAATGACTTTATAAAAATATCAATTATGCATACATATGATGATTATATATATATGGTGATCAAGTGGGTTTACATATTCTCGTTTACTCATTTTAGTGTTATATGTCGATAACTTTTATACTAGTTTACTAGTTTTACCCATTTACGTGTTTTATGCCCAATAAACTTTTTATAAGTTCCTTAACTTGTTTTAATCCTTGTTATACTTATTTTATCAGTATGTATACTTTCCATGTTGGGCCCAAATGGGTTAAGCCCAATAATTTCTTTTTACAAGTTTATATCTTATTTAGTCCAATTATTAGTCCAAGTATTAGTCCAATATGTTTACTTAGCTCGTTAATGTCCGTATGCCCTAAAGTTCGGGTTTTATCGGTTTTTACTTGTTATACATGTCTATATATCAGTATATAAGTTTTATAAAGTTTTCATTAGACGGGTCCAACCATCTAAGTTTTATTTAACAAAAACGTTAATTTTACGGCAATAGCCGAAAAAGTCGTAAAAATCATGTTTATAGTTTTATAACTTATAAAACATAACAAGTTGCCATTTTTATAAAATGTCCACTTATTTACCATTGTACATATTTATATAAATGTATTATATAAGTTAGTGGGTTTTAATTTATATTTTATACTATTAAATTTTGAGTGCTTATATAATAGTATTATACTTTAATTTCCAAAATCTGATTTTTATCTTCACTTTCACCAAAACTGCCATATTTTGAGTTCTATATGGAGATAGAAGCTCAAATTTTTATCACATAAACTAGATGATATGTTATACATTTAACACTTCTATAGCTACTGTTGAATCATCTTCTAAATATTTTCTAAAAATCGTCCAAAACAGTAACCTCATATTTATACCCTAAACTTGTTTTGATCATATCTCACTCATTACAATGATTCCATTGCATGGCCAACTCTCACATGTGTACAAGACCCATATCTTACTGTAAATCCATTCTACTTCATCATTTTATCAGTTTACCATATGGTTCTTTACTGCTTTATACAGCCATCAAATTTAACCAAGATTTTAACCTTGTTTCTTATAGTCTTTCATCTTTTTAATCATGTTTATCAACACCAAATCCCCACATAACATTTTTATCATCATATAATCATCATATACATATAAAATAGGAAATAAAATACATGTTTACATAATCAAATTAACAAGAAGATGAGGAGGACAATCTTTATACCACCATGATGATGTAGGTTGATCAAAACATGGATTTTTGATGGAGAAACTTGTGATGCACAAAGACCTCTTCATGACCACCAATCTTCCTAATCTCCTTGTGGAAAATCATCCCCAAGACACCATGAATACTCCTCCATGGATGTTATAATCACCACCATTCAAGAGAGCTTCAAGAGGGCTTCAACATATGTGTAAATAACATGAGAATTTGTGGTTGATTTTGATCAAATGAGGGTGTTGTTTGTGAATATGGGACGACCAAGAATGGGGAGTAGAGAGGATTTGTGTGGTATTTCATGTGTGAAAGTGGTGCAAATGGTTTTGCTTGTGGGTTTTGAGGTAAGCTTGGCTTAATAGTTAAGCTAAGGACATGTGTTAGGCTTCCTTGGGAAGCTTTTGACACATAAGGGAAGTAGTGGCTTGTTAAGGCCGGTTTGAGTGGGGGTGGGACAAGTGTCCCACTTGTCTCATCCCCATTTATTTACGGGTACTCCTCGATTCTATTTTCCTCGATTTGCGTGCCCTCGGTTCGTTTTACGAAAAACGTTTTTATAAATTATGAATCAATGTCACAAAACGAATCCAATAAAAATTGTCTCATCAAAAACGGAGTTCGAAAACGTAAATACGTAATCCTAGGGTTTCCGGTTTAGTCATAAAGGACGTTAAAATAAAATCGTAAGTCCTAATCTCTTCTCGTAAATTTGTGAGTTTATGAACCAACACAAATTTAAAACTCCAAAATAATATTCACGGATAAATTTATTTTCTGAAATGTCGGACTGTCACCAAAGACGGTGTATGTAAACGTAAGCACGTAACGTTGAATCCTCCGGTTTAGACGTAGTCGATGCTACTCCAAGACGTAAATCCAAATTTCTTCCCAAAAATATGTGAGTTCATATTATAACATTAAAATAATGTTTTTAAATAAATATTGAGAATAAAATATCAATCGTAAATTGACGGATTGTCACAGTTTGTGTCAAAACTATCTATTACTTAAAGGTAGAACCAATCTTCACGACGTTGCCTACTTCACCATTTTACGACACAAGGCTAGATGTCGAGTTCTAGTCGAAAGCTAGAACCAATCTTCACGACTCTTCACTTTGAAGCTAAGTGAGAACTTCACACAACACAACTACTAGTCACTTTAAATTTTAGTGAGAACTCACAAGACACAACCACATCACTTTATAGTTTAGTGAGAACTCATAATCAAATCTATTACAACTCAACTAGACTTATCCAAGTACACACATGTAGCTTGGATTTACACAACACAAATCCAAGCAAACACATATGCAATGGATGTACACAACAAATCCAAGTATCCACAAATAACTTGTATGAACACAACTAATCCAAGTATTCATAAATACATTGGATTGACCTAAAACACAAAGGTATAATGATGAATATGACTAGCTCATAAATTCATCTTTATCACTACACTAGTGAGTGAGTGATCTTCTCATTGGACATGGTAAAGGAGGGGATCAAGAGGATAATCATATGTAAACATCCTTAACAAATTAAGTGATCATTTACTAATGATTATGCTATAGAAAATAGAAAAGGGGCTGAGAAAATCATCCAAGAGGCTTGCTGGAAAATGAGATTTGACCCACTATTTAAAGGAGACAAAGTATAACGGATCTATAACGGTCTTCTGTGCGCGGTACCTTATCTCACCCCGCGGTACCATATCGATAAGGTATCGCGTAGGTACTTAAGGTACCGCCACTAGACTCCGCTCCCTTTTTTGTCTTTTAGTGGGGTGGGAATATCTGAGGTATTTAAACCCTTCAAAGGATATTCTAACAGCATTTGGAATATGCCATTTTCAAATTTTCATTTTCCATTTTAAAAAAACATTTTCTAAAAAAGAAAGTTTATTAAAAAGTCTTTTGTCTTATTAGCAAAAGTGAGTTTTAAGGATAATCATTTTGATGATCACTAAGAATGATTAAGAAAGGTTAATGATATGATTATTACCTTGATGATAGTGTTAGTTAAATAATTCATTTTGTGTTTCTACACTAAATGTGTTGTATGGTTTGTTGTGATCAAAACTAAGAAAGATTAGTTAACACTAATAATGTTTTTAGGCATTACTTGCATTAAGAATCTCCCCCTTTTTGATTACGACAAACGATAAACTCATTTACATATAAACACAAACTATGGAATTATTAACTAGTTTATCACTATCATTTCTCCCCCTTTGTCGTAGCAAAAATGTTAGCATAAGTCTTTGAAGTGCATCGAACTTTGCTAGTAGCTCCCCATTGGTGGTTGCTCCCCCTTGCTTGGGGCACCAAGTTTGTGAGCTAAGGTGACATGCTACACAAAGGTTAGTAGAAAGGAAAGAAACACCAATATATATATGATCACTACCTACTAAGTACCTTGAGAGGGAGAAAGAGAAGAAATCTCAAATTAGAAGCAAGTATTTTGCTAAGTATGTCCAAAGAGGTAATTGACAAAGTCAAACTTCAATAAAAATAAAGATGATAAGCTTGTCAATGGGTTAAAGCTTTAGAATTGATGGAATCACCCATAAGCAATTGTAAAAATTTAACCAAGATCAACTCAAAAACAGAACTAATTAGATAGCACACAAATAACACAAAAGTTACAAAAAAATACAACAAAGAGGATAGTCATACACATAGTATGAGTATCTAAAAGCAATAAATATGGAAAATAAACCACTAAGCATAAGCTAGTCTAATAGTGATATTTTCCAAGATTGCTAAAAATAAAATAAAACCAAAAAGACGACGATGCATCATTCGAAGTTTTGTCCACCAGAACGAAAACTTGAATAGGAGGTCGAGTGAGGAGGAATTCAAGAAAATTTAACTTCTCATACACACGAGCAAGTTCAATTTGTTGAAATCGGCAACAATCACACGAGGATCTATGATGCAACACAAAGTCGTTTGATGGGGGTATGGCATCAAACGTAGGGTTTGGTGGTGGTGGGGTAAAGGGTTTGGGAGTGTTTTCACAATGCCTTTGGAGGTTTGGGAAGGTGGAAAGGTCATCCAAGTCTTCACCTTGGTTACTTTAGGTGAGTGGGGTTGTGACAAAGAAATGTCAAGGTTAGGAATGTAGGAGTTAGGCATTGTGAGAGTGTGAGAATGATATCTCAAGGTTATGTGAGAATGAATTCTCAAGGTTGGGAAGGTGTGAGAATGAAATCTCAAGGTTGGGTATAAGTAAAATGTAATCAAGGTAAAAATTTGAATACAAAATGTGTATTGTCAAGGAGTGTTTAGTCAATTTGAGTAAACAAGGAATCTTGACTGGGAATAGTGTTTAAAGGTTTTGACCAAATATTCGTCAAAAGCCACATTTCTGCCCGCAGTACCTTATGTGGGCCGGCGGTTCCATATCACTAAGGAACCGCGGTTCCTTAAGGAACCGCGTCCAGAGGACTTTAAACCAAGTTTTTCTTGGGTTTTGGGAAAAACTAAGACTTTTTCAAAAAAAATTGCAAATCTTGGATTTTTACCTCTATTAGAACCAAAATATGCTAGGGTTGCATAAAGCAACACATTCACAAAGAATGTCTTGACAAAGGGTGACAAAATAATTTAGATATCATTTTGAACCAATTTTAGTCAAGTTTAGGGGTTGTGATAGATTTAGGTTCAATTTTAATTTCAAATTAAAGTTGATTAGTGTGCACAAAAGGATAGAATCACACAAAGCTAAATCCAAAACACAACAACATGAGACATTCATTAATGAGGAAACAAGTACAAAGATAAATAAAACTAACTAATAAATAGCTAGCTTATCATAAGATCTAGATAAGTAGTTTTCTTAGGCTTGGTTTTGTTGAAAACTCTTATTAAGACACCTCCATCATTCATCCCCTAGGAGGAGGCATGGAGAACAAAGTAAGCAAGAAATCTTGCAAACCCCTATGAAGTCCATACATATCCATCCTTAAGTTTTGGATGAGGAAGTGGTTGTAAAGAAAACATGGACATCTAGGACCATGAGTTTGTTGAAACCCAAAGTAAGGATCACCCAAGAGGAGGGAAAGAGGGACACCTAAAATTGGGATGTTTGAGTTGGGTGGAGGTGGAGGAGACAAGTTCTCCAAGGGTGAAGTGGGTGAAAGTGGAGACATGTTCCCCAAAGGGGAAATGGGTGAGTGTGGAGGTGAATCCTCCAAGGTTGGGGAAATGGGTGAGCTGTGAGGGGTAAATGGTGAAGTCACCAAAAGGTCATCAAAGTCATTCCCAAAAGGAATGCTTTGGATTGGTTGAGGTTGTGGTGTCACTTCCAAGGGTGCACTTGGAGTGAAGGGTGAGGAAAGCTCATTCATTCAAGAATTGAATGAAGAGGAGGTAGAACCAATGGAGTGGTTAGTACCATGGGTGGAGGAGGTCTTACATGGTGCAAGAGGTGGGGAAGGTGATGAAGAAATGAGGATAGGAGCATTCTCATTCTTAGGTGTATGGAAAGGTGAAGAGTTAGGCTTAGCTACCTTAACCCTTATTTTGAGTGTTTTTCTTGGGGTGGAGGTCTTGGAAGTGTTTGAGGTTTTGGTACACACCATGGTTGATTAGGGTGGTTTAAGGTTTAGGGAAGTATGTTTGATGTGTGAAGAACATGCAAACAAGGTGGGTTTAAATGGTTGAGGGGATGATCCAAACTAGTAATGGGTTAAAATCATTTTAGGTGAATAATGAATTTAGATACCCTAGTTTAGGAAATGTGCAGTTTATTACTGAAAATCATGCAAGGTTTACACAAAATTAAGAAAACAGTGTAAAGCAAAGATGATGTCGTGCACAGTGGCCGGCGGTTCCTTATCTACGGCCGGCGGTACCTTATCGATAAGGAACCGCGGGTCGATATGGAACCGCGACCAGAAGGTTTTCAAAAATTTTCCATTTCAGCTTTTGACAAACCCAGATTTTTCCCAAAGGTTTCAAAAGCCAAAGTTAACTACAGATCATAATCTAATAAGCTAACTATCATATGGCATGCACAAAGCTATGTAAAACACAATCATGAAGGCATAATTAACATAAAGGATCAAATTAAATAATAATCCAATCATAAGTTAATATATAACCAAATCAAGAGAAGAGAGTCATGAAAACATCCTAGATGAGTGTTGCAAATCACTATGAGCATAACATCTAATTCCTTGATTCACTTCTGAGGCGCTCTCGAAGAAGATAATTGAGATAAAATTGATAGTCGGAATCAACTTCATGGGAGGACAAGATGGAGATAGAAGAGGACATGAAGTTTATGAAGTTTGAGGGAGGGTTACTAGAAGACTCTTCTTGAGAAGTGTTTTCGACTTGACACGAGTTCACATTGATCTCGGGTGAAATGTTCCCTTGAATGGGAGACATGACACGATCAACGGAGTGATAGGGTGAAGATAGAAGAGACGGAAAGTCAATTAGGACTCTTCTAAGAAGAAGAGAAAGAAGCATTCCGTAGAGAAGACTTAACTTAGGCTCAAGAATAACAAACCTAATTCTTCTAGCTATGAAAAATGCGAGATTGTAAGGAGTTGTGGTGGCAACACAATACAACATGTGTGCAAGACAAGCGGGTACTAAATCCCGATTCCCATCAAGGCACATCGCATTTTCCCTAATGATTTATACCCAAGGAGACATGAAATCATTAATATCACTAGATAGTAATTCCCAAGGAGAGAGAGTTCTAACAACTCCTTGAAATTTACCATGAATAGGATGCTTACGAGGTTTAGAAATGGTATGAATGATGTCCGAAGGAGTTGGAAGCACGGTCACATAATGAGCATCAATAGGGGCCGATTCTAAAGAGTCTAAACTCCAAGCATCGGTGAATCGACATTGACCATTAGATGGCACTCCAAGAATATCACCGAATTCTTCAAGAGTGTAAATAATGATTTTCCCCATAATGGAAAATCGTATAGACAAACCATTATTGATGCTTATCAATGTGAATGAGCTAAAGAACTCCATGAGAAACGAGGGAAATATTGGCTCATCAATATCAAGAAGACATTCAAACCCAATAGATTTAAACATGAAGCGAATAAACTCATTTGCGAAATTGGAACAAACAATGCGTCCTTCATGGAAACAACAATGTTCGAGAGACTTAGATGAGTTTTGTGAGAGTGAATCAAAAGAGGGTGAGAGGGCATGTATGTTCGTGTTCGTTCGTGATCTTTTTGATATCTTGAAGACATGACAAGTACCTAAACATGAAAATATCTATCCTATCACTCATATGAAAATCAAAAAGGAAAATGAAAAATGAAAATGTGTTATATCAATTTCTTGACAAACATAGGATTGATTCCATATCGTTTTCATGTTCACAATGTGTCTATTCCATCATTAACCAAGAACACATGATCTATGTTAGATCAACAATGGATTAGAACATTGGTTTTTCAAAACAAGGTTTTTAGGTAGGCATTAACAATGTCATTACCTACTTGTTCATGGGTTCATCTCAAATCCATAATTCAACCAAAATCATTTAGCCTAAATTCGGATTTGTTCTATAAGTGGGTTTTAGTGAAATCTTAATGAATATCAACCTAAGGAATCATAGTAAGATTACCATGTCAACCCATATTCCTATTAAGGTTTTAATTCAATTTCAATTTTAAAAATCCCCAATTATGAAAGGATGAACCCTAGAACAAAATAGATGAAATTGAAAGAAAATACTTACAATTAATTGATGCTAGATGATGGATGAGTGAAACCCACAACTTGGAATCAATTAATTTGAGTGATTGAAGGTTTTGGAAGCTTCAACAATGGTGGAAAAGGTAAAATCCGTCGGCTGTGTATATTTGGGAGAGAGAGAGAGTTTGGTTTGAAAAAGAATAAAAAACACAAACTGGCGCTCTGACAAAAGTTTCTGCCCGCGGTACCTTATCGATAAGGTACCGCGGGTTTTGAGCCGCGGAGATAAGGAACCGCCTACAGAGGCAGGTTTCTATCTCTGAAAAACGCGAAATTTTGAAAATCCAGTTTTTCTAAAATACTTAAAATTAAATCATGAGCCTTTTAGAATATCATTGGATCATCATAACACTAAGCAATATGCCTTAATGAAGGATTACGAGTTAAATCAAGATCAAAAAGAACCGAAACAGACAAACGACTACTCGTAGCAAAACGACTAAGTGGAGAGAAGTCAAGAGAAGTGAATCAAGACTAGGATCAATGCTCAAGGGATTAATGACAATCTTCATGTAGTTGAAACGAAGAGCTTGTGTGACAATCCGTCAATTTATGGTTGATATTTTATTCTCAATATTTAATTGAAAATATTATTTTAATGTTACAATATGAACTCACTTATTTTTGGAAGAAATTTGGATTTACGTCTTGAAATAGCATCGACTACGTTTAAACCGGAGGATTCTACGTTACGTGCTTACGTTTACATACACCGTCTTTGGTGACAGTCCGACATTTCAGAAAATAAATTTATCCGTGAATATTATTTTGGAGTTTTAAATTCGTGTTGGTTCATAAACTCACAAATTTACGAGAAGAGATTAGGACTTACGATTTTATTTTTAACGTCCTTTACGACTAAACCGGAAACCTTAGGATTACGTATTTACGTTTTCGAACTCCGTTTTTGATGAAACAATTTTTATTGGATTCGTTTTGTGACGTTGATTCATAATTTATAAAAACGTTTTTCGTAAAACGACCCGAGGGCACGCAAATCGAGGAAACTAGAATCGAGGAATACCCGTAAACTAGTGAGATGGGACAAAATACATTGTCCCACCCCACTAGCTTATTATGGACGGCACACAACATCACCACACCATGTGTGTCAACTTGATAATAACTCAAGGACACTTGTCCCTTTAGGCTTACAAGCTAAGCTAACCATTCCACTTTGCAACAAAACCATCAAACCCTTTTCATTCCACCATTTCACCATGCAAACAACTACACAAACTCTCTCTCTCTAGCTTGATTATGCCGTCCCATATTCAACCATAAACACACTTTGATCTTGATTCAACCATGAAACCATATGTTATACTTGCATATGTTGAAGCCCTTTCAAAACCCTATTGATTGGTGATACTTATAACATCCATGGAGGAGTTTTCATGGTGTCATGAGGCTGATTTTCCACAAGGAGTTCATGGAGCATGGTGGTCTTGAAGATGGTCATGATTATTCACAAGTTTCTCCAACAAAAACCATGTCTAAATCATAACCTACATCAACTTGGTGGTATAAAGATTGTCCTCCTCAACTTCTTGTTATTTTGATTATGTAAACATGTATTTTATTTCCTATTGTATATATTTATGATGATTATATGATGATAAAAATGTTATGTGGGGATTTGTTGTTGATAATCATGGATAAAAAGGTGAAAAACCATAAGAAACAAGGTTAAAATCTTGGGTAAATTTGATGGCTGTATAAAACAGTAAAGAAGTAAGTCATGAACTGATAAAATGATGAATTAGGATGGATTTACAGTAAGCTATGGGTCTTGTACACATGTGAGAGTTGGCCATGCAATGGAATCAAAATAATGAGTGAGATATGATCAAAACAAGTTTAGGGTATAAATTTGAAGTTACTGTTTTGGACGATTTTTAGAAAATACTTAAAGGATGATTCAACAGTAGCTATAGAAGAGTTAAATGTAGCACATATCATTTAGTTTATGTGATAAAAATTTGAGCTTCTATCTCCATGTAGAACTCGAGATATGGCAGTTTTGGTGAAGATGAAGTTAAAAATCAGATTTTTGGAAATTAAAGAATAATACTATTATATAAGCACTCACATTTTAATATATAAAATGTAAAATAAAAACCCACTAACTTATAAAACTTATTTATATAAATATATATATAAGGTTAATCAAATGGATAAATTATATAAATGGTGGTGAAATAATGTTTATAAGTAATACAAACTATAAATATGATTTTTACGACTTTTTCGGCTATTGCCGTAAAATTAACGTTTTTGTTAAATAAAACTTAGATGGTTGGACCCGTCTAATGAAAACTTTATAAAACCTATATACTGATACATAGACATGTATAACAAGTAAAAACCAATAAAACCCGAACTATAGGGCATACGGACATTAACGAGCTAAGTAAACATATTGGACTAATAAATGGACTAAATAGGATAAAAACTTGTAAAAATAATCTATTGGGCTTAAACCATTTAGGCCCAACTTGTAAAGTTAAGTACTGATAATATAAGTACAAAATGGATTAAAATAAGTTAAATAACTTATAATAAGCTTGTTGGACCTAAAACACGTAAATAGGTAAGACGAGAAAACTAGTATAAAAGTTATCAACACATAACTCTAAAATGAGTAAACGAGAATATGTAAACCCACTTGATCATCATATATATATATATATATATATAATCATCATATGTATACATAATTGATATTTTTATAAAATCATTGGACAAACGTCTAAGACCGATTATTATTTGTCTAGGTTTCCGTGATTGAAGCACGTATCGTACATCCGAATTGCCGATAACCCGCCTTCCCACATCAACGTGAGTTAATAGCCTCGCACTCTTTTAAATGTTTTTATAAATGTTTTATAAACCCGCGAGGGAGATAACATGTTAGTTTTTATAAAATAGGACACCATTTGTCCCGATTGTTTGTTTATTGATTTTGGACCCGAATGATTGAATGACCCGATTGTATGGCCTGATAAATGATTAATGGACCCGATAGATGATATCAAATGGATTATTAAAGTTAGGTTATGTCACTAAAAGTCCCATTAGCATGAATTGTGAACTACCGGGAGTTGGTAGACGCTTATGCATTTAATAGTACTATTTGGGGACGATCACCCCAGTTCGCGCCTTGACGGTTGATCCCCGTCGTGCCACATTGATTGGTAAGCGAATTTATGTATGAGAAGATTTCCAATAGCGTGACCTTTGTGACGACACACTACTTTAGATGGGCAAAATTGGTATCGGGTTAGCTACCCGTTTTGTTTTAGTAAGGTAACAATGTCATGCGGCTTGTAATAATCCAAAACTTAACGAAATACTACTAGACGCTCCGAATTACGAGGTATTGCCTGACTAGCAATACAGGGTCATACTATTGATATTATGATTGTATTTTGGTTTTCATAACCATATTCATATAACATTTTATTTGATTTTATACAACGTCATAAGACGTATTGTATGATGTTTTTACGACATTGGCTCGTATATTGATTTTAAGGCAAATGCCTATATTATGATTTTCGATAAGGATTTGTATAAAATGATTTTGGCTATTTTATGGCCTATTACAAAGATTTGTATAAAATGATTTTGGCTATTTTACGGCCTATTACAATGATTTGTACGAATTGATTTTTGGTACTAATTTTATACCAAAGTTATATTGATGAAATTTATTAAACTCTATGAATTAACTCGGCGTTATCGCTGACCTTTTCTTTTAACATGTTTTATCTCAGGTACTTGAAGGTAATTCTCAGGAAGACGACAAGAATTCATGGCCCGCACTTAAACAATATTTTCCATTCAAACACTTTGTAAAACTTTGTATGAAATAATATGACTTGGGACCGATGTAACTTTTATGTTATGAATGTAAATGATTTATTAATAAACGACGCGATTTTTATGCGTTGTCTATGATGTGAGTAATGTGCTATCCCGTAACACCAACTAGTCTTCCGCTGTATTGAGTTGTATAAATTTGGGGGTGTTACAGTTTGGTACCAGAGCTCTCGTTATAGAGAACGAAAGATTTTTAAAATCAAAGGTTTTGAATAAAACATTTCAAAATCTTTTTACTAAAAACATTTTTCTAAAATGTCTAAAAATCTTTTGACTATAACGGTGCCGAAGAATTCCCGAGTTACCGACAAGGCCAGACTGAGAAGTGTTATTTTAATATATATATATAACTTGGATTATATATATATGATGTAATTTTACTACATGATTGTTTGATGATTATTTTGATATTTATACGAGGTATTTATACGACGTAGATTGTCACAATGTACCCTAAATCCCCTAGTAAATTAATCGAAGCTATTCTCCTAGGAATTCTAGTCATCCTAGATCTAAACCAAGTTGTGGATATTTATGATCCCAACAAATGGTTGATATTCGTAGAAATATAGATATTAGTTGATTGTGATATTGAAAAAGAATTGGCGAGATTAAATCTGATATCGATGTCATGACGATCTTTCTTATAGAGTGGAGTTTGACAAAACGTTATCACCTGGAAAGATGTCATCTGATTCCTTGTCATCCAATTCTTAAATTGAAATCGAAAGGGTGAATGTTGCACTTGAGGCTGTAATTGGAACCATTACCCAAAAGCCTCATGCCACTAGTACCTTTTCGAGAAGTCTAATTGACTGATCAAGTCATTTCATATTAATGACTCATTTGATAATTGTTGTTGTAAGAGATATAGGATTGGAAATTAAGTGTTGATTTATATTGAGATTGTATTTCCTTTACAAGGCCGAAGAATAAGATTGATGGTATTGGAATATGAGGTAGGATATTGAATTGAGTATAAAATTGGTTAAAACTTGAATAAAGTAAAATTTAACTTGATTGGAATATGAGATTGTTAAGAGGAAGTCGTTAAGTTATGTGATTGAATAATAAGGTTTTAATTGATTGTTAGATCATGTTAAGGGTTGTTCCTAGACCACTGTCCACTAATGAGGATGCCCAGTGTCCAAGAAATAAAATGAAGAAATCTTCTTCTGAATTGGGACCGATGGATCTTCCAGGACTGACAGGGCACCTAATGACTCTTGTAGATTAGTATTCATTGTGGTATCTTTTAAAAATAATCCCTAACTTAACTGAGATATCAGTTGGTAGGATGAGTTCTGAGAATTGTATGACATAGTGACACGTAATGTGTTACGGTACAATTTTGACTTGTTTGTGATTAATGGAAAGACTACCTTTGATTGCTAAATTCTACATGTATCGATGTTATCTATCTTTTCTTGCTTCTTCCTAATGTTAGCATTAGTGATGCAACCATTGAACAAGTACTCATCTTGATTTGAGTTACGTTGTGAATCATTCTTCGTGAGTGCCATCGAAGTCATGAACCTCATGATCATTTGGCTAAGCTCATTTCCTATTAGATTGTAGTTAGTTCTTGGTGAACAACTCTTCATCACTCTTTTGCAGATCACACATTGTTTTTATAAAGTTAAAACGGTATCCTTTGAGAAAATTTAATTTTCATCACTATAAGGATTATTCAAAGTGAGATTTATAAGTGATTGTTATCGAAATGAATTTGTTTATAAAACATCCTGGAAAACTTAATGGTTTTCATAACACGGAAAATCTTTGTAAATATATTTTTGATTCTTATTTAAGAATTAAGCATGAAAATGTTTTTATTATAAACATGATGATAAAATTTTGACGAACTGAGTATTGCATCGTTAATCTTGAAATTGTATATAGTTGCGCGCCTACATACAATTTGGAATGGACTATGCAAGACTGATTAGTAGTCACCATAAAACTAATGAATGAATACTACATTTTCTTTGAGGATTGTGAAAGATTAAATTTTAATGAGATCTGCAAGAAGTGAAAAATAAGGACATAATGTTGGGGACACCTACATATGTTCCTGTAGCATCTATTCTTCTGAGTTGAATTTACTCATCTGTGGAAATTGTCTTATTTGACAATTGACAATTCTTTCTTGTCCAAGTATCCCGTAGTGAGATTCTTAGGAAAAGTATTTGATTACCGAGTGTTGATACCCGACTGGATGTATCGACGTTCCTATCATTTCTTATGATTTGATTTCATTTGAATGACCTGGGTAACGATCCGAGGAGCTTCGAATGCGTACTCAAATTATGAAAACATGGGATGTATTCATATTCGTTAAATGTTTTCGTCTGTATCTGATTTGAAATTCTCTCGCATAGATTATGCGTTGACCTTACTCTTTTAATAGTAGTTGTGTCTCTAGATATCCTTGAATTGTGAAGGATTATGAATTATTATTAGACTTTTGAGAAGTTCGCATCTTATCGACGGCAATAAAACTGGAAAGTTGATAGTGCCAGTGGAATGAATTGATTGATTATGACATGACGACATTGTCTTAATTGATGGGAACTCGAGTAGAATTCCCCTAAATGATAAGATGTTGATTATCAAAAGTGATCTAAATAATTCTTGGTGGATGACGATATCCTGCATTTAGACTTGAGATTATACCGTGAATGGTTGTGAACTAGTTATAGATATTATAATCTAGAAAGAACCTATTATGAATTTATTAAAAGATGATAACGTTATCTGAAACTTTAGGAGATATTTGCTGGTGAATTACTTAGACTTTCGCCATTAAGGCAAGTTGAAATTGGTGTTGATTATATTTCCGGTGCTGCACTTGTGGCTTGTGCACTGTACGTCAGCACCATCTGAATTTAAGGAATTACCGTACAACTGAGAGAGTTGACAGAGAAAGATTTTACTATACCAAGCCTGTCATCCTGAAGAGCTATGGTGTTATCTTTCCTTATATTTATAGATTATTGTGGACTAAGTAAATTGACAATCGAAAACAATATCCATAACTCGAAATGGAAGATTTGTTCGATCATTTACAAGGTTTTTGATCCTCAGCATGGTTATTATCAACTTCGCATTTGCGAAGAAGATTATCTATTCCAATCACTACATCCGGTACTTGAAATGAACCTTATGAGTTTCACGTGATGTCGTTTGGATTGACAAATGCACATGTAGTATTCATAAATTTGGTGAATCACGTGTGTAGGCTGTAATTTGATAAATTCATGCTTGTGATCATTTAGGACCATTTGTTTGTATGTACGAATAAGAATGAGTTAATAATTATTTATAGACTGCCCTGAATTGGCCGAATAAGAGAAAACCTGAACCTTGAATAATTAACACGTGATTAAAGACTTGAACCTTTACATGATTAGACTATGTGATTAAAAGGATAATGGAATATAAATTGACTCTTCAAAAATTAAGAGCCCTTTTAAGACTTTGGATTTTACCAAAAAAGAAATGGAAATATGTTTTGACAAATGTTTTAACAAAGGATTTTAAGGGATTATTCCCTTATACACAAACCATTTAACTAAACTTCTGTTTAGGGGTAAATGTTTGTGTATACCTCAAGATAACTTAAGAAGGAGTGAGTAAAACCATTTATACCATAACCTGAAAACTTAAAACGACAATTTTTGCTTTTCAAACTAAGAAAACTTTGACCAAAGTATAAACAAAAGTTTTTCGAACATTTACGAATCTTATTAATTATTTTCGATAAATCAACGAAAATCTTGTTAACTAAACTCAAATTTATTTTGAACATTTTATATAATTGGTCGAACTAAGAAATTTAAAACTTTTACGTTTACGCTTCTTAAAAATTAACTAATAAATACTTAATTAATTATAATAATTATCGACGCTTTAGACGCCGGATTGAGAAAAACTTATAAAAAGGAAAGTTGAGACGAAACTGAAACATAAATGATATGAAGAAAGAATTTTGAATAAATACGGTTATGATATTTGTTTCATCAGGAAGGTGAACGTAATTACTAACGCATAATATAGAAAGAATATATGAGTAAATTGTAGACATGATAATTATATCATCATGAGAAGTGAATATAGATACAGATGCATTATGTAGAAAAGATAAAGAACCAGTTAGGACATGTTCCTTATTAATAAAGGTGCAAAATAAATTGCCAAACGATATAAAAATAAAGGATGTTTGTAAGAAGGATAATATAAATAATAAAAAGGGGTTCGCGGATAATGTGAACCATTAAAATTGAGAAGCCGATAGCGTTAAATGTTTTAAAGACCACTTATGGTTGCCTAAATATGAAGGATTGTGAGATATAGTTATATTGGAACTTTGTAAGTATAAGTATTATATGTATGTCATTTTATGACTAAAAGTATCTTTGTCTAAAGAAGTTGTACTAATGGTAATTATGAAGGCAAACATCGCCTCATACATTAGTTAACATCTAGCTATTGCTAAGGTCATCATCTGAATTTGATTCGATTTGGGTCATCGTCGACAGACTGACCAAATCTGCTAATATCATTCCCGTTAATGAAAAATGCAAAAGAGTTATGTAAACATAGCGTGCCTGTATCGAACATCTTTATCAAGATCCTCGCTTCGCATCGAATTTCTAGAGATTTGCTCAGAAATCATTGAGAATGAACCTTGATGAGAGTACTATGTACCACCCCAAATCAAAGGGGCGAGGTAAAGTAACAATACAAAATACTATAAGCACTGTTCTATGTTTGAATGATTGACCTTTGGTAATAGACCGTATAATCGTTTTCCTTTGGAGAGATTATCATTGATAATCATCGTATTAGGATCGAGATCGAATCTTGTTAGGATCTGAATCTTAGAGCATCTATAAGCAGGAGTTGAGATAAAGACATCCGACATACACCCATTGTGAGTTGGACATGTCTTTTAGGTTTAAGGTTTCCTATGCTAGCGAACCTATCCTTGCAAAATGCCCGACCCGCGAGATCTGAAATGATTGCTGAAATTAGGATTTGATTATTAACCGCCGATAGTGGGCAAGAGGTTATATGAATGTGAAATGTAGATCTTGAAGGGCCAAATGGGTAGCGAAGTTATGCCACAATTTTTAACCTTGGGAAAAATGAATTCATGATCTGCCAAATCATGGGATATAAGTCCCTGTTGTTTGGGACCATTGAGATGATGTAAAAGTTGGGATTGAAAGGCATACAAGCTGGATCTACCCTAGGACTTCAAGAATTGCGTGAATTATGTTTCGTAAATCGAACTTGATGGAATATCTATCAAGTTAAAATCTGAATTCTTCTTAATAGAGCTTAGATCGGCGAAAATTTGCATTCATCAGAAACCCGTGAACATCATGGATAGAGAAAGTAAGTCAACATTTAGCCTGATCTTATTCCTGTAGTTATGTCTGATGAAACTCGCGTATTATAATGAATTGCACTTGTGAGAAATGACCGGATGTGGAGGAAATACCCACATGGCTTTAACTCTATAAGAATCGAGTAGTAAGGTAAGATGATCTTTGAGGACAAAGATCCTGTTTAGGGGTAAATGCTGTGACAATCCGTCAATTTACGGTTGATATTTTATTCTCAATATTTAATTGAAAATATTATTTTAATGTTACAATATGAACTCACTTATATTTGGGAAGAAATTTGGATTTACGTCTTGAAATAGCATCGACTACGTTTAAACCGGAGGATTCTACGTTACGTGCTTACGTTTACATACACCGTCTTTGGTGACAGTCCGACATTTCAGAAAATAAATTTATCCGTGAATATTATTTTGGAGTTTTAAATTCGTGTTGGTTCATAAACTCACAAATTTACGAGAAGAGATTAGGACTTACGATTTTATTTTTAACGTCCTTTACGACTAAACCGGAAACCTTAGGATTACGTATTTACGTTTTCGAACTCCGTTTTTGATGAAACAATTTTTATTGGATTCGTTTTGTGACGTTGATTCATAATTTATAAAAACGTTTTTCGTAAAACGACCCGAGGGCACGCAAATCGAGGAAACTAGAATCGAGGAATACCCGTAAACTAGTGAGATGGGACAAAATACATTGTCCCACCCCACTAGCTTATTATGGACGGCACACAACATCACCACACCATGTGTGTCAACTTGATAATAACTCAAGGACACTTGTCCCTTTAGGCTTACAAGCTAAGCTAACCATTCCACTTTGCAACAAAACCATCAAACCCTTTTCATTCCACCATTTCACCATGCAAACAACTATACAAACTCTCTCTCTCTAGCTTGATTATGCCGTCCCATATTCAACCATAAACACACTTTGATCTTGATTCAACCATGAAACCATATGTTATACTTGCATATGTTGAAGCCCTTTCAAAACCCTATTGATTGGTGATACTTATAACATCCATGGAGGAGTTTTCATGGTGTCATGAGGCTGATTTTCCACAAGGAGTTCATGGAGCATGGTGGTCTTGAAGATGGTCATGATTATTCACAAGTTTCTCCAACAAAAACCATGTCTAAATCATAACCTACATCAACTTGGTGGTATAAAGATTGTCCTCCTCAACTTCTTGTTATTTTGATTATGTAAACATGTATTTTATTTCCTATTGTATATATTTATGATGATTATATGATAATAAAAATGTTATGTGGGGATTTGTTGTTGATAATCATGGATAAAAAGGTGAAAAACCATAAGAAACAAGGTTAAAATCTTGGGTAAATTAGATGGCTGTATAAAACAGTAAAGAAGTAAGTCATGAACTGATAAAATGATGAATTAGGATGGATTTACAGTAAGCTATGGGTCTTGTACACATGTGAGAGTTGGCCATGCAATGGAATCAAAATAATGAGTGAGATATGATCAAAACAAGTTTAGGGTATAAATTTGAAGTTACTGTTTTGGACGATTTTTAGAAAATACTTAAAGGATGATTCAACAGTAGCTATAGAAGAGTTTAATGTAGCACATATCATTTAGTTTATGTGATAAAAATTTGAGCTTCTATCTCCATGTAGAACTCGAGATATGGCAGTTTTGGTGAAGATGAAGTTAAAAATCAGATTTTTGGAAATTAAAGAATAATACTATTATATAAGCACTCACATTTTAATATATAAAATGTAAAATAAAAACCCACTAACTTATAAAACTTATTTATATAAATATATATATATAAGGTTAATCAAATGGATAAATTATATAAATGGTGGTGAAATAATGTTTATAAGTAATAAAAACTATAAATATGATTTTTACGACTTTTTCGGCTATTGCCGTAAAATTAACGTTTTTGTTAAATAAAACTTAGATGGTTGGACCCGTCTAATGAAAACTTTATAAAACCTATATACTGATATATAGACATGTATAACAAGTAAAAACCAATAAAACCCGAACTATAGGGCATACGGACATTAACGAGCTAAGTAAACATATTGGACTAATAAATGGACTAAATAGGATAAAAACTTGTAAAAATAATCTATTGGGCTTAACCCATTTAGGCCCAACTTGTAAAGTTAAGTACTGATAATATAAGTACAAAATGGATTAAAATAAGTTAAATAACTTATAATAAGCTTGTTGGACCTAAAACACGTAAATAGGTAAGACGAGAAAACTAGTATAAAAGTTATCAACACATAACTCTAAAATGAGTAAACGAGAATATGTAAACCCACTTGATCATCATATATATATATAATCATCATATGTATACATAATTGATATTTTTATAAAATCATTGGACAAACGTCTAAGACCGATTATTATTTGTCTAGGTTTCCGTGATTGAAGCACGTACCGTACGTCCGAATTGCCGATAACCCGCCTTCCCACATCAACGTGAGTTCATAGCCTCGCACTCTTTTAAATGTTTTTATAAATGTTTTATAAACCCGCGAGGGAGATAACATGTTAGTTTTTATAAAATAGGACACCATTTGTCCCGATTGTTTGTTTATTGATTTTGGACCCGAATGATTGAATGACCCGATTGTATGACCCGATAAATGATTAATGGACCCGATAGATGAAATCAAATGGATTATTAAAGTTAGGTTATGTCACTAAAAGTCCCATTAGCATGAATTGTGAACTACCGGGAGTTGGTAGACGCTTATGCATTTAATAGTACTATTTGGGGACGATCACCCCAGTTCGCGCCTTGACGGTTGATCCCCGTCGTGCCACATTGATTGGTAAGCGAATTTATGTATGAGAAGATTTCCAATAGCGTGACCTTTGTGACGACACGCTACTTTAGATGGGCAAAATTGGTATCGGGTTAGCTACCCGTTTTGTTTTAGTAAGGTAACAATGTCATGCGGCTTGTAATAATCCAAAACTTAACGAAATACTACTAGACGCTCCGAATTACGAGGTATTGCCTGACTAGCAATACAGGGTCATACTATTGATATTATGATTTTATTTTGGTTTTCATAACCATATTCATATAACGGTTTTTATTTGATTTTATACAACGTCATAAGACGTATTGTATGATGTTTTTACGACATTGGCTCGTATATTGATTTTAAGGCAAATGCCTATATTATGATTTTCGATAAGGATTTGTATAAAATGATTTTGGCTATTTTATGGCCTATTACAAAGATTTGTATAAAATGATTTTGGCTATTTTACGGCCTATTACAATGATTTGTACGAATTGATTTTTGGTACTAATTTTATAGCAAAGTTATATTGATGAAATTTATTAAACTCTATGAATTCACTCGGCGTTATCGCTGACCTTTTCTTTTAACATGTTTTATCTCAGGTACTTGAAGGTAATTCTCGGGAAGACGACAAGAATTCATGGCCCTCACTTAAACAATATTTTCCATTTAAACACTTTGTAAAACTTTGTATGAGATAATATGACTTGGGACCGATGTAACTTTGATGTTATGAATGGAAATGATTTATTAATAAACGACGCGATTTTTATGCGTTGTCTATGATGTGAGTAATGTGCTATCCCGTAACACCAACTAGTCTTCCGCTGTATTGAGTTGTATAAATTTGGGGGTGTTACAGCTTGTGTCATATATAGTGGTTTAAGACGTGCCTTTCCGGCGAAACGATAAACGGCTTTGGTAATGAATAAGCACAAAGCAATTATTCAAGTCTAAACTAAGATCACTTTCAATAATAGTCTTAGTCTAAACCAAAATATGAGCAAAGTATTAATTCACTTTCTCTCCCACAAAGGGCCTACTAACCGTATGGGTGCAAACCATGGAAATCATGCATGATACTTTAAGCTTCTACTAACTCACTCTACATAACCATAGTGAGTCAAGTATCCAAGCAATGAAGGTTTGAGAGGATAAAAGAAAAGAAACACAAACCACAAATAAATGTCAAGGCAAGGATGCCGAGAACAAGCACATAGTCAAGTAATGATCAAGAGAATGATCAAAGGGCGTGTGGAAGAACGAAAGCGTACCTTGGCCACAAAGAGCAATCCATGAAGGAATAAGTGGTATGCCCAATCAATGACTATGATGAGTATTAAGTCTTCAAGGACTAGTATCATTCCCAATCATCTTGGTATCATCATTCAAAGATGTTAAAGATCAATGAAGATGATTCTTCTAAAAATGCAAGTAACTCAATCCATAACCAATAATTTGATTGATCTTCATGAGTACCTACACAAAGTAAGATGCAAACTAGTAGATACATTTCAAGAGTATATCTAAAATGCATAAAGGCTACTAATCTTAAGTGGGATGCAATGTTATCAATTAAAAGACCTATTTTTCAAAGAAAACATAGTTTTGACCAAAGAGAAACTTTAGTACAACTAGACCTTCTAATTTGAGGAGACAATGGATCGATCCAAGTTTTAAAGTACAATATACTTCAAAGATCTTGAGTGACCATAGCTCTGATACCAATTGTAGAAACTAGAAGGGGGGGGTTGAATAGTTTCTCTTCGATTGGTGACCAAATTAAAATTACTTTCAATTTGGTTTGTGTCAAAACTATCTATTACTTAAAGCTAAGTTGCATAATGATTAGGTTCAATTGAAATGCACTAGCAAGAATAATAAGCAAGTATAATAATAAAGAAACAAGTAAAGAGCAAGGAAGGAGACAACCTAGTGGGAAGACACCAAGATTTATAGTGGTTCGACAACGAGGCTCTATCCTAGTTTCTACTCCACTCCTCGAGTACACCTACTCGAGATTTCCACTATATCCATAAGCTCCCTTCTCGGCGGAGAAAACCTTACAACGTTGCTTACATTATTTTCCGACACTAAGCTAAATGTCTAGACCTAATCTTTAGCTAGGACCAATCTACACGACGTTGCCTACTTCACAATTTAACGACACAAGGCTAGATGTCGAGTTCTAATCGAAAGGTAGAACCAATCTTCACGACGTTGCCTACTTCACCATTTTACGACACAAGGGTAGATGTCGAGTTCTAATCGAAAGCTAGAACCAATCTTCACGACTCTTCACTTTGAAGCTAAGTGAGAACTTCACACAACACAACTACTAGTCACTTTAAAGTTTAGTGAGAACTCACAAGACACAACCACATCACTTTATAGTTTAGTGAGAACTCCTAATCAAATCTATTACAACTCAACTAGACTTATCCAAGTACACACATGTAGCTTGGATTTACACAACACAAATCCAAGCAAACACATATGCAATGGATGTACACAACAAATCCAAGTATCCACAAATAACTTGTATGAACACAACTAATCTAAGTATTCATAAATACATTGGATTGACCTAAAACACAAAGGTATAATAATGAATATGACTAGCTCATAAATTCATCTTTATCACTACACTAGTGAGTGAGTGATCTTCTCGTTGGACATGGTAAAGGAGGGGATCAAGAGGATAATCATATGTAAACATCCTTAACAAATTAAGTGATCATTTACTAATGATTATGCTATAGAAAATAGAAACGGGGCTGAGAAAATCCTCCTAGAGTCTTGCTAGAAAATGAGATTTGACCCACTATTTAAAGGAGACAAGGTATAACGGATCTATAACGGTCTTCTGTGCGCGGTACCTTATCTCACCCCGCGGTACCATATCGATAAGGTACCGCGTAGGTACTTAAGGTACCGCCACTAGACTCCGCTCCCTTTTTTGTCTTTTAGTAGGGTGGGAATATCTGAGGTATTTAAACCCTTCAAAGGATATTCTAACAGCATTTGGAATATGCCATTTTCAAATTTTCATTTTCCATTTTAAAAAAACATTTTCTAAAAAAGAAAGTTTATTAAAAAGTATTTTGTCTTATTAGCAAAAGTGAGTTTTAAAGATAATCATTTTGATGATCACTAAGTATGATTAAGAAAGGTTAGTGATATGATTATTACCTTGATGATAGTGTTAGTTAAATAATTCATTTTGTGTTTCTACACTAAATGTGTTGTATGGTTTGTTGTGATCAAAACTAAGAAAGATTAGTTAACACTAATAATGTTTTTAGGCATTACTTGCATTAACAAAGACTTTGAAAGATAAATGATTAAAGATTAAAACTTAATAAAAATTTAAACTTTGAAATCTTAAAAACACTTTGTAAAAATGTAAACTTGACACTAAAACTATTGAAAAATTAACTAAGACAAGTTAAAATAACACTAAAGAAAAATGGCGGGAAAATAAAGTTTTGAAAATAAAACAGGAAACCAAATTCAAACATAAATCAGAATAAACAAAACTTAACCTAATCCGGAATAAGGGTTTTGACCTTATCCGGAATCCTATCAAATCGAACAATTCTGAATCCCCAAGAACTAGGTAATCCGGAATGTGAGGTTATTAATCTAAATCATGAATAAACATTAATCCCCTTATCTGGAATGTTGAGTCCTTAAGCAATTCAAAATGCGCCCAATACTTACTCTATTCGGAATCTGTGATAAGCTTGTAATCCGGAATCAAGAAAAGGTATAAATCCGGAATGCGTTTGGTTCTAATCCGGAATAGTGTTTACTCCCACTATCCGGAATCCATTAGTTATGTGCAATCAGGAATAAGGGTTTCACACCTATTCGGAATACAAACTTGCTTCTTATCTGGAATCCTCAGAAAGCCCTTATCCGAAATGTTTCAAAGTGCAAGTAATCCGGAATACTAGTACAAAACCCTATTCTGAATAAATGATTTTGTTGCTAATTCGAAATGTTAGGGTTTTAGTAACTCGGATAAGAAAAATATTAAGTAAAGATTAAAATAAGCTAAAAACAAATAAGCACTTACTAAAACTTTAACCAAAATGATTTTTAGAAAAAGTAAATAAGCCACGATTCAAAAACTTTTAAAATACTAAATAATTAAAATATTTATAATCAACTTTTTTAAAAAAATATTAATCTACCAAATCAACTTATTTAAAAATAAGAAAAACATAAAAATAAACAATAAGCACAATAATCTAAAATATCAAACACACCAAATCAATAAGCACAATCTAATAAGAAAATAAATCACACAATCAACACGATTAATGAAAAAAAACAATAGATTATGATTAAGAAAGGAAGAATGAGAATTAACTAAAAAGCTTTGAATTAATTAAGAAGATTAAGATTCAATTTCAAGATTAAAAAGATGAAAGATTATGCAAACATGAGAGAAAATTCTAGAGAGAGAAAGTAACACCTACTCCTAATTACCTATTAAAGACTAAAAAATGAACTAAGTAACTCCTCCTAATGAAGATTAGGAGGGTATTTATAGGAGAAGGGGAGGGTGTTGTTGCTTCTCTCTTTCTTCTTGTCTTCTCGTCTTTTAGATAACTACTCTTTCTCGACTTTGTATCGGGATATTCGAATGATAACATGAACTCGTCTTCTAATTTTCTTCTTTTAGTAGACTTGGTTCTTCGACTTCGTAAAACTTCCGTCTAGACTTTTTCTTCGATAAATCTTCAGAATAGGCCTTTGACTTCCGTTCTTCTTGCACTTTTGATCTCTTGACTTTGTCTTTTGTCTTTTTGTTTGATAAAAGACCGTGAAAGCCCGTGTTTTCTTCTTTTTCCATATTTTTGTCCTAAAACACAATAAAAACACAAACCACGCATAATTCCGACTGTTACAACATCAATACACGTTTTGGTCTTGTTTTTATTATAATTAAGTGGTAAAAGGATAAGTGTTTTCACATTTATTAAATCCCCTACACTTGACCATTGCAATGCCCTCATGCATTGCATAATTTCAAAGCATAGTTTAACATTTTTCATCATAATTAACCCACCTTGGCCTTTATTAAATACTAAACACTAAGGAAACTAAAAAGATAGAATATTACAAAATGCTAGAAGGAAGAACAAGTAAAGAGATCGAAGACTTACATTAAGGCTTTGGTTGTCATGAATGTTTATCACCCTAAAGTTTCGCGTTCCTTATACCAAGCTAAAAAACGAGATCATTGTTATTATAAGTTAGTAAAGCTAACATAAATTTATGTGGCTCAATTATTCACTTAGACTCCCTTATTCCTAGGTGTATCTCTTATATTTTATTGTTGTCTTGAATGATCATGAGGATGCATTGTTGACTTATTTCGATAGTTTATTTAGGCTGAAAATAAAGTAGGACGATTTAATCAATAGTTAGCTAAAGGACAAAATCTTTTAAAACTCTTTCTCGAAACCTCATAAAGTTCATATCTTGGCATAACTCGCTTCACGATTTGAGACCTTTCTCGTACCGATATTTGGCATTGACTTCATACTTCGAATCTTAAGAGACGTTCTTGAAATAATGGTCTTCTCTTCATAATAGGAATTTCTTCACTTAAAGTTTTTGAGAGATTCTTCATACTTGGACCACGACTTCTTCATTTTTTTCCAATCTTTATTTGAGATTTTGATATACAACGATCCGCCTCCTTTTAGGACTTGGATCTATTTATCCTCATACCTTGCTAGGGTCTTTTCGAATAGACTTCTCCATGATCTTTAGGGGAGTATTTGCTTTTTGTCGTGTGTCTTGATCCTTCATATTGATTTTTGATAAATTATTCTTCACATCACTTTGGATATTTATCAACAAAATGTAGCTCTCATGCCTTTTTAGGGCCTTTTCGGACTCGCCAATCTTCGCATCCCGCTTCAATAATTTATGCCTTGGCTATGAACTCTAATTAATACCGAGAAACTTTTAAATGATCTTGTGCTAGAAGCTAAGTAAGATTTCAAATAGTACAACCTTACTTATTGCAATTATATTTATTAACAAGCGATGGGAGAAGAAGCTCATAACTAACTCACATAAATTCATGAAAGAATACCAAACTTAAAATTGACTCTATCATCTCTCGTTCTCCACAATTTAAAATCTCAAGGTATGAGACTCGTGGATGCTTAGCCAATTAAATCAAAGTTTTGGGTTTTCAAGTCATCTATAGGATCTTGAAACTTCTAAGACTTTTTCAAGTTTAGAATTCGCATTTTAAAGTTCCCTTGATAAACGACTTTCTAGGATCAATTATAGGAGCTTGCGAAAAGTTCTTGTTCTTAACCCGTAAGAGTTAAGACTTCCGCGTTTTAAAGTTCCCTATATAGAAGTCTAGCAAAACTTGATTTAAACACGTTAAGGATACTAGCTAGAGTAAACTCAAATAAGTAAGCTCGGGTTGACTCAAAAGATACATGACGGGCCTGATGTATCAAAGATATTGATTGTGGTAAAAATACGTCGTTTACGAAAACAACGTATAAATGCGACAAGTATTAAGTAGTACGATTTAATTAAAAACCATAAAACCGATAAATGTGAGTTCGTTCTCGAAGGAGGTGTGTGAATTAAGTGAGCCAATTATGTAAAATCAAAGTTTGGATTAGTTTCGTTTTTGGTTTAAAAGAGGGAAAATTAAAGACGAGCTACGACTACGATTAAACTACGACGAGTGACGTAAAACGCGAACGTAAATACGTAAAACGTGACAAAATTAAAATAGCTAAAAATTAATTAAAAATCAAAACTAAGTCTAAAATAATATAAATAAGAATAAAAATTCAATAAATAAATTTTAAAGCTTTTTATTAATTAAATATCCAAATTTAAATGCTAATTAAAGCCCTAAAACTAAATATAATTAAGAAAAAGCCCAAAATATTATTTTATTGAACAAATAACTCACTTATATTATTTAAAGACTAAAAAGTATTTTTCCGAAATTTTAAATACTATTTTTCTGTTTTTAAAATGCTAAAAACAATTTTTAAACTAAAATAATGATTAAAAATATTAAAATAATGCTAAAATTAAGCTTACTTTTTGAAAAATGCTAAATTATAATACTAAACAGTAAAAAAAAGAAAAAGTTTGAAAAAGATAAATTTTTACCTAATAAGACAAAACAATTTTAATTAAAAACCTATTTAAATTTAAATTAAATCTAAAAAATAATTAAATAAAGTGAGAAGTGAAATTTATATTTTAAAAATCTTAATTTATGTTACTTTAACTAGGAAAAATTTTAAAACTGAAAAATACCACTTTTTTCATTAAAAGACAAAAGACAGAATATATAAAACTAATTAAAACTCAAATAAAATGCTAGAAATAACAAATGAATAGTAAAATAAAAAAATAACTTTTCTGAAAATACTAAAATAATTAAGCAAAATTAGGAAAATTAAAATTACTAAAAAAGTTGAAATTAACGCACTAAAGACAAAAAAAATAAAATTAGTGAAAGTGACACTTTTTGTTTAAAGCTAACAGTGGGAAATTCTGAGATATCAGTGGGAAGTTAGGTTCCCACCGTTAGTTTTAACTGCCCAAAAAATGAAAAAAAAACTTGAGTTCAAGCCCGTTTGTGGATTTCTTGTGGAACAGAGGGCACCCCCACAAGCATGGACTTGTGGGGAGTCAATAACAAGCAAAAATCAGACACCTACAAGACACAAATAAGCTTAAAATAAGCTGAGTTCAAAACAGCACCAGAGGTTTTCTACGTTTTGTCCAATATATGACCAGACAACGTCAGCAGTGTTATCCGATATCGGACAACACTGCTGTTTGGTATCTCGGACAGACCTCCAGACAGAAAAAATAATGAATTTCAATAAGCCTTAAGGGCTTCTATAAGCTACCTTTTTTGAAATACCAGATTATATAGACCTAAATAGACCTAAACTCTAGCAGACTTCAAAAGCACAAATTATGAATCACAAAAACAAAGCTTATAAGGCCCACTGTTTGGTTTTTGCTATTTTTACCCAAAAACCTATAACATGTAAACTTGTTCTATGTGTCTAACCAAATTAACAAATGCCTAACCTAACTTTTGCAGGCAAAATCAAAGAGAATGCAAGTAATTGAGTAAGATTGTGTGTCACCCACAAGCCTTTAAAACCCTGTACCAAACACCCTCTTAAAATGGAAAAACAAGATTTTTCAAAGTAGACTAGACCAAATCAACTTGAAAATCATAAACTTATATTCTAATATGCATGATTTCTCAGGAAACTCAAATTACACCAATAAACTAACACAACCCTAAACTAAAAGAAAATCTCATAAACCTCATAAGTTCATAAAAGTTTCAAAGGGGTTCAAGCCATACCTCGGCTGATGCCTTCCTTGTACTTGGGATGAACTTGTGGAGCTATGAACTTACTTTCAAGAGCCAAGTAGAGATCTCTTGCTGAGGTTCTACCACAGAACCAAGAGAGTAAATGTCTTCAAAAAAATTGAAGAAAAATGAAGGGAGGATATATCTTGTTTATCCTGCACATACACAACAAATCAAGAAACTTCAAGTACCCACGGACTTGGTGAAAGCTTGGTGTCAACAAGATTTCATAAGCTGTTGGTACAGTAAGGTTACAAAAGATAAAAAAAATTGAAACTTGGAAAACACCAACCTTTTTTTGAACCAAATGAAAAGTAAAAAACTGTAAGTAACCTTGAATTACACTAGCTTTGCACAACTTGATTTGTCAAATCAGTTGTGCAAAGATCCTATAACATAAGCGATCTCAAAACTTTTTTATGCTAAACTTTTTGAACACAAACTGATCTTGATAAACAATAAATATAAATTTGCAGAAAATTTAAATCTTTAAACTACATAGAACACAGCCTTGCAAATAATTTTAAAAAAACACTGTAAATATTCATTAGATAAAAAAATATTGTACAAAGCTGGAACAACCCTCCACAAGTCGGAATGGTTGTTTATATACTACTAGAATGAAAGAAACCCTAACAACTAATCTTCCTATTATGCCCTTTGGTGTTCAAACTTTGAAAATTTGGTCAAGAGCCCATGTGAAGGATTTTTTGGCTTTTTGCTTGATGCTAGCTGGCCAAATCAATCTCAAACATTCACAAAGTTGTGGAGAGGAAGCTATTGATTCATGTCCATTGATCTTCTGTCCAATCTTGGCATTTAGCTTTTGACCCGTTTAGAGATGAGCTGTGGGTGGGACATGGGGGCACGTGGTGTACTTTATGGGTTTAAGGGTTTAATGTGTATGAGGAAACGAACAAAATCCCAAAGACAATTAAAAAAACTCATGAATCGAAGTTGATTGAAACTGGAAGGAGTTAGGGATTGTTCTTGATGATTAGTGGGGAATTAATCTATTTTGGGTATAAATTGGATGTTTCCCACGTTTAACAAAAGACTGACTGTGTTGACTTGGGTATTTTAATTAAAACCGGGTTTTAATGGGTTATGGGTTATAGTTTTAGGCAGTATTGGTCCCCCAAGTTCTAAAAATATGGCACATAAACTTCATAGCATTTTTCTTCCCATTTTCTTCACAAAAAACTTTGGGGGAATGACAAATTAGTCCCTCTCTTATATAAAAACATGATCAAGGATTTAATTTGCAAATGTTGATATCTTCAAGGGTCATAAATGAATATTCTTAAAACTTAAGGACCAAACTTGTAATATTGGAGTTTTACAAGGGCCAAAGTGACAAGTCTTCAATTCTTGAGGGACCAAACTTGACAATCTTCAAAAGTTCAAGGACTTCTTTGGAAATTCATCGTTCGGGTCCGGTTCTTTGTGCGGCTTCGTTTCCCGTGTTCGTTTTAGCTTGATTCTTGTAATATTTTGGTGAATTCACGATATTCGTACCTAAAATACACAATGAACAAACGCAAGCATATATTTGGGTATTTTGATGATTTTTTAAGTGTTTTAAGCCCGATTTGGACGATGAGACTATGTATAATTACAGTCTCATCACTCCCCCATACTAAACCATTGCCGTGTCCCCACGCAATGCTAGAATTAAGTATCATAGCACTTCCAAAATTCATTTTATGATGACATTTATTAAAGACATAAACTTAAATAAACTACTACACGCGTTTTAGACATAATGTATTGTTTTCAACACAATTAAGTGACTTTTGGGATCATAGAACAAGAACACGTGAATGCTTCGTTAGAAAAAATTTCGTCGTCCTCGATTTTCACCCAATTCCATGCTAAGCGTGTAACGAGATCGTTGTCATTATAAGTTAGCAACACGATCATATCTCATGAGTGTTAATTATACACCTAAACTCCCTTATTCCTACTTGGTATCTCTTATATTTTATTTTGTCTTAATGATCACGAGGATACATCATTGACTTATGCGTGAATAGAGATTAAGTCTAAAAATAGAGTTTTAACGATGTAACCAAAATCATTAAATTAATAACTCATCCTAATAGACAACGATGTCAAAAAATTAAGTCAACAAGAAGGATCGATAAACACGGTTTTATAACGGTTTTGAACATGAGACTTATTACCAAGACTTTTATACGCCCCCTAACGGAAGGGCCTTATTATCATAGGTTTACCTCCATCTTTTATTCAACTCCGCCATGGAGCTTTTATTATGACTTTAGTCTTGCCTTGCCTTTTATTATCCGCCTCGTCGGTGGTTTTAGACGTATATCCTCACGCTAAAGCGAATTTTGGATCTTTAAAGCTTCAAAGATTAAGGCTTGATTCACTTTCAATTTGGGCATAGATATTTTGGCCTTGTGAGCTTCAAATTTTTGCTTAATTTAGGTGAGCACTTGAAATCTTATTATTAGGTGAAGCTTTCGATTATTCGGGTGCCAATAATTCAAAACCGTGACGCTGACGATACCTTAATGTTTTCCCAATTTAATTACATGGAAGCTACTAAAACAAATTAGAAACCAACAATAGTGACTAAACCGCTAAATCAATATTTATTAACAATTTATTATGCAAAAGTGTGGGGAGAATAAGCTAATAATTACTACACATGAGATCGTGATGATTACGAGACTTATAAATAACTCTATCATTTCTTGTCCTTATTTAAAAGACTTAGCCTAAAAAAGTTAAGGAATCGAAGCTAAGTGCTCAACACGCACAGTCGAGTCAAAAATTACTCTTATTCTCACCATCGGAAAACCAACATTCGTATCTTAAACACTTATGAAAAACTAGAAAAAATTAAAATTTGGCCATTTTTAGCCTTATTTTGCAATAAAACGATAACAAAACGATGAAATTTGGATTGCGTGGTGACGTAAGCAAGGTGAAGTATCTACTCACCCCCCATACTAAAACTAAACATTGTCCTCAATGTTTCGAGTCTAGGGGTGAAAACACCCCCATACTAGAGATGAAGTCGAATGCTTAATCTCGAGCATGGAAAGGGAAAAACGAATAACCTAAAAGCTGTTTATGAATTATGCTAATAAGATAAACGTTAGAACATAAAAGGATATCATCGGATATCGGAATATCCAAAGGCAACGATCGAAGCTCGAGTAATCCGTAAAACGAACACGAGAGGCTTCAATGATGATGATGAACCTAATGAATCACAATCACAAACAACCACGGAACAAAGGTTGGAAGAGCACAAGTCCCCTCACATTACACTAATTAGAAAAATAAAACGAAAATGATAAAAAGGATAGGCATGAGATTCCCCCACGAGGCATCTTGTTTTTGATAACCGAGTCAAAAGCTCGACTCGAATCCCTCTAAATGTGATCATTTAGGGATAATCATGGTTTGGTCATTTTTAGTGGGCTTACATGATAAACAATGCCCAAAAGTACATGGAGTACTTTAAAACCCCGATAAAAGTATACCGGGGTCAAATATAGCGTCTTCGTTTTCGGATGAAAGACAAAACAACGCCACTCCAACATGAACCCCAACGGGGTAGAAGAAAAGAGATGAGAAGTAGAAAGGTGGGGAAATTGGTAAGTCAAGATCATGAGCTACTCGAGGTAGAGTCACACCAAGCAAACGAAAAGATTTTCCATTTATTGCATCGGTGGAAGACCGAGATTTCCCTTTACAAGCAATTCCGGGATGGTAAATCTCGTCCTCGGTGGAGAAATGTGATGGGACATTAGGGGCTTCGCCCACACTAGATCCACACCAACCGTCGTCAAAAGGAGTAGACGAGGTGGTAGCACTCATAAAACGCGGTGATGACGGAGTTAAACATGTAGAAAAATCTTTTAAAACATTTTTAAAATCTTTTCCTTTTTCATCGTTTAAAAACTCTTTATGAAAACCCGATTTGATAATGTCGAAAATATTTGGCGTGTCAAATTCAAAATTAGTCGCGCTAAAAATCCTCACATTTAAGTCGCGGTTAGGGGGTGGTTGTCACACCCCCAAATTCACTGCAGCGGAAGACTTGCTTTGGGGACTTGTGACTTCATGAGTATTCAAGAGCTTGATCCGAGAACGACCTCTACATGCCTAAACCACATAGCAGACTCCAAATAATCCACATAGTTAAGTACCTGAAATACATGCTTAAAAATGTCAACATAAAGTTGGTGAGTTCATATGTTTGTTTTAAAACGTTTATGAAAAATTAGAGTTTTATCGATCACTGCACCTTGCAGTAAAACATAAGTGTTTAAAAATCACAGTTTCTTGTTAAATAGTCTTTCATTGAAATTTTCAAAGTGTACTGATAAAGACAGAGTTTATTTATAAAAGCCGAGAGTTTACTGATATAACAAGGTTCGCTAAAATAAGTAGAGTTTCTGATAAGACAAAGTTCACGGAAAATAAATTGAGTTTTCTGATAAAACAGAATTCACATGAAATAAATAGGGTTTATAGATAAAACAAAGTTCATAGATAACAACTAGCGTTTTCTGATAAAAGTAGAGCTCACTGATAAATAATAGAGTTTTCGATGATAATAGAATTGATTATGAACCACAAGATTTTCCAACCACTTAGTGACAATATAACAAATACAAAGTCACTAAATAAAATGAAGCATTTATTATTGTCTAAGCTCATGACACCGAAGCGTTAACAACACCGGTAGTATAATCACATAATGCAGCCCCTACGGATGCCTAACCCACGACATCCATCCTCAGACTCAAATGAAACTGTGCCCGCTTGTCCTCTGTTGGACCAAGCCGGACAGGGGCGTCAACCCCGATAGATCTATCCATAACATTCGCGCTTTCGACCGGTCATCCGGTCTGAAATTAACGGTTCATGATAATGGGCCAAAGTAATTGGGTTAAAGTGGGACTTAGACCAATACATAAAAGAGATATGCACTTGTGTTCATTCTTGCAACCATTGTCTCTACCCGAGAACCAGTAAAAAGCAGTTAAAGTTTTGGGCTATGAAAATCACAATAGAAATTTTAGTATCAGCACTCAAATGTATAACAATTAGAGGAGTTGACCACTCAGCACGTAACAATTAAACCAGTTTAAAGATAGTTTATGACCAACCAAGTAAGCTTAACATTAGCTTATGACAATCAAGTAATTTATAAACAGTTATAGACAACCAAACAAGTTTAATATCAGTTTCTGACAACCAAGCAAGTTTATAAGTAGTTTATGACCAAGCATGTACCTCCCCCAAAGAGCAATTATAAAACATTTATAACTCAATTCAAAGCAAGAAAAGGTGGGGTATGAACTCACCTCGACGATGTAGAGCAAACGCTAGTGATGCTAAAAATACGCTCCGCACAAACAAAAATCAATACGGCTCGGTCATGGTGTTGTGGTTTAACTAATCGGCTAAATCCAATAACTTAAAAATGTATTTTAATTCTTAATAGGTATGTACATCAACGTGACTCATTGATAAAATATTTAAATTCCAAGTTATAATAGTTCGGTGGTTGGTTACATAATATAGATAAATTTGGCACACACGCCATGTGTGTAGTGTATTACCTACACATCACGTATAAGCAGACGCTTATATAATTCTTATGTTGAATTATATAATAGAGCCAACAATCTTACAAAATAAACCAAAGTTTATATTTGTTTAGTATATACAGTATAAAGATTGTGATAAAATAATTAAACAATTTAGTTCGACACAATTTAAATATATCACCATTTAATTAATACTTGTCGCTTTTAGATAAAAGTATTACTTCCATTAATTCGATAGAATCCATCTATTTTATCGGTTTACAAATATAATAGTATATATTTATTTTATCGGTTTACAAAATAACCTGATATTTATTTGTTTTATCATTTTATAAATTTAATAGTACTTACTTGTTTTATAGTTACAAATATAATGATAGTTTGTAGCGAACAAAATATAAAGTATAGAATCTTATAGAAATTTTGACATGACCTATTCGTTTATACAAACTTTTCCATATTAACCAATTCTCAATATTTTCCAAACAATCTACGTTACGCAAAATCACGTTTAAGTATATACTCAAACTAGACTATTGTATCACCTTAATTAAATAGAACCATACACAACCTATGTGTTATAAATTAAAAGCCAAGCGCCCGATGTGAGCGATTTAAACACATATCTAAACATCTAATTATATTTATAGTACTCGTAATAACGATAGTGTTCAACGTATTTATTTAACCAATAAATATATATACCACCATTTTATCCGTCTTTATAACCAATAAAGTTAAATAGTTTATTAGCCGAACTAAACCACAACGAACCATGAGCCCAATTTGCGCCCGACACTCTAAACTCTCGAAGACCCGCGTCCCAATGCACTCGAACACTAGAAATCAGCAACCCCAAACACACCCTCAACCCGGCTGTTAACCCCAAACGCTCCCCTACAATACCAAAATCAGCAACAAACACTTTCGGTGGGGTTTCTACCCGAACTAAGCAATCCCGCCGTTTACACAGCGAATCCAAACACCCCTACTGCTGATGAACAACGAATCCAAACTCCCCTGCTGTTACTGCCGAACCCAAACGCACCCTGCTGCTCGTACGCAGCAACCAAACGCACCCGTAACCTCTGCTGGCAATCCCAAACACCCCCAGTAGCATCAGCAGGTCCAAACACCCATTGTGGGGTTCTCCGCTTAAACCAAATGCCCCTGTTGGTGGTGCCTGCAGCCTAAACGTGCCCTTGCAGCGGCAACCGCAACCCAAATGACCCCGTGTATTGGTTTCATTAACCGCAACGAACAACCAAATCAACACCCCTTCGGGGTTGAACATAACTGAATCAAACATACCCAACAGTGGCGACTGTTGGTGGCGGCTGCGGTGGTTAACTGACGGCAGCAACCGTCGGGTCTGATGATAGCAGCAGCGGCTGCGATGATATTGTGGTGATAATATGGTGAGGTGGTGTAAGGGGGCAGCGAGGTGGTGACGTGATGGCTCAAATGGTGGTGTAAGCGGATGGCGGTGGTGGTGTTTTGAAAGAAGCGGTGGCGTGACAGTGGTGATGTTTCTGTGGCAGCGGGGTGGTGACGAGGCGACTAAAATGGTGAAAACGGTGGTGGTTCAATGGTCGGAGTGTGGTTGTTGGTGGCTAGTGGAGTAACGGTAGGGTGGTGATTGTGAAGAGATGAGTGATGGTGATGTCAATATGGTGGCGGCCGGATTCCAATGACGGGTAGCCGGAAAAATAGAGTAATATAAAATAATGATCTTGTAGATCGGGTAGATCGGAAAGTTATACGTATTTTGAGGCTTGCCAGAAAATATGACCGGAAAAGTTTTCCGGCGGCGGCTGTTGGCCGGAACTGGTGAGGGTGGCGCCGGAAATTATAAGGGAGAGGGAAGAGAGTGATTAGGGTTTTGTATGTGTTTGTAAAATAAGAAAATGAATGAAAAATGTGAAGTTTTTATTATTTATATGGTTGCAATAAAAGTTTGTTAAAATTAATGATAACTTGTATATAAATGAGGGTTTATTATGTAAGTTATTTACTTAACTTTTCTTCCAATCATGTTTAAACATGGCTCGGGACTCGTTTCAACTCGATAAAATTTGATTTGTTTTACGAAATTCATGTCGTTGATTTTAAAACGATTTTTCCAATAAACTAGAGTATTCACTCGACATTATTATGTAATGTTTTATAAACCCGTTTAAAAATATTTAATTATATATCCGTTATATCGGAACAAGTTTTGATTTAAAGAAATATTAATTTCGCCTTGAAGATTTCCATTTTCAACATACGTTATTAAAACTAAATAAAATATAAACTAATTTAACAAACTTTTTATCAAATATTTTTGGATAATTAAATATAAATTTAATTTGTCTCGCGTCGGTCCTCAGATTCGCGCAGTCTTTTACAGTATGTAAAATAAACTCCCGTTTTCGAATCAAATAACTTTGATATCTCTCGAAAACGAATTTCGATTAATAATAATATTAATTTATTATTATTTAAAGTCTAGAAAATTCCCGGTTGTCACAGTACATCTGTGTTATTTGGAGTTCGTCCTCGAACTCAATCATTGTTACCTAATTAAAAGTGTAGAGAAAGGGATTTTGAGGTTCTACCCCAGTGTTATATCAAATATATTTAGATCTGCTCACAGATACTTCTGTCCGAACTTTTAAAATCGTGTTACCTACCAATAGTTACTTTAGATAAGCAAGAGGTATAAGTGGATTAACTTAAGCGGTTCTACATGTCAAACAGACAAATCGGTCGTCGTTCATAAAACGATAAAATTCGAAACGAAGAGTTGAGAAGAATCGTTAGTTCTTAAACGTCTCTAAGGGTTCATCACCACCATCCCATTACTTCATGTTGATCACTATATATTCAGAAAAGATTCTCGTAACAATTCGCGAATCAAACGAAGCTTAAAGAATCACTCGTAAAAACGTCGTAATGATACGATAACAAGACGAAATACGATAAATTTGTATGGACGAATCTTGAGTCAAAAGAAATACACCCCAAACTGGAATACTAAATCAATACCATAAATATATAGGGTCACGTCGGATATCCTTAAGCCCACTCATTTATAATCACATATTTGCATACAAAAGCGTCCTAATCTATGCAAATATGTTATTATAAACTTATGGTTCGGTGATTTATGATTTCTTTATTCAAATGCAAAGGCGTCCCAATCCATCTAAATAAAGACTTCATAAATCGTCCTACTTAAGTGTCACCGGCAAAATACCCAATTCGAAATCGTTAAAATCTCTAAACGATATTATCCAAAATTACAAAAAGCAAAGAGTATGAGTTGAAAATAAGTCGTCTTCCATAAGTAGACATTTCGAACGTACCAGATCGAAGAACATAAGTGTCGATAGGCGATAAAGCAGTCGTAGACGTATATTGAGTAAAGAAACTCACGGTTATAAGTAGGATAAGTATATAGTAGTCGGTTCTAAATAAGCAATTATCCAATCACACAATTCTTTCTCATCCTCGAGGAAGACTCATCAAATACTAAGCTGAGTAATAACTTATCATAACCCAACCTCGAAACTCACTCACAAAGAATGGCCCGGGTTTTGTTATGAATTATTACACATCTCAAGCTTTCGATGACTCAGCCCGACGCTGAATATACAACACATTCCACATTAACACATAAGACTACGAGTCTAATCCACACCCGAGGTAATTCATTAAAAATCATAGGCTGTGTAACATCCTATACTTAAATTCTATCTCGTACTCAATCACATATGAGGCCCACTAAGAACCAATTAAGTATTATTACACATCTCAACCCTCTTGATGAATTAGCTCGAACCTAGGAATTTCTCATGACTAATTATTAACCAAAACTCACAAAATGTTTCTAGTGGAGTTATAAAATATCTACGAGACCATCGTGTAACTCACGATGTCCAACGAATGTTCTAGTGTTCATACATGAAGACAATAATATACGTGTGAGCGCACTTATCAAGCAATCAAACTCATTTAAACAAGTAATCACATGTCGGACAACCAAGCAATAACAAACATGTATTTCAAGTATTTATATAGCAGCGGAATAAGTATGATGTGATGAGTGTTACTACTAAATAAAACTAAGAGCCGGTTATAGTCTAGAATTACTAATGCAACCTAGTTCTCTATAACCAAGGCTCTGATACCAATCTGTAACACCCCCAAAATAGGCCCAGCGGATGCACACTAATTTTGGGGCCTGTTACGTCATGATTATACGAGTCTACAACCAAGCAATAGCAAACATGTATTTCAAGTATTTATATAGCAGCGGAATAAGTATGATGTGATGAGTGTTACTACTAAATAAAACTAAGAGCCGCTTATAGTCTAGAATTACTAATGCAACCTAGTTCTCTATAACCAGGCTCTAATACCAATCTGTCACACCCCCAAATTCACTGCAGCGGAAGACTTGCTTTGGGGACTTGTGACTTCATGAGTATTCAAGAGCTTGATCCGAGAACGACCTCTACATGCCTAAACCACATAGCAGACTCCAAATAATCCACATAGTTAAGTACCTGAAATACATGCTTAAAAATGTCAACATAAAGTTGGTGAGTTCATAAGTTTGTTTTAAAATGTTTATGAAAAATTAGAGTTTTACCGATCACTGCACCTTGCAGTAAAACATAAGTGTTTAAAAATCACAGTTTCTTGTTAAATAGTCTTTCTTTGAAATTTTCAAAGTGTACTGATAAAGACAGAGTTTATTTATAAAAGCCGAGAGTTTACTGATATAACAAGGTTCGCTAAAATAAGTAGAGTTTCTGATAAGACAAAGTTCACGGAAAATAAATTGAGTTTTCTGATAAAACAGAATTCACATGAAATAAATAGGGTTTATAGATAAAACAAAGTTCATAGATAACAACTAGCGTTTTCTGATAAAAGTATAGCTCACTGATAAATAATAGAGTTTTCGATGATAATAGAATTGATTATGAACCACAAGATTTTGCAACCACTTAGTGACAATATAACAAATACAAAGTCACTAAATAAAATAAAGCATTCATTATTGTCTAAGCTCATGACACCGAAGCGTTAACAACACCGGTAGTATAATCACATAATGCAGCCCCTACGGATGCCTAACCCACGACATCCATCCTCAGACTCAAATGAAACTGTGCCCGCTTGTCCTCTGTTAGACCAAGCCGGACAGGGGCGTCAACCCCGATAGATCTATCCATAACATTCGCGCTTTCGACCGGTCATCCGGTCTGAAATTAACGGTTCATGATAATGGGCCAAAGTAATTGGGTTAAAGTGGGACTTAGACCAATACATAAAAGAGATATGCACTTGTGTTCATTCTTGCAACCATTGTCTCTACCCGAGAACCAGTAAAAAGCAGTTAAAGTTTTGGGCTATGAAAATCACAATAGAAATTTTAGTATCAGCATTCAAATGTATAACAATTAGAGGAGTTGACCACTCAGCACGTAACAATTAAACCAGTTTAAAGATAGTTTATGACCAACCAAGTAAGCTTAACATTAGCTTATGACAATCAAGTAATTTATAAACAGTTATAGACAACCAAACAAGTTTAATATCAGTTTCTGACAACCAAGCAAGTTTATAAGTAGTTTATGACCAAGCATGTACCTCCCCCAAAGAGCAATTATAAAACATTTATAACTCAATTCAAAGCAAGAAAAGGTGGGGTATGAACTCACCTCGACGATGTAGAGCAAACGCTAGTGATGCTAAAAATACGCTCCGCACAAACAAAAATCAATACGGCTCGGTCATGGTGTTGTGGTTTAACTAATCGGCTAAATCCAATAACTTAAAAATGTATTTTAATTCTTAATAGGTATGTACATCAACGTGACTCATTGATAAAATATTTAAATTCCAAGTTATAATAGTTCGGTGGTTGGTTACATAATATAGATAAATTTGGCACACACGCCATGTGTGTAGTGTATTACCTACACATCACGTATAAGCAGATGCTTATATAATTCTTATGTTGAATTATATAATAGAGCCAACAATCTTACAAAATAAACCAAAGTTTATATTTGTTTAGTATATACAGTATAAAGATTGTGATAAAATAATTAAACAATTTAGTTCGACACAATTTAAATATATCACCATTTAATTAATACTTGTCGCTTTTAGATAAAAGTATTACTTCCATTAACTCGATAGAATCCATCTATTTTATCGGTTTACAAATATAATAGTATATATTTATTTTATCGGTTTACAAAATATCCTGATATTTATTTGTTTTATCATTTTATAAATTTAATAGTACTTACTTGTTTTATAGTTACAAATATAATGATAGTTTGTAGCGAACAAAATATAAAGTATAGAATCTTATAGAAATTTTGACATGACCTATTCGTTTATACAAAATTTTCCATATTAACCAATTCTCAATATTTTCCAAACAATCTACGTTACGCAAAATCACGTTTAAGTATATACTCAAACTAGACTATTGTATCACCTTAATTAAATAGAACCATACACAACCTATGTGTTATAAATTAAAAGCCAAGCGCCCGATGTGAGCGATTTAAACACATATCTAAACATCTAATTATATTTATAGTACTCGTAATAACGATAGTGTTCAACGTATTTATTTAACCAATAAATATATATACCACCATTTTATCCGTCTTTATAACCAATAACGTTAAATAGTTTATTAGCCGAACTAAACCACAACGAACCATGAGCCCAATTTGCGCCCGACACTCTAAACTCTCGAAGACCCGCGTCCCAATGCACTCGAACACTAGAAATCAGCAACCCCAAACACACCCTCAACCCGGCTGTTAACCCCAAACGCTCCCCTACAATACCAAAATCAGCAACAAACACTTTCGGTGGGGTTTCTACCCGAACTAAGCAATCCCGTCGTTTACACAGCGAATCCAAACACCCCTACTGCTGATGAACAACGAATCCAAACTCCCCTGCTGTTACTACCGAACCCAAACGCACCCTGCTGCTCGTACGCAGCAACCAAACGCACCCGTAACCTCTGCTGGCAATCCCAAACACCCCCAGTAGCATCAGCAGGTCCAAACACCCATTGTGGGGTTCTCCGCTTAAACCAAATGCCCCTGTTGGTGGTGCCTGCAGCCTAAACGTGCCCTTGCAGCGGCAACCGCAACCCAAATGACCCCGTGTATTGGTTTCATTAACCGCAACGAACAACCAAATCAACACCCCTTCGGGGTTGAACATAACTGAATCAAACATACCCAACAGTGGCGACTGTTGGTGGCGGCTGCGGTGGTTAACTGACGGCAGCAACCGTCGGGTCTGATGATAGCAGCAGCGGCTGCGATGATATTGTGGTGATAATATGGTGAGGTGGTGTAAGGGGGCAGCGAGGTGGTGACGTGATGGCTCAAATGGTGGTGTAAGCGGATGGCGGTGGTGGTGTTTTGAAAGAAGCGGTGGCGTGACAGTGGTGATGTTTCTGTGGCAGCGGGGTGGTGACGAGGCGACTAAAATGGTGAAAACGGTGGTGGTTCAATGGTCGGAGTGTGGTTGTTGGTGGCTAGTGGAGTAACGGTAGGGTGGTGATTGTGAAGAGATGAGTGATGGTGATGTCAATATGGTGGCGGCCGGATTCCAATGACGGGTAGCCGGAAAAATAGAGTAATATAAAATAATGATCTTGTAGATCGGGTAGATCGGAAAGTTATACGTATTTTGAGGCTTGCCAGAAAATATGACCGGAAAAGTTTTCCGGCGGCGGCTGTTGGCCGGAACTGGTGAGGGTGGCGCCGGAAATTATAAGGGAGAGGGAAGAGAGTGATTAGGGTTTTGTATGTGTTTGTAAAATAAGAAAATGAATGAAAAATGTGAAGTTTTTATTATTTATATGGTTGCAATAAAAGTTTGTTAAAATTAATGATAACTTGTATATAAATGAGGGTTTATTATGTAAGTTATTTACTTAACTTTTCTTCCAATCATGTTTAAACATGGCTCGGGACTCGTTTCAACTCGATAAAATTTGATTTGTTTTACGAAATTCATGTCGTTGATTTTAAAACGATTTTTCCAATAAACTAGAGTATTCACTCGACATTATTATGTAATGTTTTATAAACCCGTTTAAAAATATTTAATTATATATCCGTTATATCGGAACAAGTTTTGATTTAAAGAAATATTAATTTCGCCTTGAAGATTTCCATTTTCAACATACGTTATTAAAACTAAATAAAATATAAACTAATTTAACAAACTTTTTATCAAATATTTTTGGATAATTAAATATAAATTTAATTTGTCTCGCGTCGGTCCTCAGATTCGCGCAGTCTTTTACAGTATGTAAAATAAACTCCCGTTTTCGAATCAAATAACTTTGATATCTCTCGAAAACGAATTTCGATTAATAATAATATTAACTTATTATTATTTAAAGTCTAGAAAATTCCCGGTTGTCACAGTGGTGGATTATATAAGTCCTCAAAACGTCGATCAATAAAGAACACCGCTCCCTCGGGGTCTACATACTCGTCACCTTCATGAACGTCGATCTCATCGATTTCTTCGTCATAGATAGGCTTGTCAAACCATGGTTTGTCATTCCCATCTTTGATGATTTTAGAAACTCTCTCGAAGAGATCACGATCAAGCACGAAACCATCATTCTTTTGTGGGGATCGTTAATAAGTTAGATCCTCACGAATGTGGTAAACGTCATTCTCAAATGAGGAGTGTTTATAAGGTAACTCCTCGAGAATGGGACTTGTGTCTATAGCGAGAAATTCATCGACCTCCTTAAAGAATTCTTCATCAGCACAATCGTGAAATGAAGGAGGATCGATGATATGGTCATCAACGTTCTCGAATTCACCATCAAAAAGGGGTTATGATGAAAAATAGGTTCGTATACGGAATTCGAGTACGTTGTGAAAGTGTCATCATTCTCATCATCATAAGAAATTTCCGACATGAGATCGTCCTCTTCATTTGAAGATTTATCAAAGGGTAAATCCTCGAAGATGGATGGCGGATTAGCAAGTATATGCTCGATCTCGGCAAAATCACCATCGCCATCAAAGAAAGTATCGATGTGAGCAAGTTCTCGAGTGGATTTCTTGAGAGTCACAACCATGGTCTTACAATCCCTTGGGATATGCAAGGTGACATTTCTATGATGGGTGAGATTACATTGGGTTGGGCCACTTCCTTAGCCTTAATGGGTTTGGGGCTAGGAGTGGGAGGCACTTCAATGGGTTTAGAAGTATGGGCCTCAAAGTCATGGTCCTTCGAAGGTGGTGAAGACGAGCCCATATTGGTCTTTGTTGTGATGGCACTAACGTCGCCCTTCGGAATTGGTGTTTCACTTGTTTCACGAAATATATCCAAAAGTGATTTTTCATCCATAAATTTACGCATCCCCTTTTGAATTAGGTAAACGTATTCTTTATCATTAAAATCATCATCTTTAAAACCGTTCTTCTTAATTCATTCAAAACATGCGTCAAGCCTCATATTTTCCGCTAAAGTTAACATTTTGAAATCATTAGGTTTAGAAACATTAGGTTTTGAAACCTCGGTTTTTTCATTGTCATAAGACACTTGGGATTTACTCGTGAAAAAGTCCATTTTATCCTCCCCATATCTCATAGTAAGTCTCCCCTCGTGAACGTCGATTACGGTTCGAACCTTCGATAAAAATGGTCGGCCTAAAATAATGGGACATTTAGGGTCACACTCGTAATCGGATATAACGAAATCCACGGGAAAAAAACAAACTTTCCAATTTTAACATAGACATCCTCGGCTATTCCAATTGGTATAAGTGGAGTACAATTTGCAAGCTCGATAGTCATGTTCGTGGGGGTAAGTCTAGGCAATCTCATCAATTTCCATAGAGAATGAGAAATAAGATTGATGCTAGCACCTAAATCGGCAAGGGCTAAACATCCCTCAATCTCAGAAAAATCACAAGGTAACAGAAAATGGCCCGGATCCTCTTCCTTTCTCGGCATACGCCTTTTGGGTTTTTTAAGAAGGATCGATGCACAATTTTCTTCAAGGGTTACTTTGGTAAGGTCGATAAAGCTCTCTTTTTGAACTGTGGATGGAATTTGAGGTACACGAGGGTGTGCACTCTTTTACTTGGTCGTCACGTTCACCCCATCGACTTTAGAACAATAAGACGTCTTAGAATTCGAGGGTTGAGAAGAAGGAACAACTCTAAATCCATCAAGGGTAGGGGTAATCACACGACCTTTCTCACGAGACGAGGCGGCTTTACATTGTTCCTTCGGATTTGCAACGGTGTCACTAGGTAACGAACTCGATGACGCACCCGAGGACTTGTTCATAATGGCCGAAAACATCTTTTTAATGTTGATTTGTCCTTGCTCAATCTTCGTGTTTTTCAATTTCAATGTATTAGAAAAGTCATTTTTCAAAGTACCAATTTCTCCCTCTAATCGTCTCATATAAGCCTCATTCGTTTTCCTGTAATTTTGAAAATCGTTTGACGAACTATTTTGATTAGAATTAAAGTTCCCTTGGTTTTGATTACTTCTTTGAAAATTTCCTTGATTGTTGTTGTTTGAAAAATTCGAGTTTTGATTATTATCTCGATTTTGCCAATTTAAATTCCGACCTTGATTATAACCTTGATTTTGATTCAAAAAATTTCCTTGTTGATTATTTCCTTGAAAATTGTTACGATTTTGAAAATTGTTGCCTTGGTTATAATTGCCTTGTTGTGATGGACCCGCGTTATTTTGATTTTGAAAATTGTTGTTTCCATTTAACGCACTCACATTCGACGTTTGGCCATCCGTAGCCGCACACTCGTAATAATTATGAGGTCCACCACAAAACGTACATGAAGTCTCAACCGCTTTCACCGTAGCGGGAGCGTCTTTCTTTTGCATCTCAACGAGAAAAGACGTAAACACATTCGTCAACTTGTCGACTTTCGCATCAACTCTCTCAATGTCGCGATTAAAACTACTAACATTGGCGACATTGGCAACACTCGGTGCGTTGCGGAGTTGGTAAACCTTGGATCGATTTTCGATAATTATCAATGCATCTTTCGGAGTCTTACACAAAAACTTGCCACCGGCGGCGGAATTCAACGAATCTTGTTCTTGAAAATTAAGACCGTTGAAAAACGTATCGATTTTGTGCAACTCGGAAAAACCATGGTGAGGACATTGCCTAAGCAATTCCTTAAAACGATCCCACGCGTCTCTAAAAGATTCATTCGGTTTTTGCTCAAATTTTGTAATTTCATTTTTGAAAAACGTTGTCTTAGACGGTGGGAAAAAATAATTAACGAACTTGGGAACGAGATCCTTCCACGTAGTTATCGAATTAGGTGGCTCTTTCTCGTACCAATCCTTGGCGGCACCATCGAGCGAGTACGGAAAAAGCATAAGCTTGACGACATCGGTGTCGACGTTCTTAAACTTGCTCGTGGCTAAAAGACGATCGAACTTTCGAATGTGGTCGTGAGGATTATCGGCTTCACGACCTCGAAACTTCAAAGCTTGGATTAACGAAAGCATTCCGCTCTTAATCTCAAAATTCTCCGCTTCGATAGCGGGAATTATGATCGCGTCTCCATAGCCCTCGGTGGGTGCTTGGAGCAATTCCATCATCGAACGATTGTCGGCCATCTCGTCTAAGGTTTCTTCAACAACGATATTAGGAACGTCGGTTTCTAAATCTCGTCTACGTCGTCGATTCTTTCGATTACGCTTGCGTCGATTCGAAGCGTCGCTAGAATTAGAATAATCCTTCGATCGAGTGTGCATGCACTAAGCGTAGAATGGGGTAGCAAAGAAGATTCTTTTTGCGGTTTTTCGATTTTTAATTTTTTTTTGTTTTTGATTGGTTTTTTTAATTTTTTTGGATTTTTTTGTGTATTACGTAGACTCAAATATACAAATCTCTCTTCGAATCGATTTCTCGATTAAAGAAGCCTCAAAGAATGAAAACAATCACGTGGAGTGAACGCCTTCGATGACTTTAGAACGTTGGTGGAACACCAAAACGTTCAATAGGGTTCAATCTTGAAAACAAGCAAATATAATATACGTAGATAATACTTGGGTGGCAAACCCTCGATTGGCTCTCTTTCTCAAAACACGCACAAGCAAGCGGGGGACACGAGGCGGCGCTAAGCACTTAAGAGCCTTTTTCCCTTAGGTCGTGAAATACAACCGCCTTATACCCACCTTATAGTTTGTGTTAATTGAAATTAAGCCTCAGGAAAGTATTTATCTATTTTGCCTTTAAACTTTTGCTTTAGATTCGAATACAATGATCGAGTGATGAAATCCCGAATCAAGGTTGCTTTTTCACGCTTTTGGAGTACTTGTATATTTATTGTTCTACGTAAGTACAATATAGTAATATATTCACAAAGAAAAACGAAAACGATAATGGGATATCTACAATATAGTAAAATGATTGGTTTGTGTTTAATTTAGGAAAATTAAACACGATTTATTTGGATACTATAATATAATAGAGAAAAATAACAATAATGAGTATGTGCGATATGTACGCTTTCCAAAAATTGAAAAGCAAAAACGCACTACTCACACAAACACGATACTAATAATGGCACACTAAAAACACCTCCCCGGCAGCGGCGCCAAAATGATTGTGGTAAAAATACGTCGTTTATGAAAACAACGTATAAATGCGGCAAGTATTAAGTAGTACGATTTAACTAAAAACCGTAAAACCGATAAATGCGCGTTCGTTCTCGAAGGAGGTGTGTGAATTAAGTGTTCCAGTTATGTAAAATCAAAGTTTGGATTAGTGTTATTTTTGGTTTAAAAGAAGGAAAATTAAAGACGAGCTACGACTACGATTAAACTACGACGAGTGACGTAAAACGCGAACGTAAATACGTAAATACGTAAAACGTGACAAAATTAAAAATTAGCTAAAAATTAATTAAAAATCAAAACTAAGTCTAAAATAATATAAATAAGAATAAAAATTCAATAAATAAATTTTAAAACTTTTTATTAATTAAATATTCAATTTTAAATGCTAATTAAAGCCCTAAAATTAAATATAATTAAGAAAAAGCCCAAAATATTATTTTATTGAACAAATAACTCACTTATATTATTTAAAGACTAAAAATTATTTTTCCAGAATTTTAAATACTATTTTTCTATTTTTAAAATGCTAAAAATAATTTTTAAACTAAAATAATGATTAAAAATATTAAAATAATGCTAAAATTAGACTTACTTTTTGAAAAATCCTAAATTACAATGCTAAACAGTAAAAAAAGAAAAAGTTTGAAAAAGATAAATTTTTACCTAATAAGACAAAACAATTTTAGTTAAAAACCTATTTAAATTTAAATTAAATCTAAAAAATAATTAAATAAAGTGAGTAGTGAAATTTATATTTTAAAAATATTAATTTATGTTCATTTAACTAGGAAAAAAAATTTAAAACTAAAAAATACAACTTTTTTTCATTAAAAGACAAAACACAGAATATATAAAACTAATTAAAACTCAAATAAAATGCTAAAAATAACAAATGAATAGTAAAATAAAAAAATAACTTTTCTGAAAATACTAAAATAATTAAACAATTGGGAAAATTAAAATTACTAAAAAAGTTGAAATTAACGCACTAAAGACAAAAAAATAAAATTAGTGAAAGTGACACTTTTTGTTTATAGCTAACAGTGGGAAATTCTGAGATATCAGTGGGAAGTTAGGATCCCACCGTTAGTTTTAACTGCCCAAAAAATGAAAAAAAAAACTTGAGTTCAAGCCCGTTTGTGGATTTCTTGTGGAACAGAGGGCACCCCCACAAGCATGGACTTGTGGGGAGTCAATAACAAGCAAAAAACAGACACCTACAAGCCACAAATAAGCTTAAAATAAGTTGAGTTCAAAACAGCACCACAGAGGTTTTCCACGTTTTGTCCAATATATGCCCAGACAATGTCAGCAGTGTTAACCGATATCGGACAACACTGCTGTTTGGTATCTCGGACAGAACCTCCAGACAGAAAACAATAATGAATTTCAATAAGCCTTAAGGGCTCCTATAAGCTACCTTTTTTAAATACCAGATTATATAGACCTAAATAGACCTAAACTCTAGCAGACTTCAAAAGCGCAAATTATGAATCACAAAAACAAAGCTTATGAGGCCCACTGTTTGGTTTTTGCTATTTTTACCCAAAAACCTATAACATGCAAACTTGTTCTATGTGTCTAACCAAATTAACTAATGCCTAACCTAACTTTTGCAGGCAAAATCAAAGATAATGCAAGTAATTGAGTAAGATTGTGTGTCACCCACAAGCCTTTAAAACCCTGTACCAAACACCCTCTTAAAATGGAAAAACAAGATTTTTCAAAGTATACTAGACCAAATCAACTTGAAAATCATCAACTTATATTCTAATATGCATAGAATTCTCAGGAAACTCAAATTACACCAATAAACTAACACAACCCTAAACTAAAATCAAATCTCATAAACCTCATAAGTTCATAAAAGTTTCAAAGGGGTTCAAGCCATACCTCGGCTGATGCCTTCCTTGTACTTGGGATGAACTTGTGGAGCTATGAACTTACTTTCAAGAGCCAAGTAGAGATCTCTTGCTGAGGTTCTACCACAGAACCAAGAGAGTATATGTCTTCAAAAAAATTGAAGAAAAATGAAGGGAGGATATATCTTGTTTATCCTGCACATACACAACAAATCAAGAAACTTCAAGTACCCACGGACTTGATGAAAGCTTGGTGTCAACAAGCTTTCATAAGTTGTTGGTACAGTAAGGTTACAAAAGATAAAAAAAAAGTGAAACTTGGAAAACACCAACCTTTTTTTGAACCAAATGAAAAGTAACAAACTTTAAGTAACCTTGAATTACACTAGCTTTGCACAACTTGATTTGTCAAATCAGTTGTGCAAAGATCCTATAACATAAGGGATCTCAAAACTTTTTTATGCCAAACTTTTTGAATACAAACTGATCTTGATAAACAATAAATATAAATTTGCAGAAAATTTAAATCTTTAAACTACATGGAACACAGCCTTGCAAATAATTTTAAAAAACACTGTAAATATTCATTAGATAAAAAAATATTGTACAAAGCTGGAACAACCCTCCACAAGTCGAAATGGTTGTTTATATACTACTAGAATGAAAGAAACCCTAACAACTAATCTTCCTATTCTGCCCTTTGGTGTTCAAACTTTGAAAAATTGGTCAAGAACCCATGTGAAGGATTTTTTGGCTGTTTGCTTGATGCTAGCTGGCCAAATCAATCTCAAAAATTCACAAAGTTGTGGAGAGGAAGCTATTGATTCTTGTCCATTGATCTTCTGTCCAATCTGGGCATTTAGCCTTTGACCCGTTTGGAGATGAGCTGTGGGTGGGACATTGGGGCACGTGGTGTACTTTATTTGTTCAAGGGTTTAATGTGTATGAGGAAACGAACAAAATCCCAAAGACAATTAAAAAAACTCATGAATCGAAGTTGATTGAAACTGGAAGGAGTTAGGGATTATTCTTGATGATTAGTGGGGAATTAATCTATTTTGGGTATAAAATGGATGTTTCCCACGTTTAACAAAAGTCTGACTGTGTTGACTTGGGTATTTTAATTCAAACCGGGTTTTAATGGGTTATGGGTTATAGTTTTAGGCAGTATTGGTCCCCCAAGTTCTAAAAATATGGCACATAAACTTCATAGCATTTTTCTTCCCATTTTCTTCACAAAAAACTTTGGGGGAATGACAAATTAGTCCCTCTCTTATATAAAAACATGATCAAGGATTTAATTTACAAATGTTGATATCTTCAAGGGTCATAAATGAATATTCTTGAAACTTAAGGACCAAACTTGTAATATTGGAGTTTTCAAGGGCCAAAAGTGACAAGTCTTCAATTCTTGAGGGACCAATCTTGACAATCTTCAAAAGTTCAAGGACTTCTTTGGAAATTCATCGTTCGGGTCCGGTTCTTTGTGCAGCTTCGTTTCCCGTGTTCGTTTTAGCTTGATTCTTGTAATCTTTTGGTGAATTCACGATATCCGTACCTAAAATACACAATGAACAAACACAAGCATATATTTAGGTATTTTGATGATTTTTTAAGCGTTTTAAGCCCGATTTGGACGATGAGACTATGTATAATTACAGTCTCATCAGATATCTAAACTCATTAAAACCATTTTATTTAACTACTTTATTTTGACTTTATTCTTGAAACAAAATATATACATACGATGCGAGAAAATAAAAAAAATAATTGAAAAATACTACTAGGACAAAATAGATCAAAAATTTTGAAAAACGTCGAAAAATTAAATTTTCCGATTAAAATGAGGACATATTCATGGAGAATCCCACTTAACTTCGATAGAAGTACCCCCTACACTTGATATAAACATTGTCCTCAATGTTTAAGCATGTGGGAGTAAACTCCCCTACACTTAGTACATTGTGCACGTTGTTCAAATTTTGTTAAGGAAGAGACGACTATAGTGATTTCAATGTCAACATATAAGATATGAAATATTGAATCACAAGAGTTTAGGATAGAGCCAGGAAGACGGGAACACGGGATCACGGGTCGTCAAATATCATCAAAAGTGGCTCTGTGAAAGCTTTAATCCCTGCACATCATATGAAACAAGACAACCAACACCTACGTGGCTCCCCCTACACTTATTATGAAAACGGGAAAAAGGATAGATCATCGGGTTGCCTCCCGAGAAGCGCTTGTTTTTGTTAATCGAGTCACGAGCCTGACTCAACCCAAAACTAATTCAAGAGAAACGTGGTGAGGGATGGAATCATCTCGTGAGAGATGTCCTCACCAAAGTACAACTTAACACGCTGGCCATTCACCTTAAAGTTTGGCCCATTTGGTTGAGATAACTTAGTGGTGCCATAAGGGAAGATTTTGACAACGGTGAATGGGTCGGACCAACGACTTTTAAGCTTGCCCGAAAAGATTTTCAACCGAGAGTTAAATATTAAACTTGATCACCTATGTTAAACTCTCGGTTCTTAATCTTGGAATCATGAATGAGCTTAGTCTTTTCCTTGTAGATCGAAGAGTTTTCATAAGCCTCATTCCTTAATTCATTGAGTTCATTGAGTTAGATTTTCCTAAGATCACCGGCTTTGTTGATATCAAAATTAGCCCATTTCAAGGCCCAATAAGCCTTATGCTCCAACTCAATGGGGAGGTGGCACGCCTTTCCGTACACAAGGCGATAAGGAGTACAACCTATAGGCGTCTTATAAGTGGTACGGAAATCCCACAAAGCATCATCTAACTTATCGGCCCATGAGGCACGATGCTCTCCCACGGTACGCTCTAAGATTCGCTTAAGTCCACGGTTAAAGATCTCGGCTTGACCATTAGTTTGTGGATGATACGCGGTGGAAAGACGGTGATTGACACCATACTTAGCCATGACTCGAGCAAACTGACCATTGCAAAAATGAGTCCCGCGATCACTAATGATAGCACGAGGAACACCGAATCGAGCAAACAATTGTTTTAGAAAGTTCACAACCACCCTCGCATCGTTAGTAGGTAAAGCCTTTGCTTCAACCCATTTTGATACGTAGTCAGCGGCTACGAGGATGTACTTGTTACCTTTAGATGATGGAAATGGCCCCATAAATTCGATGCCCCATACGTCAAAGATTTCACATTCTTGGATGAAATTTTGAGGCATCTCATCTTTATGTGTGATCTTGCCTTGTCTTTGGCAAGCATCACAATGCTTAACCATTTCATGAGCATCATTATAAATGGATGGCCAATCGAATCCGGAGTCAAAAAGTTTCTTCGCGGTATAGTTAGGACCAAAGTGACCACCGGTAGGTCCTTTATGGCAAGCTTCAAGGACTAGTAAAGCTGTCGGCCCATCAACACACTGACGAATAACAAGATCTGCACATTGCTTGAAAAGGTAAGGGTCGTCCCAATATTAGTTGTTAATATCCTTAAAGAATTTTTTTCTTTTGTTGGGACGTTAACCCTTCCATAAGAATACCACCCGCTAAATAGTTTGCAATGTCCGCAAACCATGGGGTATCGTCAAGATTGGAGTTAATCGACATTAAGGCCTCATGGGGAAAGTACTCATTAATCTCTTGATTAGGAAGTTCCCCTTGATAAGGATCCTCGAGTCTACTAAGATGATTCGCGGCTAGGTTTTCCGCTCCCTTTTTATCATTTCAATTTTAAATTCTTGAAGGAGCAAAACCCAACGAAGGAGTCTCGGTTTAGCATCTTGTTTGGTCAACAAGTATTTCAAGGCGGAATGATCGGTGTAAACGATGGTGGTGGAAAGCACAAGATAGGGGCGGAATTTCTCAAAAGCATACACTACGTCTAAAAGCTCTTTTTCGGTAGTGGTATAATGCAATTGAGCCCCCGTAATTGTCTTGCTAGCATAATGGATTGGTTGGAAATGTTTGTTCACTCGTTGACCTAAAACCGCTCCAACCGCAAAATCACTAGCATCGCACATGAGCTCGAAAGGTAACTCCCAATTTGGAGAGACTAAGACCGGTGCCTTAGTTAATTTACCTTTAAGAAGTTCGAAAGAATCGAGACATTCTTGAGAAAATATGAAAGGATCATCCTTTTCTAAGAGGTGAGTCATAGGTCGAGCTATCTTAGAAAAATCTTGTATGAAACGACGATAAAATCCTGCATGACCTAAAAACTCCTAACTCCTTTGACAGTGGTAGGTGGAGGCAACTTAGCAATGACGTCAATTTTAGCACGTCGACTTCGATACAGGCTTTTGAAATTTTGTGACCAAGGACAATACCTTCTTTTACCATGAAATGGCATTTTTCCCAATTAAGAACGAGACGAGTGTCTTGACACTGTTTAAGCATACGTTCTAAATTGGCAAGGAAAGATGAGAAAGAATCACCATAGACCGAGAAATCGTCCATAAAGACTTCCATAGTTTCTTCAACCATGTCATGGAATATAGCCATCATACACCTTTGGAAAGTCCCAGGAGCATTTCATAAGCCAAAAGGCATTCTTTTGTAAGTAAATGTTCCATAAGGACAAGTGAATGTGGTTTTCTCTTGGTCTTTTGGATCGATAGGAATTTGAAAATACCTGGAGAAATCGTCTAAGAAGCAATAGTAGTCATTACCCGCTAAAAGCTCGAGCATTTGATCCATGAAAGGAAGAGGAAGATGATCCTTGCGAGTGGCATCATTGAGCTTGCGATAGTCTATGCAAACTCGCCAACCCGTGACAAGTCGAGTAGGAATCAACTCGTTGTTTTCATTGGGAACAACGGTTATTCTGCCTTTCTTAGGCACACAATGGACGGGACTAACCCATGGCGAATCCGAAATAGGGTAAATCATTCCGGCATCTAGAAGTTTGATAACTTCTTTCTTGATGACGTCATGAATTTTTGGATTAACCCTTCTTTGACTTTGGATTGCGGGTTTAGAGTCATCTTCCATGATAATTTTATGAGTGCAAAAGTTAGGATCAATTCCGCGGATGTCGGAAATTTTCCAAGCAATTTCTTTCTTATGATTTTTGAGCACATCGATAAGTCGGGATTTTTCATCCTCTTTTAAGTCCTTTGCAATGATGATGGGTAACTTCTTATTGTCTTCTAGTAAAACGTATTCAAGATGAGAAGGTAATTCCTTAAGCTCTAAATCTGGAGGATTGTCGATGGAAGACTTAGTCAAATTCGGATCATCGTTTGTAACTTCTATAGGAGAAGGTGGAGAAATATGGTCCTCATTGAGAAGTTTCTCAATGGTACGAATGTCTTCTTCCCAATTGGAGGGAGAATCGTCATATTTTAAGTCCACATCCCCTAAACTTGCTTCAAATTATTTCAAAAGAAAATCACTTTCTCTAAATGGAGTCAATGATGGAGCAATAGAAGCTACGTTCTCAACATGAGGTAAAGGAGAACTCCCGCTCTTATAAGCCTCGTGAAAATGTTCTTCGCATGTGTCGTCGAGCACATCGATGAAATTCACGGATTCGGTCTCATCAGGACGTTTGGAAAGTTTACCCATGTTAAAGACGATTTTATCATCCCCGACCCTCATGATAAGTTCACCCGCGGCTACATCAATCAATGTCCGCCCGGTTCTCAAGAAGGGTCGTCCCACAATTAAGATAACACGGGGATCCATTTCATAGTCGACGACAACGAAATCGGCAGGGAAAGTGAATTTGTCAACTATAACAAACACATACTCAGCTATCCCCACCGGATAAGCAACATATCGGTTAGCTAATTCCAATGTCATACGAGTGGGGACTAGCTCGGGTAAAGATAATTGCTTCCACACGGATAATGGCATAAGATTGATACTCACACCGAGATCCGCCAAAGCCATACAATTCTCTACACCCGGAAAGTTGAAAGGAATAAGGAATCGACCGGGATCTCCTAACTTAACCGGAAGCTTTCTCAAAAGAACGGCAGAACAATTATCATTCAATTGGGTATTGGTGATATTAAGCATTTTTTCCTTATCACTAAAAAGATCCTTAAACATCTTATCATATTTAGGCATGTGAGCGAGAGCCTCGGCAAAAGTGATATTGAAATTCAATTGTTTAAACATTTTTAGGAAGTTCGAAACTTGAATATCATCCTTATTCTTGAATTTCTCTTTCCTCAACCTTGAGGGATAAGGTATATTGGGTTGAGATGAAGGCTTTGGAATGGAATTCTCACTCACATCCTTGGGTAGAGGAGGGGTAGAAGTGGAAGGTGTAGGAACCGGTTTTGGAACCGAAGGTGTGGTATAAACTTGAGGTATAGGTGGGACATAAGGTGTAGACGAAGGCATAACGGGTGGTATGTCACAAGAAGAAGGTGAAGGACGGTAGGTAGAAGTAGAAGGAATGCCGGGTCCTTGGTTAGGTGGGGAATAAGAAGGTTCTACGATGGTCTTAACGCTCCTAGTGGTGATGGCATTAACGTTGGCCCTAGGATTGGTCATGGTGTTAGAAGGGAGGGAACCTTGGGGACGAAGGGTTTGAATCATTCACATCATTTTCCTATCGGTTGATTCTTGTATCTCTCTAGTCGATTCTTGCAGCGATTTTATTGTTCGCTCATGTTCAGTCAACTTTTGTAGAACCAAGTCCACTGGATTATGCATGTTCATTTGATTATACCCTTGGTTATTAAAATCTTGGTTTTGAAATTGTGGTTGAAAACCATTGTTATTATGATAACCTTGATTAAAATTGTTATTTTGAAACCCTTGGTTTGGTCCATTAAAACTCCCTTGATTTTGACCATTAAAATTCCCTTGCTTTGAATTAAAATTCCTTTGATTGTTGGAAGAATTCCCTTGATAATAATTCATTTGTTGGCCTTGGTTCCTTGGTGGGTATTGGGCATTGGTCAATTGAGGAGGGGGTCTAGCATGGGGTTGAAAACTGGGAGGACCCAAATAATTAGTAGATCTATAAGAAAGATTATTAGCATCCACATTTGGTTTAAAATTCACCCTCTCATTAGTGTTATAAGCATACACTTCTTATTGAGAGGGGTTATGAACCTTATCACAATTTAAGTATGAATGTGATCCCCCACAAATTTCACATGACTCACTCAAGGCATTAACTTGCACATTGTTCTTAACTTGTAAAACAAAGTCTGTCATGAGTGAAGTAAGTGCGTTAATTTTCTTGTCGGTCTCACTAGAACTAGCACTAGCCATAGTAGCCCTAACACTCTTGGTTTGGACTTTGGCTTTGTTCTCAATAATTTCCTAAGCCTCATTCATTGATTTCACAAGACTATTACCCCCCGAGGCACTATTTAGTGAATCTTGGTCATTCAAAGTTAATCCATTATAAAAAGTATTAATTTGATGTACCTTTGTAAAACTGTGTTGTGGACACATTCTTAAAAGTTCCTTAAAACGATCCCAAGATCACTAAATGTCTCACCGTACTTTTGTTCAAAAGTAATGATGTCATTTCGTAAAGCAATAGTACGTGAGGGTGGAAAGAAATAGTTTATGAACTTTGTCTCAAGGTCCGTCCATGTTGTAATACTCCGGGGTGGTTCCTTATCAAGCCAAGTCCGGGCTTGTCCCTCGAGGGAGAAAGGAAAGAGGAGCAAACGAATTGCCTCTTGTGAAACCCCATTGTATTTTACAGTATTGGATAAGTGTACGAACCTCTTGATGTGATCATGAGGATCGTCATGAGTACAACCCAGAAAAGGTGTTGCGGAAAACATTTGGATAAACCCGGATTTGAGCTCGAAGTTGTTGGCGTCAATAGCCGGCACCACAATCGCATCATCGTTACGTTCGACGTGTGATTGCAAGAGCTCGATCATTGAACGGTTCTCCATTGTATTGATAACGGGAGGCTCTACAATAGGAGGTTCAATAGTAGCGGCTTGAATGGATTTCCTCCTTCTTGAATGGGTACGCATACACCTACAAAAGGAAAAGATAACAAAGAAATAGAAGAAAAATAATGGTTAACGTGAAAAGAAAATATTTTTGGTGCAAAACCTTTGAAAAAGAATTGCTTTTTATGATTTTTTAAATGTTTTTGGATTTTTGAAATTTTTAATTTTTAGGATTTTTGAAAAATTTGACACGAAAAATAACGTTCAAGAGTGAACGGATCCTAAAATCCAACGCGTCTCTCACAAAAAACCGTTAATCTTTACAAAAAGAGCCGGCAGCGGCGCCATTTTAATATAAGAAAATTTTAGTTCTTGAAATTTATGTCCAATCGAATTGATCACGGTTAAATGTGTGACTCAGTTGTTCTTGGTAAAAGGAAACAAAGATGATTATCTATTTTAAAAAAATGAAAATGTCGTTGAGTAACTAAATAAAAATGAAAGCTTGAAAAAGATTAAACTAAAAACAAAGACTTTGAAAGATAAATGATTAAAGATTAAAACTTAATAAAAATGTAAACTTTGAAATCTTAAAAACACTTTGTAAAGATGTAAACTTGACACTAAAACACTTAGAAAATTAACTAAGACAAGTTAAAATAACACTAAAGAAAAATGGCGGGAAAATAAAGTTTTGAAAAAAAAACAGAAACCAAATTCAAACATAAATCGAAATAAACAAAACTTAACCTAATCCGGAACAAGGGTTTTGACCTTATCCGGAATCCTATCAAATCAAACAATTCGGAATCCCCAAGAACTAGGTAATCCGGAATGTGAGGTTATTATTCTAATCCGGAATAAACATTAATCCCCTTATCGGGAATGTTAAGTCCTTAAGCAATTCGGAATGCGCCCAATACTTAATCTATTCGGAATCTGTGATAAGCTTGTAATCCGGAATCAAGAAAAGGTACAAATCCGGAATGCGTTTGGTTCTAATCCGGAATAGTGTTTACTCCTACTATCCGGAATCCATTATTTATGTGCAATCCGGAATAAGGGTTTCACACCCTATTCAGAATACAAACTTGCTTCTTATCCGGAATCCTCAGAAAGCCGTTATCCAGAATGTTTTTAAGTGCAAGTAATCCGGAATACTAGTACAAAACCCTATTCGGAATAAATGATTTTGTTGCTTATTCGGAATGTTAGGGTTTTAGTAACCCGGATAAGAAAAATATTAAGCAAAGATTAAAATAAGCAAAAACAAATAAGCACTTACCAAAACTTTAACCAAAATGATTTTTAGAAAAAGTAAATAAGCCACAATTCAAAAACTTTTAAAATACTAAATAATCAAAATATTTATAATCAAATGTTTTTATAAAAATATTAATCTACCAAATCAACTTATTTAAAAATAAGAAAAACATAAAAAATAAGCAATAAGCACAATAATCTAAAACATCAAACACACCAAATCAATAAGCACAATCTAATAATCAAATCAATCACACAATCAACTTGATTAAGCAAACTACATGATTAATGAAACAAAACAATAGATTATGATTAAGAAAGGAAGAATGAGAATTAACTAAAAAGATTTGAATTAATTAAGAAGATTAAGATTCAATTACAAGATTAAAAAGATGAAAGATTAAGCAAACATGAGAGAAAATTCTAGAGAGAGAAAGTAACACCTACTCCTAATTACCTATTAAATACTAAAAATGAACTAACTAACTCCTCCTAATAAAGATTAGGAGGGTATTTATAGGAGAAGGGGAGGGTGTTGTTGCTTCTCTCTTTCTTCTTGTCTTCTCGTCTTTTAAATAACTCGTCTTTCTCGACTTTGTCTCGGGGTTAGTCGAATGATAACATGAACTCGTCTTCTAATTTGATCTTTTGACTTTTTTCTTTTGTCTTTTTCTTCGATAAAAGCCCTGAAAGCCCGTGTTTTCTTCCTTTTCCATATTTTTGTCCTAAAACACAATAAAAACACAAACCACGCATAATTCCGACTTTTACAACATCAAATACACGTTTTGGTCTTGTTTTAATTATAATTAAGTGGAAAAAGGATAAGTGTTTTCACACTTATTAAGTTGTTAAATCTTGAAGCAAATCTAGTTGATATCATTGCCACATCCATCAAAGGCAACATCTCTTAGCCCATTACTACAGGAGCAAAGAAAGGAGTCACAGAGGTCTTAGGCATCTTTCATCACGAGTCAAATAGGCTATCACCACATAAATTCCTCTCATTTTTTTGTGCATGAGTTTGCTATGTATATAAAGTTTGATACTTTGAATAGAAGAAATGGTGGTCGAAATCTGCTACTCAAAAGATGCATCAAGAATACAACCAAAAAACATTACAAACATCTCCTTCTGTTATATAGAAGAACTCGTGCAGCTCAGAAAACGTTGAAATCCAATATTGATGAAGGTGTTAGGCGAATCAAGACACACTCAATTAAGGTTAATCAAATACATGTTGATAGTGAGGGGGAGAAACGCATTAAAAAGCCTAAACTTGTTACAAAGAGGACCCACGGATCACCAGTATTTGAAGATATACTTGATGTGATCACTCCTACACCTTTTCAACCATAACCCTTTCACCCCTGGCAACAACTCTAACCATTCAGGGGAGAATACATTTGTTGACACTTCATCTTACACAAGAACACTTGAATTAGCCATGACCGATGACAAGCCTACTGATGATGAAGATGAAACAATGGCAGATGATTTAGAAATCTCGGGCACCCTAACTCTGGTGGAAACTCAACAAGAAAATCCCGAGGAGTCTGAACCACCACAAAAAAAACAACTAAAGGTTGTTTTGGAACAAATACGTAAAGTTGTGGAACAACAACTATCTTACACTCAGTTCTCTGCAAATTTGTTCAAAGGAAGTGAATCAAATTTCTTACATGTCTCCCCCAAGGCTATGGATGAAGGCAAACAAATTGTCTGTGTTGATAATGAATAAAAGTGAGAAAATATTTCTTCTATGCTACAAGAAGAGGGATCAAAACCTGATTCATCTCACTTCTATCAACATTCAAGGTTACTAGTGAGAAACCTATGACCATAGAGGAGGTTCAGACCCAACTTGAAGAAATCAAAATATTGGAAAATATCAAGGTACAAAGAGCTTAACGAAGCTAAGCCGAGAAGAATGACGGTTGCTCAAAGAAGGGATCAAAGAAAATATGTTTTAGAGATTGAACGTAGGAGAACTGAATAGATGATCAAAATCAAGAATGAATATGATACATGTGTGTCAAACAGACTTCATCTTGACGAAATCACCAAGTTTAAGTATACAACTGAAAAGAATTCTAAGAAAGCATAGACGATGATTTGGAGGAACAATCAGCCAACAAATTATCATGTCTATGAAGACTTCAAATTCAAGATGCTTGGCTTGACATAGTGGCTTAAAGTTCAACAACTACCAGCCAAGATGAGTGGCAAGGGTAATTTATCCTTGCTCAAAACGTTGAAAGCAAAATTTGAATGGCTAGTGGAAATAGCTGAAAAGCTCAAAGTTGATCCTCATCGAAAACTCTTTAAAAAGAAATGACAAAGGCTGATAAAAAGAGGAAGATGGTTCAAGGAATTCGCCATGAAACATTTGTCACATTAGACATAACGGTAGATGAGATATACAAGAACATCATTCTACCCAAGGAGATCAAAGGCATGTTGATGGACAGGCTACACTGAACCTAAAAAAGGGGTGATATTCATAAACAAAGGTTGTGACTACCACTTTTAAAGAGAAAATACGCTGATGTTAGCCCACACATTTCAACTTATCAAACTTAAGAAAGGATTGAAGCTCAACTCTGAATATGTTAAACAACTAGAGAATGAGATTCAAGTGATCATCAACTCAAGAAGTGATAGGAAAGAAGCTGAAGAAATTGCCAGGATTAAGCTTGATCAATGAAGATCTAAAGAAAGTTAGGCTTAGGTGGTACACTAAAGTTGGTACATTAGAGTTGGGACACCCCGGAGGTGGGACACCAGAGGTGGGACAACATAAGTGTTGAGTCTTAGGATCTAGACTCATCTGGGATATGATAACAATGATTGTAAGCACAGCGGAATATAATAAAGAACACAATCAAAGTTATGAACAAGGCTTTCTTATTCATAAAATACTAATAAGCTACTACTACTAGCTCCTGGTGCCTTATAGGCTCGACACCAGGAGGAACACACACACCTTTAGTTTACATTGTATATGAATCAGTTAATAACCATGTGTGCCTAATCCTCTTTATATAATAGAGGTACTAGGGTTACATCACAACCCTAGCTTATTATCAAAGCTAACCTAATATTACATATTAGGTCCTTATTGTTTCTTCTGTCTTCATCTCTGTCTATAGGTTTTGTAATCATCAAATCTGTATGTCCCAACAATCTTCCCCTATTTGATATTACAAAACAATGTGCATGAAGAAACAATGCTCGAACATGTCATCACGATAATAAGCTGCACAGCTAACTATTCTTCCCCTTTTTGTAATCAGCAAATAGGGTCTTGTGCAACTCGTAGACGCTTCCCCTCAAGTGATGCATGTAGATGGTTAAGTATATAAACAATCATACTAACCATCTCTTGAATCTTGAACCCAGTGGCATAGATCATATCTTCCTTCAGTATGAAAAAGACATGCTTATTACAATATCATGTAATAAAATGTCTTTGAATAATTCTTGTAGTCAATATATGCATGGCGATCACATGCAATGGCCGATAGTCTCAGTGAGCTCTGACGGATCAACCAGAAACCACTCGATGCTTATGATCATGCTAATTTTGTGATGATCATATCATGAACTGTATGGTATCATATGCCCCCCAAATATTTGTAAAAGAGCGTGTAACTGTTCCAGTTAAGAATTATAGCATAAACTGAATCTCCGAAACGATCTATACCCCTCGTCAAGATGAACTCCCTTTTTTTTTTCTCTTTTTTTTTTTTTTTATTTTATAAACGAACAGCAGGAACCAGCAAAACCACCAGAAGAAAACATAACGTACCAGTAGTAACGACCAGTAGTAACGACCAGTAGGAACAACCAGTAGTAACGACCAGTAGGAGCGACCAGTAGGAGCGACCAGTAGGAGCGACCAGTAGGAGCAACCAGTAGAAGCGACCAGTAGAAACGACCAGTAGGAACGACCAGTAGGAACCGACTAGTAGGAATCCACTAAGCTTCCCCTCGATCCATGTATGCTTCCCCTGAAGAAGTGCATGTCCAATCCGATAGGTACCTTGGAGTGATCACTGATGAAGAAAATCAAGGAGAACCAATTTGATGAAGAAGTGGAACCTCCCAAACTTGTGTCTTATATCATGCATTTTATCCAGTTTTTGTAACACGGGAACTGATAACCACACAACTATGAGCCAGCTGTTAGCTATAACAATATATTTAGTCAAAATGATATATTTTTGATCAAAATGACAAGGTGTATTGCTCACCAATAGTTTTTAGTACATGGGAACTGCTAACCTTCACAACTATGAGCCAGTTGTGAGCTATAACAATATATTTAGTCAAAAGACAAGGTGTATTGCTCACCTAAATGCTGATATAATAAGAAACAAATTTGTAAAACTCAACTACAACATCAAATAAATAATCAAGCATCAACTTCAATGACCAGAAGGAACCATAGCTCACCAGTAGCAATGACCAGCAGTAACGAAAACCTACCAGTAGCATCTCGAACCCCGTTCTACTTTTTTTTTTTTTTTAACAAACTGTCACCAAACCGTCGCCAAGCTGTTGCTAGTATGAAAAACATCTTCCTCCTATACTTTTAGCGACACTGCCTCTGTCACGAACACTGTTGTTATGCTGTTGCCGAACCTGTTTTGTTGTTGCGAACCTGGTGGTATCTCAAAATATATAAACATGGCACTTTAAAGAATTACTTAAAGCCCATGCTAATTCAGCTCATATCCAAACGAGACCATGTTAGCCCATTAGGCATTTATCCCACGTCCACAAAGACCTGCCACAAATATAATGGTATATAACTGGACGATACATCCATCATTCCTTAGCCCATGCATGTCTGGCCCATACATGTATAGTAGCACAATATTTAAGAACTGAACAGCCCTACAAAGCAGCCACCAGCACACGTCTTCATTATCTCCCATGTTCAAAGGGAAGTAAATATAATCTTTTCCTTATTTCCCTCAAACCAAGCAAAACATGACGTTCCAAAAATAGAAGAGATATTATTTGAGTGAGTCAAAATTCAAACCCTAACTATTTGCAATCTCAAAAACGTGTTCCCAAATATTACATACCTATATCACACGTCCAGCCTGTATATCTCCAAGATAAATGGAATAATGATATGATAAATCCCTGAAAATCAGGAACCTAATACGTAGCACAAACGGATTTACCAAATAAGGATCACGTTTTTACCAAATCTCTATATGGAAAATAGAATATGGGATATATATTGAAAGTCAATCCCATATGATAACCACCATCCCATATTTTTTCTCCATAAAATCAGCACCCTCAATATGTTGCCAATATTCACACGTACCAAACTTGCAACATACATCTTCCATGTATAACGTTATGAATCATACTGAATAATTAAAAGTTTGAAAACACATACCATATATTTGTCCAAAAATCATGCCGAATATAACTGCTTCTATACGTGTCTTGGCCCATAGTAAACGACATCCAGTAGTCCCACACTCCCTCGTCAGTTGTAATGTGGTACAATGATCCATCTCGGGATCAGTAGTACTATTTGTCTTTGCATCTCGTGTGACCATACGTTTGTATACAGGCTGTACAACGCTTTATTTCTTGTGTCCAAGCCCTACCATATCTGCCTCATGTCATGTCCCTTTCCAAGAACATGAATCAAGCAATATTATCTCAACACAAGCAGTACGAGTTCAATGCTCGTTACAGCCTTACGTGATGACTTTGAATCCATACAAAACACGTACATAACCAGCAAATACTCCATGTCTTGGCAGATGCGTATCAACAATGCATCTTTTGAATATCTTTCTGTCACGTGAACGTACAACTACATGGACCACTTAGCAATCAATTCTCTTGTGTTTATCAACGTCTTCATTCAAATACCTGCTGTAACATTCGAAAAGAACATAGCATCCATACGTACCTTGATCAGAAACTGAAAATAAATCTAGGGTATACATCAAACCCTAAATCATCTTTCTGAATTCTTGGAAAAATCGATCAACAGAAACACTCATCATTCACCACGAATCTGCTCTGCTTTTTCTGATTAAACGTGACAGCAGCAACCAAGATGTGATCCAGAATTTAGGGTTTGCATAAAACCCTAGTTGCATCGAATCTTCCATGGAAACCTTTATTCTGAAACAACCATCATTATCAATGATCATACGGGGTTCATCGTTGATTGTAAAACCAACTCCCCACAACCAGTATGATCATTCAGCAACCAGTAGCAACATCAATATGAGTGGCAGCAAGAATCATCTAGGGTTTGTTGGGAAAAACCCTAGATCAGCAACATTATTTATTAAAAACAGAAAATACTAACAAAAACCTTGTAGATCAACCAGATCGAGAGCCAACAAGCTCTGATACCACTTGTTGAGTCTTAGGATCTAGACTCATCTGGGATATGATAACAATGATTGTAAGCACAGCGGAATATAATAAAGAACACAATCAAAGTTATGAACAAGGCTTTCTTATTCATAAAATACTAATAAGCTACTACTACTAGCTCGTGGTGCCTTATAGGCTCGACACCAGGAGGAACACACACACCTTTAGTTTACATTGTATATGAATCAGTTAATAACCATGTGTGCCTAATCCTCTTTATATAATAGAGGTACTAGGGTTACATCACAACCCTAGCTTATTATCAAAGCTAACCTAATATTACATATTAGGTCCTTATTGTTTCTTCTGTCTTCATCTCTGTCTATAGGTTTTGTAATCATCAAATCTGTATGTCCCAACAATAAGTGGTACATCAATAAAGACAATATAACTTTTACTCTCTGTATTTTTATACTTGTAACACTTCATGCTTAATAAAATTATGTTCTCTGTTATTATCATCTTCAATTATGTATAAGAAGAATCCGTGCACTCACTTACAATAACACTGTAAGATCTAGCTTCATTTATGTTTAAATAGGGGGAGATTGTTGGGAAAATTAAGGTTGTTAGTTTTTCCCTTAGACTTAGATTAACTCGTAGATAAGCTAAGTGTTGTAAACTTGCATGTTTCGAGGAGACAAGCAAGATTAAAAGTATTACAGAGGTTCTGACCTCTGTAAGCAACCATGGAGAAGTTCAAGTCAGAGACATCGTGAAGGAAGTAGAATATTACTTAAAGACATACTCATCAGCTGTGATGGATAACAGCTGAGATGTATGAGAGATACTTAGTGGTCCAGTAACATCAGGGGTGGCAATACCCTGATATCCCTCTATACCCTTTGGGCATCTATAAGTGTTTAGGCGAGAACTATTTGGTCAAAACAAATAGTAGCTTTAAATTAAAATTGCTTGAAGTACGAAGTTGTAAAAGCAAGAAATAGTTGTCAGAGTTGTGCGCCGAAAGCATAACGTAGCAGTTCCTAGAATAGAAGTGCATTGAATGTAGATATACGACTCCACCAGATTCTTGACACGTGGCTACCTAATCTACAACCAAGTCAACCTCGTACTACTATAAATAGAGAATGTCGTAAAAGTTTATGATTTTTTACTTTGTGTTGTATTTGTTATTTTGTAAGCATTAACTCTTATCAAACTCCCACAAAGTCAGTCGTTCTTCCAAATTTTTAGCCCTCAGAGTTTGCTTGTAAATTTAACATATTTGTTAAGTTTGTTTCTCCAAAAGGTATAACATACATTTTCATTCAACTTTTATGATCCGTAACGCATTGTAATACTTTGATTATAGATCAATAATGTCTTACATGTTTGAAAAGTAGTTCCAATCTAACCAGCCTACTCTGATAGGAGGCGTAATAGAACGGAATCACCTAGACTTAGAGATTGAAAGGGAGAAACAGTCTTCACAAGGTTGGGAAAGAGTGGGTACGCATGTTCGACGGGCTGAAGGATAAGAAAACAAGCCTTTCTGAATACTTAAGGAATCTCAAACCACGGTGACCCTGAAACATTCAATAGGAAGCGAAAAGTTGCTACCAAAGCTCTTTCTTAGGGAAAACAAAATCAAAAACCCAAGGACGTTACCACAGAACAATGCCATCGCGAAAAAATGAAGCATGGCAGAAACTAAAGATAGCATAAGAGGGCAATGGAAATCCATGTCTAAAAGACATAAGTCAAGCGTGGAAGAGGATCACTTGCCCCATCCATGGGTGTGTGATGAAGCAGACCCCTTCACACATCCATCCGCTACTTCGATTTTCCAAAAAAGATAAGAATGCCCGGCAACACCAAAACATATGACGGAACCACAGAGCCGAAAGATCACCTAAAGGTTTTCCAAGCAGCCACAAAGGTGGAGCAATGTGTAATGCCAAAATGGTAACACGTGTTTAAATCCACACATTGGGTCGGCCAAAGTTGGTTGGACGACATAGCACCAAAATTCGTAGATAGTTATAACGACCTAAAAAAGGCATTTCTAGCAAACTTCCTCAAACAAAAGAGTTGCATTAAAGACCCCGTGGAGATCCATCAAATCAAATAAAGGGAAGGTGAAATAGCAAAGGAATTCTTGAATAGATTCAAGTCAAAAAGCAGTTTTGTAAAAAGAGCTCCAAAATGCATGTGATTCTCAAGATTCATGCACGGGATTACCAACCCGGAACTGATGAAAGGCCTCAACTACAAAATTCCCAAGACAATGTATGAAATGATGAAAGTAAACACGACATGTCTCCAGGGAGAGGTGGCAGTTTCTAATCACGTGCGAAAGAAAGCACCTCCAGTCTGGAAACCACACGAAACAGGGTGAAATCAAAACTTCGAGAGAATATGGAACTGTAAGGACCAATACAGTTTGTGTGACAATCCGTCAATTTACGATTGATATTTTATTCTCAAATGTTATTTGAAAATATTATTTTAATGTTACAATATGAACTCACTTATTTTTGGGAAGAAATTTGGATTTACGTCTTGAAGTAGCATCGACTACGTTTAAACCGGAGGATTCTACGTTACGTGCTTACGTTTACATACACCGTCTTTGGTAACAGTCCGACAATTCAGAAAATAAATTTGTCCATGAATATTATTTTGGAGTTTTAAATTTGAGTTGGTTCATAAACTCAAAAATTTACGAGAAGAGATTAGGACTTACGATTTTATTTTAACGTCCTTTACGACTAAACCGGAAACATTAGGATTACGTATTTACGTTTTCAAACTCCGTTTTTGATGAAACATTAGATTCGTTTTGTGTCGTTGATTCATAATTTATAAAAACGTTTTTTGTAAAACGACCCGAGGGCACGCAAATCGAGGAAACTAGAATCGAGGAGTACCCGTAAATAAGTGGGATGAGACAAGTGGGACACTTGTCCCACCCCACTCAAAACCGGCCTAAATAAGCCACACAACACCACACTTTGCTAGCTAAGTTAACACTTGTCTTAAGCTTAAAGTGTAAGCTTTCTCCCATCAAAAACAACTAGCTACAAACCACCATTCTCATTTCCTACATGCAAAAACAACTCTCCTCTCTCTCTCTCACTCATTTGAGCCGTCCCATATTCATCATCCAACACCATTTGATCTAAATTTCACCACAAAATCTCATGTTATTCATATACATGTTGATGCCCTTTTGAAGCCCTATTGATTGGTGCAAGTTATAACATCCAAGGAGGAGTTTTCATGGAGTAGGAGGGCTGATTTTCCACAAGGTTCTCATGAAGAATGATGGTCTTGAAGATGGTCTTGGCTATGCACAAGTTTCTCTATCAAAATCCATGTTTTGATCACAACCTACATCATCATGGTGGTATAAAGATTGTCCTCCTCATCTTCTTGTTATTTTGATTATGTAAACATGTATTTTATTTCCTATTGTATATATTTATGATGATTATATGATGATAAAAATGTTATGTGGGGATTTGTTGTTGATAATCATGGATAAAAAGGTGAAAAACCATAAGAAACAAGGTTAAAATCTTGGTTAAATTTGATGACTGTATAAAACAGTAAAGAAGTAAGTCATAAACTGATAAAATGATGACGTGGAATAGATTTACAGTAATCTATGGGTCTTGTACACATGTGAGAGTTGGCCATGCAATGGAATCAAAATAATGAGTGAGATATGATCAAAACAAGTTTAGGGTATAAATTTGAAGTTACTGTTTTGGACGATTTTTAGAAAATACTTAAAGGATGATTCAACAGTATCTATAGAAGAGTTAAATGTAGCACATATCATGTAGTTTATGTGATAAAAATTTGAGCTTCTATCTCCATATAGAACTCAAGATATGGCAGTTTTGGTGAAGATGAAGTTAAAAATCAGATTTTTGGAAATTAAAGAATAATACTATTATATAAGCACTCACATTTTAATATATAAAATGTAAAATAAAAACCCACTAACTTATAAAACTTATTTATATAAATATATAAAAGGTATAATAAGTGTATAAATGATAAAAATAGAAACTTGTTAAGTTTTATAAGTTATAAAACTATAAACATGATTTTTACGACTTTTTCGGCTATTGCCGTAAAATTAACGTTTTTGTTAAATAAAACTTAGATGGTTGGACCCGTCTAATGAAAACTTTATAAAACTTATATACTGATATATAGACATGTATAACAAGTAAAAACCGATAAAACCCGAACTATAGGGCATACGGACATTAACGAGCTAAGTAAACATATTGGACTAATACTTGGACTAATAGTTGGACTAAATAGGATAAAAACTTGTAAAAAGAAATTATTGGGCTTAACCCATTTGGGCCCAACATGGAAAGTATACACACTGATAAAATAAGTATAACAAGGATTAAAACAAGTTAAGGAACTTATAATAAGTTTATTGGGCATAAAACACGTAAATGGGTAAAACTAGTAAACTAATATAAAAGTTATCGACATATAACACTAAAAGGAGTAAACGAGAATATGTAAACCCACTTGATCATCATATATATATAATCATCATATGTATACATAGATGTTATTTTTATAAAGTCATTGGACAAACGTCTAAGACCGAGTATTATTTGTCTAGGTTTCCGTGATTGAAGCACGCACCGTACATCCGAATCGCCGATAACCGTCTTCCCACATCAACGTGAGTTCATAGCCTCGCACTCTTTTAAATGTTTTATAAATGCTTTATAAACCCGCGAGGGAGATAACATGTTAGTATTTATAAAAGTTTGGACACCATTTGTCCCGATTGTTTGTTTATTGATTTTGGACCCGAATGATTGAATGACCCGATTGTATGACCCGATAAATGATTAATGGACCCGATAGATGAAATTAAATGGATTATTAAAGTTAGGTTATGTCACTAAAAGTCCCATTAGCATGAATTGTGAACTACCGGGAGTTGGTAGACGCTTATGCATTTAATAGTACTATTTGGGGACGATCACCCCAGTTCGCGCCTTGACGGTTGATCCCCGTCGTGCCACATTGATTGGTAAGCGAATTAATGTATGAGAAGATTTCTATAGCGTGACCTTTGTGACGACACGCTACTTTAGATGGGCAAAATTGGTATCGGGTTAGCTACCCGTTGTTGGTTTAGTAAGGTAACAATGTCATGCGGCTTATAATAATCCGAATTAACAAAATAATAATAGACGCTCCAAATTACGATGTATTGCCTGACTAGCAATACAGGGTCATACTATTGATATTATGATTGTATTTTGGTTTTTATAACCATATTCATATAACGGTTTTTATTTGATTTTATACAACGTCATAAGACGTATTGTATGATGTTTTTACGACATTGGCTCGTATATTGATTTTAAGGCAAATGCCTATATTATGATTTTCGATAAGGATTTGTATAAAATGATTTTGGCTATTTTACGGCCTATTACAACGATTTGTACGAATTGATTTTTGGTACTAATTTTATACCAAAATTATATTGATGGAATTTATTAAACTCTATGAATTCACTCGGCGTTATCGCTGACCCTTTTCTTTTAACATGTTTTATCTCAGGTACTTGAAGGTAATTCTCGGGAAGACAACAAGAATTCATGGCCCACACTTAAACAATATTTTTCCATTCAAACACTTGTAAAACTTTTGTATGAAATGTAATGACTTGGGACCGATGTAACTTTGATGTTTATGAATGGAAATGATTTATTATTAAACGACGCGATTTTTATGCGTTGTCTATGATGTGAGTAATGTGCTATCCCGTAACACCAACTAGTCTTCCGCTGTACTATGTTGTATAAATTTGGGGGTGTTACAGTTTGGTACCAGAGCTCTCGTTATAGAGAACGAAAGATTTTTAAAACTAAGGTTTTTATTAGAACATTTCAAAATCTTTTAACTAAAAACATTTTTCTAAAAATGTCTAAAAATCTTTTGACTATAACGGTGCCGAAGAATTCCCGAGTTACCGACAAGGCCAGACTGAGAAGTGTTAGTTTAATATATATATAACTTGGATTATATATATATATGATGTAATTTTATTACATGATTATTTGATGATTATTTTGATATTTATACGAGGTATTTATACGACGTATATTGTCACAAGTAACCCTAAATCCCCTAGTAAATTAATCAAAGCTATTCTCGTAGAAATTCTAGCTATCCTAGATCTAAACCAAGTTGTGGATATTTATGATCCCAACAAATGGTTGATATTCGTAGAAATGTAGATATTAGTTGATTGTGATATTGAAAAAGAATTGGCAAGATTAAATCTGATATCGATGTCATGACGATCTTTCCTTATAGAGTGGAGTTTGACAAAACATTACCACCTAGAAAGATGTCATCTGATTCGTTGTCATCCAATTCTTAAATTTGAAATCGAAAGGGTGAATGTTGCACTTGAGGCTGTCATTGGAACCATTACCCAAAAGCCTCATGCCACTAATACCTTTCCGAGAAGTCTAGTTGAATGATCAAGTCATTTCATACTAGTAACTCATTTGATAATTGTTGTTGTAAGAGCTATAGGATTGGAAATTAAGTGTTGATTATATTGAGCTTTTATTACCCTATTAAGGTATAAGAATAAGATTGAAAGTATTGGAATATGAGGTAGGATATTGAATTGAGTATAAAATTGGTTGAAACTTGAATGAAGTAAAAATTTAATTTTTATGGAATATGAGATTGTTAAGAGGAAGTCTTTAAGTCCTGTGATTGAATTATAAGGTTTTAAATGATTGTAGGTTCGTGTTAAGGGTTGTTCCTAGGCCATTGTCCACTAATGAGGATGCCCAGTGTCCAACAAATAAAGTGAAGAAATCTTCTTCTGAATTGGGACCGATGGATCTTCCAGGACAGGTGGAACACCTAATGACTCTTGTAGATTAGTATTCATTGTGGTATCTTTTAAAAATCCCTAACCTAACTGAGATATCGGTTGGTAGGATGAGTTCTGAGAATTGTATGACATAGTGACACGTAATTGTGTTACGGTACAATTTTGACTTGTTTGTGATTAATGAAAAGACTACCTTTGATTGCTAAATTCTACATGTATCGATGTTATCTATCCTTTATTGCTTCATCCTAATGTCCGCATTAGTGATGCAACCATTGAACGAGTACTCATCTTGATTTGAGTTCCGTTGTGGATTATTCTCTTTGTATTCCTGAGTGCCATCGAGATCATGAACCTCATGATTATTTGGCTAAACTCATTTCCTGATATATATTGAAGTTAGTTCTTGGTGAACATCTTTCCATCACTCTTTTGCAGATCACACATTGTTTTTATAAAGTTAAAACAGCATCCCTTGAGAAAATTTGAATTTTCATCACTATATGGATTATTTAAAAGTGATATTTATAAGTGATTGTTATTGAAATTAAGTTGTTTATAAAACGCTTTGGAAACTTAATTATTTCCATAACAAAGAAAATCTTTGTAAATATATTTTTGATTCTTATTTAAGAATTAAGCATGAAAATGTTTTTATTATACACATGATGATAAAATTTTGACGAACTGAGTATTGCATCGTTAATCTTGAAATTGTATATAGTTGCGCACCTACATACAATTTGGAATGGACCATGCAAGGCTGATTAGTAGTCACCATAAAACTAATGAATAAGCACTACATTTTCTTTGAAGATTGTGAAAGATTAAAATTTTATGAGATCTGCAAGAAGTGAAAAATAAGGACATAATGTTAGGAACACCTACATATGTGCCTGTAGCATCTATTCTTCTGAGTCGAATTTACTCATCTGTGGAAATTGTCTTATTTGACAATTGACGATTCTTTCTTGTCCAATTCTCCCGTAGTGAGATACTTAGGAAAAGTATCTGATTACTGAGTGTTGATACCCGACTGATGTATCGACGTTCTTATCATCTCTTATGATTTGATTTCATTTGAATGACCTGGGTAACGATCCGAGGAGCTTTCGAATGCGTACTCAAATTATGAAAACATGGGATATATTCATATTCGTTAAATGTTTTCGTCTGTATCTGATTTGAAATTCTATCGCGTAGATTATGCGTTGACATTACTCTTTTGATGATAGTTGTGTCTCCATATATCCCTGAATTTGTGAAGGATTATGAATTATTATTAAACTTTTGAGAAATTCACATCTTATCGACGGCAATAAAACTGAAAAGTTGGTAATGCCAGTAGAATGAATTGATTGATTATGACATGACGATATTGTCTTAATTGATGGGAACTCGAGTAGAATTTCCTTAAAAGATAAGATGTTGATTATCAAAAGTGATCTAAATAATTCTTGATGGATGATTTTATCCTACATTAAGACTTGAAATTATATTGTGAATGGTTGTGAATTAGCCACAGATATTATAATCTAGAAGAACCTAGTATGTATTTATTAAAAGATATTTATCTTATCTGAAACTTTAGGAAGTATTTGTTGGTGAATCACCTGGACTTTTGCCATTAAGGCAAGATTGAATTTGGTATTGATTTTATTTCCGGTGCTGCACTTGCGGCTTGTGCACTGTACGTCAGCACCATCTAAATTAAAGGAATTACCGTACAACTGAGAAAGTTGTCGGAGAAAGATTTTATTATACCAAGCCTGTCATCCTGAAGAGCTATGGTGTTATCTTTCCTTATATTAGATTACTGTGACTGAGTAAATTGACAATCGAAAACGATATCCATAACTCGAAATGGAAGAATTGTTCGATCATTTACAAGGTTCTAGCAAATTTGATCCACGGCATGGTTATCATCAACTTCGCATCTGTGAAAAAAAAGATTATATATTCCAATCACTACATCCTGAACTTGTAATAAACATTATGAGTATCACGTGATGTCGTTTGGATTGACAATGCACATGTAGTATTCATAAAATATGATGAATCACGTGTGTAGGCTGTAATTTGATAAATTCATGCTCGTGATCATTAAAGACCATTTGTTTATAAGAATAAGAATGGAGTTAATAATTACTTATAGATTGCCCTGAATTGGCCGAACAATAAAACATGTAACTTGAATAATTGATATGTGATTAAAGGCTTAAACCTTTACATTATTTGACTATGTGATTAACAGATAATGGAATTTATATTGACTTTTCAAAGATTAGAACCATTAACGCTTAGGGATTAAAAACTTAATCCTTTACATAAAATGACCATTGGATTAATGACGGTAAGATATATGCATATAGACTCTTCAAAAATTAAGAGCCCTTTTAAGACTTTGGATTTTACCAAAAAGAAATGGAAATATGTTTTGACAAATGTTTTAACAAAGGATTTTAGAGGATTGTTCCCTTATACACAAACCATTTAACTAAACTTCTGTTTAGGGGTAAATGTTTGTGTATACCTCCAGATAACTTAAGAAGAATTGAGGAAACTATATAACTTATTACTTAAAATTTGAAATGACAACTTTTGCTTTTCAACTAAGAAAACTTTGACCAAAATATAACCAAAGATTTTTCAAACGTTTACGAATCTTATTAATTATTTTCGATAAATCAACAAAAATCTTGTTAATTAAATTCAAATTTATTTTGAACATTTTATATAATTGGTCGAACTAAGAAATTTAAAACTTTGACGTTTACGCTTCATAAAAATTACTAATAATTATTTAATTAGTTGTAATAATTATCGACGCTTTAGACGCCGGATTGAGAAAAACTGATAAAAATGATAGATGAGACGAAACTGAAACTTAGAAATTATGAAGAAAGAAATTTTGAATAAATACAGTTATGATATTTATTTCATCAGGAGAAAGTGAACGTAATTACTGACGCATAATATAGAAAGAATACCTGAGTGAATTATGGACACGATAATTATATCATCATGAGGGGTGAATACAGGTACCAACACATTATGTATAAAAGATAAAGAACCAATTAGGACTTGTTCTTTAATAATGAAGGTGCAAAATAAATTACCAAACGATATAAAAATAAACGATGGTTGTAAGAAGGGTACTATAAATAATAAAAAGGGTTTCACGGCTAATGTGAACCAACAGATTTGAGAAGCCAATGGCGTTAAATATTTTAAAGACCACATGTGATTGTCTAAATATGGAGGATTGTGAGATATAGTTATGTTGGAATTTGTAAGTATAAGTATTATATGTATGTCATTTTATGACTAAAAGTATCTTTGTCTGAAGAAGTTGTACTAATGGCAATTATGAAGGCAGACATCGCCTCATACAATTTAGTAAACGTCTAGCTATTGCAAAGGTCATCATCTGAATTTGATTCGATTTGGGTCATCGTCGACAGACTGACCAAATCTGCTAATATCATTCTCGTTAATGATAGAATCTTGATGAAGAAATAGACTCTTTTATTTAAAGGAAGTTATATAAACATAGTGTGCCTGTATCGATCATCTATATATCAAGATCCTCTCTTCGCATCGAATTTCTAGAGATTTGCTCAGAAATCATTGAGAACGAACCTTGATGAGAGTACTATGTACCACCCCAATCGAAGGGACGAGGTAAAGTAATGATACAAAATACTATAAGCGCTGTTCTATGTTTGAATGATTGACCTTTGGATATAGACCGTATAATCGTTTTCCTTTGGAGAGATTATCATTAATAATTATCGTATTAGGATCGAGATCGAATCTTGTTAGGATCTGAATCTTAGAGCATCTGTAAGCAGGAGTTAAGATGAAGAGATCCGACATACACCTATTGTGAGTTGGACATGTCTTTTAGATTTAAGGTTTCCTATGATGGCGAACCTATCCTTGCAAAATACCCGACCCGCGAGATCTGAAATGATTGTTGAAATTAGGATTTGATTATGAACTGCCGATAGTGGGCAAGAGGATATGTGAATGTGAAATGTAGACCTTGAAGTGCCAAATGGGTAGCGAAGTTATGCCACAATTTTTAACCTTGGGAAAAATGAATTCATGATCTGACAAATCATGGGATATAAGTCCCCGTTGTATGGGACCATTGAGACGATGTAAAAGTTGGGATTGAAAGGCATATAAGCTGGATCTACCCTAGGACTTCAAGAACCGCGTGAATTATGTTTCGTAAATCGAACTTGATGGAATATCTATCAAGTGAAATTCTGATTATTCTTAGTAGAGCTTAGATCGGCGAAAAGTTGCATTCATCAGAAACCCGTGAACATCATGGATAGAGAAAGTAAGTCAACATTTAGCCTGATCTTATTCCCGTAGTTATGTTTGATGAAACTCGCGTATTATAATAAATTGCACTAGTGAGAAAGGACCGAATGTGGAGGAAATACCCACATGGCTTTCACTCTATAAGAAGCGAGTGGTAAGGTAAGATGATCTTTGAGGACAAAGATCCTGTTTAGGGGTAAATGCTGTGACAATCCGTCAATTTACGATTGATATTTTATTCTCAAATGTTATTTGAAAATATTATTTTAATGTTACAATATGAACTCACTTATTTTTGGGAAGAAATTTGGATTTACGTCTTGAAGTAGCATCGACTACGTTTAAACCGGAGGATTCTACGTTACGTGCTTACGTTTACATACACCGTCTTTGGTAACAGTCCGACAATTCAGAAAATAAATTTGTCCATGAATATTATTTTGGAGTTTTAAATTTGAGTTGGTTCATAAACTCACAAATTTACGAGAAGAGATTAGGACTTACGATTTTATTTTAACGTCCTTTACGACTAAACCGGAAACCTTAGGATTACGTATTTACGTTTTCAAACTCCGTTTTTGATGAAACAATTTTTATTAGATTGGTTTTGTGTCGTTGATTCATAATTTATAAAAACGTTTTTCGTAAAACGACCCGAGGGCACGCAAATCGAGGAAACTAGAATCGAGGAGTACCCGTAAATAAGTGGGATGAGACAAGTGGGACACTTGTCCCACCCCACTCAAAACCGGCCTAAATAAGCCACACAACACCACACTTTGCTAGCTAAGTTAACACTTGTCTTAAGCTTAAAGTGTAAGCTTTCTCCCATCAAAAACAACTAGCTACAAACCACCATTCTCATTTCCTACATGCAAAAACAACTCTCCTCTCTCTCTCTCACACTCATTTGAGCCGTCCCATATTCATCATCCAACACCATTTGATCTAAATTTCACCACAAAATCTCATGTTATTCATATACATGTTGATGCCCTTTTGAAGCCCTATTGATTGGTGCAAGTTATAACATCCAAGGAGGAGTTTTCATGGAGTAGGAGGGCTGATTTTCCACAAGGTTCTCATGAAGAATGATGGTCTTGAAGATGGTCTTGGCTATGCACAAGTTTCTCTATCAAAATCCATGTTTTGATCACAACCTACATCATCATGGTGGTATAAAGATTGTCCTCCTCATCTTCTTGTTATTTTGATTATGTAAACATGTATTTTATTTCCTATTGTATATATTTATGATGATTATATGATGATAAAAATGTTATGTGGGGATTTGTTGTTGATAATCATGGATAAAAAGGTGAAAAACCATAAGAAACAAGGTTAAAATCTTGGTTAAATTTGATGACTGTATAAAACAGTAAAGAAGTAAGTCATAAACTGATAAAATGATGAAGTGGAATAGATTTACAGTAAGCTATGGGTCTTGTACACATGTGAGAGTTGGCCATGCAATGGAATCAAAATAATGAGTGAGATATGATCAAAACAAGTTTAGGGTATAAATCTGAAGTTACTGTTTTGGACGATTTTTAGAAAATCCTTAAAGGATGATTCAACAGTAGCTATAGAAGAGTTAAATGTAGCACATATCATGTAGTTTATGTGATAAAAATTTGAGCTTCTATCTCCATATAGAACTCAAGATATGGCAGTTTTGGTGAAGATGAAGTTAAAAATCAGATTTTTGGAAATTAAAGAATAATACTATTATATAAGCACTCACATTTTAATATATAAAATGTAAAATAAAAACCCACTAACTTATAAAACTTATTTATATAAATATATAAAAGGTGTAATAAGTGTATAAATGATAAAAATAGAAACTTGTTAAGTTTTATAAGTTATAAAACTATAAACATGATTTTTACGACTTTTTCGGCTATTGCCGTAAAATTAACGTTTTTGTTAAATAAAACTTAGATGGTTGGACCCGTCTAATGAAAACTTTATAAAACTTATATACTGATATATAGACATGTATAACAGTAAAAACCGATAAAACCCGAACTATAGGGCATACGGACATTAACGAGCTAAGTAAACATATTGGACTAATACTTGGACTAATAGTTGGACTAAATAGGATAAAAACTTGTAAAAAGAAATTATTGGGCTTAACCCATTTGGGCCCAACATGGAAAGAATACACACTGATAAAATAAGTATAACAAGGATTAAAACAAGTTAAGGAACTTATAATAAGTTTATTGAGCATAAAACACGTAAATGGGTAAAACTAGTAAACTAATATAAAAGTTATCGACATATAACACTAAAAGGAGTAAACGAGAATATGTAAACCCACTTGATCATCATATATATATAATCATCATATGTATACATAGATGTTATTTTTATAAAGTCATTGGACAAACGTCTAAGACCGAGTATTATTTGTCTAGGTTTCCGTGATTGAAGCACGCACCGTACATCCGAATCGCCGATAACCGTCTTCCCACATCAACGTGAGTTCATAGCCTCGCACTCTTTTAAATGTTTTATAAATACTTTATAAACCCGCGAGGGAGATAACATGTTAGTTTTTATAAAAGTTTTGACACCATTTGTCCCGATTGTTTGTTTATTGATTTTGGACCCGAATGATTGAATGACCCGATTGTATGACCCGATAAATGATTAATGGACCCGATAGATGAAATTAAATGGATTATTAAAGTTAGGTTATGTCACTAAAAGTACCATTAGCATGAATTGTGAACTACCGGGAGTTGGTAGACGCTTATGCATTTAATAGTACTATTTGGGGACGATCACCCCAGTTCGCGCCTTGACGGTTGATCCCCGTCGTGCCACATTGATTGGTAAGCGAATTAATGTATGAGAAGATTTCTATAGCGTGACCTTTGTGACGACACGCTACTTTAGATGGGCAAAATTGGTATCGGGTTAGCTACCCGTTGTTGGTTTAGTAAGGTAACAATGTCATGCGGCTTATAATAATCTGAATTAACAAAATAATAATAGACGCTCCAAATTACGATGTATTGCCTGACTAGCAATACAGGGTCATACTATTGATATTATGATTGTATTTTGGTTTTTATAACCATATTCATATAACGGTTTTTATTTGATTTTATACAACGTCATAAGGCGTATTGTATGATGTTTTTACGACATTGGCTCGTATATTGATTTTAAGGCAAATGCCTATATTATGATTTTCGATAAGGATTTGTATAAAATGATTTTGGCTATTTTACGGCCTATTACAGCGATTTGTACGAATTGATTTTTGGTACTAATTTTATACCAAAATTATATTGATGGAATTTATTAAACTCTATGAATTCACTCGGCGTTATCGCTGACCCTTTTCTTTTAACATGTTTTATCTCAGGTACTTGAAGGTAATTCTCGGGAAGACAACAAGAATTCATGGCCCGCACTTAAACAATATTTTTCCATTCAAACACTTGTAAAACTTTTGTATGAAATGTAATGACTTGGGACCGATGTAACTTTGATGTTTATGAATGGAAATGATTTATTATTAAACGACGCGATTTTTATGCGTTGTCTATGATGTGAGTAATGTGCTATCCCGTAACACCAACTAGTCTTCCGCTGTACTATGTTGTATAAATTTGGGGGTGTTACAGTTTGGATGGAGACTTGACAAGTTCACACTCTTTAGAAAGTCTCCAAAAGAGATCCTAGCACTAGAAAAGGGAAAATTCAAAACCCCACCACATATAACAACACCAGTGGAAAAACAAAACAACAAGTTTTGTGAATTACGTGAAGATGTTGTATGCACCTAAAAAGTCAAATTGTAGAGCTACTCAAGACGAGAAAGTTGTAGCATATAATCAAATAACTAAAGCAAGGTGGCGGAAAAGATCAGTCAGAAAGAGAAAAAAGGAGAAACATCTAGAAAAGATAAAGCACTGACAATAAGAATTGTTGATCTTCTCACCTAGCCTAGACATCTCTTTCCCACCATTAAGAATGAAGATGGGACAGAAGGCCCCACAGTTAGTAAATCATAGATAGAAGGTTATCTCATGAATTCCATATATGTGGATAACAGGTCAGCTTCAGAAGTAATATATGAGCATTGCTTCAACAAGCTCTCCACCAAGATAAAGATCAGAATGATCCCGGTAAACACACCCCTCATAGGTTTCAGCGGAGAAATAATATGGTCGTTAGGACAAATATGGGTGTTTGTAAATATAGGGGGTAAGAATAACCTAACTTCCGCAAAATAAACTTCATGGTAATCAGATCGCCATCACCCTTTGGTGAGATCATATGAAGGTCGGGAATAAGAACAATCTAAGAAGTAACATCAATAGCCCACGCTGTAATAAAATTCCTGGTCATGGGAGGAGTACTAAACGCTATAGAGCAGCACGATCAGACAAACAATGGCCCAGAACTAGAAAAACCATTTTTTGTCAACACAAATATGGTCGAAAGGAAAGAAAAACTGGTAGTTCATCCAGGGCACCCTGAAAACAAATTAATAATAGGCTCATTTTTAACAAAGAAACAAAAGAAGAATTGCACAAACTCCTCAAGGGTAGCCTATATGTGTTCGTCTAGAGTCTTACAGACCTAAAGGGGGTTTTGTGGTACATGGCTGAGCATCGGCTCAACCTTCAAAAAGGACACGAACTTATAAGTCAAAAGGAAAGAATCTAAACAATAGAGAACCACAAGGAAATTCAAGAAAAGGTTGACAAGCTTATGAAAGTCAGAACCATGACAAAGATTCACTAGTAGAACTGGCTAGCAAACACATCGACGGTAAGGACATAAAAGAATAGCTAGAGAATGCATGTAGACTACAAGGAACTAAATCAGGCATTCCATAAAGATAATTACCCACTCATAAGAAAGAACAAGAAAATGGAATCCCTCCGCGGGTATCCCCTCAAGTTCTTCCTAGACGAATACAAAGGTTATCATCAAATAGAAATGGCAAAAGAAGTTGTAGAAAAAACTGTGGTAGTCACCAGTTGAGGCATATTTTGCTACTCGAAAATGCTATGGGGCATTAGAAACACTTGAGCAACCTACCAGCATTTGATAGACAAAGCACTCAGGAATCAGATCGGAAGAAACTTAGAAGTAAGCACGGATTGTTTGTTGATCAAAATTTATAACAAGCAGGAACTAATAAAAGACATTGAGGAAACATTCTAAAGTTTGAGAAGCATAAACATGAAGCTCAAACCCAGCAAATTCACCTTCAAAGTAGTAGAAAGGATATTCATAGGAAACATAGTACAGGACTGGGAGATCAAGCCATGTCCGGACAAGGTGAAAAATGTCTTAAGATTTCCATCCTTAACTAGTGCAAAGAACATGCAAAAGCTGAAGAATGAGCTATCAAGGTTAGAAATATTCCTAGCCAAATCAATGAAAAATAACTACCACTCCTAAAAACGTTGAAAAATGTACAAACAAGAGTAACTTTGTATGGACCACAAAAGGGGAAACAATATTCACACAAGTAAAGCAATCGTTAACCAAAGTACCTGCATGTACCCTGCCTTTTGAAAGAGAATAACGCATTGTCTTCTAAGCTAGCAAAAGAATCCATTAGTGTGGTTGTCATGATAAAAACAAGAATGGAACAAACACCCGTACATTTAGTCAGGTGCATCTTGCAAGGCCCGGAGATAAACTATACATCACGAGAAAACTTGATCTCAGCGTTTGTGAATATTAGTAAACGGTTAAGAAAGTATATATGTATGCACCCACTTATTGTTTTCACGGATAAACCAATTGGGCGAGTACTAGCGCATCCAAACATAACAGGAGATTTACAAAAATGAAATGTCGAACTACAAAAATACGACATAAGTTACAGGCCAAGGACATCAGTCAAAGAGCAAGATCCGACAAATTTCATACCCGAACCAAACTGTGAGACCCCCCGAAATCAGGCATGGAACAACTAGGCAACAAGGGGGTAACACGTCAAGGTACAAGTGATAATGAATCATCATAATATATCAGAGTTTAAAAGCATAGGTCCCACAAGTTTTAAAACATAAATAAGTACCATTAAATCATGGTTTTAAAGTTTCATAGATACCAAAAGATAAGCGGAAGACTTTTGACAATTTAGCTACAACAAAAGCATAAATATAACACAGAACTTCCAAGTTGCCAACATCCTGTGGAACCTCATCCAAGCATATTAAGCATTATTACCTGAGATTAAAACATGTAAATTCGTCAACAAAAGTTGAGTGATATTCATAGGTTTTGTAAACTAAGTAATGGAACACAATAAAGTTTGTAAAACAAGTAATGGGGGATGACTATGTACATTATCCATAGTCATGGTATATATTATTTCTATTTAGTTCATGAAACCGAAGCTTAACAATCATTGTAAGTTCCTCTAGTGAGTATTTAGCGTAAATACTCAAGTATAAACAAATGTAAGTGCGTCAAAGTAATACAAGACGGGGATTGTCAATCCCGATGGATCCGCCCATAACATTTACGCTTAGCACAAAGTATACAGGACAATTAACGGTTCATGATCAAGAGAGGAAACTTAAGGCTATAGACTAAAAGCAATAATATCAATGAATTCATCTGGCAGCTTACATTTCTGGATAGCATACTGTTTTAAAGATTGTGTTCCAACATGATAATCTCACCCCGCATCTTGAAACAATGAACAAGTAGTAAAAAGGGGCTATGAACTCACCTTAGCTATAAGGTGAAATCAACACGGAACTTGAGGGCTGAGTAGTAACAAGGAAAAATCAAGCAACTTTAAGTCATCCAAGACCTACGATAACGGGACGCGAAAGTTTAGAAGATACGAAAATAATGTTTAGAAAACATTCGAATTTAAATTAGTACATAAACCATGCTATGACACGCAAGAAAATCCATGCAAGTGATACTTCTAGACACCTATAAAAGTTTACTTTTATTAGACAATGCTCTCGATAAATATCAGCCAGCACATACCAAATGTTCAAGCTCATTAACCTTACTTAGACATGTCAAAATTTTATGAAACGACTTGAGGAACTCACTTACTATCTATATAAATTCCTCTAAAAAGCTCGTCAAAAGTTTTTATTTCTAAGACCACCTGCCCGGCACATCTTTGAATTACAAAATTTGGACAAATTTACGCCTTTGACTCGCGAAACCAATTTGACCTTGCTAACCAATTTCGTTTACAAAACCGACACTTGAGTTTGAAAATAGACTCACAACCCTAGGTTTAGAGCCCAAGAACAGCCCTTGAATATTTTTAAAACTCATTTTATAGTCCCCAAGATTCGATCCAAATATCGACAACAAATTCGGATTGTGCCGATACTCGTCTCCCGGTACACGAATAATCAAACTATCGTAACTTCCTCCTCGTTTTGAGTTAGAAGCTCTAATTTTTATCAAAACGAAGATATTGAAAATCTGTATAAAACTATCTCATTAGTTTAACAATTATTCAAGCTTAAGATACCCAAAATCAGCCTCAACCTAGTGCCCTAAACCACCACTCTAAAAATTATACCAAAACACTTTTTCAACACAAATCACCCATTTTTATACCATAACTAGTATCTGATAATTATCCCGTATCAATCTTAACACCTGCATGTAGCATAAACAAAAATCAAAATCAAAAACTTTAACTTTTTATCATGAAAACATGAAGATCTTGTCATGATCATCACATGCATGATGATCAAAACTCATACCAACTATAGAAATCATAAGAACTTGAAAACTTGATGCATATGTGAGATTTTTACATCAATGGAATCACCTTTAAATTCCTAGATAGGTTCTTAATTTAGTTTTTGTTAAAACAAAGTAAAAATTGATGATCTTTGATGGTTTTGGGTGTGTGGTCTCACGGTAGAACAAGGGGGGGGGGAAGGAGGTGATGTTTGTTTTTTTTATAAATTATATGTGTTTTTAGGTGGAGAAAATAATTATATATTGGTAGGTGGAGGGGTTAAACTTGCCAATTTGTATTTCTTTTCGACTAAAAGTAAATATTTAGTTAAAAAACAGGAAATGACTATTAGTCAATTTTTACAAATATTTACGGGACTTGGGTTTCGTAAAAATACTTCTCAAAAGTTATAACGTACTCAAAATATGATAATATAGTCTCCCGGCTCGACTTAACACGTCATTAAAAATAAAACATCGAAAATATCGAACATTGAAACAATCAACAATAAAACGTGAAATACAAAGATTAAACATTGTGCCCGTTATCGGTCTAGACTTAATATCAAGTAAAGATTAACATCTTAAGGTCAAAATATTTAGCCCTCGGTCCTCGTTCTGTTGATTCAAGTAAACTTTTGTAAAAATGCACGCGGGTGCTTTTAAATCAAAATTTTTTATTTAACTAAACATGGAAACCTAAAATAATAATAATTTATAATTCCGAATAAGTATTATCAATGATTAAAATAATAAATAAAAGTAAAATAATTAACGGGAAAATACGAGATCTCACAATCTACCGCCTTAAAGGAACTCTTGTCCCTCAGAGTTTAACTGGAGACGGAAGAAGACAAGAACAAATGAGGATACTTAGCCTTAAACTGATCTTCTCTTTCCCAAGTAAACTCAGCAACCTGACGTGAATCCAAACGAACCTTAACGATAGGAATCCAACTACGTTTCAGCTTCTTGACTTGGCAATCCACAATCTCTATCGGTTCTTCAATGAAGTACATTTTCTCGCCCACTCTTATTCCTTCTAACGGTATTCGAACATCTGATTCGGCTAAACATTTCTTAAGGTTGGAAACATGGAATACATTGTGTTAATGCAATAATGACTAAAAACGTTACTTGCATTTTTCGGTCTTGCTTAGTTTTGATTACGACAATATGTAAAAACAAGCATTTACGAAAACAACGAAAAACGAATTCTTGAGTTCAAGTATTTTTCATTTTACCCATTTTCACTTAAGGTATGGATAAACAAGTACTAACCTTAATCAAGTGATCAAGTGATTTAATCTTTTCTTAAAACTCACTTTTTATTAAAAGTGACAAGTTTTTATTAAACTTTATTTTTAAGAAAATGTTTTATTAAATTAATTATTTGAAATTTGAAAATAGCATATTCTTATAGCTGTTAAGAATATCCTTTCAGGATATTTTTATACCCAGATAAGACCTCCACCACTAAAGGACAAAAAGGAGCGGAGTCTAGTCCGGCGGTACCTTAGCGCCTAGGCGGTACCTTATCGATAAGGTACCGCGGGCTGTGATAAGGTACCACGGGCAGATATAGTCGTTGGCTCCTTTGTCCTTTAAATAGTTGGCCATTCTCAGCTTTTCACCTCACCTCTTTTGCACATTTATTTCCAGATTCAAACCCCTTCTTTAATCACTCAAATCTTTGATCATTTGTTTGATTATTACTTGTTTAAGAAGTGAATCTTGTTCTTCCATCTCTTCCTCTCCAAGTGCAAAGAGAAGAACACTATCCTAGTGAAGTGTTGAGTCCACCACCAAAGATCTATTGAAGATCAATTTGTATATTCTTGTAGTTGTGTCATAGTTGTGAAGATCCAAGTAGTTGTGTCTATTTGGAAGTTGTGTATTTACTAAGTATAGTTATGTAGATTGGTCCTAGCTACGATTAGGGCTCGACTTTTAGCTTAGAGTCGGAAATTGGTTAAGCGACGTGTACGGTTTTCTCCACCATAAGGAGCTTGTTGTGTAGTGAACTCTCGAGTAAGGAGTACTCGAGGAGTGGAGTAGGAACAAGGAGTGAGCTTCGTTGCCGAACCACTATAAATCCTTGGTGTTCGGTTTGATCTTTCTTTACCCTTAACTCTTTACATTCCTTATTACTTTTTGCATATACATGTGTTAATATTAGATTAGCTACACTATCATTCTTTATTCTTTGTGGATATATTTTTGTTAGTATTAGTTTAGCTACACTATCATTCTTTATTCTTTGTGGATATACTTATTAGTTTACCTACACTATCATTGTTCATATTTGTGCATAAGAAGATTTCACATATTTCCTCAAGCCTAAGTTTTTGAAAAAGGCTCTTTGGAAATCATTTTTTAACAAGTAAATTTTAAGAAACTATTCAACCCCCCTTCTAGTTTCTACAATTGGTATCAGAGCGGGTTGCTCAAGAATTTTTAAAGTATATTGTATTTTAAAACTTGAATCGATCTATGGATTCCAACAAGTACCTAGAAGGGCAATCTATGCAAAGACCACCACTTTTTGAAACCGATAGTTTTATTTATTGGAAAAATAGATTTGAAACTTATGTGAAATCAAAAGATTTAGATCTTTGGCATGTTATTACCAATGGTGATTTTTTACCCTTTCAATTTAATGAAGTTTCTAAAACAAAAGAATTAGTCACTTTTGACAAAGCTAATGATGATACTAAAAAGAAACTTTCAAAAAATAATGAGGCTAAAATGGTGATTTATAATGCTTTGCCTAAGAAAGAGTACGAAAGAATTTTTATGTGTGAAACCGCTAAAGATATTTGGAAAACTCTTTTAGTAACCCACCAAGGTAATAGCCAAGTCAAATAAAGTAAAATCGATCTTCTTGTCCAACAATATGAACAATTTGTCATCTTAGAAGATGAAATTATAGATAGTGCATTTGCTAGGTTTAACACCATTATTACTAGTCTAAAAGCACTTGATGAAGGTTTTTCTAGCAAGAACAATGTTAGGAAGTTTCTAAGGGCCTTACATCCAAAGTGGAGAGCAAAAGTCACGGCTATTGAAGAGTCGAAAGACCTCTCAACTTTATCACTCGATGAACTCATAGAAAACTTGAAGGTTCACGAGATGATAATTTTGAAGGACTCGGAATTAGTAAAAACCAAGAGTGAAAGGAAATCTCTTGCACTTAAAGCCAAGAAGGCACAAAGTGACCATGATAGTTCCTCGGAAAGTGATGACGAGGAGTATGCATTGGCGGTGAGAGATTTCAAGAAGTTCTTCAAGAGACGAGGTCAACACGTTAGGCAACCAAACTATGACAAGAAACCATTGTCAAAGAATCGGTTTGTCAAGAACGAAAAAGGTGATAGGAGTTGCTTTAGATGTGGTGATCCAAATCACTTCATTGGTGATTGTCCAAAGCCCGCTCGTGATAAGAACCACAAGGCATTCATTAGTGGCGCTTGGAGCGATAGCGGTGAAGATGATGACGACAACCCCAAAGAGGAGAAATGTCTTATGGCTCACACTTCTAAAGAGGTACATTCCGAAACCGAATATTATAGCAATGATAGTTCCACTTTAGATGATACTGAATTTGAAGGCAAATATGATAGCTTACACAAACTTAGTCTTAAATTCATAGAAAAGAATAAAACCTTAAAATCAACCAAAACTAAGCTTGAAAATGAGATCAATGAACTTAGGTAGAAATTGGCTATACTTGAGAAAAACAAAGAGGTTGATTTATGTTGCTTAAGTTGTGAGAAACTTAGATTAGAGAATGATGATCTCAAGAGCACCTCCATTAAATTGGAAAAGTTCATGAAAGGTACTAGTGCTCTTGATGATATGTTAAACAAACAAGTTCATTCTAAGGAAAAACTTGGTCTAGGTTTTAACTCAAATGAAGCCTCAACTAGTGAACCAAAACAAGTCAGGTTTTCACAGAAAATATCTTCTGGACGCGGTTCCACATCTTATGGCGCGGTTCCTTATCGCTATGAAACCGCGGCCATAGATAAGGTACCGCGGCCAGAAGTTGAATTTTTTGAAAATTCTGAACTTTCTGAAAAATCTAAGTTAAATGAAAAACCAAAGCATCTTACTGTTAATAAGGTTCAATTACCCATACTTAACGACAATACTATTAGTAAGTTCTATAAGCCGTTAAGTAAACCTCTCATGGGAAATAGAAGTTTATCTAGATTATCTTCTACTCCACCTAGAGTACGGAATGAGTCTAAGCCTAGAAGTAGAACGACAACGCCTACAAGAGATAATCAAAAGAACTCACGAACTAGAAGTAAAACTCCAACACCTAGAAGGAATAATAATAACTCTAAACCTAGATCAAACACACCTAGGAGAAGTAATAAGCAACAAAATGGTTACATGAATTACTACCCTCCTCCATTTTATTCTCCATGGGGAATCCCCACCTCATTCATGCATCCCAACCAAATGCAAGGGATGTTGGGAACTAACAGTTTTGGACCCATGAGATATTGGGGACCAAATGTTTGATCTTGTGTATTGTTACCTAGATATGCTTGGGAATTGATTTGGAGCCCGATGAGTGGATTAAGGATAGTGGATGTTCTAAACACATGACGGGTAATCAAAGTTTGTTCTCGCATTACAAAGCATATGATGGAGGTAACGTCACATTTGCTAGTAGTCTACGTGGTAATATCATTGGCAAAGGTACGGTTTCTCTTGACTCCAAGACCATTGAAAATGTTGAGCACGTAGATAACTTAGGTTTTAACCTTTTAAGTATAGGTCAAATTTGTGATAATAAGTGTAAGGTCATCTTTTCCGAACATGACAGTGAAATCGTAAAAGATGGAAAAGTCATTGGAAAAGGTGTTAGAAAGCATGGGCTTTATGTCATGAAGGTTAATAAGAAGTCAAAAGACAACATATGTCTTGCGACTATAGATGATAGTTCTACTCTTTGGCATAGGAGATTAGGTCACGCTTGTTGGGAATAAATTAAGGCCAGATCACTTGAGCGCTGACAAGAACAATTCAAGCGTTGACAAGAACAAAACAAGCGCTGACAGCTCAAGCGTTGACAAGTTAAAGTCAAGCGTTGACACATTGAAGACAAGCACTGATGGAAGATATATTCTACGCGTGTATTATATTCTAGAATACTTCTAGTAAAGATAAGAACAACAATGTATTTTCTATATTTATCTTTACCTAGAATTGTTGATACGTAGATTATTGTACAAGGCTTCTTATGTCTATAAAAGAAGGCCTTTAGGTTAATGTTCAATATAAGTTTTATATAAGTTTTCGTTTGTAAACATCTTTCATTGTAAGCAAGTTCGATATTCATAATCAAAGTGAAAGTTTGTTTACATCTTGTGTGTTCTTGTTTAAGTGTTAAATTCCGCATAACACTTAGATTCATAAAGCATATACAAAGGTTTCTCTACGTGTATTACTTGATCTAATCTCGTATACACAAAGCTATTCGATCTAAGTTTGGGATCAACAAGTGGTATCAGAGCTTGTTGAGGAACTTTTGATCTTTAAAGAACACCAGAACCCTAAAAACACCAAAACCCTAATTTTCTCAGAAACCCTAACAACATCATGTCTGAAGCAATAACCTCCTCCTCCTCAGCCTTACCAAACATCAAGATTCCCATGCTTGATGCAACCAACTTTGACTTATGGAAGTTCAACTTTGAACAATATCTGGGGATCTATGACTACACACTCTGGGAGATTATTGAATATGGAAACACATTCAAAAAGGCTCAAAAGATTCTTGATGCCATTAGTCAAAGAACAGCTGTTGAAGGATGCCCTGAAGAGGATAAGAAAGAAAAACCTGGAGATGGTAGAGTTGTAGCTACTGATGATATTGCAAAGAAAAGGGTTGACATGAAAGCCCTAAATATTCTGAAAGTCTCTTTGGGACAAGAAAACCAGCATAAATATAGAGGCTATGAATCTGCTAAGGATCTTTGGGAAGCTCTTGAAGTTGCATATGGTGGCAATGCAGACACTAAGGAAGAAAAGAAAAAGCAACTTTTGCATGATTATGCTGTCTTCAAAGCTCAACCCAATGAGAAACTGAGTAGTGTGAGAAGCAGATTGCTTCACATCACAAGTAAGTTGTCCTTCATGGGGACACAAGTTGGTGATGTTGACACCAATGCTACCTTTCTTAAAAGTCTTGGTGAGGCATGGAAGATTGAGGCAAGATCTATTCTTGCCAACAATACTTACAAGAGCTCCTCGTTTGATGACATCTACAACAAACTAAGACTGTTGGAAGATGAAACTCTTTCAGAGCATGGAAGCAAATCTACCACCAGCAACATGGCCTTCTTCTCTCATAGTGAAGGTCAATTCAATCAGAAGGACTCTTATATGCATCCAGTTACTGGATCATCATATGTCAGCGCTGGAACAAGTCCTGTCAACGTCTCCTTTTCAGACGCTGACACATTCAAGAATGACTCCCCAAGAGTTAAACCTGCGGGTTTGGATTTGGATACTGTTTGTGCTTACATTGCTTCTTTGCCCAATGGTTCAGTGATTACATATGAGGACCTTGAGCAGATAAGTGATGAGCACTTGGAAGAGATGGACATCAAGTGGAACATGGCTCTTGCTAGTATAAGAGCAAATAGGTGGAACAGAAGGTTTAAAAAGAAGATGACCTTCAATGCTAAAGACACAGCTAGATTTGATAAATCCAAAGTTGAATGCTACAACTGTCATCGTATGGGGCACTTCATGAGGGAATGCAGATCTCCTAGAAGATCTGATGCTGGTAAACCCTCAAGTCAGGTTGTTAAAGCTCAGGATTCCAAAGCTATGGTTGCAGTTCAAGGAATTGATGGTACAGGATGGGATTGGAGCTATCTGGCTAAGAATGTTGAAAAGGACAAAGCTTTGGTTGCTGATATTGAAGAAGAAGAGCATGTTGAATATGCTCTCATGGCACACTCCTCCTCTTCATCTGATAATAAGGTATATGATGATGCTTTTTGTAGCAAAGGTTGTAGGTTAAATACTGAAAGACTTAACAAAGAGGTGTTAAAACTAAAAGATGACATGAGTACTGAAAGATGTAAATTGTCTAATTACCAACTAGCTCTTACTGAAACTGAGAAAACCATTTCTGAATACAAGAAAATGGAATTTGACTTAAAAGATAAGATCAATATCTTAAAACATGAGTTAGAGGGTAGTATGGATATTAGAAACATCATGAAAAAGGTTAATGGTGAATTACAGGCTAAGTTAGATGAGGCCATTAAGAATAAAGATAATGTTGACCTCAAAATTCAAAGATTTGATAGAGCCACCCAAACCCTAGGAGACTGTGTAGCTAAACAAAGGGATCCTAAGGACATGACTGGGATTGGGATGAATGATTACTCTCTGGTTCCACCACCAGCTGGTGACTTCTATGGTGTCCAACGAAGGGACTTATCTTGGACTGGTTTACCAGAGCTTCAAGAGGAGGAATTCATTCCTCCACCAAGAGTTGTCACTCCAGTGGAAGAGTATCAACAAAAATTGACTGACCTAAATGAGTGGAAGAAAGCTAACCCTACTTTATTTGTTAAGGGAGGTTTGCTATGTGAAAGTCCCAATGAATCACCACCCATTAAGGTTACTAACCCTATCACTGGTAAAGCTGTTGACCTAGGCTCAAACACTGTTAGAAGACCTACCATTAAATATGCAGAGATGTATAGGAATAATAGGTCACCCAAGAGCCAAGTTAGCAATCATGGAACAGGCTTCTTCTCTTCTAGACCTAAGGTTGTGTCTAAGAAAGCCTGTTACACTTGTGGTAGCTTTTCACATTTGGCATACAAGTGTGTCAACGCTCCCAAAGCCAGCGCTGACAGGAACAATTTCAGCGCTGACAGGAAGAAAGTCAACGTTGTTAGAAAGTCAAACGGTGTCAGACCCAAACCTTGTGTGCAGCAAAGTCCACAAGTGATTAGACCTGCCCCATTCTTTTCTAGAAGGTCTAACACTCATGGACAAAGACCATTTCAAAAGACAAACACCTGGTCAAATAGGCAATGGGTTTCTGTAGCAAACCCTAGGTTCAACGCTGACAAGGGTAATTTCAGCGTTGACAGGACAAATTCTAACGCTGACAGAAACGTGACCAGACCTAAATATTTGCAGCCACAAGGTAAGGGGTCTAAAGCTTCTTCAAGCTTAACATGGAGACCCAAGAAAGATCAAAACCCTAATGATAATGGGATTTCAATGACTTGCAATAGATTTAATTACATTTCAAAGGTCATTACAAAACCTATTGGGGTTAACTGGGTATTTCATCCTAAAAAGGATGAGAATGGGGTTGTTGTGAGAACTAAGTCTGTTCTTATTGAACAACCAGATGAATCCAAGTCTTTTGAGACTTGGCTTCCCAAAGAAAACTAATTTGTTTTCTTTATGTGCAGGGCATTCAAAGACAGATCAATGATTATAGATATTGGGATAGTGGATGCTCAAGGCACATGACAGGGAAGGAAGACTATCTGACGAATTTCACCCCTATTAAAGATGGTGACAAGGTATACTTTGGAGGTGGTTATGGTACCATCACAGGCAAAGGAATCCTTCTCACCAATAATCTGCATTTTGAGAATGTCTTCCTGGTAAAAGAACTTGATTATAATCTGTTTAGTGTATCACAAGTATGTGATAACAAAAATAAAGTTCTTTTTACTGATACTGAGTGTTTGGTGTTAAGCAAGGATTTTAAGATCCCTGATGAGAAATATATTGAGTATAGAACACCTAGGCATAAGGACATATATAATGTAAATTTAAATGGGATTAAAATGAATACCAATATGTCTTGTTTTTATGCTAAGGCCTCAGTAGATGAGAGTAATTTGTGGCACAGGAGACTAGGGCACATAAATTTTAAAAATATAAATAGACTTGTGAGGCTTGGTTTAGTTGATGGTTTGCCTGAGAAGGCCTTCCACAATGACCACTCTTGTGTTGCATGTCTTAAGGGCAAGCAGCACAAGGTCTCATTCAAGTCCAAACAGGTGCATACTAGTTCCAGGCCTCTTCATATGCTTCACATGGACCTCTTTGGTCCAACAAATATAGAAAGTTTGAATGGTAAGTCGTATTGCTTTGTTGTCACAGATGACTTCTCTAGATTTACTTGGACATTCTTTCTAGCTATGAAGAGTGACACAGCTGATGTTCTTATTGATTTTATCACTCATATTGAGAAAAGGTCTGGCAATGAGGTTAAAATGCTTAGGAGTGATAATGGTGGAGAATTTAGGAACAAGAAGTTAGATGATTTATGTGCCAGGAAAGGAATTACTAGGCAATTTAGCATTGTTAGAACCCCACAACAAAATGGGGTTGCTGAGAGGAAAAATAGAACCCTAATTGAAGTAGCCAGAACAATGTTGGCTGATGCTCACTTTCCTATAGCCTTTTGGGCTGAGGCTGCTAATACGGCTTGCTATGTGCAAAATAGAGCATTGGTTAACAAAATTCAGAACAAAACACCTTATGAGTTACTTTGGGGAAGAAAACCTAATATTGGTTTTCTCAGACCTTTTGGTTGTCATGTAGTAGTATTGGATACTAGTGATGCCTTAGGGAAATTTAGTGCAAAAGGTGATGAGGGCTATTTCATGGGTTATTCAGTCCAGAGCAAGGGTTATAGGGTTTATCTTAAAGAGGACAAACGTATAGTTGAGAGAGTACATGTTAGGTTCTTAGAGAATAAACCTAGTGATCCTGAAAGTGGTCCTAATTGGTTGTTTGATTTGGAACCCTTATCTAGAACTTTAAATTATATGCCTGTCACTAATCCAGACATTGTGAAGGTAACTTCAAATGTTGTGGAGGAACAAGTTGTTAATGTTTCAGGTACACAGGTTCATGAGAAGGTTGGATCACAAGCAGAAAAGGCATCTCCTACATTAGAATATGTCACAATTCCCATTTGGACAGATGCTTTTGCTGCTGCTGCTGGACAAGATAATGGTGGTTTTCAAATACCACCAGATACAAACATGCATGGTCCTTCAGGCGCTGACAAAGGCAAATCTAGCGCTGACAAGACCAATTCAGACGTTGATGGCTCAGACGTTGACAACAACATTTCAAGCGCTGTTAGCCCAGACGCTGACAACCAAGATTCAGACGTTGACAACACTTATGGGCATCTTTTCTCTTCCAGTTTTGAACAAGGTGGACCTTCCAATATTCTTGAAGAAGTTCACATTGATCAAAGAGAGTCTGATGAAGAAGATATTGGCAACATGGAGCGTGAGGTTGAGGACACCAGACTTTTTGAAGGAGGGGTTCTCACTTCCACAATGAAGAATCACCCCACATCTCAGATCATTGGTGATATTATGACTCCCGTTCAGACTAGAAGATCTCATCAAGGTCTTGGTGGGTTTATTGCCAATATACACAAGAAGGTTGATACCCCTCTTGTGCAAGCATGTTTGTTTGCAAGTTTTCTGTCACAAGAAGAACCCAAGAAAATATTTGATGCTCTCAAAGAACCAAGTTGGGTGGAAGCAATGCAGGATGAGCTTCACCAATTTGCAATTCAGGATGTTTGGGAGCTGGTTGATTGTCCTAGATATGTCAGACCTATAGGGACAAGATGGGTTCTAAGGAACAAAAGAGATGAAAGAGGCATTGTGGTCAGAAACAAGGCAAGGTTAGTGGCTCAAGGTTATACACAAGAGGAGGGGATAGACTATGAGGAGGTCTTTGCACCAGTTGCAAGGATTGAAGCTATTGGGATTTTTCTAGCCTATGCCTCCTGTGTAACACCCCCAAATTTATACAACTCAATACAGCGGAAGACTAGTTGGTGTTACGGGTTAGCACATTACTCACATCATAGACAACGCATAAAAATCGCGTCGTTTATTAATAAAGCATTTCCATTCATAAATATCAAAGTTACATCGGTCCCCAAGTCATATTATTTCATACAAAGTTTTAAAAAATATTTGAATGGAAAATATTGTTTAAGTGCGGGCCATGAATTCTTGTCGTCTTCCTGAGAATTACCTTCAAGTACCTGAGATAAAACATGTTAAAAGAAAAGGTCAGCGATAACGCCGAGTGAATTCATAGAGTTTAATAAATTCCATCAATATAACTTTGGTATAAAATTATTACCAAAAATCATTTTGTACAAATCATTGTAATAGGCCGTAAAATAGCCAAAATCATTTTATACAAATCTTTGTAATAGGCCATAAAATAGCCAAAGTCATTTTATATAAATCCTTATCGAAAATCATAATATAGGCATTTGCCTTAAAAATCATTATACGAGCCAATGTCGTTAAAAACACCATACAATACGTTTTTGCAACGTTGTATAGATTAAATAAAAACCGTTATATGAATATGGTTATATAAAACCAAACACGAACATAATATCAATAGTATGACCCTGTATTGCTAGTCAGGCAATACATCGTAATTCGGAGCGTCTAGTAATATTTCGTTAATGTTGGATTATTATAAGCCGCATGACATTGTTACCTTACTAAACCAACAACGGGTAGCTAACCCGATACCAATTTTGCCCATCTAAAGTAGCGTGTCGTCACAAAGGTCACGCTATGGAAATCTTCTCATACATAAATTCGCTTACCAATCAATGTGGCACGACGGGGATCAACCGTCAAGGCGCGAACTGGGGTGATCGTCCCCAAATAGTACTATTAAATGCATAAGCATCAACCAAATCCCGGTAGTTCACAATTCATGCTAATGGTACTTTTAGTGACATAACCTAACTTTAATAATCCATTTATTTTCATCTATCGGGTCCTTTAATCATTTACTGGGTCATACAATCGGGTCATTCAATCATTCGGGTCCAAATCAATAAACAAACAATCGGGACAAATGGTGTCCTATTTTTATAAAAACTAACATGTTATCTCCCTCGCGGGTTTATAAAACATTTATAAAACATTTAAAAGAGTGCGAGGCTATGAACTCACGTTGATGTGGGAAGGCGGTTATCGGCGATTTGGATGTACGGTACGTGCTTCAATCACGGAAACCTAGACAAATAATACTCGTCTTAGACTCATGTCCAATGACTTTATAAAAATACCAATTATGTATACATATGATGATTATATATATATGATAATCAAGTGGGTTTACATATTCTCATTTACTCATTTTTGTGTTATGTGTCGATAACTTTTATATTAGTTTTCTCGTTTTACCTATTTACGTGTTTTAGGTCCAATAGGCCTATTATATGTACTTTAACTTGTTTTAATCCCTTTTATACCTATATTATCAATATTTATACTTTCCATGTTGGGCCCAAATGGGTTAAGCCCAATAAGTTCTTTTTACAAGTTTTTATCTTATTTAGTCCAATTATTAGTCCAATATGCTTAATTAGCTCGTAAATGTCCGTATTTCTTATAGTTCGGGTTTTATCGGTTTTTACTTGTATTAGATACTTATATATCAGTATATGAGTTTTATAAAGTTTACATTAGACGGGTTTGGTCGTCTAAGTTTTATTTAACAAAAACGTTAATTTTTACGGTATTAGCCGAAAAAGTCGTAAAAATCATGTTTATAGTTTTATAACTTATAAAACATAACAAGTTGCCATTTTTATAAAATGTCCACTTATTTACCATTGTACATATTTATATAAATGTATTATATAAGTTAGTGGGTTTTAATTTATATTTTATACTATTAAATTTTGAGTGCTTATATAATAGTATTATAGTTTAATTTCCAAAATCTGATTTTTATCTTCACTTTCACCAAAACTGTCATATCTTGAGTTCTATATGGAGATAGAAGCTCAAATTTTTATCACATAAACTATATGATATGTGCTACATTTAAATCTCCTATAGCTACTGTTGAATCATCCCCTAAGTATTTTCTAAAAATCGTCCAAAACTGTGAACTCAGATTTGTACCTTAAACTAGTTTTGATCATATCTTACTCATTACAATGATTCCATTACATGGCCAACTCTCACATGTGTACAAGACCCATAGATTACTGTATATCAATTCTACTTCATCATTTTATCAGTTCATGACATGTTTCTTTACTGTTTTATACAGCCATCACTTTTAAGCAATATTTTAGCCTTGTTCTTTATAGTTTTTCACCTGTTTAATCATGTTTATCAACACCAAATCCCCACACAATACTTTTATCATCATATAATAATCATATACATATACAATAGGAAATAAAATACATGATTATATAATCAAAAATAACAAGAAGATGAGGAGGACAATCTTTATACCACCAAGTTGATGTAGGTTATGATTTGGACATGGATTTTGATGGAGAAACTTGTGAATAGCCAAGACCATCTTCAAGACCACCAATCTTCATAAACTCCTTGTGGAAAATCAGCCCTAATACTCCATGGAAACTCCTCCTTGGATGTTAAAACTTGCACCAATCTTCCTCTTTTTGAATGCAGATTAACATATGTAAGTTATAACATATGTTTGTGGTTAAATTTGGATCAAATGGGTATTTTGGGGTTGTTTTTGGACGAAATAATAGAGAGAGGAAGAGAGGATTTAGAGTAGTTTGCATGAGTGGAAAATGAGTGTGTGGTTTTGGTTTGTGGTTTTGCTAGTTTTGATGGAAAGTGGCTTACATTGTAAGCTTACAAGGACAAGTGTTTAGCTTGTTAGCTAAACTTTGACACCTAAGTGGTGTGGTGTGAAGGGTTGGATGGTTTGAGTGGGGGTGGGACAAGTGTCCCACTTGTCTCATTCCCATTTATTTACGGGTACTCCTCGATTCCAGTTTCCTCGATTTGCGTGCACTCGGGTCGTTTTACAAAAAATGTTTTTATAAATTATGAATCAACGGCACAAAACGAATCTAATAAAAATTGTCTCATCAAAAACGGAGTTCGAAAACGTAAATACGTAATCCTAGGGTTTCCGGTTTAGTCGTAAAGGACGTTAAAATAAAATCGTAAGTCCTAATCTCTTCTCGTAAATTTGTGAGTTTATGAGCCAACACAAATTTAAAACTCCAAAATAATATTCATGGATAAATTTATTTTCTGAAATGTCAGACTGTCACCAAAGACGGTGTATGCAAACGTAAGCACGTAACGTAGAATCCTCCGGTTTAGACGTAATCGACGCTACTTCAAGACGTAAATCCAAATTACTTCCCAAAAAAAAATTGAGTTCATATTGTAACATTAAAATAATGTTTTCAAATAAATATTGAAAATAAAATATCGACCATAAATTGATGGATTGTCACAGCATTTACCCCTAAATAGGATCTTTGTCCTCAAAGATCATCTTACCCTACTACTCGCTTCTTATAGAGTTAAAGCCATGTGGGTATTTCCTCCACATTCGGTCCTTTTTCACAAGTGTAATTCATTACAATACGCGAGTTTCATCAAACATAACTACGGGAATAAGATCAGGCTTAATGTTGACTTACTTTCTCTATCCATGATGTTCACGGGCTTTTGATGAATGCAACTTTTCGCCGATCTAAGCTCTACTAAGAATAATCAGATTCTCACTTGATATATATTCCATCAAGTTCGATTTACGAAACGTAATTCACGCAGTTCTTGAAGTCCTAGGGTAGATCCAACTTATATGCCTTTCAATCCCAACTTTTACATCATCTCAATGGTCCCATACAACGGGGACTTATATCCCATGATTTGTCAGATCATGAATTCATTTTTCCAAGGTTAAAAATTGTGGCATAACTTCGCTACCCATTTGGCACTTCAAGATCTACATTTCATATTCACATAACCTCTTGCCCACTACCGGCAGTCAATAATCAAATCCTAATTTCAACAATCATTTCAGATCTCGCGAGTCGGGTATTTTGTAAGGTTAGGTTCGCCATCATAGGAAACCTTAAACCTGAAAGACATGTCCAACTCACAATGGGTGTATGTCGGGTGTCTTCATCTCAGCTCCTGCTTACAGATGCTCTATTATAGATCCTAACAAGATTCGATCTCAATCCTAATACGATGATTATCAATGATAATCTTTCTAAAGGAAAACGATTATACGGTTTATTACCAAAGGTCAATCATTCAAACATAAAACAGCACTTATATTACTTTGTATCGTTACTTTACCTCGTCCCTTCGATTGGGGTGGTACATAGTACTCTCATCAAGGTTCGTTCTCAATGATTTCTGAGCAAATCTCTAGAAATTCGATGCGAAGCGAGGATCTTGATAAAGATGTTCGATACAGGCACACTATGTTTACATAACTCTTTTGCATTTATCATTAACGAGAATGATATTAGCAGATTTGGTCAGTCTGTCGGCGATGACCCAAATCGAATCAAATTCAGATGATGACCTTTGCAATAATTAGACGTTTACTAATGTATGAGGCGATGTCTGCCTTCATAATTTGTCATTAGTACAACTTCTCTAGACAAAGATACTTTTAGTCATAAATGACATAAATAGAATACTTATACTTACAAATTCCAACATAACTATATCTCACAATCTCCATATTTAGACAATCATAAGTGGTCTTTAAAATACTTAACGTTATCAGCTTCTCAATTTTTAATGGTTCATATTAGTCGTGAACCCCTTTTTTATTATCTATATTATCCTTTTTACAAACATTGTTTATTTTTATATTGTTCGGCAATTTATTTGCACATTCATTATTAAGGAACATGTCCTAATTGGTTCTTTATCTTTTATATATAATGTGTCAATAATTACGTTCACTTTCCTGATGAAATAAATATCATAACCGTATTTATTCAAAATTCTTTCTTCATATCTTCTATGTTTTAGTTTCGTCTTTACTATTATCTTTATCCGTTTTACTCAATCCGTCGTCTAAAGCGTCGATAATTATTATAATTAATTAAATAATTATTAGTTAATTTTTATGAAGCGTAAACGTAAAAGTTTTAAATTTCTTAGTTCTACCAATTATATAAAATGTTCAAAAATAAATTTGGATTTAATTAACAAGATTTTTGTTGATTTACCGAAAATAATTAGTAAGATTCGTAAACGTTCGAAAAATCTTTGTTTATACTTTGGTCAAAATTTTCTTAATTGAAAAGCAAAAATTGTCGTTTCAAATTTCAAGTTTTGGTTTAAATGGGTTTCCTCAATCCCTCTTAGGTTATCTTGAGGTATAGACAAACATTTACCCCTAAACAAAAGTTTAGTTAAATGGTTTGTGTATAAGGGAATAATCCCTTAAAATCCTTTGTTAAAACATTTGTCAAAATATATTCGCACTTTCTTTTTAGTATAACTCAAGGTCTTAAATGACTTCTAAATTTTAAAGAGTCAATTTATATTCCATTATCTATTAATCACACGGTTAAATCATGTGAAGGATTAAGTATTTAATCACATGTTAAATATTTAAGATACAGGTTTTCATTGTTCGGCCAATTCAGGGCAGTCTATAAATAATTATTAACTCATTCTTATTCTTATAAACAAACAAATAGTCCTTATTGATCACGAGCATGAATTTATCAAATTACAGCCTACACATGTGATTCACCAAATTTATGAATGCTACATGTGTATTAGTCAATCCAAACGACATCACGTGAAACTCATAATGTTCATTACAAGTACCGGATGTAGTGATTGGAATAGATAATCTTCTTCGCAGATGCGAAGTTGATGATAACTATGCTGAGGATCAAAAACCTAGTAAATGATCGAACAAATCTTCCATTTCGAGTTATGGATATCGTTTTCGATTGTCAATTTACTCAGTTCACAGTAATTTATAAATATAAGGAATGATAACACCATAGCTCTTCATGATGACAGGCTTGGTAGAATAAAATCTTTCTCCGACAACTCTCTCAGTTGTACGGTAATTCCTTTAATTTAGATGGTGCTGACGTATAGTGCACAAGCCACAAGTGCAACACCGAGAATATAATCAATACCAAATTCAACTTGCCAAAATGGCGAAAGTCTAGTTAACTCATCAACAAATACTTCCTAAGGTTTTAGATAACAGAAACATCTTTTAATAAATTCATATTAAGTTCTTTCTAGATTATAATATCTATAACTAGTTCACAACCATTCACGGTATAATTTTATGTCTAAATACAGGATATCGTCATCCACCAAGAATTATTTAGATCACTTTTGATAATCAACATCTTTATCATTTAGGGGAATTCTATATGATTTCCCATCAATTAAGACAATGTCGTCATGTCATAATCAATCAATCCATTCTACTGGCATTACCAACTTTCCAGTTTTATTGCCGTCGATAAGATGTGAACTTCTCAAAAGTCTAATAATAACTCATAATCCTTCACAATTTCGAGGATATCAGGAGACATAACTACTATTAAAAGAGTAAGGCCAATGCATAATCTACGCGAGGTAATTTCAAATCAGATACAGATGAAAACATTTAACGAATATGAATATATCCCATATTTTCATAATTTGAGTACGCATTCGAAAGCTCCTCGGATCGTTACCCAGGTCATTCAAATGAAATCAAATCATAAGAAATGATAGGAATGTCGATACATCCAGTCGGGTATCCACACTCGATAATCAGATACTTTTCCTAAAAATCTCGCTACGGGAGAATTGGACAAGAAAGAATCGTCAATTGTCAAATAAGACAATTTCCACGGATGAGTAAATTCGACTCAGAAGAATAGATGCTACAGGCACATATGTAGATGTCTCTAACATTATGTCCTTATTTTTCACTTCTTGCAGATCTCATTAAAATTTAATCTTTCACAATCCTCAAAGAAAATGTAGTGTTTATTCATTAGTTTTATGGTGACTACTAGTCAGTCTTGCATGGTCCATTCTAAATTGTATGTAGGCGCGCAACTATATACAATTTCAAGATTAACGATGCAATACTCAGTTCGTCAAAACTTTATCATCATGTTTATAATAAAAACATTTTCATGCTTAATTCTTAAATAAGAATCAAGAATATATTTACAAAGGTTTTCCTTGTTATGAAAACAATTAAGTTTTCCAAGGTTTTTTTTTTTTTTTTTTTTTATAAACAACTTCATTTCGATAACAATCACTTATAAATCTCACTTTGAATAATCCTTATAGTGATGAAAATTAAATTTTCTCAAAGGATACCGTTTTAACTTTATAAAAACAATGTGTGATCTGCAGAAAAGTGATGAAAAGTTGTTCACCAAGAACTAACTACAATGTAATAGGAAATGAGCTTAGCCAAATAATCATGAGGTTCATGATCTTGATGGAACTCAAGAAGAATAATTCACAACGTAACTCAAATCAAGATGAGTACTTGCTCAATGGTTGCATCACTAATGCGAACATTAGGATGAAGCAAGAAAAGATAGATATCATCGATACATGTAGAATTTAGCAATCAAAGGTAGTCTTTTCATTAATCACAAACAAGTCAAATTGTACCGTAACACATTACGTGTCACTATGTCATACAATTCTCAAAACTCATCCTACTAACTGATATCTCAGTTAAGCTAGGGATTATTTTTAAAGGATACCACAATGAACACTAATCTACAAGAGTCATTAGGTGTCCTGCCTGTCCCGGAAGATCCATCGGTCCCAATTTAGAAGAAGATTTCTTCAATTTATTTATTGGACACTGGGCATCCTCGTCAGTGGACAATGGCCTAGGAACAACACTTAACACGAATCAGCAATCAATTAAAACCTTATAAGTCAATCACAGGACTTAACGACTTCCTCTTATCAATCTCATATTCCATACAAGTTAAATTTTACTTTATTCAAGTTTTAACCAATTTAAACTCAATGTAACATCCTACCTCATTCTCCAATACTTTCAATCTTATTCTTACATCTTGAAAGGGAGATAAAAGCTCGATATCAACAACGCTTAATTTCAAATCCTATAGCTCTTACAACAAAAATTATCAAATGAGTCATTAATATGAAATGACTTGATCATTCAACTTAGACTTCTCGGAAAGGTATTAGTGGCATGAGGCTTTTGGGTAATGGTTCCAATAACAGCCTCAATTGCAACATTCACCCTTTCGATTTCAATTTAAGAATTTGATGACAACGAATCATATGACATCTTTCCAGGTGATAACGTTTTGTCAAACTCCACTCTATAAGGAAAGATCGTCATGACATCGATATCAGATTTAATATCGCCAATTCTTCTTCAATATCACAATCAACTAATGTCTACAATTCTACGAATATCAACCATTTGTTGGGATCATAAATATCCACAACTTGGTTTAGATCTAGGATAGCTAGAATTCCTACGAGAATAGCTTCGATTAATTTACTAGGGGAGTTAGGGTTACTTGTGACAATCTACGTCGTATAAATACCTCGTATAAAAATCAAAATAATCATCAAAAAATCATGTAATAAAATTACATCATAGATATATAATCCAAGTTATATATATATTAAAATAACACTTCTCAGTCTTGGCCTTGTCGGTAACTCGGGAATTCTTCGGCACCGTTATAGTCAAAAGATTTTTAGACATTTTTAGAAAAATGTTTATAGTTAAAAGATTTTGAAATGTTTTATTCAAAACCTTGGTTTTAAAAATCTTTCGTTCTCTATAACGAGAGCTCTGGTACCAAACTGTAACACCCCCAAATTTATACAACTCAATACAGCGGAAGACTAGTTGGTGTTACGGGTTAGCACATTACTCACATCATAGACAACGCATAAAAATCGCGTCGTTTATTAATAAAGCATTTCCATTCATAAATATCAAAGTTACATCGCTCCCCAAGTCATATTATTTCATACAAAGTTTTACAAAATATTTGAATGGAAAATATTGTTTAAGTGCGGGCCATGAATTCTTGTCGTCTTCCCGAGAATTACCTTCAAGTACCTGAGATAAAACATGTTAAAAGAAAAGGTCAGCGATAACGCCGAGTGAATTCATAGAGTTTAATAAATTCCATCAATATAACTTTGGTATAAAATTATTACCAAAAATCATTTTGTACAAATCATTGTAATAGGCCGTAAAATAGCCAAAATCATTTTATACAAATCTTTGTAATAGGCCATAAAATAGCCAAAGTCATTTTATATAAATCCTTATCGAAAATCATAATATAGGCATTTGCCTTAAAAATCATTATACGAGCCAATGTCGTTAAAAACACCATACAATACGTTTTTGCAACGTTGTATAGATTAAATAAAAACCGTTATATGAATATGGTTATATAAAACCAAACACGAACATAATATCAATAGTATGACCCTGTATTGCTAGTCAGGCAATACATCGTAATTCGGAGCGTCTAGTAATATTTCGTTAATGTTGGATTATTATAAGCCGCATGACATTGTTACCTTACTAAACCAACAACGGGTAGCTAACCCGATACCAATTTTGCCCATCTAAAGTAGCGTGTCGTCACAAAGGTCACGCTATGGAAATCTTCTCATACATAAATTCGCTTACCAATCAATGTGGCACGACGGGGATCAACCGTCAAGGCGCGAACTGGGGTGATCGTCCCCAAATAGTACTATTAAATGCATAAGCGTCTACCAAATCCCGGTAGTTCACAATTCATGCTAATGGGACTTTTAGTGACATAACCTAACTTTAATAATCCATTTATTTTCATCTATCGGGTCCTTTAATCATTTATCGGGTCATACAATCGGGTCATTCAATCATTCGGGTCCAAATCAATAAACAAACAATCGGGACAAATGGTGTCCTATTTTTATAAAAACTAACATGTTATCTCCCTCGCGGGTTTATAAAACATTTATAAAACATTTAAAAGAGTGCGAGGCTATGAACTCACGTTGATGTGGGAAGGCGGTTATCGGCGATTTGGATGTACGGTACGTGCTTCAATCACGGAAACCTAGACAAATAATACTCGTCTTAGACTCATGTCCAATGACTTTATAAAAATACCAATTATATATACATATGATGATTATATATATATGATAATCAAGTGGGTTTACATATTCTCATTTACTCATTTTTGTGTTATGTGTTATGTGTCGATAACTTTTATATTAGTTTTCTCGTTTTACCTATTTACGTGTTTTAGGTCCAATAGGCCTATTATAAGTACTTTAACTTGTTTTAATCCCTTTTATACCTATATTATCAATATTTATACTTTCCATGTTGGGCCCAAATGGGTTAAGCCCAATAAGTTCTTTTTACAAGTTTTTATCTTATTTAGTCCAATTATTAGTCCAATATGCTTAATTAGCTCGTAAATGTCCGTATTTCTTATAGTTCGGGTTTTATCGATTTTTACTTGTATTAGATACTTATATATCAGTATATGAGTTTTATAAAGTTTACATTAGACGGGTTTGGTCGTCTAAGTTTTATTTAACAAAAACGTTAATTTTTACGGTATTAGCCCAAAAAGTCGTAAAAATCATGTTTATAGTTTTATAACTTATAAAACATAACAAGTTGCCATTTTTATAAAATGTACACTTATTTACCATTGTACATATTTATATAAATGTATTATATAAGTTAGTGGGTTTTAATTTATATTTTATACTATTAAATTTTGAGTGCTTATATAATAGTATTATAGTTTAATTTCCAAAATCTGATTTTTATCTTCACTTTCACCAAAACTGTCATATCTTGAGTTATATATGGAGATAGAAGCTCAAATTGTTATCACATAAACTATATGATATGTGATACATTTAACTCTTCTATAGCTACTGTTGAATCATCCCCTAAGTATTTTCTAAAAATCGTCCAAAACTGTGAACTCAGATTTGTACCTTAAACTAGTTTTGATCATATCTTACTCATTACAATGATTCCATTGCATGGCCAACTCTCACATGTGTACAAGACCCATAGATTACTGTATATCAATTCTACTTCATCATTTTATCAGTTCATGACATGTTTCTTTACTGTTTTATACAGCCATCACTTTTAAGCAATATTTTAGCCTTGTTCTTTATAGTTTTTCACCTATTTAATCATGTTTATCAACACCAAATCCCCACACAATACTTTTATCATCATATAATCATCATATACATATACAATAGGAAATAAAATACATGATTATATAATCAAAAATAACAAGAAGATGAGGAGGACAATCTTTATACCACCAAGTTGATGTAGGTTATGATTTGGACATGGATTTTGATGGAGAAACTTGTGAATAGCCAAGACCATCTTCAAGATCACCAATCTTCATAAACTCCTTGTGGAAAATCAGCCCTAATACTCCATGGAAACTCCTCCTTGGATGTTAAAACTTGCACCAATCTTCCTCTTTTTGAATGCAGATTAACATATGTAAGTTATAACATATGTTTGTGGTTAAATTTGGATCAAATGGGTATTTTGGGGTTGTTTTTGGACGAAATAATAGAGAGAGGAAGAGAGGATTTAGAGTAGTTTGCATGAGTGGAAAATGAGTGTGTGGTTTTGGTTTGTGGTTTTGCTAGTTTTGATGGAAAGTGGCTTACATTGTAAGCTTACAAGGACAAGTGTTTAGCTTGTTAGCTAAACTTTGACACCTAAGTGGTGTGGTGTGAAGGGTTGGATGGTTTGAGTGGGGGTGGGACAAGTGTCCCACTTGTCTCATCCCCATTTATTTACGGGTACTCCTCGATTCCAGTTTCCTCGATTTGCGTGCACTCGGGTCGTTTTACGAAAAACGTTTTTATAAATTATGAATCAACGGCACAAAACGAATCTAATAAAAATTGTCTCATCAAAAACGGAGTTCGAAAACGTAAATACGTAATCCTAGGGTTTCCGGTTTAGTCGTAAAGGACGTTAAAATAAAATCGTAAGTCCTAATCTCTTCTCGTAAATTTGTGAGTTTATGAGCCAACACAAATTTAAAACTCCAAAATAATATTCATGGATAAATTTATTTTCTGAAATGTCAGACTGTCACCAAAGACGGTGTATGCAAACGTAAGCACGTAACGTAGAATCCTCCGGTTTAGACGTAATCGACGCTACTTCAAGACGTAAATCCAAATTACTTCCCAAAAATAAGTGAGTTCATATTGTAACATTAAAATAATGTTTTCAAATAAATATTGAAAATAAAATATCGACCATAAATTGATGGATTGTCACATCCTGCATGGGCTTCACAGTCTATCAAATGGATGTCAAGAGTGCTTTTCTCTATGGCACCATTGTTGAGGAAGTATATGTAATGCAACCTCCTGGTTTTGAGGATCCAGAGCATCCAGATAAAGTGTATAGAGTCAAAAAGGCTATGTATGGCCTTCATCAAGCCCCTAGAGCATGGTATGGTACTCTGTCTACCTATTTGGTGGACAATGGATTCAAGAGGGGCACCATAGATCAGACACTATTTACAAAGAAGAAAGGCAAGGATGTGTTGCTTGTGCAGGTCTATGTTGATGATATCATTTTTGGGTCTACTGATCCAAAGATGAGCGAGGATTTCTCCAAGCTTATGACAGACAAATTCAAGATGAGTGCTATGGGGGAGATGAACTTCTTTCTTGGTTTACAAGTTCAGCAGAAAGAGGATGGTATCTTCATCTCCCAGGATAAATATGTTGCTGAGATCTTGAAGAAGTTTGGCTTTTCTCCACATGAAAAGAGGGCTACTACTCCTATGGATAGAGAACACCCTTGGGGAAAGATTGGAGATGGGAAAGATGTTGATGTCAGGCACTATAGATCCATGATTGGATCCTTGATGTATCTTACTGCCTCCAGACCTGACATTATGTTTGCTGTGTGTGCTTGTGCACGCCATCAAGTGACTCCCAAAGAATGTCACCTTTATGCTGTGAAGAGGATCTTTAGGTACCTAAGATGCTACCCTAGTCTTGGTTTGTGGTACCCAAAGGATTCACCATTGGAGCTGATTGCATATTCAGATAGTGATTACGGAGGTGATAAATTTGATAGGAAATCCACAACTGGTGGATGTCAGTTTCTTGGGAGCAGGTTGATATCTTGGCAATGCAAGAAACAAACAGTGGTGGCTAATTCTACAACTGAAGCAGAGTATGTGGCTGCAGCTGCATGTTGTGGCCAAGTTTTGTGGATTCAGAACCAGCTGTTGGACTATGGGTATAATTTCATGCATACTAAGATATTTGTTGATAATAATAGTACTTTATGCATCATTAAGAATCCTGTACATCATTCTAAAACTAAACACATAGAAATTAGACACCATTTTATAAGAGATTGCTTTGAGAAAGGTTTAATACAACCAGATAGGGTTGACACTGAGGAAAATGTGTTAGATTTATTAACTAAACCTTTTGATGCTGGGAGATTTCAATACTTGGTAACAAGTATTGGAATGGTCAATCTCACATAATATGTGTTTTGGATTCTTTTTGTAAAAGTATGTACAGGATGATGCATTATTATTGTTGGTTTTATTGATGATTTAGATTTTCCACTATATTTTTCTAACACTGACAAAGGTTACTTGAACACTGATAAGTGTTTTTGTAACGTTGTCAGCAATATAATTATCTAACGTTGACAAAGCTTCCTTTAATGCTGTCATGTGTTATCGGGGCGTTGTCAGCAACAATGTTAGTTTTGTGGTTTTCAATCTAAATGTGCAGATGGTGTTAGAAGTATACCATTGGATACAGAGTTGCTTATGGATCAATGGAGAAGCATTTAGAAAAGTTTTTATTTATGGATGATGGTTGGAATGTTTCATTCCTATCTTGACATAAATTTTTTATGTTCATGCATGATTTTAGCAAACTTTTTGTATCATAGTTTAAGGGGAGGTTTTAGGAACCTTTAGGATGTTTGGGTATCCATATGATACTCTTATCACAATTCTAGATTGTGTCCACAGGTGAGTATGAGTTAGTTTTACTAAATCATGAGGCACTATAGCATGCAAAGTTGATATACTATGCATGCTGCCAAGACATTTTTGGCCTAGAATTGGTTGTGGTCTGTTGGGAGACTTGGGAATGATTTTGATATGGGATTTACCTGGGAGTAACAAGGATTTTATAAGGTAACTTGGTTGTTAAGAGTTTTGGTTAGCAAGGGACACTAGAGGACTGTTATGTCTATCTTGCTTATGCAAGTGTGCATAACTGGACAGTGCTTGCCGCCCTATAATAATTATCAGCTTTTGGTTATCTTCTCTAGGATAAATTACTTGTTAAGGTCATTTTTCACTTTTTAAAATATTTTTATTTTTGGACGCTGACAAGAATTTTCCAAGCGTTGTTGTGACCAAATTGGACGCTGACATGGCTATTGGCAAACGTTGACAAGATTATAGCCGTTGGGCGTTGATAGGTTATTTTTTACCGTTGACACTCAATGGGACCTACCCAGTTGTTACTTTTTGACATATTTTCAAGCCGTAATTTTAGGATTTGTTACTTTCATTTAATGCATGAGATAACTTATAACTTTTTCAATATTTTCATGATTGATTTTTGAAAATCTTTGCCTATTTTGGGCCAATCACATGCATTCTTTTTCTCCTATAAATTTGGCTCCTATTTTAAACAGGATATCTATAATTCTTGTCTAACGATTTTATCTTATCAACTTCATCTTCTACATTTAAAATTAACAGCTTTCATCAATGGCACCAAAGTTTAAACCAACAAAATTGGAATTGGGGTTCAGATCACAACACAACATGATTGCTTATCTTGAAGCTGATGATGCTCTGTTTCCCTAATACACACAAATGGTGGCGTATTTGAACGCATCCCCATTAAGGTATGCTCTTTCTCATGCACCACTCATTCCAGTCACACACATTAAGCAGTTTTGGAACACTGCTAGTTCCTCAACAGTTAATGGAGTGACCACATTGACTTCTATTGTTCATGGGAGATCTTGGGTGGTTACTGAGGCTTTGGTACGCCAAGACTTGCATCTTGATGATGCTGATGGTATAGCCACCCTTCCCATAAATGAAATAGAACAAGGGCTTAGGGCTTTGGGATATCCTTTTCCTGATGAAGGTACTCTCAATAAGTATCATAAGCAGGAATTTCCCCCAGCCTGGAAGTACCTCATACATGTCCTCCTTCAATGTTTGAGTCCCAAATGTACTGAACACAATGAGATCAATAGATCCATTGCAAGTGCTATTGTGTGCATTGCAACAGGGCAAAAATATAACTATTCTAAAATGATTTTTGAGGGGATGTGTAAAAACAAGGGGACAAAAATGACTTTAGCTTATCCCCGTTTTCTGCAAATGGTTTTTGATGATCAAGGATACTGCTCAAGGGATCACAATGATTTTTATAAGATCCCTGAGCAAAAGAAAGCTATTTTTATGAAGATGGATTCACCCCCCCATAGAGACTTACCTTTAACCCAAGCCATGCTTGCTGTTATTGCAGCATCACAACCCCAACCAGACCCCTAACCTCAAATTGACCCTCAACCACAACTTGAACCAATTCCTGAACCTTTACCCTCACCTGAACAAATGCAAATTGACTCTAAATCCTTCAACTCTGATACATTAAATGTTGGCGTTGATGTGCCTATTTCCAACGTTGACACACAACCTTTACAATCCCAAACACCCCTTAACCAACCCACATCTACCCATTCTTCCACACCATCTTCCACACCCCCTGAATATAGGTTGATGAAACGCCAAAGAACTAATGGAGTGTTCTCCTCTGGTGGTCCTAGCCATGAAGCAGAGAGAACCACCACCACAAGTGTGGCTGGTGACCTGGATGAGGCTGGGACTATTGGTTCTGGCTTAGAAGCTGGCCAAGGTAGTCCCACCATCATTAAGTCCTCATCCTTGCCCAATGAATCTGACTTGGGAGGTCAAATCCCCATTTTAGAAGAGGGCAGACTGGAACCAATGACTCTTATGGAATTGACGGTAGTCTGCATTAGCTTGCAAAAGCAAAATGCAGACTTAGTACAAATTATCAGCTCACAAGGCCTTGAACTCAAGCAATTGAGGGAGAGGATTGTTGTTTTGGAAAGTGATCGTGCTAGGAGGGGTATGGAGGAATCTTCCAAAGGGGAGGAAGATCAAATAAATCTGAGTGATAAGGGCAGCCAGGATGGTCAATCAATGGATGTTGCTGAAGCCCTTACAACTTTGAAGAAACAAACAGGTTTTGATAAGTCCTTAGTCTCTCCCACCAACTTAAATTTATCATTTACAGCTATGTTGAGAGAGGTTACACAAGGCGCTGAGGGAAGATATTTGAGCGTTGACAAGGAAAATTTGGACGCTGATAGAAGTATTTTGGGCGCTGATAGAACAAATTTGGGCGTTGACAGACCTGCACATGAAGGTGATGTATCCCAGTCATCATCTATCATCAAGGAGGTTTCTACTCAGGTATTACCATCTACCTTACCAACCATTGCACCATCAGATAAGGGTAAGGGAAAATGGTAGAAGAGATTGTTCCAAAGGATGCAGCTCAAGTTGAATTTGATAGAAGATTGGCTGAACAAATGATGGAACAAGGTGAAAAGGAAAAGTCACCATTTGTTGTGACTTTAGAAGAAGAAAGTGATGGAGCTAGCTCAGACTCAAGTGTAATGATTATAGAACCTGAAAGGCTTGAGTATGGAGATGAGTTGGCCAAAGAGAAGCTGAGAGAGTTGAAATTGCAGGTTGACTTTGACATGCCTGAGGTGGTTCAAATGTACAATGCTTGGGAAGAAAGATGCATGGATAATCCAGACTTGACCATTTCAGATCAAATATGGGGTTTGGAGCTTCTTCTTAGAGTTCAGAAGGATTGTAAGGTAATTTTGAAACACAAGGCAAGCAATATTCTCTCAGAGTTGAAAAGGGATAGAAGGGAGCTCTACTTTATGTTGCTCAGATGTCATGGAGTTGGATGGACATATCAAAAGTTGAAGGCTTTGACATTTGATGAGATGGAAAACAGGGCTTATCCCATTTGGGTGAGAGTGCAAGAAGCAAACACTCTTAGACTTCTTTTAGATGAAAGAAAGGAGGAACTTGCAGAAGAAATGGAAATCAAGAAAGCTATGATGATTCCCAGGCCAGTGAAGAAGGGAATTAAATTTGAGTTTCCAAAAGATATGGATCCACTATATCCAAGTGAAGCAGTTATAAGAAAGAGCCTCAAGCTCTCCCCATTAGAAGCTTCAGATATGGTGCAAGTGTTACCATTAGATTCCAGGAACCCAATTGTGAGCTATGAAGAAGATGAATGTGGGTTCTGGAAGATTGGCAGATTTGGCAAGGAGGTACACACTTTTACCACTCTCATATCTTTGTTTGCAAGTTGTGATAGAGAAGACTTGGTGGACCTTTGGAGGTTGCTGGAGACCAAGTATGAGGCTGAAGCACCAACTTCAGCTAATGGAATAAAACTTTGGACCACATTCAAAAGAATGTGTGGACCAAAAGATGAGGATCCTGCAATATGAAAGGATCTTGAAGATGACCTCAGTGGTCTTCAATGGAGGTTATATTCAGCTGCTGGTGTATACCATTTGAGTTCTACAAAGTTTGCTGAGTATCTACTTGTGGATGCTCAGTATTTCATATCCAAGGCTATTTTGGAAAAGATGAAGGACACTCAGCTGGAAACAGATTATTCAAGTGACGTAGCAAAAGATTTGATCAGATTTATTCATTATCAATATGAGAAGGTTTGTAAGACTCCTCCTAGTCCTTAATGCTTATTCAGAAACTTGATCATAAGAGTGGATATCAAGTTTAGGGGAGGATTGTTGGGAATAAATTAAGGCCAGATCACTTGAGCGCTGACAAGAACAATTCAAGCGTTGACAAGAACAAAACAAGCGCTGACAGCTCAAGCGTTGACAAGTTAAAGTCAAGCGTTGACACATTGAAGACAAGCACTGATGGAAGATATATTCTACGCGTGTATTATATTCTAGAATACTTCTAGTAAAGATAAGAACAACAATGTATTTTCTATATTTATCTTTACCTAGAATAGTTGATACGTAGATTATTGTACAAGGCTTCTTATGTCTATAAAAGAAGGCCTTTAGGTTAATGTTCAATATAAGTTTTATATAAGTTTTCGTTTGTAAACATCTTTCATTGTAAGCAAGTTCGATATTCATAATCAAAGTGAAAGTTTGTTTACATCTTGTGTGTTCTTGTTTAAGTGTTAAATTCCGCATAACACTTAGATTCATAAAGCATATACAAAGGTTTCTCTACGTGTATTACATGATCTAATCTCGTATACACAAAGCTAATCGATCTAAGTTTGGGATCAACAAGTGGTATCAGACTTAGTAGAGCATAAGAGTCATTGAATCTCGTTGACACACTTGTATACAAAGGTAAATCCTAAGGACATGACTGGGATTGGGATGTATGATTACTCTCTGGTTCCACCACCAGCTGGTGACTTCTATGGTGTCCAACGAAGGGACTTATCTTGGACTGGTTTACCAAAGCTTCAAGAGGAGGAATTCATTCCTCCACCAAGAGTTGTCACTCCAGTGGAAGAGTATCAACAAAAATTGACTGACCTAAATGAGTGGAAGAAAGCTAACCCTACTTTATTTGTTAAGGGAGGTTTGCTATGTGAAAGTCCCAATGAATCACCACCCATTAAGGTTACTAACCCAATCACTGGTAAAGCTGTTGACCTAGGCTCAAACACTGTTAGAAGACCTACCATTAAATATGCAGAGATGTATAGGAATAATAGGTCACCCAAGAGCCAAGTTAGCAATCATGGAACAGGCTTCTTCTCTTCTAGACCTAAGGTTGTGTCTAAGAAAGCCTGTTACACTTGTGGTAGCTTTTCACATTTGGCATACAAGTGTGTCAACGCTCCCAAAGCCAGCGCTGACAGGAACAATTTCAGCGCTGACAGGAAGAAAGTCAACGTTGTTAGAAAGTCAAACGTTGTCAGACCCAAACCTTGTGTGCAGCAAAGTCCACAAGTGATTAGACCTGCCCCATTCTTTTCTAGAAGGTCTAACACTCATGGACAAAGACCATTTCAAAAGACAAACACCTGGTCAAATAGGCAATGGGATTCTGTAGCAAACCCTAGGTTCAACGCTGACAAGGGTAATTTCAGCGTTGACAGGACAAATTCTAACGCTGACAGAAACGTTACCAGACCTAAATATTTGCAGCCACAAAGTAAGGGGTCTAAAGCTTCTTCAAGCTTAACATGGAGACCCAAGAAAGATCAAAACCCTAATGATAATGGGATTTCAATGACTTGCAATAGATTTAATTACATTTCAAAGGTCATTACAAAACCTATTGGGGTTAACTGGGTATTTCATCCTAAAAAGGATGAGAATGGGGTTGTTGTGAGAACTAAGTCTGTTCTTATTGAACAACCAGATGAATCCAAGTCTTTTGAGACTTGGGTTCCCAAAGAAAACTAATTTTTTTTCTTTATGTGCAGGGCATTCAAAGACAGATCAATGATTATGGATATTGGGATAGTGGATGCTCAAGGCACATGACAGGGAAGGAAGACTATCTGACGAATTTCACCCCTATTAAAGATGGTGACAAGGTGTAATTTGGAGGTGGTTATGGTACCATCACAGGCAAAGGAACCCTTCTCACCAATAATCTGCGTTTTGAGAATGTCTTCCTGGTAAAAGAACTTGATTATAATCTGTTTAGTGTATCACAAGTATGTGATAACAAAAATAAAGTTCTTTTTACTGATACTGAGTGTTTGGTGTTAAGCAAGGATTTTAAGATCCCTGATGAGAAATATATTGAGTATAGAACACCTAGGCATAAGGACATATATAATGTGAATTTAAATGGGATTAAAATGAATACCAATATGTCTTGTTTTTATGCTAAGGCCTCAGTAGATGAGAGTAATTTGTGGCACAGGAGACTAGGGCACATAAATTTAAAAAATATAAATAGACTTGTGAGGCTTGGTTTAGTTGATGGTTTGCCTGAGAAGGCCTTCCACAATGACCACTCTTGTGTTGCATGTCTTAAGGGAAAGCAGCACAAGGTCTCATTCAAGTCCAAACAGGTGCATACTAGTTCCAGACCTCTTCATATGCTTCACATGGACCTCTTTGGTCCAACAAATATAGAAAGTTTGAATGGTAAGTCGTATTGCTTTGTTATCACAGATGACTTCTCTAGATTTACTTGGACATTCTTTCTAGCTATGAAGAGTGACACAGCTGATGTTCTTATTGATTTTATCACTCAGATTGAGAAAAGGTCTGGCAATGAGGTTAAAATGCTTAGGAGTGATAATGGTGGAGAATTTAGGAACAAGAAGTTAGATGATTTCTGTGCCAGGAAAGGAATTACTAGGCAATTTAGCATTGCTAGAACCCCACAACAAAATGGGGTTGTTGAGAGGAAAAATAGAACCCTAATTGAAGTAGCCAGAACAATGTTGGCTGATGCTCACTTTCCTATAGCCTTTTGGGCTGAGGCTGTTAATACGGCTTGCTATGTGCAAAATAGAGCATTGGTTAACAAAATTCAGAACAAAACACCTTATGAGTTACTTTGGGGAAGAAAACCTAATACTGGTTTTCTCAGACCTTTTGGTTGTCATGTAGTAGTATTGGATACTAGTGATGCCTTAGGGAAATTTAGTGCAAAAGGTGATGAGGGCTATTTCATGGGGTATTCAGTCCAGAGCAAGGGTTATAGGGTTTATCTTAAAGAGGACAAACGTATAGTTGAGATAGTACATGTTAGGTTCTTAGAGAATAAACCTAGTGATCCTAAAAGTGGTCCTAATTGGTTGTTTGATTTGGAACCCTTATCTAGAACTTTAAATTATATGCCTGTCACTAATCCAGACATTGTGAAGGTAACTTCAAATGTTGTGGAGGAACAAGTTGTTAATGTTTCAGGTACACAGGTTCATGAGAAGGTTGGACCACAAGCAGAAAAGGCATCTCCTACATTAGAATATGTCACAGTTCCCATTTGGACAGATGCTTTTGCTGCTGCTGCTGGACAAGATAATGGTGGTTTTCAGATACCACCAGATACAAACATGCATGGTCCTTCAGGCGCTGACAAAGGCAAATCTAGCGCTGACAAGACCAATTCAGACGTTGATGGCTCAGACGTTGACAACAACATTTCAAGCGCTGTTAGCCCAGACGCTGACAACCAAGATTCAGACGTTGACAACACTTATGGGCATCTTTTCTCTTCCAGTTTTGAACAAGGTGGACCTTCCAATATTCTTGAAGAAGTTCACATTGATCAAAGAGAGTCTGATGAAGAAGATATTGGCAACATGGAGCGTGAGGTTGAGGACACCAGACTTTTTGAAGGAGGGGTTCTCACTTCCACAATGAAGAATCACCCCACATCTTAGATCATTGGTGATATTATGACTCCAGTTCAGACTAGAAGATCTCATCAAGGTCTTGGTGGGTTTATTGCCAATATACACAAGAAGGTTGATACCCCTCTTGTGCAAGCATGTTTGTTTGCATGTTTTCTGTCACAAGAAGAACCCAAGAAAATATTTGATGCTCTCAAAGAACCAAGTTGGGTGGAAGCAATGCAGGATGAGCTTCACCAATTTGCAATTCAGGATGTTTGGGAGCTGGTTGATTGTCCTAGATATGTCAGACCTATAGGGACAAGATTGGTTCTAAGGAACAAAAGAGATGAAAGAGGCATTGTGGTCAGAAACAAGGCAAGGTTAGTGGCTCAAGGTTATACACAAGAGGAGGGGATAGACTATGAGGAGGTCTTTGCACCAGTTGCAAGGATTGAAGCTATTAGGATTTTTCTAGCCTATGCCTCCTGCATGGGCTTCACAGTCTATCAAATGGATGTCAAGAGTGCTTTTCTCTATGGCACCATTGTTGAGGAAGTATATGTAATGCAACCTCCTGGTTTTGAGGATCCAGAGCATCCAGATAAAGTGTATAGAGTCAAAAAGGCTATGTATGGCCTTCATCAAGCCCCTAGAGCATGGTATGGTACTCTGTCTACCTATTTGGTGGACAATGGATTCAAGAGGGGCACCATAGACCAGACACTATTTACAAAGAAGAAAGGCAAGGATGTGTTGCTTGTGCAGGTCTATGTTGATGATATCATTTTTGGGTCTACTGATCCAAAGATGAGTGAGGATTTCTCCAAGCTTATGACAGACAAATTCAAGATGAGTGCTATGGGGGAGATGAACTTCTTTCTTGGTTTACAAGTTCAGCAGAAAGAGGATGGTATCTTCATCTCCCAGGATAAATATGTTGCTGAGATCTTGAAGAAGTTTGGCTTTTCTCCACATGAAAAGAGGGCTACTACTCCTATGGATAGAGAACACCCTTGGGGAAAGATTGGAGATGGGAAAGATGTTGATGTCAGGCACTATAGATCCATGATTGGATCCTTGATGTATCTTACTGCCTCCAGACCTGACATTATGTTTGTTGTGTGTGCTTGTGCACGCCATCAAGTGACTCCCAAAGAATGTCACCTTTATGTTGTGAAGAGGATCTTTAGGTACCTAAGATGCTACCCTAGTCTTGGTTTGTGGTACCCAAAGGATTCACCATTGGAGCTGATTGCATATTCAGATAGTGATTACGGAGGTGATAAATTTGATAGGAAATCCACAACTGGTGGATGTCAGTTTCTTGGGAGCAGGTTGATATCTTGGCAATGCAAGAAACAAACAGTGGTGGCTAATTCTACAACTGAAGCAGAGTATGTGGCTGCAGCTGCATGTTGTGGCCAAGTTTTGTGGATTCAGAACCAGTTGTTGGACTATGGGTATAATTTCATGCATACTAAGATATTTGTTGACAATAATAGTACTTTATGCATCATTAAGAATCCTGTACATCATTCTAAAACTAAACACATAGAATATAGACACCATTTTATAAGAGATTTCTTTGAGAAAGGTTTAATACAACAAGATAGGGTTGACACTGAGGAAAATGTGTCAGATTTATTAACTAAACCTTTTGATGCTGGGAGATTTCAATACTTGGTAACAAGTATTGGAATGGTCAATCTCACATAATATGTGTTTTGGATTCTTTTTGTAAAAGTATGTACAGGATGATGCATTATTATTGTTGGTTTTATTGATGATTTAGATTTTCCACTATATTTTTCTAACACTGACAAAGGTTACTTGAACACTGATAAGTGTTTTTGTAACGTTGTCAGCAATATAATTATCTAACGCTGACAAAGCTTCCTTTAACGCTGTCATGTGTTATCGGGGCGTTGTCAGCAACAATGTTAGTTTTGTGGTTTTCAATCTAAATGTGCAGATGGTGTTAGCAGTATACCATTGGATACAGAGTTGCTTATGGATCAATGGAGAAGCATTTGGACAAGTTTTTATTTATGGATGATGGTTGGAATGTTTCATTCCTATCTTGACATAAATTTTTTATGTTCATGCATGATTTTAGCAAACTTTTTGTATCATAGTTTAAGGGGAGGTTTTAGGAACCTTTAGGATGTTTGGGTATCCATATGATACTCTTATCACAATTCTAGATTGTGTCCACAGGTGAGTATGAGTTAGTTTTACTAAATCATGAGGCACTGTAGCATGCAAAGTTGATATACTATGCATGCTGCCAAGACATTTTTGGCCTAGAATTGGTTGTGGTCTATTGGGAGACTTGGGAATGATTTTGATATGGGATTTACCTGGGAGTAACAAGGATTTTATAAGGTAACTTGGTTGTTAAGAGTTTTGGTTAGCAAGGGACACTAGAGGACTGTTATGTCTATCTTGCTTATGCAAGTGTACATAACTGGACAGTGCTTGCCGCCCTATAATAATTATCAGCTTTTGGTTATCTTCTCTAGGATAAATTACTTGTTAAGGTCATTTTTCACTTTTTAAAATATTTTTATTTTTGGACGCTGACAAGAATTTTCCAAGCGTTGTTGTGACCAAATTGGACGCTGACATGGCTATTGGCAAACGTTGACAAGATTATAGCCGTTGGGCGTTGATGGGTTATTTTTGACCGTTGACACTCAATGGGACCTACCCAGTTGTTACTTTTTGACATATTTTCAAGCCGTAATTTTAGGAGTTGTTACTTTCATTTAATGCATGAGATAACTTATAACTTTTTCAATATTTTCATGATTGATTTTTGAAAATCTTTGCCTATTTTTGGGCCAATCACATGCATTCTTTTTCTCCTATAAATTTGGCTCCTATTTTAAACAGGGTATCTATAATTCTTGTCTAACGATTTTCTCTTATCAACTTCATCTTCTACATTTAAAATTAACAGCTTTCATCAATGGCACCAAAGTTTAAACCAACAGAATTGGAATTGGGGTTCAGATCACAACACAACATGATTGCTTATCTTGAAGCTGATGATGCTCTGTTTCCCCAATACACACAAATGGTGGGGTATTTGAACGCATCCCCATTAAGGTATGCTCTTTCTCATGCACCACTCATTCCAGTCACACGCATTAAACAGTTTTGGAACACTGTTAGTTCCTCAACAGTTAATGGAGTGACCACATTGACTTCTATTGTTCATGGGAGATCTTGGGTGGTTACTGAGGCTTTGGTACGCCAAGCCTTGCATCTTGATGATGCTGATGGTTAAGCCACCCTTCCCATAAATGAAATAGAACAAGGGCTTAGGGCTTTGGGATATCCTTTTCCTGATGAAGGTACTCTCAATAAGTATCATAAGCAGGAATTTCCCCTAGCCTGGAAGTACCTCATACATGTCCTCCTTCAATGTTTGAGTCTCAAATGTACTGCACACAATGAGATCAATAGATCCATTGCAAGTGCTATTGTGTGCATTGCATCAGGGCAAAAATATAACTATTCTAAAATGATTTTTGAGGGGATGTGTAAAAACAAGGGGACAAAAATGACTTTAGCTTATCCCCGTTTTCTGCAAATGGTTTTTGATGATCAAGGATACTGCTCAAGGGATCAAAATGATTTTTATAAGATCCCTGAGCAAAAGAAAGCTATTTTTATGAAGATGGATTCACCCCCCATAGAGACTTACCTTTAACCCAAGCCATGCTTGCTGTTATTGCAGCAGCACAACCCCAACCAGACCCCCAGCCTCAAATTGACCCTCAACCACAACTTGAACCAATTCCTGAACCTTTACCCTCACCTGAACAAATGCAAATTGACTCTGAATCCTTCAACGCTGATACATTAAATGTTGGCGTTGATGTGCCTATTTCCAACATTGACACACAACCTTTACAATCCCAAACACCCCTTAACCAACCCACATCTACCCATTCTTCCACACCATCTTCCACACCCCCTGAATATAGGTTGATGAAACGCCAAAGGACTACTGGAGTGTTCTCCTCTGGTGGTCCTAGCCATGAAGCAGAGAGAACCACCACCACAAGTGTGGCTGGTGACCTGGATGAGGCTGGGACTATTGGTTCTGGCTTAGAAGCTGGCCAAGGCAGTCCCACCATCATTAAGTCCTCATCCTTGCCCAATGAATCTGACTTGGGAGGTCAAATCCCCATTTTAGAAGAGGACAGACTGGAACCAATGACTCTTATGGAATTGACGGCAGTCTGCATTAGCTTGCAAAAGCAAAATGCAGACTTAGTACAAATTGTCAGCTCACAAGGCCTTGAACTCAAGCAATTGAGGGAGAGGATTGTTGTTTTGGAAAGTGATCGTGCTAGGAGGAGTATGGAGGAATCTTCCAAAGGGGAGGAAGATCAAATAAATCTGAGTGATAAGGGCAGCCAGGATGGTAAATCAATGGATGTTGCTGAAGCCCTTACAACTTTGAAGAAACAAACAGGTTTTGATACGTCCTTAGTCTCTCCCACCAACTTAAATTTATCATTTATAGCTATGTTGAGAGAGGTTACACAAGGCGCTGAGGGAAGATATTTGAGCGTTGACAAGGAAAATTTGGACGCTGATAGAAGTATTTTGGGCGCTGATAGAACAAATTTGGGCGTTGACAGACCTGCACATGAAGGTGATGTATCCCAGTCATCATCTATCATCAAGGAGGTTTCTACTCAGGTATTACCATCTACCTTACCAACCATTGCACCATCAGATAAGGGTAAGGGTAAAATGGTAGAAGAGATTGTTCCAAAGGATGCAGCTCAAGTTGAATTTGATAGAAGATTGGCTAAACAAATGATGGAACAAGGTGAAAAGGAAAAGTCACCATTTGTTGTGACTTCAGAAGAAGAAAGTGATGGAGCTAGCTCAGACTCAAGTGTAATGATTATAGAACTTGAAAGGCTTGAGTATGGAGATGAGTTGGCCAAAGAGAAGCTGAGAGAGTTGAAATTGCAGGTTGACTTTGACATGCCTGAGGTGGTTCAAATGTACAATGCTTGGGAAGAAAGATGCATGGATAATCCAGACTTGACCATTTCAGATCAAATATGGGGTTTGGAGCTTCTTCTTAGAGTTCAGAAGGATTGTAAGGTAATTTTGAAACACAAGGCAAGCAATATTCTCTCAGAGTTGAAAAGGGATAGAAGGGAGCTCTACTTTATGTTGCTCAGATGTCATGGAGTTGGATGGAATTATCAAAAGTTGAAGGCTCTGACATTTGATGAGTTGGAAAACAGGGCTTATCCCATTTGGGTGAGAGTGCAAGAAGCAAACACTCTCATACTTCTTTCAGATGAAAGAAAGGAGGAACTTGCAGAAGAAATGGAAATCAAGAAAGCTATGATGATTCCCAGGCCAAGGAAGAAGGGAATTAAATTTGAGTTTCCAAAAGATATGGATCCACTATATCCAAGTGAAGCAGTTATAAGAAAGAGCCTCAAGCTCTCCCCATTAGAAGCTTCAGATATGGTGCAAGTGTTACCATTAGATTCCAGGAACCCAATTGTGAGCTATGAAGAAGATGAATGTGGGTTCTGGAAGATTGGCAGATTTGGCAAGGAGGTACACACTTTTACCACTCTCATATCTTTGTTTGCAAGTTGTGATTGAGAAGACTTGGTGGACCTTTAGAGGTTGCTGGAGACCAAGTATGAGGCTGAAGCACCAACTTCAGCTAATGGAATAAAACTTTGGACCACATTCAAAAGAATGTGTGGACCAAAAGATGAGGATCCTGCAATATGGAAGGATCTTGAAGTTGACCTCAGTGGTCTTCAATGGAGGTTATATTCAGCTGCTGGTGTATACCATTTGAGTTCTACAAAGTTTGCTGAGTATCTACTTGTGGATGCTCAGTATTTCATATTCAAGGCTATTTTGGAAAAGATGAAGGACACTCAGCTGGAAATAGATTACTCAAGTGACGTGGCAAAAGATTTGATCAGATTTATTCATTATCAATATGAGAAGGTTTGTAAGACTCCTCCTAGTCCTTAATGCTTATTCAGAAACTTGATCATAAGAGTGGATATCAAGTTTAGGGGAGGATTGTTGGGAATAAATTAAGGCCAGATCACTTGAGCGCTGACAAGAGCAATTCAAGCGTTGACAAGAACAAAACAAGCGCTGACAGCTCAAGCGTTGACAAGTTAAAGTCAAGCGTTGACACATTGAAGACAAGCACTGATGGAAGATATATTCTACGCGTGTATTATATTCTAGAATACTTCTAGTAAAGATAAGAACAACAATGTATTTTCTATATTTATCTTTACCTAGAATAGTTGATACGTAGATTATTGTACAAGGCTTCTTATGTCTATAAAAGAAGGCCTTTAGGTTAATGTTCAATATAAGTTTTATATAAGTTTTCGTTTGTAAACATCTTTCATTGTAAGCAAGTTCGATATTCATAATCAAAGTGAAAGTTTGTTTACATCTTGTGTGTTCTTGTTTAAGTGTTAAATTCCGCATAACACTTAGAGTCATAAAGCATATACAAAGGTTTCTCTACGTAACTGGGATTTACAAATGTGAAAAGCCTTCAACTTTTTTTTTGTATTGCTGAGAGAAAAAATAGAACCCTAATTGAAGCAGCCAGAACAATGTTGGCTTATGCTCACTTTCCTATAGCCTTTTGGGCTGAGGCTGTTAATACGGCTTGCTATGTGCAAAATAGAGCATTGGTTAACAAAATTCAGAACAAAACACCTTATGAGTTACTTTGGGGAAGAAACCCTAATATTGGTTTTCTCAGACCTTTTGGTTGTCATGTAGTAGTATTGGATACTAGTGATGCCTTAGGGAAATTTAGTGCAAAAGGTGATGAGGGCTATTTCATGGGGTATTCAGTCCAGAGCAAGGGTTATAGGGTTTATCTTAAAGAGGACAACCGTATAGTTGAGAGAGTACATGTTAGGTTCTTAGAGAATAAACCTAGTGATCCTGAAAGTGGTCCTAATTGGTTGTTTGATTTGGAACCCTTATCTAGAACTTTAAATTATATGCCTGTCACTAATCTAGACATTGTGAAGGTAACTTCAAATGTTGTGGAGGAACAAGTTGTTAATGTTTCAGGTACACAGGTTCATGAGAAGGTTGGATCACAAGCAGAAAAGGCATCTCCTACATTAGAATATGTCACAATTCCCATTTGGACAGATGCTTTTGCTGCTGCTGCTGCTGCTGGACAAGATAATGGTGGTTTTGAAATACCACCAGATACAAACATGCATGGTCCTTCAGGCGCTGACAAAGGCAAATCTAGCACTGACAAGACCAATTCAGACGTTGACAACAACATTTCAAGCGCTGTTATCCCAGACGCTGACAACCAAGATTCAGACGTTGACAACACTTATGGGCATCTTTTCTCTTCCAGTTTTGAACAAGGTGGACCTTCCAATATTCTTGAAGAAGTTCACATTGATCAAAGAGAGTCTGATGAAGAAGATATTGGCAACATGGAGCGTGAGGTTGAGAACACCAGACTTTTTGAAGGAGGGGTTCTCACTTCTACAATGAAGAATCACCCCACATCTCAGATCATTGGTGCTATTATGACTCCAGTTCAGACTAGAAGATCTCATCAAGGTCTTGGTGGGTTTATTGCCAATATACACAAGAAGGTTGATACCCCTCTTGTGCAAGCATGTTTGTTTGCATGTTTTCTGTCACAAGAAGAACCCAAGAAAATATTTGATGCTCTCAAAGAACCAAGTTGGGTGGAAGCAATGCAGGATGAGCTTCACCAATTTGCAATTCAGGATGTTTGGGAGCTGGTTGATTGTCCTAGATATGTCCAACCTATAGGGACAAGATGGGTTCTAAGGAACAAAAGAGATGAAAGAGGCATTGTGGTCAGAAACAAGGCAAGGTTAGTGGCTCAAGGTTATACACAAGAGGAGGGGAAAGACTATTAGGAGGTCTTTGCACCAGTTGCAAGGATTGAAGCTATTAGGATTTTTCTAGCCTATGCCTCCTGCATGGGCTTCACAGTCTATCAAATGGATGTCAAGAGTGCTTTTCTCTATGGCACCATTGTTGAGGAAGTATATGTAATGCAACCTCTTGGTTTTGAGGATCCAAAGCATCCAGATAAAGTGTATAGAGTCAAAAAGGCTATGTATGGCCTTCATCAAGCCCCTAGAGCATGGTATGGTACTCTGTCTACCTATTTGGTGGAAAATGGATTCAAGAGGGGCACCATAGATCAGGCACTATTTACAAAGAAGAAAGGCAAGGATGTGTTGCTTGTGCAGGTCTATGTTGATGATATCATTTTTGGGTCTACTGATCCAAAGATGAATGAGGATTTCTCCAAGCTTATGACGTACAAATTGTCAGCTCACAAGGCCTTGAACTCAAGCAATTGAGGGAGAGGATTGTTGTTTTGGAAAGTGATCGTGCTAGGAGGGGTATGGAGGAATCTTCCAAATGGGAGGAAGATCAAATAAATCTGAGTGATAAGGGCAGCCAGGATGGTCAATCAATGGATGTTGCTGAAGCCCTTACAACTTTGAAGAAACAAACAGGTTTTGATACGTCCTTAGTCTCTCCCACCAACTTAAATTTATCATTTATAGCTATGTTGAGAGAGGTTACACAAGGCGTCGAGGGAAGATATTTGAGCGTTGACAAGGAAAATTTGGGCGTTGACAGACCTGCACATGAAGGTGATGTATCCCAGTCATCATCTATCATCAAGGAGGTTTCTACTCAGGTATTACCATCTACCTTACCAACCATTGCACCATCAGATAAGGGTAAGGGTAAAATGGTAGAAGAGATTGTTCCAAAGGATGCAGCTCAAGTTGAATTTGATAGAAGATTGGCTGAACAAATGATGGAACAAGGTGAAAAGGAAAAGTCACCATTTGTTGTGACTTCAGAAGAAGAAAGTGATGGAGCTAGCTCAGACTCAAGTGTAATGATCATAGAACCTGAAAGGCTTGAGTATGGAGATGAGTTGGCCAAAGAGAAGCTGAGAGAGTTGAAATTGCAGGTTGACTTTGACATGCCTGAGGTGGTTCAAATGTACAATGCTTGGGAAGAAAGATGCATGGATAATCCATACTTGACCATTTCAGATCAAATATGGGGTTTGGAGCTTCTTCTTAGAGTTCAGAAGGATTGTAAGGTAATTTTGAAACACAAGGCAAGCAATATTCTCTCAGAGCTGAAAAAGGATAGAAGGGAGCTCTACTTTATGTTGCTCAGATGTCATGGAGTTGGATGGACATATCAAAATTTGAAGGCTTTGACATGTGATGAGTTGGAAAACAGGGCTTATCCCATTTGGGTGAGAGTGCAAGAAGCAAACACTCTCAGACTTCTTTCAGATGAAAGAAAGGAGGAACTTGCAGAAGAAATGTAAATCAAGAAAGCTATGATGATTCCCAGGCCAGTGAAGAAGGGAATTAAATTTGAGTTCCCAAAAGATATGGATCCACTATATCCAAGTGAAGCAGTCATAAGAAAGAGCCTCAAGCTCTCCCCATTAGAAGCTTCAGATATGGTGCAAGTGTTACCATTAGATTCCAGGAACCCAATTATGAGCTATGAAGAAGATGAATGTGGGTTCTGGAAGATTGGCAGATTTAGAAAGGAGGTACACACTTTTACCACTCTCATATCTTTGTTTGTAAGTTGTGATAGAGAATACTTGGTGGACCTTTGGAGGTTGCTGAAGACCAAGTATGAGGCTGAAGCACCAACTTCAGCTAATGGAATATAACTTTGGACCACATTCAAAAGAATGTGTGGACCAAAAGATGAGGATCCTGCAATATGGAAGGATCTTGAAGATGACCTCAGTGGTCTTCAATGGAGGTTATATTCAGCTGCTGGTGTATACCATTTGAGTTCTACAAAGTTTGCTGAGTATCTACTTGTGGATGCTCAGTATTTCATATCCAAGGCTATTTTGGAAAAGATGAAGGACACTCAGCTGGAAATAGATTATTCAAGTGACGTGGCAAAAGATTTGATCAGATTTATTCATTATCAATATGAGAAGGTTTGTAAGACTCCTCCTAGTCCTTAATGCTTATTCGGAAACTTGATCATAAGAGTGGATATCAAGTTTAGGGGAGGATTGTTGGGAATAAATTAAGGCCAGATCACTTGAGCGCTGACAAGAACAATTCAAGCGTTGACAAGAACAAAACAAGCGCTGACAGCTCAAGCGTTGACAAGTTAAAGTCAAGCGTTGACACATTGAAGACAAGCACTGATGGAAGATATATTCTACGCGTGTATTATATTCTTGAATACTTCTAGTAAAGATAAGAACAACAATGTATTTTCTATATTTATCTTTACCTAGAATAGTTGATACATAGATTATTGTACAAGGCTTCTTATGTCTATAAAAGAAGGCCTTTAGGTTAATGTTCAATATAAGTTTTATATAATTTTTCGTTTGTAAACATCTTTCATTGTAAGCAAGTTCGATATTCATAATCAAAGTGAAAGTTTGTTTACATCTTGTGTGTTCTTGTTTAAGTGTTAAATTCCGCATAACACTTAGATTCATAAAGCATATACAAAGGTTTCTCTATGTGTATTACTTGATCTAATCTCGTATACACAAAGCTAATCGATCTAAGTTTGGGATCAACAACGCTAATATGCATTTAATTCAATCTTTAGTCTCTAAGGAGTTGGTAAGACACCTCCCCAAGATTAAGTTTGATAGTCACTTTTGTGATGCTTGCAAAGTTGGAAAGCAAGTTCACTCAAGTCACAAAGCCAAGAATTTGGTTTCGACCTCTCGGTGCTTAGAGCTCCTACATATGGATCTCTTTGGACCTTCCGCCATACGGAGTTATGGAGTTAACCTTTATACCCTAGTTATAGTTGACGACTATTCTAGATTCACTTGGACAAGATTTTTGGCATCTAAGAATGAAGCTTTTAATCATTTCGAAATCTTTAGTCGAAGAATTCAAAATCAACTAGGATGTTTAATTGTTTCTATTAGGACGGATCATGGTAGGGAATTTGATAATGAAGTGCAATTTGGTGCCTTTTGTGAAGCTCATGGTATTACCCATAACTTCTCGGCTCCTCTCACTCCACAATCAAATGGGTTAGTTGAAAGGAAAAATAGGACTCTCCAAGAGATGAGTAGGACGATGTTAAACGAGCAATCGTTGCCTCAAAAGTTTTGGTGCAATGCCGTAGATACATCGACTTATATTCTCAACCAAATTCTTATTCGACCTTTCCTAGGAAAGACCCCCTATGAGATTCTTAAAGGTAAGAAACCCTCATTAGAATACTTTAGGGTGTTTGGAAGCAAGTGCTTTATCCTCAACACCAAAGACTACCTTACCAAGTTTGACCCAAAGTCTTACGAAGGTATCCTTTTAGGTTATTCCCAAACTAGTAAGGCCTACATAGTCCTAAATAGAACCTCAGGGGTTATTGAAGAATCACTCAACGTAACCTTTGATGAAACCCCTCCTTCACCCAAGACACCACCATTGGTTGATGATGACTTGGATGAATTAGAAGTAGTTAAAGCCAAAGAGGTTAGAAATATAGGAGTTGAAGACCTTAGTGTTGAAAAGGAAGTAAACATTAAGGAGTCTAGGGATCATACTCTCAATAATGTCATTGGTGACTTAAATCAAAGGACCCTAAGATCTCAAGTCCAAAACCAAAGCAACTTCTTTTGTTTTGTCTCCTTGATTGAACCAAAGAACGTTAAAGAAGCTTTGACGGATGAGAGTTGGGTCATTGCGATGCAAGAAGAATTGAATCAATTCGTTGCCAATGATGTTTGGGAACTTGTTCCTCCACCTAGAAGTTCTACCATTATAGGAACCAAATGGGTATTTAGTAATAAGCTAGATGAGAATGGTGTTGTGTCTCGTAACAAGGCTAGACTTGTAGCTCAAGGCTATAATCAACAAGAAGGGATTGATTATGACGAGACATATGCACCGGTAGCTAAATTAGAATCAATTAGAATCCTTTTAGCCTACGCTTGTGCCTTAGATATTAAGCTTCAACAAATGGATGTAAAGAGTGCATTTCTTAACGGTTTGATCAATGAGGAGGTATATGTGGCTCAACCTCCCGGCTTCATTGATTTTGAGAAACCGGACCATGTTTACAAGCTTAAGAAAGCACTTTATGGACTCAAACAAGCACCCAAAGCTTGGTATGATAGACTTAAAGCGTTTCTTGTTAAACATGAGTATACCATGGGTATGGTAGACAATACACTCTTTACAAAGAAGAAAGGTTCTCACCTCATAATCGTACAAATATATGTTGATGACATTATATTTGGCTCAACTTGTCAAGAATTGTGTGATGACTTTGCCAAAATCATGCATGATGAGTTTGAAATGAGTATGATCGGAGAACTTAACTTCTTTCTAGGACTCCAAATTAAACAAATGGACGATAGTATTTTCTTTAGTCAATCTAAGTACGCTAAAGAAATGCTAAAGAAATTTGGATTAGAAGAATCTAGACCAATGAAGACCCCTATGGCCTCGGATACTAAACTCACCGTAGATGATGATTGTGAGTCGGTAGACAACACCAAATATAGAGGTATGATTGGTAGTTTGTTGTACCTAACGGAAAGTCGACCGGATATCATGTTTAGTGTTTGCCTTTGTGCTCGCTTCCAAGAGGCTCCCAAAACCTCTCACCTTGAAGCGGTTAAGCGTATCTTCCGATACATTAAAGGAACTATACATTTAGGATTATGGTATCCTAAAGGGACCGGCTTAGAAACCATTGTCTACGCGGACTCGGATCATGCGGGAGACTATGTGGACCGGAAAAGCACTAGTGGAGTTTGTACCTTCATGGGTTGTTGTTTAACTTCTTGGTTCTCCAAGAAACAAACCGCTCTTGCCATATCCACCATGGAAGCCGAGTATGTGAGTGCCGGTAAAGCATGCCAACAAGCTCTATGGATAAAGCAAGCGCTTGTTTATTACGGGATTTCTCTTGATGATGTTCCCATCATGTGCGATAATAAAGGCGCTATAGACCTAAGCAAGAATCCCGTGCAACATTCGCGAACCAAACACATAGAAATTAGACACCATTTCCTTAGGGATAATGTTCAAAAGGGGAACATTACTATTGAAAAGGTGCCCTCCGAGGACAACTTAGCCGATATCTTCACTAAGCCACTTAAGAGGGAACCTTTCAATTACTTGCGTCTAGGTCTAGGATTAATGGAACATCTTCCTTAATTTCCTCTCTTATTGTGTGTTTTCTATTATGACTTTGAGTCCTTGAGTCTTATAAAATCCTTTTGAAAAATCTCTCATCTCCTTTTCAAAACTCTCAAAGTCTCTTTCGAAAATGGTTGAGAAATTCGTTTGACATTGTTAATTCAATCTAAAAACGATTTTTTCATAGATTCTCGCTATTAATATAGAGCTTACATAATTCATATGTATGATTCTCTCAAACATAGCAAGAACAAGATTGAATCATGGAGGATCATTGTGTCATGACTTAAGGTCTTGTCTTACACACCTCCTACATTGTTTTTTTAATCCATGTATTTTGGTCAAATATCTATTTGGTAAGTTTGCATATGTTTTCTTTGTCTATCTTTGCTTTTAAGCATATCCCTATGATAAGTTAGACTAGAAAAATAAGATTTGCTGAAAATCTTCCACCAAACACCAAACCCTGCTTCTGCAGGCGGTTCCTTATGTGAACCGCGGTACCTTATTGATAAGGTACCGCCAGTATAGATAAGGAACCGCCTACAGTGGGCCTCCTTTTCGGGTTTTTGTCTGAAACTCCAGATTTGATCCAACCTTTTTGAGAATCTTTGTTTCAAACCCTTTGACCACCCCAAAAATACCCTAAGCCTTCCTTATTTAAACCATAAGCATTTTGCATTACTTCACATCCAAAATGTCTTATTCTCCCAATGAAAGCCTTGAATCTCCTCCATTTTCTCCAATTGATTTCAATCCAAACCCACCCAAGAACACTCTTAATCACATTTCTCCTACCAAGAATGTTGATTGTGGAACCTCCTTTCTTCCACCACCACCCTTTAGTGTTCTTCCTCCTTCTCATGATAATGTCATGCACCATAGAACATATTGTCATTGTTGTCAATATCAACATCTTGCTATGGCACACACATATGAGGAGTTGAGCTACATCAAGAGTCTCTTAATCAAGCCTCCTCTTCACTTTGATTATGAGATCTCCAACAAGCCACCACCACCACCCTCCGCTATTACCTTGTCTTTCATATAAGCATTGATTGCTTATCCACAAGACACCACATTCAAGCAAATCTTAGAATTCTAGAATAACTAGGATTAGATTTATGCTTTTGGCTTGTTTTTTTTTTCATACTTCTTTGTATGATGTTCTTTTAGTAACCTATCTTGGATCTTTGTCTTTGGGTTTTCTTCTCTTTTTATTTTATTTTTTATGTGACCTATTGCTATATATTGTTGGTTGTTTCTTTTCTTCAACTAACCCTTCTATGTAGCTAGTCACCATATCTCGATTCCTCGGTGCCCCAAGCTAGGGGGAGTAAGCACCAAGGGGGAGTCTTTGCAAAGTCCGTTTCTTCAACACCGGATTACGCAACCTTTTTGCTTCGACAAAGGGGGAGATATGAATAAACTCGTCTTCGAAAATCTTGTTTTTGTGTGATTGAGTTTATGTATTGTCGGAATCAAAAAGGGGGAGATTGTTAATGCAATAATGACTAAAAACGTTACTTGCATTTTTCGGTCTCGCTTAGTTTTGATTACGACAATATGTAAAAACAAGCATTTACGAAAACAACGAAAAACGAATTCTTGAGTTCAAGTATTTTTCATTTTACCCATTTTCACTTAAGGTATGGATAAACAAGTACTAACCTTAATCAAGTGATCAAGTGATTTAATCTTTTCTTAAAACTCACTTTTTATTAAAAGTGACAAGTTTTTATTAAACTTTATTTTAAAGAAAATATTTTATTAAATTAATTATTTGAAATTTGAAAATGGCATATTCTTATAGCTGTTAAGAATATCCTTTCAGGATATTTTATACCCAGATAAGACCTCCACCACTAAAGAACAAAAAGGAGCAGAGTCTAGTCCGGCGGTACCTTAGCGCCTAGGCGGTACCTTATCGATAAGGTACTGCGGGCTGTGATAAGGTACCGCGGGCAGATATAGCCGTTGGCTCCTTTGTCCTTTAAATAGTTGGCCATTCTCAGCTTTTCACCTCACCTCTTTTGCACATTTATTTCCAGATTCAAACCCCTTCTTTAATCACTCAAATCTTTGATCATTTGTTTGATTATTACTTGTTTAAGAAGTGAATCTTGTTCTTCCATCTCTTCCTCTCCAATTGCAAAGAGAAGAACACTATCCTAGTGAAGTGTTGAGTCCACCACCAAAGATCTATTGAAGATCAATTTGTATATTCTTGTAGTTGTGTCATAGTTGTGAAGATCCAAGTAGTTGTGTCTATTTGGAAGTTGTGTATGTACTAAGTATAGTTGTGTATATTGGTCCTAGCTACGATTAGGGCTTGACTTTTAGCTTAGAGTCGGAAATTGGTTAAGCGACGTGTACGGTTTTCTCCACCATAAGGAGCTTGTTGTGTAGTGAACTCTCGAGTAAGGAGTACTCGAGGAGTGGACTAGGAACAAGGAGTGAGCTTTGTTGCCGAACCACTATAAATCCTTGGTGTTCGGTTTGATCTTTCTTTACCCTTAACTCTTTACATTCCCTATTAATTTTGCATATACATGTGTTAATGTTAGATTAGCTACACTATCATTCTTTATTCTTTGTGGATATATTTTTGTTAGTATTAGTTTAGCTACACTATCATTCTTTATTCTTTGTGGATATACTTATTAGTTTAGCTACACTATCATTGTTCATATTTGTGCATAAGAAGATTTCACATATTTCCTCAAGCCTAAGTTTTTGAAAAAGGATTTTTGGAAATCATTTTTTAACAAGTAAATTTTAAGAAACTATTCAACCCCCCCCCCCCTTCTAGTTTCTACACATTGTGAACACAACTTAGCTCCTGAGGTAACTTCAGTCGATAAGCTACCGAACCAACACGCTCAATGATCTCGAACGGTCCTACAAAATGTGGTGCAAGTTTTCCTCTTTTGCTGAACCTCACAATACCTTTCCATGGAGATACTCGAAGCAACATACGGTCTCCGACTTGAAACTCAAGAGGTCTGCGTCATTTGTCTACGTAGATCTTTTGACGACTTCTAGTAGTTTTCAGTCTCTCCCTAATCTGTATAAGCTTTTCTGTAGTTTCTAGGACTAATTCAGGCCCTATCAATTGACTTTTACCCACTTCATTCCATATCATTGGTGATCTGCATTTATGCCCGTATAATGCCTCGAATGGCGAACACTTGACACTTTTATGATAACTGTTATTATAGGAGAATTCGATCAAAGGTATATGAGTGTCCCAACTACCTCCAAAATCCATAACACATGCCCGCAGCATGTCTTCCAAAGTTTGAATGGTGCGTTCACTTTGCCCATCCGTCTCTGGGTGATATGTCGTACTCATTAATACTTGCGTACCCAACGCCTTTTGAAGTGCCTGCCAGAAATGAGACGCAAAACGACCATCCCTATCATAAATAATCGACACCGATACTCCGTGTTTTGCAACAATCTCATTGATGTAAATTCGAGCCAATCTTTCAGTTTTATAATCCTCACGAATAGGGAGGAAGTGAGCAGATTTGGTTAACCTATCAACAATAACCTAAATTGCATCGTAACCACCACTGCTTTTGGGCAACTTTGTGACTAAGTCCATTGTAATCCTTTCCCATTTCCATTCAAGGAATTCTTGTTGTTGTAAAAGACCTGAAGGTTTCTGATGTACTGCTTTAACCTTTGAACAAGTCAGACACTTGTTAACCTACTCTGCTATGTCTTTCTTCATTCCAGGCCACCAATAAACATCCTTAAATCGTAGTACATCTTATCTGCCACAAGGGTGTATTGAATATCTTGAAGCATGAGCTTCGTCCATTATTACCTTTCTTATTCTTCCAACTAATGGGCTCCATATACGTCCGAAAAAGTAAATTGTTCCATCCTCTTTCCTTTCAAATTGAGCTTCTAATCCTCGTAGTAATTCAGCTGGAGCCTTAAGGTCCTTTGTAGCTTCCTTTTGTGCTTCTAAAATCTTAGTCTTGAGGCTAGATTGAATGGTTATACTTATAGCACGCACTCTCCTAGGTTTAAGTCGTTCCTTTCGACTTAAGGAATCCGCCACAAGATTAGCCTTTCCCGAATGATACTTAATTTCCCATTCGTAGTCACTAAGGAGTTCTAACCAACGCCTTTGACGCATATTCAAGTCCTTTTGATCAAAGATATATTGGAGACTCTTATGATCAGTGTATATCACACTTTTCGTCCTATAAAGATAATGTCTCCATATCTTCAAGGCAAATACTACTCCACCCAACTCCAAATCGTGAGTAGTATAGTTATGTTCGTGGATGTTAAGTTGTCTGGAGGCATAAGCAATCACTTTTCCTTGTTGCATTAAGACACAACCGAAACCTTGATGGGATGCATCACAATAAACTACAAAATCATTTGGTCCGTCTGGAAGTGTTAATTGTGACAATCCGTCAATTTATGGTTGATATTTTATTCTCAATATTTATTTAAAAACATTATTTTAATGTTATAATATGAACTCACTTATTTTTGGGAAGAAATTTATATTTACGTCTTGAAGTAGCATCGACTACGTTTAAACCGGAGGATTCTACGTTACGTGCTTACGTTTACATACACCGTTTTGTTGACAGTCCGACATTTCAGGAAATAAATTTATCCGTGAATATTATTTTGGAATTTTAAATTTGTGTTGGTTCATAAACTCACAAATTTACGAGAAGAGATTAGGACTTACGATTTTAATTTAACGTCCTTTACGACTAAACCGGAAACCCTAGGTTTACGTATTTACGTTTTTGAACTCTGTTTTTGATGAGACAATTTTTATTAGATTCGTTTTGTGTCGTTGATTCATAATTTATAAAAACGTTTTTCGTAAAACGACCCGAGGGCACGCAAATCGAGGAAACTAGAATCGAGGAATACCCGTAAATTAGTGGGATGAGACAAGTATACACTTGTCCCACCCCACTATATGGGAAGGCTACAAAGACACCACATCATAAGATGTGGCAAACTTGTAGCTAACAAGCTAACACTTGTTAGCTAAAGCTTAACAAGTAAGCTACACATACCACCAAACCACAAAACCACTTCACTAAACCATTTCTCCATTTCCATCCATGCAAACCACCACAACTTTCTCTCTTTCCTCCCCAAAATTCGTCCCATATTCATCAATAAACACCCTCATTTGATCAATTTTAATCATGAAATCATGTGTTATTCACACATATAATGAAGCCCTTTTAAAGCTCTATAGATTGGTGGTCATTTTAACATCTAGAAAGAAGTTTTCAAAGGAGTCAAGGGCTGATTTTCCACAAGATGATTCATGAAGATAGGTGATCTTAAAGTTGATAATGGTATATCACAAGTTTTGCCATCAAAATCCAAGCCTTGTTCATCAACCTCACATTTTCATCACTATGGTGGTATAAGGATCATTCTTCCCATCCTTCTTTTTATTTTGATTATGTAATCATGTATTTTATTTCCTATTGTATATGTATATGATGAATATATGATGATAAAAGTATTGTGTGGGGATTTGGTGTTGATAAACATGGGTAAAAAGATGAAAAACTATATGTAAAAATGGTTAATCTTGCTTAATTTAGTAGGCTGTATAAAAACAGTAAATAACCATATGATGAACTGATAAAATGGTATAGATGAATTGATATACAGTGAGTATTGAGACTTGTACACATGTGAGAGTTGTCCATGCAATGGAATCATAAAAATGAGTGAGATATGATCAAAACAAGTTTAGAGTGCAAATCTGAGTACACTGTTTTGGACGAATTTTATAAAATACTTAAAGGTTGATTCATTAGTGGCTATAAAGGAATAAAATGAAGCACATATCATGTAGTTTCTGTGATAAAAAAATTGGGGTTCTATCTCCATGTATAACTCTAGATATGATCATTTTAGTAAACTATATTTTTAGGACTGATTTGTGAAATTAATGTTTAATATTATTATATAAGCACTCAAACTAATATAGTATAAAATGTGAATTAAAACCCACTAACTTATATATTTCATTTATATAAAAATGCATAAGGATAAATAAATGGACATTATATAAAAATGGTAGTTTGGTAAGTTTTATAAGTTATAAAAACTATATACTAAGTTTTACGTCTTTTCGGCTAAAACCAAAAGATTAACGTTTTTGTTAAATAAAACTTAGACGGTTGGACCCGTCTAATGTAAACTTTTATAAACTCACATACTGATATATAAACATATATAACAAGTAAAAATTGATAAAACCCGAGCTTTACAACATATAGACATTAATGGGCCAAAGTAGCCTTCATGGACAATAAACCCGACTAATTTGGTAAAACACTTATAAACTTATTTATTGGGCTTAACCCATTTGGGCCCAACATATAAAGTATAATACTGATAATAAAATTATAATTGGGCTAATGAATAGTATTGGGCTTTTAATAGGCCCATTGGGCTTAAAAATGTAAACAAGTTGAACTAGTGTAACTAGTCTTGAAAATTACCAACACATAAACACTATAATGAATGAGTAAAGATGTATAAACCCACTTGATAATCATCATATATATAAACTCATGATATGTATACATAATTGTTATTTTGATAAAGTCATTGGACAAGAGTTTAAGACGAGTATTATTTGTCTAGGTTTCCATGATTGAAGCACGTACCGTACATCCGAATCGCCGATAACCGCCTTCCCACATCAACGTGAGTTCATAGCCTCGCACTCTTTTAAATGTTTTTATGAAATGTTTTATAAACCCGCGAGGGAGATAACATGTTATTTTTTATAAAATAGGACACTAGTTGTCCCGATTGTCTGTTTATTGATTTGGACCCGAATGATTGTATGACCCGATGAATGATTAAATGACCCGATAGATGAAATGAAATGGATTATTAAAGTTAGGTTATGTCACTAAAAGTCCCATTAGCATGAATTGTGAACTACCGGGATTTGGTAGACGCTTATGCATATAATAGTACTATTTGGGGACGATCACCCCAGTTCGCGCCTTGACGGTTGATCCCCGTCGTGCCACATTGATTGGTAAGCGAATTTATGTATGAGAAGATTTACACAAGCGTGATTATTGTGACGACACGCTAATTTAGATGGGCAAATGAGTTTCGGGCTAGCTACACGTTGTTTGGTTTAGTAAGGTAACAATGTCTTGCGGCTTGTAATAATCCAATTAACGAAATACTGCTTTATGCATTGAATTACGATATATTGCCTGACTAGCAATACGGGGTCTTATTATTGATTTTATGTTCGTGTTTTGGTTTTACATAACCATATACATATAACGGTTTTTATTTAACTTTATACAACGTTATAAAACGTATTGTATAATATTTTTAACGACAATGGTTCGTATAATGATTTTGAAGGCGAAAACCTATATTATGATTTTGATAAGGATTTGTATAAAATGACTTTGGCTATTTTATGGCCTATTACAATGATTTGTACAAAATAATTTTCGGTAATAATTTTATACCGATGTTATATTGATGGAAATTATTAAACTCTATGAATTCACTCGGCGTTATCGCTGACCTTTTCTTTTAACATGTTTTATCTCAGGTACTTGAAGGTAATTCTCGGGAAGACAACAAGAATCCATGGCCCGCACTTAAATAATAATTTCTATTCATATTCTTTGTAAAACATTGTTGTCCCTAATATATGATGATATAGCACACGAATTTATGAAAGAAAGGAAGATATGAGATGAATTTTAGTGAGAGAAAGTAGAGAGAGAAATGGTTGGAACTAGGTGAATGTTAGATTGAGAAGTGAGAATACAAATGAACCAACACCCTTCCTAACATGCTAGGAAGGGTATATATAGTCCACCCACATGCGGGCTTCTTTATGGACTATATGGTTTGGGCCGAGCTTTCCTTTTGGGCTTTGGTTACTTATTAATGAACCTTAGCTTAAAGTTAAGCCCGTAATAACACGACTAATATACTATCTATTACAACGTTCTAAAATACGATACATAATAAACATATGACCGAGCATTCTTGTTTGGCTCAATATTTTGAGGCTAACAATCTCCCCCAATGAGAGGTCATAAACCTTAGTCATTTAGGAAATTTGTAGAGATTACTAATCTCGCCATAAATGAGTCTTGAACGTGTAATCGTAGCCTTGTTCCTTCATGATGTGATCTTTGAGCCTTTGTCGTTGTCTTTCGACTTTGTCTTTAAGCTTGAGATCTTCAAATCATCCTTGACTTGTCTTTGCCATCTTGCGATCTTGTGTCTTCATCCACATGCTCACACTATTAATTGTTGAATATGTCTTTAGGCATGAGTATGTGGTTTCTGAATCATTGACTTTGTTGTGTCCACCGTGACGCCACCTTCTCGAGACAAAACATAGACACGGACTGAATGGCTTTGACATTCGTCCTAAATCGGTAGCGTTTTACCTCCGGTCGGTGAGGACCGTTATACGATATTAAATATCGTACCTGTGATCAGGTAGATTCAATTAAGAATCTCCTTGACAGGGTTTCGCGGCTGTACTATCCGTTCTCTTTACTCGACCGTCTCAAAGCAAGACTGCGAACATAAAGAGTGAATCAATTGGATAAATATCCGTTTGATTAAAGTCGTCAATTCAAATTCCTGGAACAAGTTTGATTCTTAACGAATCTTACCATTGTTGCTTTCCAGTTGACACAAGTTTGATTCATAAGAATCTCACAAGTCACCTACCGTAGCGCTGTTTGAGATTGACGCTACAAGGATTTACATTCGTCATTGTGAATATTAATGAATATCACTCTGAATGTTCTGGCAAGACCATAAAGATATTGCGTAGAAACCTGAAACGAGTTTGAATCAATTCAGAATCAAACCACTGTTGCTTTTCAGTTTTACATATGTTCAATTCATAAAGAATCTTGCATATGACCTACCGCAGTGCTGTTTGATGTTAACACTGGAAGGATTTCCACTCATCATTGTGAATACTAAGTAGTATCACTCTGAGTGTTCTAGCAATATCGCAAGGATATAGCATAGGACTCTCTTGATCTTCATCCGTGTGTCCTAACGAGATTTGATTGATCTCTTGGCTCTAGACTCGATTTGTGCACTTTTAGTGGTCGGAGGCTGGAGCAGATGCCACCTATTCAATATCAACTATCTCGGAGTGAGAAAGTCAATAGAAGTCATGTTGTTATCCGTGACAATAAAACAAACTTCTTTTGAGAGAAGCCTGAGTAGCTAGGAAAGGGTTGTGCATACATCACTAGGTCCGTGATGAGTTTGTCTTCATGATGAGTTGACCCGGTTTCTGCCTAAGTTGTATGGAGGGCTTCTTTCTTTAGACCCTTTATCCTTACATTTCTTTTTCATTCTTCAACCCCTTCAATGCTTACCAAGACATCATTAATAGCACCTTGTTGTGATTGTTCCAGCGCTATCATCAGTACTTAGTCGGCATTCAGCTACGTTCACATTCTACTCCATCTTTCCTAAGGACTTCTAATAATCTATTGGATTGTCCCTGGGAAGATCCCTCCGGTTCTGGTTGGATCATAGGACTTAAACCTAACCACCCTTTTGACACCAATAACATCGTAAATTAAAGATGTTGTGGGTATTTGATCGTAACCGTGAAAACCACTTTAAATTCTAACAAAGTGTGTGAAAAGCAATTTAACACCTTGCTAGTTTTGTCGTTTCAGAAAAACTCCCCCTTCACATGTGCATCGATAATCGAAAGTGTTTCGCACATGTAGGTAAGAGTTAAAGTGCTTGAGTCTTATATTAGATCACATTTTAATCACATTTTCTCCCCCTATCTCTAATATATAAAATCTTTTGATATTAGAGATACCAAATTTGATTAAAATATATTTTGAAAAATAGTCTTGAAATCTCTAGGAGAAAGATGTGTTTATCTGTTGCATGAAGTTAAAATGCTCCCCCTCAAAAATTGATCCAATTGAATTGTCATTGTGAGGATATGATCCACATTTCGCTTTTTGAGGATGGGAGTTGTTGAACACACAATTTTTGAAAGATTTTGAATATCATTGAAAAATTCTTGAAAAAATTGTGTTCAACGCTTTTTGAAAATCAATTCTTTTTGTCGAAAGGTTTTTCTAAAGCATAAACTTGAGTTCATAGACTTTGAATGTCTTGACGAATCCACTCAAGTGTAAGAAGATTTCTCTTCTTTTGTTGAGGGTAAGGGTACTAAATCGTACACTCCCCCGTGAATATCGATCCGGGTTGCAATCTGAAAGTGATTACAAGCCATTGTGTTGAGCTCAAAACGTTGAATGTTTTGTTACAAGCTCAACCCGTGATAGATTGCTCTACCCGTTGTTTGGAAATATTTGTCCAAAATAGACAATTTCCTTTATTAAAAGAAGAAATGACATGTTTTGAAAAATATTTACAACTTGCATTCGAGCTTTATGTACACACCCGTGTCGTTATTAAGCGATATTTCTAGGCACGTCCATATTATCGATACTGAAAGACATGTCGAGAGGAATATTTTTGGATTTTGAAAGATTTTTAATTTTGTGTTTTGCTTTTATGTGTTTTATATTTTTGTATTTTACTTTTTCAAAGATATTTACAAGTTGATGTTTGATAGATAAATCAAGCAGGCACCTTTGCCAGAATCTCCAGGTCTGCTGGAGTCAAACATCTCATACCAATTTGCCTAACGAGGTACTCAAACCTATCTTTCGACAGAGCTTTCGTAAACAAGTCGGCTAATTGGTAATCCGTTCCAACAAAGTATAATTCAACGATACCTCTTTCAACTTGTTCCTTTATGAAGTGGTATCTAACATCGATGTGCTTCGTGCGGGAATGCTGTACCGGATTGCAGGAGATGGCTATGGCCGACTTAGAGTCACAGTACATAGGTACTTTATCAAAGTGGAAACCATAATCCGTGAGTTGGGTTCTCATCCAAAGAACTTGAGCACAACACGCAGATAGAGACACATACTCCGCTTCGGCTGATGAAAGTGACGTGCAATCCTGCTTCTTGGAAGACCATCCCACAAGCTTATCTTGACCTAGAAATTGTGTACCACCAGAAGTACTTTTTCGTGTATCAAGACACCCTGCATGATCAGAATCTGAATAGGCCGTTAGAAAGAAACCGGTTTCCCTCGGATACCAGAGTCCAATGTGAATGGTATTCTTAAGGTACCGAAAGATCCGTTTAACCTCCTTGAGGTGCTTTTCAGTGGGTCGTGCTTGATAACGTGCACAATAACACGTAGCATGTGAAATATCAGGTCTGCTTGTTGTCAAGTACATAAGGGACCCGATCATGGAACGATATCTCGTTTGATCTATGGGTAATCCCTCCAAGTCAGCATCTAGCGATGTGGTTGATAATAGTGTCCCAACGGGGTCACATGAAGTCATACCATGCTTTTTAATTATCTCTTGACAATACTTAGCTTGGTTTATAAAGATACCACTTGGGGATTGGTGAACTTGAATTCCTAGAAAGAATTTTAGTTCGCCCATCATAGACATTTCAAATTTGCTGTGCATTACTTTTTCAAACCATTTTGAAAGTTTTGGGTTTGTAGACCCGAAAATAATGTCATCAACATAAATTTGCATAAGCAAAATGTCATCCCCATATTTATAAGTGAACAAAGTTAGATCAATGGAACCTTTTGAGAAACCTTTGGATACCAGAAATTTCGAGAGCTCGTCGTACCACGCCCTTGGAGCTTGCTTGAGTCCATATAGTGCCTTGTGGAGACGATACACCTTGTCAGGATAATGAGGATTGACAAATCCTTCCGGCTGCGTGACATAGACTTCTTCCTTCAAAGGACCGTTAAGAAACACCGTCTTTACGTCCATTTGATAGACAGTGAATCCCTTATGTGCAGCATAAGCAAGGAAAATCCTGACCGCTTCCATGCGAGCAACTGGTGCAAATGATTCATCAAAATCAATTCCCTCTATCTGGCCATACCCCTTAGCCACTAGCCTAGCTTTGTTCTTGATGATCGTATTCTCTTCATCCATCTTGTTTTTCCAGATCCAACGAAGATTTAATGGAGTCACATCGTATGGTCTGTCAACAAGTTCCCAGACTTTAAGTCTTTCAAATTGTTGAAGTTCATCCGTCATCGATTCAATCCAAGCATGATCAGCCATGGCTTCTTTGATGTTTTTGGGTTCAGCTGTACTCACGGCGAGTGCGAACATACAAACATCGCCATCGGTTGCTAGTTGTCGTCTTGTACGAACAGGCTGTGAAGGGTTTCCAATTACGTGAACCAAAGGATGATCTCGGGTCTAATGATGTGTTGAAGGATGTCGCTGATAAAACGTATGCATATTTGACGAATCAACATCGCGAGTAGAAGACTCTCCAGTTTCGTGTACCGGTGTACCGAATGGGTTGTGAAAATCGTCATCGTCAGATAATGCACCGTCTGCTTGATTTGTGTTCTCTGGAGCAATGACAGTAGTTGTGGATGTTGTAGGATCGATTGTTGAAGTGATATTCTGAGGAGGTAAATCTGCAACAACCCGTGTTGAAGTAGATGAAGTTGTATCCTTTTGTTGATGATGATCGGTATCATCATTCGTATCATGAGTGACAGCGGAAGACTTCGCTGCAACTTGTTTCTCCCCTGTGAAATATTCATCATACATTGGTCCATATAAAATTTCCAACTCTTCAAGTGTCGTGTCTACTGTCATATCTGCTCTAGGAACATGTTCATGAACCAGCTTTGAACTTGACGATTCATTGCTGTGGTCTTGAGTTCTGAGTTCCGTGCGGTTGTGAACGGAAGTCGTTTGTCTTTGTAGATCTGGACTTAAACTGTTTTGTTCAAGTGCCATTTCTTGTAATTCATCGAATCTGATATGAATAGTCTCGACTATCAATTTTGTTCTCTTGTTGTATACTCTGTATCCCTTAGACTGAGTTGCATATCCCACTAAAATGCATGCATCACCTTTCTCTTTCATCTTGTCCAGATTTTCACGATCTCGAATAATGTAGCACGTACATCCAAAAACATGAAGGTGTTTGAGTGAAGGTTTGCGATCATTAATTATGTGATATGGTGTCTTTTCGTGTCTTCGGATAACTAAGGAGCGGTTTTGTGTGTAGCATGCGGTTGACACGGCTTCGGCCCAAAAGTATAGTGGAAGTTTTGAAGCGGATAATAATGTTCGAGCAGCCTCAACTAAAGTACCGTTTCGTCTTTCAACAACGCCGTTTTGTTCGGGTGTTCGAGCAATAGATGTTTCATGTTCAATTCCTTCGGCTTCAAAATAATTTCTCAGTTTTGAATTCAAAAATTCTGTACCTCTGTTAGTACGAACCACTTTAACTTGAGCTTGAAGACCACGTTGTATCACTTTAAGGAAGCTGATGAGAACATCGGGTGTTTCATCCTTGGAGCTCAAGAAGTGAGTCCAGGTGTACCTTGAGTAGTCATCGACAATTACCATAACGTATTTCTTCCCATTGATTCTTTGAACACGCATGGGACCACACAAATCTATATGAAGAAGATCTAACCGTCCTTTAGAGCTCGGAGTAGTCTTTGTCTTGAAACTACTCCGTTTAGCTTTACAAAGCTCACAAGAAGAACAAAGATGATCTTTGATGAATTTCAAGTTAGGAAGGCCTCGCACAATATCTTTCTTGGAAAGCAAGTTGATGGTGTCAAAGTTAAGATGAGATAAACGTTGATGCCATAACCAAGCTTGAGTCGTTGAAGCTTTAGCCATGAAACAGATTGGAGTTGAAGATGTGAAGTCTTGTAGTGAAATAGTGTAGAGATCAGTACCCCGTGTTCCGGTAAGTAAGTCATTCCCATCATAATCACGAACAAAACATGTCTTCTTTCTAAAAGCAACCTCCAAATCCGCATCACAGAATTGACCAACCGAGAAAAGATTATGATTGAGCCCTTCGACGTAGTAAACCCTTTTGATAGTGATATCCCCTGAACCAAGTCTCCATATCCTAGGATCGATGCAAATTGATCATTTCCGAATCGGACCGTACCCAGGAACTTCTCCACGAAGTTAATTAGAATCTTGAGATTCCCCGTCATGTGCTTCGTGCATCCGGAGTCCATTATGAAGAGAATTACTTCGATCACCTACAGAAGAATTAGAACACGATGGAGCATTTGCTAAATTGGATTCCATGTTAGTTGTGATTTCCGATTCATTAGTTTCCCTAGTTTCATCACTTAGAGGCACACTAACGCTCGTAGTCACATTTTCTGTCCTAACCTTAGGCATCCATTTATATCCTGGAGGACATTGATTAGCAAACCACCATTTCCAAGGCTTGCTAGCAGACTCATATAATTCCCTAATTCTGCTTCTAGAGTTCTTAGTGGTGGAGTCTGATGCACTACTTTTCTTAGGGGGGGTTTCACCGGAATGGTTCACTTTGCGTTTGGGTTTTCTAGCACTAATAGGCATCACAGTTTGCTTCTTAGTTCTAGTTTCTACGCTGTTGACATTATTCGAAACACACATAGCATGATTAGCATTAGCACACTTTCCACATTTCACACAAACAAACTTAACTTTCATAGCATTCAAAGTCGAATCATTCAAATCGTCATTACACGCGATTACAGACATTTTATTCTTAGAAACATTGAAAATCCTAGGGTGGTCTTCTACTTCCTTCATCTTCCCTTGACTTTTGTTTTGCCAGACCTTTTCATTCATGCTAGTGCTCTTAAGCTGGGGCCGGCTAACACTAGCAGTGGGGACTACTCCTGTAGTAAAAGACACACGTCTATTAGTGTTTCTAGAAGTCTGAGGTGATTGACTTTCTTTGTTTTGTGTGGGTTTAGTGGCCAATCTATACATCCCTGGTTTAACCACATTTTTGTTCTTAATGCTTTGTGATCGAATATGTGTTTTGGGAGTGTTTTGTGGTAACCTATCTTTCCCATCCGTCTTGGGGGCAAACGCAGGTTTTGCAAATGCAGAATTAGAGAAAACAGATGGTTTTCCTAAGACAGAGGGTCTAGTCACTTTTTGAGCATTGGGTTGTCTTACAACAGGTTTCTTAACACTAGGTTCCACAATCTTCCCACCCATCTTAGCAACGAGTTTCTGCAACTCTGCTATCGCTCTGTCCCTATCTTGTAACTGAGCTTTCAACCCTTTAATTTCCAAATTCTGTTCGTTCATTTCTTGAAACGTTTGAGAAAGTTTTTCTTGCAATTTATTATTATGTGGAAAACTACCAACGTCTTTTTGCAAAGCAAGTTCAAGAGAATGACAATGTTTTTGAAGGAAATCAGTTTTGTGTTGAAGTAACTCAAAAGCCTTTTTATCAACATTTTCTTTATGTTTCGAAAGCTCAAGTTCAAGACGCTCACACTCTTTGATTTTATCAAGATATTTGCATGCAACATCAGAATATTAATCGATATCAGCACAAGATTGAAGAGTAACACACAAAATATCTTTGGAGAGACATTCTTCTAAGAGTAGATCATATTCGTTTGAAAATTCTAATTTGTCATTTTGAAGGTCATCAATTTCTTTTTCAAGAGACTCAACATATTTCAAATCATCAAACATTTCAGACTGAATTAAATTTCAAACTCAAGAACATGTTCTTTTATTATCTTCGTATTTGGTATTAAAAGTTCTTTCACAAGCACAGTTATGTCGTGAGGAATCTCGGTTTTCCATTTATCCTTTTGACGTTTCTCCCAATCGCTTGCAACAATTGATTGAACGTTATTAACGTGGTGTTTAAGAAAACCAAGTATTTTTCTACTTTTGCTTTTAGAAGCATCTAGAGGCAAATAGTTAATATATTTAAAAACATTAGTTTTCCTCTTAGTGGCAAAAGCTTTTTTCCATTGAATTCTTTTTTGTTTGCATTCTAAAAATAATTCCTCACGAGACTTCTGTTTTTGTGGAGTGAAAAGACCATAAAGACTGTTTTCATAAGCATAGTTATATGGTTTCACAAAATCTTTATTGACCGGTGATCTACTCTCCTCATCCCAAAGGGACGTCTCTTCACTATCGAGGTTAGCTACAGGGCAATCATGATTGGTCCATTCGGACTCGTCAAGATATAAATGGGGGTTTGTAGCTTGAGCTTGTTCGAGGTACTTGGGGGTGGCAAAGCTAGGTTGACCCTTGAAAAACGACCGAGGTGTTATCATTCTTACGGTTTGAATAGAGTCATGTGTATTATAAACAACTTTTTTCAAAAAATCGACTTGTTCTTCGAGATCCTTTACTTTTTCAGTATCTTTGCTTTGTCTATTTTTGAAATCTTGTTTTAATGTTTCAACCTCTTGTTTCTTTTCGTCAAGAATTTTAGCAGAATCGGTGGTGTTCATAGAAAGCCTCTGTTCAAGTTCATTAACTTTTGTTGTGGCAAGGTACTTTTTTTGACGTTCATCACTTAATAAAACATTAAATTGTCGTTTTTCTTTAGTTAACAAAGCAAGAGCTTCATTGTATTTATTTTCAAAATCGTCCTTTTTAACGTTGATGACACGACTTTTGTACCCCTCAAGCTCGTTGGTCTTTTGAAGAAGCTCAGCCCTATAACTATCAATAGTCTCACTAGATTTTATAAGAGCGGCTTTGCATTCTTCAAAGTTTTGAGTGAGCGCTGCGTTTGCCTTCTTTAATTGCTTTTGATTCTTTCTATTTTCATTGACATCTTTTTGTAAACTAGCAATTAAATTAGCAAGCGCGACACGCTCCTCGTCATCATACTCATTTTCATGTTGATCATCCTCAAACTCATTATTGCACATGTCTGATGAATCGGGTGTGGTATTGCTATCAACCGTTTCCATCATACACGTGTCAGTAATTGTTGTTGGTAGATCACTATGCTCATGTGTATCACCAAACACATTATATTCAGCATCATCTTGTACCTTATCAATTAGCTCGGTATCAAAGATAGGACCATTGTCATCTTCAGTGACGTTAAGGACCTCATGAATCTTTGCCATGTATGAATAATGTGCCTCGAGTTCTTGGTCGGATAGTTCATCATCTGTGTCGTCATGCATTTCTCCTTCCTCAGCTGATAACTTGATTCCAGCTTCCATTTTCTTGCACAACAGCATCTTTTCCTTATGATAACCATAATCTTTAACCCTCTTTGGCTGCCTGCATTCCTTAGCCAAATGCCCAAAACCTCTGCAGTTAAAGCACTAAATCCCACATTGTTGCATAACTTGAGTCCCAACAGTTTCCCGATTTCCAACAACAGTAGCCACCCTCTGATTATCATACTTAGGTTGTCGATCATACTTTGGAGGACTTGCTACACGTCTTCGTGTGTCATACCTTGGAGGACTCTGTGCATGGGTGTTCCTCGAGTTTGAAGATGTTCGAAGATTGTTGTTGGTGGGTTTGTAGATTTTCTTATATTACTTCATAAGGAAAGCCATTTGTTTCTTGAATTCCCTATCCTTTTGAGCTATTTCTTCATCACTGTCTTCTTCGGATGATTGCTCAGGTGTGGGTGATTGTGCTCTTGCAACTTCTTTGCCTCGGGATCGTGTTGGAACATGTGACTTGGAGACAGTGGATGATCGTGGTGATGATGATTGAGTAGAGTAGGTCGTTGAAGTACGGGAGTGATAATCTGGGTAATGTTGAGTGGTAGACACCAAAGCAAGTGGATTGGAAATCTTTGCAACTCGTTCAGCTCGAAGTTCATTTGCCTCATTTTGAAATTGTTTCAAGATGTCAAAGAGCTTGTGATATGAAACTTCGTCTAACTTTTTTGTTGTTTCACCAAGGTGACAAACCGTGTCCACTCTGGTTGAAGTTGCTGTAGAAATTGGACATTGACTTGCATGGTGGAAACTGGCAAGTTGTTTCGGGTCATATCATTCATCATCTTGTAGAATCGGGAGTAATAAGAATCAATTGATTCCCCATCCTTTGATGTAAACTTGCCAAAGTTCCAAAACATCTTAGTTTTCACATCTTGTTTGTTAAGTGATTCACCTTGTTGCAATCTTTCAATGGCCGTCCACATTTCTTGAGCAGTAGGACATGCGTCAACCGTAGAGTAAATTTCATCTCCAATGCCACTGAGAATTAAGTAGATTGCTTCCTTCTCTGCATCAAACCACGCACGGTTCTCTGGGGTGAGGTCGGTCCTCTTTTCATCACGTTCATATGCGGGTTGTGCGTCACTTGTGTCTGTGGCTGGTACTGCAGGAACTTGAATCCTTGAGAGTTTATAGGGTCCTTCCAAAATACATTGCCTTAAAGCATCACCGTTAGGTTTTGTGTCAAGGTAACGTATAAAACGGGATTGCCATTGATCATATCGACCCGACACAAGCATTGGTGGTCTTTCCTTGTTACCTGCCACCATTATGTTGTTGTTCGTCACACGATATTCGGCAGTAGAATCCATCTCAATATTCTCTGAAATGATGAATCGAATGTGGATCTTAAGTAGTTGTGTTGTGGTTGTTTGGTTGTTGAAATTCCGAAAATTGCGATTTTTTTTTCTCAGCCCGACAATAAATTCCTCAGTCCGACAAAACGGTAGACCTAAAAAATTTGTAATCACCAAATTTTGAAATTGAGCTAGAAATGTCCTAAAACTAGTATGGAAAAAATTTGATTTTACTTGACCTAAAAATTTTAACTCTTTTTTTTTTTTTAATCTTCGTGTAAACTACGTTCCGAAACTAGTCTAGATGGTGGCTAAGTCTAAAAAATACTCAAACAAAAATTTAGCTAAACATGTCATCGGAATGTCCATCGGAATGTGCCATCGGAATGCCCATCGGAATGTTGCTTAGATCGGAATGTCCTTTAAATCGCAATGTGCACCTGTCGGAATCCTTAGATCGGAATGTTCAGATCGCAATGTGTACCTATCGAAATCCCAGATCGGAATATTCAGATCGCAATGTGTACCTATCGAAATCTCAGATGGGAATATTCAGATCGCAATGTGGCTGTCGCAATGTGGGCAGAGTAACGTTTCAAGATTGCCTTAAATCCGTCGCAATCCACGATCGCAATAACGATCGCAATAAGCGTCGGAATAAGGGGGCTATCGCAATACTGATCGCAAAGTAAAACCCTAGGGTTATTGCGATCGAAACCGTACTTACCTTTTCCGAAATGAAAGCTGTCGCAATAAGGGACTTGATTTCCAACTTTTTAGGCAACGATTTTAGCAACTTTTAGGCAACAAATTTAGCAACTTTTAGGCAACAAGATCGTGTTTTTAACAAAACCAAAACAACCAAATCTCTACAACAAGTATATAGAAGATTTGTAGCAATATATAGAACACGAAAAGCACAAAAAATTTGAATTCGAGAAAGAAAGAAGGATCAAATCAAATGAAAACTCAAAAACCAATCACAAAACTACCCCATGGCGATTGATACCAATTGTTGTCCCTAATATATGATGATATAGCACACAAATTTATGAAAGAAAGGAAGATATGAGATGAATTTTAGTGAGAGAAAGTAGAGAGAGAAATGGTTGGAACTAGGTGAATGTTAGATTGAGAAGTGAGAATACAAATGAACCAACACCCTTCCTAACATGCTAGGAAGGGTATATATAGTCCACCCACGTGCGGGCTTCTTTATGGACTATATGGTTTGGGCCGAGCTTTCCTTTTGGCTTTGGTTACTTATTAATGAACCTTAGCTTAAAGTTAAGCCCGTAATAACACGACTAATATACTACCTATTACAACGTTCTAAAATACGATACATAATAAACATATGACCGAGCATTCTTGTTTGGCTCAATATTTTAAGGCTATGTAACTTTGATATTTATGAACGGAAATGCTTTATTATTAAACGACGCGATTTTTAAGCGTTGTCTATGATGTGAGTAATGTGCTATCCCGTAACACCAACGAGTCTTCCGCTGTATTGAATTGTAGAAATTTGGGGGTGTTACAGTTTGGTACCAGAGCTCTCGTTATAGAGAACAAAAGATTTTTAAAAAAACTAAGGTTTTGAATAAAACATTTCAAAATCTTTTAACTATAAACATTTTCTAAAAATGTCTAAAAATCTTTTGACTATAACGGTGCCGAAGAATTCCCGAGTGGTAACTTAGATTTTACTCGGTGAAAAATTAAAGTTCTTTGTCGTGTCTAATCGAATTGATCTAGGCTCTCTATGTGACTCAGTCGTTCTTTGGTGAAACAAATAGTTGTCGTTGTTTTTAAAATAAAGGTGCAAAACTTTAAAGTAAAAGTGCTCTTAAAATAAATCTAAGTCTAATTAAAATAAAGTGCAAGTATTTAAAAGCTTGACTGAAATTAAAGGGCACTAAAGTAAATAACGCAAACTTAAATCTATCTAAGGCAATCTTAAAACACTACTAAAACTTAAACTGAGGAAAGGCTAAAATAAAGCTAAGACAAATAATCTTAAAGTGCAATTCAATAAAAAGGCGGGAAAAATAAAGCTTTAAAATAAAAGAGAGAAATTTAAAAAACAGATACTAAAATTAAACTGGAAGAAACCTTGATTCGGAAGTTCAAGACTTCCGAATGAAGTAGCTTGATCCGGAACTTAGACCTTGATTCGGAACTGAAGGTCTACGAGATCATTGGCCTATTCTAAGTGAATGATTTGATGGATTAGGTTGGTTGATTTAGATGATAATCATAAGGAAATTAAGGAATGAGATGATGGAGTAGAGAGAGAAAGGAGAGAAAAGGGGAAAACTAGAGAGAGAAAGTGAAAGATGGAAAAATGATTAAGTGAAATGACAATCAACAACCCCTCCTAACATGCTAGGAGGGGATATATATAGCCCACCCTACATGTGGGCTATATGGACTATACATAAAGTAAATGGATCACGAGCCCATTACATAATTATCGTTGGAGCGACCGATCCTTCATAAATACGTAAAAACGTATTTCTAACAATCTCCCCCTAAGGGAGGTCGCTCCAAGAAACAAAGTTCTAAATAGTCTATAACTCGTGATCTATGCTAACTAAGATGTGACCGAGACTTTATTGGGAAAAACGTATTTCCAACAATCTCCCCCTAAGGGAGGTCACATCTTTTTACAAAATCTTAAACCTAGCATCTATGCTTGAGTCTTCGATCTTGTTCTTGTGAATATGCTTGATGTGATCTTTGACTTTAGTCTTGAGCATGTTTCCTTGCCTTGACCTTGTGCATTCTTCACTTGTGATATTTGCCTCTTTGTGACTTCATGTTCCACATACTTATACTTTTAAATTCTTGAAAGCTTCAGAGTTTGATACAGCGGAAGACTTGACCTTCAGGCTTTCTTGAATTTGTTGAAGTACTAATTGTATGTAGTATAAGCATGTGGTGACGACTTCTTCTGGATTGTACACCGCAATGCCACCTTCTTGTTACGCTGCATAAGACAGTTAGCAACAAAACAATATACACGGATGAAATGGCCTTGAACATTTCATTCTAATTCGGTAGCAATTTACCTCCGGTCGGTGAAGACCGTTGGACGATATTAAATATCATACTTGTGGCAGGTAGTTTCAATAAAGAACCTCCTTGACAAGATTTCGCGGGTAAACCCGTTCTCTTTACTCGACCGTCCAAAGCTGACTGCGAACGTAAAGAGTGGATCATTTGGATAATATTATCCGCATGATTTGAAGCCGTCAATTCATGTTCCTGGAACAAGTGAAGTTCAATTAAAAACCGCACCATCGTTGCTTTCCAGTTGTCACTAGCTTGATTCATATAGAATCTTGCAAGTTACCTACCAAGTGCTGTTTGATGTTAACACTAGAAGGATTTCCATTCGTCACTGTAAATACTTAATAGTATTACTCTGAATGTTCTGGCAAGATCACTAAGATGTTGCGTAGAGGCCTGGAACGTGTTTAAATTCGTTTAAGAATTAAACCACTGTTGCTTTCCAGTTATCACAAGTTTGATTCATAAAGAATCGCACAAGTCACCTACCATGAACTTTTTGATATTCGCTCAAGAAGGATTTCCATCTTCATTGTAAATACTTTCGTATTACTCGGATGTTCAGGCAAGATCATGAAGATTTTGCGTAGGACTCTTAAGATCTTTCTTACTTTTCACAGTGTGTGAAGAAGCAAGTAAATATGAAAGTGTGTCCTAATGAGATATTTGATGATCTCAAATGGTTCTAGACTCGATCGTGCATTTTGGATTTTTAGTGATCGGAGGCTGGAGAGGAGTGCCACCTTTTCAATACCAATTTATGCGGAGTGAATAAATTAATAGATAATGTGTTGATCTCCGTGTGATTAAAACAAATACCTTTTGAGAGATATTTGATTTAGCTGGGAAGGGTTGTGCATTGCATCACTGGGTCCATGACGTCTTTCTTCAATATCGAGAATCATTAACAAAAATGATCTCAATAGCATATGTATTGACCCGGTTTCTGCCTAAAGTTGTAAGGAGGGCTTCTTTCTTTACACCCTTTATCTTTACAATTCTTTTTCATTCTTCAACCCCTTCAATGCTTACCAATACGTCATAACTAGCACCTTGTTGTGATTGTTCCAGTGCTAACTTAAGTACTTGGTCGGCATTCAGCTACGTTCACAATCTTTCTCCATCTTTCCTAAGGACTACTATTTCTAGCTATGGAATGTCCTTGGGAAGATTCCTCCGGTTCTAGAGAAATCATTGGACTTTAACCTATCCTACCATCCTTATGTCACCACAATCTTCATCGTCGTGAAATAAATGGGTTGCGGGTAAGTATATGTCACCATGAAATCCATTTTGAAGTGCAAATCCATTTTGCTCCCCCTTAACATATGCCACGATATTCGAAAACATTTCGCACATGTCGGGATGAGCTATCACTTTAAGTCAAACCATTTATGATTGATCATATCCTATATTAAATCACATTTTCTCCCCCATATTAAAAATATTAACCCAATCGATGTTTTTAATATCAATTGATTTAATAGCATTTTAAGAAAATTTGGGAAGAAGAATGCAAATCCAATTATCTTCATAAATTACACAAGCTCTCCCTCAAATTAATGAGGGTGTGCTGAAACGTAAATTAAATACCTTTTAAACACAAGTGTAAGGTATTTATTACGTGCAAAGATCATATAGGATAATGAATTCACAAGAGTAACAATTTACGAGGTAGGACCTGAATGATGGAGAACATCATATGAGAGATTCGCATGGTTCTTGTTCACGAATGTTGGTCACCTCGTCACGTCCCCGAGAAAATTAATTCCCGTTGTTGAGTCAAAGCTTTCCGGTGAAATGCTTGACTTGATTATGAAAAGCGGGTTGCTATCTGAAATAATAGCAAACCATTTTGAGCATGTTTTAAAAGTTTGAACTTCTGCTCGAACTTTATTTACAACCCCGTGTCATTATTGAATGACATTTCTAGGTTCGTAAATATTATCGATTCCAGAAGACATGCTCGTTTTATCAAAACGTTTTTGAACACACAATTTTGAAAGATTTAGAAAAATCTTTTGAGAAATTCTTAAAAAATTGTGTTCAAAGTTTTGAAAAACAATTACTTGAGCTTAAGATTTGGAATATCTTAGGACAGCTCAAGTCCGAGAAGTTGTAAACTTCTCGTTGTTAAGGATAAGTTTATCATCGGCGATAAACTTTCCTTTTATCTGAAGAACGAGTCCTAAGCTGACATTTACTTAGAAGTCGTTTTTCATGAGCTTGAAAACTTTGACTGTTTTAACGGAAAGCTCATGATCGAGAAAGGTTAATTTCTCGTTATGAAGAAAAGTTCTCTTATTTAAAAGATACACTTTCCTTTCTGAGCTTAAAACTTCGAATGTTTTAATACAAGCTCATGACCGAGAAAGATGAATTTCTCGTTAAGAGGATAAGTTATCATAAAAGATAATCTTTCCTTTATTTTAAGTTCGAGTTACAGTCTGACATTTAACTGTAAGTCATTGTGCATGAGCTTAAAAACCTCGAATGTTTTTAATTTTAGCTCATGCCCGAGAAAACTTAATTTCTTGTTGTTAGGATAAGTTTATCATCGGCGATAAACTTTCCTTTCTTTGATGAGCGAGTTATAGTCTGTGATGTGACTATAAGTCCTAGTGCAAGCTTTAACCATGAATCCCCTGAGATACTAGTTTTTCCGATATCTGCTTCTTCAGCAACCAAACTCTAAGAGTGTCCTTAGTTGAACGGTATACAACGATTGGACCGCTTCGTTCTTTTGGAACATCAACTTTGGTACCTGCATTCTCATTAGGAGTTTGTATACTTTTGCATGGGTCAGAGATATCTATTTTAGAAGCACGTGGGGGTTCACGGTTTTCTTTTCTTGTGTCAGAGGTGGCCTGAGGAGATGATTTACTTGTCTTAGTTGGCAAACGTTTCCTTTTATAGAAAACCTTAAGTTCAGGCTTAAGTGATGTATCATCCTTTGCAATTTCCTCCCTAGTAGTCTTCGTAGAATCAGAGACTATCCTAGTTAAAGGGTACTCGTTTCCTACAAGAGTGAAAGTTCTACCAGTGGGGTGCCACATTTTGCCAACGGGTTTGATTTTAGCAACCCACTGGGATTTAAGTCTAGTACGGGAGTTCACCTCATCAAGCAATTTTTTGATACAGGAATCATGATTTGCCGTAAAGACACATTTTCTACATGTTTTACAAGTAGCATATTTAATGTCCGAGTAAGATCTAGAATCCCTAGATGATTGATTGATGCTCCTAGGATTGGACATGCTACGGTTAGCAGTGTTGGGTAAACTAGAAGGCATCTGACTAGGTTTGAAATTCCTATCTCTTACATGTGTCTTTTGCTTAGCTTCCCTAAGATCAGATTCATGGCAAACGTCTTTTGAACTAGTTCTAGACGTGGTCTTGGTATTTTTAGGGAAACTAGAGGCAATCATATGATTTGGTCTTGCTAAAGCTGGAGTGATCACATTGGGCCTAGTTGCTGGAGTGACTGGTCTAATAAGATGAACCAAATCAACTTGGGAGGCAAACCGCGGTCTCGAGGATTGTGGTCGCTCGGATCTAAATGCAGTAGGTTGTCTGACACTCGGTTGTCTGACGAACTGAATTGTAGGCGGTTTCCCCAAGATTGATGGTTTTTCAAGCTTAGTGTCCACACTAGGTCCTCTAGTTTTCCTTAACTCGTTTTTCAACGCGGCTATAGCAAAGACCTTTTCCTGTACTTGGGCCTTTAAAGTCTCATTCTCTTTGAGCAAGTTATCTTGGGATGCCAACTTAGATTCAAGCAGTTGAATTTGTTTCAAAAAATTATCCTTTTCAGCTTTAGAATCTAGAACAGATTGATCCAATTTTCTTTCAAGAACAACGTTTGACTTTTCAAGTTTTTCAAAGTATGTTTCAAATTTATCCGTTTTCTTAGAAAATTCAAGTTTGGCATCCTCAAGATCTTTTGATTGCCGAGCTACGATCGTTTCGAGCTCTTTAATCTTGGAATCAGAAGCAGTCAATGAAGGAGTTATAGGATAATTATCATGATGTTTAGCATTCTGAACAATCTCTCCCCCATTATGACTTACATCGGATGAATCAGAAGTGGTATTGCTATCACTCTTTTCCATCCCATGTTTGTCATAATTAGGTTCAGAATGGTCAATATGCGGCATATCATCAGCATATACATCATAAACAACATTACATTGTACCATGTTTGCCGGCTCTTCGTCATAAACGGGTACGGTGTCAGCAAAAGAGATCTCGTGAACAGTTCCTGACGTGCCACTGGTATCATGTTGTCCTCCTGATTCCGTGCTCTTGGCATTGATAGGCTCCAATTTTTCAACCGTATGACAATTCTCCTCTTGCATCTGCGGCATTGATTCTTGCACTCCATTATCATACGTTTGCTGAAGTTGTGATTGTTGATAAATCGAAGACGAAACCGATGTCATGAGTTTCAATATTGTATCACGGAAAACTCGAAGCTCGGTATGTGTATCTCGAAGAAATGATTGGCAAATCATAGAACTTTCAGGCTTAATGATATTGAATTGGAGGAAAGGCGTGAGTTGTGTCACAAGATCCTTATAGGCAAGTGCCGATGCAGAGTGATTAAAGTTTCCATGGTTGAGTTGCTCGGCGAGTTCGGTCAAAGTGGTGAACATTGAGTCCATGAATATATGACGATCTTGACCAAAGATTGTCACAAATTCGCTCCCTCCTTGAATCCTTGAAAGAGTGACCAGATGAGACTGAAGCATTTGAAATGAAGTGATGCCACTTTTCCTAACTTCGTTTTGCATTAAATACAACTCTCCCTCTTGAGGGGTCGAAAGCAACGATTCCATTGAAGTTCGATGAAAGAATGACGTTAAGGATTACTGATCGATGAAAAATCCGTCGTTAATTTCAAATAATAATACCCGAAGAAAAATCCGTCAGCAAAATAAACCTTGGCACTTTCTCACGTTGTCACGTCACTTTGGTCACGTTACTTTGTCCCAACTATGACTTAATATCACAAAAATTTGCTAAAATAAAAATTTGAATAAAAAGAAAATAACAATTGATATAAAAATTAATATCCAAACTAAAAATTAATATCTAAAAATTTGACTTAAAATGTTTAAATATAAGAAAATTAATTTAACTAAACAGAATCTAAAAACGTTTTCTTTAAAGAAATAAAATAAAGTTATACCCAACGTTTCAATAAAAAATTGATTTAACGTTTTCAAAATAAGCTAAATAAAATCTAAATAAAATAAAATAAAATAAAATCTAAATTGTTTAGGAAAATCTGATTTAACGTTTTCAATAAAATAAAATAAAGAAATAGTTTTTATTAAAAAATCTGATTTAAGTTAAAAAAGTTGAAAAAAAAAAACAAAACGTTTTCTTTGAAACGTGTCCCCAAAAACAGCCTCCTTGTTTTCTCCGTCTAACAAAAACACGTGGCCCAGTAAGAAGCAATTCACCGCCCACTCCACTTCTTGTTTAATCCGCCCAATATATTAAACCCGTTAATTTCTCTCTCTCCTCAAATCTAAATCTCGTCTCCCCCAAAAATACTCTTGTATCCTCCGTCCCCTGTTACTTCTATCTCTCTTTCTCTTTAACTTAATCCTCTTACTTCACAGCAACACAAATCCACAATCCTATGACGAATCTCTATGAGTCTCTATTCTCAAAACAATAAATCAAACCCCATCACCCACGAATGAAGAAGACAAGAAATATATGGCTTCAAGATCTTGAACAAAGATCTCAGGTAGGTGTTTATCTTGATTTTAGTCTCTCTCTTCTTCTGTAGCGTCTTTCTGTTGTGGGTTTCTGTTGGTGTTCGAGTCCGTGTGGTGGAAGGGGGACGAGAGGGTTGGGATGGGTGAGAGTCTGGAGGGGGTGAGAGACGAGGGTCTGGGAATGGGTCGAGAGTGTTGGTTGTTGAGAGGGTTTTCGAGGGTGGGTCTGTTTGTTTGTCGAGGGAGAGTGAGGGGTGTCCGAGAGAGAGTCTAGTGAATCTAGGTCTAGAGTGTTTTGAATGTGTGTCGAGAGTTTGTGAGTGTCAGGGTGAGTTTGTCAGTCGAGGGTGAGGTTGGGTTTGGAGTCGAGTCGAGTTGTGAGTTGTGGGTAAATGAGTTGTGGGTTTGCGTTTGGTGTCAGGTCGAGTCTAGTGGTCGAGAGTCAGACGAGGGTTCGAGGGAGAGTTTCGAGAGGATGTGAGTTTGAGAGGGATTTGAGAGTCTGGTGTTTGTGGGGTTTATTGGGTGTGGGTGAGAGTATGGAGGCGAGAGGTGTTGGTCTTAAATTGGTGTCGAGTCAAAACAAATGTTCCCGTTATGTTTGAATGGTCTTCATTCGGAACTTTGCATTCGTTCGGAAGTTTCCATTCATTCGGAACTTTCGTTCATACGGAACATTTCCTTCACCCGGAACATTTTTCTTCACCCGGAACTTTTTTCTTCACCCGGAACTTTTTTTCTTCACCCGGAACTTTTTCTTCACCCGGAACTTTTGGGTTTGATTCGGAACTTTTGGTTCACTCGGAAGTTTCGTTCACCCGGAACTTATTCGTCCGGAACTTTTTCGTCCGGAACTTGGAGTTTGATTCGGAACTTCTGGGTTTGATTCGTAACTTTTCGATTCAGAAATTTTCAGTTCGCCCGGAGCAGGACAAAAACTGACTGACTGAAACTTGAGACCCAAAAACCTTGATTATGAAAAACCTGGATAATGAAGGACTGTAGAACTGGTATGGACAAAAACTGAGACCCAATAGATTAAAAAATAAAGAAAAATATTGATTATATAATAATACAAAAATAAAGACAACTGGACAGACTCAAACCCAGATATAATAAAAAATTATAGAAAACACAGCTTTGAGCTGGTATTGGACTGTAGGACTGATTGTAAAAAAAATAAAAAAAAATTATAGAAAACTATATGAAAAACTGGATAAAAAACGAAAATTGATAAACTAAAATCAATAATAATAAAAAATAATTAAAGTGGTAAATTAAAAGTTCAATTTAAGAAATTCAAACAAAAAAGCAATTAAAATAGAAAGGATTTAATAAAAAAATACAAAATTAAAAAGAGAAAAACACAAACTTTTATAAAAAACACCAACTTTTTATAAAAACACAAACTTTTTAAGATTTGATAAAGAAATTTTTGATTTTTATATAAAAATTTGTGATTTTTTATCTAAAAAGTAAGTAAATTTGAAGATTTGATATGATTTAACACATAAAAACATAAACTTTTTATAAAAAATACAAACTTTTTAAAATTTAAGCATGATTAAATCAAAACCCACCAAAATCAAAAAGAAATAAAAGAAAGAATAAACCAATCAAACCTTGGCTCTTGATACCAATTGAAGGTCTACGAGATCATTGGCCTATTCTAAGTGAATGATTTGATGGATTAGGTTGGTTGATTTAGATGATAATCATAAGGAAATGAAGGAATGAGATGATGGAGTAGAGAGAGAAATGAGAGAAAAGGGGAAAACTAGAGAGAGAAAGTGAAAGATGGAAAAATGATTAAGTGAAATGACAATCAACAACCCCTCCTAACATGCTAGGAGGGGATATATATAGCCCACCCTACATGTGGGCTATATGGACTATACATAAAGTAAATGGATCACGAGCCCATTACATAATTATCGTTGGAGCGACCGATCCTTCATAAATACGTAAAAACGTATTTCTAACAGGAACTTTTAAGTTCCGAATGAACAAAAGATGTTGATCCGGAACTTTGTCCTTCGTCCGGAACTTTTAAGTTGATCCGGAACTTTTGAGTTCCGAATGAATCTCCTTGACCCGGAACTTTTGAGTTCCGAATGAAGTCTATTGATCCGGAACTTTTAAGTTCCGAATGAACAAATGCTTGAGTCGGAACTTTCGTTCGGAAGTATTGACTCGGAACTTTTGGAGTTCCGAATGAACACTCTTGATCCGGAACTTTGAATGTTCCGGATGAACAATGCTTGAGTCGGAACTTTTAAGTTCCGAATGAAAGAACTTCTTCCCTTGATCCGGAAGTTTGAGACTTCTGGATGAAGCCACTGGTTCGGAACTTTGAAAGTTCCGAATGAACATTCCTCTTCTTGTCTTGGCTCGGAAGTTTTCCTGGGAATACAGAAACACAAACAAACACCCCGAAGAACAAGGGAATCACAGAAACAAGAGATCTAAAGCAGATTAATCAAAATCAACACAACGATTAAGCTAAACAAATAACGAATCAACAGTTAAACATAAACAAACAATTAAAATTAACAAAACAAACAAATTCAACCACAATAATTAAAAACCCACTTGATCAAAATAAAATTAAGAACATGAACACAAACATAAACATGAAAATCAAAGATTAAGAAAGGTAGATAAGAGATTAACAAGATAAAGTAAAGATTGACAATAATTAAATGAAAACTTACTTGAAATTAAATGAATTTAAGGTGCAAGACAAGGTAATTAAATTGACAAGTATTTAAATGACAAGGTAATTAAAAGTGGAAGACTAATTGTCACACTTAGCCAACAAGAAAGAAAATTAACAACTAATGACTATTTATAGGGGAGGATTAAGGAAGCTTCCTCCCCTCCTTCATTTCTTCTTAATTGCGTCATTAGGTCCCTCCTTCTTTTAATCTTCATTAATTGCATCATTAGTCCTTCTTTCTTTTAATCATCATTAAACTTGGACTTTAAGGACTTTTGGCTTCGGGATTTCTTTGAACTCGTCTTTAAATTCTTCAATAAAATAGACTTGAATTCTTCTGCTTTTGATAAACTTCCGTCTTTTGACTTTTTCTTCGATAAATCTTCAAAATTGGTCGTGGACTTCCGTTCTTTTTGCACTCTTGACTTCTTGACTTCGTCTTTCATCTTTTTCTTCAATAAAAGTCCGTAAATACCCGTGAATTCCCGTATTTTCTCCACTTTTCACCTTTTCGTCCTAAATCACAACAAAAACACAAACCACGCATAATTCCGACATAAAAGACATAAAATACACGTTTTGGTCCGGTTATTATTGTAATTAAGTGGTAGAAAAGATGTGTGTTTACACACATATCAAATCCCCTACACTTGACCATTGCAATGTCCTCATGCAATGCATTAGTTACAAAGCATGTTTACACTTTTCATCATAATCAATCCATAGTGGCCTTTATTAAAGAGATAGATAATATATTCAAAGTAAAGAAATCAAAAGCATACCTCGGGTTTTGGAAATGTTATGAATAATCATCATCCTCAAGTTTTCACTTTCTCCAAACCAAGCTTAAAAACGAGATCATTGTTATTATAAGTTAGTAAACTATCACGAACTCATGTGGGCCAATTACTCACTTAGACTCCCTTATTCCTAGGGGTATCTCTTATATTTTATTATTGTCCTGAATGATCACAAGGAGGCATTTTTGACTTATTTTGATAGTTATTAAGTCTGAAAATAAAGTGAACGATTTAATCAATAGTTAGCTAAAGGACAAAATCTTTTAAAACTTATTCTCGGGACCTCATAAAGTTCATATCTTGGCATAACTTGCTTCGCGATTTGAGACCTTTCTCGGACCGATATTTGGCAGCGACTTCATACTTCAAACCTTGAGAGACGTTCATGAAATAATGGTCTTCTCTTCATAATGGAATTTCTTCACTTGAAGTTTTGAGAGATTCATACTTGGACCACGACTTCTTCATTTTTCTCCAATCTTTATTTTGGACTTTGATATACAACGATCCGCCTCCTTTTATGACTTGGATCTATTTATCCTCATACCTTGTTAGGGTCTTTTTGGATACACTTCTCCATGACTTTTTGGGAGTTTTGCTTTTCGTCGTGTGTCTCAATCCTTCATATTGATTTTTGATAAATGATTCTTCACATCACTTTGGATCTTTAGCAACAAAATATAGCCCTCATGCCTTGTTAGGGCCTTTTCGGACTCGCCAATCTTCGCATCCCGCTTCAATAAGTTATGCCTTGGCTATGAACTCTAATCCATACCAAGCAACTTTTAAACGATCTTGGGCTAGAAGCTAAGTAACTTTTCAAATCGTACAACCTTATTTATTAGCAGATAAAATATTAGCAAGCGATGGGAGAATAGGCTCATAATTAACTCACATAAATTCACGAAAGAATACCGAACTTATAATTGGCTCTATCATCTCTCGTTCTCCACAGTTTAAAATCTCAAGTAATGAGACTCGTGGATGCTTAGCCTATTAAATCAAAGTTTTGGGTTTTCGAGTCGTCTATAGGATCTTGCAAATTCTTAGACTTTTTCAAGTTTAGAAATCGCATTTTAAAGTTCCCTGATAAACGAATCTCTAGGATCAATTATAGGAACTTGTGAAAAGTTCTTGTTCTTAACCCGTGAGAGTTAAGACTTTCGCGTTTTATAGCTCCCTATATAAAAGCCTAGCAAAACTTGACTTAAACACGTTAAGGATACTAGCTAGAGTAACTTAGATAAGTAAACTCGGGTTGAGTCAAAAGATTCACAACGTTTGAAAATTAAAACCACTTATTTAAACAATTATTCTAATAAGGAAAGAAAATAACTATACAAAGGGAAAAACTAATAGGCCAAAATAGATCAAAAATTTTGAAAAATGTCGAAAAGTTGATTTTCCGGTTAAAATGAGGACAAATACAAGGAAAAGACCACTTAACTTCGATAGAAGTCCCCCCTACACTTAAGATAAACATTGTCCTCAATGTTTAAGCATGTGGGAGTAAACTCCCCTACACTTAGGACATTGTGCACGTTGTTTAAATCTCGCTAAGGAAAAGACAACTAAAGAGATTCCTATTTTAATATTGAGAAAATATAAAATAGCGAATCGAAAAGAGTTTAGGATAGAACCGGGAAGAAGTAGAACATGGAATCACGGGTTGTCAAGAATCATCAAGAGTGGACCAATGAAGCTCGAATCCCTGATTAAGAAGTGAGGAGAGGAAATAGCAAACCAACGGGTCTCCCCTACACTTATGATAAAGAAAGCGAAAAGATAGATGCATGGGTTGCCTCCCAAGAAGCGCTTGATTTTTGTTAACCGAGTCATTAGCCTGACTCGACCTTGATCATCAACGAAAGAAGCATGAAACGTATCCACCAGGATCAAAAACATAGTTTTCATCCATCAATAAGCACGAGCTTAAGGCGAACAAGGCAAGCCAAAGAAGAAGTGGCAGGGTTCCCTTAAGCAGTGATGGAGCACGGTGGAAGCAAGAATGGTGAGGTGCAAGCATGTCTTCAAAATTTCCAAAGATTTTTCCTTTTATTTCATCAGGTGGATACTGAGATGGCTTAAAGACTTCAATACCGGGGTCGAACACCTTTTCCTTTAGGGGAAAATAGCACTCAGGTTCAGCCGAGTGTGAAGAAGATCCGCAAAGAAGCACAACCTCGTCCTCAGAAGGGGGGACAAAGAGGTGTCAAATCATATGTGCAATGGATATTGGTGTCGACCGGTTTCTTCTCCTTAGAAAGAATGTGCTTCAAATCCAAAGTAGGATCAAGACGATAATCTTCAAAGTCATAAGGAGGAGCATCACTCTCATGAGGGAAGTAAGTGTTGATAAATTCAGAGAAGTCTTCCTCAAATGAGTAATCGTCCAAAGTAGGATCGAGTGATGGCGGAGGATCTTCATCATGTGAAGAATCGCTCGAAAGAGTATCGGCCTCATCAAAATCATCGAAAGTGGGCAGCTCGGGATACTCAGAAGTACAATCAAAATCATCCGAATCTGAGCTAGAATCATCATCATAAGCATCAAAGATCGGTGGCGAATCATAAATGGGAGAAGGTTCCAAAGTGGAGCGAGAATCATCCACATTATCTTTAAAGAGTGGATTATCAGTGGAAGACTCGAATAGAGGATTGTCATAGACGGTAAAGTCATCGAGCACATTAATCATATTCACTGATTCTCGTCCATAGTATTTGCCTGTAAGCTTCCCCATTTTGAAAATTTGTGAGGCATTCCCGACTCTTAAGATTAACTCACCTTCGACAACATCCACTAAAGCACGTCCGGTTCTCAAGAATGGCCGACCAAGTATTAAAGGAATACGAGGGTCCATTTCATAATCAACTACGACAAAATCGACCGGGAAAGTAAATGCGCCAACTTTAATGAACACATCTTCGGCTATACCAACGGGGTAAGCGAGAGTGCGATTTGCAAGTTCAAGAGTCATCTTTGTTGGAGTGAGGTCGGGTAATGATAGTGTTTTCCAAACACTCAAAGGCAAAGATTAATACTAGCCCCGAGATCAGCAAGGGCAGTAAATTCTTCAGTTTTGTTGAACACGCAAGGCAACACAAAACGACCGGGATCTCTAAGCTTTTCCGGAAGTTCTTTAAGAATAACTGTAGAGCAGTTTTCATTTAAGCGTGTGTTGGCGAGTTCAATCAGCTTCTCCTTCTTGTTAAGCAATTCCTTAAATGCTTTAACAAATTTGGGCATGTGGACAAGTACTTCAAGAAAACTAATGCTGAAGCCCATTTGAGAAATTATATTGATATATTTTGTCACTTGAGAGTCCTCCTTTGTTAGATCGTTGGTCTTGCCTATGCGAGAAGGGTATGGGATTCTAGGTTTATAGGTGGAAGGTGAAGGTGTAGTCGGTAAAGGTTGGGATGTTGAAGGGTCCTTCCTAGAGACATCGTCATGACGAGGCGGAGACGGTAATGGTGCACTAATACTAGGTGTAGGAGGAGTAGGGGTACATGGTGGTGGAGGAGGTGTAGATGATGGGGGTGGGATTGGTGGTCCTACGATGGTGACTCCACTACGAGTAGTAATAGCACTCACATTGGCTCGCGGATTGGTGACGGTGTTTGAAGGTAGAGAACTTGAAGTAGAAGGTTGAGTGGCGGGCAAGAAACTAGCCAACAGATTCTTTAATTCAGTCGTTTGAGTGCTGAAGGAGGATTGAATATTGTTACGAACCTCGGTTCTAATGTCATTACCTTGCTTCATGATATCTCCTTTCAAATTGATTATTTGGCTCTATAGATTCTTGATTTGCTCACCTTGAGTTCTCATGACGTCTTCAACATCGGGATTAATGGGTGGGGTTTGTTGGGTGGGTGGTTGATAAGGATTAGAAGCTCTTGGTGGGATTTGGTTGCTTCTATTGTAGTTGTTGGCGGGGTTTTGGTTTTGAAAAGAAAAACCGGGTGAAAGGTAATTGTTGGATCGGTAACTCAGCAGATTTCTATCCCCTTGTTGTCTAGCTTGGTAATTTTCCAGTGAGTAATTACCATAAGCTGCATACACATTTTCCGGATTTCCTTGTGTCGAAGGACAATCGGTGTATGAGTGAGGACCGCCGCATGTTTCACAAGGATTAGCAACCGCTTTAACTTGTTGTTGATGTTGGTTTGAAGCGAGAAGCGTAATACTTTTGCTTATTTCAGTCATCATGCGGGTGAGTTCGGTCATCTCAGGGTTTGCTGAGGTGGAGGAAACATTGACTATCGGGTTGTTCCTTGAAGAAGCAGAGGAAACCCAGTTTTTGTGGTGAGTAGTCATGTTCTCAATTAGCTCTCTACACTCCTCGGGTCTCCTTTTCATAAATGTGCCACCGGCGGCTGCATTAATCGTATCACGATCTCGAAAAGTCAATCCGTTGTAGAAAGTGTCTATTAAGGTCACAGGGAGCATGTTGTGGTTTGGACATCTATCGATCAAGACATTATATCTCTCCCAAGCATCAAAAAGAGATTCATCAGGGTCTTGCATGAAACCGCTGATTTGATTGCGAAGGCTCGTGACCATGGATGGTGGAAAGTAGCGCGACAAAAAGCGTTGAGTCATGTCATCCCAAGTGTGAATAGAATTCTTCGGGACACAATCAAACCATTTCTCGGCATGATGTAATAAAGTGTGTGGAAAGAGTTGTAGGCGAAGTTCATCCATTGTGGCACCGGCCAACTTCATGCTTTGAGTGATTGTAATGAACTTGTCGAGGTGTTTGTTGGCATCATCATCAGGCAATCCACGGAATGGGTTTGTTTGCACTTGCTGAATCATGTGGTGCTTCAACGAAAACTCAGGAGCGTTGATTTGCACCGGCGCAATCGGTCCTCCTCGTCCAAACATGGTTGGTTGACAAAGTTCCTCCATGGTCCGAAGATCGGGATGTGGAAGAGCATTGTTGTTATTATTAGGGTGCGGTGGATTATTGTTGTTTACACCAGACATAGCTCAATCTTCTTGAGGCTCGGGCTCTTGATAATTAGAAGATCTAGTACGCATGCACCTACAAAGACAAAAGAAAAAGAAACCAAACACAAAAACAATATATATACACAATAAAGATAAAAACTTTTTGGATTTTTGAAATTTTTAATTTTTATGTATTTTTATCAATTTTTTAATTTTTATGATTTTTTGAATTTTTTATGCAAGAAAAATAACGCTCACAAGTGAACGGATCCCAAAAAAAACAACGCGTCTCTCACAGAAAACCGTTAATCTTTACGAAAAGAGCCGGCAGCGGCGCCATTTGGTAACTTAGATTTTACTCGGTGAAAAATTAAAGTTCTTTGTCGTGTGTCTAATCGAATTGATCTAGGCTCTCTACGTGACTCAGTCGTTCTTTGGTGAAACAAATAGTTGTCGTTGTTTTTAAAATAAAGGTGCAAAACTTTAAAGTAAAAGTGCTCTTAAAATAAATCTAAGTCTAATTAAAATAAAGTGCAAGTATTTAAAAGCTTGACTGAAATTAAAGGGCACTAAAGTAAATAACGCAAACTTAAATCTATCTAAGGCAATCTTAAAACGCAACTAAAACTTAAACTAAGGCAAGGCTAAAATAAAGCTAAGACAAATAATCTTAAAGTGCAATTCAATAAAAAGGCGGGAAAAATAAAGCTTTAAAATAAAAGAGAGAAATTTAAAAAACAGATACTAAAATTAAACTGGAAGAAACCTTGATTCGGAAGTTCAAGACTTCCGAATGAAGTAGCTTGATCCGGAACTTAGACCTTGATTCGGAACTTTTAAGTTCCGAATGAACAAAAGATGTTGATCCAGAACTTTGTCCTTCGTCCGGAACTTTTAAGTTGATCCGGAACTTTTGAGTTCCGAATGAATCTCCTTGACCCGGAACTTTTGAGTTCCGAATGAAGTCTATTGATCCGGAACTTTTAAGTTCCGAATGAACAAATGCTTGAGTCGGAACTTTCGTTCGGAAGTATTGACTCGGAACTTTTGGAGTTCCGAATGAACACTCTTGATCCGGAACTTTTAATGTTCCGGATGAACAATGCTTGAGTCGGAACTTTTGAGTTCCGAATGAAAGAACTTCTTCCCTTGATCCGGAAGTTTGAGACTTCCGGATGAAGCCACTGGTTCGGAACTTTGAAAGTTCCGAATGAACACTCCTCTTCTTGTCTTGGCTCGAAAGTTTTCCTGGGAATACAGAAACACAAACAAACACCCCGAAGAACAAGGGAATCACAGAAACAAGAGATCTAAAGCAGATTAATCAAAATCAACACAACGATTAAGCTAAACAAATAACGAATCAACAGTTAAACATAAACAAACAATTAAAATTAACAAAACAAACAAATTCAACCACAATAATTAAAAACCCACTTGATCAAAATAAAATTAAGAACATGAACACAAACATAAACATGAAAATCAAATATTAAGAAAGGTAGATAAGACATTAACAAAATAAAGTAAAGATTGACAATAATTAAATGAAAACTTACTTGAAGTTAAATGAATTTAAGGTGCAAGACAAGGTAATTAAATTGACAAGTATTTAAATGACAAGGTAATTAAAAGTGGAAGACTAATTGTCACACTTAGCCAACAAGAAAGAAAATTAACAACTAATGACTATTTATAGGGGAGGATTAAGGAAGCTTCCTCCCCTCCTTCATTTCTTCTTAATTGCGTCATTAGGTCCCTCCTTCTTTTAATCTTCATTAATTGCATCATTAGTCCTTCTTTCTTTTAATCTTCATTAAACTTGGACTTTAAGGACTTTTGGCTTCGGGATTTCTTTGAACTCGTCTTTAAATTCTTCAATAAAATAGACTTGAATTCTTCTGCTTTTGATAAACTTCCGTCTTTTGACTTTTTCTTCGATAAATCTTCAGAATTGGTCGTGGACTTCCGTTCTTTTTGCACTCTTGACTTCTTGACTTCGTCTTTCATCTTTTTCTTCAATAAAAGTCCGTAAATGCCCGTGAATTCCCGTATTTTCTCCACTTTTCACCTTTTCGTCCTAAATCACAACAAAAACACAAACCACGCATAATTCCGACATAAAAGACATAAAATACACGTTTTGGTCTGGTTATTATTGTAATTAAGTGGTAGAAAAGATGTGTGTTTACACACATATCACCGAGTTACCGACAAGGCCAGACTGAGAAGTGTTATTTTAATATATATATATATATAACTTGGATTATATATATATATATTATATATATATACGCTGTAATTTTATTACATGATTGTTTGATGATTATTTTGATATTTATACGAGGTATTTATACGACGTAGATTGTCTCAAGAAACCCTAACTTCCCTAGCAAATATATCGAAGCTATTCCTGTAGGAAATCTAGCTATTCTAGATCTAAACTAAGTTGTGGATATTTATGATCCCAACAAAATGGTTAATATTCGTAGAAATGTTGATATTAGTTGATTGTGATATTAAAGAAGAATTGGTGAGATTATATCTGATATCGATGTCATGACGATCTTTCCTTATAGAGTGGAGTTTGACAAAACGTTACCACCTAGAAAGATATCATCTGATTCGTTGTCATCCAATTCTTAAATTGAAATCGAAAGGGTGAATGTTGCACTTGAGGCTGTCATTGGAACCATTACCCAAAAGCCTCATGCCACTAGTACCTTTCTGAGAAGTCTAATTGAATGATCGAGTCATTTTAGACTAGTGACTCATTTGATAACTATTGTTGTAGGAGCTATAGGATTGGAAATTAATTGTTGTTCACATCGAACTTTTATTGCCCTATTAAGGTCTAAGAATGAAGATTGAAAGTATTGGAGAATGAAGTAGGATATCGCATTGAGTATGATTTGGCTGAAACTTAAATAAAGTAAAATTTAACCCGTATGGAATATGAGATTGATAAGAGGAAGTCGTTAAGTTATGTGATTGAATTGTAAGGTTTTAAATGATTGTTGGTTCGTGTTAAGGGTTGTTCCTAGGCCATTGTCCACTAACGAGGATGCTCAGTGTCCAAGAAATAAATTGAAGAAATCCTCTTCTAAAATTGGGACCGATGGATCTTTCGGGACATGTGGAACACCTAATGACTCTTGTAGATTAGTATTCATTGTGGTATCTTTTAAAAATAATCCCTAACTTAACTGAGACATCAGTTGGTAGGATGAGTTCTTGGAATTGTATGACATAGTGACACGTAATGTGTTACGGTACAATTTTGACTTGTTTGTGATTAATGAAAAGACTACCTTTGATTGCTAAATTCTACATGTATCGATGTTATCTATCTTTTATTGCTTCATCCTAATGTTCGCATTAGTGATGCAACCATTGAACAAGTACTCATCTCGATTTGAGTTACATTGTGGATTATTCTTTTTGAGTGCCATCGAGGTCATGAACCTCATGATTATTTGGCTAAGCTCATTTCCTATCATATTGTAGTTAGTTCTTGGTGAACAACTCTTCATCACTCTTTTGCAGATTACTCATTGTTTTATAAGATACAATAGTATCCCTTGAGAAAAATTGAATTTTCATCACCATAAGGATTATTTAAAGTGAGATTTATAGATAATCGTTATCGAAATGAAGTTATTTATGAAACACCTTGGAAAACTTAATTGTTTTCATAACAAAGAAAATCTTTGTAAATTTATTTTTGATTCTTATTTAAGAATTAAGCATGAAAATGTTTTTATTATAAACATGATGATAAAATTTTGACGAACTGAGTATTGCATCGTTAATCTTGAAATTGTATATAGTTGTGCGCCTACATAAAATTTGGAAGTGACCATGCAAGGCTGATTAGTAGTCACCATGAAATTATTAATAAACACTAAATTTTCTTTGAAGTTATGAAAGATTAAATTTTATGAGATGTACAAGAAGTGAAAATAGGGACATATTGTTAAAGACACCTACATATGTGCCCGTACCAATTATTCTTCTGAGTCGAATTTACTCATTTGTGGATATTGTCTTATTTGACAATTGACAACTCTTTCTTGTCCGATTCTTTCGTGGTGAGATTATTTGGAAAAATATTTGATTACCGAGTGTTGATACCCGACTGGATGTATCGACGTTCCTATCATTTCTTTTGATTTGATTTCATTTGAATGACCTGGGTAACGATTCGAGGAGCTTTCGAATGCGTACTCAAATTATGAACACATGGGATATATTCATATTCATTAAATGTTTTCGTCTGTATCTGATTTGAAATTTTCTCGCGTAGATTATGCGTTGACCTTACTCTTTTAATGGTAGTTGTGTCTCCATATATCCTTGAATTTGTGAAGGATTATGAGTTATTATTAGTCTTTTGAGAAGTTCTCATCTTATCGACGGCAATAAAACTGAAAAGTTAGTAGTGCCAATAGAATAGATTGATTGATTATGACATAACGACATTGTCTTAATTGATGGGAACTCGAATAGAATTCCCCTAAATAATAAGATGTTGATTATCAAAAGTGATCTAAATAATTCTTGAAGGATGACCATATCCTGCATTTAGACTTGAAATTATACCGTGAATTGTTGTGAATTAGTCATAGATATTATAATCTAGAAAGAACCTAATATGAATTTATTAAAAGATGTTCCTGCTATCTGAAACTTTAGGAGGTATTTGCTGGTGAATTACCTAGACTTTTGCCATTAAGGCAGGATGAATTTGGTATTGATTATATTCTTGGTGCCGCACGTGTGGCATGTGCACTGTACGACAACACCATCTGAATTAAAAGAATTATCGTGCAACTGAGCTAGTTATCGGAGAAAGCTTTTATTCTACCAAGCTCGTCATCATGAAGAGCTATGGTGTTATCATTCCTTATGTTTATTGATTACCGTAAACTAAGTAAATTGACGATTAAAATCTATATCCACTACCCAAGATGATAGATTTGTTCGATCATTTACAAGGTTCTAGCGTATGTTTTAAAAATTTGATCCACGGCATGGTTATCATCAACTTCGCATCCGCGAAAAAGATTATCTATTCCAATCACTACATCCGAGACTCGTAATAAATATTATGAGTTCATGTTATGTTGTTTGGATTGACTAATGCACATGTAGCATCCATAAATTTGGTGAATCACGTGTGTAGGCTGTAATTTGATAAATTCATGCTTGTAATCATTAAGAACCATCTGTTTGTTTATAAGAATAAGAAGGAGTTAATAATTATTTATAGACTGCCCTGAATTGGCCGAGTAATGAAAAATCTGTACCCTAAATAATTAACATGTAATTTAAGGCTTAATCCTTTATATTAGTTGATTGTGTGATTAATAGAAAATGGAATATATTGACTCTTTAAAAAAAATTAAGAGCCCTTTTAAGACTTTGGGTTTTACCAAAAAGCTAGTGCAAATGTGTTTTGACAAATGTTTTATCAAAAAGAATTTTTAATGGATTATTCCCTTATACACAAATCATTTAACTAAACTCCTGTTTAGGGGTAAATGTTTGTGTATACCTCAAGACAACCAAAGTGGGATTGAGGAAACCGTTAAACCATGACTTGAAATTTGAAACGATAATTTTGCTTTACAACTAAGAAAATTTTGACCAAAGTATAAACGAAGGTTTTTCGAACATTTACGAATCTTATTAATTATTTTTGATAAATAAAAAAAATCTTGTTAATTAAATTCAAATTTATTTTGAACATTTTATATAATTGGTCGAACTAAGAAATTTAAAATTTTTACGTTTACGTTTCATAAAAATTAAATATTTATTATTTAATTACTTGTAATAATTATCGAAGCTTTAGACGCCGGACTGAGCAAAACTGATAAAAATTATAGATGAGACAAAATTAAGACTTATAAAATATGAAGAAAGAAAGAAATTCTGAGTGAATTTTGGTTATGTTAATTATTTCACTAGGAAAGGTGAATATAGATACTGACGCATTACGTAAAAAGGATAAAGAATAAATTAGGATGTGTTCCTTAATAATGACTGTGCAAAATAAATTGCCGAGCAATTTAAAATATAGTTGATACTTGTAAAAAGGATAATATAGATTAAAAAAAGGGGTTCGCGACTAATGTGAACCATTAGAATTGAGAAGCCTATGGCGTTAAATGCTTTTAAAGACCACTTGTGGTTGCCTAAATATGGAGATTTTGAGATTTAGTTATGTTGGAATCTTATAAGTTTAAGTATTCTATTTACATCAATCCTGATCTAATGTATCTTTATCTGAAGAAGTTGTACTAATGGAAAATTATGAAGGCAAACATCGCCTCATACATTAGTAAACGTCTAACTATTGCAAAGGTCATCATCTGAATTTGATTCGATTTAGGTCATCGTCGATAGACTGACCAAATCTGCTAATATCATTCCTGTTAATGATAGATTCTTGATGAAGAAATTGACTCTTTTGTATTTAAAAGAGTTGTGTAAAAATAGTGTGTCGTATCAATCATCTCTATCAAGATCCTCGCTTCGCATCGAATTTCTAGATATTTTCTCAGAAGTCATTGGGAACGAACCTTGATGAGAGTACTATTTACCACCCCAATCGAAGGGACGAGGCAAAGTAATGATACAAAACACTAGAAGTCTTGTGTTATGCTTTAATAATTGACCTTTGGTAATAAACCGTATAATCGTTTTCATTTGGAGAGATTATCATTGAAAACTATCGTATTAGGATCAAGATTGAATCTTGTGAGGATATACATTAGAGCATCTGTAAGCAGGAGTTGGGATAAAGACACCCGACATACACCCATTGTGAGTTGGACATGTCTTTTAGGTTTCAGGTTTCCTATGATGGCGAACCTAACCTTACAAAATACTCGACCCGCGAGACCTGAAATGATTGTTGAAACTAGGATCTGATTATTGACTGCCGGTAGTGGGCAGGAGGTTATGTGAATATGAAATGTAGATCTTGAAGTGCCAGATGGGTAGCGAAGTTATGCCAAAAATTTTCACCTTGGAAAAATGAATAGATGATCTGAAAGTTCATGGGATATAAGTCCCCGTAGTATGGGACCATTGAGATGATGTAAAAGATTGGTTTGAAAGGCATATAAGCTGGATCTACCCTAGGTCTTCAAGAGCTGCGTGAATTATGTTTCGTATATCGAACTTGATAAAATGTCTATCAAGTGAAAATCTGATTGTTTCTTAGTAGAGTTTAGATCGGCGAAAAGTTGCATTCATCAGAAACCCGTGAACATCATGGATAGAGAAAGTAAGTCAACATTAAGCCTGATCTTATTCCCGTAGTTATGTTTGATGAAACTCGCGTATTGTAATGAATTACACTTGTGAGAAAAGACCGAATGTGGAGGAAATACCCACATGGCTTTAACTCTATAAGAAGCGAGTAGTAAGATAAGATGATCTTTGAGGACAAAGATCCTGTTTAGGGGTAAATGCTGTGACAATCCGTCAATTTATGGTTGATATTTTATTCTCAATATTTATTTAAAAACATTATTTTAATGTTATAATATGAACTCACTTATTTTTGGGAAGAAATTTGAATTTATTGAAGTAGCATCGACTACGTCTAAACCGGAGGATTCTACGTTACGTGCTTATGTTTACATACACCGTTTTGGTGACAGTCTGACATTTCAGGAAATAAATTCATCCGTGAATATTATTTTGGAATTTTAAATTTGTGTTGGTTCATAAACTCACAAATTTACGAGAAGAGGTTAGGACTTACTATTTTAATTTAACGTCCTTTACGACTAAACCGGAAACCCTAGGTTTACGTGTTTATGTTTTTGAACTCCGTTTTTGATGAGACAATTTTTATTAGATTCGTTTTGTGCCGTTGATTCATAATTTATAAAAACGTTTTTCGTAAAACGACCCGAGGGCACGCAAATCGAGGAAACTAGAATCGAGGAATACCCGTAAATTAGTGGGATGAGACAAGTATACACTTGTCCCACCCCACTATATGGGAAGGCTACAAAGACACCACATCATAAGATGTGGCAAACTTGTAGCTAACAAGCTAACACTTGTTAGCTAAAGCTTAACAAGTAAGCTACACATACCACCAAACCACAAAACCACTTCACTAAACCATTTCTCCATTTCCATCCATGCAAACCACCACAACTTTCTCTCTTTCCTCCCCAAAATTCGTCCCATATTCATCAATAAACACCCTCATTTGATCAATTTTAACCATGAAATCATGTGTTATTCACACATATGATGAAGCCCTTTTAAAGCTGTATAGATTGGTGGTCATTTTAACATCTAGAAAGAAGTTTTCAAAGGAGTCAAGGGCTGATTTTACATAAGATGATTCATGAAGATAGGTGATCTTGAAGTTGATAATGGTATATCACAAGTTTTGCCATCAAAATCCAAGCCTTGTTCATCAACCTTACATTTTCATCACTATTGTGGTATAAGGATCATTCTTCCCATCCTTCTTTTTACTTTGATTATGTAATCATGTATTTTCTTTCCTACTGTATATGTATATTATGAATATATGATGATAAAAGTATTGTGTGGGGATTTGGTGCTGATTAACATGGGTAAAAAGATGAAAAACTATATGTAAAAATGGTTAATCTTGCTTAATTTAGTAGGCTGTATAAAAACAGTAAATAACCATATGATGAACTGATAAAATGATATAGATGAATTGATATACAGTGAGTATTGAGACTTGTATACATGTGAGAGTTGGTCATGCAATGGAATCATAAAAATGAGTGAGATATGATCAAAACAAGTTTAGAGTGTAAATCTGAGTACACTGTTTTGGAAGAATTTTATAAAATACTTAAAGGTTGATTCATCAGTATCTATAAAGCAATAAAATGAAGCACATGTCATTTAGTTTCTGTGATAAAAATTTGGGGTTCTATCTCCATGTAGAACTCTAGATATGATCATTTTAGTAAACTAGATTTTTAGGACTGATTTTGTGAAATTAATGTTTAATATTATTATATAAGCACTCAAACTAATATAGTATAAAATGTGAATTAAAACCCACTAACTTATATATTTCATTTATATAAAAATGAATAAGGATAAATAAATGGAAATTATATAAAAATGGTAGTTTGGTAAGTTTTATAAGTTATAAAAACTATATACTAAGTTTTACGTCTTTTCGGCTAAAACCGAAAGATTAACGTTTTTGTTAAATAAAACTTAGACGGTTGGACCCGTCTAATGTAAACTTTTATAAACTCACATACTGATATATAAACATATATAACAAGTAAAAATCGATAAAACCCGAGCTTTACAACATATAGACATTAACGGGCCAAAGTAGCCTTCATGGACAATAAACCCGACTAATTTGGTAAAACACTTATAAACTTATTTATTGGGCTTAACCCATTTGGGCCTAACATATAAATTATAATACTGATAATAAAATTATAATTGGGCTAATGAATAGTATTGGGCTTGTAATAGGCCCATTGGGCTTAAAATGTAAACAAGTTGAACTAGTGTAACTAGTCTTGAAAATTACCAACACATAAATACTATAATGAATGAGTAAAGATGTATAAACCCACTTGATAATCATCATATATATAAAATCATCATATGTATACATAATTATTATTTTGATAAAGTCATTGGACAAGAGTCTAAGACGAGTATTATTTGTCTAGGTTTCCATGATTGAAGCACGTACCGTACATCCGAATCGCCGATAACCGCCGATAACCGCCTTCCCACATCAACGTGAGTTCATAGCCTCACACTCTTTTAAATGTTTTTATGAAATATTTTATAAACCCGCGAGGGAGATAACATGTTAGTTTTTATAAAATAGGACACTAGTTGTCCCGATTGTCTGTTTATTGATTTGGACCCGAATGATTGTATGACCCGATGAATGATTAAATGACCCGATAGATGAAATGAAATGGATTATTAAAGTTAGATGTCACTAAAAGTCCCATTAGCATGAATTGTGAACTACCAGGATTTGGTAGACGCTTATGCATATAATAGTACTATTTGGGGACGATCACCCCAGTTCGCGCCTTGACGGTTGATCCCCGTCGTGCCACATTGATTGGTAAGCGAATTTATGTATGAGAAGATTTACACAAGCATGATTATTGTAACGACACGCTAATTTAGATGGGAAAATGAGTTTCGGGGCTAGCTACCCGTTGTTTGGTTTAGTAAGGTAACAATGTCATGCGGCTTGTAATAATCCAATTAACGAAATGCTGCTTTATGCATTGAATTACGATATATTGCCTGACTAGCAATACGGGGTCTTATTATTGAATTTATGTTCGTGTTTTGGTTTTACATAACCATATACATATAACAGTTTTTATTTAACTTTATACAACGTTATAAAACGTATTGTATAATGTTTTTAACGACAATGGTTCGTATAATGATTTTGAAGGTGAAAGCCTATATTATGATTTTGATAAGGATTTGTATAAAATGACTTTGGCTATTTTATGGCCTATTACAATGATTTGTACAAAATAATTTTCGGTAATAATTTTATACCGATGTTATATTGATGGAAATTATTAAACTCTATGAATTCACTCGGCGTTATCGCTGACCTTTTCTTTTAACATGTTTTATCTCAGGTACTTGAAGGTAATTCTCGGGAAGACAATAAGAATTCATGGCCCGCACTTAAACAATAATTTCCGTTCAAATTCTTTGTAAAACATGTATGAAATACAATGACTTGGGACCTATGTAACTTTGATATTTATGAATGGAAATGCTTTATTATTAAACGACGCGATTTTTAAGCGTTGTCTATTATGTGAGTAATGTGCTATCCCGTAACACCAACGAGTCTTCCGCTGTATTGAATTGTATAAATTTGGGGGTGTTACATTAATACTAGGGCATTACACAATTTCTCCTTTAATAAGCAAAAGGCTTGCTCTTAATCTTCATTCCAAATGTATTCCTTGTTCTTTTGTGTAAGCAGGGTTAAAGGCTTAGCAATTTTGGAGAAATTTTCGATGAATCTGCGGTAGTATCCGGCTAACCCAAGAAATGAACGGACCTCAGTAGGAGATTTAGAATATTTCCAATTCTTAATTGCTTCAACTTTACTAGGATCCACGTGTATACCATCCTGATTTACCACGTGTCCTAAAAACTAGACCTCTTTCAACAAAAATTTACACTTAGAGAATTTGGCATGCAAATTTTCTTTCTCCAGAAGACTTAAGATTGTTCTTAGATGATGTTCATGATCTTTTTTCAGATTTCGAGTAAATGAGGATGTCGTCAATAAATACTATGACAAACTTATCAAGGTAGAGTTTGCAAACACGGTTCATTAGATCCATAAAAACGGCAGGAGCATTGGTAAGACCAAATGGCATAACGGTAAATTCAAAGTGATCATAACGAGTTCTAAATGCGGTTTTGGAGATGTCACTTTCATGAGCTCTTAACTGATGATAACCTGAACGAAGGTCTATCTTGGAGAAACAGCAAGCACCTTGCAATTGGTCAAATAAGTCATCTATACGAGGGAGAGGGTAACGATTCTTGATTGTCAGCTTATTCAATTCCCTGTAGTCAATACACATTCTCATTGCACCATCCTTTTTCTTAACAAAGAGCACAGGAGCTCCCTATGGCGAATGACTCGGCCTAATGAAACCTTTCTCTTGAAATTCCTTAAGTTGATTCGATAGTTCATTCACTTCTGACGGGGCTAAGCGATAAGGGGACTTGGCAGCAGGTAGTGCACCCGGAATAGGATCGATACGAAATTCAACTTCGTGCACAGGAGGTAATCTTGGCAAGTCATTTGGGAATACTCCAGGAAATTCACAAACGATACGAATATCATCAAGCTTTTCTTATCAGCCTTCATACAAAGAAGAGAACTCGGATTGTCATCCGGCTTCTCACCGCGAAGTTCTAAGGTTTTACCCGAAGAAAGAGGAATACGCAAGATTCTTTCAAAACAAACAATGACAGCACGATGAGATGCACCAATCCATTCCAACAATAACATCAAAACTAACAAGACGCGTCGGTAAAAGGTCGATTGAAAACAAATGGCTAAGCAAATCGAGAGTCCAGCCACGCAAGACTGTATTGGTACTAACAATCTTATCGTCTGCTAATTCTACTTCATAGCTAGTGTCTAAAGCAGAAGGAGAAAGATCAAGAAAAGGAGTAAAGGCAGAAGACACGAAACTTTTCTCAGCACCAGAATTGAATAAAACACTAACATAGTGATCGTTAAGAAGATACGTACCCGCGACCACCTGAGGATTCTACTGAGCGTTATTACCCACATGATACACCCTGCCTCGAGCTCCATCATTTTGTGGTTCCTTAGCCTTTGGACACCTATTCTGGAAATGACCTTTTTCACCACAGCTATAGCACACCACATTATAGTTCCCTTCCTTATGGCCAATCCTCTTACAAATTGCACACTTAGGATGACACACACCAATAGGATGATGCCAATTGCATAGATCACACTTAGGCAGATTCCCAGTATAACCTCGTCTGCCAGCAGGAGCAATAGGAGCAGCAAGAGTAACAAGAGCAGCTGCATACATGGTTGCTGTCTCTTGTCTCTTGTTGACTTGATTGTTGTTGTTCTTGTTGGAGTTTCTATTGTTGCCCCGGTTGTTGTTACGGTAATTGCCCTGATTATTCCCTTGATTTTTTCCTTTAGTATCCTCCCATTTCTGCTTGTTATCATCATTTGACTTAGCAGCTTTACCTTCCACATACTGATCGACCAATTCACGAGTGCTTACCGCTTCATGTAGGGAGGAAGGTTTTGATGAAGTAATGTGCCCTTTAATCCTTTCAGGAAAGCCCTTGACATACCCTTTTATTTTATTCTTCTCATCTGGAACCATTTCGGGACACATTAAGACCAACTCATGAAACCTATTATTGTAGGCTTCAATCTCATCATCTTTCATTTGTAGGTTCCATAGCTCTTGCTCCATACGAGCTATCTCAGTCTCAGGGCAGTACTCAGTAGTCATCATTATTTTGAACTTGCTCCAAGGGATTTTGTTTTCATTATCAAGACCTAAGGTTCGAATATTCCCATTCCACCATGTAAGTGCAATACCTTCTAAAGTAATAGCAGCATATATTACCATATCCTCTTTGGTACATTTGCAAGTCCCAAACACTTGTTCCATATTTTCAAACCAATGTGTTAACCCAACAATGCATTCGTTCCCGTTGAAAGAGTGGGGTTTTCTAGACATGAAGGTCTTGTGTGAACATCCTTTTGCACTTGATGAATTTTTGCCTTTAACTTGAGTCTCTCGGCTCGTTTCATATTCCGCAACGGCTTTCTTTACCCTTTTTGCAATAATTCTTTCCATAGTAGCCCGGCGGGATCTCCTAGGTCCATCAGCCCTACGAATTCTGGTAGGCGGTATGTTTATGTCAACAACACAATACAAAATTCAGTGAGAACTTGTATAAGTATGCTATTTCAAGATTCATGAAATATGGAGAAAATAGAATAAGAAGAGATTTTAGATATGCATAATTGATTGTCAACAAGGAATGCAACACTAAGGAGTGGAGAATATATATATATATATATATATATATATATATATATATATATATATATATATATATATATATATATATATATATATATATATATATATATATATATATATATATATATATATATATATATATATATATATATATATATATATATATAATAAGCAAGAGGGGTTTGGAAGGAGGTAATAAGTATTGTAATGAAACCAATATAATATTTCAAAATGAAATCAAGGTATGAAATATTATAAGAATAATTAAAGTAAACAATAAGGATTAGAGAGTTACCCACCTAGATATTGAACAACATTGGCAGATTCTGTGTTTGACACTAGTAAAGCATGAAATATTTTGAAATTTGGTTATAGACCAAGTTTTTAAAATGACTTAGTTCCCTATAACCATCGCTCTGATACCAATCTATGAGACCCCCGAAATCAGGCATGGAACAACTAGGCAACAAGGGGGTAACACGTCAAGGTACAAGTGACAATAAATTATAAATAACTCGAAAATGACGTACTAAAAGACATATATATTACATCACAATATATCACAGTTTAAAAGTATAGGTCCCACAAGTTTTAAAACATAAATAAGTACCATTACATTATGGTTTTAAAGTTTCATAGATACCAAAAGATAAGCGGAAGACTTTTGACAATTTTAGCTACAACAAAATCATAAATATAACACAAAACTTCCAAGCTGCCAACATCCTGCGGAACCTCATCCAAGCATATTAAGCATTATTACCTGAGATTAAAACATGTAAATCCATCAATAAAAGTTGAGTGATATTCATAGGTTTTGTAAACTAAGTAATGGAACACAATAAAGTTTGTAAAACAAGAAATGAGGGGATGACTATGTACATTATCCATAGTCATGGTATATACTATTGCTATTTAGTTCATGAAACCGAAGCTTAACAATCATTGTAAGTTCCTCTAGTAAGTATTTAGCCTAAATACTCAAGTATAAAAAAATGTAAGTGCGTCAAAGTAATACAAGACGGGGATTGTCAATCCCGATGGATCCACCCATAACATTCACGTTTAGCACAAAGTATACGGGACAATTAACGGTTCATGATCAAGAGAGAAAACTTAAGGCTATAGACTAAAAGCAATAATATCAATGAATTCATCTGGCAGCATACATTTCTGGATAGCATACAGGTTTAAAGATTATGTTCCGACATGATAATCTCACCCCGCGTTTTGAAACTGTAGAAACAAGAAGGGGGGTGAATAGTTTCTTAAATTTACTTGTTAAAGTTTGGTTTTAAAAAATCCTTTCTCAAAACTTAAGCTTGAGTATTTAAGTGAAACTTTCTTATACACAATATGAACAAGGTATAGTGCAACTAAACTAATAATCACAAGTATAAAGAATAATGAATGTATAGTGCAACTAAACTAATAATCACAAGTATAAAGAATAATGAATATAAGGAGATAAGGGAAGGAAAGATCAAACCAAACACCAAGGATTTATTGTGGTTCGGCAACGAAGCTCACTCCTCGTTCCTACGAGTACTCCTTACTCGAGAGTTCACTAATCAACAAGCTCATTAAGGTGGAGAAACCGTACACAACGCCGCTTAACCAATTTCCGAATCTAAGCTAAAATTCGAGCCCTAATCTTAGCTAGGACCAATATAAACCAATATACTTTGAGGACTAAGTATTAACATTAATACATACACAACTTCCAAATAGACACAACTACTTGGATCTTCACAATAATGACACAACAATGAATAAATAAGTTTGGATCTTCAATGTATCTTTGAGGTAGACACAACACTTCAAGAATGATAGTGTTCTTCTCTTTGCACTTTGAGAGGAAAAGATGAGAGGAGAAAGATTCACTCCTAAACAAGTAGTAATCAAACAAATGATCAAGGATTTGAGTGATTTAAGAAGTATGAAAGAATCTGGAAATGTATGTGCAAAAGAGGTGGATTGAAAGTCTGAGAAAGGTCCACTATTTATAAGACAAACATCCAACGGCTATATCTGCCCGCGGTTCCTTATCGATAAGGAACCGCCATAGGCGCTAAGGAACCGCCAACGTAGAGTCCGCTCCCTTTTATCTTTTAGTTGATTGGTTCGAATCAGGGGATTAAAATATCCTGAAAGGATATTCCAAACCAATATAGAAAATGCCATTTTCAAATTTCAAATTTTCAAATAATTAATTTAATAAAACATTTTCTTAAAAAGGAAGTTTAATAATAAAACTTTGTCATACTTAATAAAGTGAGTTTTAAGAAAAGATTAAATCCTTGATCACTTAATTAGGATAATTACTTGTTTGTTCATACCTTAAGTGATAATGGTTTAAATTAAAAATACTTGAACTCAAGAATTCGTTTTTCATTGTTTTCGTAAATGCTTGTTTTTACATATTGTCGTAATCAAAACAAAGTGAGACCGAAAAATGCAAGTAACGTTTTTAGGCATCATTGCATTAACAATCTCCCCCTTTTTGATTCCGACAATCCATAAACTCAATCATCTAATAAAACAAGATTTTCGAAGACGAGTTTATCATTTCTCCCCCTTTGTCGAAGCAAAAAGGTTGCAAAAGTCTTTGAAGAATAAAAGAACCGGACTTTGCAAATGCTCCCCCTTAGTGCTTACTCCCCTTGCTTGGGGCACCAAGGAATCGATATATGGTCAAGCTACATAGAAGGGTTAGTAGTAGAGAAGAGACACCCAACAAGATATAGCAAAGGTCACAAAAAAATAAGAAATAAAAGATCCAAGATAAGTCATGTTAAAAGAAAACATGATAAAAGATACAAGGAAATAAATCATACAAAGATGTATGAGACACAAACACAAGCCAAAAGAAAAAGTATAAATCTAATCATAGTTAAACTAGAACCCTAAGATTTGCTTGAACTAGATGTCTTGAAGATAAGCAACCAATGCTTAGATAAAAGACAAGGTAGTGGCGGAAGGAGGTGGTGGTGGCTTATTAGAGATCTTATAGTTATAATAAAGAGGAGGTTTGACTAAGAGACTCTTGATGTAATTCAACTCTTCATAGATATGAGCCATAGCAAGATGTTGATATTGACAACATTGACAATATGTTCCATGATGCATGACATTATCATGTGAAGGAGGTGGAACACTAAAGGCTAGTGATAGAAGATAAGAAGTTCCACAATCAACATTCTTAGGAGGAGAAGAGATGTGATTTTGAGTGTTTTTGGGTGAATTGGGGTTGAAAGCAATTGGAGAGAATGGAGGAGAATCAAAGTTTTCATTTGGGGAATAAGACATTTTATTTGAGAAAGAATGCAAAATGCTTAAGGTTAAATAGAGAAAGCCCAAGATAATTTGTGAGTGGTCAAAGGGTTGAAACAAATATTCCAAAAAGTGTTGGAACAAATTTAAAGTTTCAGGAATACCCAAAAAGTAGAGTACTGGGCGTGGTTCCTTACCTCAGCCGGCGGTTCCTTATCAATGGGGAACCGCGGTATCAATAAAGAACCGCCCACAGTGGGTTGAGTTTGGTGATGAGGGAGGATTTTCCAATTCAGCAAATCCTATTTTTCTCGTCTAACTAATCATGGGGATATGCTAAGAAGCAAAGATAGACAAAGAAAACACACAAGAGCTCACCAAACAAGGTTTAGACCAAAATACATGGATTTTTTTTAATAAAATCAATGTAGGAGGTGTGTAGAACTAGACACAAGGTCATGACACAATAATCCTCCATAGTTCTCTTTTGTTCTTGCTATATTTGAGAGACCCATACATATGAATTATGTAAGCTCATTATGAATAGCAAGAAGCTATGAAAAACGTTTTTAGATTGAATTAACAATGCAAAAACATTTCTCGGTCATTTTTTGAAAGAACTTTGAGAATTTTGAAAAAGGGAAGAGAAGTTTTCCGAAAAGAGTTTATTATACTCAAAATCTCAAAGAAAGAAAAGACTTAAAAGTTAAAAGATAATTGATAAATTACAATGCATAATTAAGGAATATGTTCCATTAAACCTAGACCTAGACGCAAGTAATTAAAAGGTTCCCTCTTAAGTGGCTTAGTGAAGATATCGGCTAAGTTTTCTACCGAGGGTACCTTCTCTATCGACATGTTCCCCTTTTGAAAATTATCCCTAAGAAAATGGTGGCGAGTCTCTATGTGCTTAGTTTGCGAATGTTGCACGGGATTCTTGCTAAGGTCTATTGCACCCTTGTTGTCGCACATGATGGGAACATCATCAAGAGAAATCTCGTAATCAACAAGCGCATGCTTCATCCATAGAGCTTGTTGACAAGCTTTACCGGCACTCACATAATCGGCTTCCGTGGTGGATATACCAAGAGCGGTTTGTTTCTTGGAGAACCAAGAAGTTAAACAACAACCCATGAAGGTACAAACTCTACTAGTGCTTTTCCGGTCCACATAGTCTCCCGCATGATCCGAGTCCGCGTAGACAATGGTTTCTACGCCGGTCCTTTTAGGATACCATAATCCTAAATGTATAGTGCCCTTAATGTATCAGAAGATACTCTTAACCGCTTCAAGGTGAGAGGTTTTGGGAGCCTCTTGGAAGCGATCACAAAGGCAAACACTAAACATGATATCCGATCGACTTGCCATTAGGTACAACAAACTACCAATCATACCTCTATATTTGCCAGGTTGCAAAAATCATGAATCGCTAGCCGGTCGGTCGACCAACTTGTAACTTGTAATCGTTCTAGGCGGGATTAATCGATGATTAATCGGATTGGAATTTTTAGCAAATTTTTGCCATTTTCGTCAAGTTTTGGATATTTTTAATGAGTTTTAGGTATTTTCGGCAATATTATTCTTAATATACAACTTATCATACGTATCAATAGTTACTATAAGTGATCAACATAAGTTTATAGTGAGTTTTTGGTATTTATGGCCAAATTTGCAAGTTTTGGGCAAGTTTGACAACCCTTGATTGTCGTTGACCATAGTTGACCGCTATTAATCGCCTTTTCATTAATCGACAAGGTTGAGGGCCTTGTAGATATTAACCGGCGATTAATCGCCCTTGTAGACCTTGTTTTGCAACATTATTATATGGTGTTGTCTACCGACTCATTATCATCATCTACGTGAGTTTAGTATCCGAGACCATAGGGGTCTTCATTGGTCTAGAGTCTTCTAATCCAAATTTCTTTAGAATTTCTTTAACATACTTGGATTGATTAAAGAAAATACCATCATCCATTTTTTTAATTTGGAGTCCTAAAAAGAAGTTAAGTTCTCCCATCACACTCATTTCAAACTCGTCATGCATGATTTTGGCAAAGTCATCACACAATGATTGACAAGTTGAACAAAATATAATGTCATCAACATATATTTGTACGATAATGAGGTGAGAACCTTTCTTCTTTGTAAAGAGTGTATTGTCTATCATCCCCATGGTATACTCATGTTTTACAAGAAACACTTTAAGTCTATCATACCAAGCTTTGGGTGCTTGTTTGAGACCATAAAGAGCTTTCTTAAGCTTGTAAACATGATCTGGTTTCTCAAAATCAATGAAGCTGGGAGGTTGAGCCACATATACCTCCTCATTGATCAAACCGTTAAGAAATGCACTCTTTACATCCATTTGTTGAAGATTAAATTCTAAACCACAAGCGTAAGCTAAGAGGATTATAATGGATTCTAATCTAGCTACGGGTGCGTATGTCTTGTCATAATCAATACCTTCTTGTTGATTATAGCCTTGAGCTACAAGTCTAGCCTTGTTACGAGACACAACACCATTCTCATCTAACTTATTCCTATATACCCATTTGGTTCCTATGATGGTCAAACTTCTAGGTGGAGGAACAAGTTCCCAAACGTCATTAGAAATGAATTGATTCAATTCTTCTTGCATAGCGATGACCCAACCCTCATCCATCAAAGCTTCTTTAACATTCTTTGGTTCAATCAAGAAGACGAAACAAAATAAGTTACTTTGATTTTGGACTTGAGATCTTAGGGTCCTTTGATTTAATTCACCTATGACGTTATCGAGAGCCTGATCCTTAGACTCCTTAACGTTTACTCCCTTTTCAACACTAAGGTCTTCAACTTCTTATGTTTCTAACATCTTTGGCATTAACTATGTATATTTCATCTAAGTCATCATCTACCAAAGGTGTTGTCTTAGATGAAGGAGAGGTTTCATCAAATGTTACATTAAGTGATTCTTCAATTACACCCGAGGTTCTGTTGAGGACTATGTAGGCTTTGCTAGTTTGAGAATAACCTAAAAAGATACTTTCGTAAGACTTTGGGTCGAACTTTGTAAGGTAATCTTTGGTGTTGAGAATGAAGCACTTGCTTCCAAACACCCTAAAGTATTCCAATGAGGGCTTCTTACCTTTAAGAATCTCATAGGGGGTCATTCCTAGAAAAGATCGAAAAGAATTCGGTTGAGAATGTAAGTCGATGTGTCCACGGTATTGCACCAAAATTTTTTAGGCAAAGATTGCTCATTTAACATTGTCATGCTCATCTCTTGGATGGTCCTATTCTTCCTTTCAACTACCCCATTTGATTGTGGAGTGCGAGGAGCCGAGAAGTTATGGGTAATACCATGAGCTTCATAAAAGGCACCAAATTGTACTTCATTATCAAATTCCCTACCATGATCCGTCTTAATAGAGACAATTTAACATCCTAGTTGATTTTCAATTCTTCGACTAAAGGTTTCAAAGTGATCGAAAGCTTCATTCTTAGACGTCAAAAATCTAGTCCAAGTGAATCTAGAGTAGTCGTCAACTATTAATAGGGTGTAAAGGTTACCTCCATAACTCCGTATGGCGGAAGGTCCAAAGAGATTCATATGTAGGAGCTCTAAGCACCAAGAGGTCGAAACAAAATTCTTGGCTTTGTGACTTGAGTGAACTTGCTTCCCAATTTTGCAAGCATCACAAAAGTGACTATCAAACTTCATCTTGGGGAGATGTATTACCAACTCCTTAGAGACAAAAGATTTAATTAAACGCATATTAGCATGAGCTAATCTCCTATGCCAAAGAGTAGAACTATCTTCTAAAGTCGCTAGACATAAGTTGTCCTTTGACTTCCTATTAACCTTCATGACATAAAGCACATGCTTTCTAACACCTTTTCCAATGACCTTTCCATCTTTTACGATTTCACTGTCATATTCCGAAAAGATGACCTTACACTTATTGTCACAAATTTGACCTATACTTAGAAGGTTAAAACCTAAGTTATCTACGTGCTCTACGTTTTCTATAGTCATAGAGTCAAGAGAGACCGTACCTTTGCCAATGATATTACCACGTCGATTACTTGCGAATATAACTTTACCTCCATCATATGCTTTGTAGTGTGAGAACAAACTTTGATTACCCGTCATGTGTTTAGAACAACCACTATCCTTAATCCACTCGTCAGGCTCTAGATCGATTCCCAAGCATATCTAGGTAACAACACACAAGATCAAACATTTGGTCCCCAATATCTCATGGGTCCAAAATTGTTAGTTCCAAACATCCCTTGCATTTGGTTGGGATGCATGAATTAAGGAGACATTCCCCATGGGGAAAAGTATTGTTGTTGAAAATTATTCCACTTCATATGGCCCTTTTGTTGTCCATAGTTTCTCCTAGGTGTCTTTGATCTTGATCTAGTATTATTATTATTCCTCCTAGGTGTTAGAGTTTTACTTATAGGTCGTGGTTTAGCTTGATCATCTCTTTTTGGCGTAGGTGTTCTACTTCTAGGTTTAGATTCATTTCGTACTCTTGGAGGAGTAGATGTTTGTCTAGATAAGTTTCTAGTTCCCATTAGAGGTTTACTCAAGGGCTTGTAGAATTTATCTAGAGTAGATGATGGGTGTGTAAACACCCATCCTTTTACCACTTAATTCTGGCTAAAACGAGACCAAAACACGTATTTAATATCATCTGTTTGGAATTATGCGTGGTTTTTGTGTTTATTGTGTTTTCAGAGCCAACCGGATGAATATTGAAGAAAACATGGGAATTGCACGGGTTTTACCGAAGAAAAGGACTCAAGATAAAGTCTATTGTCCAAGAGATGCAAAAGATTTGAAGTCACTGGGCCTATTCGAAGATTTATCGAAGAAAAGGACCAAAGATGGAAGATTTTCATAAGTCGAAGAAACTCAAGTCTATTAAACGAAGAAATTAAAAGACGAGTTGAATTTAATCGACAACAAATCCCGAATCAGAATCGAAAACGTCAACTTTTCTGAAAAGACGAGAAGACAAGAAGAACGGGAGAAAGCCCACTCACCAACCAAAAGACAAGCCTATATAAAGCTCACCCCTCACACATTTTAGTCAGTTAGTTTTTAGTTTTCTTCTCCCCCACCTTTCTCTCTTTCTTGTTCGTATCATCTTCATCACCACTAGGGTGATTGGTGATTTCGATCTTTGTTTTTCCAATCTTGTTATTTTAATCCTTGTTTTATCTTGTTAAAACATTAATCATTTAATACAAAGTCTTGTTTAATCTTTCCCTTTCATCTTGTTCATCATCATCTTTATCCTCAAGTTCTTAAGTTCTTATTTTATTGAGTTTGATCTTCAAAAGTTGTTGGGATTTGTGTTTTTGTTGATGGGATTTGTAGCTTATGGTTAATAGATGCTTTGTGTTTAGTTTTATTTAAGATTTGGTGAAAAATTTGGTGATTTTTGGTTTAAAATTAGTTTTCCTTGTTCTTCGGGTATATTACTGTATCTGGGTTTCTGAAAGTTCCGGATGAACAGTAAGTTCCGGATGAACACTTGAATTTCCGAATAAAGCTGCTTTCCAAAAGTTCCGAACGAATAAAAAAGTTCCGAATGAGTTTGTCTTTAAAAAGTTCCGAATGAGTTTGTCTTTAAAGTTCCGAATGAGTTTGTCTTTAAAAAGTTCCGAATCAGAAGAAACTTCCGAATGAACAGTAACTTCCGAATGAAGTAAAATCTTCCGGATGAACAGTAAGTTCCGGATGAACCTAAAACTTCCGAATCAGTAGAAAGTTCCGAATGAAATGATAAGTTCCGAATGAAGGTAAACTTCCGGATGAGCATTAACTTCCGAACGAACCAAAAAGTTCCGAATCAGTCCTAAGTTCCGAACGAAGCAAAACTTCCGAATGAAGCTAAACTTCCGAACCAAGGACAATCTTCCTAAACAATTTCTTTTGGGTATCTTTAAGGTTCTTACTGTTTACTGTTTCTTTATTTCTCGTTTTTATTCCTTGTTTTTATTCCTTGTTTTTAGTATAATTGAGGCTTTAATTTTAACTTTAATCTTAATTTTAATTTTAATTTTAATTCAAGTTTTTATTAATCGTCATTAAATTAATTATCTTTGATTTAAATTTTCAACTTAGTACATTTAAACTTTTTATTAGATTAGGAAACCAAACCCTTTTATTTAGTAACCAAGAACAATTATTCCACTTAAGACCGAGATCAATTCGAGAGGAATGAGAGACATAAATTGAACCATACAAAATCAGTGTATCAAATGGCGCCGCTGCCGGCTCTTCTCGTTAAGATCAAAAGTTTTTTGTGAGAACTTGGATTGGGATCCGTTCCCCGTGAACGTTAATTTTTCATAAAAAAATTTTCAAAAAATCCAAAAAAATATAAAAATTTTCAAAAATACAAAAAAAAATAGAAAAACATAAAAACCAAAAATATTTTTGCTTTGTTTTTCTTTGTTCGTTCTTTTGCAGGTGTATGCGCACTCGATCCACGTCATATCAAGAGCCCGAGCCTCTCGATCACTTAGACATGGCCGGTGTACCACCTCAAAACAGTAATAACAACAACAACCCGCCTTTCAACAACATGAACAATAACAACAACAATGAACCCCTTCCGGATAATCGCCCGATGATTGAACTGCTGCAAGCTCATGTCGATGGCAACACGGATCCAATTGTCATACCTCCAATTGCCGCCAACAACTTTGAGCTAAAATCAGGCTTTATCCAGATGGTCTCCGCTCAACCATTCTTGGGACGAACCATTGATGATCCACACGACCACATCAAGAGATTCTTGCAACTCACCAACACGGTCAAGTTCAATGGTGTTCCACAAGAGGTTATAAGGTTACAACTTTTTCCCTTTTCTTTAGAGGGACAAGCCCGGCATTGGCTTGCTAAGGAACCGCCACAGAGTATTCTCTCGTGGACGGATTTGGAAACCAAGTTTATAAATTACTTTTTCCCACCCTCTCGTACTACCGCTTTGCGGAATGAAATCATAAATTTTGAACAAAAGTACGATGAGTCATTCAGTGAATCTTGGGATCGTTTTAAAGATCTTTTAAGAAAATGCCCACAACATGGTTTTACCAAAGTACATCAAATTAATACTTTTTACAATGGTTTAAGCATGAGTGACCAAGATTCACTGAACAGTGCCTCGGGGGGTAATCTTTTGGCTAAGACTTCCAATGCTGCTTGGGACATCATTGAGAATAAATCTCGTGTGCAAACCAAGAGTGTTCGGAACAATGTCGCTAGTGCTAGCACTAATGACAGCGACAAGCGACTTGACAAAATCACTGTGCTTCTTGAATCGCTTGTCAACCACACCGTCAGCAACAACAACAGCAACAACGCCAAAAACGCTCAAGTGAACGCTGTCAGCCAACCTTGTGAGATATGCGGTGGTCCTCACTCTTACACAACTTGTACCGCCACCCAAGACTACCCTGCTGAGAATGTGAATGCGGCATATGGCACCTATCCTCAACCCGCCTATCAAGCTAGACCTCAAGGTGACCGTAATTTGCTTAGTTATCGATCCAACAACTATCTTTCACCACCTGGTTTTCCTCCTACCAACCAAAACCAACAACAAAACCTTACTCGCCATCCTCAACAACAACAACAACCTCGACAACCATACATCCCTCCTCACAAGCAGCAACAACCACCTCAACGTAACAATCAAGTCTACCAACAACCTGCTTATCAACCACCCGCATACAATGCTCCTCCCAACCAAACCACCACTGCATTACACCAAGAGGTTGCAACCTACATGAGGACCAATGATGTGATTGTGGAAAATCTCCAACAGGAAATGCGAAACTTGAAGGCAGACTTGGTAAAGCAAGGAAATGATTTGAGAGCCGACATGAGAAACACGTTGGATACCCAAACTAATGATCTGAGGAACATGATGGCTAGTTTCTTCAATGGTAATCAACCCTCTTCTTCGGGTACTCTTCCGAGTAACACCGTTGCGAACCCAAGAGGGGAGATGAAAGCAATCACTACTCGAAGTGGCAAAGGTACCAAGGAACCCGAGCTTCCTATACCTCCACCGGTGATTGTGACTAAGGAGAACGAGTCACCTGCTCCTATTCCTCATCCTTCTCCTTCTCCAAATTCTCCACCTCTTCCTTCTACCCCTCCTCCACCCGTGGTTGTGAGTAATCCTATTCTCCAAAAGCCTTCCTCTTCTTCCAATATACCTTATCCATCTAGGTTGAGGAAAGAGAAGCAAAAAAGCAAGGATGATATTCAGGTTTCGAACTTCCTTAAAATGTTCAAACAATTGAATTTTAACATCTCCTTCGCTGAGGCTCTCGCTCACATGCCTAAATATGCAAAAATGTTTAAAGATCTTCTGAGCGACAAGGAAAAGCTCCTCGATATTGCCAACACCCAACTTAATGAGAATTGCTCTGCAGTGCTCTTAAGGAAATTGCCAACCAAGCTTGGTGATCCGGGTCGTTTTCTTATCCCTTGCAATTTCCCGGGAGTAGAGAATTGCATGGCCCTAGCCGATCTAGGTGCCAGTATTAATCTCATGCCTCTAAGTGTTTGGAAGCAATTATCTCTCCCAGAGCTAGTCCCCACCAAAATGACTTTGGAATTGGCTAACCGTACGGTTGCTTATCCAGTGGGGATAGCCGAAGAGGTCATTGTAGGAGTCGACAAATTCACCTTCCCTGCTGATTTCGTTGTCGTCGACTACGAGATGGACCCCCGTGTGCCACTAATTGTTGGTCGTCCATTCTTGAGGACCGGTCGCACTCTCATTGATGTTGAAGCCGGTGAGCTTATCATGAGAGTGGGTGACGATAAAGTAGTCTTCAACATGGGAAAGCTTTCTAAACAGCCTTATTCATACGAGAGTGTTAATTGTATTGACGTTCTTGATGAGGCTTGTGAAGAACACTTCAAAGATGCTTGTAAAAATATTCCTACCTCTCTTCCCAATGTTGAGACCGTTTCCTCTATCGACTCATCACTATCTCTATTTGGAGAAAGTGATTTCCTTTGGAAAGATTTGGAAGCCACCATGGGAGATGTGCATTTAGACAATGACGATTCTACTACCAATTGGGATGAAGATCTCAGCTTCATTAAAAACCTTCTCAAAGAAGACAATCCTTCTCCTCCATCTCCCACGGTTATTGCTATCGATACTCCGACTTCGAATACGCCTCCCGTCGACAATCCTCCGGATCTAGAACTTAAGGAGTTGCCGCCCCATCTTGAGTATGTATTCCTTGAAGAAGAGAAGAAGTCGCCAGTCATCATTGCTAAGGATTTGAAGGATGAAGAGAAAGCCCGACTTGTCGCCGTGTTGAAAGATCATAAGAAGGCTATTGCTTGGCAGATTTCTGATATTCGTGGAATTGATCCTCACTTCTGCACACACAAAATTCTCATGGAGGACGACTTTAAGCCCACAATTCAAAGCCAACGAAGGGTGAATCCAAAAATACATGAAGTCATCAGAACAGAGGTTATCAAACTTCTTGATGCGGGTATGATTTACCCTATTTCGGATTCACCATGGGTTAGTCCAATCCATTGTGTGCCCAAGAAGGGCGGAATAACCGTTGTTCCCAATGAACACAACGAGTTGATTTCCACTCGTCTCGTTACTAGGTGGAGAGTTTGTATAGACTACCGCAAACTCAATGATGCCACGAGAAAGGATCATTTCCCTCTACCTTTTATGGACCAAATGCTTGAACGTTTAGCGGGTAATGAATATTACTGCTTTCTTGATGGTTTCTCGGGTTATTTTCAAATACCCATCGATCCCCAAGATCAAGAAAAGACTACATTCACTTGTCCCTATGGCACATTTGCTTACAAAAGAATGCCTTTTGGCCTATGTAATGCGTCCGGGACTTTCCAAAGGTGCATGTTAGCTATCTTCCATGACATGGTGGAACACACCATGGAAGTCTTCATGGATGATTTCTCGGTCTTCGGGGATTCATTCTCTTCTTGCCTTGCCAATTTGAAACGTATGCTCAAGCGGTGCGAAGACACTCGCCTAGTTCTGAATTGGGCAAAATGCCATTTTATGGTAAAAGAAGGCATCGTGCTTGGACATAAGATCTCGAAAGCCGGTCTTGAAGTAGACCGTGCTAAATTCGATGTTATCGCAAAGTTGCCTCCACCTTCAACCGTGAAGGGTGTGAGAAGTTTTCTGGGTCATGCGGGCTTCTACCGTCGATTCATCAAAGATTTTTCTCAAATCGCTCGCCCGATGACCCACCTCTTGGAAAAAGATACTCCTTTTATCTTCTCCAAAGAGTGTCTTGAAGCCTTCAACTCGCTTAAGGATAAGCTAACTAAGGCACCCGTCTTGGTTACCCCTAATTGGGAGCTGCCCTTTGAGTTGATGTGCGATGCTAGTGATTTTGCTATTGGAGCGGTTCTTGGACAAAGAGTGAACAAACACTTCCAACCGATCCATTACGCTAGCAAGACAATGACTGGGGCACAATTGCATTATACGACAACCGAAAAAGAGCTTTTAGCTGTTGTCTATGCCTTTGAAAAATTTCGCCCCTATCTTGTCCTTTCTACCACCATTGTGTATACCGATCATTCCGCGCTGAAGTACTTGTTGACAAAGCAAGATTCCAAACCAAGACTTCTTCGCTGGGTTTTGCTGCTCCAGGAATTTAAAATCGATATTCGCGATAAAAAAGGAGCAGAAAACCTAGCCGCGGACCATCTTAGCATACTTGAGGATCCTTACCAAGGGGATCATCCGAACAAAGAAATCAATGATTCTTTTCCCTTGGAGACCTTAATGTCTATAAACTCGAAGTCGAATGAAACCCCGTGGTTTGCGGACTTTGCAAACTACTTGGCGGGTGGAATTCTCAAGGAAGGGTTGACGTCTCAACAAAAGAAAAAGTTCTTCACCGACATCAAGACTTACTTTTGGGACGACCCTTACCTATTCAAACAATGTGCCGACCTGATTATTCGCCGATGTGTTGATGGACCGGCAGCGTCTGAAATCCTTGATGCTTGCCACAAAGGACCCACCGGTGGTCACTTTGGTCCCAACTACACCGCCAAAAAAGTGTTTGATTCGGGATTTTATTGGCCCTCCATATACCGTGACGATCACGATATGGTTAAAAGATGTGATGTTTGCCAAAAACAAGGCACGATCACACATAAAGACGAGATGCCTCAGAATTTCATTCAAGAGTGTGAAATCTTTGATGTTTGGGGTATCGACTTTATGGGGCCATTCCCTTCTTCTAAAGGAAACAAATACATCCTTGCAGCCGTTGACTACGTCTCCAAATGGGTTGAAGCCAAAGCTTTACCCACTAATGACGCAAGGGTGGTTTGTAACTTTTTGAAAGCTCTTTTCGCCAGATTCGGTGTGCCTCGTGCCATTATTAGTGATCGTGGGACTCATTTCTGCAATGACCAATTTGCTCGAGTCATGGCTAAGTACGGTGTAAATCATCGTCTTTCCACAGCCTACCACCCACAAACTAATGGCCAGGCTGAAATATCCAACCGAGGACTTAAGCGAATTCTGGAAAGAACCGTGGGAGAGCATCGTGCCTCATGGGCTGATAAACTTGATGATGCTTTGTGGGCTTTCCATACTGCTTACAAGACCCCGATCGGCTGCACGCCTTATCGTCTTGTGTACGGGAAAGCGTGCCACCTCCCCATTGAGTTGGAGCACAAGGCTTACTGGGCCTTGAAGTGGGCTAATTTTGATGTCAACAAAGCCGGTAACCTACGCAAGATCCAACTCAATGAGCTCAATGAACTCCGTAATGAGGCTTATGAAAATTCTTTGATTTATAAGGAAAGAACTAAGCTCATTCACGACTCCAAGATCAAAAACCGAGAGTTCCATGTTGGAGACAAAGTCTTACTTTTTAACTCTCGGTTGAAAATCTTTTCGGGCAAGCTAAAATCTCGTTGGTCCGGCCCATTCACCATTGCCCAAATTTTTCCATATGGTACTCTCGAGCTCGCTCAACCTGATGGACCGAATTTTAAGGTGAATGGCCAACGAGTGAAGTTGTACTTTGGTGAGGACACCTCTCAGGAGGTGATTCCATCCCTCACCACGTTCCCCATGAACTAATTTTGGGTCGAGTCAGGCTCGTGACTCGGTTATCAAAAACAAGCGCTCCTCGGGAGGCAGCCGAGTTTCTATCCTTTTATGTTTTAACCCCCTAAGTGTAGGGGAGCCTCTATAGAGTGTTTGTATTTGTGTGGTGATGTGATTACAGGGATTAGTGCACTCTTGGAAACTTTGAAGAACCGTGCTCCCGTGTTATCCGAAATCCGGTTCTATCTCTCAACTATCGTGATTCAATTTTCTTCATACTCACATTTGAAATTGATCACTTTAGTCGTCCCTTCCTTAACTCGAGTTAACCAACGTGCACAATGTCATAAGTGTAGGGGAAACTTTTCCCACATGCTTAAACATTGAGGACAATGTTTATCTTAAGTGTAGGGGAGACTTCTATCGAAGTTTTAAGTGGACTTTTCCATGAAAATGCCTTCATTTAACCGGAAAATCATAATTTTCAACATTTTTCAAATTTTTTATTAACTTTGGCCATTTAGTCGTAATTTTTAAATTTTTATCGTTGCTTTCATATGTATATATCCCGCAATAAAGTCAGAAATATTAATAAAGTGGTGTAGCTAGTTTAGAAGTCTTTGACATATTAGGCCCGTTGCGTTTATTTTGACTCAACCCGAATAGACTTATCCAAGTTTATTCTAGCTAGTATCCTTAACCATGTAGACCTTAATTGGTTTATTAGGCTAAGTGTCCACGAGTCTCATTACTTGAGATTTTAAATTGTGGAGGACGAGAAATGATAGAGTCAATTATAAGGCGGTATTCTTGCACAAGCTCACTTGGTGTAATTATTTGCCTATTCTCCCATCACTTGCTAATAATTTATCTGCAATAAGTAAGGTCGTACGATTTGAAAAGTTACTTAGCTTCTAGCCCAAGATCGTTTAAAAGTTGCTCGGTAATGATAAGAGTTCATAGCCAAGGCATAACTTATGAAGCGGGGCGCGAAGATTGGCGAGTCCGAAAAGGCCCTAACAAGGCATGAGGATTCAATTTTATTGCTGAAGATCCAAAGTGATGTGAAAAGCATTATTCCTAAAATCAATATGAAGGATCAAGACTCACGACGAAAAGCAATCAACTCCCATAAAGATCATGGAGAAGTCTATCCGAAAAGACCCTAACAAGGTATGAGGATAAATAGATCCAAGTCCGAAAAGGAGGCGGATCGTTGTATCTCAAAATCCCAATTAGAGATTGAAGAAATAATCATGAAGTCGTGGTCAACAAAGTTGGAGTACCCCTCAAAAGTCTCCAAGTGAAGAAACTCTATTATGATGAGAAGACCATTATCTCAAGAACGTCTCTCGAAGATATGAAGTATGAAGTACATGCCAAATATCGGCCCGAGAAAGGTCTCAAATCGTGAACCAAGTTATGCCAAGATATGAACTTTTTGATATCCCGAGAAGCAGTTTTAAGAGATTTTGTCCTTTAGCTAACTATTGATCAAATCGTCCTACTTTGCTTTCAGCCTAAATAAACTATCGAAATAAGTCCAAAAATGCATCTTCATGATCATTCTAAGACAAAAATAAAATATAAGAGATACACCTAGGAATAAGGGAGTTTAAGCATTTAATTAAGCCATGTGTGTAAGTGTTTGAATTGCTAACTTATAATAACAATGATCTCGTTTTTAAGCTTAGTTTGGGGAACGTGAAACTTGAGGGTGATAAATCTTCGCAGCACAAAAGCCCTAATGTAAGTCATTGATCTCTTTGCAAGTTATTTCCATGTAGCTATTTTCAAGTGAAAATGGTTTTCTATCCTTTTAAGTTTTAATTTCTTTTAGTACTTTAATTTTTGTTTAGTAGTATTTTAATAAGGCCAAGGTTGATTAATTATGAGAAAAGTGTAAAATTGCTTTATCATTAAGCATTGCATGAGGGCATGGCAATGGTTAAGTGTAGGGGATTTGATGGGTGTGTAAACACCCATCCTTTTACCACTTAATTCTGGCTAAAACGAGACCAAAACACGTATTTAATATCATTTGTTTGGAATTATGCGTGGTTTTTGTGTTTATTGTGTTTTCAGAGCCAACCGGATGAATATTGAAGAAAACATGGGAATTGCACGGGTTTTACCGAAGAAAAGGACTCAAGATAAAGTCTATTGTCCAAGAGATGCAAAAGATTTGAAGTCACTGGGCCTATTCGAAGATTTATCGAAGAAAAGGACCAAAGATGGAAGATTTTCATAAGTCGAAGAAACTCAAGTCTATTAAACGAAGAAATTAAAAGACGAGTTGAATTTAATCGACAAAAAATCCCGAATCAGAATCGAAAACGTCAACTTTTCTGAAAAGACGAGAAGACAAGAAGAACGGGAGAAAGCCCACTCACCAACCAAAAGACAAGCCTATATAAAGCTCACCCCTCACACATTTTAGTCAGTTAGTTTTTAGTTTTCTTCTCCCCCACCTTTCTCTCTTTCTTGTTCGTATCATCTTCATCACCACTAGGGTGATTGGTGATTTCGATCTTTGTTTTTCCAATCTTGTTATTTTAATCCTTGTTTTATCTTGTTAAAACATTAATCATTTAATACAAAGTCTTGTTTAATCTTTCCATTTCATCTTGTTCATCATCATCTTTATCCTCAAGTTCTTAAGTTCTTATTTTATTGAGTTTGATCTTCAAAAGTTGTTGGGATTTGTGTTTTTGTTGATGGGATTTGTAGCTTATGGTTAATAGATGCTTTGTGTTTAGTTTTATTTAAGATTTGGTGAAAAATTTGGTGATTTTTGGTTTAAAATTAGTTTTCCTTGTTCTTCGGGTATATTACTGTATCTGGGTTTCTGAAAGTTCCGGATGAACAGTAAGTTCCGGATGAACACTAGAAGTTTCGAATAAAGCTGCTTTCCAAAAGTTCCGAACAAATAAAAAAGTTCCGAATGAGTTTGTCTTTAAAAAGTTCCGAATGAGTTTGTCTTTAAAAAGTTCCGAATGAGTTTGTCTTTAAAAAGTTCCGAATCAGAAGAAACTTCCGAATGAACAGTAACTTCCGAATGAAGTAAAATCTTTCGGATGAACAGTAAGTTCCGGATGAACCTAAAACTTCTGAATCAGTAGAAAGTTCCGAATGAAATGATAAGTTCCGAATGAAGGTAAACTTCCGGATGAGCATTAACTTCCGAACGAACCAAAAAGTTCCGAATCAGTCCTAAGTTCCGAACGAAGCAAAACTTCCGAATGAAGCTAAACTTCCGAACCAAGGACAATCTTCCGAATCAATTTCTTTTGGGAATCTTTAAGGTTCTTACTGTTTACTGTTTCTTTATTTCTCGTTTTTATTCCTTGTTTTTATTATAATTGAGGCTTTAATTTTAACTTTAATCTTAATTTTAATTTTAATTCAAGTTTTTATTAATCGTCATTAAATTAATTATCTTTGATTTAAATTTTCAACTTAGTACATTTAAACTTTTTATTAGATTAGGAAACCAAACCCTTTTATTTAGTAACCAAGAACAATTATTCCACTTAAGACCGAGATCAATTCGAGAGGACTGAGAGACATAAATTGAACCATACAAAATCAGTGTATCAGTAGACTTTTCAATTATAGGTACTTTGACCTTGTTAATAAGAATATGTTTTGGTCCTTCACCTAAAATTGACTTTTCAATTCAGGATTTTCAAAAAGATCTTCTTCTAGACGCGGTTCCTTAGCTCCATCGGCGGTTCCATAGCGATAAGTAACCGCCCCATATACTGGAGTACCGCGTACAGGGGAGTGTTTTTCTGAAAACCTAACTTGTTTTGGTTCACTGGTTGATGCTTCATTAGTGTTATATCCTAACCCAAGTCTTTCCTTAGAATGAATTTGTTTGTTTAACATATCATCAAGAGCATTAGTACCTATCATGAACTTTTCAAGTCTAATGGAGGTGCTCTTAAGGTTTTCATTTTCTTGTCTAAGGTTTACAAATTTTAAGCATCCTAGATCTATTTCTTTATTTTTCTCAAGCTTAGCTAATTTCTCTTTTAGCTCACTAATCTCGTTTTCAAGCTTAGTTCTAGTTGATTTTCGCACTTTGTTCTTTTCAATGAATTTTAGACTAAGCTTATGCAAGTTATTATATTGACCTTCTAATTCACTATCATCTTGAGATGAACTATTATTGCTATAATACTCGGTTTCGGAAAGTACATCTTTAGAAGTGTGAACCATGAGACACTTCTCATCTTTGGGGTTGTCATCAACATCTTCACCGCTATCGCTCCATGAACCTTCAACAAACGTAGTGTGGTTCTTTGTCACGTGAAGACTTAGGACAATCACCGATGAAATGATTTGGATCACCACATCTAAAGCATTTCCTATCACCTTTATCATCTTTGGAAAATCGATTTTTGGAGAAGGGTTTCTTGTCGTTGTTTGGTTGCCTCATGTATTGACCTCGTCTTTTGAACAACTTCTTAAAGTCTCTAACCGCCAAGGCATATTCCACATCATCACTATCCGAGGAGATTTCATGGTCACTTTGTACGTTCATGGATTTAAGTGCAAGAGACTTTCTTTCACTCTTAGTTTTCACCATTTCTGAGTCCTTCAAAATTATCATCTCGTGAACCTTCAAGTTACCAATGAGTTCATCGAGTGATAATTTGGCGAGATCCTTTGATTCTTCAATCGTCGTGACTTTAGCTCTCCATTTGGGATGCAAGGCCCTAAGAAACTTCCTAACATTGTTCTTGCTAGAAAAACCTTCATTAAGTGCTTTTAGACTAGTAATAATAGTGTTAAATCTAGCAAATGCACTATCTATGGTTTCATCTTCTAAGATAACAAATTGTTCATATTGTTGAAGAAGAAGATCGATTTTACTTTCTTTGACTTGGATATTACCTTTGTGGGTTACTAAAAGAGTGTTCCAAATGTCTTTAGCGGTTTCACAAATAAAAATTCTTTTGTACTCTTTCTTTGGTAAAGCATTATAAATCACCATTTTAGCCTCATTATTTTTAGCAAGTTTCCTTTTAATATCATCATTAGCTTTGTCAAAAGTGACTATCTCCATACTTTTAAGAACTTCATTATATTGAAATGGCAAAAAATCACCATTGGTAATAACATGCCAAATATCTAAATTTTTATTTTTCCAATAAATAAAACTATCGGTTTCAAAAAGAGGTGGTCTTTGCATAGATTGCCCTTCTAGATACTTGTTGGAATCCATAGATCGATTCAAGTTTCAAAATACAATATATTTTAAAAATTCTTGAGCAACCACGCTCTGATACCAATTGTAGAAACTAGAAGGGGGGGTTGAATAGTTTCCTAAATTTACTTGTTAAAGGTTGGTTTTAAAAAATCCTTTTTCAAAAACTTAAGCTTGAGTATTTATGTGAAACCTTCTTATACACAATATAACAAGGTATAGTGCAACTAAACTAATAATCACAAGTATGAACAATAATGAATGTATAGTGCAACTAAACTAATAATCACAAGTATAAAGAATAATGAATGTAAGGAGATAAGGGAAGGAAAGATCAAACCAAACACCAAGGATTTATAGTGGTTCGGAAACGAAGCTCACTCCTCGTTCCTACTCCAATCCTCGAGTACTCCTTACTCAGGAGTTCACTAATCAACAAGCTCCTTAAGGTGGAGAAACCGTACACAACGTCGCTTAACCAATTTCTGACTCTAAGCTAAAAGTCGAGCCCTAATCTTATCTAGGACCAATCTACACCAATATCCTTTGAGGACTAAGTATTAACCTTAACACATACACAACTTCCAAATAGACCCAACTACTTGGATCTTCACAATAATGACATAACAATGAATAAATAAGTTTGGATCTTCGATGGAGCTTTAAGGTAGACACAACACTTCAAGAATGATAGTGTTCTTTTCTTTGCACTTTGAGAGGAAAAGATAAGAGGAGAAAGATTCACTTCTAAACAAGTAGTAATCAAAGAAATGATCAAGGATTTGAGTGATTTAAGAAGTATGAAAGAATCTGGAAATGTATGTGCAAAAGAGGTGGATTGAAAGTCTGAGAATGGTCCACTATTTATAAGACAAACATCCAACGGCTATATCTGTCCGCGGTTCTTTATTGGAGCCCGCAGTTCCTTATCGATAAGGAACCGCCATAGGCGCTAAGGAACCGCCGGCGTAGAGTCCGCTCCCTTTTGTCTTTTAGTGGATTGGTTCGAATCTAGGGATTAAAATATCCAGAAAGGATATTCCAAACCAAGATAGAATATGCCATTTTCAAATCAAATTTTCAAATAATTAATTTAATAAAACATTTTCTTTAAAAGAAAGTTTAATAATAAAACTTTGTTATACTTAATAAAGTGAGTTTTAAGACAAGATTAAATTCTTGATCACTTAATTAGGATAATTACTTGTTTGTTCATACCTTAAGTGATAATGGTTGAAATGAAAAATACTTGAACTCAAGAATTCGTTTTTCACTATTTTCGTAAATGCTCGTTTTTACATATTGTCGTAATCAAAATAAAGTGAGACCAAAAAATGCAAGTAACGTTTTTAGGCATCATTGCATTAACAGAAACCATGAACAAGTATTAAAAGGGTGCTATGAACTCACCTTAGCTATAAGGTGAAATCAACACGGAACTTGGGGGTTGAGTAGTAACAATGGAAAATCAAGCAACTTTAAGTCATCCAAGACCTACGATAACGAGACGCGAAAGTTTAGAAGATACGAAAATAATGTTTAGAAAACATTCGGAATTTAAATTTGTACATAAACCATGTTATGACACGCAAGAAAATCACTGCAAGTGATACTTCTAGACACCTCTAAAAGTTTACTTTTATTAGACAATGCTCTCGATAAAAATCTGTCGACACATATCAAATGTTCAAGCTCATTTACCTTACTTGGACATGTCAAAAGTTTATGAAACGACTTGAGGAACTCACTTACTATCTATAGAAAGTCCTCTAAAAAGCTCGTCAAAAGTTTTTACTTCTAAGACCACATGTCCGACACATCTTTGAATTACAAAAACCGGACAGATTTACGCCTTCGACTCGCAAAACCAATATGACCTTGCTAACCAATTCCGTTACAAAACCGTTACTTGAGTTTGGAAACAGACTCAAAACCCTAGGTTTAGAGCCCAATAACAGCCCTTTACTATTTGTAAAACTCATTTTATAGTCTCCGAGATTCGATCCAAATATCGACAACAAATTCGGGTTGTGCCGAATGCCGATACTCGTCTCCCGGTACACGAATAATGAAACTATCGTAACTTCCTCCCCGTTTTGAGTTAGAAGCTATAGTTTATATCAAAACGAAGATATTGAAAATCTATACAACACTATGTGAATAGTTTAACAATTATTCAAGCCTAAGATACCTAAAATCAGCCTAAACCTACTGCCTTAAACCACCACTCTAAAAATCATACCAAAACACTTTTTCAACATAAATCACCCATTTTCTACCATAACTAGTATCCTATAATTATACCTTATCAATCTTAACCCTTGCATGTAACATAAACAAAAATCAAAATAAAAAACTTTAACTTTTTATCATCAAAACATGAAGATCTTATCATGATCATCACATGCATGATGATCAAAACTCATATCAACCGTAAAAATTATAAGAACTTGAAAACTTGATGCATGTGTGAGATTTTTACATCAATGGAATCACATTTAAATTCCTAGATATGTTCTTAATTTAGTTTTTGTTAAAACAAAGTAAAAATTGATGATCTTTGATGGTTTTGGGTGTGTGGTCTCACGGTAGAACAAGGGGGGGAGGACGTGATGTTTGTTTTTTTAATAAATTGTATATGTTTTTAGGTGGAGAAAATATTTATATATTGGTAGGTGGAGGGGTTAAACTTGCCGATTTGTATTTCCTTTGGACTAAAAGTAAATATTTAGTTAAAAAAACGAGAAATGACTATTAGTCAATTTTTACAAATATTAACGGGACTCGGGTTTCGTAAAAGTACTTCTCAAAAGTTAAAACGTACTCAAAATATGATAATATAGTCTCCCGACTCGACTTAACACTTCATTAAAAAGAAAACATCAAACATTGAAACAATCGACAATAAAACGTGAATTACAAAGATTAAACATTGTGCTCGTTATCGGTCTAGACTTAATACCAAGTAAAGATTAACATCTTAAGGTCGAAATATTTAGCCCTCTGTCCTCGTTCCGTTGATTCAAGTACACCTTTGTAAAAATGCACGCAGGTGCTTTTAAATCAAAATTTTTAATTTAACTAAATATGGAAACATAAAATAATAAAAAATTTATAATTCCGAATAAGTATTATCAATGATGAAAAAAATATATAAGAGTAAATATTTACCGGGAAAATACGAGATCTCACACAAACTACCATATTAACGAATGTTATTCACAAACATCTGGAGCCAGATTAATGCTGAAAAATCTAAACGAAACACGGCATACCCTTGCACTAGAATTCAGATCCAAGGCAACATAGCACGAAGCTGATTATAAAGTCATAGTCATTGGTCTCTGGATAGCGAAAAAATTGACCAAAAATATAAAAGTGCGTGTGCATTCCCGTCTCTCGCGAACCAAATCAATGGAACTTACCCAGCCAAAAATTCAGACATGATCCGGTACTTGGAAAAGGTAAAAGCATTGGCCGAAGGTCATGAGAATTTCTCAACCGAAAGCGCGCCAGGTGAGAAAAACAAAAAAAAACACCCCGTATAGGGAAAAATATACACACCACGTGGAATGATTTTCAAAGCCAAGCGTCAAGCTGGAAGGATCACATAAAATGTCGAAAGCACCAAGCAAGAAAACATGCAAGCCTAAAGATCACGGGGGAAGAACCCTTTCTACGTAAATGGAACAGCCATAAGCTAAAAGGGTGATAGACCTATGATATGTAAACACCTTACCGACGCGAATTTCGCTACGGAAGGCGCAATATTTCTATTTCCTCTCTTTTTAGTAATGTCTTTTATTTAATAAATAAAACGTGAGGCCTACCTAACTTCACAAACTTATCTAAAAATCTATTTTGAATTTTGTACTTTGCAAAGTTATTTACATATTATGATTCATAAGACGTACACGTGAAGGGGCACAAGCCCATAAGTATTATTTTGTATACTCATAAGATGAGAAATCTAAACATTTAACTCAAATGCACGTAAGAGGATTGCTCGACCAGTATATGGAGAATAACCCAAAAATATTCAAATAAGACTATAACTGGAAGCATATGATCATAGTACTAAATGATACCAGTAAATAATTTGTGACAAAAATAACGATGTCATACATCATAAAAGAGTAATGACAAAACTATGGTACAAAATACAAAAGTACAAGTATATGAAGGTACAAAAATCTTAACTTTTACAAAACAAAGAGCGTCGTAAAACAAAGAGGGCTCAAACATCCGCGACATCATCCATACTAGGACCATCAATAGAAATTGGACGGACGAAGCTGCATCAAAAGAAGTTACTATCGGTGCATAATAACTGAATTTTAGATAAGAAAAATAGTTATTTATGCGTCTTATCGAATTAATTTTCAGTTCAAGGTGGACTTAGTCGTTTTTTATGGATAAAATAAAGATTGGTTATCTATTTCTATTTAAAAAGTAAAAAGTAACAAAATGGTAAAAATAGACGAACTAAAACTGAATAAAAAGTAATAAAGAAAAATGGTAAAAATAAAAATAAACAAAGTAAATAAATGTGGGAATAAAAAAAATGAATGTCGAAATAAAATAAAATAAAAGTTAGAATTAATAAATGACGGAATAAAATAAAAATGTAAAAGTCGAAATAAATTTAAAAAGTAAATTCGGATTAAAAACAAAAGTAAAAGTCGGAATTTATAAAAAAAATAAAAGTCAGAATTTAAAACACAAATGTAAAAATCGGATTAAATAAAAGTTTAAAAGTCCGAATAACTAAAATTAAAAAATTCGGAATTTATATAAAAAAAATAAAAGTCGGAATCTTAAATTAACTAAAGGAAGTCAGAATATTGATGGTAAGCTAAATTCGGAATTAATGGACACCAAATGATGGAATCATATTAAATGCAGAATGCGAAATCTAATTGGAAGGAAAACAAGGAGTAAATGTCGCAATGTGTATTGATCACAAAGTCGCAATATTAAATGTTGGCGGAAAGAATAAGTAGCAAGTGATTCGGAAAATGGGGCGCAAAAAAGGGAAAAAAATTAGATGTCGGAATCCTTGGTTTTGCATGTAATTCAGGATCTTATATATTAAAATTCGGATTGTATATTTTATTGACTAGAAAAATTCGGAATACATAATTAAACAAAAAAGTCGGATTCCAGTTGTTTCTTGGAGGGAATATAGTAAATAAAGTCGGAAAACAATATGATGTGTTGGAAATGACCTAAACAATTCGGAATCTTTTTGAACCTATTTTAAATGTCGGATTTTGTATTGGTTTGAATGGAAACAAAAAGTCGGGATTTGATACAATAATTAATGTCAGAATGAGGGTTTTAAATTTAAATGTCAGAATAAAGAAAATTGAAATGTCGGAATAAAAGGGTTTTAAAATGATATGAAAAAATAAGCAAAAATTAATAAAAGTAAATAAGATAAAAATAAACTAATAAAAGCAAATAAGCAAAAATTAAGCTAAACTAATTTCTAAAATAAGCCATAAAACAAGAATAAAAAATTATAATACGCACCAAATAAGCAAAACAATAAAATCTATTTTAAAAATATTAGGCTACCAAATCCACTCAAATAAAAATAAGCCAAACATAAAATAAGCAATAAGCACAATAAGCTATAAAATCAACCACATAAAAAGTAATAAAAACAAGAATAAGTAACTTAATCAAATAAGCAATAAACACAAATAAGCAATAAACACAAATAAGCTAACAAGATGATAACCAAATCAAACACAATTTTAAACAAGAAAGGAAGAATGAGATTAATAAAAAGCTTAATGAAAAGATGAAGATTAAAGGTTTTAACAATGGAAGACTAAAGATGAAAAGCTTAAAGAAAAATGAGAGAAAAGTTGAGATCTAATTATTTTACTCCAAACTACTTAAAAAAAACTAAAACTAACTTAAAACTAACTATTACAAATGAAGGAGATGAGGTCTATTTATAGTGGAGGAATCATAGGTGATGTGTTTCTTCTTTCTTTTCTTTAGTCTTCTCGTCTTAACAATAAATTCGTCATTCTCGACTTTGTCTCGGGATTCGTCGATAAATAAAACTAAACCCGTCTTCTAATTTCTTCTTTTATTAGATTTGGTTCTTCGACTTGTTAAATTTTTGTCTTTAAGTCTTTTTCTTCAATAATTCTTCAAAATAGGCATTTGACTTCCGTTCTTTTGCACCTTTGATCTTTTGACTTGTCTTTTGTCTTTATCTTCGATAAAAGCCCGTGAAATCCCGTCTTTTATTCCTTTTTCATCTTTTGGTCCTAAAACACAACAAAAATACAAACCACGCATAATTCCGACTTTTACGAAATTAAACACACGTTTTGGTCTCGTTTTTATTTGTTTTAAGTGGTAAAAGGATAAGTGTTTTCACACTTATTAAATCCCCTACACTTGACCATTACAATTACCTCATGCAATGCATTAATCTCAAAGAAACATTTATATTATTTTCGTAATTAACCCACATTTACCCTTATTACATACTACGACACTATGGAAACTAAAAAGATAGAAAACTTCTCAAAATGAAAAGATATACAATTTCACATTATTTATTTACTTGAAATTGTTTGATGGAAGAAACTTGTAAAGAAATCAAAGACTTAAATTAGGGCTTTTGTGTCATGAATATTCATCACCCTCAAGTTTCACGTTCCCCACACCAAGCGTAAGAACGAGATCATTGTTATTATAAGTTAGTAAAGCTAACACTTACTCATGTGGTTTAATTATTCACTTAGACCCCCTTATTCTTATGGTGTATCTCTTATATTTTATTTTTGTCTTCAATGATCACGATGATGCAGTTTTGACTTATTTTGATAATTTATTAAGGCCAAAAATAAAGTAGGACAATTTAATCCATAGTTAGCTAAAGGACAAAAAAATTTAAAACGGCTTCTCAAAATCTCATAAAGTTCATATCTTGGCATAACTCGTTTCACGATTTGAGACCTTTCTCGGACTGATATTTGGCATTTACTTCATACTTTGAATCTTGAGAGACGTTCTTGAAATAATGGTCTTCTCTTCATATGTGGAATTTCTTCACTTGAAGTTTTTGAGAGATTCTTCAAACTTGGACCACGACTTCTTCAATTTTATTCAATCTTTATTTAGGATTTTGATATACAACGATCTTCCTCCTTTTCGGACTTGGATCTATTTATCCTCATACCTTGTAAGGGTCTTTTTGGATAGATTTCTCCATGATCTTTATGGGAGTAAATTGCTTTTCATCGTGTGTCATGATCCTTCATATTGACTTTGGAATAATGATTCTTCACATCATCTTGGATCTTTAGCAACAAAATGGAGCCCTCATGCCTTGTTAGGGCCTTTTTGGACTCGGCAATCTTCACGTCCTGTTTCAATAAGTTATGCCTTGGCTATGAACTCTAATTAATCCCGAGCAACTTTTAAACGATCTTGGGCTAGAAGCTAAGTAACTTTTTAAATCGTACGACCTTATTTATTGCATTTATTAATTGACAAGTGATGGGAGAAAAAGCTTATAATTAACTCACATAAGTTCATGAGAGAATACAAAACTTATAATTAACTCTATCATCGCTCGTTCTCCACAATTTAAAATCTCAAAGAATGAGACTCGTGGATGCTTAGCCTAATAAACCAATTAAGGTCCATATGGTTAAGGATACTAGCTAGAGTAAACTCAAATAAGTAAACTCGGGTTGAGTCAAAATATTCACGACGGGCCTAATATATCAAAGACATCTAAACTCGTAAAAACCATTTTAGTTAATAATTTATTTTGACTTTATTCTAGAAATGTAATATATACATACGATGAAAGAAAAGAACGATAAGAAAGGAAAATACTACTAGGCCAAAATATATCAAAAATTTGAAAAATGGCGAAAAAAATTATTTTCCGGTTAAAATGAGGACATATTCATGGAAAAGCCCACTTAACTTCGATAGAAGTCTCCCCTACACTTAATATAAACATTGCCCCCAATGTTTAAGAATGTGAAAGTAAACTCCCCTACACTTAAGACATTGTGCACGTTGTTTAAATCTTGCTAAGGAAGAGACAACTAAAGTGATTCCTATTTCAACATATATGATAAAATATTGAATCACAAGAGTTTAGGTTAGAACCGATAATACGGGTACACGGGATCACGGATCGTCAAAAGTCACCAAAAGTGTGTAAAACCCGCATGCTTTTACCATGAATAGTGCCCTTAAGATCGTACGTCCTAGATTAAAACTTACCTTATTCAGTATTGATCACATTCATGTGCTATTAATCAAGTAAGTACATACGTGTATAACATGATAAGTATCGTTTACGTACGAACTCATGATAAGCAGTTAATAAGTATTTCACGGGAACATAATTAAATCATGATCACCATTAAAACACGAACTAAAATAATTACGTAAATACATATAATATAATTACGAGCGTTAAGAATACGATAAACTACATGATAAAATAAACATAACCACTTTAAACACGAACACGTTTAACCACGAACGAACGCGAAACATCGGGACACGGAAAACATTTGGGCTACCCCTTGTGGGCCCCATATCCACGAAAATAGGAAGAAGAATGGGCCTAGCCCATCATTTTACTAAACAAGGGGGTTAAGGGGAAAAAGTCATTCATTATCACATTTTATAGAAAATAAATAAAACCCTAAAAGTTTTTCCTCCTCCTTCCTTGCTTCCATTGTGGCCGCCACCTATAATCATCAAAAAGGAGGTGTTCTTGTTGATTTTGATCATGGATATTGTACAAGTGTTAGTGTTTGTTCATCCTCTATTGATCCACACATTCGGTATACTTTTTTTTAACCTTTCTTTTTAATTATTTCTTTTGATTTGATTTGGTAAAATTAATTAAGAACATGATGTTTTTAAAACCTAATTAAAAACATAAAATAAACATCTATTTGGTTAAAGGGTAAAATCAAAAGGTTGTTTTTAGGGGTGTTTTGGTTGGCCGACGCCTAAACCGTACCCCAAGGGGGTCACGGCTTGGCCTAGAAACCACCACCGAGACCTTATGGTCCCGGTTTGGTGGTGTGGGTCCCACGGCAGCAAGGAACCAAGGGGAACCCCGATTTGGTTCGGGGTACGGTGTCGAGTTCATGCCCGATTCATGGTTCGTTGGTTAAATCATGATTTATGCTACATGTTAATTTTTATGAATTATGAACTTAGGATATAAATTAATTAATAACATGAGATATTAATTAAATCATGACTTAGGTTATTTTAATTATTAATTTAGCATGATACTAATTTAACCTAAGTATTTTTATGTTATAAGTTATAATTAATTAATTATTTAAAACATGCCTATAATTAATTAATTTAGACATGACTTAGGTTATATTATTAATAATAATAATACACATTTTAACCTAAGTATTTTATTCCATTTTAATTAAAACATGTTATACTTTAATTAAAATGCTTAACCTATAGTTTAATTAAAATACATGAAATAATAATTAAACTATACACTATATCATATGACTTAAGAGATAAGCTTATAAACACTTAGACTTATATGTTAGCTTTTGTAACCAGCTTAATTCTATATATGGAAATCTATCTATTTCAGGCAACTAATCTAATCATGGAAACCTTCTATATATGGAAACTTATTTAATTAAGGCAGCTGATCTATTTTTGGAAACTTTCTATTTTTAGAAACTAATCTATTTTAAGCAGTAAATTCTATTTTAGGAAACTTTCTATTTTTGGAAACTTTCTATTTTTGGAAACTTTCTATTTTTGGAAACTTTCTATTTTTGGAAACTTTCTATTTTTGGTAACTTTCTATTTTTGGAAACTTTCTATTTTTGGAAACCTGCTATTTTTGGAAAGTTACTTATTATTACACAGTAAGTATAATAATACATGAAATACCAGTAATACTTAATCAGATTAATCAGAATACAAGATAAACACAGTTTAAGGCTTTAAACAGTAAACCATGACCTAAAACATACAAAGTAAGCTAAGATGAGACATAAAACCCAGTACGTAATCAGTGATTCGATACTTATACACGTGTGTATTCATGTAGCGTTAGTGATCCAGAAGTAGGAGTCTTTCTTCCGTTCATTCACTGGACTTGAGGTACGGATTCCCGTCCTTTCAGTATGGACATTCTTTCCTTATTAGGATTTCCCCGTATGCAGCCAACTGTTTTTCCCCAGCATTTGTTTTATTGTTTTGAACTGCTTATGTTTAGTTAGCATAATCTATAGCCATATACAAGCATGACTAGTTTCACCTAGTTATGGAGGTACCATAACCATAGCATTGGAGGCACCCATGTTATGACTTCCCCACGGCGGAGTGATTGCTCGTGGCGTCCCTTTTCAGTTTTGGCCATATTATTATATCAGGTGGGGTGTATGGGTGCATCCTAGTTACATGTTTTATTCAGTATTTCATGGTGAATGTGGTGTGTGCCTTGCATCCTTCACAAGGAGTTGATCCCTCCTACCCAAACCAGTATATTAATTAGAGGCATCCCCTCTAATCAGCATGATGAGGTCACCCCTCCAAGTATTCATGCACGTGACCTTTTCATGACCTATATGGGCTATGGTATATTTATGTTAAAACAGTTTTCATAAGATAAACATAAGGCTTTTCGAACTATAAAACCAGTTTTCTTAATACTTAACCAGTTTACTCAGAACTTAGTCTTCCGCTGTTATATGTTGCATGCTTATCCTATTTCATGCTATATTGTATATCCGTGCACTGAGCGTTTTGCTCAGCCGTTACTTTCCTTTCCATGTCCCAAAACGGCAGGTACCCAAGACTCGGGCATTTGGAGGACATGCATAGGATGGAAGCTGCCATAGACTTCTTCTCCTGTTTCCTTCATATATTTATGCTTGTTTAGTCTTTCATTCAGTTCATTTACTTTATTATGTTTTGGGCTTATGTTTGGGAACCGATGTTTGATTCCGGTTTTCCCTATGGTCATGTATGTTTTACTACATATTACCTTGCATGCTTTGATGACACGCCATAATTACGCGTGACATTCCATTTATCAAAATGGGGTGTTACAGGATCTTTGAAAGCTCCAATCCCTACACATCATAAGAAACAATAAAACAACAAACACCTACTTGGATCCCCCTACACTTATGGTAGAAAATAGATAAAGAAGGATATATCCTCGGGTTGCCTCCCGAGAAGCGCTTGTTTTTGTTAACCGAGTCACGAGCCTGACTCGACCCTGAATACTATGGTGAAAAGTTCATAGAAAACCTTGAAGAAAATCCGCTGGGGTCAAATACATGGTTCTCATCCAAAAAGTAGCATAACCCTCGGTGAAAAGCACAAGCCAAAGTAGAGTAGGTGAGGTTCCCTTAAACAAATGGTGAGCATGGTGATAGTAGAAGGTGTGGTAAGGTGAAAGCGTAACTTTGAATATTCCAAAAATCTTTCCTTTTATTTCATCATATGGATACTGAGATGGCTCAAAAACTTTAATACCAGGATCGAACACCTTTTCCTTTAGGGTAACATAAGAAAGACTCTTAGTGGTACTTGAAGAAGATTCGCCCATATACCTCACAATCTCATCCGAAGAAGGTGGAAAAAGAGGTGTCAAAACATAAGTACTGCGAATGTTAGTGTCGTCCGGTTTCTTTTCCTTTGAAATGGGTTTCTTAAAATCCGAAGGAGGGTAAAGGCTATAATCAAAATCCAAAGTAGGAGAATCATGCTCATTAGGAAAGTAAGTATTGAGAAACGTGTCGAAATCTTCCTCAAAAGAGTAATCCTCTAAAGTAGTATCAAACGTTGTTGGTGGAGGATCCTCATCAAAGATAGGAGCAAAAACATCATCAGAAGACACAACAGTTGAAGAATCACTCGAAAGAGTTTCATCATCATCAAACTCATCATAAATCGGCATGTCTTCATAATCGGAAGTAGAATCATCATAATCATCATAAATTGGTGGAGCATCCAAATCGGAAAGAGAATCATCAGAATCGTACACATGTTCTTGAAAAAGTGGATTATCATAGAAAGGATCGAAAAGAGGATTGTTTTGTAGTACAAAATCAATGACGTCAAGCTTTGTAGTTTCCAAAGGAGTTGTAACAAGCTCGTCTTGAAGCACATCAATCATTTTCGCCGATCCTTTTCCATTTGATTTGCTTGTAATCTTCCCTATTTTAAAAACTTGTTGATCATTCCCGAACCTAATAATTAGCTCACCTTCGACAACATCGACTAAAGCTTTTCCGATTCGCAAGAATGGCCATCCAAGTATTAACAGAATACGAGGATCCATCTCATAATCAACAACAACAAAATCAACCAGAAAAGTGAAAGTACCAAATTTAACAAAAACATCTTCAGCAATACCAACGGGGTAACGAGAGTTTGATTAGCTAGCTCAAGAATCATACGGGTTGGTATAAGATCGGGTAATGATAACTTCTTCCAAACACTTAATGGCATTAAATTTATACTAGCCCCGAGATCCGCTAAGGCAGAATCTTCGATTTGGGAAAATGAACATGGTAACACAAAACGACCGGGATCTCGAATTTTCTCTGGAAGTTATTTGAGAAGGATTGAAGAACAATGTAGAAACTAGAGGGGGGGTTGAATAGTTTCTTATATTTACTTGTTAAAATATGGTTTCCAAAAATCCTTTTTCAAAAACTTAGGCTTGAGGAAATATGTGAAATCTTCTTATGCACAATATGAACAATGATAGTGTAGCTAAACTAATACTAACAAAAATATATCCACAAAGAATAAAGAATGATAGTGTAGCTAATCTAATACTAACACATGTATATGCAAAAGGAATAAAGAATGTAAAGAGTTAAGGGTAAAGAAAGATCAAACCGAACACCAAGGATTTATAGTGGTTCGGCAACGAAGCTCACTCCTCGTTCCTACTCCACTCCTCGAGTACTCCTTACTCGAGAGTTCACTACACAACAAGCTCCTTATGGTGGAGAAAACCGTACACGTCGCTTAACCAATTTCCGACTCTAAGCTAAAAGTCGAGCCCTAATTGTAGCTAGGACCAATCTACACAACTATACTTAGTACATACACAACTTCCAAATAGACACAACTACTTGGATCTTCACAACTATGACACAACTACAAGTATATAAAATTTGATCTTCAATGGATCTTTGGTGGTGGACTCAACACTTCACTAGGATAGTGTTCTTCTCTTTGCACTTGGAGAGGAAGGGATGGAAGAACAAGATTCACTTCTTAAACAAGTAATAATCAAACAAATGATCAAAGATTTAAGTGATTAAAGAAGGGGTTTGAATCTGGAAATAAATGTGCAAAAGAGGTGAGGTGAAAAGCTGAGAATGGTCCACTATTTAAAGGATAAAGGAGCCAACGGCTATATCTGCCCGTGGTACCTTATCACAGCCCGCGGTACCTTATCGATAAGGTACCGCCTAGGCGCTAAGGTACCGCCGGACTAGAATCCGCTCCTTTTTGTCCTTTAGTGGTGGAGGTCTTATCTGGGTATAAAAAATATCCTGAAAGGATATTCTTAACTGAATAGGAATATGCCATTTTCAAATTTCAAATAATTAATTTAATAAAACATTTCTTAAAAATAAAGTTTAATAAAAACTTGTCACATTTAATAAAAATTGAGTTTTAAGAAAAGATTAAATCACTTGATCACTTGATTAAGGTTAGTACTTGTTTATCCATACCTTAAGTGAAAATGGGTAAAATGAAAAATACTTGAACTCAAGAATTCGTTTTTCATTGTTTTCGTAAATGCTTGTTTTTACATATTGTCGTAATCAAAACTAAGCGAGACCGAAAAATGCAAGTAACGTTTTTAGTCATTATTGCATTAACAATCTCCCCCTTTTTGATTCTGATAATACATAAACTCAATCACACAAAAACAAGATTTTCGAAGACGAGTTTATTCATTTCTCCCCCTTTGTCGAAGCAAAAAGGTTGCGTAAGCCGGTGTTGAAGAAACGGACTTTGCAAAGACTCCCCCTTGGTGCTTACTCCCCCTAGCTTGGGGCACCAGGGAATCGAGATATGGTGACAAGCTACATAGAAGGGTTAGTTGAACAAAAGAAACAACCAACAATATATAGCAATAGGTCACATAAAGAAAATTAAAAGAGAAGAAAACACAAAGATAAAGATCCAAGATAGGTTACTAAAGAAACATCATACAAAGAAGTATAGAAAAAGAAACAAGCCAAAAGCATAAATCTAATCCTAGTTATTCTAGAGTTCTAAGATTTGCTTGAATTTGGTGTCTTGAGGATAAGCAATCAATGCTTATATGAAAGACAAGGTAATAGCAGAGGGTGGTGGTGGTGGCTTGTTGGAAATCTCAATACAAAGTGAAGAGGAGGCTTGATTAAGAGACTCTTGATGTAGTTCAACTCCTCATAGATGTGTGCCATAGCAAGATGTTGATATTGACAACAATGACAATATGTTCCATGGTGCATGACATTATCATGAGAAGGAGGAAGAACACTAAAGGGTGGTGGTGGAAGAAAGGAAGTTCCACAATCAACATTTTTGGTAGGAGAAATGTGATTAAGAGTGTTCTTGGGTGGGTTTGGATTGAAAGCAATTGGAGAAAATTGAGGAGATTCAAGGCTTTCATTGGGAGAATAAGACATTTTGGATGTGAAGTAATGCAAAATGCTTATGGTTTAAATAGGGAAGGCTTAGGGTATTTTTGGGGTGGTCAAAGGGTTTGAAACAAATATTCTCAAAAAAAAATTGGAGCAAATCTGGAGTTTCAGACAAAAACCCGAAAAAGGAAGGCCACTGTAGGCGGTTCCTTATCTATGGTGGCAGTACCTTATCAATAAGGTATCGCGGTTCACATATGGAACCGCCTGCAGAAGCAGGGTTTGGTGTTTGGAGAAAGATTTTTCAGCAAATCTTATTTTTCTAGTCTAACTTATCATAGGGATGAGCTTAAAAGCAAAGATAGACAAAGAAAACATATGCAAACTTACCAAATAGAGATTTGACCAAAATACATGGATTAAAAAATCAATGTAGGAGGTGTGTAAGACAAGACCTTAAGTTATGACATAATGATCCTCCATGATTCAATCTTGTTCTTGCTATGTTTGAGAGAATCATACATATGAATTATGTAAGCTCTACATTAATAGCGAGAATCTATGAAAAATCGTTTTTAGATTGAATTAACAATGTCAAACGAATTTCTCAACCATTTTCGAAAGAGACTTTGAGAGTTTTGAAAAGGAGAGGAGAAGATTTTTCAAAAGGATTTTAAAAGACTCAAGGACTCAAAGTGGTAATAGAAAACACACAAGAAAATAATTTAAGGAAGATGTTCCATTAATCCTAGACCTAGACGCAAGTAATTAAAAGGTTCCCTCTTAAGTGGCTTAGTGAAGATATCGGCTAAGTTGTCCTCGGAGGGCACCTTTTCAATAGTAATGTTCCCCTTTTGAACATTATCCCTAAGGAAATGGTGTCTAATTTCTATGTGTTTGGTTCGCGAATGTTGCACGGGATTCTTGCTTAGGTCTATAGCGCCTTTATTATCGCACATGATGGGAACATCATCAAGAGAAATCCCGTAATCAACAAGCGCTTGCTTCATCCATAGAGCTTGTTGGCATGCTTTTCCGGCACTCACATACTCGGCTTCCGTGGTGGATAGCGCAAGAGCGGTTTGTTTCTTGGAGAACCAAGAAGTTAAACAACAACCCATGAAGGTACAAACTCCACTAGTGCTTTTCCGGTCCACATAGTCTCCCGCATGATCCGAGTCCGCGTAGACAATGGTTTCTATGCCGGTCCCTTTAGAATACCATAATCCTAAATGTATAGTGCCTTTAATGTATCGAAAGATACGCTTAACCGCTTCAAGGTGAGAGGTTTTGGGAGCCTCTTGGAAGCGAGCACAAAGGCAAACACTAAACATGATATCCGGTCGACTTGCCGTTAGGTATAACAAACTACCAATCATACCTCTATATTTGGTGTTGTACCAACTCACAATCATCATCTACGGTGAGTTTGGTATCCTAGGCCATAGGGGTCTTCATTGGTCTAGATTCTTCTAATCCAAATTTCTTTAGCATTTCTTTAGCGTACTTAGATTGACTAAAGAAAATACCATCGTCCATTTGTTTAATTTGGAGTCCTAAAAAGAAGTTAAGTTCTCCCATCATACTCATTTCAAACTCATCATGCATGATTTTGGCAAAGTCATCACACAATTCTTGACAAGTTGAGCCAAATATAATGTCATCAACATATATTTGTATGATTATGAGGTGAGGACCTTTCTTCTTTATAAAGAGTGTATTGTCTACCATTCCCATGGTATACTCATGTTTAACAAGAAACGCTTTAAGTCTATCATACCAAGCTTTGGGTGCTTGTTTGAGTCCATAAAGTGCTTTCTTAAGCTTGTAAACATGGTCCGGTTTCTCAAAATCAATGAAGCCGGGAGGTTGAGCCACATATACCTCCTCATTGATCAAACCGTTAAGAAATGCACTCTTTACATCCATTTGTTGAAGCTTAATATCTAAGGCACAAGCATAGGCTAAAAGGATTCTAATCGATTCTAATCTAGCTACCGGTGCATATGCCTCGTCATAATCAATCCCTTCTTGTTGATTATAGCCTTGAGCTACAAGTCTAGCCTTGTTACGAGACACAACACCATTCTCATCTAGCTTATTCCTAAATACCCATTTGGTTCCTATAATGGTAGAACTTCTAGGTGGAGGAACAAGTTCCCAAACATCATTGGCAACGAATTGATTCAATTCTTCTTGCATCGCAATGACCCAACTCTCATCCGTCAAAGCTTCTTTAACATTCTTTGGTTCAATCAAGGAGACAAAACAAAAGAAGTTGCTTTTGTTTTGGACTTGAGATTTTAGGGTCCTTTGATTTAAGTCACCAATGACATTATTGAGAGTATGATCCCTAGACTCCTTAATGTTTACTTCCTTTTCAACACTAAGGTCTTCAACTCCTATTTTTCTAACCTCTTTGGCTTTAATTACTTCTAATTCATCCAAGTCATCATCAACCAATGGTGGTGTCTTGGGTGAAGGAGGGGTTTCATCAAAGGTTACGTTGAGTGATTCTTCAATAACCCCTGAGGTTCTATTTAGGACTATGTAGGCTTTACTAGTTTGGGAATAACCTAAAAGGATACCTTCGTAAGACTATGGGTCAAACTTGGTAAGGTAGTCTTTTGTGTTGAGGATAAAGCACTTGCTTCCAAACACCCTAAAGTATTCTAATGAGGGTTTCTTACCTTTAAGAATCTCATAGGGGGTCTTTCCTAGGAAAGGTCGAATAAGAATTCGGTTGAGAATATAAGTCGATGTATCCACGGCATTGCACCAAAACTTTTGAGGCAAAGATTGCTCGTTTAACATCGTCCTACTCATCTATTGGAGAGTCCTATTCTTCCTTTCAACTACCCCATTTGATTGTGGAGTGCGAGGAGCCGAGAAGTTATGGGTAATACCATGAGCTTCACAAAAGGCACCAAATTGCACTTCATTATCAAATTCCCTACCATGATCCGTCCTAATAGAAACAATTGAACATCCTAGTTGATTTTGAATTCTTCGACTAAAGATTTCGAAGTGACCAAAAGCTTCATTCTTAGATGCCAAAAATCTAGTCCAAGTGAATCTAGAATAGTCATCAACTATAACTAGGGTATAAAGGTTACCTCCATAACTCCGTATGGCGGAAGGTCCAAAGAGATCCATATGTAGGAGCTCTAAGCACCGAGAGGTCGAAACCAAATTCTTGGCTTTGTGACTTGAGTGAACTTGCTTTCCAACTTTGCAAGCATCACAAAAGTGACTATCAAACTTAATCTTGGGGAGGTGTCTTACCAACTCCTTAGAGACTAAAGATTGAATTAAACGCATATTAGCGTGACCTAATCTCCTATGCCAAAGAGTAGAACTATCATCTATAGTCGCAAGACATATGTTGTCTTTTGACTTCTTATTAACCTTCATGACATAAAGCCCATGCTTTCTAACACCTTTTCCAATGACTTTTCCATCTTTTACCATTTCACTGTCATGTTCCGAAAAGATGACCTTACACTTATTATCACAAATTTGACCTATACTTAAAAGGTTAAAACCTAAGTTATCTACGTGCTCAACATTTTCAATGGTCATGGAGTCAAGAGAAACCGTACCTTTACCAATGATATTACCACGTAGACTACTAGCGAATGTGACGTTACCTCCATCATATGCTTTGTAAAGCGAGAACAAACTTCGATTACCCGTCATGTGTTTAGAACATCTACTATCCTTAATCCACTCATCGGGCTCCAAATCAATTCCCAAGCATATCTAGGTAACAACACACAAGATCAAACATTTGGTCCCCAATATCTCATGGGTCCAAAATTGTTAGTTCCAAACATCCCTTGCATTTGGTTAGGATGCATGAATGAGGAGGGGATTCCCCATGGAGAACAAAATGGAGGAGGGTAGTAATTCATGTAACCATTTTGTTGTTCATTACTTCTCCTAGGTGTGTTTGATCTAGGTTTAGAGTTATTATGATTCCTTCTAGGTGTTGGAGTTTTACTTCTAGGTCGTGGGTTGTTTTGATTATCTCTTGTAGGCGTTGTCGTTCTACTTCTAGGCTTAGACTCATTCCGTACTCTAGGTGGAGTAGAAGATAGTCTAGATAAACTTCTATTTCCCATGAGAGGTTTACTTAACGGCTTATAGAACTTACCAATAGCATTGTCGTCAAGTATGGGTAATTGAACCTTATTAACAGTAAGATGCTTTGGTTTTTCATTTAACTTAGATTTTTCATAAAGTTCAGAATTTTCACAAAACTCAACTTCTGGCCGCGGTACCTTATCTATGGCCGCGGTTCCATAGTGATAAGGAACCGCGCCATACAATGTGGAACCGCGTCCAGAGGGTGTTTTCTGTGAAAACCTGACTTGTTTTGGTTCACTAGTTGAGGCTTCATTTGAGTTAAAACCTAGACCAAGTTTTTCCTTAGAGTGAACTTGTTTGTTTAACATATCATCAAGAGCACTAGTACCTTTCATAAACTTTTCCAATTTAATGGAGGTGCTCTTGAGATCATCATTCTCTAATCTAAGTTTCTCACAACTTAAGCAACCTAAATCAACCTCTTTGTTTTTCTCAAGTTTAGCCAATTTCTCCCTAAGTTCATTGATCTCATTTTCAAGCTTAGTTTTGGTTGATTTTAAGGTTTTATTCTTTTCTATGAATTTAAGACTAAGTTTGTGTAAGCTATCATATTTGCCTTCAAATTTAATATCATCTAAAGTGGAACTATCATTGCTATAATATTCGGTTTCGGAATGTACCTCTTTAGAAGTGTGAGCCATAAGACATTTCTCCTCTTTGGGGTTGTCATCATCATCTTCACCGCTATCGCTCCAAGCGCCACTAACGAATGCCGTGTGGTTCTTATCACGAGCGGGCTTTGGACAATCACCAATGAAGTGATTTGGATCACCACATCTAAAGCAATTCCTATCACCTTTTTCGTTCTTGACAAACCGATTCTTTGACAATGGTTTCTTGTCATAGTTTGGTTGCCTAACGTGTTGACCTCGTCTCTTGAAGAACTTCTTGAAATCTCTCACCGCCAATGCATACTCCTCGTCATTACTTTCCGAGGAACTATCACGGTCACTTTGTGCCTTCTTGGCTTTAAGTGCAAGAGATTTCCTTTCACTCTTGGTTTTTACTAATTTCGAGTCCTTCAAAATTATCATCTCATGAACCTTCAAGTTTCCTATGAGTTCATCGAGTGATAAAGTTGAGAGATCTTTCGACTCTTCAATAGCCGTGACTTTTGCTCTCCACTTTGGATGTAAGGCCCTTAGAAACTTCCTAACATTGTTCTTTCTAGAAAAACCTTCATCAAGTGCTTTTAGACTAGTAATAATGGTGTTAAACCTAGCAAATGCACTATAATTAGTTTCATCTTCTAAGATGACAAATTGTTCATATTGTTGGACAAGAAGATCTATTTTACTTTCTTTGACTTGGCTATTACCTTGGTGGGTTACTAAAAGAGTGTTCCAAATATCTTTAGCGGTTTCACACATAAAAATTCTTTCATACTCTTTCTTAGGCAAAGCTTTATAAATCACCATTTTAGCCTCATTATTTTTTGAAAGTTTCTTTTTAGTATCATCATTAGCTTTGTCAAAAGTGACTAATTCTTTTGTTTTAGAAACTTCATTAAATTGAAAGGGTAAGAAATCACCATTGGTAATAACATGCCAAAGATATAAATCTTTTGATTTCACATAAGTTTCAAATCTATTTTTCCAATAAATAAAACTATCGGTTTCAAAAAGTGGTGGTCTTTGCATAGATTGCCCTTCTAGGTACTTGTTGGAATCCATAGATCGATTCAAGTTTTAAAATACAATATACTTTAAAAAATCTTGACCAACCCGCTCTGATACCAATTGTAGAAACTAGAAGGGGGGTTGAATAGTTTCTTATATTTACTTGTTAAAATATGGTTTCCAAAAATCATTTTTCAAAAACTTAGGCTTGAGGAAATATGTGAAATCTTCTTATGCACAAGATGAACAATGATAGTGTAGCTAAACTAATACTAACAAAAATATATCCACAAAGAATAAAGAATGATAGTGTAGCTAATCTAATACTAACACATGTATATGCAAAAGGAATAAAGAATGTAAAGAGTTAAGGGTAAAGAAAGATCAAACCGAACACCAAGGATTTATAGTGGTTCGGCAACGAAGCTCACTCCTCGTTCCTACTCCACTCCTCGAGTACTCCTTACTCGAGAGTTCACTACACAACAAGCTCCTTATGGTGGATAAAACCGTACACGTCGCTTAACCAATTTCCGACTCTAAGCTAAAAGTCGAGCCCTAATTGTAGCTAGGACCAATCTACACAACTATACTTAGTACATACACAACTTCCAAATAGACACAACTACTTGGATCTTCACAACTATGACACAACTACAAGTATATAAAATTTGATCTTCAATGGATCTTTGGTGGTGGACTCAACACTTCACTAGGATAGTGTTCTTCTCTTTGCACTTGGAGAGGAAGGGATGGAAGAACAAAATTTACTTCTTAAACAAGTAATAATCAAACAAATGATCAAAGATTTGAGTGATTGAAGAAGGGGTTTGAATCTGGAAATAAATGTGCAAAAGATGTGAGGTGAAAAGCTGAGAATGGTCCACTATTTAAAGGATAAAGGAGCCAACGGCTATATCTGCCCGCGGTACCTTATCACAGCCCGCGGTACCTTATCGATAAGGTACCGCCTAGGCGCTAAGGTATCGTCGGACTAGACTCCGCTCCTTTTTGTCCTTTAGTGGTGGAGGTCTTATCTGGGTATAAAAAATATCCTGAAAGGATATTCTTAACTGAATAAGAATATGCCATTTTCAAATTTCAAATAATTAATTTAATAAAACATTTTCTTAAAAATAAAGTTTAATAAAAACTTGTCACATTTAATAAAAAGTGAGTTTTAAGAAAAGATTAAATCACTTGATCACTTGATTAAGGTTAGTACTTGTTTATCCATACCTTAAGTGAAAATGGGTAAAATGAAAAATACTTGAACTCAAGAATTCGTTTTTCGTTGTTTTCGTAAATGCTTGTTTTTACATATTGTCGTAATCAAAACTAAGCGAGACCGAAAAATGCAAGTAACGTTTTTAGTCATTATTGCATTAACAAACAGTTTTCATTTAATCGAGTATTAACAAGCTCAACCATCTTCTCCCTCTTACTAAGAAAGTCCTTGAACATTTTAACAAATTTTGGAATTTGGACAAGAGCTTTAAGAAGGCTAATGTTACAGTTCATTTGGGAGATCATCTTCAATAATGAAGAAACTTGAGTATCATCCTTAGTGAGCACTTTGCACTTATCTAACCGAGAAGGATAAGGAATATTGGGTTTAGTAGGTGTCGGTTGAGAAGGCGAAGGTTGAGAAGGTGAAGGTGGAGAAGGTGAAAGGTTTTTCTTATGTATAACTTCAGGAAGAGGTGAAGACGGTAATGGAGAACTAGTACTAGGCATGGTAGTAGGAGGGATAAATGGGGGTGGAGGAGGTGAAACTGGAGTAACTGGGGGAGGGATTGAAGGTCCTACTAAAGTTGCTCCACTGCGTGTAGTAGTAGCACTCACAATAGCTCTAGGGTTGGTTTCGGTTGTTGAAGTAAGAGCACCTTAGGGACGAAGGGCTTGAAGCATTTGAATGAATTTCCTATTCGTGGACTCTTGCATTTCCTTTAATTTCTTATCTTGTTCTAAAATCTTTAGAAGAACTAAGTCCATTTGTGGATTAGGTAAATTGAACCCTTGTTGTGGAAAACCTTGGTTTGGGTATTGGTTGTATGGTGGAAAACCTTGAGGATTAAAACCTTGGTTTGGATAGCCTTGATTGTGCACTTGATAATTTCCTTGATTTGCATTGTAGCCCCGCACATTTGCATTTGGTTGAAAAATAGCTCTTGGTGGACCTTGGTTGTTTTGGGTGGGTGGGGGCGGTCTTTGTTGAAAACCGGGTGGAGCCAAATAGTTAGTCGAATTATAGGACAAATGATTAACATCGGAATTTGGCTTGAAATGAACCCTCTCAGTGTTGTTATAAGCATACACTTCCCCTTGAGATTGGTCATAAGCCTTATCATAGTTAATGTACGAGTGTGGCCCACCACATGTTTCACAAGTCGCATTAAGAGCATTTACGTGTGAAATGGGGGTGTTTTGAACATGTAAGGCAAGTTTTGTCACTACTGAAGTAAGCGCTTGAATTTGATTGCTAGTCTTACTATCACTAGTACTAGCCATAGTAGCCCTTCCACTTTTAGTTTGAACTTTGGCCTTGTTTTCAGTTATATCCCAAGCGACTTGTGTTGTTTTAACTAGAATGTTACCCCCCGAAGCACTATTTAGTGAATCTTGGTCATTTAAACTTAATCCATTGTAAAAAGTATTAATTTGATGCACTTTAGTAAAACCGTGTTGTGGACACTTTCTCAAAAGTTCCTTAAAACGATCCCAAGATTCACTAAATGTCTCACCGTACTTTTGTTCAAAATTGATGATATCATTCCGCAAAGCGGTAGTACGTGAGGGTGGAAAGAAATAATTTATGAATTTAGTCTCTAAGTCCGCCATGTGGCAATACTTTGGGGTGGTTCCTTATCAAGCCAAGTCCGGGCTTGTCCCTCGAAAGAGAAAGGAAAGAGGAGCAAACGAATTGCCTCTTGTGAGACCCCATTGTATTTTCCAGTATTAGTTAGATGTAAAAACCTCTTGATGTGATCGTGAGGATCATTATGAGTGCGACCCAAGAAAGGTGTTGCAGAGACCATCTGAATAAAACCGGTTTCGAGCTCAAAGTTGTTGGCTCCAATATCTGGCACCACAATAGCATCGTCATTTCCTTCAACGTGTGATTGCAAGAGCTCGATCATTGGTAGGTTATCCATGGTGTCAATAGCACGAGTCTCGATATCGGCTTGAGTGGATTTCCTCTTGCGCGCACGAGTACGCATACACCTACAAACGAAAAAGATGGACAAGAAATAGAAGAAGAAATAAGGTTAATGTAAAAAGAAATATTTTTGGTGCAAAACTTTTAGAAAAGAAATGCTTTTTATGATTTTTAAATGTTTTGGGTTTTCTAAAATTTTTGATTTTTTGGATTTTTGAAATTATTGATTTTTTTGGATTTTTGAAATTTTAAAATTTGCAAGAAAAATAATGTTCACAAGTGAACGGATCCCAAAATCCAACGCATCTCACAAAAAACCTTTAATCTTTACGAAAAGAGTCGGCAGCGACGCCATTTTAATAACTAAATTTTAGATAAGAAAAATAGTTCTTTGTGCGTCTTATCGAATTGATTTTCAGTTCAAGGTGGACTTAGTCGTTTTTGGCTGATAAAATAAAGATTGGTTATCTATTTCTATTCAAAAAGTAAAAAGTGACAAAATGGTAAAAATAGACGAACTAAAACTTAATAAAAAGTAATAAAGAAAAATGGTAAAAATAAAAATAAACAAAGCAAATAAATGTGGGAATGAAAAAATGAATGTCGAAATAAAATAAAATAAAAGTTGGAATTAATAAATGACGGAATAAAATAAAAATGCAAAAGTCGAAATAAATTTAAAAAGTAAATTCGGAATAAAAACAAAAGTAAAAGTCAGGATTTATAAAAAAATAAAAGTCGGAATTTAAAACACAAATGTAAAAGTCGGATTAAATAAAAGTTTAAAAGTCGGCATAACTAAAATTAAAAAATTCGGAATTTATATAAAAAAATAAAAGTCGGAATCTTAAATTAACTAAAGGAAGTCGGAATATTGATGGTAAGCTAAATTCGAAATTAATGGACACCAAATTATGGAATCATATTAAATGCAGAATGCGGAATCCAATTGGAAGGAAAACAAGGAGTAAATGTTGCAATGTGTATTGATCAGATATTCGCAATACTAAATTTTAGCGGGAAAGAATAAGCAGCAAGTGATATCCACTATTTCTAATGTTGGAAAATATGGCACAAAAAAAAGCGGAAAAAAATTAGATGTCGGAATCCTTGGTTTTGCATGTAATTCGGGATCTTATATATTAAAATTCGGATTATAGATTTTATTGACTAGAAAAATTCGGAAGACATAATTAAACAAAAAAGTCAGATTCCAGTTGTTGCTGGAGGGAATATAGTAAATAAAGTCGGAAAATAATATGTTGTGCTAGGAAATGATCTAAACAATTTGGAATCTTTTTTACCCTATTTTAAATGTCGAATTTTGTATTGTTTTGAATGGAAATAAAAAGTCGGGATTTGATACAATAACTAATGTCGGAATTAGGGTTTTAAATTTAAATATCGGAATAAAGAAAATTTAAATGCCTGAATAAAAAGGTTTTAAAATGATATGAAAAAATAAGCAAAAATTAATAAAAGTAAATAAGATAAAAATAAGCTAAACTAATAAAAGCAAATAAGCAAAAATTAAGCTAGACTAGTTTTAAAATAAGCAAAACAAAACAAGTATAAAAAATTCTAATAAGCAAAACAATAAAATCTATTTTTTAAAAACATTAGGCTACCAAATCCATTCAAATAAAAATAAGCTAAATATAAAATAAGCAATAAGCACAATAAGCTATAAAAATCAACCACATAAAAAGTAATAAAAACAAGGAATGAGTAACTTAATCAAATAAGCAATAAACACAAATAAGCTAACAAGATGATAACCAAATCAAACACAATTTTAAACAAGAAAGGAAGAATGAGATTAATAAAAAGCTTAATGAAAAGATGAAGATTAAAGGTTTTAACAATAGAAGACTAAAGATGAAAAGCTTAAAGAAAAATGAGAGAAAAGTTGAGATCTAATTATTCTACTCCTAATTACTTAAAAAAAACTAAAACTAACTTAAAACTAACTATTACAAATGAAGGAGATGAGGTCTATTTATAGTGGAGGAGTCATAGGTGATGTGTTTCTTCTTTCTTTCCTTTCGTCTTCTCGTCTTGACAATAAATTTGTCATTCTCGACTTTGTCTCGGGATTCGTCGATAAATAAAACTAAACCCGTCTTCTAATTTCTTCTTTTATTAGATTTGGTTCTTCGACTTGTTAAACTTTCGTCTTTGGTCTTTTTCTTCAATAATTCTTTAAAATAGGCATTTGAATTCTGTTCTTTTGCACGTTTGATCTTTTGACTTGTCTTTTGTCTTTATCTTCGATAAAGCCCGTGAAATCCCGTCTTTTATTCCTTTTTCATCTTTAGGTCCTAAAACACAACAAAAACACAAACCACGCGTAATTCTGACTTTTACGACATTAAACACACGTTTTGGTCTCGTTTTTATTTGTTTTAAGTGGTAAAAGGATAAGTGTTTTCACGCTTATTAGTGCAGCTGAAATACTAACTTCCCCAACAGCACCAAAATGTCACGGTCGGTTCAAAAAAAACACACACATCAATCAAAGTAAAAGGGCACCTGTCCAAACTCTCAAAATGCGCCTGATGCACCTCTAATGCTTCCGTTAAAGGAATCCATAATACTGACACAAAAGCAAGAAAGAGGGATTCGGAAATCGCAAACTAAAAAACCGAGTATAAACACCAATCCTGCCTTTAGGGTTCTTCTGAATACTATCCATAGGACTAGGAAACCTAGGATAGATGTTATCAGGAATTTGAAATTCATCACATAAGTTATCTAGACTCTTAAAGAAAGAACGAAATAAGTATCATCAATCATCTTCGCCATGAATATAAATACGAAATCGAACCTTAGACATGGCAACACTAGACAACCTTGAAAAAATAGTTGCAGAGAGGAAGACAAGTATGAAGAAAAGCTTGAGATCTGTTAAAAATGGCGAAAGAAGGAAAATAACACAGTAAAATGGCTCGAGTATTTATACCCTTGGTGTATTGACATCACAAATAACTAAATGCGAACATGTGTACCCCATTTGGAAATAAACGAATGAGATTGAAAGTAAAAGCATGAGTGATGACAAAAAGGTGAAACTGAACAAATGCCACGCCAGTCAAAATACGAAAGGTCAGGGAAGTGACACTTTCCATCACCCCAACCTAAAAAATTTGTGAGAAACTGGTTATGAACAAAAAGAAAGGATGAACAAAGGATACGTGAATAGAGAAACCTAAGTCTAGAAACATTTTCCGCACACAATAAATATACTAGACTAGGAGGATTTGATAGCGTATAACGATTACAATGTGCCTCAGGGCATGGACCGCACCATCATATTGGGCCATGGCTCAATAAGTAAAATAAAAAACACTTAAATGGTTGGAACCAAGCCTATCCCATCTCGTCTACGAAAGGGATAGTGTAAGATGGACGTAGAGCTGTCATGGTCTCCATCCGCAAGAAACATGCGAATTGACTAAACGCCCAAGAAGGTCAATCAGATAAAGTACGATTACGACAACCACGGGCCCTCGTCCGAATAATTTCCCACTTCGTTATGGGTGGAGCCAGGATTTTTTGTAAAAGGAGGCTGACAATATATAAGGCAAATGGTTATCGTGATTAGGGGAGACTTAATGTAAAAAATAATAGAAAAACGACTTGTAATACACATAAATAATGAATGAAATAGTTTGATTGGGGGAGAATCAACACCCACTAGTCCCCCTACTAGCTCCGCCCCTGCACTTCGGTCATTACGCCCACTACACTTACAGGCGAAATACTCGGAAACCTTAGCATCAAGCTTGCCTATAATAAGGACCTCCCGTACAACGCAAATGATATGATTTTCTCTTTCTTCTCAATAAATACACATACATCAACATGCTTAATTACTCTCATACTAGAGTCTAATCGTAGGGTTCGTACACATGATAACGCCAACGGTTTACTCTACTTGTGTAAGAAATCATCTCAACTACTTCGTTTAGTGCAAGATTTGGCCTAAAGAGAGCTTGAAGGTATGGCCCGTCAAGCGACGCAACCCGTCTCGTACCTTGTCACATGTTTTGCACTAGCATGCAAGTTTATGTGTGTAGTTTTATTTTTTATTTTCGTTTTTCTTTAACTTTGACTAAGGTTTTTTTTATCGAAGTTATTAAGAAAATCTTGAATTCTTGATTACGTATGAACTTCGAAGTGTCGAGAAGACCTCAACTCAAATAACTATAACAGATTAAATTAATGTGTAAATGTGTATGAGTATCGAATTAGTTAAAATTAATTTAATACTTATAACTGTTTTAGGAAGCCTAATGGAATATTTTAATATTACTCGGTGCTTTTGGCGGGAAATGTTTTCGGCCACGTGGTGTCCTTTATCTTCATAATGCCTTGCTATGTAAACAATAAACAAAAACACATATCTTTCTCTGGATTCTTCTCTGGGCTAATGACTAAAAAATGCATCTAACTTGACACTTTTTACCGTTCTGTGTAGCCATCTTTTTTTTTTCCTATATTATCATTAAACTTTGTGGTTTCGTACATTGTGTGTATCCGGTGACCTACTTGACTGGTTAGCAGGTTGCCTTAACGACCGTTAAACTTTTTATTACAACGTTAGTCCTTTATATTAACGACCATTGACATACACACTTAAAATTTGATTTTTTTTAAAATAAAGCGTAAAACCTTAAAAAAAAGTATATAACTTCATATACAAATTTTCTTTAGAAAAACAATTTACGCACGTTTGAATAAAAAATTTAATATTATTTTTTTAAACATGTTTTAGTTCATTTTTTAAATTTTTATAAAACGTGTATTATATTACATAACTTCTTCGTACATAATAAATCTTAATTTTTTTTGCAGAAAATCAAACAATTTTTAAAAAAAATAAAATGTATAACTTTAAAAAAACAAGTATGTAACTCCAAATATTTATGTTTTCGTCAGATATTTTACGTTTTTCTCAGTAATTTTACGTTTTCGCCTGTAAATTTACGTTTTCGTCAGTAAATTTACGTTTTTGTTTGTAAATTTACGTTTTCGTCAGTATTTTTACGTTTTCGTCAGAAAATTTACGTTTTCATCTGTAAATTTATGTTTTCGTCTGTAAATATACGTTTTCGTTTGTAAATTTATGTTTTCATCAATAACATCACATTTTCGTCAATAAATTTATGTTTTCGTCAGTAAATTTACGTTTTCGTCTATAAATATACCTTTTCGTCATTAAAATTACCTTTTCGTCAGTAAATTTATGTTTTCGTCTGTAAATTTACGTTCTCGTCGGATATTTTACGTTCTCGTCATTAGTTTTTCGTTTCGTCAAAAAATTTATGTTTTCGGCCAAAAATTACGTTTTCGTCTTTAAGTTTTGGTTTGTAAATTCATGTTTTTGTCAGTATTATTATGTTTTCGTAAGTATTTTTATGTTTTCGTAAGTAACTTTACCGACGAGAACATAAATTTACTGACGAAAACGAAAACGTAAATGTACAGACCAAAACGTAAATTTACAGAAGAAAACGTAAAGTTATTGGCGAAAAGGTAAAAATACTAACGAAAACGTAAAAGTATTGACGAAAAAGTAAATTACAGACGAAAACGTAAATTTGTATACGAAAATGTAAAGATACAGACGAAAACGTAAATTTACTGACGAAAACGTAAATTTACCAACGAAAACATAAATTTAATGACGAAAATGTAAATATTGACGAAAACATTAAATATCGACGAAGATGTAAATTTACTGACGAAAACGTAAATTTTTTGACGAAAACGTAAATTTACAGACGAAGACAAAAACGTAAAAATACTAACGAAAACGTAAAAATACTGACGAAAACGTAAAATTGCTGACGAAAACGTAAAATTGCTGATGAAAACGTAAAAATTCTGATGAAAACGTAAAAAACTGACGAAAACGTAACAATACTTATGCTAACGTAAAAATACTGATGCGAGCGTAAAGTTACTGACGAAAATATAAAAATACTGATGAAAACGTAATATTATTAATGAAAACGTAAAATTATTAATGAAACGTAAAATTATTGGTGAAAACGTATAAGTTCTAATGAAAATAAAAAAGAACTGATGAAAACGTAAAAAAAAGGGTTAAAATATAAAATCAAACGAATACTGATAAAAACGTTCGAAAATGTAAATTTATGTAAAAAAGGTATTATTTTTGTAAAAAATTTCCAAAATATTTTTGTGCAAAAAAAAAACCGTAAAAACATTTTTTTAAGCTATACGTTTTTGTAAAAAAAATGTAAAAAAACTATTACAAAAATTTACTGTAAATTTTTTTTTTAAATTATACGTTTTATGAAAAATATTATTTTTTTCGAAAATCAAAGTTTAAGTGTTTATTTGAACAACCGTTAATATAAGGACTAACATTGTAATAAAAACTAAACTGTTGTTAAGTTAACCTGCTAGAGCAAGTCAAACAAGTCACCGGTACACACAATATACCAAATCACAAAGTTTAATGATAATCACAAAGTTAGATGCATTTTTAAGCCATTAGCCCTTCTTCTCTCATCTTCTTCCTTCATTATCTCCACCACACACACAAACCAATCGTAGCTACATCGGTTTTATAATTTTTTATTCCAGTTTGAGCGGGAAAACTTACACTCACGTGTTCTCTAACGTGTATTATCCTCCTTATTCCACCGCAAAACACACAGCCTCATTACATCTTCCTACCGGTTTTCTCCTAAAGCTTTTTCACATGTTCCAAAAAAGTTAACTCAAAGAAACTGCCGCGGATGAGGTTTCATTCTATCTTTGCGTGTTTACTTTTAATTTTGTTAGTTTATGTATGCAAGGTAATCGTTGCTTAGGGCATTTTTATGTTATAATGACGTTTTATCTGTATGCATACCAAGTATTTGTTTTTATGCCTCAGTGAAAAAATATGCTTAATTTTTTTGTTTCTTGCCAAGTTATCTTTAGGATTTTTTGGGTTTTACAGTTTGCTAGTAGATACATACGTGTGTTATGTGGAAGTTTGGAATCGATTCCAGTTTTACAATCTCTCTTCCTCATCTTTGTTACCTTTAGTCTCCCCGTGACAAAAAGCCATTTTATAAGCTTTCTCGGTTATCAACAAAAGAAGTTCAATTATGTGTCTCTGTTTTCAATGGCACTTTACCGGAGGGATACAGATGGAAAGGTCGTCAGTCGTTGGGTAACGATCAAAGAGGTTAAATTGCATGAACAAGAAAATAAACTTAAACAGTCTGATAGATAAAGATGATGAAAGTTATTTTCTTAGGTTCTGACCAGTTTTAACCTTGACGTGACAAGGAAAAGGATACAATTTTCTTTCACCGCAAAAAGATTTATGCATACTTATGGGGTATTCATAATGCAATATCGCTATCTCATTCGACCGGTGATAGCACTCCAATATGCTTTCACCGCAAAAAGATATCTGCAACTACAAATTGTAGCCTTATTTCTGATTCATTTTTGGCCAAATTTTCCGATTTCTCATTACGTATGTTAACAGGTGGTTGGTAGATTAATAACCATCAAGCTTCACACACGGAGGTCACAACGTGTTGTGAAGGATCTAGAAGCATCTGCACGCGTAACTACAGACGCCCCGATGAGAATGGCCCACTAATTCCCTAACATATGGTGTTTCTTTAAGTGGTTGGTGGTTCTTCAGGTTCAGGCAAGAAAAAGCACACACTTGACATGTATATCGGGTTAGTACATAAATAAGATGAAGGTGCGTTTGCATTAGGCTGCTAAACAAATTAAGAACGCGTTAACTGATTTAAGTGTTAGTTTGTCTTTAAGAGATTTTACTGTTTTTTAGGGGGTAAAAGGGGCGCTACCCCAGTAATTACGATCGATTTCGATTGTCGAGCCGATTCACAAACATTCGAATTCAACCCAAGGTACGTTCATTTTTATAATTGTTTTAGAAAAAAACTCAATGTTTTTAATGATTTTTAGAGTATTTTTGTGTTGTGTCTGAAATATGTTGTTTCAAATAAGTTGTTTGAAGCTCCTTATTGAAAATCATATGTTTTTGTGTGTTTGTTTTTTTATGGTTAATCGGTGACTTTTTGGCTTTTGTGTTTGCAGAAAAAGTAATTAAAAAAGAACAGAAGAAGGTTCAGGAGAAATATGCGCGACCTATAGTTTTTGATCTTAGACGCAAGGTAACCTCAAGTTTATCTCTGTATTTTGGTAGTCGAAATTAACATTATTATCAGTTTTGTTATAAAAACAATAGAAAATGACTTGCTCATATGGTTTTTGATCGACCTTCCATATGTTGTTGCAAGGTCGCTGCAAGCTTATGTGATGGATGTACAAATGCTACATTTGTATGTTAATAAAGTTTTTTATGGTCATTTATCTGTGCCTACAAAACACATAATAGGAGGAGTGTTGAAATAGAATATAGGTGATAACGCTTCCTTTTTTGCTTGATGTGTAATTGTTTTAAGATTAAAATAATATCACGTTCGACAAATCCTTGACAGACTTTTGAGTAGAGCATAACAATGCGGTTTATCTTGATGTTGCTCTACTTTATTTCACAGGGGCTTGGCTTCCCAATATTTTAGTACATACTTTTGACTTATTCCTATCATCCCATGCTACAAAGTTTGAATTCTCTGTTTTCACAAAATTGTACCCAACATATATAACATGTGGCTATGAGAAATGACATAGGATGTGTTATTTTCGCGATCTTTAGGTGCAAACAATTTTTGTCCTCATATTAAAAAACTTCATATCTGCCGCGTTAATAAATATAACATATTTTAGCCTGTTTCTTTTTAGCTTGAATTTGGCTTTTGGGACCGTCCAACTAACAAAGTTAAACTATTAACAAAGTTGAACTGTAGGCGTAAAGAAAAAGTCAGAGTTGTTCCGGAATGTGAATATGATATTATGTCAAGTGATAGTCTCATAGAGTGCTTAGTTTACGGTTGATGTTATTAGTGAATGATGTTTATTTTTTCCTAATTTGTCTACCTCAGTTGTCACAACACCGCGTAGTAGGTCGTGTTACTCGCCGTCTTTTAGCTGCTCATGGAAATAACAGCCGAAATTCTAGGATTCAACAGCTCTCGGGATGAAGGTGAATACAAGTTTTCCTCGGCTTATGTATGTTGTTCTTTTTTGTTGTTCGTTCTGATTTTTCTTTTTTCCAACCTGTCATTTGTTGTCACTGATCAATGGGTGTTTTAATCTCATTCCAGAAACACGGACTTTATGAGCAGGGTATGAAAAATAATGAGATTTTGTGGCTGGCCTTGCAGGTTGCTGCTACTAGCTGTACAACTTGCCGATGCTTATGGCGTGTTGACGAGAGCGACTTGAAAAAAGGCAATAAGTAATTGGTGACCTTGAGTTGCTGATGAGCGGGTTGCTGTTCACGGGCTGCTAATTACAGGTATATTAACTTTTTTCTAATTCTAAAAAACTGCAAGTAATATGCAGATTAATGTTGGATGTTAACATAATATCATAACTTAGTGTGTTGTGTGTAATAGTTTTAGTCGTGTAAATGAACTCGCTATCTGGTATTATTTTAGTTGAGAATTATGATGCATTTAGGGAATAGCTTTTGACCATAATGGTAGTATTTTTGTATACACAACATGACAGCAATGTATCTTGACAATAGGCTCATGCTTACGAATACACTTATGCTTAGAGGTTGCTTTTGAGACATTGACTCACACTATGTGTGATTGAAATCTTTATTTGCCATGGTCTTGAAAGTAAGTTACACGTTCGAGAGACATCAGTTAACCATGCTTATTTCTCTTAACTACGCTGACCGGGTAGAAAAATATCTTTCTAAAAGTAATGAAAAAAGGTTTTAAGTTACCAATATTTTGCTCATGCAGTACTTGAACCGCTCTAAAAAATCGTGTGGAGAACATTAATAATATTTTCAACAAAATCAGAATAGGAAAACAGGAATTTAGCAGCTCATTTTATAATCTTTGAAAACATAATTTCTGTTTAATAATCAGTTAGGTTTAGGTTGTATACTTTCAACTTATGAATTGACTTTATGCCTTGGTATATGAATACACACGATCTAGAGCATCGGTCGATGGTTAACTGATGATATTTACGTTAGAGTCGATGGTAGGTATAAATTATGTAAAATTACCGCCCTATACGAGTTATCAATTTAAATTTAAGGCCATTGGTTTCTTAAATTGTACTAGTTCTTTACACTTACATTGGTCATTATCTAATTGTAATAAATGAAGGTGGTTTAGTGCCCTGATTGGTCCACACTCAAATCTTACTTTCGGGCTTTTGAGTCTATTTGAATTTTGCTAGAACAAATAAAATTGAATATTAACAAAACTGGCACAAAAGAATATAGTTTGTGATGCTTTTGTTCTCTTAAGATAGTACTGTATGTTTTTGCACAACATATAGGGTCAAAGAACCTTTTGTGGCTTAGTAATGGTAGGCATCCATATTATATTGTAGGCTATTCTTATCCCATTACGCTTTCAATGCAGGTATGTATTTGTTGTTGGCATCATATAATGGACATCGCGAGGTAGCAGGCAACATAAGGGTGTAAAGGCTTTTGTTGATTATATTTCAGTGTATAGAGTTGGATTAGCAGCAAAAATACCGTATATTTGCAAATTTGTACTAGCATTTATTCTTTTCCAGAAGCTTGCTTTTTCTGTTCATGGAGATGAAATAGTTCGGACAAATAGTTTAAAATCATTTGGGACGATTCATTAACTAATTAATTGATTATGTGGTTGTTACTTTCACTTAGGCGTACCAGATCTTCTCATCAAGGGGATAATGATCCATTATGATAACTTAGCTAAAGAAGACTCGCCGCAGCGAAGCGCGGGTTTTCCATACTTGTTTTAAACTAAATTGGTTTGACTCATAACTAAATAATTAACAATAATTTCAAAAATGATCAAAATTGTCCGTTATTTTTCTTGAACATTCATGACCATCGCGCCTCTTTAAAATAATAATGTAGATCATATCGTGTCTCTGTAACACAAAGTAACAAATCAATATTGCACTAGTAGTCACGATAGTCTTTGTAAGTATTACAACCTATAATGTTTGTATGTCATCGGAAAGCACCTCAACCCTCAACTTATATGTGTACGTATCTCAAAGAATGAGTGCCTAGTGTCATTTCCTTTGTTGAATGCTACCAAGATACTTACATAACAACTGCCACTTGTTTTAGTGTGTTTATGGAATATGTGTGTATGGAAGAAAAATAGTTAGTGGAGAAAAATGATATATGCGTAGTTGTGCATACGGTTAAAATCTAGATTGAAAGACTAGCAATCAAGGTCGTCTTTAAGGGTGTGGTAAAAAATTTACATGTCTCAGAATTTGTCTTGTTAATAATTATATATTTGCTCACATATTTATCATAAAAAAATAATATTTTTGTGAAAAATATTTTTATGAGTAATCCATACTAATATATAAATGGTGTATGCCTAATTTTTGAAAGTGAAAAATATGATAATTAAGGAAATAGTGAAAAACTTAAATTTTTTATATAGATTAGAATGCAATAATTATTAAGTCAAACATTTAATACATGGTCACGGGTTGAACCACCGGGTTAATCCGGTTGTTATATTGGGTCATGAGTTCTACTATCAGGTCAACTTCATCGGGTCGGGGGTCGACCATCGGGTCACGGGTTCGACAATCGGGTCAATCCGGTCGAGTCATCGGGTCACGGGTTTGACCACCGGGTCAATCCGGTTAAGTCATTGGGTTACAGGTTCGACTACTGGGTTAATCCGGTTGAGTCACGGGTTCGACCACCGGGTCTGCCCGGTCATGTCACTGGACACGGGTTCGACAACCGACTCAATCCGGCCGAGTCACCAAGTTACCGGTTTGACCACCTCACCAATTAGAATGTCGTTAACTATCAGTTGGTAGGCAATTTCCGGGTCACAGGTTTAACCATCAGATCAATTAGTATATCGTTAATTATATGTCTTTAGGTAATGTCGTCGCTGTGTACGGGTAATCGTCTAGTATGTAAAACGTTTATAGGTAATCGCATTATATCTTAAAATGTTCACATTTTCTATATAACATTCTTTCTCGAAAGATCTCATATGTAATTTCATCGAGATCCCTGAACAATATTATAAATTCAGAGAGGCCCTTGTGACAACTTTGGAAATACTTGAAAATAAGGGGGGCATTCTTTTGGTAGTTAGCGTTTTTGTTTTTATATAAGTAGTCTAAATAGTGGAGTAGCACATAACTAGTTTGGGGAATCAAACCTAATACATGTGTCGAAGGTGTGGAAATAAATAAACCTCCCACGTACGACACATTCCCTCCATCTTCATACGTTAAGCGCCAAAAAGAAAAGGAGAAAGTAAAAAAAAAACACCATGAAGCCTGTCGCTTCGCATTTTGGCTTCCTTTTCCTTACCGTACATTTTCTTCGATTCTATCTTTGTAACTCAAGTTACCTAATCTACAACGAAGCATTAACCAAATCAATCTTATTTTACGAAGGCCAACGTTCCGGCTTTTTACCAAATGATCAACGTATGAGCTGGCGTGGTAATTCTGGACTTGGAGATGGTGCGGCCGTCGGTGTGGATCTTACGGGCGGTTATTATGACGCTGGAGATAATGTGAAATTTGGTTTTCCAATGGCGTTTACTACCACAATGCTGGCATGGAGTGTCATTGAGTTCGGTGAAATGATGCCCCCTGGAGAGCTAAGGAACGCGCTGGTTGCGATTAGATGGTCGACTGATTATTTGCTCAAGACCGTGGCCCAACCGGATCGAATTATAGTGCAGGTACGTACAATTATTTACAGCATAAGATAATTATGTTTTAGTCTACTACTAGGTGTTCCGACCGCCTGTAAAACGAGTGGACTAATCTTTCGCGGGGGCCGTAGATGGACAAAGACAACATGGGTCATGGCACAAGGCCCCATATTTTAGAGAGCACCAAATTTTTTATAAACTCAACTTATTTGTACACTTTTAAAAATCTCAACTCATTTATATAGTTAGGTCTAAGTTAAAATGGTATTTGTAATATCATTTTAAGATATTTATAAGAAAATGTAGCATCGATTAGTATATTTGGATATTTGCAATTTTATTTAGCATTAATAACGATAAATTTTCTTTCTCACATAATTTTTTAGGGGCATTTTTTTAGTTACCGCCCAGGGCACTCAAAATCTCCGGGACGGCCCTGGGTACGTATCCCTCCTAATTTAGATTTTTTTCATTCCAAAGGCTTGAACCCAAAACCTTTGATTAAGGAGCCCAGTGTCTTGACCAACTGTGCCTACCTCAATCGGTACCATAAGATAATTATATGTGTATGAATAAAAAGTTAATGTTTAACTAGTTATTGTAGTTGTTGTACAATTGCTATTATGATTGCGAATATGTTGGTGTAGTAGTATAATGGTTGAGGGTCATTTGCTATTATGTTTTAGGTGTTATAGCAGGAGTTCAACCTCCTTTATGTGGCTCTCAACAAGACAATAATAATGTCGGTGTTGGTCTTGGTTTTGGTTAGAGTTTTAAACTAAATAGAATGACATTAATTTAATTTACTGCTGGTTTGCTCCAATTTAATTCATGTAAACGTTTTGATTCTCATGGATTAATTACTCGTTTTTAGACATTTCCGCTTTTATGTATTTTTTCCGTCGCATCATAATTATACTCTATAGAGTAATTATTTTCTTTACAAAATGCAAATATTTCCAAGTTGTTATATACCATTCAAGTCGTGATTAAGTAAATGAAAGAAAATACCACATGGTTTTTCCTTTCTAGTTTACATTCTCGTTTATAATATCTTCTGTTTTAGTATTATTTATGGCGGGTATTTTGATACTTGGTTTGAAATTGCAATGGCAAATAGATTAAACAATTAGTAGAATGAAAGGCAAGTAATATCAATATTAGGCATTGCTTTTACTTCATGTTAACTAGGAATACTGGTGGATTCGGTTCTAGTTTTTTTCCTACTATCCAATGCTATTGGATTACCGAATAACTTATTACTGTTTTCTGTTTAGGTACGACCACATGTAACCAAAGATGTCCTTTTCGAACTTCTAAAATTTGCAAGGCATGTAAAACTGGATATATGAACTTGTTTTGTTCAGAAATTTCTTAAAAGACTGTCAGTTTTGAGACGATGATGAAAGCTTAAATAAAATATAATGGTATTAGGTTAAAGTTAGACCAAATATATGTGCCGTGATTTTTATTGAAACAGAAGAATAAGGATTGTTGAAATGCATATATATCGTCATAGGCATGGGCTATCCACCACTCAACTATGAAAATGTGTTAGCATGCACAAACTTTGAGCATGAAATCAATTTTTGTATAGTTCTACCACCCGTGACATATTATATTTATCCGGTTACATTTTGTATAAAGATATTAGATACAATGTATCATCACCTCCTAATGTTTCTTGTTGCGTTTTTGTCCTTATTTCATAATTTCTTAGTGCTACTTATGGAGCAACAGTTTTTCTATTAATAAGGATGTTACGGTAACCTGGTTGATATTGTGCCCTTGATACGCTAATAGTTTTGGTTGAAGTCATATTTTTTTTCTATTTATTATTGGTGGCACTTTTAGTTGTGGATAAAAACTTAAAGATTCGTGTATTTAATTTGTTTTACTGGATATTCGTATTTAGGCCATACCTGAATTTTTATTTATTAACAAGCTATTCTAAGAATGAGTAAAAATATGTGAAGGTTTATGAAGCAAAAATAAGTGAAAAGTAATTGTGATTTTTGAGAGCAACCCGTGAATCTAAAAGGTATCGTGTTGGATTTATTATTGTCATATGTTGTTGGGCCCTACTGGTCGAAAGTAACCCGTGAGTCAAATGGGCCCTACAATTTCCTTACCAGGAATACTTCAATATGAGTGTAAAAAGTTCATTAAAATTTGTTTGCTCTTTGCATAGAAGAATTCACAAAACAGTTGGATAAAGAATGTCACATGTTTGGAACATTTTTAAAAACAAGATAAACACACCAAACATTGTGTGCCTCTAATGACCCATATTAATAAGTTTACATTCTAGCTCCAATTATAGATGCAAAAAACTGTTCATGAAAATATGAGATAGCAGTGGAACTAAAAAATTAAAGCAAGTGTGTAGGTGTAAGGGAGTGCTGTAAACGAGAGACAGTTCGTGAGTTACTCGAGATTGACTCGTAAACTATTTAAAATTGACTCGATTTAAATGAGTCGAGCTCGAGCTACTCGAGTATATATTCGAGTCGAGTTCGAGCTCCAATATACTCGGCTCGAGAAGCTCGCGAGCCTTATCGAGCTTTAATTAAAATATATGTTTACCTTTTTATATAGATAAATCGAGTGGAGCTTGATATGCCGAGTATTTATCGAGTTCGAGCATGACATTTAAAAATAATCGAGCTCGAGTTTTATATGACAAGCCGAGCTCGAGCTCAAAATATAAAGCTCGGTCGAGATCGAGCCGAGTTCGAGCTCGAGTTTTTGTATTCGAGTCAAGCTCGAACTTGACAGTACTCGGCTCGACTCGGCTCGTTTACACCCCTAGGTATAACCTAAGATGGCCCATGGCACATAGACTTGTATTATGCAGATTGATAATAGTTCTCAACCTTAAGATGAGTAACTAATTTAATTCGTTTCATGAATGTCTCCAACAGATAAATATTGGTAGATAGATGAATCTGATATGTCCCTATAAAGACATGCCTAAGTTTATAAATGAGAAAATGGCGCCTTAAAATTGTACTACTTACCAACATTTGTTGATCGAACGTATCTTTGTATGCTAGAATGTAATTATAGAAATGTTATAATTACAATTTCAATATTGTAGGTTGGTGATCCAATCAATGACCATAACTGTTGGGAAAGACCTGAAGACATGGACACTGCACGAACTGTTTACACAGTGGTTGCACCTAACCCAGCCTCAGATGTGGCTGGGGAGACAGCAGCGGCTTTAGCCGCTTCATCCATGGCGTTCCAATCCTCTGATCCTGGATACTCAGATACACTCCTTAGAACAGCCTCAGGAGTTTTTGAATTTGCTGATACTTATAGGGGAGCTTATAGTGATAACACAAATATCAGGGATGGCGTTTGCCCATTTTATTGTGATTTTGATGGATATCAGGTAGGCATTACTTTCCTTCCCTATTCTCCAGGTTTTTTAAAACTTGAGATACTTGGCTTTTCATATATGTAGAACCATCTTGCTTGGTTTTTAGATTTAAACCAACCATTGGTGTAAAAGTACTTCAGAATTTTAGCAGTTTTCTGTCCAATAATGTCAGGTTAATTTGTCACCCATTTAGACATTGCGCACAACTTGTAAAAAATTTTGAAATACTGAGATTTTTACCCGCACTCCACTCGCCCACTCGGCGCGTGGTGTTATGTGATAGAAATTTACACGTGTCTAAGACTCATTTAATTAAAAATAACGATGTTCCTTTTTTTATTTCATGACAATATTGAATACAAGAGCATGAAGTGATCGATATCTACAAATTTATTATCTAGATGATTGTTGACCTTGAATTATTTTGTTATTCTGGATAGTTTTCAACTTCCCTCAACTAGAAAAAGAGTTTACATCATATTATTCCGTGATCGCTTTTGCTGCCTTTAGCTGCAATTAGTCTATGTTGCAAATCAAGTCACTTATAAGAAATTTAAGTGTTGATGACAGTGGACTTGTAATCTTTTGATCTATTAGCCATACAAAAGTTGAATATTATGGAATTAAAAAATGATGATATCATTGAAACTTATTATTATGCAGGATGAATTACTATGGGGAGCGGCTTGGTTAAGAAGGGCTTCAAAGGGTGAAAATTACCTGAATTATATACAAAATAATGGTAAAACACTTGGTGCTGATGAGAATATTAATGAGTTTGGATGGGACAACAAGCATGCTGGCCTTAACGTTCTTATTTCAAAGGTACACTCCTTTAATGGTTAATGAAGATTCAAAGTTTTTTTTCCATGAGTTCACCATACCTAAATTCCACTACGAATTTTCCTTCATGTTAGATCTTCTAAACTTTCATTTCTTAAGCAACTTATCATGGAACCATGCAAAAAGAAAAATCAAAGATCAAATGAATGATTATCCATCCTACCGGTTTAAACATGTGCCATTTTAATTTGGGTGTTTGGGTTATACTTGTTGTAAAGTGTTAATTTGTAAGTAAAATAAGCAGGGTCTCAACCTCTGTGTTTAATCTGAAATAAGATATTAACATGTACGAAGAGAGTCTAAGAGTGTTTGGGGATTCCACCAATATATTGTTGTTTTGAAATTGCATATTGGATGAAAAGATCATTATTTAAACTGGTGTCAGAATATTAAGTTCTTACTAAAACCTTTTTACTGATTTATGCGTTAAAAATATCGGAAGAATGGTATGTATTATATTTAGTGTTTAAATGTTGAAACTGATTGCTCAAAAAAAATGTTGAAACTGAAACTAAACCCCTTTGATTTTTGTTACAGGAAGTTCTGGAAGGGACTGTATATGCTTTGGAGTCCTACAAAGCATCCGCGGAAAGCTTCATGTGCACACTAATACCAGACTCATCTTCATCTCATATTGAATACACCCCGGGAGGCCTTATATTTCGTCCTGGTGGAAGTAATTTACAACATTCAACTACAATCACATTCCTTTTGCTAGTTTATGCTAAATATCTAGAGCGTTCATCAGGTTCAGTAAATTGTGGTACTATAAGTGTGGGACCCACTTACCTTCGTCAAATGGCCAAACGTCAAGTTGATTACATTCTCGGGGAAAACCCCAATGGAATGTCGTATATGGTTGGGTATAGCAATAAGTATCCACAACGGATTCATCATCGAGGCTCATCCCTACCATCTATTAGGGACCATCCCCAGCCTATGGGATGTAAAGAGGGATCTGTTTATTTTAATTCGTCAAACCAAAATCCAAATGTTTTGGTTGGTGCCATAGTCGGTGGGCCTGGAGAAGATGATGAGTATGAGGATGATCGAGCTGATTTTAGAAAATCTGAGCCTACAACTTACATTAATGCACCATTTGTTGGTGTGTTAGCATTCTTTGCGGCTAATCCTAACCCTAGTTAGCAGTGGTTTTAAGCCAGCTTAAAAGAGCTGCAACTTTTTGTGAAATATAAGGACACAACTGACAAATATCAACAAAGCGAACGCTTTGACATGTTATAGAGAAGAAAATCTGAAAGTCTCTCGTCTTGTGCTAAGCCAAGAGAGAAGAGATAGCTTTGTGCGGGTATGTTTCAGTAATATATATATATAGTTTTCAACTTTCTAGCAAATGTTTTTACAAGCCAAACTTTAACGAAGTCATTAGCTTTTTCTGGATTGTAAAGATAAGCCTAAGATGTTACACCGAAATCGTATTAGCCCCTCTTGTATGTACTCATTTTAAGTACATTTTGTGATCACATATGTTTGTTTAACCTTGGTCAATTGTTTGCCTTATTACATGGTTGCTAACTGAGACTAATGAAAATACTGTATTTACATAACCATATCCATAATTATTACACCATCATTTCCCTTTACAAAACAAACACCCCCTGAGAATTTGCTACCAATTGGAAATCCTGTATTTTACAAACCATCCGATTGAGTCCTTGGGTTTTCGAAATAGTGTAAAAAGAAGTGCTTCAAATCATTTGACACGGACTTGTTCTAAAAATTCAAGGTATTTCGAATAGTTTGTTAACACGAATTAATAGGAGAGTTGGATATTCGAGAGAGAAAAACTTGTGAAGTTGAAAAGTTAGTTCGAATTATTCGCTTAAAGTTTGATGTGAATGGGGTGTAAGCCGTGCTGCTCGGAAACACCTGGTGCTGACCATTGACACGAAAGCGCGGTAACGGCAGTTGGCGAAGTGGCAGCTATGCGTATTCTTTGATTTTTTTTTTTTCTTGTCGACTAGGAATATGAATTTAGGAGTGTGTAGGTATTGTAGTCACCACCTACTGATGCTAAATAAACGAGTTCATACTTATGAATAATCATAAAAAATAATGTCCAAAAGGCGTTTGTAGTCCAACGGTTAGGATAATTGCCTTCCAAGCAATAGACCCGGGTTCGACTCCCGGCAAACGCATTTTTATTGGCATTGTCATACACAGTAAAAGGTTTTATGTGAGAATAATATGATCTTTGCAAACACAAGTATTATTATCAAACACGATGGATAAAATATGACTACATATTCTTTTTTTAAACAACATGTTAGTGATTAGTGAGTGGGTTGAATCGTGCACTGATATCTAAAGCATGCAGTATGTTTTTTTAACTCTCGTCTAGTTGTGGCTAAACTCTTTCTCCGCTTCGTCTAATAGGAAAAGTCTTTGGCAGGTCTTGAACCCAAGACTTCTAGAGAAACAACCAAGGTTCTAAAACGCGTGCCTCTGCGTCGCCTAGGCGTGAGGCGTGGCCTCGCCGTTACGATATACACCATTGCGTGGGTTCTGGGCGTAGCGCGAGTCAAGGCGTCAAAGTCAAATGGCGCGCAAAGGCGCGCAAAATAGCAAGGCATGACGCCTTTTTTTGTTGCTTTTACAGAAATTTTGAATTATTTTGTATTTGGACTATTTATTAGTTTATTTTGTATTTGAGCTTTTAAGCCTAACTGGATTTTGAGTGCACAGTTGATAACGTAATTAAAAGATAGAAGATTTTAAGTTTTAATTCTAACTATATCGACAAACATTACTGGTGTATTACAAAAATTTACAAAAATATGATATATGATATCTACAAACATTACTAGTGCACCTTTTTTAAACTCGATATGTATATGAAATATGATATTATTAGTGTATTACAAAAACTTTATAAAAAATTGTCGTTTTTGTCACGCTTTAAAAAACGTCATTGCTTCGTCATGGCTCTTAAGGCTTGAGGCTTGGACGTGTCGCCACGTCACGCCTCACACTATCTGAACTAAGCTAAACCTCTCCTAACAAATCTATTTAATGGAATCTTAGTGATCAACTGAGCTAAGCTAGTTAATTAATATGAGCTATTCTGATAGTAATAACTAGTCAAACCAAAGGCTGGAAAGAGCGTTTAGACTATTTATAAGTAACTATTTAATTACTTATAAATAGCAATTACGCTAAGAATCGAAAATAAAAATTACCATATGCAGAATTACAGAGTAGCTAGCTAAGTAACAGAATAACAATCACAAACTCATTGCATAAGCACTGATCTAGTAGAACTAATAACTAATTTTCATAAGGTTTGCATAACTAAAACCAGAGTTAGAGGTTACCTCAGGATCTTTGATTGTCAAAAGAATAAGAAAGACGAATATGTCGACCTCTTTTTATACCTAGCGCTTTTGCTATTTTAAGTTTGTGGGCCCAATGTTTACTTAGTCCAACATGTCTGGAAGTCCAATACTTGTTAGCCCAAGTATTAGTTTTCATATGGCCCAATTAAACATGCGTGTGCAACTGTAGTAGGAAAAACCGGTATGATCCGAACCGGAAAAAACGAAAATGATTTTTTTTTAAAATCTGGTTTTTCTCAAACCTATCCGGCAGTTCGTAATTGGTTTTATAAAATGGCCACCGATCGAAAAACCAGTTAAAACAGAACTGATTCCGTTAAATACCGATTTATTGACCAATTGACTAAACCAAACAGGTTTATGAAAAAAAAACAACGAATTCCCCACCTCTACGAAAGACCAACCTATAGTTGTTTAACTTACTTTAATTTGTAGGAGTTGGTACAAATATCCAACTTCCTATAGTTGTTTAACTTAATTTAATTTGTAGGAATTGGTACAAATATGCAACTTTAACTGGTCTAGGCCTGTTTGTTTACTTTTTTAGTAAGTCATTTTAATTAATAGACGATTTATTGCAGACATGTTCAGTTTTATTACTTAATATATTAAGTTATCTTTAATAATTAAGTTATTTAACAATTAAATCATTAGCAAACGATTTTTATATGACTTAATAAATTCAGTTTATGTAAAATATCAAGGAAAATGAAAAGGTTAAAGAAAAATATATTGATGATATATAAAGATTACATTTACTTTAACAAGTTAATTAAGCTATGTTCATGACAACACTTTGAGCACCATAATCAATTTATTCTTATAACTTATTTATATTTATATGGACTAATTAAATAAATGATATAAGTACAGTAGTACACACTGGGATCATATTTGGGGTCTTGTTTGGACCACATAGATTTTCCCATCTCTTACTACACCTTCAATGTCTTGTGGAGATCCATATAACTTCTCGATAGCGTCTCCAGCACGAGCAATGCTTGAGAGAATTGATTTCTGGAAGTTCCCGTCAACCATTAATGGGTCAGATGAGTAATCAAGTACCACCTGTTCTTCTTCGTCCATTGGTACACTACACGAAAAGGGAGACAATCAGGATGTTTATCTTTTAAATCATCAATATTTTTATTTTTTTATTTTTTTATTAAAAGAGAAACTCTATATATCAATAAGAAGATACATCGTCGGTTGCCAACATACAAGCGCATTCTGGAACACTACCTTCTAAGATCAAGTCATTACTACATCCCAAAGCCCAAGTAGCTAAACTATGTGCAACTTTGTTCCCCTCTCTTTTCACAAACGACCAATTACATAAACTAAAGCTACATGAGAGATAATTTGTGCAAACATGCTGGCAATTTGTAAAAGAGTGGTACCTCTTTGAAGTGCCTTAATTATGAACATATACATAAATGATGATAATTGCTCATCAAGGCAGATACAAAACTTTTGCAATAATTTTATGATTTAAGTTCATTTGGATACTATATTTTTCTTTGGATATGAGGGGACTAATCTCCACCATCCATCTCATTTTAATCCAATGGATAAGATTAAAAACAAAATATATTTTCACCCTTTCTTTTCAAACATTAATATCTCTTAAACCGTTAATCGTTATGCGAAAAAAAACACACCGTTACGAAGAGCATTTAATTATCTTTCTATAGATATGCTATATGATACACTTTCGACAAAAAAAAAATTTCGTTTTTTTTTTCACATGTTCGAAAATTATCATATAAACACCGGTATCATATATGATATAACCTATCGTATATGATATAAATCAATATCATATATGATTTAACATTGTATCATATATGATGAAACAGTATTATCATATATGATATTTTACGAAAATTTTAGCAAGAAAAAAAGTCGAAATCTTTTTTTCTTCGAAAGTATACCATAGTGCATATTGGTAGAAAGATAATTAAACGCTCGTCGCGGTGGTATAATTATTTTCGTTTGACACTTAACGGTTTAAGAGATATTTAAATTATAAAAAATAGATGAAAAATAAAATATAATTAATCTTATCCATTAGATGAAAATAAGATGGATGGTGGGGATGAGTCCCTTCATATCCAAGGAAAATTATGTATCCAAAATAACTCTTCTCTTAATTTTATTCAAAACTGCAATTGTTAGAACTGATAATAATGAAAACGTAAAATGGGATCATTTATAAATGAAGAAATATTTTACCTATCATAAAGTCCTGCGCCAGCATAGCCTTCTAAATCTTCACCATTAGAATCAGATCGAAAGATGATGGATCTTCGTATGAAAAGCCCAATTGGTTTGCTAGGATAACCCAAAACCTGCAGAAATTGACATTTTTATAAGCAAACAGCATTTTACCACTTGATGACAGTAGCACAAAACGAAAAATTTAGGCATAATATCAACAAGGCTGAGCTATTTGTTTGCAGCCAACGGCACCGATAGGACTTATCAAAAAATTTATGAATTACAAAGCGTAGTAAATTTTATTAGCAGTGTCTTACAAGCCAAATTGAAAAAAAATATATTACGTACCTTAGGAGAATCAAGTTTGTCTTTCTTGGAAATGAAACTCAATGCACGACCTGGATAAGCTCCTACTAAAGTTTCGCCAAGGCCCTTTACAACCTGTAGAATAAGAACACAAGTTATAATTCCACATCTAATAATTTGTAATTTTCTAGATCCGAGGAAAAGTAGCCGTCTGAGATGAATAACCAAGGGTGCATTTTAGACCAAAATCAATATGCTAAGTTTATACTTTATAAAAGAGGAAAGTAGCAATTACTGCCAATTAGTTTGAGATGGAAAGCTATCATTATTTGAACACTGGTCATGAGGTCAAACACATGATGAACAAAAATCTGATATGACTCTTTAAAATTTAAATAAAAGAAGTGAGCTTAAATAACCTCAGCATATATCTCTGATGAATCTCCAGAAGATGGATTCGTGGTGTGAATAACAAATGCATAGTCAGCATTAATTATTTCCTGAACCAAGACAGCCATGCATAAGAGGTCATGATCTAGTCTCACTTTTCTTGTGCTGAAGTATGCTCTCTCGTTCCATTTTGAAGCCCAAACCTGGAAATTGACAACCAAATGCATACCTCATGTATATTAGGGTGTGTTGTGACTTGTGAAGTAGCGGACCATCTTAGAGAAAAGGTTATCATATTACTATAGTGTGAAAATTCATTCAGTAAGAATGTGTGATCACAAGTGGGTAGTTTCTAGTTATTCGGTATTCTGTGCACTTATGCAGTTTCCAGATATCATGGTACTCTTATATAACCGAAAGAAATGAGCTAGTTTCAAATTTGGAGCTAACATCAAGAGAGAAAGCACGGATTAGGACATTTCTAAGAGTTAAGTGGCATAGAAAAGTACTCTTGCCAACACGGTTCAGTTTTGGTGGGGGTCAAAACAGGTCGCTTGGGTCTAAACTTTTATGTTTAAGATTCCAATAATAACCTAATTTTGAGTAAAATGATAAAAGAGGTTCAATGCAGTAAAAATACATTGTTGGCGCCTGTCAAATGCGACCTGTTAATTGTTCACCTATACAAATTAGAAAACATTTTCCTCTAACCTTCTTTATAGCAGTCCATGCTTGTTCCCATCTCTGTTGACCTTCATCCCCAGGCCATGGCATGCCAGAGCTTTGCATTTTGTTTTTCAGCTCTTGTACCTGAAACAACCATTGCCATCATCAGTTGTTTATACTACTAACTGAGCTTTAAAAAACGTAACTTACAAAATGACAAGAAACTTACCAGCTGGGGTGGTGCAACAAGTTCCAAAACAGTCTTGCGAATCTCCTCAAGGACGCCAAAATCTCCTGTTGCTAATTTGTCTTTCAATATTTGCAACTTTTCAAAAACCCCCTGCCAATTTTTGCATAACATGTATAAGATATGTATAAGCTTTTGGTGCTTGAAACTTATATCATAAAGCGATAAAACTGAGACGGAATAGTGAAGTAAACTGAACCTTCATATACAAAACTGTCTTATTAACTTGCAACCCTTCATACACGAATTGCTAAAATCATCTCAACACATGGACATAATTTACAAATATGAAGTACCTTATTTAGTTCATCAGAAAGAACTTCCTCAAAACTTCCAAAAGGTAATGCAACTGAAGTAGGAATCCCAACCCAAGATGGGACTTTTCCTTTAAGGTAGGCAATATTACGTGATTTAGCTCCAACCTAAGAAAGTTCAAAGAAAGTTAATTATATAATGATGTAAATAAGGAGATTATGATGTTAGATTGTTAATAAGAATGACAGTATAATCCTAACCATATCATTTGTGAACTCTTCTGATGATATAGCAAATTTACCAGCAAAATCCTTTTTGACCAATTTTATACTTGGAGATGGACCAACTTCGTCCATGTTATTTGATCGTTTTAGATCACTCTCCTGCACCTCACTAATATCATTCACGCACAAGGCAGAGAATAAGTTCCACTTGCTGCTGATAGGGATGAAACGAAAAAAACTAAACAGCAGGACATGACATTACCTATATGTTATATCAGCTGATGTAGGTTTTAATTGCAACAGTTTCCCTTCTTTTGCTCGAAGATCATCCAAAATATTGGTATCAAAACATGTTGCAAAACAAACCTGTAAGGGAGAATTGCAAATTATATTCAGAAACAATGCGTCAAAAGTAGGTATTCCATATTGGATTTTATATTAAATCGACCCATTTATAGATAAAAGGGTCAAAATTTCCATCTCTAGATCACACATTAGACAAATACCTTGCTGTTTCTTGCTCGAACAGATACATGGGATAAAACATCCGGCATGTCAGGTGTTATCACAGCAACTGCACCATCAGGGATTTCCTCCTCTCCCCTGACAGACTTTGCCACTAAAATAGTAGGCGATTCATAAGTTTTATTTTGAACAGTAAGTAACTCGTCAACAACTACAACATATCCAACAGCTTCAACTGGACTGATAACCTGCCAACTGTTCACACGAAAGCAAGTTCCAATTAGAAGTTGCTTATGGTTGAATGACACCATTGCAGATCACAAAGTTGAGTTTTTCATAAGCTAACATGAATCTGGAAAGTTTGTAATTATTCAATATAACTAACCTTCCCAAATTAGCCACATTGCGAAGAATAGGGTCAAGTCTATTAACCAATGATGATAATGAAGCAGCTGATCCCGCACGAATCATTTCTTCAGTGAATATGCTTACCTGCGTGGATGTTAAAAGCAAGTTAGATTAAGGTAGTTACAACTTACATATAACCCAAAAGGAAAAAAAAACATGAATCAATGTATATATCCTTATATGGAATACCCTTCTTATAACTAGCACAACAACCATATTAAAAGCGACAAAAAAAAATCATGCCATCAAATCCTACCGCCCACTGGTCCAAGTTAAGCCGTGCCCCAAGGTACTCGGCAGAAGGTTGCAATATTTGGTTATAAAACTCTCCCTTGCTTGCAAGAGCTAGGCGGGTTCTATCAAGGACGGATTTTGCAAACAACGCCCAACTACCATCTCCGGTCTCCAGCATGGTTAGGGCTTGATTCCACCCCTACAAAGCAAATAGACACACAAAAATTATCCTTTATTTTTTGGATAATTTGAAGCACTCAATTCGGTAACAAAGTGGTTCCAAACTTATTTTTTTATTTCCAAAAGTATTTGAAACTGATTCAATTTTGCAATATTACCATCCTCCTCTAACACAAAGAACGAAAAAAGAACATGAATGAAATGGTTGCTGAAATTACCTTTAAGCAATAAATCAGATCCTCGTTGTTGTCTGATGAAAGAATGAGGTTCTCAAGAAGAAGAGTGATTAAATACATAACTTTCTGCAAAATATTGAGGTCAATAATGAGATGTTTATGACAAACTTAACAAAAAATAAAACATCTTTAGAATGTAAAATGGGATTTGTTGTATGAGAAGTATTGTTGTGCTAACAAAACACAAAACACAAAATACTAGGAGGGTAAAACCAGAAATAAAACCTACTGCGAATATGGTTTACCTCTGGTTTTGCATTGTTTAACTCCTCATAGCTCCTTTCTATGGCTGTCCTTACAGTTGAATCTAGGGCAATGTCTAAAAAGAGCAGATCCTTGAGTCGATCATTTGGTTTGGACAGTAACGGCCTAAGTTCTTCACGTGCCTCTAGCAGACCCTGGAAAAAAAAGAGATCATTATGTTTTTATTATGCCAAGAGATATGGATACATAATGGTTTGCATGTCCAAGAAGTTAGGCACTGAAGCTTTAAAGGATCTTTCGAGTACCTCAAGAAGGTTTTCCACATTTTTATCTTCAACATGCTCTAATACAAATTGTAGCAATTCCTGTTTGAAATAGAGATAAGGGAGTTCAGAAAATCCCCCCTGAATAATTAAAACTACTTAAGATGGCAACCAAGAGAGTATTACCGGAAATCCTGATGGCAGACCAGAAACAGGATTAATATTCACCCCAACCATGAATCCTTGTCCCTGACATTTTGAAACATTAACAACAGCAAAAAGATAAGTCTTCTCTATTAATTTAGAGCATATAACTTATCATGTTGAGGGACATAACCAAAATACTGATACTACCTCAGATTTATAGCCCATGCAGTTCTGTATTGCAGACTCGAGATCTGCACCTGAATGAACTGCCTGCACAAGATACGAACGGGAGAAAGATGAGATAGAGGTGATAATTTCAACCTATTTTCTTATGAATGGGGTTCACTCTAGTTACATGTGATATCTGACGGGTCATACAGACAAATAAAAAAGAGCTCAAAATGAAATGGGTAGTGACACCCAAAGTACACTTTCAAGTGTATAAAACTTCCTAAAACTTTTATTCTAACGGTTAATTTTGTTAAAATTATGTATATTCATTGGTATGCATATTTGACACAGGAATTATTCATAAAAAGGAAGTAAAACTATAGTGGATATGTGTCAAACCCAACTTGTTTGGAGGTAGCCAAAAATACCCATCAGAACCGCCCATTTTTTCACGTCTAATCCGAGAGCCTTCAAAAGATTGAGCTAAAACAAAAGTTATCAGAAATTGGTCCAAACCTTTAATGTTCTCATGTAGTTCCCCAGATCGCGTAACAGGCTGTCCTTTTGGTCTCCCCTGAACTTTGGCTCATTGCGAATGGCCCGATCATAGCTTAGAAGTCTTTCTTTTGTTATGCCATTTGTATTTAATGTGTTCCAGTAAACACTCATGTCAAAATCATTTTTAATATAATCAATCAGCGCCTGCAACAAAATGAGTAACAATCTGTCAGCATTTCTGGTATATCACAAGTTTCAAAGAGTATACTAGCTTCAAATGCAAGATACCTGACAGATCACAACGTCATCTGGGCTTGTGTTATTATGCAGTTTCTGATGCCACTCCTCCATCATTCCACCCGCACAATCATTGTTTCTCTACAGTTGGTAAATAGGTTAATAACTTAATATTAGCTTCAACTGAAGATATATGAATGCAAATTAAACTGCAAGAACATATTAAAGAATGTTGTGCCACCTGGATCACCAGGATTTCATCCCGAATACGCTGCCCAACATCCCCTTCACCTCCGCGTCCGACAGTTGCCATGATCATTCTGAGAAGCTCACTATATTGTGGATAATCTACATAGACATTCTGAAGCAAGTCTGTGAGCCTATCCTGAGCTCTGCTTATCTCACTGCACCAAACATGAATATGCAGACCATACAAAAATTAGGTTGATCCTTAAAAATAGGTACATTTTTTTTGGAAGAAACAATCTTGTTAAGTGTAATACATCATAGACGACTGAAGCTATAGCTAACAAGAGATATGGGTGTAAATAAACATGTAAAGTAAGTTCAGCTCCACGGCTTACCGTGGCTTTACATTGTAGTTTTTATTCCAGATTAGCTGTCGTGTGGCCATAAACCGCATCCATACAAGTATTCCTGCAAGACCCAACTCGCCAGTGTTCTTGGCTTCTTCCATCAAATCTGCTGCAATATTAAATCTGAAATGGGCAGGAAGATTTCATCATGAATTCGCTGTGAGGGTTGAAGAAACTGGAGCAACAAGGAGTGAATATGCTGCTCACAATGACACCTTTAATATTTTTATAGATCATGTGAACATTTCCACTAAAACTTAGCAAATTGATTAAGATTAAGCCCTAAATGTACAAATGTCCAAAAACGCCACCTCCCTCGTTCTTAGCCTACAAGACTTCTACATAGAATATATATACTGGGAAATCATCATAAATGACTATGACAAAAAAAAACAAAGGGATTGCATCTTTAAAAACGTCTCACTTAACAAGTGACATCAGCAAAGTACTCACCTGTGCATAAAAGACTTTTGTGCTTCGCTTTCCAGCCCCGCTATTTTATCCAACAAGGCCTTAGCAGTACCCTTCCCATCACCAACCTCCTTCAATATGGATAAAGATAATGAAAAGAAACAAAAGGAATTTCAGAATAGGGAAGAAATTCGCATGTAAACTATAATTATTCATTAGATTAGATAGACTGGAACCTTTATTGCCTTCTTGGGTCCACCAAATTCAACATAAAAGTCCGAACCATTGTTCTTGATCCATCTTTTACCAGAGAAAAGAACAAACGGCATCCCAACATAATTGCCCTCTCCAATTTCTAATTCTAATGACTGTATCTGTTATATGCGGAAATTCAGCCAGATTGTAGTGGTAATAACAAAAAACACATTTAGATGATACATCTATTTGCAGACCTTGTTAGTTGCACCATCAATGGAGATAGTAGAAAACTGTGTGTCAGCAGCTGTAGCTATGGGAATAGACCCGTGTGGTAACAAATTCTCGGGTGGTGCCTGAAATATGTGCATCAGCTTATATTAAAAAAACTTACTCATAATCTTTTTGCTGCAATGTCAACTAGCATAATATATGTGGAAACTTGCCAGCCACTCGCCGGAGTTCTTAGACAATGCCCAGTGGAGGGTAAGTGGCTCTTTGAACGCTGTAGCCACATGAACTTTTATCTTACTAGAAGCCTTTGTTACGAGTACCTACAACATAACATAGGTTTTAGATCAATTGCAATGACTTTCCGGTGGGAAGTGGCATTTTCTACCCATTACCTGATGAATGGGTCGATTCAAGTTATATCTATCTCTAACAGATCAAACACATAAAAAATTTTAGCAAAAAACGACTGGGTCCTCATGCATTAAACCTCCTAAATCACTGTATTCGATAATATAGATTATTACAAAATCAATTTTTTTGTGATCATGTTGAACAGAAGATATATAGAAGAGTTTTCATATTAAGCAAAAAGTGCTTGGCATCAATCGGTAGTTTGACCCGTTGTCCAACCCACTCATTAGCCAAAAAACACCCATAAAGCAAGGAGATCATACCGAAAGCTCCGCGTCATCAATTCTATATGTCTTTTTGTTTATAACATTTACATCTTTATCTTCTATGGACTTAATGTGAAGTTCTACTGCAGACAAAGTTTTCGGTTCAGTAGAAACTTTTTCCTCTACAGACTTCACAGAAACTGGAATATGTTTGCTGAGAAGTTGCATGAGGTCCCTCTTCTTCCTCTGAATCCTTTGACCGGAGTATGTTCTTTTCTCCACTGGCTTTTGGGATATAGTTTTTTTCTCTCCTTCTGAAGCACCGGTAACTTGTTTGGAACTTGTATCATCTTTTTTGGTTAGCCTTGCTCGTATTTTCTCTATGGAATTACCCCTAGCGACTTCCTCATATAACTCTGCACGAGCTGCTTCATATTCCACCTGTGATTCGTTCAACTACTTGATTACTGTGAACAGCCAATTGCCAAACATATATGCAAGTAATATCCAGAAAGATTACTTGCCTTCTCCTGTTCCGGGCTATACATTTGCTTCCCCTTCTTCTCCCATCTCAAAAATGCTTGAATTTGTACAAGGTCTTCTGGAATTACTACATTAGAAACTGACTTATCTCTAGAATTTGAAGACAGCTTAACATGGAAGTTCTGGCCATCATTCTTGTACCTAATTGGGAGTAGGGTAGGACAGAGAGATTGAAATTAAATTAGATATGCAACCCAACACCAATGACTCTGAAATATAGGCTTACCATCTATTCTTCGCTTCATCTACTATTAAAAACTCTAGAGCTTGAAGTGAAGGATCATCAATCTCTACTTTCAGCACTGAAGTGGAACCGGACTAGAAGAAAGAATAAATAACATACATTAGTTTGGTGTTGATACCAAAATAAGATATTGTCCTGATGCAGTGGGATGTTAATAGAATTGTAACTTGCTTTTACAAAGGGTGTTCTTAGAGCCCTATCCTTGTATACTTTAGTCCCTTCAGGACGACGGCTGGGAAGTACCCATTTCCTGGAATGAAGAAAAATAAACTCTTGAAACGATGTAACCAAATGCTAGGCCTAGTAGAATCATACATATTTTTTTCAAAGAGACACAACGTACTCCTTTAGATTCCTTAGACCACCCCAATGTAGATATAGATGATCATTACTGTTAGTGAGTTTAATCTCTACCACTGGAATAGAAGAGACCTTAACATCGACCTGTGCACAAAAATATGTAAACATTGTTTAGTACATAAATTTTACTGAAATTTTATATTGTGAATGTGTCCCGTTTATGTATTCATGTAGCCACGTGTATATCTCATATCTTAATCCATAAATACCTGCATTTCAATATCTCCGCCAATAATGTACTTTTCTCCCAGCTGCTACAAGAACAGAGAAGATTCCATGAGACAAAATGCATCTGGTAGTGGAGGTTGTACATAAGGCGTTAACTCAGTTATTTTTCCCAGTAGCCTACTTAACCATGTACCCAAATTGGTAACATTTTCACTTTTGATGCAAAGCTATTGTTAAATTAGGCTTGAAAGAATAACTAATGTAATGCGTGCAATCGGATATTAGCAGCTATACAATAAAGGCCGCTGTCATGTATGTTTTACTATCAGACGATAAGCAGATGATAGAGATTCACCTTAGATCCAGCCTACTGAGCGCACATTAACAATCCAGAATCCTACGTCTCAAAAGCTAATTAAATCACACGACCAATCGTGACCTAGCAAACTAAGAAAGATATATTTTCGGACCCATAAAAAAATGCAGTTTGAATATCATGTCTTCTATGGAAAGTCATAACTCAATCCTGACGTTCAAGGGGTCACAAGTGGGACTCCTGTTTAAACTAGAGGGTAAATAAAATGTCAGCTGATTTATGCATCTAATCCCACCAGCAACGCTAATTTAGTAATTCAACTCTATATTAAGCATGTCATGAAGAAAGAAAACACAGAATCCAAAGATATACATCTAACAATAAACAGCAAATCTTAACTTTATGAATAATAAATACACATATCAATATATTATACGTATACTTTTATAGCCTTTACACCTACAGTAACATATTCATTGTGTAAGATACACACAACACCTATAATCAAAAAGTATAAGCATTAGTTTATCATATTAAGTAAAGTTCAATAAAAAGTAGACAACTACTAGAATAATAGTAATTCACAACAGAACACATAAGTTTAGAAGGACGTATGTCATTTCATACTTTGTCATTTGACATTTAATAACGCTCTAATAAAACAAACAACTACCGGTGACGGCTGATATATTATTAAAACAAATATAACTGCTAGAGGCTGTTATTTTACATAAAACAAACAGCTATTGTTAACCTCTACGTTATGCCAAACATAGCCAATACATCATGACATTTAAAATGACACCTACTGACATGTTATCAAACACTTTAATTAAACAAATCGCTACTCCAAACAAATAAAATCAAATACTTTCTCATTTGACATTTAATAATAACAGCTATATTATCAAACACTTTTATAAAAGAAACAGCTACTACTAACTCATAAATTAAACAAGAAGCGTGCTTACATCATTTTATCATACATTTAGTATGACAACTACAACTATATTATCAAACACTTTTATAAAAAAAACGGCTACTAACTCGCAAAACTAAACATAATTAAGCGCGCTTAGGTCATTCTATACTCTATCATTTGACATTTAATAATCACACCTACACCTATATTACCAAACGCTTTTATAAAACAAACAGTAAAAAAAAAACTACCTCAGAAGTCGGATCAGTGGCCAAAACAGCGCGAAAGCCAGCCGAAACACCTCGACTCCTTGGAAACTCCTCCGATTTTCGCAGCGTGAGTTTGCGACCTCGAAAATCGGAGGATAATAAAGCAGCGGAAGAGTTAGAACGTAACGGAGAGGTTGCTTGAGAATAATTTATGTGATTTAAAACCGTTGAATGAAGCAAAGTAGTGTTGTGACCTATAACTGAATTGCTCATTATTCTCTCACACTACTAACAAAACGTATTCAATAAGTAAGAATCAGTACTGTTATTTAGATATTCATAACGAGAAATTGACGATAAATTGATGAGAAAATGAAATGTAGTTACCTTTTGAACGGGATTGTGTGTGTGTGGGGGGGGGGGGGAAATGAGTGACGGAGGTTGAAGAGACTGTGAAGGGAGAGAGAGTATTTGGGGTGAAATTAAAATACGGTTTGCTTTGTTTAGATTAATTGTTAATCAAGTCCTTATTTTTTGTGATATTTATGGAAAAGGCCTTCATGATTTTATACTTGTCAAATATTTATCTGAGACCGGTTTTTAAAGTTTTTTTTAAGTTAAATGAACGACCATGAAGTACAGTTGTGATATATGTGGCAAATTTTGTCCATTTTGTAAAATTTGCCCACTTTTGACATTTTTTAAAAAATAATGAGGTATTTTTTGTCTATCTATTATTAATTTGATAAATTGACGCACGTGTAAGACATTAAATACACTCAATGGGCGCATGCAAAATACTAAATAGAATAATCAGCGAATCTTTTATATTTAATTTTTTACCCCGGCTTTCAACAAGTATTAATATTTTTTATTTCTATGTTTTATACGGTTTTTTTGCCCGTTTTAGCTTGCGTCCGTTTAGCCGCTCGTTTACTCGCGCACGTTTGGCCCATCGTCCGTTTAGCCCGCCGCCTGTTTTGCTCGATGCCCATGTCTGTCCGGCCTGTCCGTTTTACCACCTCTAAATAGTGAGTTGGTGTGAAGAGACGATAAGAGAGTAAAGAGCCGAAGTGAAATGAAAATACTGGTTAATTGGTTATGCCTTGTACATAGGAGTAAAAAAGTATCAAATTCTTTTAAAGAGCCTGAACTGAGATTCGTTTTTCTTTATATGTTTATGGACATAAATACAGTTTGTGTTTGTTTAACAAAATGAATTCATACACAAAAAGGGTTTTTTTTAAACATTTATATTTATAATTAGTATTTTTATAAGGATTATATGATTGGTGTAATTTTATTTATGTTTGTTTGTAAGTTATAGTATATTGTGTGTTTTATTTTATTTTTATTTTTTTTATAACCGTGATTTTCGACATATTGGTCGACTAATTCACGGGTTTGAACTCATCGCCGCACAGACTCAAACGAGGTAAAGTTTTCTCTTTTCAGGAGGTTGGTGTGGTCACTTCAAGATTGTTTGCATCTAGCAATTGAACTTGAGACTTCGCACATTTTAAAGTGATAGTCACAAACCAATTTGACACTAGGCCACCTTTGAGTGGTCAGTATATTGTGTTTTTTCGACGATTTATGTGACAGCTTTGTTATGCTTATTTATAATTTATACAATTGTGATTTATTTGAGATTAAACTTAGTTAAATTTAGTTTATATTTGAGTCACTAAGTGTGGAGTATGCACTCGTTCAAACAAGTGTGATGTCATCACAACTAAGTACATTGGCTAAAGGGGTCGTGCACCACGCAAGGTCAAATGTAGATCGCTTTGTTTGGGCCTCACTCTCAAGTTAGCGAGAGGGGCGAAGGTAAGTCTCCTCTCACAGATCTACGACAATGTTTTAAAACTTAATAATTTTTTAAATTTAAACGTTATACGTATTTCCTTCAAACTAGGTTTTTCTCAACAAAAAACAACTTTTATCAAATGTTGTGGCTACTTTTCGCCAACCCATTTTAATCAACAATAACAAACTTTCGGTTGTGTTAATAACAATGTTGATCTCTTCCAAACATATCATTAATAACACATTTTTGTGTGTTTAATTTGTTTTCTTGTGCTTTAAAGACATAATGTAATTTCTCAATTATTTAATTAGAAATTTCATGATATTCGAAGCATATCTAAAAATAATCTGTGTATACACAATGGATAGAATATATCTGTATGACGCCATGATGTTGTTCATTGTTTAATTTTTATCATCGGCTTACAAATTCAGATTCTATGATGATTTACTTAAAAATAATTTTATTTTATAAAAACAAATATTATGCAGTCTCTATCATATCCAACTGCTCAGGTGGTCCTTTATCTGTTTATTGACTTACGTCTTTACGTTTTTACCAGCTTTACATGACTTGTTCTTTGATACTTGTTAGTTGTTATCAAGGCTACTAATATAATCCATATCAGGAATCACTTTTTAGATTCGAAATACGGTTAATCAAACACTTTAGGGAATCAGTATAGGATGAAAGAACGATTCCTAAAAGCTGTTCGATATCAATTTGATACGAACCTTCCAATACTCAATCGACATCGAATGTTTGTATCATTTATAAGTTAAGTGTAGAATTCATTCCAAAAAGTTAGCTTGAAGGAGGAGGAGGAAACACCTAGACATTATAAACCATCGGCCAATCCTATACTTGGCTGATGTGGGATCGTAACAGTTACAGATAATGTGAGGCGTAGCGTGGTAGCATGGTTAAGGCGAAGTTTTTGCGTTGATAAGTCGTATAATAAAGCGACACAAATTATAAAAATGTTTATAAATTATTATATTTATATCATATTAAATTATACGTAGTATTGAGTTTATTAAAAGTGTTATACATAAAGAATAAAGTAAAAAAAAAACTATATTTGCCCGTTATTTTTATAAAAAAAAGAATTTATTTTATCAAATTTGAAATCAAGAAAGTCTTATCACGTTTTTTTATTTTTCATATCACGTCAAACCTTGAATAAATCCTTAGAGTATTACGTAGCGTGAATGCCAAGTTTTGCGTATATACGAGCCTTTTAGAACATTGGTTGTTATGCATTTCAACGGATATATAGTTAAAATTAAGTATATATCAAACCAGAAAGTGTATATACTACTAAACTTGAAGGGGCAAGAAGTGTAACTTCAACATAACTAAAAGCCAGGACACGTGTGAGAATGCGGTGCATGCACGCATGATCGACACGGATAATGAAGCTTTATCACGTGTTTATGATCCTAAATTAGCAATATTTTGACAATAGTGTCCCTGTACAGGTGGCCCCTCACTTCATTGATATTTATTTACTTACTTGTATTTATAGTACTAGTAAAGAAAAGTATTTTTATTTTTAAAAAGTTGCTATCTAACCCCTTGAATATATTTTGTACTATAAAGAAAAGCACTTTTATTTCAAAAGGTTTCTAAGGCTAGGCACAACGCATGGGGTCGCGACCTAGTTTTTTTGGCCGGCGACCTAGTGCGACCTATTTGCCACAACCCGGCGACCTAGTGCGACCTAGTTGAAAAAAAAAAAAAAAAAAATTTAAACACAATAAATTTAATAAAAAACATTACATTTATTTAAAAAAAAACATTACACAATTATTCGAAATTAAAAAACATTACAATAATCCTAGTAATTTAAATTATAACGTTCCTTGATTCTGTCCTTCATTTCTTGTTGTGCTTGCTGTTTGGCTATCGGCAAGTTGGGGTCGATTTTCGAGTTGTAGAACATCAAGTCTTTATCTCGTTTCTTTGCTTCAGCAAGCTCGATAGCCCGACGTTGTAACTCGAGCTTTTCTCTTTTGATTTCCGCGTTTTTCTCATGCAAATCCAACTCCCGTTGCTTCAAGTCAAAGTAGGAATCTTGTTGTTGCTTCTTCTTTCCCCATCCAATGTATTTCATCTTCTCCCATTTGGAGCTTACAGCTTCAACAAATGAAGACTTCCCAGTTGACGAAGAGGTTGATGACTTCTTTTTAGCACGATCACGACCCATTGGTCGATTTTCTTGTTTCTCTTCTTCAGAATCATCGTGCACATCCATGTAACTAGCGTGTCCAGAACCAGAAGTGGTTTCAGAAGTCTTGGCTTTTTTGCTAGACGGTTTCTTTGTAAACCGTGGCATTTCAACCTCTATCCAACTCGGGTGATCTTTGAGCACCTTCCACGCCTCCCGGTATTGAAACTCTTTATTGTAAGTCACTTTATATTCAGCACAAGCTTTTTGGAAATCAGTGAGATCATTTGCACCACTATCATGAGTACGCTCAATGTTATTCATAATACCACAAAATGCACCAACACTAGGACGCAACCTGTTTTTCCATTTGCTCACAACCGCGTCATACCCTCTAGCAGAACCCGTCTCGGTTTCATAGTACTTCACTACTTTTAGCCAAAAGCCCTTTGATTTTTGACTGTTTCCTTGGATGCAATTCTCGGAAATATAACACCAACCTCTGCATAACGCACACTCCTCCTCACTTGTCCATTCTTTTGGTGCCTCAGTTGTATCAACCTGTTTGTTTTTCGTAGCACGTCTTGAGGGCTTCTTAGGTTTGATTGGGGACATTTCTTCCACATCGTCTTCAAGGTTGTATGCACCATGAAAAGACCCGTGTCCTGAACCTTGACCCATAGATTGATCTTGGCTAGGCCCGTCACCCACATAGTTGTCTTGGTGGTATATCATATTTTCAAATTGTGCATCAACCTCAAAACGATTAATCGGAGAATACTGTTGGTTTGGATAGGAAGTAGTGGAAGAATCCATAGTAGGCCGATACACACCCGAAGGCGGTTCCTAGTTAGGTTGTTGGTTATCACGTTGTGGGGGATAAAAAGGACGGTTTGAATAGTTAGGTTGTTGGTGTGATTGATATTCAAAACCGGTGGGTCTAAACCGGAATTGTGGAGACACACCGGATAATCGGAAATTCGAGTCCGGTGTCACATGTGGAACATATTCTTGACGAACTCGGGATTTTGGGGTTTTGTTTTGGGGAGTTCTCTTGCTAGACATTTTTAATGTGTGTTGAGATTTGTGTATGAAATGTGAAATGTAAAAAATATTGAAAGAATGTATTGATTTATATAGGTTTTAAAAAAAATTTGATTTTTTTTTTTTTTTAAATGTAACGGTCATTTTTTTTTCAAACGGTCATTTTTTCCACTTGGTTTTCAAAGGGTCGCGGTTAGGGTCGGTTTTGCGCGATTTGCACCGGTGACCGAATCGCCGCAACGCGACGACCCGGTCACGACCGAGACTCGATCGAGTATATTCAGGCGCGTTGCGCCCAGCCTAACTAAAAAAAGAACCACTGAAGAAGATGAATTGTACATGTTTATTTATACCTTCAACTATACGCTTTTTTTTAGGTACCGGCACTGGTATCGTATCGATCTCTTACAGAATTAATGATATCGATTTTTTTCCGACCATAAATTAATGGTACCGGTATCATACCGAACTGGATTCGGATATCGGTATCGGAAAATCAGGATTTTTCCGTTTCTTAGAGAATTTCACGATTTGGTACCAGTCCCGTACCGAATTAGTGGTACCGATTTTTTTTCACCTTATATCGTAGTACCGGTACCATACCGAACAAAATTCGGGTACCAGAAATCGGTACGATTCCGATTCAATTTAAGGATTTGAAATAAAAGGCTCATCCTTACTCTTTTTACACTTTTATTTTACACTTGTTTTCGTTGTTTTACTGTTATTACATTTCTATGATCTAATCATACATATATAAAATCAGAATTAAAAAATTTTAATTGAGTTAAAATCAATGTAAACCTTTAATTTATCAAAAATCAAATCAACTAATCGTATTTACTCATTTTTTCATCTCTTTTAAAAAATTAAATATCTTACAAGCGATAAATTTTCAATCGACATAAAATACATCGTTACAACGAGAATTAAATCATTTTTCTATAGAGGGGCACAAGTACAAAATTTAGACGATTTTTTTGTCATAAAAAATCATATATGACTCGTATCACGAATCATATATGATTTCTAAAATCATATATGTATGGTTATACGAACTATATATGAGTTCAGAAAATCATATATGATTCGCGATATGAATTATATATGATTTTATCAAACAAAAAAATTTGTAGAAAATATATACATGTACTTCTCGGTAGAAAGATAATTTAATTATCGTCGCGATAATATGTTTCGTTTACGTAGCGATTAATGGTTTGTAAGATATTTAGTTTTTAAAAAATATAATGAAATTAGATTATTTTTTTATTTAATAAATAGTTGATTTAGTTTATGTTAAAGAAAAAGTTTACACTAAACTTTTGTCAAATTATGTGTTGATTAGATATTTCTAACTTCTAACTCAAGTAGGTAAAGGTTTAAAAACTCTTTTCATATTACAAATTCTTTAGATAAACCATTAACTATCTCACAATATAATTATACAAACCTAGCCACCTTGATTAAAAAACTTCTCGCAAAACAAAAATAGCAATAAAACACATGCTATTTGATCATAAGTATATACAAATTTTATACGTTGAAAAATAATATGGAGTTCATCTTTCAAAATTATTATGAAATAAACATGTCGATAGCCAATCAGCTGATAGTATAAGGAGGTCGACTGTATATGTTAAAACTCGTGGGCCCAAAAATAATATGGTGCAACTTTTTGATTACGTTTGAAGTTATTGATAGATCCAAGATTCTTTCTTCCATAATTTCTTCAATTTTTTTTTTATTTGAATACAAATATTGAGGTAAGCGTATTTATAAGTTAAAAAGAAAATAAAAATAATAAAAGAGGCGAGCCTATTTTAAGATCAGCGAGCGACGGAACCAGGGTGTCTCGGGTTTTTGATACACTCAAATTTTTTTGCATAGTACTGTTTGTCTTTGTAATGAAAACTTCGTTTTTTTAAATGCACCCGTTTTGAAAAATTATGTTCTCGTTTTGTATAAATTTGGTTAAATTTTGTCTTTGTTTCGTCTCTGTATAAAATACTCGTTGATTATACTTGCAAAGTTTTTGTGAATCACGAGGATTAATGTTAGAAAGAACATAATACTAGTTCTACGATTAATCAGAACCCTTTTAAAAAGGCTTATAAAAAGTTAAAGATAGTTAAATAGGCAAATATGTTTACTACAGAACAAACATAAAAAGAATATGCACTAAACTAACAATGCAAGTTATCCTTTGTTACTTTCCCCAACATATACATAGGGGTGTTCACGGGTCGGTTAGTTAGACGATTTTGACTATCCATCACGGTTCGGTTAGTTAAATTTACTATCCGTAATCGAATCGTACAAGGCGGTTAACCGGACATACGGTTACCCGAAATGAGCGGTTACCCACGGTTCGGGTCGCGGTTAACCATTATATAAGTTTCATAAAGTTTTAGTTTATAAATAATAACATAGTTTACAACATAGAATGTAGTTTTTGTATAATTCAACGACATTAAATAGATAAAAATCATATAAAAATTATTTCGTTAAAAAATGCATTAGAATATTCATAAATAACATATTAACTAAAAAATATTTATTCGATATTTATAAACTACGATCACATTAATTAAATTTACACATACATGTTTAATACAGTTGACATTAAGAGTAAAAAATCGTTGTATAATAAAAGTAGGGTACTAATACAATTAATACATGTAATATAATTTAAATATTTAGTTAAAAAATTTCATGTATAATATGTGCGGTTCGGTTCGGTTAACCACGGATATCTAGAAATGAAAACCGTAACCGAACCGTTATAAGCGGGTTTTTTTCGGTTTCGGTTTTTTTCGGTTTCGGTTTCTTCAGTTTCGGGTTTTTTCGGTTTCGGATTGATCGGTTCGGCTCGATTCGTCAGTTTCTCGGTTTTTTTAACACCCTTACATATACATCACGTAGTATTTGGAATCATATTTGCTGAAAAGAAATTGTGAAATGATTCTAGTGCATCCATTATATTGTTGAATAAGTCAGATAAGTTTATCAAACGTTTGTGTTTCGCTAGTTAAAAAATGTTGTTAATAATTAGAGGGATATGTAACTAAGGTGAGTTAGAAACCGCACCGCGCGAAATCATAAAAATTGCAAAAAAAACTGTACCGCAAAAAACGCGCTATGAAAAAAATCGACGGTTTAGTTTTAAGAAAAAATAAAAACCGTAAATGCGTTGTGGTTGTGGTTTTACCCGTAAAATTAAACCGCAAAATCACACCGCACCGCACCACACCACACAATAATTATTTTATACTGAAAAACGTCGCAGCGATTATTTGATGCGAGTAATAAGACTTTTAATGCATATTATCGTTGATATCCTTATAATTCATAAGTCAAGTGTTTGTTAGATTCAATTAATGCATTGCTATAACCGAAAAAAAAAAGAAAAAATTTCATGTTTGGTCCCTATCGTTTACCCCAAATATCAAGTTTGGTCCCTATCTCAAACTAAGTGCACAGATCGTCCCTATCGTTTACACTTTGGATCAAAAATGGTCCCTATCTTGGATGGGAGTTAGTTTTTAACGTTAAGTCATGTAAATGGAGGGGTATATTTGTCTTTTCATCCACAAACCCACTTTATACACACACAACCACCACAGCTTTTCATCTTCATCTACCTGCTACATCTCATCTCCCACCATTTACACTTCCTAAACCTCAAACATCTTTCGATTCACATTCAATCCTCAACCGCAACAACCATCCGATAATAAACAATCATAAGCCAAACAATCAAACTCAATTAAATCGAATTCATTCCTGTGGCCAAAGGAACGAATCCACCTCATTTTTTTTTCTCGATTTGATTTCTGGATAAAAATCAACTTTATGTTGAACTATTAGCTACACAGACTAATAAGGTTCTATTATGTTATAAACTTTGCAGGCTCAATACAATACAAAACAAAATCCTGAAATTACTAAAGCAATCAACATAAACCATTAATAATAATAGTATGTTTTTACTACATCACAAGAAGCACAGTAGAAAACAGGAAGGTTCTTTCGGGCAATAAGATCAGATACCTCTAAAAGACTATCTGATATCATCACAACCCTTCACTAAGCAACTTTGCATATATCTTCATATTCAATCGCTTGAATAACTCTCCCATCATAAACCCCCTTCTCAATATGCACCTTTGCACAAAACTTATCAGTATTAACACTCAACAACCTCGCATTCGACCCACGATACGCATCATTCACAACCCTCACAGCACCACCAGTTTGTGGAAGAACTGTCTCCAACTCCTTCTGATCCAGCCTCAAGTTATGCTTATTCTCGATCATCTCAATCTCACCTACATACGACCATTTTTATCAAATCCTACACTGATTTTTTAGTCAGTTCGACACCCACTAATTGTTCACTGATTTTCTCAGTTGAACAACCATCATCCAAAACCTCTTGTTTGATGTTCTTTAAACATCACAACCGCCACCACCACTCATCTTCATATCACTCCTACCAGCAAATCATCTCCCATTTTATCCATTCTACCACCATATTAACATCAATAATTCATAACCCACATCAAAATCAATTAGAACCCATAAAAATTGATCTTCGTTTTTTACAGTCGGATCTTATCCCGCGGCGAAAAGGGATTCAATCCTCATTCTTTCTTAATATCTCGATCGATATTTTTGATGTGGGTTGCCGGTTTTGATTTCTAGATGCTAACAGCCTGAAGATGCTCACGACACAGCTTGAAGCTAAAAATGCTCAGAACTCCAAAATCCCGAAGGTCACGACTTGAAGCTCAGGACCTGATGCTCTCATCTACTTCAACATACTCTCTTGTTCCTGAGCAATCTTGTAAAAAAACGCAGATCCAACAACCAGAACAAATACAAGATTCACTGATCTTAATAGGATGTCAAGATCAATCCTACCAAGAGAATCGATCTAAAACCCAAAAAAGAGAAAAGTGAAATCCGATTGGATTGAGCCACGTTAGATAGATCAGGAAGTAGATTAGATTAATATAATCAAAGTTTATGAAAGGGAACAAGGATTTGAGGCGGCTGAATATCACCATGAAAAAAGAATGGTGTTCTTTGTTTTTGTTTTTTTTTTATCTGTTTGATAAACAACAAAATGGCTGGTGGTGATAATAGATCTAGGGTTTTTGTGATAAAGAAAGTGAGAGATTATGTGAGAGAAAAGGATTAAAAGAAAAAAAAAAGAGTAAATGACCAAATTACCCCTCCCCTCATACCACTTAACGTTAAAAACTAACTCCCATCCAAGATAGGGACCATTTTTTATCCAAAGTGTAAACGATAGGGACGATCTGTGCACTTAGTTTGAGATAGGGGTCAAACTTGATATTTGGGGTAAACGATAGGGACCAAACATGAAATTTTTTCAAAAAAAAACTAAAAACCGCGAAAAACCACATTTATGATATAAGTAAAAAAATGACGTGCGGTGCGGTTAAAAACCGCAAAACTCGCAAAAACCGTAAAACCGAAACGGCGATTTGTAGTGCGAAGCAGTTTTTATTTTTATAAACACAACAAATACGGTTGCGGTTTGATTTTAGTCAAAAACCGCATCAAACCGCGCTATATTCAATCCTATTAATGTAACATTGAACAACACATTCACACTATGTGTGCACATTTCAGGTACGTGATGCTGTTTATCTTATTTCAGGTGTGCGATGCCCGTTTATCATGTAATTTACATGAGTGTATTGAGTTTCAAAAGCTTCTTTTCGAAGCAAGTTCTACTGCAAAAAGCTCAGGATCCCTCGTCCAACAGACTTGGGAGTCAAATTGATGTTAAGATTTTCTAGTGCTCGTCCAAAATTTTAGTACAGTATATATGTGCGTTTGCCATTACAAAAGAAATTTGCTTGCGAGTAATGGGCTCAAAAAGTATCACGGGCTAGAAAGGCCTAATGAGCTTGGGCTAATCACGGATCTGACCTATCATCTATCATTCTAAGCTCATTTCAACTGGGAGGTGCCCATTCGGGTGACAAAGGTCCTACTATTAAGACACTAATTTCACTAAATAGACACTTCTAGTAATATTAATTATAAAAGTCTTAACATAAGAATTTGAAACCTAATTATTATGAAGTACTAATTTTTTTGAATTACTATTCCCAATGAAGCTTTTAATATATTAGTATTAAAACTTTAAAAGTTGTTACAACATTATATTTCGCAAAGAAAAATTAACCATTTTTAAAATTGGCCCTTTTATAAAATTTAAAATTGACATGTTTTTAGAATTACCAACTTAATATATTGAACATATGTATATTTAATAAATTATACTTTCCTATTTGAAGAACTGAATATAACTACTTTGATTAATTTTGTATTATAAACAAAATTAGATGATTAAGATTTGCGGTATTCATTTGCTGGAAATAAAACAAAAATAATAACAACTAAGTAACAATATAAATAATACTGTATATGATAAATGGTAAACAATGATTACAATAATTAAGATTATCATAACTATTTAAAAAGTTCATTGAAAAGAGAAATACAATGATTAGTCTCGGCTCGTCTCATTCCAGGTGTTGCTCCTCTGGATCAGGAGAGTTGTCGGAGCTATTTCTTGTAGGGTGGACAATGACTGGTGCCAAAAGGCACCCGAAGTTAAGGTGTTCCCATCAATCTTCACCTTTTTGTGAAATTAATGTCTGTCTAGTAAAATAAATGTGTCTATTTAGCATACCCGGTGACAATGGGCGAACCAATCCCAGCGAGGCTAAGTCCATATGGTCTCTTCCTGATGTTTATAAAGCTGATTAATTATAAAGCTCATACTCCGTTCATCCTTTTGATAAATTGTATAATAAATTTTATGGATACGTTCGGTTTCATGAAGAACCACGAGTATATCTGGTTCAACTGGTATGTTCTATACAGGTTTTAATAAGTACTATTTTCGAGTTGTCTTAAATTAATTGTTCATTTTTAAAAATAGGTAGAAGTTTAGATCGAGATTAATACATTACCCTTAATAAAAATTATAATTATAAACTTTAAAGAGATTTTAAATTAATTAATTAAAAATAAAATTGTTTTTACGCAAAAAGTAAAAGAGAAAAAACTACAAAAAATTATTTTTCTTAAACGATGTATTTTTTGTCGATTGATAATAATTTTAGAACGGATGAAGTAGACCATTAGCATAAAAAAAAAACAATCATAACAAATACACCATCATCTTTAAAGAGGTTTATTGTGAAGTCAAGATTACAATTTATGCTCTTAATCATGGTAGATGCATAATGTAATCCACCCATGTCATGAATAATACTAAGGGTAACGTTATATAAACTTCTCTAAAACCTTATACATACCCTTTTTGAATTTTTTTTTTAAATTTCAGTTTTGTTATAAAACTGTAAAACGAAAAATACGGAATGAAAATTATAAAGTTTAATAGTTCAAATGTAATAAACAAACAAAGTTACGGAAACTGATAAAAAAACTGTGCTAGACTGTAAACAAAAGGACAAAAAATACAAAAATATTGTATTTCTTGTACTTTTTGGAGAGTTAGGGGGTTATCTCTTCCTACATATATCTTTTTTTAGCAAACTTCCTACATATATTTTAGGATGAGTATTTGGACTCGAATCTTAAAATCGAATTGGAATCATGCCGATTCTCGGTATCTAAATTTCGTTCGGTACGATACCGAAACTACGAAATAAAGCAAAAATAATTCAAAACCACTAATTCGGTACGGGACCGGTATCAAATCGAAAAATTCCGGAAAAAACCCGATTTCCCGATACCGGTACCGATATCCAAATCTCGTTCGATACGATACCGATACCACTAATTTATATTAGAAAAAAATCCATACCACTAATTCGATACGAAACCATAACTATAATCATCCCTACATATATATATCTAACAAATCATTTCAGAGGTAGGTAAATTCATTTAATCATAAAATTACTTTGAACTTTTATTACGAGTAAATATCAATTTTAGAGATGAGTTCCTTTTTACATATAACCAATTGAAAAATAAATGAGTTAATCTCAATGATTTTTTTTTATTTATCAAAAAGTAAAATCAATTTTCAACTTAAAAATAAATATATTCTTTCAAACAGTAAATCGTCAGACTATGAATAATGATAGATCACCGAGACAAAAAATTCTTATCTTTCAGTAGAGAAACACTTGATATGTTTTCGACGATTTTTTATACGGTTTTTTTTATAAAATTGATAAATAACTTTTAATTATTTTTTATTACTCCGTATTATTTACATAATATTCGAACACAAATGAATAACAAGTTACGTCGCTAGTATTTTTAATTAAAAAAAATATTTTTTGTAAATCGCTTTTATAAATCTATGTGTCATAACATTATTATTCATAACGTAAAATTCAAAAGAAATCATGTGTAGTTTATAAAATAAACTCATATCTAATTTCACAAGGTCATGTATGATTTTTAAAATAATGACGAGAATATTTTTTGTCATTTATTATACGTTTATTTTCATATAGTTTCAATGATTTTTTGGTTTTGAAATTTTCAAAAAAACTACACATTGAAAAATCGCTTGTAATTTGTGTTTGAATTAACAATTAATATATCACATATATCATATGTCATGCATCAAAAGTAAAAGCAACGGAAATTAAGGATCACATATTGTTGGAAATACGTTTTTTACGTATTTAGGAAGATTCGGTCACTCCGACAATAGATTAAGTAGTAGCCCGTAGTTCTTGTTATTAAGTTAAACAAAGTTAGCTAAGCCTAGTCCACAAAGACTAAGGCCACGACCCAATGTAAGCCCAAGCCCATCTCATGGGCTTGGGTATATAAGCCCTCTCCTTAGATGGAGAGGGTGTGGATTCATCATAATTTTACACATAGTTCTTTCATTTCTCTCTCTAGAAGTGTGTTTGATTCTACCAAGTTTCTATCTCTTTCTCTCTCTAAAACATAAGCTAGATTTACATATCCTACAAATGGTATCAAGAGCCATGGGATGATTGTTTGGTTTTTGTATTTGTGTTCTTGATTCTCTCGCCCATTTTGATCCAAAATCACACGAACCAATTTTATTTTTTTTCGTGTTTTTATGATTTAATCTTGATATACTTCATCTACTTACTTGTTATAGTGATTTGGTATTGGTATTTTGGTTAAAAACACAAAATTTTTGGGTGTTTGATTCATTTTTAGGCTTAGAATCTCGCATTTGTTGTGTTATTGTACTGTCCGAGAAAATTGGGATTCATAGTACGATCTGTGTATTGTGATCGCATAAACCTGGGGTTTCTAATTGCGATCCAATAGCACGATCACACGAGTACGATCACTCGTTGCGATCACGAGTACGATCACTCGTTGCGATCTGAGTACGATCGTTGGGTACGATCAAACGAGTGCGATCAGAGTACGATCGTTGGGTACGATCAAGGAGTACGATCACTAGTACGATCTGAGTGCGATCATAGTGGTGCGATCTGAGTACGATCGTTGAGTACGATCACTAGTACGATCCGAGTACGATCAAGGAGTGCGATCTGAATACGATCATAGAGTACGATCCACGAGTGCGATCTGAGTACGATCCCCACTGTGATCACGTGTTGCGATCCAACATTTTTTTCAAAAACGTATTTTTGAAATTTTTTACTCGTGTGTAATTTTGACTTGGATTTTTTGGTTTCCCGAGAACATAATTTAGGGGATTTCAACATTTTTTCTCGGCTTTAACACACAACAACAAATACATTTACTTTCTTTCATTGACCGATCAAATTTGTAAATCTTAACTTATCGAAATGGAGTACACATCTCTTACGGATAAGTCCATCCTCTCGGGTACGGATAATCGTCCACCAATGTTGGAAAAATCTATGTACGAGGATTGGACTTCCCGAATGGAACTTTACATGTTGAACAAAGAGAATGGACATCTCATTTGGGCATCGGTGCTCAATTGACCATTAGATTATGGTACAGTGACGGAAGTTACATCTACTCGTCCTCGCACAACGGGTGAATTGACTGGAGATATGAAGATTCAAGACAAATGTGATAAGTACGCTACAAACATCATTCTCCAAGCCCTTCATCCAGATGTCTACAAACTCGTCAGCAAACATAAAGTTGCCAAAGAGTTATGGGATAGAATTCGTGTTCTAATGCAAGGCATCTCGTTAACTAAACAAGAACGAGAGTGTAAGCTTTATGATACTTTTGATAAGTTTGCCTATGTGCCAGGGGAGACTCTCAATGACTACTATATGAGATTTACCCTATTGTTGAATGAGCTCAATATCTATGGCATGGCAATTCCTACGTTTTAATTGAACACCAAGTATTTGAACACTCTTCCTTCAGAATGGAAAAAGTACGTGACGGATGTTAAATTGGCTAAGGACTTGCATAGCACCAATGTGGATCAACTTCAAGCTTTTCTTCAACAACACGAATGCCATGTGATCGAGGCTCGGTTGTCTACACTTCAAGTTCATGATCCACTTGCCATGTATGCTTCTCAACAAAACATGGCTTATACTTATCAATAACTATCATACTTGCAGCAGCCACCACCACACACCTATCAGCAACCACAACAACCATCTTATCAACCACCAATGATGTCACAACAAGCATTTCAACAAAGTGTTCATCAACAATCTTTTCCACAACAACCACCATATCAGACATCACCATCACAAGCCAACACTTTTCCAATGGGCTATACTCCTCAGCAAGGATACTTTCCACTTGAAGCACAACCAGCACAAGCCTTCTAATGAACTTCCACCAATCCAAGCACCGGTCTTTACTCCAAATGATACGCCAGCTGATGTTCTAAACCATCTCACTGCCTACTTGTCAAAACTTGTTGCAACTAGAGGATTTCCACCAATAAACAATCAGCTCTGCACCTCTTCAAATCCTCGACAACAAGCTACTGTTCAAGATGGTCAAGTAACAGTGCAACCTATTCAGGGAAGGCAAAATTCATATGGACCTCCTACAAGGACTGTGAATGCTCAAGCTGTGAATTCTCAAGCTAATGGAAATGTAAGCCCCATTTGTCCTCAAAAGGTTATGACTTGCTACAATTGCCAAGGACAAGGTCATATGGCTAGGCAATGCACTCAGCCGAAAAGGAGAAGGGATGAAGCGTGGTTTCGTGAGAAAATGTATTTGGTCGATGCTCAGTCTAAGGGAAAGATTTTGGATTCAGAGGAGTTAGCATTTCTTGCAGACCCAGGGTCAGCAGATACTGAAGTCATTGCATTCGTTTCCACTTCTAATGCAGTTTATCAAGCAGATGATCTTGACGCATATGATTCGGATTGTGATGACATTCACTCTTCCCAAGCTGCTCTCGTTGCTAATCTCTCTCACTACGGTTTTGATGTCGTCAGTGAGGTACCCACCACAACCAATCTTGGTAATGATGATAGCCCACATCAAGTTGGGCATGAAAATGACAACCTCGAACAGCATTCGGGAACTAGTAACTCAAATGATGTGGTACCCAATCCTACACACTTGAGTGAACCTCAACCAAATGCTACGACGGGTATGGAATCTTATGCTCAACATGATTTGGTCATGGTGCCTAAACATATTATTGATCAAATGCATATGGCTCTCAGATAATCTGTAGATACGAATTCCACCCTAACTGCTGAGCTTGCGTTGCATAAAGAAAAGGTCAAAACTTTTGAAATGGTCCCTCAAGCAGAGAAAATAACATGTTCTGAATTTGACCAATTTCGTTTTGAAAAGATTGAACACCTGAAAGAAATAGAATCATTAAAAGCTAATCTTTCCAATGAACTAAAAGCTAAAGAGTCGGTTGTCAATGATTTTCATAAACTTAAAATGGATTTCGAAACTCTCGAGTCTAAAAAGTTTGAATCGGAAATTAATGCTACCAAACTTCTTAAATTCAAAGAACAGCAGCTTTTAAAACAATACGCTTCCACATAAAAGGTTCATCTTTTAACAAAATCGTTTAAAGAACTGGAACTTAAGCGTCTTCAAAATTTACCACCTAATCCCGGTTATGCAAAACAAGCTCAGGAATATATTCCCTGTCTTTATGATATGACCATAATTGGCAAATCGAAAGAAGCACCTTATGTTCACAGTTCTAAGGTGATACAGTCAGTCACTTACGGAAGAAACTCATTCTAAAATGTTTTCAAAACTCTATACGATTGATTATGATAAGCATAATAAAGATCAACTTTCAAAAAAGACACGTATTCGCTTACAAAAGGAATTAGCTGAACTAACAGTTCTTGTGCCCTAAAGTTTGTCAAATGAAAACCCTCCTAGTACGTCTCCTACACTCGTCAAAACGGATTTAACGAAGTTACTTCCACCGGTAAGTAAGGCGTCCGTTAACTTAAAAGCGGTACACCAACACTTAGCCGATTTTGACAAGGTCATTTTGGAACGTACGACGACCACGGCCATAACGGAAGGTGAATGGAACTTTGAGCACACTAGAGCTGCGTTCCGAGACGAAATTGTTCTGTTTGTAAAGAATGTTAAAGCTTGTCTTAGTAATCTTGATCAAGATTTGCGTTTGGAAATAGAAGAAGTTAAACGTGTTTTCAATGAAATGGATGATGCTTATGAAAACAGTTTACTTGAAATAGAACGGGTTTCACGCCAAAATGATCAGCTTCTGAAGCAAGTGATGTCTCATGATATAGTTTCCGTCTGTGTGAATAAAAGTGTTGATAATGATTCTATTGTGCATAATGTTGAATCTGTGGACAATGTGGTAGATAGTACTTGTCACGAATCTGACGCTGAATTTTTAAAGCTTCAAGATTCATATTCTTCGCTTTCAAAACGTTTTGATGAGATTCAAACACATTGTATTTCGCTTGAATGCAAGCAACAATTTATTCAATAAATCTTTGGAACATCATTCGAAGGTGTTAATATCGATGATGCAAACTTTGAAAAGAATTTTCGATTGAATTTACAATCAAAACAGCGTCAGCCAAGTGACAAAGTTGCTAAATCTTTGCCGATAGACATAGAGAAATCTAAGGAGCTTAACTATGTGAACGTACTTGAGGCCGCTGAGAATTTTAAACTTGATCTAGATAATCGAGTTTCCAAGATTTTGTCCAAAGTTGATAACTTAAAACAGAAAGATACACGACTCTTCGATTCAGTAAAGCCCGCATGTGTTAATACCACTACACAGAATCAATCATTGATTGAACAATTGAATCGGAAGTCGGTGGAATATGTGATTTGAGGGAACAAATTTGTGATAAGAATCTGGCCTTGGCTGAGTTAAAGGAAACACTCCGTACTCTAAAAGGTAAGAATGTTGTGGATAACACAGCCACTGTCTCAGCATCGTCCTCTAGTGCAATCAAAAGGAACCTTATAGCCGTCACACCATTTAATAAGGGCCCTAGGACTAAACCATCTCAAACTTTGGTCACTAAAGATAAGGCGGAATCAAAACCAGCTTCTAATATTCCCGTGTTGCCTTCTACAGGAGTAAGCACCACTACTAAGGCTCAAAGATCTAAGCTTAAAAGAAACAAGAAGAATGATAGGATCTTGCCTCCATCTAGTAGTCCAGTAAAGAAGAAAGTAGAAGCCCATCCTAGGAATGTTATTTCTGTTTTGAATAAAAAGAATCATGTAGCTAAACCTAAAGGCTCTGCTGTTGTGCAGCGTTTTAAGCCTACTGTGAATTCTAATTTGAAATGTTGCAATTGCAATGAATGTATGTTTTCTAGTCGTCATGATTCTTGCCTTATTGACCATGTGAATGAGATGAATGCCTGGAAAAATGGATTAGAATGGAAACCGACTGGGAAAGTGTTAACCCAAGTTGGTTGGTTGTGGCGACCCATTGGTAGAACTTTCACTATAGTAGAAAATATGTGCCCTTTAACTAGGATCACTCCCACTAAAACGAAGAAAGCGTGCCCTTTAACTAGGAGTACCAAGGCTACCAAAACACAAGCTTGTCCTTTAACTAGGAACACTGACACTACTGAAGGAACAAGTGCTCTTTAAATAGGTCTACTCCCACTGTAGTTCCCGTGAATAATCCAAAACCTAAGACAGTTGGAACAGTAAAACCTGTTAGTGCTAAAACTCACAATAGAAAACGCAAGAAATCTAAGGGTCACACAAATGCTAGCAATGCTGATAATCTTATATCTTTATCTGCTAACACTCTGGAACCAATAGTTTCCAATGCATTGTCTACTGTTGTTATTGAAAACAGGTGGTCCAAATTGTTCTCTGGTATTTGGACTCTGGTTGCTCTAAGCATATGACCGGAGATCGCTCTCAGCTCAGAAACTTCGTCAGCAAGTTTCTTGGTACAATTCGATTTGGAAATGATCATATTGCAAAGATAATGGGTTACGGTGAATATCATATTGGGAATGTTATTATCTCGAGAGTGTATTATGTGGAGATCTCGGTCACAACTTATTTTCTGTGGGACAATTTTGTGATGCAAACCTAGAAGTTGCTTTTCGAGAGCATACCTGCTTCATACGTAATTTGGAAGGGGTTGATTTATTGAAAGGTACTCGAGGGAATAATTTGTATACTTTGTCTCTACAAGACATGATGGCCGCTTCTCCCATGTCTTCTTTCCAAAGCATCAAAGACTAAGTCATGGTTATGGCATCGACGGTTATCTCATCTTAACTTTGACGCTAAATTTGGCGAAAAATGAACTTGTTCGTGGTCTTCCTAAACTTTCATTTCACAAGGATCATTTGTGTTCCGCGTGTACAATGGGGAAAAGCACTAAGAAATCATACAAACCCAAGACTGAAGACACCAACCAAAAGAAACTTTATTTGTTGCATATGGATCTTTGTGGGCCAATGCGTGTTGAAAGTCTTAGTGGCAAAGAGTACATCCTCGTAATTGTCGATGATTACTCTCGGTTTACATGGGTGAAATTTCTTACAACAAAAAATGAGGCACCTAAATTCATCATCGGATTTCTCAAGATGATTCAAGTGCGTCTCAACACTACTGTCTGACGCATTCGTACAGATAATGGAACCGAATTTGTGAATCAAATCTTGCGTGATTATTATGAAGAAGTTGGCATATCTCATGAAACATCCGTTGCACGCACTCCACAACAAAACGGTGTCGTTGAAAGGCGAAATCGCACACTTATGGAAGCTGCTCGAACGATGTTAATTTACGCAAAGGCTCCATTGTTTTTATGGGCAAAATCAGTATCTACAGCAGTGTACACCCAAAACCGGTCACTAATTCGTAAACGCCATGGTAAAACACCTTATGAGATTCTCCACGGAAAAGTACCAGATTTATCATATCTTCATGTATTTGGTTCTCTTTGCTATCCAAATAATGATGGTGACAATTTGGGAAAACTTCAACCAAAGGCTGATATTGGTATTTTCATTGGTTACGCACCCGCAAAGAAGGCATACTGAATCTACAACCGTAACTCTCGCAAGATCCTCGAAACTATGAATGTTGATTTTGATGAGCTGACAGCAACGGCTTCTGAGCAAAGCAGCTCTGAACCCGCACTTCATGAAATGGGACCCAGTAACATTAGTTCTGGTCTTGTCCCAAACAACCCTACTTCATCATTTATACCACCTACTAGGAATGAATGGGTACGTTGTTTCAACCGTTCTTTGATGAATTCTTTACTCCTCCAAGTATTGTTGCTCCAGAACCTGAGGTAATAGCTCCGGTAACCGAAGTTGTCGCTCCAGCAACCGAAGCACAATCTGATACGTCTGCACCTACAATTGGTCAAGATATACCTTCAACGAGTAATTCTCAACCAACACATGTTTCAACTACCCATGTCATGCCTATTGATGATGAAGAGGATGATGATGATCACGATTTGGAATTCGCTCAAATGCGTGAACTTCCATTCTTTGGTGTACCTATTCCCAACTCTAATCAAGCCGGGTCGTCCACCTCAAAGGAAGCTCCTACTACGATTTACTCCAATCCACGGATTTGTAAACATGACAACAAGTGGACAAAGGATCATCCTATAGATTCTATTATTGGTGACCCTACTCGTCCGGTATCCACACGAAGTCAGTTACAAGAAAATACAATATTTTGTCATTTTGATGCTTTTCTCACTGAAGTTAAACCTAAGACATGGCAAGAAGCTTTTACTCAATCCTGTTAGATAGAAGCTATGCAAGAAGAACTTAATGAATTTATACGTCTTGAAGTATGGGAACTTTTCCCATGCCCGGATAAAGTGCAATTACTCACTTTGAAATGGGTTTACAAGGTGAAACTCGATGAGTTAGGCGGAATATTGAAGAACAAAGCTCGACTAGTAGCTCGTGGATACAAGCAATTATTGGGCATCGACTTTATGGAATCCTTTGCACCTGTTGCCCGTTTGAAAGCTATTAGACTATTCCTCGCTTATGCAGCCCACATGAATATGATCGTCTATTAGATGGATGTAAAGACGGCATTTCTTAATGGTGAAATCAAGGAAGAGGTCTATGTTCAACAGCCGGATGGTTTTGTGAATCCTAATTATCATAATCATGTATACAAGCTTAAGAAGGCTCTCTATGGGTTAAAGCAAGCTCCACGCGCATGGTATGATCTATTGTCACAATTCCTCATTACGCAAGGCTTCGCTAAAGGCAAGGTAGATCCCACGTTGTTCATTCAGAAACGAGGTAAAGATATGATTATGGTACAAATATATGTTGATGATATTATATTTGCAGCCTCGACCCAAACCTTATCCGACGAATTTGGGAAACTCATGTCTTCCAAGTTTAAGATGTCAATGATGGGCAAGGTATCATTCTTCTTAGGTCTTTAGATATCTCAGAGTCCCAGAGGCATCTTTATCAATCAATCCAAGTATGCCCTTGAATCTCTTAAGAAATATAAGATGAAATCTTGCGACCCCGTGGATACTCTAATGGTGGAACGAACTAAGCTTGATGCAGATCCACATGGAGTTGCCGTTGATCCGACACTTTACTGTGGAATGATCGGTACTCTTCTGTATATCACAGCTAGTCGACCTGATCTTCAGTTTGCTATATGTATGTGTGCTCGGTATCAAACTAGGCCTACTGAGTTACACTTAGCTACTGTTAAACGGATCTTTCGATATCTTAAAGGAACCATTAATCGAGGACTTTGGTATTCGAAGGACTCTTCTATTGCACTAATGGCATATGCAGATGCAGATCACGCGGGTTGTCAAGATACAAGGCGTAGCACGAGTGGAACATTGCAACTACTAGGAGATCGATTAATCAGTTAGGTATCGAAAAGGCAGAAAAGCGCTGCAATTTCGAGTACGGAAGCAGAATACATAGCTATGTCTAGTTGCTGTGCTCAAGTTCTTTGGATGAGATCGCAATTAACCGACTATGGTCTAGGTTTCAACAAAATTCCGATGTACTGCGACAACAAAAATGCAATTGCCTTATGCTACAATAATGTTCAATTCTCCCGATCGAAGCATATTGACATTCGCTACCATTTCATCAAGGAGCAAGTGGAAAATGGAGTAATCGAGCTTTACTTTGTCCGATCTGAGTATCAATTGGTGGATATTTTCACGAAGGCTTTAGATCGCGCTCGAATGGAATTTTTGGCCGACAAGCTAGGAATGAGAACCTTCTCGCCCGAGACTCTAAAAGAACTGGCAGACGAAGCGAAAGAATAGTGGTGGTAAACTATTCTCCGTATCCTTGGTGATCATCTGTATATATTGTTTATATTTTTATCCACAAAAGAAAAATACAAAAATATAAAACCATATAAAAACCATAAAAATTGAAAAATTCAGAAAAATCTAAAAATATTTTTCATTTTATATCGGGCATGTCTTTTAGTACGGTAATATTTACGGCCTTAGAAATGTCGATTAAAATTGACACGGCGCCATAAATAGAGTCCGTATAAAATTTGTACATCTTTTAAAACATGCCAATTATGGCTTGAAGTTATTTCAGACTGCAACCCGGTTTTCACATTAAAGTCAAGTATTTCTTATGAAAGCTTTGGCTCTCAACGGGAATTAGTTTTCTCGGGCAAGGTTTACTTTAAAACCTTGTACGGAATCAAGTTTACTTTATAACTTGGTCTAACACAAATATATGTACGCTTTAGTGCATTTATTTGTTAAAACAAGAGAAGTCTTGTTTTTATGAAGCTATCATCTCTACAACCATAGTAATCTACAATTGGTATCTACATACTCGACGATGCGACTACTCAAACGACGATTACAGCTCTTTCAATAGAACACGGGTCAACAATTGAGGGGGAGCAATTGTCAAGCATTCAGAATCTTTGATGCCGAACGTGCCAAGCTCACTAACTGGTGTCAAGACAACAATACCAATCGTACACATGGTGTCAAGAGATGACTTCAGACGTGACGAGGCGACTAACATATGCTGACAAGAACCATTTGATCTTATCATATGATGTTCTCATCAATCAGGTCCAACCTTGTCAATTTTTTCTAATATGGTGAATATGTGATCATGTTACAAATCGGTATCATATCTCATACATTTGGTATCATGAGGATAAAACGGACTTGCATTTTTCTTGCCAAAACCTTTGTTAAAACTTCATTAAATCAATTGATATTAAAAACATCGATTGGGTTAATATTTTTAATATAGGGGAGAAAATGTGATTTAATATGGGAAATTATCACAAATGGTTTGACTTAATGTGTTGGCTCATCCCGACATATGCGAAATGTTTTCGAATATCGTGGCATATGTTAAGGGGGAGCAAAACGGATTTGCATATCAAAATGGATTTTCATGGTGACATATACTTACCCAAAACTCATTTATTTCACGACGATGAAGATTGTGGTGACATAAGGATGGTAGGATAGGTTAAGTCCTATGATTCTTCCAGAACCGGAGGAATCTTCCCAAGGACATTCCATAGCTAGAAATAGTAGTCCTTAGGAAAGTTGGAGAAAAGATTGTGAATGTAGCTGAATGCCGACCAAGTACTTAAGTTAGCACTGGAACAATCACAACAAAGTGCTAGTTATGACGTATTGGTAAGCATTGAAGGGGTTGAAGAATGAAAAAGAATTGTAAAGATAAAGGGTGTAAAGAAAGAAGCCCTCCTTACAACCTTAGGCAGAAACTGGGTCAATACATATGCTATTGAGATCATTTTAAATGAGGCTCGATATTGAAGATAAGACATCATGGACCCAGTGATGCAATGCAAAACCCATCCCAGCTAACTCAGATATCGCTCAAAAGGTATTTGTTTTAATCACACGGAGACAACACGTTATCTATCGATTTATTCACTCCGAATAAATAGGTATTGAAAAAGGTGGCACTCCTCTCTAGCCTCCGATCACTAAAATCCAAAATGAACGATCGAGTATAGAGCCATTTGAGATCATCAAATATCTCATTAGGACACACTTCCATATTTCCTTGCTTCTTCACACACTGTGAAAAGTAAGAAAGATCTTAAGAGTCCTACGCAAAATCTTCATGATCTTGCCTGAACATCCGAGTAATACGAAAGTATTTACAATGAAGATGGAAATCCTTCTTGAGCGAATATCAAAAAGCTCATGGTAGGTGACTTGTGCGATTCTTTATGAATCAAACTTGTGATAACCGGAAAGCAACAGTGGTTTAAAAATTAGTTGAACTTAAACACGTTCCAGGCCTCTACGCAATATCTTAGTGATCTTGCCAGAACACTCAGAGTGATCTTAGTGTTCACAGTGATGAGTGGAAATCCTTCCGGTGTTAACCTCAAACAACACTTGGTAGGTAACTTGCAAGATTCTATACGAATCAAGCTCGTGACAACTGGAAAGCAACGATGGTGCGGTTCTTAATTGAGTTTCACTTGTTCCAGGAACATGAATTGACGGCTTCAAATCATGCAAATATTTTTATCCAAATGATTCACTCTTTATGTTCGCAGTCAGCTTTGGACGGTCGAATAAAGAGAATGGGTTTACCCGCGAAATCTTGTCAAGGAGGTTCTTAATTGAAACTACCTGTCACAAGTACGATATTTTTATATCGTCCAACGGTCTTCACCGACCGGAGGTAAAATGCTACCGAATTAGAATGAAATGTTCAAAGCCATTTCGTTCGTGTCTACTTATGTTGCGGCATTTGAAGACGGTGGCGTTGCGGAATCCAAGAAGAAGTCGTCCCCGCATGCTTATGCTTTATGCACTTAATATTTCATCTAATTCTAGAAAGCCTAAATGTCAAGTCTTCCGCTGTATCGAACTCTGAAGCTTTCAAGAATTACAAAGGTATAAGTATGTGGGACGTGATGTCACGAAGAGGCGAAGATCACTAGTGAAGGATGCACAAGATCAAGGCAAGAGATTAATGCTAAAGATGGATATCAAAGATCACATCAGCATGTTCACCAGAAAAGAAAAAGAAAAGAAAGACGAAGACTACGAGCTCAAGACAAGCATAGTATGTTAGGTTTATTTTATTATTGTAACTTGGGTAACGCCCTTGTTTGGAGTGACCTCCCTTAGAGGGAGATTGTTGGAAATACGTTTTTTTACGTATTTAGGAAGATTCAGACACTCCGACAATATATTAAGTAGTAGCTCATAGTTCTTGTTATTAAGTTAAACAAAGTTAGCTAAGCCTTGTCCACAAAGACTAAGGCCACGACCCAATGTAAGCCTAAGCCCATCTCATGGGCTTGGGTATATAAACCCTCTCCTTAGATGGAAAGGGCGTGGATTCATCATAACTTTACACATAGTTCTTTTATTTCTCTCTCTAGAAGTGTGTTTGATTCTACCAAGTTTCTATCTCTTTCTCTCTCTAAAACATAAGCTAGATTTACATATCCTACACATATGCATATAGTAATTAACATAAACAAACTACAAAACATACCTTTTTTTATCAATAAGTGTGGAAAATAGCTAGAACACCAAATTAAGAACACCCCTCCTATGTATCACATGAACACCTCCAAAAACCCAAGATCAGAGTTATGATCTTCTCTAAGGATGTTTGCACAACATCTCAATCAACAACTCTTGATTGCTAGGTCTTGACACAAGAATACTTGAACAACAAATAGTTAAAATGTAAAACTCGTATTTAAAATCCTAAAATATTAAATACGCGTTGTCTCAGCTTTAACTTTAATTAAACGTAAAACAGTAAATACACAGTCTCAGTTTTATTTAAATATTACAAAAAGTAATTATTCAAAAATAATTATTAAGTGTCAGAAAATATGGCATATGTATTTCGCGAGCATCATTATACAGAAAGAGTTATTAAGTTTAAAAAATTAAAACACGATAAATAAATACGAGTTGACGTGATAATTAAAAGTCGAAAAAAACAAACAAAACCCACAAGGCTTTGAGCCGCCAATTTGTAGAAAGAAAAGAAGGAAGGAGAATGGGCTGGAGGCCCATTTCTTTTGTCTAGACCGGTTAAAAAAAAGGACGGGGGAAGGTTTTTAGTTTTAGACAACACACAAAGATAAAAACCCTAATCCAAAAGGAAAAAAAGGGAGCCGTCGTCTTCTCTTTCTTTCTTTGTCTCCTGCCTGCCGACGTAAAAACAACAAGAAACATACGTGGGTTTTGGGTTGATGTCGTTTGGTTCTTTTCTTTTCTGTCACGCAAACCAAGGTAAACCCCATCACGTTCTTTTCTTCTTTCTGTTTGATTTAGTCACAAATCATATGGGTATAATAAGAACATGCAGAGTTTGGATTTAATCATGTTTAGTTATTAAAACAGTGGGGGGTCTTGATAGTTGCACGGAAACCGAGAGCATAGAGCTCTCGGTGGGTTTTTAATCTTCACAAGGTCTCGGTGGGTCCCTTTTGTTGCCCAGCCTCGAACCACAAACCATCAAGGGGGTTCGGTTCAAAAACAGTAAGAAACAGGGGTGTTTGGGTTTAAATTTATCACAACAGGGGTGTTTGGGATTGTCAGGGAGTATTTGGTTGATAGCAGTGGGAACCACTGCACTGGCAGTGGGAACCACTGTACTAGCAGTAGGAACCACTGCATTAATAATAACTTCTTTTCACTCGTTAAAAAGTTCTTTGATTGGTCTAATCGAACTGCTCACGGATTTAAATGCGACTCAGTTGTTCTTGGTGAAAATAAAGAATAGTCGTTGATTATCTATTTTAAAATGAAAATGTCGTTGAGTAATTAATTAAAATAAAATAAAATAAAAATAAAAGCTTGAAAAGATTTAGACTAAAAATAAAGGCTTCAAAAATAAATGACGAAAGATTAAAACTCGAAAAAAAGTAAAATTTGTAAACTTAAAAATAAAACTAAGACAAAACAAGTTTAAAAATAATACTAAGTAAAAATGGCGGGAAAAGTTAAATTTGAATTTAAAAATAAAAACAGGAAATAAAAACTAATAATGTAGTCAGATCGCACCCTACGATCGCAGCACGCGATCGCAGTCGAGATCGTATTCTAGATCTTAGTCTGGATCTTAGTCTAGATCTTAGTCTAGATCTTAGTCTAGATCTTAGTCTAGATCATAGTCTAGATCTTAGTCTAGATCTTAGTCTAGATCTTAGTCTAGATCGCAACAAGTGATCGTAGCCTAGATCGTGCCCTTGGATCGCAACAAAGTGATCGCAGCCAGCGATCTTAACCCATGATCGCAACCTAGATCGTACCCCACGATCGCAACAAGTGGATCGCAATGGACGATCGTGGCCTGGATCACAATCTTTGATCGCAGTCTCTGATCGCAATTAGAAACCCTAGAGTTTATGCGATCACGAAACTCGATCGTAACAAGTAAAACCCTTAGAACTGATACGATGGAATGTAAAAGGTAAATAAGCAAAACTAAATAAGCACTTTTCTAATGAGCACTTACCAAAACTTAACCAAATCAATAATTTAAAAAGCACTAAATAAGCACAATGAAAAACTTTCAAAACAATAAATAAGCAAGATTTATAAAATAAACTTTTAAAAAGATCAAACTTTTATAAACAGTTGAAAATAAGATAAACACAAAATAAGCTAAAAGCACCAAAAAGTTGAGATTATCAAACGTATGAATTTGATAAGAATAACAAGATGAACTTTTTAATCAAATAAGCATCAAGATGAAACAAGATACATACTTGATCCGAATCAAAATCAAAATCAAAAACAAGAAAGGTAGAATAAGAAAGATTATGAAAAGCTTGAAATTAAACTTAAAGATTAAAGATTCAAAACAAGATTAAAGACTTACATGAATAACTTGAAAGAAATACAATAATGAAATGACAATATCAAAAGTGCTTGAAAAATAAAGTGGAAAACTAATGGTGAATTAGCTAACACCCTTCCTAATGACATAAGGAAGGTATTTATAGGAGGAAATGGAAGGAGTGTGTTGCTTCCTTCTTTCTTTCTCGTCTTTTCGTCTTTTTAAATTTTTCTTCTTTCTCGACGTTGTCTCGGGATTTGTCGATATGAAATGAACTCGTTTTATAATTTTCTTCTTTTATTAGACTTGGTTCTTCAACTTCGTTAAACTTTCGTCTTTAGACTTTTTCTTCGATAAATCTTCAGAAAAGGCCTTTGACTTCCGTTCTTTTTGCACTCTTGATCTTTTGACTTCGTCTTTTGTCTTTTTCTTCGATAAAAGCCCGTGAAAGCCCGTGTTTTCTTCCCTTTACACATTTTGGTCCTAAATCACAACAAAAACACAAACCACGTATAATTCCGACTTTTACGACAATAAATACACGTTTAGGCTTGGTTATTATTATAATTAAGTGGTAAAAGGATGGGTGTTTTCACACCTATCAAATCCCCTACACTTGACCATTACAATGCCCTCATGCAATGCATTAGTTACAAAGCAAGATTTATATTTTCCATCATAATTAACCCACCTTGGCCTTTATTAAACATAAGACATTAAGGAAACTTAAAGAGATAGAAAATTACAAAATATTTGAAGGAAGAAAACAAGTAAAGAGATCTAAGACTTACATTAGGGCTTTGGTTGTCATGAATGTTTATCACCCTCAAGTTTCACGTTCCCCAAACCAAGCTTAAAAACGAGATCATTGTTATTATAAGTTAGCAAACTAACACAAACTCATGTGGCCCAATTATTCACTTAGACTCCCTTATTCATAGGTGTATCTCTTATATTTTATTGTTGTCTTGAATGATCACGAGGATGCATTGTTGACTTATTTGGATACTTTATTTAGGCTGAAAACAAAGTAGGACGATTTAAACAATAGTTAGCTAAAGGACAAAATCTTTTAGAACTGCTTCTCGGGACCTCATAAATTTCATATCTTGGCATAACTCGCTTCACGATTTGAGACCTTTCTCGGACCGATATTTGGCATTGACTTCATACTTCGAATCTTGAGAGACGTTCTTGAAACAATGGTCTTCTCTTCATAATAGGAATTTCTTCACTTGAAGTTTTTGAGAGATTCTTCATACTTTGGACCATGACTTCTTCATTTTTCTCCAATCTTTATTTGGGATTTTGATATACAATGATCCGCCTCCTTTTAGGACTTGGATCTATTTATCCTCATACCTTGCTAGGGTCTTTTCGGATAGACTTCTCCATGATCTTTAGGGGAGTATTTGCTTTTCGTCGTGTGTCTCGATCCTTCATATTGATTTTTGATAAATGATTCTTCACATCACTTTGGATCTTTAGCAACAAAATGTAGCCCTCATGCCTTGTTAGGGCCTTTTCGGACTCGCCAATCTTCGCATCCCGCTTCAATAAGTTATGCTTTGGCTATGAACTCTAATTAATACCGAGCAACTTTTAAACGATCTTGTGCTAGAAGCTAAGTAACTTTTTAAATCGTACGACCTTACTTATTGCAATTATATTTATTAACAAACGATGGGAGAAAAAGCTCATAATTAACTCACATAAATTCATGAAAGAATACCAAACTTATAATTGACTCTATCATCTCTCGTTCTCCACAATTTAAAATCTCAAGGAATGAGACTCGTGGATGCTTAGACTATTAGATCAAAGTTTTGGGTTTTCAAGTCATCTATAGGATCTTGAAACTTCTTAGACTTTTTCAAGTTTAGAATTCGCATTTTAAAGTTCCCTTGATAAACGACTTTCTAGGATCAATTGTAGGAACTTGTGAAAAGTTCTTGTTCTTAACCCGTAAGAGTTAAGACTTTCGCGCTTTAAAGTTCCCTATATAAAAGTCTAGCAAAACTTGATTTAAACATGTTAAGGATACTAGATAGAGTAAACTAAAATAAGTAAACTCGGGTTGAGTCAAAAGATTCACGACGGGCCTAATATATCAAAGACATCTAAACTTATTAAAACCATTTATTAAAATTTATTCTAATGAAAGAAAATAACGATAACAAAGGAAAATACTAATAGGCCAAAATAGATCAAAAAATTTGAAAAAATGTAGAAAAATCAAATTTCTGGTTAAAATGAGGACATATTAATGGAAAAGTCCACTTATCTTAGATAGAAGTCCCCCTACACTTGATATAAACATTGTCCTCAATGTTTAAGCATATGGGAGTAAACTCCCCTACACTTAGGACATTGTGCACGTTGTTTAAATCTTGCTAAGGAAAGGACGACTAAAGTGATTCCTATTTTAATATTGAAGAATATAAAATAGTGAATCAAAAGAGTTTAGGATAGAACCGGGAAGACGGATACACGGAATCACGGATCGTCAAAAGTCATCAAGAATGGATCTTTGAAAGCTCGAATCCCTGCACATCATAAGAAAGGAAACAACAAACACATACTAGGGTCTCCCCCTACACTTATTAGAAAAACTAAATAAAAGGATAGATAATCGGGTTGCCTCCCGATGAGCGCTTGTTTTTGTTCACCGAGTCGTGAGCCTGACTCGACCTTGATTACAATGGTAAGAAGCTTGAAGAACATCCACCGGGGTCAAATACATGGTTCTCGTCCATCAAATAGCACAAGCTTAAGGTGAACACGACAAGCCAAAGAAGAGTAGGCGCAAGGTTCCCTTAAGTAGTTGTTGAGCACGGTGGTAGAAAGTATGATGAAGTGACAGCATAGCTCCATAGTTTCCAAAAATCTTTCCTTTTATTTCATCAGATGGATACTAAGATGGCTGAAGAATTGTGATACCCGGATTGAACACCTTTTCCTTTAGGGGAAAATAAGACTTAGACTCAGTAGACCTTGAAGATTCGCCCATAAACCGCACAATCTCATCCGAAGAAGGTGGAAAGAGAAGTGTTAAGACATAGGTACTACGAATATTGGTGTCTTTTGGTTTCTTCTCCTTGGAAATGGTTTTCTTTACATCCGAAGGAGGATAAAGACCATAATCAAAGTCCAAAGGAGGAGAATCATGCTCATTAGGGAAGTATGTATTTAGAAAATTAGTAAAATCTTCCTCAAATGAGTAATTATCCAAACTAGGATCAAGCATTGTTGGTGGAGGGTCTTCATCATAAATAGGAGCACAATCATCAGTAGAAGACATAGCACTTGAAGAATCACTCGAAAGAGTATCAACATCATCAAAATCATCATAAGTTGGCATGTCTTTATACGCTGAAGAAAAATTATCATAATCATCCACATCGGAACTAGAATCAGCATCATAAATTGGTGGAGCATCATATATTGGTGGGGAATCCAAATTGGAAGGAGGATCTTCAGAATCTTCCACATTTTCTTGAAAAAGTAGATTATCATAGATAGGCTCGAAAAGAGGATTGTTGTAAACTGTAAAATTATTGACATCAAGCTTTGTAGTTTCCAATGGAGTTGTGACAAACTCGTCTTGAAGCACATCAATCATTTTCACCAATTCTATTCCATTGGAATTGCTTGTGATCTTCCCCATCTTAAAAATTAGTTGATCATTCCCGACCCTTAAGATTAGTTCACCTTTGGCAACATCGACTAAAGCTTTTCCGGTTCTCAAGAATGGCCGTCCAAGTATTAACGGAATACGAGGGTCCATTTCATAATCAACAACAACAAAATCGACCGGAAAAGTGAAGGTACCAACTTTAACAAACACATCTTCGGCAATACCAACGGGGTAAGCGAGAGTTCTATTTGCTAGCTCAAGAGTCATCTTTGTTGGTGTAAGATCGGGTAATGATAACTTCTTCCAAACACTTAATGGTATTAAATTAATACTTGCCCCGAGATCAGCTAAGGCAGTAAATTCTTCGGTTTTGGAAAATGTACAAGGTAACACAAAACGACCATGATCTCCAAGTTTTTCTGGAAGTTCTTTAAGAAGGACTGCAGAACAATTCTCATTTAATCGAGTGTTGACAAACTCTGCCATTTTTTCCTTCTTATTAAGCAAATCTTTAAACATCTTAACAAATTTGGGCATTTGGGCAAGAGCTTCAACAAGGCTAATGGTGATGTTCACTCCAGAAATCTTTTTCAAAAAGTTTGACACTTGAATGTCATCCTTGGTCAGTAATCTAGCCGTATCTAACCGAGAAGGGTAAGGAATGTTAGGCCTAGATGCTGAAGGTTTAGAAGGAGAAGGACTCGCTTCTTGAGCAACCTTAGGTGGAGGGGTGGGGATGGAAGGAATCGGTGTAGGAACTGAAGGGTTCCTCAACGGAGGAATGTCACAATAAGTGGGTGAGGAAGGAATCACCGCAGGGGGAGTAGAATTACTCATTATGACCTTCGGGACTTGTCTCTCCTTTATTGGTGAAGAGATGGAAGGTCCCTCATGGGTATTTCCACTTCTTGTGGTAATTGCACTCACATTAGCCCTTGGGTTGGTCATAGTATTCGAAGGAAGAGAACCCGAAGTAGAGGGTTGAGTACTTTGGAAGAAACTAGTTATCATATCCCTCAAATCATTCGTTTGGTTGCTTAAAGAAGTTTGCATATCAATTCTAAGCTCGGTTCTTATATCATTCCCTTGTTTAGTGATATCACATTTCAAGTTAATGATTTGGCTTTGAAGATTCTTAACCACCTCTCCATGGGTTCTCATGAAAGTTTCAACATCATGATTAAATGTCATGGGTTAAGTGAGGGGTAGAGCTTGGTAAGCGGGTGGTGGATATGGATAAGAAACTCGAGGTTGGCTTGGATTGCTTCAATTGAAGTTGTTTGGGTTGTGGTTTTGAGGAGAAAAACCAGGTGGTGAAAGAAAGTTGTTGGAACGATAACTTAGCAAGTTACGATCACCTTGAGGTCGGGCTTGGTAGCCTTCCGTTGAATAGTTACCGTTAGCTGCATACACGTTTTCCGGATTGTCATAAGTAGAAGGACAATCAGTGTATAAACGAGGACCGCCGCAAGTCTCACAAGAAAGTGTAACAACTTTAACTTGTTGAAATTGGTTCGTAGCCATGGTTAAGAATTTTTTGTTCATCTCGGCTAGTTGGCGGGTGATTTAGGTGAGTTCGGCTATCTCGGGGTTTGATGAAGTAGAAGAAACATTGACCCTCGGGTTTGTTCTTGAGGATGCGGATGAATCCCAATTTTTGTGATGAGTGGTCATGTTCTCTATAATCTCTCTACACTCCTCGGGTCTTCTTTTCATAAATGTGCCACCGACGACAACATTAATCGTATCACGATCACGAAAAGTCAAACCGTTGTAGAAAGTATCAATTAAGGTGACGGGGAGCATATAATGGTTAGGACAACGATCGATCAAGACATTATAACGTTCCCAAGCATTGAAAAGAGACTCATCGGGTTCTTGAGTGAAACCACTGATTTGATTCCTAAGACTAGTTACCATGGATGGTGGAAAGTAGTGTGACTAAAATAGTTGAGTCATTTCGTCCCATATATCAATTAAATTCTTAGGAAGACGATCAAACCATATTTTAGCATGGTGGGATAAAGTGTGTGGAAATAGATGAAGGCGAAGAAAATCCATGGTAACACCGGGCAATTTCATGCTTTGAGTGACGGTTATGAATTTATCGAGGTGTTTGTTGGCATCATCATCCGGTAATCCGCGAAATGGACAAGTATTTTGAACTTGTTGGATCATGTGATGCTTCAACGAAAATTCGGGAGCCATGATTTGCATCGGCGCAATCGGTCCTCCACGTCCATTCATAGTCGGTTGACATAGCTCCTCCATCGTACGAAGGTCGGGTTGATGGTCATGGTTGTTATTATTCATGTTGGGGTGAGGTGGATTGTTATTATTATGCACACCAGCCATATCTAAGTCTCAACGAGTCTCGGGCTCAGGATAAAACGAAGATCAAGTACGCATACACTAAAAAGAAAATACAACACAATATTTTTGATTTTTTTAATCTTTTTTTTTGGATTTTTTGAAAATTTTATATTTTTTAGGATTTTTGGAAAAATTTTATGCTTGAAAATAACATTCCCAAAAGAACGGATCCCAAAATCCAACGCGTCTCTCACAAAAACCGTTAATCTTCACGAAAAGAGCCGGCAGCGGCACCATTTTAATAACTTCTTTTCACTCGTTAAAAAGTTCTTTGATTGGTCTAATCGAATTGATCACGGTTTTAAATGCGACTCAGTTGTTCTCGGTGAAAAGAAAGAATAGTCGTTGATTATCTATTTTAAAATGAAAATGTCGTTGAGTAATTAATTAAAATAAAATAAAATAAAAATAAAAGCTTGAAAAGATTTAGACTAAAAATAAAGGCTTTAAAAATAAATGACGATAGATTAAAACTCGACAAAAAGTAAAATTTGAAAACTTAAAAATAAAACTAAGACAAAACAAGTTTAAAATAATACTAAGTAAAAATGGCAGGAAAAGTTAAATTTGAATTTAAAAATAAAAACATGAAATAAAAACTAAAACTGTAGTCAGATCGCACCCTACGATCGCAGCATGCGATCGTAGTCTGGTTCGTATTCTAGATCTTAGTCTAGATCTTAGTCTGGATCTTAGTCTAGATCTTAGTCTAGATCTTAGTTTAGATCTTAGTCTATATCTTAGTCTAGATCTTAGTCTAGATCTTAGTATAGATCTTAGTCTAGATCTTAGTCTAGATCGCAGCAAGTGATCGTAGCCTAGATCGTGCCCCTAGATCGCAACAAAGTGATCGCAGCCAGCGATTTTAACCCATGATCGCAGCCTAGATCGTACCCCACGATCGCAACAAGTGGATCACAATGGACGATTGTGGCCTGGATCACAATATTTGATCGCAGTCTCTGATCGCAAGTAGAAACCCTAGAGTTTATGCGATCACGAAACTCGATCGTAACAAGTAAAACCCTTAGAACTGATACGATGGAATATAAAAGGTAAATAAGCAGAACCAAATAAGCACTTTTCTAATAAGCACTTACCAAAACTTAACCAAATCAATAATAAAAAGCACTAAATAAGCACAAATAAAAAACTTTCAAAACAATAAATAAGCAAGATTTTTAAAATAAAGTTTTAAAAAGATCAAACTTTTAAAAACACTTGAAAATAAGTTAAACACAAAATAAGCTAAAAGCACAAAAAATTTGAGACTATCAAACGTATTAATTTGATAAGGATAACAAGATGAACTTTTAAATCAAATAAGCATCAAGATGAAACAAGATACATACTTGATCCGAATCAAAATCAAAATAAAAAACAAGAAAGGTAGAATAAGAAAGATTATGAAAAGTTTGAAATTAAACTTAAAGATTAAAGATTTAAATCAAGATTAAAGACTTACATGAATAACTTGAAAGAAAGACAATAATGAAATGACAATATGAAAAGTACTAGAAAACTAAAGTGGAGAACTAATGGTGAATTAGCTAACACCCTTCCTAATGACATAAGGAAGGTATTTATAGGAGGAACTGGAAGGAGTGTGTTGCTTCCTTCTTTCTTTCTCGTCTTTACGTCTTTTTAAATTCTTTGTCTTTCTCGACGTTGTCTCGGGTGTCGATATGAAATGAACTCGTCTTATAAGTTTCTTCTTTTATTAGACTTGGTTCTTCGACTTCGTTAAACTTTCGTCTTTAGACTTTTTCTTCGATAAATCTTCAGAATAGGCCTTTGACTTCCGTTATTTTTGCACTCTTGATCTTTTGACTTCGTCTTTTGTCTTTTTCTTCGATAAAAGCTCGTGAAAGTTCGTGTGTTCTTCCCTTTACACATTTTGGTACTAAATCACAACAAAAACACAAACCACGCATAATTCCGACTTTTACGACAATAAATACACGTTTAGGCTTGGTTATTATTATAATTAAGTGGTAAAAGGATGGGTGTTTTCACACCTATCAATTAACAGTGGGAAGAATATGACCAATAAACAGTGGGAACTATATGGGGGCAGTGGGGACCACCGTTTCTGACGCCGGCATAAGGGGACCACATCGTGGGTTGTGGTGGATTCAGTTTGGTTTGACCCGAGACGTGGGTGTCTCGGGGAAAGGTTTTTGGCTCAGATTTCCGAGTACAAGTCAATATAAAATGCTAAGGTTTTATTTAAATGTTAATTGAATCATTTTATTAATTAAGATATATTACGAAATTAACCGAAAAACGTCTTCATTAATTTTATTAGCAAATTAAATTGAGGCGATTTTATTTAATTATAATTTAAATGTTGTTTTATTTTAAATGATTTAATAATTCATGAAACCTTTTTGGAAAACTTTCTATTTCAGGAACCTTTTTATTTTAGGAAACTTTCTCTTTATATCAGGCTACTAGTTATAGATATCGTAAATATCAAAACACAGTATACTACACAGTAAACAGAAATACAAGATATATACTAATCAGTAAACAGTTAAAGGACAATCGGGTTATCAGAAATACATCAGACAATCAAATTTATCAGTTTATACACAATCAGTAAAATAATAACAGAACGCACAAAATGAATTAAGAACAGTAATAAACATTAATAAGAGACAGTAATCAGTCATCTTATTTCGCGTCCCTTATTTATGTAGTAACTGTAAAGTCAGAGTAGATCTTTCAGCTTTTATTCTTACTTCATTACTGGACACGAGGTACGGATTTCCCGTCCTTCAGTAAGGACTTCCTTCTATGCATGATTAGGATTCCCCGTCTACAGCCAAATATTTTCCCCATTATATGTTATAAATTATCATAAATTATTTTAATAACTAAGATATTGCCTGGGCCTTATATACAAGCATGACCAGTTAGTTGTACTAGTTATGGAGGTACCGTAACCTTGACACTTGAGCACCGGTGTTATGACTCACCTGTAGGAGAGTGATATCCTGCATCGTCCCATTCAGCTCAGCTTGGCCATTTTATCAGTATTATTAGTGGGGCGTATGGATGCATCCTAGGCTTATCAATTTACAGTTATAAGGTGAATGTGGTGTGTGCTCTACATCCTTCACATTGGAGCTGATCCCTCCACCCAGCACATTATTTAGAGGTCACCCTCTACAACATGACGAGGTCACCCCTCCAGTTATTCATGCAACAGTTGTTACAACACATGACCTATATAAGATCTTGGCAATTAAAATACAGTAAATGCATGTTTTCAGATTTAGATAACAGTTCAACTTTATTATTTATAAATCAGACTTTTTAGATTATACACAGATTTCCGCTGCAACTTTACTTATCAGTCTTACAGCTTCAGTATTTTATCATCTGCTTCTTTTCAGTATTTCTTATCATGCTTTGTATCCGTTCACTGGACGCTATGCTCAGCCGTAGTTCCTTTCATGTTCTAACGGCAGGTACACCAAGACGCTCTTAGGACTCTAAGAGCATGTGCATTGGATGGAAGCTATCCAGACTTCTCACTTTATGCACTTCTTACATTATTCTGCTTATTTGGACATTGTTTAGTCCTTTCCTTTAGTATTTTACTTCTCATGTTTTGAGCTTATGTTTGGATTACCGATGTTTGATTCCGGTATTTCCTTTATGGTCAGTTAATGTTTTAGGAAATTTACCTTATGCTTTGATCACACGCCATAAATATACGTAACGGTCCACTTATCCAAGTGGGGTGTTACAATTATGGTATCAGAGCTATAGGTTAGACCTGTAAGCTCTAAACCTTGACCTCTGGCTAGTGGGTAGTCACCAGGAACTTCCTAAATTTTGGCGTTGTTATCTGTCATGTTTCTCATGGATTATTCAGTCAGTTTTCTTCATTTATCAGTCAGTTTTCTTAAAGTTTTGACTAAGTAAAAGGTTGGTACAGTACTGGCCATATTTAGTCGCATGTGCTTTTCATTTGAATTTTGTTTTGGTGAACCGACCCATAGGCGTTCATCCTTGCCCGTTCAGATTTTGTATTGGTAAACCGACCCATATGCGTTTACCCTTACTCATGTTAGATTCATGTTTTCAGTCAAATATTACTTGGTGAACCAACCATAAACGTTCACCATTATTCAAGTCAAATTTTCATGCTTCAGTCGAATATTGTTTTGTGAACTGAACCATAGATGTTCACCTTTGCTCATATCAAGACATTTTATAAAGTTTTGACAAGTATGAATTGGACTACAACCATCCATATTTATTCCCAGATTGTAAATTTTTATACATGACAGATCTCAAAAACTTTCGACAAGTATGGATCGAACCAGAATCGCCCATACTTAGTCACATGTTTTGTTCCTTGAATTCTGTGAATTGAAACATAGCCATCCACATCAGTTGATGTTAAACCTCAGTCGATTATCCTTCCATGTTCTTTGTATCGGTCATGTTTTATACTCTCACGTGGACATTGTTTTCATGTTGATTAAGTCTCATATCTCCTTACGCTGATTATGTTTTCAGCAAGGTGATGATGCTTTCAGGCTAAAATACAGAAGGGTTACAGTAAAATCCTATTTCATGATAAATCATATTCTGGTCTTCATCAATCATGTCTTCATACTGAACATTGATGAAACTCAATTTAATCATACTTTTCAGCCTTTATACAACCAGTAGTAAGTCAACGCCGGAATTATCAGCCTATCATGTTACTTATTTTTAGTTTAGTTTACTACCGTTTATAATCAATTTATTTCTTTGATCATGTCAGACAAGCGACACCAGTATCGACCATCCCATTAGATTTCCACCAGTGCCATGTACAGTATTCCATATGTACCCCATGTATAGTGTCTCAGTTATACTCCATGATAGTATTGCATGTGTACTCCACATACAGTGTCTCAGATATGCTCCATGTGCAGTATTCATTTTGTACTTCATGTACAATAGTCCAGGTGTACTCCAGGTATCCTACTCCATGGATATTGCTAATCGATCCTCAATCATCTCCGGTGTTTCCACTTGTCGATATTCTACCAGATGTTGATGCTGCTCGTGAGTTGAAGATTTTACCAGTTACCGATGCTGCTAACACTTTGAAGACCTCACAAATGCTGATGCTGCTGATGCTTTGGAGATTTCTCAAGATGCTGATGTCGTTTATACTATGAAGACTTCGCAGAACAAGGACGAAAACTATAAATTTTAAATTTCTGACAAGAATAAATTTCAACCATCAGACACTACCATTCTATTCCATGCTTTTACTTCCCAGTTAGATGTCACACTTCACTCAGCTAATCTTTTAGTCAGAAGAGTGGGAACCGGTAACCAGCCGGCCACTCATCAGAAATAGTTACATGAATCACGGTCATGATAACGACAGTCAGGAAACTGACAGACAAGGCGATAATGACAACCACCGTGCTTATAACTAATCAGTCAGTAACCATCAGAACTCCGAAGCGGAAGTGACCAGAAATACAGAGGTCAGTAGTCTAACCGGTCCGCCAACCCTAGCAGTTACCAGAAATTCTCAGCCTTATTCAGACTCGCCCATTAAAATACTTGTCCAGACAACAGTCAAGACACTGGTCTCAAGTATCATCCCGGAAGACACATGTCAGGACACCAGTCATAGTACATGTCATATGATTATCTTCTCAAAGTACGAGTCAGATTCATAACACCAATATGCTTTCTAAACCAGGTTCTCAGAAATTCAGGGTACCCTCTAAGGGGGGTATACCCGTTCTGTTATGCCACGCATAAACTAGACCAATATAATTTAGTTATCACCACCGGAGTACTATTCAGGTTAGACACACAGTGTTTATTCTGTGAGGTTACAGATGAACACAATCAGTGAAAGTTGTCACATTTACTTCACGTATTCCTATGCCAGCTTTATCTTAAATCATGTATTACTTACCTCCCATCCAGAAAAGACTCCACAGTATCACCATATCTATAAAGGCCTTTTCTTCTAGTTAAAAATGAGATTCGTCTTACTAATTCTTGATTTGTTCATTTTATTTTGCCAGAAAAATCAGTATAAATTGTTTCAGCTTTACAAGCACGTGAATTATTATCTTATAGCTGCGAAGATTTCTAATCACCATTCATGATGCGATTTCTGACATTCCTTAAATTCATGATTACCAGATTATCCTAAAATTTCCAGATGTCATTCCAGAAGGTTTTCTAGAAATTCCCTCCTAACCACGAGACATAATTTAACATCGAGCTTGTCTCAAGAATAGAACCCATTTTCAAAACTATTCATTGCAGGGTTTCAGCTGAGTTAAAAGAGTTGCAGCATCTGCTGCAAGAGTTATCGGAACAAGGCTTTATTCACATTAGCGCACCACCAAAAGGTGTACCGTTCCTATCTATTAGACATAAGGCTGGTAACATGAGACCGTATATCAACCACCGAAAACTTTACAAGATCACCATTCATAATTGATATCATCTCACGTATAGAAGGTTTACGTGACCTGTTACGATGTCTTGAACACTTTTTAAAACAATTCTCAATCATGCTACCAACAGTGGTGAGAGATCAACATGATGTTTTCCAGATTTGCTGTTGAACACGTTATAATCTCTCTAAACTTTTGACTTATACGTCTGAGCTCCCTAATGCCCCAGCTATAGTATGAAATTTACGGATGAATTTTTTCGACTTCGCAGACAAAATCTTCAGTATGTTCTTTGATAACATCCTGATCTCCTAAATTCTGGAGAAGAACATGGGAATCATCTTTTCACAATCCTGCATATTTTCTGATAGGAGGAAATTATATACGCAGCTTTCCAGATGCGAGTTCCAGATGAACAAGGTAGCATTTCTGAGCCACCCTATTTCAGTAAAAGAAATTTCAGACAATCCTGCGAAGGTGAAGGCCATCACCTGGTGGTCCCGACCGACGCCTGTGAACGAAGTACCAAATTTTCTAGAACTTAATTGACTGCTACCGCAAAAATTGCTGATAGTTCTCCCTAAAACTTTCCTATGACTAGTCAACCAGATTTCCACCAAAATGTCCCATAATCAGGCAGAATTTTGATAGAAGCAGTATCACACATTGATGCAGCTATGTTCATACCTAGATGCCTGACATACCGCGGGTTCAAGATTGAACGCCGTCGTGGTAGTGAGTTACTAAAATCCTTTGTTATCAGTTACCACAGACTCAGACGACGCATGATGCCATCTAAGTCGTTGTTAACCAGTTAACCCAGCCTTCACGCCTTCTTTTATCCAAATAATTACGCAATAATAAATCTGAAGAAAATTCAACAATAGATCGTATGATTCCAAAGTATTCTATCAACAATCTTGTTAGATAGAAATTTGCATTCATGAATCGCACTCACGTTCATGTTCACGATCACGCGTACGTCCGCATTCACGTTCACGTTTATTTTCACTTTCATGTTTACGTCTCATTCGTAGTGCGATGCTATTTCAGTTCATGTTTTGTGCTATCCCATGATTTAAACTCACGTTAGTATTCATAACATTGTTCACGTTCAAGTTCGTATACCATATCGCGATACACGTTTCACAGCTTGTTACCTAATATAGTTATAGAAAGCTTAAGAAACCAGACTCGAGCTTAGTATAGCGTCTCCATACTCAGGCAGACGTTTCACGTCTCAAGCCGTATCGTTTGGCATTCTTTCCTCAATCAGCATATGTTCATGATATGTTCTAGCATCAAGTTCACAGTATGTTTCATGTATCATCGTGCACAATATATTCCATGCCCAGCATTCCTCCTATAATCGTGAACCACGTTCACAATTGCTCACGTAGTACGTTCACAATTGTTCACATAGTTCGTCCCTATATACTTTCAGCAGCCTGCTCAGAGATATAACTGTTATCTCTTCAGGATATATGCACGTACCTTCTCATGCTATGTCTTGTTCATTCTATCAGATTCAGAAAATCCATCTTAAGTATGGAACCAGAAACTGTTCAGCATCATCAGGACAAGGTCATCAGGACCAGGATTTTTTATTATGTTTAGACCTTTGAAGGAATCATTTCGAGCGGAAGGCCACTTGAAACGGAGGAGTTCATTCGGACCTCTCATCCTTTTCCTTCAATAAATCCAGTTAAGTTCTTTCAGCCATGTTATGTTCCATGTCCTCTTCAGCCATGCCACGTTCAATGTTACTTCAGTCAGGTCATGTTTATACCTTTTCAGCAACATCATGTTCTAAATCAAGGACGAATGATCCTTCAGCTTATATGTCTTTTCATCCTTCATGCTCTTTCAGCACATATGTCCTTTCAACTTTTATAACTTCACCAGCTTATTACATTTAATTCGAGGACGAATTTCTCCTTTTTAGAGGGGAAGAATTGTAAAACCACGGCATAATTGCATTCGTAATTCGAGGACGAATTATTTTTTTTAGAGGGGAAGAATTGTAAAACCCGTATTTAAAATCCTCAAATATTAAATACGCGTTGTCTCAGCTTTAACTTTAATTAGACGTAAAACAGTAAATACACAGTCTCAGTTTTATTTAAATATTACAAAAAGTAATTATTCAGAAATAATTATTTAGTTTCAGAAAATATGGTGTATGTATTACGCGAGCATCGTTATACAGAAAGAGTTATTAAGTTTCAGAAATTAAAACACGATAAATAAATACGAGTTGACATAATAATTAAAAGTCGAAAAAAAAACAAACAAAACCCACAAGGCTTTGGGCCGCCAGCTTGTAGAAAGAAAAGAAGGAAGGAGAATGGGCTGGAGGCCCATTTCTTTTGTCTAGACCGGTTAAAAAAAGGACGGGGGAAGGTTTTTAGTTTTAGACAACACACAAAGATAAAAAACCTAATCCAAAAGGAAAAAAAGGGAAAATTACCAAAAAGGTCTGTTGTCCATCATTCTCTGCCCAAAAAACACCAAAAATATTGTTTTCACCGAAAAGGACTTTTTTTTGGGCAATAGGGCAACTGGGTGCAGAATGCGCCACGTGTCCTATTTTTGGGGCAATCTGTCATGATTGCCCTATTTTTTGGATACTTGTCAAATTCTGAACGGTTGCTACCCTATTTTCTTTGTTGCCCTGGACAGTATCAGGAAAAACATGTTTTTTGGACCCTTTGATGAAATGCTAAAAAATAAAGGATTCATTTGATAATTTTCCCAAAAAAAAGGGAGCCGTCGTCTTCTCTTTCTTTCTTTGTCTCCTGCCTGCCGACAAAAAAACAACAAGAAACATACGTGGGTTTTGGGTTGATGTCGTTTGGTTCTTTTTTTTCTGTCACGCAAACCAAGTTTAACCCCATCACGTTATTTTCTTTTTTCTGGTTGATTCAATCACGAATCATATGGGTATAATAAGAACATGCAGAGTTTGGATTTAATCATGTTTAGTTATTAAAACAGTGGGGGGGGGTCTTGATAGTTGCACTGAAACCGAGAGCATAGAGCTCTCGGTGGGTTTTTAATCTTCACAACCGAGACCTTTAAGATCTCGGTGGTCCCTTTTGTTGCCCAACCTCGAACCTCAAACCATCACGGGGTTTCGGTTCAAAAACAGTAAAAAACAAGGGTGTATGGGATTAAATGTATCACAGCATGGGTGTTTGGGATTGTCAGGGAGTATTTGGTTGATAGCAGTGGGAGCCACTGCACTGGCAGTGGGAACCACTGCACAGGCAGTGGGAACCACTGCATTAACAATGGGAAGAATATGACCAATAAATAGTGGGAACTATATGAGGGCAGTGGGGACCACTGTTTGTGACGCCAGCATAAGGGGATGTAGTGGATTTAGTTTGGTTTGACCCGAGACGTGGGTGTGTCGGGGAAAGGTTTTTGGCTCGGATTTCCGAGTACAAGTCAATATAAAATGAAAAGGTTTTACTTAAATGTTTATTGAATCATTTTATTAATTAAGATAAATTATGAAATTAACCGAATTAGAAACGTCTTCATTAATTTTATTAGCAAATTAAATTGAGCCGATTTTATTTAATTATAAATTAAATGTTGTTTTATTTTAAATGATTTAATAATTCATGAAACCTTTTTGGAAAACTTTTTATTTCAGGAACCTTTTTATTTTAGGAAACTTTCTGTTTATATCTGGCTACTAGTTATAGATATCGTAAATATCAAAACACAGTATACTACACAGTAAACAGAAATACATGATATATACTAATCAGTAAACAGTTAAAGGACAGTCGGGTTATCGGAATTACATCAGACAATCAGATTAATCAGTTTATACACAATCAGTAAAATAATACCAGAACGCACAAAACGAATTAAGAACAGTAATAAACAGTAATAAGAGACAGTAATCAGTCAACTTATTTCGCGTCCCTTATTTATGTAGTAACTGTGAAGTCGGAGTAGATCTTCCAGCTTTTATTCTTCCTTCATTACTGGAAACGAGGTACGGAGTTCCCATCCTTCAGTAAGGACTTCCTTCTATGCATGATTAGGATTCCCCGACTACAGCCAAATGTTTTCCCCAGTATATGTTATAAATTATTATAAATTAATTTAATAACTAAGAAATTGCCTGAGCCTTATATACAAGCATGACCAGTTAGTTGTACTAGTCACAGAGGTACTGTAACCATGACACTTGAGGCACCGGTGTTATGACTCACCTATAGGAGAGTGATATCCTGCAGCGTCCCATTCAGCTTAGCTTGGCCATTTTATCTGTATTATTAGTGGGGCGTATGGATGCATCCTAGGCTTATCAGTTTACAGTTATCAGGTGAATGTGGTGTGTGCTCTACATCCTTCACATCGGAGCTGATCCCTCCACCCAGCACATTATTTAGAGGTCACCCCTCTACAACATGACGAGGTCACAACTCCAGTTATTCATGCAACAGTTGTTACAGCACATGACCTATATAAGCTCTTGCCAATTAAAATACAGTAAATGTATGTTTTCAGATTACAGATAACAGTTCAGCTTTATTATTTATAAATTAGACTTTTCAGATTATACACAGATTTTCGCTGCAACTTTACTTATCAGTCTTACAACTTCAGTATTTTATCATTTGCTTCAATTTAGTATTTCTTATCATGCTTTGTATCCGTTCACTGAGCGTTATACTCAGCCGTAGTTCCTTTCATGTTCTAACGGCAGGTACACCAGGACGCTCTTAGGATTCTGAGAGCATGTGCATTGGATGGAAGCTATCCAGACTTCTCACTTTATGCACTTCTTACATTATTCTGCTTATTTGGACATTGTTTAGTCCTTTCCTTCAGTATTTTACTTTTCATGTTTTGAGCTTATGTTTGGATTACCGATATTTGATTCCGGTATTTCCTTTATGGTCAGTTAATGTTTTAGGACATTTACTTTATGCTTTGATGACACGCCATAAATATATGTAACGTTCCACTTATCCAAGTGGGGTGTTACATAAAAACCCCTATTTTTCTTTTGCTATAGTGGACGACCAACTATAAGAGCCTAAGGGTGATGGCATGTGATATGGGGAAAAGGAATTAGTTTTTGTACGTATGATATTGGGTCGGTACGGTACACATATAGTGAACAGTCTCCAATGAGAGATCCTAGTTTTTTAACACCAAGAATGAAGTAAAAAACCTTTTGTATTTAGGATTTTGCTTACAGTAGTTCTATGAGTTTTTAAGACTTGTTATTTATATAAAGTAGCATTTAATGAACTCGTTATTTTTATGTTTATATATATTTAAATATCACAATTATAGTAAGTGTAGTTAAATATGAAATGATTTATCTTAATTAGATTCTAAATTTTAAATTATGTTATTTAGACATAAAAATTTTTATGTTAATTAAATGTTAATTTTCAATTATAGTAACCTTAAAAAAACTCATAGGGCTGTTGTTAGCAAAACCTTATTGGATCAAAATTAAGCCTAAACATAGTAAAGATACGAAACCACCGAATTTTTTAATTGTTTAACTTTGTCTCTCTTTGCCTTCCTCCCTAAGCTCACAACTAACAAAGGTGTTTACATTATTGATTTGACTTTTATTATACTTAATTTCCTTAAAGTTCTTAAGTTTTTTATTTAATTCTTATTAAACTTTTTAACTTTTTAACTAACGACTAATAAGTATTCATTAGTGCCAAATTAAGTATACATAATAAATATAGTAATATTATATCATATATCTTAGTAAAAAATAGTATTGATGTCTAAGTGTGTGACCCATTATGTCCACGTATTTCAACCATAAAATATTAACTATGACTTACACACCTCCCAAGAGCTCTCACTTGCGAAAGTCTTCATCATAGCATAATCTATACTAACATTGACATATAGTCTAACAACACCATCAATGCTCCCAAAAGTATATAGAGTATGGTTTCAATAAACATTTCAGCCTTATGGTATAAATTACAATATTCTTTTGTTTCTGATACTGTTAATCATGAATATGGATCAAAAAGTCATTTCATGTATTAACGACTCTATTTCTCGTTTTTGTATTGATCATGATTACCAAATGTTAAATAAAAATATTTACTACATTTTGGGCACGGCCACACAAACATCTTGATCAACCTTACGAGGGCCTAGTTGTAAATATAATGAAGTAATGGTTTATCACTAGTAAAAGGAATGAAATATTACTAGTGATAAAACAATGAAATATCATTATACTGTAATTAGGAAAAAGTTCAACATAGACCCTTAGTTTAGCATAAACTCAATCAACCAATCACACCCACTCATTTTTATCATGTAACAAAAAAACTCATTTTTTAAAAATTAAATATCTCACAAACTGTTCATCGTTACGTAAAACAAAACATATCATCGCGACGATAATTAAATCATCTATCTATCGAGGGACACATGTATATACTTTCAATGAACTTTTTTTCGACTTTTTTTCTTAAGTCACGTATGAGAGAATCATATATGATTCGTCACGAAACATATATAATTTTCAGAAAATCATATATGATTCATATCACGAATCATACATGATTCTCTCATACGTGACTTAAGAAAAAAATTCGAAAAAAGAAGTTCGTCGAAAGTATATACATGTGCCCCTCGATAGAAAGATAATTTAATTCTCGTTGCAATGGTGTATTTTTTTCGTTTGTTTTTTAAAAAATGGGTGATTATAATTGGTTGAATAGGTCTATGCTAAATTTTTTTTAACGGCGATTTTATTAATGACAAAACTAGCAAGATGCTAAATTACACAGAAATAAGATGGGGATTCTTGATCCAATCGTTCCAAGTGAACGTGGTTTTACATCTATACCTACACCAAGTAAAAGAACTAGAAATAATGTTATCAAACAACATTGCCTTCAAAAGATTACCAGTCGCAAACAACAACTTATTGCGAAAACCCCAAAGGAACCACCACATGACGTACGATACACCCTCCACCATGGCTTTGAGAGGAGCTGAAAGACGCAGAGCAGCCAGCCAATTGAGCCAATCATCATAAGACACGAAGCCTGTCTATGGAACATCCCACCAACGAGCTATCTTTCTATATAACTGGTCTGTTAATTCGCAGCATAAAAATAAATGTATGTTCGTTTTGCTCCTTGGTTACACAAAGGGCACGAGATAATATCGATGACAATACCTCTTAGAGAGACGTTGAATCTGGTGGGGAGAGCATTTGTAAAACCCGCATGCTTTTACCATGCATAGTACCCTTAGGATCGTACATACTAGTTAAAACTTTCCTAATATAGCATGATTACGATTACGTGTTAGGAGTTTACGTATTACGTACGTGTTAGAACACGATAAGTATTTAATATGCACGATCACGTAATAATTATTTAACAATAATTAATCACGAACATGTGATCATGAAATCATGAACGTAATTAAAACACGAACTATTATTAATTACGTATATATATTTATTACGAGCGTAATTAAATATATTAGATCACGGTATTTACGTAACGAGAACATTTAAAACACGAACATAAATAAACACAAACGAGTAACTAAATAACGAGACACGGAACAAGGTACGGGAACCCCATGTGGGGGTCCCTACCCGCGGCCAAACAAGGGCAATGGGCCAAGCCCATTCTCAAATTTTACTAAAGGGGGGTTAATTAATTTTTCACTACACAAATTAAGTTACAAAAGATTTTTAAGAAAAACCTAAAAACCCTCCTTCCTCCTTCTCTTTGTGCTGCCACCCATAAATCACCATACAAGGTGATTTGTTGATCTTTGATCTTGAAGAATTGGTGATTGATCGTGTTTGTTCTTCGTTCTCTTGATCCACGAATTCGGTAAAAATCTTTTAAACCTTTTCTTTTAATTTAATCTTTTTATTAATTATGAACATGTGATGTTTTTATAAAAAAAACATATTAATTAATCATAGATCTAACATGTTTTGGTGATTAATTAAATCAAAGGGTCGTTTTAAGGGGTGTTTTGCTTTGGCCGCCGGCTTCACCGAGCCCAAATGGGGTCTCGGCTTGCCAAGCCGACCACCACCAAGACCATATGGTCTTGGTTGGTGCGTGTGGGTCCCACAACAGCAAGGGGTACCCCGAGTTGGTTCAGGGTACGGTGTCGATTCATGTCCGGTTCATGTTTTAGCCTAGATCCGGTTCATGGTATATGTTAGTTTTTTTTGTTATGAACTTATGTTAAAATTAAATTAATAAAAGATGTGATTAATTTAATAACATGACTTAGGTTATTTAATTATTAATAATCATGAATTATTTTAACCTAAGTATTTATATATTTAAGACTTATAATTAATTAATTATTTTAAAACCATGGATATAATTAATTAATTAACATGACTTAGGTTATATTATTAATATATAATAATACATATTTTAACCTAAGTATTTAACTTATTTAATTAAAAATATGTTATACTTTAATTAAATATTATAACCTATAGTTTAATTAAATTACATGAAATAATTATTAAACTATACAATATACCATATGACTTAGAAAATAATCATGAAAACACTTAGGCTTATATACTTAGCTTATTTAACCAGCTTAATTCTAATTATGGAAACTTTCTATTTTTAGAAACTTAACTAAATAAGGCAGCTAATCTATTTATGGAAACCAGCTATTTTTAGAAACTTATCTATTTTAAGCAGTAAATCTATTTTTAGAAACTTTATATTTTTGGAAACTTTCTATTTTTGGTAACTTTCTATTTTTGGAAACTTTCTATTTTTGGAAACTTTCTATTTTTGGAAACTTTCTATTTTTGGAAACTTTCTATTTTAGGAAACCTGCTATTTTTGGAAAGTTACTTATTATTACACAGTAAGTATAATAACACATGAAATACCAGAAATACTTAATCAGATTAAACAGAATATAAGATTTAATACAGTTTAAGGCTTTAAACAGTAAAACATAGTAAGAACACATAAAATAAGCTAAGACATGACATGAAACCAACTATGTATTTAGTAAGCAGATACTTATTTCATGTACGTATTTATGTAGCACTAGTGATTCGGAAGTAGGATTCTCGCAGTTCGTCTTTCTCGTTCACTGGACATAAGGTACGGATTCACGTCCTTTCAGTATGGACATTCTTTCCTTATTAGGATCCCCCGTATGCAGCCAACTGTTTTCCCGTAGTATAAGTTACGTGTTTGATTGCTTATGTTTAATTATGATTACCTATAGCCATATACATGCATAACCAGTTTCACCTAGTTATGGAGGTACCATAACCATAACATTAGAGGCACTGATGTTATGACTTCACCACGGCAGAGTGATTGCTCGTGGCGTCCCTTCAGCTTTTGGCCATTTATTTATATTTATCATGTGGGGCGTATGGGTGCATCCTAGTTACATGTTTTTATTCAGGATTACATGGTGAATGTGGTGTGTGCCTTGCATCCTTCACAAGGAGCTGATCCCTCCTACCCAAAAACCAGTATATTAAATTAGAGGCAGCCCCTCTAATTTGCATGATGAGGTCACCCCTCCAATTATTCATGCATGGTGGATTTTCATGACCTATATTGGCTAATGGTAAAATATGACAAACAGTTTTTATTAGATAAACATAAGACTTTCAAACTATAAAACCAGTTTTATCAAGACTTAACCAGGTTACTCGGGACTTAGTTTTCTTCCGCTGTTATTATGTTATATGCTTATCCTATTCATGCTTTATTGTACATCCGTGCACTGAGCGTATTGCTCAGCCGTTTTCCTTTTCTATGTTCCCAAAACGGAAGGTACTCAGGGACGCTCGTAGACACTAAGAGTACGTGCATATGGACTGGAAGCTGTCTAGCCTTCTTTACATTATGCATCTCCTTTCTTTTGATACTTATGCTTTGGACATTGTTTAGTCCTTTTCCTTTATTATACTATGTTTGTGTGTGATGAGCTTTACTTTTGGACTACCGATGTTTGATTTCGGTATTTTCCTTTTTATGGTCAAGTAATGTTTAGACATTTTACCTTGTATGCTTTGATGACACACCATAATTACTGTGATATTTCCATTTCCAAAATGGGGTGTTACAATTATGGTATCAGAGCCAAGGCTTCGACCTGTAGGCTCTCAAATATGACCCGTGATTAGTGGGTAGTCACTACGGTCTTCCAACAACTGACAGTTGTTTTCATGCATTCATCATTTTTAAGCATACATATACATGTCATTGTTGTAGGGTTTTTGACTAAGTAATGGTTGGTACAGGACTGGCCCTATTTAGTCGCATGTGTTTTATCGAAACTTTTAGATTTGGGACCGACCCATAGGCGTCCCCTCGCAATGTATTTGTTTTGGGTGAACTGACCAGAGGCGTTCACTCTCGAGCATACAAAAGTTTTCATAAAACTGCATCATGCATTCATACACAAAATTTTCTTGCATAAAATTTTTCTCGTGAAATTTTAGTATAAATTTTTTGAAATGTATATATTTATATTTTATGTTTTGAACTGTTTAATCATATGTTTTATGTTATACTGTCAGATGTTTCTCACACGCGAACAGGAGCAGCTCAATGCTGCAATTCAGGCTGCCATGCAAGCCTTGGTTCCTCAACTGAGGAATGACATCCGGGCTGAAGTTCAAGCTGCCAACAATCAGCAGCACAATCAGCCACCTCCTCCTCCTCCTCCAGTGACATTAGCAGTATGGCTGGAGAGATTCAACAAGCTCCGCCCTCGAGCTTTTGAGAAGACAGATAGCCCCAGCGATGCTGAAAGCTGGTTGGCTCACATCGAGAAGATTTTCAATGCTATGGGCTGTGACCCCGCATACAAGGCGAGGTTGGCATGCTATCGGTTCGAAGGCGATGTACTCAACTGGTGGTTAACATTGATGCAATCTGAAGGTGGTGATGAGTGGGTTGCTGGTTTGACTTGGGCTCAGTTCAAGGACAGGGTGATGGAGCAGTTCTTTCCCAAGGTTGAGTAGGACAAGCTCAAGAGAGAGTACCATGGGATCCGACAAAGAGCTAGGGAGAATAGCAACGAGTTTATGCAGCGCTTTCTTTGCTTGGCTGGTTTCCTTGGTGCGGCAGCAGGTACTCCTGAAGAGCAGGCACATCACTTCAGATGGGCTCTTCGCACATCGGTCGCAAACAATCTGGTGTGTGCTACGTTCAACACTGTAGCACAAGTGGCCGATGCAGCACGAAAACTGGAGATGCTACAGGAGAGAGATGAGTTCGGGGAAGCTGAAAGACCCGACAAGAGGTAAACATTCGTATTCAAGCGGTGACCAATCCGTATACTTCCATATGTCAATTATTCATCTCTTTAAATTGTATCTTCCAGGCAGAAAACTGGGGACCGGTCTCAACCGGCTACTCAGCAGCAGCTCTGATACTTAAGCAAACTTCTACCAGGAACCATGGAAACGGTAGGGACCAGAACCAGAGAGGTTCGCAACCTAGCCGTCCAGCTATCACTGGAATTCAATCTTACGATTATCCGCTTCGTCCTTTGTACCCAACTATCATGTCTTATGTAAAATGTTTTATCAGGTCCTCAGCCAGCCAGAGCACCTGCTGGAGGATACACTCATCCTCTTTGCCCTACTTGCCACCGTAGGCACCCAAGACCATGTCGTCGTAATACTGATGCGTGCTTCAAGTGTGGTCTTCCTGGCCATATTATGAAGGATTGCCGTAAGGGCTAGATGGAGGGTACATCGGGACATGCTGATACCAAGCCGCCTCCTACTGTCGGGCGTGTCTACACGACATCTCGAGACCAGGCTAACAAGTCTACAGGTACCATCACTGGAATCTTGTATATGTATGGTCGCGCTGCATGTGTTCTTTTCGATACAGGTGCTACTCACTCGGTTATTTCTACTGCTTATGCTATGAACATTAGGATGCCTCCCTTGCCACTAGAAAATAGGCTTACTATTTCCATGCCTTTGAGGGACTCTGTATTAATCACCCATGTATACAAGAGTCTTCCCCTAGAATTTGATGATAAGGTTCGACCTGTCGACGCATTTCCGCTGGACATGAATGACTTCGACATGATTTTAGGCATGGATTGGCTATCCAAGTATCATGCTACCATAGACTGCCATTCATATCGAGTTATCTTCGGTGATGTCAATGCACCAGAGTACATTCATAATGGGTTCATACCCGGACGGTCTGTACAAGTCATATCCACCCTGCAAGCGCGTGCACTACTGTCACATGGCTGCGAGGGTTATCTAGCTACGGTTCACGACATGGATGCTGAATCTACATCGATTCAGGATCAACCAATAGTGTCGGAATTCCAAGATGTGTTTCCAGCAGAACTTCCGGGCATACCACCTGCACGAGAAGTGGAATTCAGTATCGAGCTGGTTCTAGGAGCTGAACCAATCTCCAAGGCTCCTTATCGCATGGCTCCCATAGAGCTGAAGGAGCTGAAGGATCAACTGCAAGAACTTCTTGAACGAGGTTTCATTCAACCGAGCGCATATCCATGGGGCGCACCGGTTTTGTTTGTTAAGAAGAAGGACGTTAGTATGCGTCTTTGCATAGACTATCGCGAGCTCAACAAGATTACCATTCGGAATAGGTATCCACTACCACGCATTGACGATCTGTTTGACCAACTCCAAGGGGCCAAACACTTCTCCAAGATCGATCTTAGGTTAGGCTATCATCAGCTACGGGTCAAGGAGCAGGACATCGCTAAGACTGCCTTTCGTACCCGCTATGGCCACTACGAGTTTGTAGTTATGCCATTTGGCCTGACAAATGTTCCAGCAGTGTTCATGGATCTGATGAACAGAATCTTCCATGAATTTCTGGACAAGTTCGTCATTGTTTTCATCGATGACATCCTGATTTTCTCAAAGTCCAAGGAGGAACACGAAGACCATCTTCGTACAGTACTACAGATTCTTCGCCAGAAGCAGTTGTATGCTAAATTCTCCAAGTGTGAGTTCTGGTTAGACAAGGTGGCATTCTTAGGTCACATTGTATCAGCAGAAGGAATCACTATGGATCCAGCGAAGGTTGAGGCCATTACTAAGTGGCCAAGGCCGACATCAGCGACGGAAGTCCGCAATTTCTTAGGCTTAGCTGGCTATTACCGTAGGTTCGTAGAGAACTTTTCCCGCCTAGCACTACCATTGACCAAACTGATGCGGAAAGGGGAGAAATTCGTCTGGACTGAAGATCGAGATAAGAGCTTTGAAGACCTGAAGCAAAAGTTAGTATCTGCACCTATTCTTACTCTACCATCTGGTACGGGTGGATTTCAAATCTACAGCGATGCATCGGGGAAGGGACTTGGCTGTGTTCTCATGCAACATGGGAAAGTGATCGCGTACGCTTCACGACAGCTTAAGCCTTATGAAGAAAATTACCCCACGTACGATCTGGAACTTGCTGCAGTCGTGTTTGCATTGAAGATATGGAGGCACTACTTATATGGAGAATCATGTGACATTTTCACGGACCACAAGAGCTTGAAGTATATCTTCACTCAGCGTGAATTGAACATGAGGCAGAGGAGATGGTTAGAGCTGTTGAAGGATTATGACATCAATCTACAGTATCATCCCGGAAAGGCAAATGTAGTAGCAGATGCTCTTAGCAGGAAGTCCGGAAAGATCAACGACATTAAAATCGAAGAGGAAGTCATCAGAGACTTGGAGCGACTAGACATCGAGATCATGGTACGTGGACAACACGGTTACTGGGCTAATCTTAGAGTAGAACCCGAGTTACTATCTAAGATCAAGGAAGCTTAGAAGGATGATGGAGAGATCTGGGCGATAGTACAGAATTTGGAGAAGCAGACATAATTCAGAGTAGATGCAGATGGTATCGTATGGCAGGGCACTAGACTTTGTGTTCCTGATGACCAAGAACTCCGGGAAGCTTTGTTAGCTGAAGCTCATAGCTCCCCATTCTCAATACATCCTGGTTCGACTAAGATGTACCATGACATCAAACAGTACTTTTGGTGGAGTGGTATGAAACTGGATGTTGCCACTTACGTCTCCAAATGTCTTACCTGCCAGCAGGTTAAGAACGAGCATCAGCGATCTGGCGGTCTCCTTCAACCGTTAGATATTCTAGAGTGGAAGTGGGACAAAATCACCATGGATTTTGTTACCGGTCTTCCGCCTACCAAAAGGAAGCACGATGCAATTTGGGTTATCGTTGATCGACTTACCAAATCAGCTCATTTCTTACCGATCCGCAAGAAATATCCGGTAAGTAAACTCGCAGATACGTATAGACGAGAGATCATGAGACTCCACGGTGCACCATCCAGCATCGTCTCAGACAGAGATCCTCGATTCACTTCGCGCTTTTGGAAAAGTCTGTAGAAAGGTTGGGGTACACAACTTAAGCTTAGCACGGCTTTTCATCCTCAAACGGACGGACAGTCGGAGCGAACCATTCAGACATTGGAGGATATGTTGAGGTCATGTGCGTTGGAATGGACGGGTGATTGGGACGAATATATCTGTTTGGTGGAGTTTGCATACAACAACAGCTGGCACGCAAGCATCAAATGTGCTCCATTTGAGATGTTGTATGGCAGAAAGTGTCGCGCCCCAATCTGCTGGGATCAGGTTGGCGAGCGAACACTCGAAGGACCGGAAATCATAGAGATGACAAATGAGAAGATCACAGTAGCTAAGCAGAAAATTCAGGAGGCACGGTCACGCCAAAAGAGTTACGCCGATAAGCATCGTAGGGATTTACACTTTAACGTAGGAGATCACGTCTTCCTTAAGGTTTCGCCGGCACGTGGTGTTAGACGTTTCGGGATTAAAGGGAAGCTCAGTCCTCGTTTCATCGGACCGTTTGATATCATTGAACGAGTCGGTGAAGTATCTTACCGATTGGCGTTACCTCCGCAGCTTTCGCATGTGCACAATGTGTTTCATGTGTCCTTACTCAGAGGGTACCAATATCATCCCCTTCACATGGTTCAGTATCCACTGGAACAGATACGTGAAGATCTCACTTTTATAGAAGAAGCCGAACGAGTTCTTGACAGACAAGAACGAGTCATGAGAAAGAAGACGATTCCATTCGTCAAAATTCTATGGAGGGATCATACCGAGCGGGAAGCCACTTGGGAAACGGAGGAGTCTATCCGGGCTTCTTACCCTCATTTCATATTTTGAATTCGGTTATGTTCTTCTTTTCCAGTTTACTTTATCTATAATTCGGGGACGAATTATTCTTTTTAGGGGGGAAGAGTTGTAAAACCCGCATGCTTTTACCATGCATAGTACCCTTAGGATCGTACGTACTAGTTAAAACTTTCCTAATATAGCATGATTACGATTACGTGTTAGGAGTTTACGTATTACGTACGTGTTAGAACACGATAAGTATTTAATATGCACGATCACGTAATAATTATTTAACAATAATTAATCACGAACATGTGATCATGAAATCATGAACGTAATTAAAACACGAACTATTATTAATTACGTATATATATTTATTACGAGCGTAATTAAATATATTAGATCACGGTATTTACGTAACGAGAACATTTAAACACGAACATAAATAAACACAAACGAGTAACTAAATAACGAGACACGGAACAAGGTACGGGAACCCCATGTGGGGGTCCCTACCCGCGGCCAAACAAGGGCAATGGGCCAAGCCCATTGTCAAATTTTACTAAAGGGGGGTTAATTAATTTTTCACTATACAAATTAAGTTACAGAAGATTTTTAAGAAAAAACCTAAAAACCCTCCTTCCTCCTTCTCTTTGTGCCGCCACCCATAAATCACCATACAAGGTGATTTGTTGATCTTTGATCTTGAAGAATTGGTGATTGATCGTGTTTGTTCTTCGTTCTCTTGATCCACGAATTCGGTAAAAACCTTTTAAACATTTTCTTTTAATTTAATCTTTTTATTAATTAGGAAAATGTGATGTTTTTATAAAAAAACATATTAATTAATCATAGATCTAACATGTTTTGGTGATTAATTAAATCAAAGGGTCGTTTTAAGGGGTGTTTTGCTTTGGCCGCCGGCTTCACCGAGCCCAAATGGGGTCTCGGCTTGCCAAGCCGACCACCACCAAGACCATATGGTCTTGGTTGGTGCGTGTGGGTCCCACGGCAGCAAGGGGTACCCCCAATTGGTTCGGGGTACGGTGTCGATTCATGTCCGGTTCATGTTTTAGCCTAGATCCGGTTCATGGTATATGTTAGTTTTTTTTGTTATGAACTTATGTTAAAATTAAATTAATAAAAGATGTGATTAATTTAATAACATGACTTAGGTTATTTAATTATTAATAATCATGAATTATTTTAACCTAAGTATTTATATATTTAAGACTTATAATTAATTAATTATTTTAAAACCATGGATATAATTAATTAATTAACATGACTTAGGTTATATTATTAATATATAATAATACATATTTTAACCTAAGTATTTAACTTATTTAATTAAAAATATGTTATACTTTAATTAAATATTATAACCTATAGTTTAATTAAATTACATGAAATAATTATTAAACTATACAATATACCATATGACTTAGAAAATAATCATGAAAACACTTAGGCTTATATACTTAGCTTATTTAACCATCTTAATTCTAATTATGGAAACTTTCTATTTTTAGAAACTTAATTAAATAAGGCAGCTAATCTATTTATGGAAACAAGCTATTTTTAGAAACTTATCTATTTTAAGCAGTAAATCTATTTTTGGAAACTTTCTATTTTTGAAAACTTTCTATTTTTGGAAACTTTCTATTTTTGGTAACTTTCTATTTTTGGAAACTTTCCATTTTTGGAAACTTTCTAATTTTGGAAACTTTCTATTTTTGGAAACTTTCTATTTTAGGAAACCTGCTATTTTTGGAAAGTTACTTATTATTACACAGTAAGTATAATAACACATGAAATACCAGAAATACTTAATCAGATTAAGCATAATATAAGATTTAATACAGTTTAAGGCTTTAAACAGTAAAACATAGTAAGAACACATAAAATAAGCTAAGACATGACATGAAACCAGCTATGTATTTAGTAAGCAGATACTTATTTCATGTACGTATTTATGTAGCACTAGTGATTCGGAAGTAGGATTCTCGCAGTTCGTCTTTCTCGTTCACTGGACAAAAGGTACGGATTCCCGTCCTTTCAGTATGGACATTCTTTCCTTATTAGGATTCCCCGTATGCAGCCAACTGTTTTCCCGTAGTATAAGTTACGTGTTTGATTGCTTATGTTTAATTATGATTACCTATAGCCATATACATGCATGACCAGTTTCACCTAGTTATGGAGGTACGATAACTATAACATTAGAGGCACTGATGTTATGACTTCACCACGGCGGAGTGATTGCTCGTGGCGTCCCTTCAGCTTTTGGCCATTTATTTATATTTATCATGTGGGGCGTATGGGTGCATCCTAGTTACATGTTTTTATTCAGGATTACATGGTGAATGTGGTGTGTGCCTTGCATCCTTCACAAGGAGCTGATCCCTCCTACCCAAAAACCAGTATATTAAATTAGAGACAGCCCCTCTAATTTGCATGATGAGGTCACCCCTCCAATTATTCATGCACGGTGGATTTTCATGACCTATATTGGCTAATGGTAAAATATGACAAACAGTTTTTATAAGATAAACATAAGACTTTCAAACTATAAAACCAGTTTTATCAAGACTTAACCAGGTTACTCGGGACTTAGTTTTCTTCCGCTGTTATTATGTTATATGCTTATCCTATTCAGGATTTATTGTACATCCGTGCACTGAGCGTATTGCTCAGCCGTTTTCCTTTTCTATGTTCCCAAAACGGCAGGTACTCAGGGACGCTCGTAGACACTAAGAGTACGTGCATATGGACTGGAAGCTGTCTAGCCTTCTTTACATTATGCATTTCCTTTCTTTTGATACTTATGCTTTGGACATTGTTGAGTCATTTTCCTTTATTATACTATGTTTGTGTGTGATGAGCTTTACTTTTGGACTATCGATGTTTGATTTCGGTATTTTCCTTTTTATGGTCAAGTAATGTTTAGACATTTTACCTTGTATGCTTTGATGACACGCCATAATTACTGTGATATTTCCATTTCCAAAATGGGGTGTTACAACATTGTTCTTGATTTTCCACGCCAGGATGTTAATTTTGATGGGGACGTACTTAACCCACCTCGTCTTGGCCGCCTCGTTAGTCGATCGATGAGCATCAATCCTCTTACGTAAGGATGCCACCGAAAACACCCCTTCATTATTCAGGGACAATAATATCTGTCTGAATGGGGACTGAGATTAACATTGGAGGTCATTTCTTCTACAGCTTGCAGTTGCATTTGTTCAGCACCTCCTCTCGCATGACGCCTCAACGACGTCTCCATGCTAGGGGCCTCTATTTTAGAACGAAGACGTACCTCTTTATTTGTCTCTAAAGCGTATACCCTAGGAGACAAATCTTTAATAATGTATGCTTCACACCACTTATCTTTCCAAAATCGAATGCTTCTAGCGTCGCCTACTTTCATTTTGAGGAATTCTAAACAATCCATTCCTTGCTCTTTAATGACACGAATTTCATTAACAACAGATGTCCAGCACGTAATGTGTTTACTATGGCGATTGATACCAAGGTTCCTTCTTCCCCATGTATGGCTTTAATAACTCTTGTCCATAACGATCCATGATTTTTGTAAAACCTCCACACCTATTAAACATTAAAGCCTGATTAAGAGCATAAAGACTTTCCAACCCTCCTTGCTCTTTCAAAGTAATGACATTGCTCCACTTAACCCATGTAGCGTGCTTACTATTGAGCTCGTGACCATTGAAAAACTGCCTTCTTATTGCTTCCAACTCTTTAAGCACACGAATAGGGGTTTTATAGATCGACATATGGAATATAGGAATGGCGCCTAGGACTGATTTTAACAATGTGAACCGACCACCTACAAATAACGCTTTCAACTTCCACTTAGATAATTTATCTTTCACTTTGGTAACCACCTCACGCCAAGCTTCAATACGATGCATATTACCACCCACTTTAGTACCTAAATAGTTAAATGGAGCATGAAGTATCTGGCACCCTAGGTTACTGTCAATTCTGGTAATATTACGGATGTTCACCTGTACCCTCGTGATCTTACTTTTATTCATATTGATTCGAAGTCCAGACGCTCGATGAAAGCACTCTAAAACATTTGTTAGAGTATCAATATTCTTCTCACACCACTTACCCACGAAAACCGCATCGTCCGCAAAAAATAGATGTGAAATGGTCAATGAACTATTAAGTTAAATCCCAGTGAACAAACCCGCGTCCAACACTCGTTGAAAAGATATGTGGAGAGATTCCATCACTAGAATAAACAAGAAAGAGGAGAGGGTATCACCTTGTTTGAGACCTTTAAAAACCTAGAATTCCGATGTGGGACTTCCGTTAACGAGAACAGAACCTTTAAAAGACCGAAGGCAGCTTAATATCCAACGACGCCACTTATATCCGAAACCAAATTTCTCGAACACTTCGTCCAAAAAAGTCCCACCTTACCGAGTCGTGTGCCTTTTAAAAATCAACCTTGAATATGAGAGTTTGTTTTTTCTTCAACGAGCACCACTTCATAATCTCGATAAGTATGACAGGGCCATCCATAATTTGTCGTCCTGAAACAAAAGCGGAATGTACATCATGAATAAGATCTCCGATAACAGTAACAAGTCTATTAGCCAGGATTTTGGTGATAATCTTGTACAAGCTACCAATAAGGCTAAATGGACGAAAATATTTAACATTATTAACGTTAGAAATTTTAGGGATAAGAGTAATAAACAAAGAATTAAACCCACTCGCAAAGACCCCTTGATTAAAAAAGCATTTTACAGCCAGTGTCACATTGTCACACCCCACCATGGTGGAATATGGGGCGCGATGTATGGATATCATCACACCATGGCGTGTCTATAGAGATAACTAAATGAAATAAGAAATATCATAAATGGTGACACAATGTCATGAAGATATCTCAAACAATGCAGGCGTCTAGGTAAGTAGGTAACAGGTCTACCTCTTACCAAAGACATACAAATACACACATCAACATATAGGTGTTCACAACGTAACACTTAATCAAACATAAAATAAAGACTAAGAGAAAAGGTGGTTCCTCCAAATGCAATCCTAAGCCTTCCAGCTAGCCATTCCTATTCTCACGCTTAACTACATTCTCACCTGAAAGAGACACTAAAACACATCAACATAATGTTGGTGAGAGTCATAAGTTTAGACTCCAACCTCAAATCAGCTATAATAAGCTGTGAATAACCACCAAGAATAAAAATATATGGACAATGTGTTACAGATGTGCATTAACAACTAAAATTCAAGTTTTATCATACCAAACCAATTCCAAGGCTCCAAGCCTTTCCAAACACCATGGTTCCATAGGTGCCCATACACCTATGTACCAATCCCAAGGCCCCGCCTTGTAAACATCCCCTTGGTACCAAGTCAAATCACAAACAATCATGAATCAATTAGCAGTTAATCACATAAGTACACACAAGTCCATCACCAATCATAAAACATTCACAGCAACAATTTACAAAACCATAAGAGTGTCTGTTTCATCCCATCTGGAAGTCAAAATCATTAAAAGATATGGGACTATGAAACTCACCTGATCAAGCATCTGCAAATATCCACGCTCTAGAGAAAATCTAAACACATAAACATATACAATCAAGACATGAACCACATACCAAAATGGCTCATCATTCTATGATGGATATCTAACATTCTCCTACAACTTAACCTCATTTATATGCTATAAGCATCCCATTACACCCCTCTATAAATCTCTTAACTTAGTTAAGTTCATAACCCGTCCCGTTAACATTTTACCCACAACAGTCCCGTTTTTCATACTTCAAACTATGGATCGAACACCCAATTAACCAAAATAACATGCCCCTATAAAAGAAACCCTATGCCCTTACATGTGTTAGCTAACGCTCCTATTTGGACGCAACCTTAAAGATACAATTAAGGCCTCCATATATATATATATACTTTTACCTATCCAGAATTTACTGATTTTGAACATATGAAAAGTTTGTTATGACGAAAGGGTCTTAACCTATTCCATTTACTTAGCCCCACTCCAGATCCTTTCTATAATATATAAAATGACTCCCATATTCGTTTGAAGGTCTATCTATAACTCTAAACACCCTAACCAACTCAAAACATAATATGTAAACAGGCTGATCCAAAAACTGCTTTGACACCCGACTGATGTAACCTGTTTTTGACCCACTTTCCCACCTCCAATTTAGTTATCGTTTCTTGAATTCGAAATCTAATTCAATTACCTTTCCAGGGACTATAAGATCGCAATTTAAAAGTTTGTAGAACTCTAGATATGATCAATACAATGGACTAAACATTCTGCCCAATTTTTAATTACGAATTTATTTAAACTAACCTAATTAATTACCCAACAATTAATTAATTACAAGCCCTAATTATTCTAATCATTACATATCATTAATATACTAATTTTAATAAAAACCCTAACCTAAATCCATGATTCAGAAAACATTAATAATGATTAATATGAAAAGAGGATTAAAGGTTTTACCTTAAAATTAATGGAAGACAAGATTTTTTTTATGAAGAACCCTAATTCCTCCATAGATGTCGACTTAAAGTTTATCTCCAAGGGTTTTATGTTTGTTTTTAGTCAATAAAAACCATATATACTTTAACTAAACAAGTCCTAACCCAATACCAAAACCCAGTTTCTATTTTTCTCTTTTCTTTTTGTTCTGCCGACTCAAAACGAATTACACGTTCCTTTTTTTTTTCTTTTATTAATTATTAATACACTACTAATATTTCATTAAATTACCTTAATTTATTACAGCTCCTAAAACCTCCAAAACCGCTAAACCGTAAAACTAGTCAAATTACGCGTATACCGTAAAAGACGTAAAAATATACAGTTTTATAAAAAATCTTAGAATATAAAATAAAATATATAACTAAGTCCTAATGACTTAAAACCATCCCGTAAATTATTCCCGTGACTAAATACCTCTTCCGAGACCCCTAAATGCAAAACCCTAAATCGTAAAAATACGATTTTCTATAATATATATACGTATACGTAAAACCACTAAACAACACCATCTCATTTCATAGTCACTACATTGTCAGCTCATGAACATGAAATCATCACACATCGTTTCACTCACAAGGTACCTCATACCCGAAACGATATCCAAACCACAATCTATACCCACCAATTAACATATAAACACACAAAGACACGTAATTTCACGAAATATGCACAAACATAAAACTAAGTGACGAACCTCAAAACCGCGGTTGTCACATCACTCCCTCCTAATAGAAATCTCGTCCCGAGATTTACTCCTTAGGATCAAACACACAAACAACAAATCACATGAGGATACTTGTTCTAAATGAACTCTTCTCATTTCCATGTGTACTTTAGTTCAAGTCTCAAATTACCACATATACTAACCCACAATATTTAAATTCATTCCCAAACTCTTGACCTCACAGCCAATAAATCTCACAAATGACTCTTTGATAAAACAAAGATTCTTATTAACACAAATCCCGAATAACCGTACATGCAAATATGCATTCTCAAACAACATTTACCAATCTTAATACATGAAATATATCATGTACACCGCTCAATTACCCATGTAATTCTATACCCATACGCTATTGGTCCAATCTTTCCAAAGGATCATAAATGAACATACAAAAATCGACATCAACTTTTCCCTTTTACCAAAACATGTCGCCCATTACTATAGGGAAACTTCCTACATAACTTTGTCACTAAACTCTAGTGGTTTCCTCTTTTTCAACATATCATCTCTTGTCACTCTCATCCTTTCAACAAACAACATTATTATATTAGTAGCCTTTTTTACCAATTTTGGTCCACAATAGGTATAACTCACCATATCCTTCCATATAGTGCTTCAAATGGAATTTATCGACTTCTAGTATGATAACTATCATTATATGAAAACTCAGCCATCGCTAACGAGTTTCCTAACTCCCTCTAAATTAATCACTCATGCCCTCAGTGTAACTCCTAAGGTTTTATAAATCTATCACTTGCCCATCCTTTTCTAATTAGCTTGATATACTCATATCCAATCATGTTCATCAACTCCCTTTAGTCTGTACCCCAAACTACTTAAAAATTCCAATTTCCTTGCAAAAGTGACCTATGCCGGTCTTTCACATATCCATTAGCTCATCACAACAAGGCTCTTCCAATCTAAATCAACTTATGATCTATACACATCACCAAAAGGACGGTTATCTCAGTTAGTCTATCAACTGCCATCTAAACTCATGCTACAACTACTTCCATTAAATTTGGATAGCTCATTAGTAGCACCTATACACTTTTTTTCTCACTTTTCTTAATGAAGGATTTTTTTCCTTGATACTATACACTTCCTCTATACCTACACAAGGTCTTACCTTCAAGGTCATAGCGCTCCTCATCTTGTCTCAGTTAGACCAAGCCCTTCGTCTCCCATGACACCTTCCATCTATAACTCGTCATCCATTCGATTATCAATACTAAGCCTTCCAATCAAACAGTATAGGTCAGTACCATTTCCTTTCCACACTAAAACAATATTAGCATGCTTAGTGCCTTAGTCTTCTCATTAGGCTATACCAAAGTTTTACCTTCGGTTCCTATCTCGACCTATTTCATTCATGATTCGCATCTATCCACACTTCCTTCTTCTTCCTCAGCTCATGACATACATCACGATGTTATGCTTCCCGTATTTCAAGTCATCTATACCTCAAAATTTTTCCAAGTAGCTTCACTTGTTTTCCTCACGATCAGTTCTCCTACTCCCTCCTAATAGGGACAGACTAGAGTTTTATGTGATCCCATATAGATCACCCTCTCATCTTATACCCATATTAGTTTCCATTTGTCTAAACTAAGCCATATTTTAAATTCTTATTCAAATCTCATACTTCTATTTTGATCTTGCACCCAAGATGAGGTACTTTCAGTCATCATCTTCTAGGAATACTTGGTTCTCTCTTTCAATGGTTCTCCCAAATTCCTACACTAACCCGTCCAACATAAATTCCATTCTTTATTCATCAAATCTATGGAAAATCGCTAGTGCATTGGATAATGCATAACTGTCTCTTCCAAAGATCTTTCATAACACCTTCACAAAACCGACTCTCTAATCACTTCTCCATGAACTTATTCAGCTCGGCTTCACTACTCATCCCTCGATATTGATTGCCACAAAAATTCTATCCGCGTAGTCACTCGACTCCCCTTGTTACCTCCACGAGTTCTTAATCTCCCATGTTATGTATTTAATTCATCACGATCCACTAGTTCAGCTCTTTGTAACTCCACTCCGGTACTCGATCTGTCCTTCTTCGTCACGAATCATACGGAGATTCCCATCATAGTGCTTGTCACCTTTCCAGTCCTTGCAACTTCTGTGACTCCTTCGAAATCTCTTGCTTCCTTCTAGCAGCTGGCACATAGTCCTTTCAACTCTTTGATTCACGATGTAGCTCTTCACGCACTCCTTCTCGTCTCTTTGATGTTACCTAGGAACTTCACACTACCTAGTAGCCTCTAACTTCAACTCATCTACCACAATATTTCTAAAGGTACTTCAACCCCTCAATGGCTCACTCTTCCTTACTTGTTGTAATCACCATTAATCAGCCTCCTACCAATCATTCTTTCACATCCATGTGTTAGCCCTATATTTTATATAGCCGAACAAGAATGTAATAGGTCATCTTAATCATTAAAAGGTCTTGTATTGTAATAGGTTATTCGGGATAACCGGGCTTGGACTTTAAGCTAATATTGTCTAAGTTAGGGGCGTAAGCCCAAGACTAAGCCAAGCCCGGCCCAAGTCACAAACCCACGACCCATGGAAAGCCCATTGGTTCGTGGGTATATAACCCTCTTTCTCATGTGAAAGAGGGTGTTGGTTCATTTCATAAAACACATAGTTTTAGTGTAAACCTTCCACTTCTCTCTCTACTCTCTCTCTCTACTTTTCTTCTCTTTATCTCTCTAAGAATCTTGTGTTATGGATTAAATGGAATTAACATTTGGTATCAGAGCCTATAGTGGATAGGTGATTGAAGATTCGTGTGTGGTGTTCTTGATTTTTCGTGTTTTTTTTTGATCCATTTCTCACGTCCCATTTTTTCTTTTTGTGTTTTTATGGTCTTTTCTTGATACAAATCATCTACATACTAGTAGTAGTGATTTGGGTATCTTGGTTTTGGCTAAAACACAAATTTTTTGGATCAAAAGTTGCGAAATTTCTTGTTTTTCTTCATTCCGAAATTCAAGCAAGGGTTACCATCGGAAAGTACAATTGTGTGGGATTTGATCGCAATAATCTTAGGATTCTACTTTGCGATCACTGTATTGCGATACCATATTCCGATCAGGATATTCCGATCGTGCATTGCGATATGGGATTCCGACGGGTTTAAGTTTTTTAAGTCGTTACTCTGTCCAATTTGTCTCAGCCACATTCCGATCTAACATTGCGACAACATATTGCGATCTGAACATTCCGACAACCACATTCCGACAGAACATTCCGATCTGAACATTCCAATTGGACATTCCGATTTGACATTCCGATCTGAGCATTCCGATAAGTATTCCGATGGACATTCCGATGGGAGTTTTGTTTGAGTAATTTTTAGACTTAGCCACTATCTAGACTAGTTTTGGAACGTAGTTTACACGAAGATTAAAAAAAAAAAGTTAAAATTTTTTAGGTCAAGTAAAATCAAATTTTTTCCCTACTAGTTTTTGGCTATTTCTAACTCAAATTCAAAATTTGGCGATACAAAAGTTTTCGGCTTACCGTTTTGTCAGACTGAGAAATTTATTGTCGGACTGAGAAATTTTTTTTTGAATTTTCGGAATTTTAATTTTATCCACACATCATCACAACAAATCCACTAAGATCTGCAATTCATCCACAAGTATTCACCATGTCTAACAACAACATCAACATTGCAACTGCTAATCAAATTCGTTTAGAACAAGGTGGTAACGGTAATCCACCTGTGCTCACTGTCGGTTGCTACGTTCAATGGAGATCTCGTTTTCTCAGATTTCTCGACAGAAAAGAAAACCGAACTGCTCTTCGTCACTGCCTTGAGAATCCACCTCCAGTTTTTGAATTCATACCAATTACAACACAGGCAGATGATGGTACTTCATCAACTATACGAGCTATGGAGGATTTTGACACATGTTCTGCTGAGAAAAAGAAACTCCTCCAAGATGAAGCTGATGCTGTAAACTTCATACTCACTGGAATTGATAACGATATCTATTCCACAGTTGATGCATGTCCTAATGCTATGGAAATGTGGAATGCAATTCATCGATTGAAGCAAGGTGAGTCGATAAATGTTCAAGATCTCGAGACTAATCTACTTTGGGAGTTTTGAAAGTTCACATCTGAAGATGGTGAATCCATTGACTCATATTACTCGAGATTCTACAAAATGATGAATGAGCTTGTTAGAAATCAGTGCACCATCTCCAATCATCATGCCAATGTTCAGTTTTTACTTCAACTCAAACCGGAATGGCAAAGGTTTGTGACTTTGGTCAAATAAAGAGAGGATATCAAGACTATATCTTATCACAAACTTTATAATATCTTGAAACAACATCTGAATGAAGTGAATGAACTAAGGGCTGAAAAGGCAGAACGGTCTGCAAATTCTATTGCTTTTGTGGTTGCTACTTCAACAAAACCCGTTCCCCGTCAACAACCACCTACTCATTCCTCAAAGTCATCAAGCTCATCCACCAAACCTCTAGCTGCTGCTAAACACAAAGCAAAAGCAATTGTCCCCACTCCACCTCCAAAGTATGACACCGAGTCAGATGGAGACAGTGATGATGAACAAACTTCAAGGGACAAGAAGATTGAAGAACTCATGTCTTTACTCACCACAACTTATAAGAAGATCTACAAACCTACCAACAACAACCTCAGATCATCATCCAATGCTAGATATAAGGAAGTTGATCATGCACCTAGGTATGATCGTGATGCTAGGTATGATAATCAGAGGATGTTGAATCAAGTTGGGGCTAGAGATACTGTAGACACTCCGGTTGTGCAGAAGACTGGGATTCAATGCTTTAACTGCAAGGGTTTTGGGCACATGGCTAGGGAATGCAAGAAGCCAAAACGGGTTAAGGATTCGGGATATCACAAGGAAAAGATGTTGCTGTGCAAGAAAGAAGAAGCAGGAATTTCACTCACAGCAGATGAAGTTGACTGGCGTGATGACACTGATGATGAAGCCGACGATCAAGAGTTAGAGGCACATTATGTGTACATGGCAAAGATTCAAGAAGTGATCCCAGAGACTGATGATACTTCTGGACCCATCTATGATTCTGAGCCACTTGAAAAGGTACCATCACATGATAACTATAATGTGTTTGCTAATGAACGACGGCATCCTGAGCAACCCGAAAGCATCAATGACACATATGTAATGGACACGGAGGATAGAAATATCTCTACGGATTCACAGCATATGTGTAATGATGACGGAAAAGCTGTTCAGGATACTGACTCGGATGAGGACCGTGATTTTCTTGCGTCTATTATTGATTCTTTAAAACATGAAATTGAGGAAAATAAAGAGGCCAATAGACGTTTGAAGCAAGCAAACACATCCTTAGCCGAGGAGATACACAGGCTTAAAGAGTGTGATTATGTAAAAGAAGCTGATCGACGGGTTGCAATAGCTAATGGTTTGGTATATGAACGTAAGGTGCTCAACAAACAATATTGTTCTGAAGTAACACACGAAATTCATATGTCAAAACAGAAGATATCGGAACTTGAAGAACAACTACTGCTACATAAACTCCAAATTACTGAATTAGAGTCGGTTAACAAAGAACAAACTGAGCTTTATAAAACTCGTGAAGAAAAGGATATTGAAAAAATTCTTGCTTTGGAAAAGAGAGTCGACACGTTAAACAACATTGTTTACAAAATGGGTCAGTCTATTCAAACTATGAATATGCTCAATAGAAATATGAAAACGAGTTTTGTCAAGCCTGAATATCTCAAGAAAGCTCAAAGTACCAAGCCTGCTCTTTATGATATCGGTTGTTATGTTGATAATCTTGCTCTTATGCTTTCCCCTGACTGCGACGAAATCGTTCGTCAACAAGAAGAAAGTCGATCAAACTTAAGTGATTTAATAAACCTTTCTGATTCTGATAATTATATTAAGTTTGTTCCTCAAAAAGAACTTTCAAAAGAACAAAAGATGTATAATAGTGTTCCACCACCAAGTGATGAACCACAAAAGAAAGTTTCTTTAAAAAGGAGTTTCAAAAAGCAATCAATTTTGTTAGAAAAGCGAATTTTGGATGAAAAACGTAAATGGGATGAGAAAAGCAAAAGTGTTCAGCAATTTGAGTTTATAAAACAAGGGGTTTTTAATTTGTACAAAGGTGTCGTCGACTATGAAAAAGTTTCTAGGGATACCATTTGGAATATTAAACCTAACCCACAAGTAGAAGTCGTCATTCAACAATGCATTGTTCCAACAATTGATGATCTTTCAAAAAATGTGGAAATGTTTTATAAAGCTCTCACTAAGGAAATGTTAACTGATTTAAGTTATGTTAAATCTCTTGAAGATGAAGTTTATTTTCTTCAAACTAAATTAAAAACTCAAGAACACCAACTTTCTAACGAAATTGATCGACTTTCTACGGAATACTTTTATGCTGACCATATGAATGCTATACTTGGTGTGTATACCGATCTTGATCAATATTGTCATGTAGCATGTCTAGCGTCAGAATCGGACGAGAAATGTCGCAATCTTGAAGTAGAGCTTTCAAAACAAATTCAGTCATACAACAAACTTTCGAAAAGCTTTTCTCAACTTGAGAAACACTCCATTTCTCTTGAACTTGCTTTACAAAAAGGTGAAAAATCTCATAATCATAAAAAGTGTGAAGAAATGTCAGCTTCTTCGTTTCGTCTACTAAATGAAAAAGATTTCGAAATAAATGATTTGAAAGCTCAGCTAAAAGAAAGGGACATTGCCATAAGTGAGTTACAGAAACTCATTGAGAAAATGAAAGGAAAGTCTGTTTTGGGTAAACCATCCGCTGTTCGTCAACTGAATGCGGTTAAATGCCCTAAATCATCTATTTTGGGACAATCCCCACAGACTTTGCCTAAGATAGGAAATGATAAGAGCACAAATGTGATAGCACCTGGAATGTATAAGATGAACACTAGGTCCACTCAAACTGGAACAACGCAGTTACCTCAGAATACTAGGAAAACTAATCAACGTGTGTCTTCTTCTACAGGAGTAAACCCCACTACTAGTGTTAGCGGACCATAGCTTAAGAGCACTAGAATTGAAGATAGAGTCATGCCTAACAATAGTCAAGGGAAGAAGAATGAAGTAGAAGATCACCGTAGGAATTTTAAGTTTTCTAAGAATAAAACGTCTGTAACTGCATGTAATGACAGTTTAAATGCTAAGACCTCGAATGTTGAATTTGTTTGTGTTGAATGTGGCAAATGTGTTCGTACTTTCAATCATGATGCTTGTGCTCTTAGTTATAATGGCGTGAATACTAGAACTAGGAAGCCTATTCGTATGCCCACTAGTACTAGTAAACCCACAAGAACTTTGAACCAATCCACTGAGCAACCACTTAAGAAACTAAGTGCGTTAGAATCCACTACTCTACGTAAACAAAGCAGGTTAAAGAAGCTTTATGAGAACATGATTAGGACATTTACACAGGGGTATTCAAGATTTACACCACCCGGATACAAATGGGTACCTAAGACAACCCCCATTCTAATTGGGTCTATGAATGTTAGCTTGCCTTTAGAATCTAGGTCCATTACTATTTTGGAACCCGTTTCTATCAAGGGCTCCCATTTGTCAAATGCTACATTGTCTTCTAATTCTTCTGCAGCTCGTCGAAATCATCCTATTCATAATGGACTCCGGGTGCACAAAGCACATGACGGGCAATCTCAAGCTTCTCATTAACTTCGTGGAGAAGTTTCTGGGTACGGTACGGTTTGGAAATGATCAATTTGCACCGATACTCGGATATGGAGACTTGGTTCAAGGGAATATCACTATAAAACGGGTTTATTACGTCGAGGGACTGAATCACAATTTATTCTCGGTTGGTCAATTTTGTGATGCGGATTTGGAAGTGGCTTTTCGGAAATCTACTTGCTATGTTAGAGACTACGATGGGAATGACCTTCTTACAGGTTCTCGTGGTTCTGATCTCTACACAATAAATCTTCAAGACACATCTTCAACAAATCCGATTTGCTTAATGGCTAAAGCCTCATTATATCAAGCATGGTTATGGCATCAACGATTGTCACATCTCAACTTTGACACCATCAACTTGCTTCCGAAGAATGATATTGTGACCGGTCTTCCTAAGTTGAAATTCGTCAAAGACCATCTTTGTTCTTCTTGTGAGTTGGGGAAAGCAAAACGGAAGTCTTTCAAATCAAAGACTACCCCAATCTCAAAAGAACGATTGGAACTTCTACACATGGATTTATGTGGTCCCATGCGTGTAGAGAGTATTAACGGGAAAAAGTATATTCTCGTGATTGTTGATGATTACTCTAGATACACATGGACTTTCTTCTTAAGGTCCAAAGATGAAACACCAGAGGTTCTCAAAAACTTTCTCAAGATGATACAACGCAATCTTCAAGATCAAGTCTTAACCGTAAGAACGGATAGGGGTACTGAATTTTTGAACAAGAACTTGCAATCTTACTTTCAAGAAGAAGGCATCGAACATCACGTCTATTGCTCGAACTCCTGAACAAAACGGCGTTGTCGAAAGGCGGAACCGTACTTTGGTTGAGGCTGCTCGAACAATGCTTTCTGCTTCAAAATTACCGCTATTCTTCTGGGCTGAAGCAATTGCAACTGCCTGTTATACTCAGAATCGTTCTCTCGTTATCCCTAGACATGAAAAGACACCTTACCACATCATCAATGGCAGGATACCTACTGTCAAATTCTTTCACGTATTTGGATCTTTATGCTACATTCTTAAAGACGGTAAGAATCTCGACAAGATGAAAGAAAAAGGTGATGCATGTATTTTTGTGGGGTATGCGACATTGTCGAAAGGATATCGGGTCTATAACAAGAGAACAAAGATTATTGTCGAAACAATTCATGTGAACTTTGACGAATTGCCACTAATGGTACTTGATCACAACAGCTCAAGTCCCGCACCTCAAAGTCCAGAAATGGCACCTACACACAATAGTGTACGTCCCGTGCAAGAATGTCAAGAAAATACTCCTACAGCAGACTCGACGGATACGACACAAATGAATGAGTTGGTTGATTTATATGATCCAATGTTTGATGAATATTACTATGGAAACAATCAAGTTGTGTCAAAGCCTTCCGCTGTCAATACTGCTGATGCACCCGCACAAAGTCAACAAGACACAACTGCATCTACTTCAGCAACCGTTGCTCAAGAGACAATTCCAGTGGATATTCAACAAACTCAAGAAACTGTCATACAACCAACATCACCAACCGTCAATGCTGAAGAAGTTAACAACAATCAGGCAGTCGATGCACAACCTGACGAAGAAGAATTTATCAATCCGTTCGGTACACCGGTACACGAAGTCGGAGAGTCTTCTACTCAACATGTTGATCCGTCCAACATGCATACATTCTACCAACCATATCCATCCACTCACCATTGGACACGTGATCATCCATTGGAGCAAGTCATTGGAAATCCTTCACAACCGGTTCGAACACGCAGACAACTCGAAACCGATGGCGATGTGTGTATGTATGCACTCACCGTGAGTTCAACTGTACCTACAAACATCAAACAAGCCATGACTGATCATGCGTGGATTGAATCAGTGCAAGACGAAATTCATCAGTTTGAACGCCTAACTGTTTGGGAACTTGTTGACCGACCCTATGGAATGTCAATTTTAGATTTCAAATGGATCTGGAAAAACAAACTGGATGAAGAACAAACCATCATCAAAAACAAATCTCGTCTTGTGGTTAAGGGATACCGTCAACAATAAGGCATAGACTACGATGAATCATTCGCTCCAGTCGCTCGATTGGAAGCAGTCAGGATATTCCTTGCTTATGCTGCACATAAGGGCTTCACGGTTTTTCAGATGGACGTTAAAACTGCTTTTCTCAACGGTCATTTGAAGGAAGAAGTGTATGTGAATCAGCCGGAAGGATTCATCGATCCTCATCATCCTGACAAAGTCTATCGTCTCAAGAAGGCTGTATATGGACTTAAACAAGCTCCAAGGGCATGGTACGAAGAACTTTTAAACTTCTTGGTGTCCAAAGGATTCTCCAAAGGTTCTATTGATCCTACTCTCTTTACTAATAAATATGGGGATGACATAATGCTGGTGCAAGTTTATGTTGATGACATTATTTTTGGTTCTACGAACCCAAAACTTTCAAAACGTTTTGAAAAATTAATGCACAGCAGATTTGAAATGTCAATGATGGGGGAGCTAAAATTCTTTTTAGGCCTCCAGATTCATCAATCCCCATGTGGTATCTTCATTAACCAAGCTAAGTATGCTCAAGAGATACTTATAAAGCATGGTATGACCTCATGTGCTCGCGTTGGTACACCATTGTTGACCACATCCCTAGACGCTGACTTGTACTCATATCCCGTAGATCAAACGCGATATCGCAGTATGATCGGGTCACTTATGTACCTTACAGCCAGCAGGCCTGATATTCATCATGCCACATGCTATTGTGCACGATATCAAGCCAGACCTACTCAAAAGCACCTCAAAGAGGTTAAACGGATCTTTCGGTACCTTAAGAATACCATTCACATGGGACTCTGGTATCCGAGGGAAACCGGTTTTCATCTAACGGCTTTTTCAGATTCTGATCACGCAGGTTGTCTTGATAGTCGTAAAAGCACTTCTGGTAGCATACAATTTCTAGGGGAAGACAAGCTTGTCAGCTGGTCGTCAAAGAAGCAGGATTGTACTTCGCTCTCATCAGCTGAAGCAGAATACGTGGCTCTATCCGCGTGTTGTGCTCAAGTCCTCTGGATGAGAACTCAACTCACGGATTATGGCTTCCACTTTGATAAAATACCTATGTATTGTGACTCAAAGTCGGCCATAGCCATATCTTGCAATCCGGTTCAGCACTCCCGCACCAAGCACATCGATGTCAGATATCACTTCATCAAGGAACAAGTGGAACGCGGCATTGTGGAATTATACTTTGTCAGAACTGAGTACCAGTTGGCAGACTTGTTTACAAAAGCTCTATCGAAAGATAGGTTTGCGTATCTCGTTGGCCGTCTTGGTATGAAGTATATGACTCCCGAAGACTTGGAGGTTTTGGCAAATGAAGCTGCTTGATATTCTCTCATAATGACTTCTAGGCGAATCACAGCTTAGGAATCGGACCTCAACTAAGGAAAGTTTATCTCGGACGATAACTTATCCTTCTTAACGAGAAAATCATATTTCTCGGTCATGAGCTTCTCATAAAAACATTAAACGTTTTTAAGTTCATGAAAAACGACTTCTAAGTAAATGTCAGCTTAGAACTCGTACTTCCACTTAAGGAAAGTTTATCACGGATGATAACTTATCTTTCACAATGGGAAATTAATTTTTCTCGGTCATGAGCTAGTCACAAAACATTCAAAGTTTTGAGCTCATGTAAGTCGAAATTTATTTTAAAACCGTTGAACACAATTTTTTTCAAGAATTTCTCAAAATATTTTTCTAAATCATTCAAAATTGTGTGTTCAACACTCCCTGTTGGAAATACGTTTTACGTATTAAGAAGGATCGGTCACTCCAACAATAGTCCATGTAATAGCTCGTAGTTTAGTTACTTATCTTAATTAAACAAACAAACCAAAGCCTAGCCTACAACATGTGTAGGCCGGCCCAAATGTAAGCCCAAGCCCATGACAAGGGCTTGGGTATATAAACCCTCTCCTTTGATGGAGAGGGTGTGTGGTTTCATATTTTACACATAGTAGAAAGGTGTTTTTCTTTCACTTTCTCTCTCTAAGTGTGTGTGTTCTCACCATCTCTCCATCTCTCTATCTCTTTCCGATCACGACATTCCAATTGGTATTCAGATTGGTATTCAGATTGGTATTCCGATCACGGCATTCCGATTGGTATTCAGATTTCGTATTCAGATTAGGTACATTCCGATTGGTATTCAGATTGGGTATTCCGATCACGGCATTCCGATTCGTATTCAGATAGGGTATTCCGATCACGGCATTCCGATTGGTATTCAGATTTGGTATTCAGATTAGGTACTTTCCGATCAAGGTTATTCCGATTAGGGTACATTCCGATCAATGCATTCCGATCAATGCATTCCGATTTGGGAGATTCCGACTGATATTCTGATCACTATTCCGACTGATATTCCGATCACTATTCCGATCAACATTCCGATAACAAAATTATTCCTTAAAAAATTTCGAACAAACTTGCAGTTCGTGTGTAATTTTGACTTGGAATTTTTGGTTTATTGAGAACATATTTTAGGGGATTTTAACATTGTTTCTCGACTTCATCTCACAACAACAAACACATTTACTTTCTTTCATTGATCGATCAAAGTTTGTAAATCTTAACTTATTGAAATGGAGTACACATCTCTTACGGATAAGTCCATCCTCTCGGGTACGGATAATCGTCCACCAATGTTGGTGAAGACAATGTATGAGGAATGGGCTTCCCGAATGGAACTTTATATGTTGAACAAGGAGAATGGACATCTAATTTGGGCATCGGTGCTCAATGGACCATTAGATTATGGTACAGTGACGGAAGGTACAACTACTCGTCCTCGCACAACGGGTGAATTGACTGGAGATATGAAGATTCAAGACAAATGTGATAAGTATGCTACAAACATCATTCTCCAAGCCCTTCCTCCAGATGTCTACAAGCTCGTCAGCAAACATAAAGTTGCCAAAGAGTTATGGGATAGAATTCGTGTTCTCATGCAAGGCACCTCGTTAACTAAACAAGAACGAGAGTGTAAGCTTTATGATACTTTTGATAAGTTTGCCTATGTGCCAGGGGAGACTCTCAATGATTACTATCTGAGATTTACCCTATTGTTGAATGAGCTCAATATCTATGGCATGACAATTCCTACCTTTCAATTGAACACCAAGTATTTGAACACTCTTCCTTCAGAATGGAAAAAATACGTGACGGATGTTAAATTGGCTAAGGACTTGCATAACACCAATGTGGATCAACTTCAAGCTTTTCTTCAACAACACGAATGCCATGTGATCGAGGCTCGGTTGTCTACAACTCAAGTTCATGATCCACTTGCAATGTATGCTTCTCAACAAAACATGGCTTATACTTATCAACAACCATCATACTTGCAGCAACCACCACCACACATCTATCAGCAACCATCTTATCAACCACCAATGATGCCACAGCAAGAATATCAACAAAGTGTTCATCAACAATCTTTTCCACAGCAACCACAATATCAGACATCACCATCACAAGCCAACACTTCTCCATTGGGCTATACTCCTCAGCAAGGATATTTTCCAATTGAAGCACAACCAGCACAAGCTTTCTACTCTAATGAACTTCCACCAATCCAAGCACCGGTCTTTACTCCAAATGATACGCCAACTGATGTTCTAAACCATCTCACAACCTACTTGTCAAAACTTGTTGCAACTAGAGGATTTCCACCAACAAACAACCAGCTCCGCACCTCATCAAATCCTTGACAACAAGCCACTGTTCAAGATGGTCAAGTGACGGTGCAACCTATTCAGGGAAGGCAAAATTCATATGGACCTCCTACAAGGACTGGGAACAATCAAGCTGTGAATTCTCAAGCTAGTGGAAATGGGAATCCTATTGGTCCTAAGAAGGTTGTGACTTGCTATAATTGCCGAGGACAAGGTCATATGGCTAAGGAACGCACTCAGCCGAAAAGGAGGAGGGATGATGCATGGTTTCGTGAGAAGATATATTTGGTTGATGCTCAGTCTAAGGGGAAGATTTTGGATTCAGAGGAGTTAGCATTTCTTGCAGACCCAGGGGCAGTAGATACTGAAGGCATTGCAGTCGTTTCCACTTCTAATGCAGCTTATCAAGCGGACGATCTTGATGCATACGATTCGGATTATGATGACATTCACTCTGCCCAAGCTGCTCTCGTTGCTAATCTCTCTCACTACGGTTCTGATGTCGTCAGTGAGGTACCAACAACATCTAATAATATTGATGATAACCAACATCAAGTTGGGCATGAAAAGGACAACCTCGAACAGCATTCGGGAACTAGTAACTCAAATGATGTGGTACCCAATTCTACACATTTGAGTGAACCTCAACCAAATGCTACGACGGGTATGGAATCTTATGCTCAACATGATTTGGTAATGGTGCCTAAACATATTATTGATCAAATGCATATGGCCCTCAGACAATCCGTAGATACCAATTCAACCCTAACTGCTGAGCTTGCGTTGCATAAAGAAAAGGTCAAAGCTTTTGAAATGGTCCCTCAAGCAGAGAAAATAACATGTTCTGAATTTGACCAATTTCGTTTTGAAAAGATTGAACACTTGAAAGAAATAGAATCATTAAAAGCTAATCTTTCTAATGAATTAAAAGAAAAGGAGTCGGTTGTCAATGATTTTCAGAAACTTAAAATAGATTTCGAAAATCTCGAGTCTAAAAAGGTTGAATTAGAAATTAATGCTACCAAACTTCTTAAATTCAGGGAACAACAACTTTTAAAACAATACGCTTCCACAGAAAAGGTTCATCTTTTGACTAAATCATTTAAAGAATTCGAACTTAAACGTCTTCAAGATTTACCACCTAATCCCGGTTATGCAAAACAAGCTCAGAAATATATTCCCGGTCTTTATGATCTGACCATAATTGGCAAATCGAAAGAAGCACCTTATGTTCGTAGTTCTGAGGATCGCTTGCGGATGAAACTCATTCTAAAATGCTTTCAAAATTCCATACAATTGATTATGATCAACACAACAAAGATCAATTTTCGAAAAAAACACGCATTCGCTTACAAAAGGAATTAGCAGAATTAACAGTTCTTGTGCCCCAAAGTTTGTCAAATGAAAACCTTCCTAGTACGTCTCCTACACTTGTCAAAAAGGATTTAACGAAGTTAATCCCACCGGTAAGTAAGGCGTCCGTTAACTTAAATGCGGTTCACCAACACTTCGCCGATTTTGACAAGGTCATTTTGGAACGTACGACGGCTTCGGCCATAACAGAAGGTGAATGGAACTTTGAGCACACTAGAGCTGCGTTTCGAGACGAAATTATTCCGTTTGTAAAGAATGTTAAAGCTTGTCTTAGTAATCTTGATCAAGATCTGTTTTTGGAAATAGCAGAAGTTAGACGTGTTTTCAATGAAATGGATAATGCTTATGAAAACAGTTTACTTGAAATAGAACAGGTTTCACGCCAAAATGATCAGCTTCTAAAGCAAGTGATGTCTCATGATATAGTTTCTGTCTGTGTGAATAAAATTGTTGATAATGATTCTATTGTGCATAATGTTGAATCTGTGGATAATGTGGTAGATAGTACTTGTCACGAATCTGACGCTGAATTTTTAAAGCTTCAAGATTCATATTCTTCGCTTTCAAAACGTTTTGATGAGATTCAAACACATTGTATTTCGCTTGAATGCAAGCAACAATTTATTCAAGAAATCTTTGAAACGTCATTCGAAGGTGTTAATATCGATGATGCAAACTTTGAAAAGAATTTTCAATTGAATTTACAAGCCAAACAGCGTCAGCCAAGTGACAAGGTTGCTCAATCTTTGCCGATAGAAATAGAGAAATCTAAGGAGCTTACCTGTGTGAACGTACTTGAGGCTGCTGAGAATCTTAAACTTGATCTAGATAATCGAGTTTCCAAGATTTTGTCCAAAGTTGATAACTTAAAACAGAAAAATACACGACTCTTCGATTCAGTATAGCCCGCATGTGTTGATACCACTGCACAGAATCAATCATTGATTGAACAATTGAATCAAAAGTCGATGGAAATATCTGATTTGAGGGAACAAATTTGTGATAAGAATCTGGTCTTGTCTGAGTTAAAGGAAACACTTCGTACTCTAAAAGGTAAGAATGTTGTGGATAACGCAGCCACTGTCTCAACATCGTCCTCTAGTGCAATCAAAAGGAACCTTATAGCCGTCACACCACTTAATAAGGGCCCTAGGACTACACCATCTCAAACTTTGGTCACTAAAGATAAGGCGGAATCAAAACCAGCTTCTAATATTCCCGTGTTGCCTTCTACAGGAGTAAGCACCACTACTAAGGCTCAAAGATCTAAGCTTAAGAGAAACAAGAAGAATGATAGGATCTTGCCCCCATCTAATAGTCAAGTGAAGAAGAAAGTAGAAGCCCATCCTTGGAATGTTATTTCTGTTTTGAATAAAAAGAATCCTGTAGCTAAACCTAAAGGCTCTGCGGTTGTGCAGCGTTCTAAGCCTACTGTGAATTCTAATTTAAAATGTTGGAATTGCAATGAATGTATGTTTTCTAGTCGTCATGATTCTTGCCTTATTGACCATGTGAATGAGATGTATGCCCGAAAAAATGGATTAGAATGGAAACCGACTGGGAAAGTGTTAACCCAAGTTGGTTGGATGTGGCGCCCCACCGGTAGAACTTTCACTATAGTAGGAAATACGTGCCCTTTGACTAGGATCACTCTCACTACAGCGAAGAAAGCGTGCCCTTTAACTAGGAGTACCAAGGCTACCAAAACACAAGCGTGTCCTTTAACTAGGAACACTAACACTACTGTAGGAACCAAGTGCCCTTTAAATAGGTCTACTCCCACTGTAGTGCCCGCGAATAATCCAAAACCTAAGAAAGTTGGAACAGTAAAACCTGTTAGTGCTAAAACTCACATTAGAAAACGCAGGAAATCTAAGGGTCTAAAAAATGTTAGCAATTATGATAATTCTATATCTGTAACTGCTAACACTCCGGAACCAATAGTTTCCAATGCATTGTCTACTGTTGTTATTGAAAACAGGTGGTCCAAATTGTTCTCTGGTATTTGGACTCTGGTTGCTCCAAGCATATGACTGGAGATCGCTCTCAGCTCAGAAATTTCGTCAGCAAGTTTCTTGGTACGGTTAGATTTGGAAATGATCATATTGCAAAGATAATGGGTTATGGTGAATATCATATTGGGAATGTTATAATTTCGAGAGTGTATTATGTGGAAGGTCTCGGTCACAACTTATTTTCTGTGGGACAATTTTGTGATGCGAACCTAGAAGTTGCTTTTCGAGAGCATACCTGCTTCATTCGTAATTTGGAAGGGGTTGATTTATTGAAAGGTACTCGAGGGAATAATTTGTATACTTTGTCTCTACAAGATATGATGGCCGCTTCTCCCGTATGTCTTCTCTCCAAAGCTTCGAAGACTAAGTCATGGTTATGGCATCGACGGTTATCTCATCTTAACTTTGACGCTATTAATCATTTGGCGAAAAATGAACTTGTTCGTGGTCTTCCTAAACTTTCATTTCACAAGGATCATTTGTGTTCCGCGTGTACAATGGGGAAAAGCACTAAGAAGTCTTACAAACCCAAGACGGAAGACACCAACCAAGAGAAACTTTATCTTTTGCATATGGATCTTTGTGGACCAATGCGTGTTGAAAGTCTTAGTGGAAAAAAGTACATCCTCGTCATTGTCGATGATTACTCTCGGTTTACATGGGTGAAATTTCTTAAAGCAAAAAATGAGGCACCTAAATTCATCATCGGATTTCTCAAGATGATTCAAGTGCGTCTCAACACTACTGTCCGACGCATTCGTACAGATAATGGAACTGAATTTGTGAATCAAACTTTGCGTGATTATTATGAAGAAGTTGGCATTTCTCATGAAACATCCGTTGCTCGCACTCCACAACAAAACGGTGTCGTTGAAAGGCGAAATCGCACACTTATGGAAGCTGCTCGAACGATGTTAATTTACGCAAAGGCTCCATTGTTCTTATGGGCAGAAGCAGTATCTACAGCAGTGTACACCCAAAACCGGTCACTAATTCGTAAACGCCATGGTAAAACACCTTATGAGCTTCTCCATGGAAAAGTACCAGATTTATCATATCTTCATGTATTTGGTTCTCTTTGCTATCCAAATAATGATGGTGACAATTTGGGAAAACTTCAACCAAAGGCTGATATTGGTATTTTCATTGGTTACGCACCCGCAAAGAAGGCATACCGAATCTACAACCGTAACTCTCGCAAGATCCTCGAAACTATGAATATTAATTTTCGTGAGCTGACAGCAATGGCTTCTGAGCAAAGCAGCTCTGAACCCGCACTTCATGAAATGGGACCCAGTAACATTAGTTCTGGTCTTGTCCCAAATAACCCTACTTCATCATCATTTACACCACCTACTAGGAATGAATGGGATACGTTGTTTCAACCGTTCTTTGATGAATTCTTTACTCCTCCAACCATTGTTGCTCCAGAACCTGAGGTAATAGCTCCGGTAACCGAAGTTGTCGCTCCAGCAACCGAAGCACAATCAGATACATCTGCACCTACAATTGGTCAAGATATACCATCCACAAGAAATTCTCAACCAACACATGTAACAAGTACCCATGTCATGCCTATTGATGATGAAGAGGATGATGATGATCACGATTTGGAATTCGCTCAAATGCGTGAACTTCCCTTCTTTGGTGTACCAATTCCCGACCCTAATCGAGCCGGGTCGTCCACCTCAGAGGAAGCTCCTTCTACAGTTTACTCTAATCCACGGATTCGTGAACATGACAGCAAGTGGACAAAGGATCATCCTATAGATTCTATTATTGGTGACCCTAATCGTCTGGTATCCACACGAAGTCAGTTACAAGAAAGTGCAATGTTTTGTCACTTTGATGCTTTTCTCACTGAAGTTGAACCTAAGACATGGCAACAAGCTTTTACTCAATCCTGTTGGATAGAAGCTATGCAAGAAGAACTTAATGAATTCATACGTCTTGATGTTTGGGAACTTGTCCCATGCCCGGATCAAGTGCAGTTACTCACTTTGAAATGGGTTTACAAGGTGAAACTCGATGAGTTAGGCGGAATATTGAAGAACAAAGCTAGACTAGTAGCTCGTGGATACAAGCAATTATTGGGCGTCGACTTTATGGAATCCTTTGCACCTGTTGCCCGTTTGGAAGCTATTCGCCTATTCCTCGCTTATGCAGCCCATATGAATATGATCGTCTATCAGATGGATGTGAAGACGGCATTTCTTAATGGTGAAATCAAGGAAGAAGTCTATGTTCAACAGCCGGATGGTTTTGTGAATCCTAATTATCCTAATCATGTGTACAAGCTTAAGAAGGCTCTCTATGGGTTGAAGCAAGCTCCTCGCGCATGGTATGATCTTTTGTCACAATTCCTCATTACGCAAGGCTTCGCTAAAGGCAAGGTGGATCCCACGCTGTTCATTCAGAAATAAGGTAAAGATATGATTATGGTACAAATATATGTTGATGATATTATATTTTCAGCCTCGACCCAGACCTTATCGGGTGAGTTTGGGACACTCATGTCTTCCAAGTTTAAGATGTCAATGATGGGCAAGGTATCATTCTTCTTAGGTCTTCAGATATCTCAGAGTCCCAGAGGCATCTTTATCAATCAATCCAAGTATGCCCTTGAATCGCTTAAGAAATATAAGATGGAATCTTGCGACCCCGTGGACACTCCAATGGTGGAAAAATCTAAGCTTGATGCAGATCCACATGGAGTTGCCGTTGATCCGACACTTTATCGTGGAATGATCGGTACTCTTCTGTATATCACAGCCAGTCGACCTGATCTTCAGTTTGCTATATGTATGTGTGCCAGGTATCAAACTAGGCCTACTGAGTTACACTTAGCTACTGTTAAAAGGATCTTTCGATATCTTAAAGGAACCATTAATCGGGGACTTTGGTATTCGAAGGACTCTTCTATTGCACTACTGGCATATGCAGATGCGGATCACGCGGGTTGTCAAGATACAAGGCGTAGCACGAGTGGAACTTTGCAACTACTAGGAGATCGACTAATCAGTTGGGCATCGAAAAGGCAGAAAAGCGCTGCAATCTCAAGTACAGAAGCAGAATACATAGCTATGTCCGGTTGTTGTGCTCAAATTCTTTGGATGAGATCGCAATTAACCGACTATGGTCTAGGTTTCAACAAGATTCCGATGTACTGCGACAACAAAAGTGCAATTGCCTTATGCTGCAACAACGTTCAATTCTCCCGGTCGAAGCATATTGACATTCGCTACCACTTCATCAAGGAGCAAGTGGAAAATGGAGTAATAGAGCTTTACTTTGTCCGATCTGAGTATCAATTGGCAGATATTTTCACGAAGTCTTTAGATCGCGCTCGAATTGAATTTTTGGCCGACAAGCTAGGAATGAGAACCTTCTCGCCTGAGACTCTAAAGGAACTAGCAGATGAAGCGAAAGAATAGTCTTGGTAAAACTATTCTCCGTATCCTTGGTGATCATTTGTATATATTGTTTATATTTTTTATCCACGAAAACAAAATACAAAAATATAAAACCATATAAAAACCATAAAAATTGAAAAATCTAGAAAAAATCCAAAAATATTTTTACTTTATTTTTCAAAGGCATGTCTTTTGGTACGATAATATTTACGGCTTTAGAAATGTTGATTAATATTGACACGGCGCCATAAATAGAGTTCGTACAAAAGTTGTAAATATTTCATAAAACATGCCCTAATGGCTTGTAGTTATTTCAGACTGCAACCCGGTTTTCACATTAAAGTCAAGTATTTCTTATGAAAGCTCTGGCTCACAACGGGAATTAATTTTCTCGGGCAAGGTTTACTTTAAAACCTTGTAAGGGATCAAGTTTACTTTATAACTTGGTCTAACACAAATATATGTACGTTTCAGTGCATTTATTTCTTAAAACAAGAGAAGTCTTGTTTTTATGAAGCTATCATCTCTACAACCATGCTATCTACAATTGGTATCTACATACTCAACGATGCGACTACTCAACCGACGACTATAGCTCTTTCAATAGAACACGGTTCAACAATTGAGGGGGAGCAATTATCAAGCATTCAGAATCTTCGATGCCGAACGTGCCAAGTTCACAAGTTGGTGTCAAGACAACAATACCAATCGTACATGTGGTGTCAAGAGATGACTTCAGACGTGACGAGGCGACCAACATATGCTGACAAGAACCATTTGATCTTATCATATGATGTTCTCATCTATCAGGTCCAACCTTGTCAATTCTTTTTTAATATGGTGAATATGTGATCAGGCTACAAATCGATATCATATCTCATACGTTTGATATCATGAAGACAAAATGGACTTGCATTTTTCTTCCCAAAACCTTTGTTAAAACTTCATTAAATCAATTGATATTAAAAATATCGATTGGGTTAATATTTTTAATATGGGGGAGAAAATGTGATTTAATATGGGATATTATCACAAATGGTTTGACTTAATGTGCTGGCTCATCCCGACATGTGCGAAATGTTTTCGAATATCGTGGCATATGTTAAGGGGGAGCAAAATGGATTTGCTATATCAAAATGGATTTTCATGGTGACATTTACTTACCCAAAACCCATTTATTTCACGACTATGAAGATTGTGGTGACATAAGGATGGTAGGATAGGTTAAGTCCTATGATTCTTCCAGAACCGGAGGAATCTTCCCAAGGACATTCCATAGCTAGAAATAGTAGTCCTTAGGAAAGATGGAGAAAGATTGTGAACGTAGCTGAATGCCGACCAAGTACTTAAGTTAGCACTGGAACAATCACAACAAGGTGCTAGTTATGACGTATTGGTAAGCATTGAAGGGGTTGAAGAATGAAAAAGAATTGTAAAGATAAAGGGTGTAAAGAAAGAAGCCCTCCTTACAACTTTAGGCAGAAACCGGGTCAATACATATGCTATTAAGATCATTGTTTAATGATTCTTGATATTGAAGACAGACATCATGGACCCAGTGATGCAATGCACAACCCATCCCAGCTAACTCAGATATCTCTTAAAAGATATTTGTTTTAATCACACGGAGACAACACGTTATCTATCGATTTATTCACTCCGAATAAATTGGTATTGAAATGGTGGCACTCCTCTCCGGCCTCCGATCACTAAAATCCAAAATGCACGATCGAGTCTAGAGCCATTTGAGATCATAAAATATCTCATTAGGACACACTTTCATATTTCCTTGCTTCTTCACACACTGTGAAAAGTAAGAAAGATTTTAAGAGTCCTACGCAAAATCTTCATGATCTTGCCTGAACATCCGAGTAATACGAAAGTATTTACAATGAAGATGGAAATCCTTCTTGAGCGAACATCAAAAAGCTCATGGTAGGTGACTTGTGCGATTCTTTATGAATAAAACTTGTGATAACTGGAAAGCAACAGTGGTTTAATTCTTAACTGAATTTAAACACGTTCCAGGCCTCTACGCAATATCTTAGTGATCTTGCCAGAACACTCAGAGTGATACCTTAGTGTTCACAGTGATGAGTGGAAATCCTTCTAGTGTTAACCTCAAACAGCACTTGGTAGGTAACTTGCAAGATTCTATACGAATCAAGCTCGTGACAACTGGAAAGCAACGATGGTGCGGTTCTTAATTGAATTTCACTTGTTCCAGGAACATGAATTGACGGCTTCAAATCATGCGGATATTATTATCCAAATGATTCACTCTTTATGTTCGCAGTCAGCTTTGGACGGTCGAATAAAGAGAACGGGTTTACCCACGAAATCCTGTCAGGAAGTTACTTAATTGAAACTATCCGTCACGGGTACGATATCTAATATCGTCCAACGGTCTTCACCGACCGGAGGTAAAATGCTACCGAATTAGAATGAAATGTTCAAAGCCATTTCGTTCGTGTCTACTTATGTTGCGGCATTTGAAGACGGTGGCGTTGCGGAATCCAAGAAGAAGTCGTCCCCGCATGCTTATACTTTATGCACTTAATATCTCATTTAATTCAAGAAAGCCTAAAAGTTAAGTCTTCCGCTGTATCAAACTCTGAAGCTTTCAAGAATTACGAAGGTATAAGTATGTGGGACATGGTGTCACGAAGAGGCGAAGATCACAAGTGATGGATGCACGAGATCAAGGCAAGAGATTAATGCTCGAGACTGATATCAAAGATCACATCAGCATGTTCACCAGAAAAAGAAAAGGAAAAGAAAGACGAAGACTACGAGCTCAAGACAAGCATAGTATGCTAGGTTTATTTCATTGTTGTAACTCGGGTAACGCCCTTGTTTGGAGTGACCTCCCTTAGGGGGAGATTGTTGGAAATACGTTTTACGTATTAAGAAGGATCGGTCACTCCAACAATAGTCCATGTAATAGCTCGTAGTTTAGTTACTTATCTTAATTAAACAAACAAACCAAAGCCTAGCCTACAACATGTGTAGGCCGGCCCAAATGTAAGCCCAAGCCCATGACAAGGGCTTGGGTATATAAACCCTCTCCTTTGATGGAGAGGGTGTGTGGTTTCATATTTTACACATAGTTGAAAGGTGTTTTTCTTTCACTTTCTCTCTCTAAGTGTGTGTGTTCTCACCATCTCTCTATCTCTTTCTCTCTCTAAAAACATAAGCAAGATTTACAATCCTACACTCCCTTTCTCATATGTGGTTTTCATCTCTCAAAATGTCATATGTTATTTTGATCAATTTTTAAGGGGGAGCGTTTTAAAATCAAGCCTTTAATGTTGTTGGGTACATCTCTAAAATTGTCATATTTTATGTATCCAACACATTCCGAAAATGGTTTAAAACTGTCATAAGTAATAAATTATATCGGACAAGGCATCTCAACTCTGTACCTCAACATGTTTTGTGGTGTCGGTTTTCTAAAATTTTGTCAAATTTTGTCTCAAGACACACATATATTGTTGAGGGGGAGCGACCCAACTGAAAACGTTCCATGATTCATGCGTGCACACATGTTTCTCTCCCGTCGATTTTTCGGAAAATGTCATATTTTTAATCAATTGGTATCTCTAATATTATGTTTTTATATTAGAGATAGGGGGAGAAAATGTGATTAAAATGTAATATATCGCAACATGTGATCTTAAAGACTCAAGTGTAACTCTTTCCTTCACATGCCAAACTATTTCGTATATCGATGCATGTGTGTAGGGGGAGCTTTTCGAAAAGATAAAACTTTCAAAGTGTTAAAAGTTTTGATTTTTATCAAGCACTTTGAATGATTTTCAATGGTTTTATGGTTACGATCTTTACCCAAAACAACCTACTATCCACGACGGAACGATGGAGTCAAAAGGTGGTTTAGGATAGGAAACTAAGTCCTATGATCCAACCAGAAACGAAGGGATCTACCCAAGGACATTCCATAGCTAGAAATAGTTGTCCTTAGGAAAGATGGAGTGAAATGAAGCTGAATGCAGACCAATTACTTAACTTAGCACTAGAACAATCACAACTAGGTGCTAATGATGACGTATTGGTAAGCATTGAAGGAGTTGAATATTCTGTGCAACTTAGGTAGAAACCGGGTTAACACATCTTTTGAAGACAAGTGTCATGGACCCAGTGATGCGATGCACAACCCTTCCCCAGCCATTCGAGTTTCTCTCAAAAGAAACTTGTCTCATTGTCACGGAGATCAACACGTATCTATTGACTTTCTCACTCCGAGTCAGTTAATATTGAAAAGGTGGCAGTCTGCTCCAGCCTCCGATTACCAAAATGCACTTATTAAGTCTAGAGCCAAACGAGATCTATCTATCATCTCATTAGGACACAATCGAGTCCTACGCATTATCCTTGTGATATTGCCAGAACATCTGAGTGATACGATTCACAATGAAGATGGAAATCCTGCTTGAGCCAGCATCAAACAAGCTCATGGCATGTAACTTGTGCGATTCTACACGAATCAAACTTGTGAGAACTGGAAAGCAACTAAGTTTGAATTGATTCAAACTTGATTCCAGGTTTCTTCGCAAAATCCATGTGATCTTGCCAGAACATTCAGAGTGACACTCATTAGTGTTCACAGTGACGAATGGAAATCCTTCCAGTGTCAACATCAAACAGCACTGCGGTAGGTAACTCGCAAGATTCTCTATGAATCAAGCTTGTGACAAATTGGAAAGCAACAATGGTGCGATTCTTTTAGAATCAAACTTGTTCCAGGAAATCTGAATTGACGACCCTAATCAGACGGATAATTTATCCTTATGATTCACTCTTTACGTTCGCAGTCTACTTTGAGACGGTCGAGTAAAGAGAACTGGCTACTACCGCTGGGAAACCCTGTCAAGGAGGTTCTTAATCGAATCTATCTGATCACATGTACGGTATTTAATACCGTTTAACGGTCTTCACCGACCGGAGGTAAAACGCTACCGAGTTAGGGTGAAATGTTCAAAGCCATTTCATCCGTGTCTATATATGTTGCTGCATATCAAGAAGGTGGCGTAGCTGTGCAACCGATGTCGTTTCAGAAGTCACAAGAGCACAAGATGGCGATAATCAAGATACCCAAGAATGTAAGAATGTAATAGGTCATCTTAGTCACAAGGAGTATAGATGAAGATCTCACGCACTCAAAGTCAAATGACAAAGGCTCAAGATAAAGATCACGAAAGCATGATGGAACAAAGCTGTTACAAACAAGATCAAGACCAAGATACAAGACCAAAGCAGGAAGATCTCCTCTACAAGAATGTATTCACTCAACCTCTTATGCTTTTAAGCTTTTTAAGATGACCGATACATTGGGGGAGATTGTTAGCCCTATATTTTATATAGCCGAACAAGAATGTAATAGGTCATCTTAGTCATTAAAAGGTCTTGTATTGTAATAGGTTAGTCGGGATAACCGGGCTTGGACTTTAAGCTAATATTGTCTAAGTTAGGGGCGTAAGCCCAAGACTAAGCCAAGCCCGGCCCAAGTCACAAACCCACGGCCCATGGAAAGCCCATTGGTTCGTGGGTATATAACCCTCTTTCTCATGTGAAAGAGGGTGTTGGTTCATTTCATAAAACACATAGTTTTAGTGTAAACCTTCCACTTCTCTCTCTACTCTCTCTCTCTACTTTTCTTCTCTTTATCTCTCTAAGAATCTTGTGTTATGGATTAAATAGGATTAACACCATGTTTTCCTTCACGTGTCTACTACTACCTCGCCTCCATAACTATACCAATTACCTTGCGTGTTATTTGCCCATTAGTAGAAAATTTCTACTCTACCCTCACATCCGCTGGTACTTTCATCGATCTCCTAATGGTACTTCAACCAACTTCTCATAGCATGACATCTCGTTCCCACGACCAATCAACTAACTTTACTTACTCCCTTATTCCCGTAACCAATCTAAGTTTCAAAACTCCACAAATCTTAATCATTCCTTCCATACAAACTTTAAACCAAAACACATCTCTGCATTCTAATATCTAACCATAAGTAATACTACCCAAATCTATCATCATCCTAACGTTTCCACAACCGCATAACTAAATCAAGCATGACATGTACCAAAAGAATTCCAAACGATCGCGTCCCATAATAAATATAGGGTAAACCGAAAGATCAACCATAATGAACCCTAGCCAAAACAACTGAAAACGAAACAATGTAATCCAAAAGATTCAATGGAGTGTGCCAACAACAAAAGTTAAACTCATCACGATTTCTATTACCAAATTTCAATATCTTAGAAAATTTTAAATTTTTATCTCAATTAGTTACTTCACATTAGGACCATATTTTAAAACCAATAAATGAAATCATAGTCATATTTTACCATCTTCGTTACTATCAAAGGGCATAACTCAGTTAGTGTACTAAAACTCACTTTATCTATCCTATCCTTTAACAATAAACTTATCTTTTATCTTCATTATTTTATCAAAGGTATCCACTAGTTAGTATAGTATAACATTATTCTAACCATTATCTTGTTTACTCACATTAAATTCATTTCACTTGTTATTATGAAACCAATACATGTTTATAGAATATGGTGTTTTTATTCATTTTATTCTACATTTATTATTATTATTATTATTTTATATTATCCATTTAGGCTTGTTATAACTAAGCTATTACACGTTTACAAGGTGTGGTGTTATTATTATCATTATTATAATAAAATCTCCCTTTTTACTCTTTCTGTCTATTTAAATACTTCTAAAATTTTAAATCCACTTTTAAGAAAATTATCGTAAAATTTCTTTACCCTTTATATGTACCATCACATGTTACCTAAAAAAAACTAATCCATTCATTGTCAATATTTTTTTTAACTTAATACCAATAAACTTAGAGAAAAGATATGTAAGTCAGGATATCATACCGTACAATTACAAAGTATTTTCAAAAGCATTTTCCTTTAATTAGCTAGACTCCTTTGCAAGAGAATTTGGTAGTTTTTGTCAGTTAAAATACATACCCGAATGTAGACGCACTTCAAAAGATTTCAAAACGTCGTTGGAACTCCATCAAACTCCAGCACTAATAAACTGTTTAAACACGAGAGAACACTAGGTACGTTCAAGTTATAATAACAACTGAACGACCGTATATCATAACATAACATCTACTAGTATATATACATACGCATATATATATACCTATTAAATCTCCCAAAACATACTCGTTATCATACATGTCAAGTCAATCAATCGCGTCATACACTCGTTTTTCCATACGAGTAATCACCATCTCACCATGCTACAACAAGGCATAAAACCCATCACCAAAACCAACCCATATCGTGTGACCCCATAATCACACAACATGACTATTACTCAAAACATAAAAAACACAAAAAATAGCATATCATAGGTAACCATTACATAAACCCCTATTGTTTACGAATACCCAAAAGACACATCTCATCCTATACAAGCATGTAATAACCCTCTTTCGTGCAATCATACTTGAGAACCCATTGAAGTTGTGGTACTTGTATAACTATGTTGGCCACCATACTTATACAATTATCCTTTCCTCAATGCACTCCCTCCTATGATGACACTTATAAGAATCAATACAACATATAACACATAAATCCATCTACTCACATAAGCTCATAACCACATAAACAATAAGGTACAAAACTCCATCTATTAAAATAATATAGTCAAACTCTTGGAATACATAAATCCATAGTCTAGCTAAAAAAGCATAGACAAACTCCAACACAACATCATATTCAGTTATAAGTCATGTCGCCCATAAGAGTGGAAACAACTTAAAATCCTTCCTATCCACCTACTCCTAGTAACTAGAATCACCACATGATTCTTAGGGAACATGACTTAAACATCAAAAGAAAAATACTATACATTAGGTACACCAAATAACTTAATATGGTGAAAGTAATTTATATATCAAAAACAAAACAGAAATTAACAGGTGACTAAGTATGGGCAACTACAGTTCAACTCATACTAGTCAAAATTCATTTTTTTAGGAAAATACGATCAAGACCACACGTAATCCTATGACGCCTATAAGCAGGAATCCTTAAGCTATAGACTAAGCTAGGCAACCTAGTTCTCTATAACCATTGTCTCTGATACCATTCTGTCACACCTCACCATGGCGGAATATGAGGCGCGACGTATGGATATCATCACAACATGGCGTGTCTATAGAGATAAGTAAATGAAATAAGAAATATCATAAATGGTGACACAATGTCATGAAGATATCTCAAACAATGCAAGCGTTTAGGTAAGTAGGTAACATGTCTACCTCTTACCAAAGACATACAAAAACACACATCAACATATAGGTGTCCACAACGTAACACTTAATCAAACATAAAATAAAGACTAAGAGGAAAGGGGTTTCCTCCAAATGCAACCCTAAGCCTTCCAGCTAGCCACTCCTATTCTCACGCTTAACCATATTCTCACCTGAAAGAGACACTAAAACACGTCAACATAATGTTGGTGAGAGTCATAGGTTTAGACTCCAACCTCAAATCAGTTATAATAAGCTGTGAATAACCACCAAAAAAAAAATATATGGACAATGTGTTACAAATGTGCATTAACAACTAACATTCAAGATTTATCATACCAAACCAATTCCAAGGCTCCAAGCCTTTCCAAACACCATGGTTCCATAGGCGCCTATACACCTATGTACCAATCCTAAGGCCCCGCCTTGTCAACATCCCCTTGGTACCAAGTCAAATCACAAACAATCATGAATTAATTAGCAGTTAATCACATAAGTACACACAAGTCCATCACCAATCATAAAACATTCGCAGCAACAATTTACAAAACCATAACGAGTGTCTCTTCCATCCCATCTGGAAGTCAAAATCATTAAAATATATGGGACTATGAAACTCACCTAATCAACCTTCTCCAAATATCCACGCTCTAGAGAAAATCTAAACACATAAGCATATACAATCAAGACATGAACCACGTACCAAAATGGATCATCAATCTATGATGGATATCTAACATTTTCCTACAACTTAACCTCATTTATATGCTATAAGCATCCCATTACACCCCTCTATAAACCCCTTAACTTAGTTAAGTTCATAACCCGTCCTGTTAATATTTTACCCAAAACAGTCCCATTTTTCATACTTCAAACTATGGGTCGAACACCCCCTTAACCAAAATAACATGCCCTATAAAAGAAACCCTATGCCCTTACATGTGTTATCTAACTCTACAATTTGGCCGCAACCTTAAAGATACTGTTAAGGCCTCGATATATATATATGTACTTTTATCTATCCAGAATTTACTGATTTTGAACATATGAAAAGTTTGTTATGACGAAAGGGTCTTAACCTATTCCATTTTACTTAGACCCACTCCATATCCTTTCTATAATATATAAACTAACTCCCATATTCGTTTGAAGGTCTATCTATAACCCTAAACACCCTAACCAACTCAAAACATAAAATGTAAATAGGCTGATCCAAAAACTGCTTTGACACCCGACTGATGTAACCTGTTTTTGACCCCCTTCCCCATCTCCAATTTAGTTTTAGTTTCTTGAATTTGAAAGCTAATTCAATTACCTTTCCAGGGACTATAAGATCGCAATTTAAAAGTTTGTAGAACTCTAGATATGATCAATACAATGGATTAAAAATTCTGCTCAGTTTTTAATTACGATTTTAATTAAACTAACCTAATTAATTACCCAACAATTAATTAATTACAAGCCCTAATTATTCTATCCATTACATATCATTAATATCTATTTTAATATAAACCCTAACCTAAATCCATCATATATTGATTAAGAAAACATTAATAATGATTAATATGAAAAGAGGATTAAAGGTTTTACCTTAAAATTAATGGAAGACAAGATTTTTTATGAAGAACCCTAATTCCTCCATAGATGTCGACTTAAAGTTTATCTCCAGGGGTTTTATGTTTGTTTTTAGTCAATAAAAACCATATATACTTTAACTAAACAAGTCCTAACCCAATACTAAAGCCGAGTTTCTATTTTTCTCTTTCCTTTTTGTACTGCCGACTCAAAACCAATTACACGTCCCTTTTTTTTCTTTTATTAATTATTAATACACTACTAATATTTCCTTAAATTACCTTAATTTATTACAGCTCCTAAAACCTCCAAAACCGCTAAACCGTAAAACTAGTCAAATTAAGCGTACAGCGTAAAAGACGTAAAAATATACAGTTTTATAAAAAATCTTAGAATATAAAATAAAATATATAACTAAGTCCTAAATGACTTAAAACCATCCCGTAAATTATTCCCGTGACTAAATACCTCTTTCGAGACCCCTAAATGCAAAACCCTAAATCGTAAAAATACGATTTTTATAATACATATACGTATACGTAAAACCACTAAACAACACCATCTCATTTCATAGTCACTACGTTATGAGCTCATGAACATGAAATCATCACACATCGTTTCACTCACAAGGTACCTCATACCCGAAACGATATCCAAACCACAATCTATACCCACCAAACAGCTCTTTTGATCTCCTCACTAGTAACTTTAGATTCCAATTCCTCTTTTTGCTCTTGACTAATCGATTTGGGAAACTCCACGTCAATAGAGATACGATTATCACCAGGTTTTTCGAATCTGTCTTGGAAATGTTTAAGGAACTCGTCTTTAACCATGGTCGGTTTATACACCCATGTACCTTCCTTCATAATCCCTCTAATAATGTTTTGCTTCCTTATTTTGTTTAGCAACCCATGAAAAAAGCGAGAACTTTCGTCCCTTCAACTGCCCATTTAATCTTAGCTTTTTGTAAAGATTCCGAGGTATTGACTTTATGATAAGAAAATATTGAATTAGTGACCTCCATTCTTCTCAAAACTAAGTCATCCGTACCGTTACCATTGTCAATCATCATGTCGATCTTGGTAAGTTCATCCTGTAGTAGGTTGATATTAGCCATCGTATAGTTAACATAGTTAGCATTCCATTCCTTGATTTTACCTTTAAGGAATTTTAATTTCTTCATCAGACTAAGCATGTCATTGCTATTGTCACCCGGAGCAGAGGCCCAAGTGGCTTCAACAAACATAGGAAATCCTTCCCTATCTAACCAGTGGTGATAAAACCAAAATGGACATGGACCAAAATCTGTCATTGATTCCTTAAGAAGAATAGGACGATGATTTAAAAAGTAATGATCCAATGTAACAACACTAAGATGAGTGTTAGAATGCCACATGTTTTCTAAGACGAAAAAACGATCCAATTTACTCATCTTCTTCGCCGATTTGTGACACCATGTGTAAGCACTTCCACCTAAAGGAACTTCAATGAGACTTGAATTAGAGATGAATGAATTAAATACCTGGGCGTCGTGGGCATGGAATTCAGAGCCGAATCTATCAGATTGAACCCGAATCTCATTGAAATCCCCCATCATAATCACTTCCCCTTTCCAATTATTGATTATCATTGATAAATAATCCCAAATCATCCTCTTTTCTTTTTTTGTCATGGGGGCCGTATACTACCACCAGAAGAATGTCAAGACTTGATTTAGTCCAAACTCCTCTAACAATAACAAAGTAATCAGAAACAATGTGACTCATTTTCTAAAAATAATTAGGATCCCATGTACATAAAATGCCACCCGAGTTCCCGACTGAGTCACTATGAACGAAATCAAATGCAAAATTACCCCAACATGCTTTAACTGTAATCAACTCCATATGCTCCATCTTAGTTTCTTATAACGCCAAAATGTTAATTCTGTGTTTGTTGCATAACTCCCTAACCCAATCTTTTTTGGCCTTTTGGGCGAGGCCTTGAATGTTAAGAGACATAACATTCATCGATGGACCGTACCATCTCCTTGGGATTCTATTATCTTCATAATGTCGTTTTCGCAACCCTCCATGTTGTACCTCATAGTTTGTCCAACCTTAACTAGTTCTTCCATACAAACTAATATAGAACCACCTGTTTTCGGCACCTGAGATTCTTTGAAATGACCTGAACTGCCTAAATTGTTGTTATTGGATTTAGGTTGACTGCAAGCACTAGTTGATACATCAATCTCCTGATATCCGCGTTGGTAACTGGACTGTTATTACTGACCTGCTCTGTACCTACCTCGCCTTCTTCAGGCGTGTATCCCGGTGGGTGAACTCGACTGCTAGAACCCCCGGACATGTGGTGACTCACCTGTGTTTTCTCCTTGTTGAACATGTCATAAAACCCAAACAGACCCTCAGAATGTTCTTTATTCTTTTCCTCCGATCGTGAGAAAATGGTTTCGGCTACAACATCCGGCTCGCTAGTCACTCCATTGTCATCATTCTCTGGTAGACTACCTTCCTTATCTGATAACTCCTCGTCGAATACACTCTCATCATCCGACTGTTTTAAAAAATATGGGACCCATCCTGGAACTTCTTTCGCCCTAATCCAAACTACTTTTCCATGAAATATAACTTTCAAGGATTCAAATATATTATGCTTATTCTTTGTAACTAAGCATAGCCTTTTAGAATGATAATTTACGTCTTTCTGATCATCAACATCCAATAAGTCTCCCCACTTATTAGCAGTTTTCTTAAAAGTTTTTTTGTTCCATAACTTAAGGGGGATTCCTTCAATATCGACCCAAGCGATTCTCCCAGCGGTGGTAAAATCATGTGAAGCTTGTTGTAACACCGGAGAACCAAGATGTTACCCCCACGCAATCTTTAAACGCCTCTTTGGAACTGTTTTTGAGAAAATCAACCATAATCCAAAGATCTCCCATATACCGGATAAAGATGTAAGTGAAACCTTCGTCCTTAACACGGTCTTCATATTGGAAAGGGAATTAAAGTCTTTAACCCTTCCAACTAACGAAAGTGACAAATCTGTCAAATTGATACAATCATCATCTAACAGAATTGAGAGGGTTGAGTCCGATTCATTCTGATAATTTCCTCTCAGAACTTGGACAAAAGATCTTTTAGAACTTGAAAACCCAACCGAAACCTTAGAAGGTACCCCATCATCAGCGTTCGTTTTGTTCTCTCTCTTCTTTTTCGGTTCATTATCATTACGAGGCTTACGCTGAAACCTTGCAATATTGGCCTGCAATCTTGAACGGTTCACCTAAATAGTGCATAAATTTCCTACTAGACGATCCACATTAAATACATGTATAAATCTGACAAATCCGAATCTTTTACCCTTTTTGGTTTTTTCCGACGGGATGAATGAATCAACAATGTGTCCATAAACTTTGCATGTATTAAAAAGGTCTTTGGCTGAGAAGTACTCCGAAAACTTAGTGACAAATATGGACGTGGAAATTCTAGCCATGTCGTCTTCTTTGGAACGGTGATTCACCATGATAATTAAAAAACAAACGGCTGGGAAAACAGTAAACCCTAAAAAGAATAAAACCAAAACAAACCCTAAAAAAACTACACGAAACAAACCCTAAAAAACCACATCAATTAAATAATAATAGATTATAGAGATCCGCAGACAATGTAAGATCCCTCAGTTTGCTACCTGGTCACACAAGAATTAGGGATCGAATGAAATCGAAGGCCTAAAACCCATCACAAAATAACAGTGAACGGAATAAACTTCATGTGGATCAACAATAATCGATTGTTATTCGATGAGAGGTGATTAAATGGATCTAATCAAGCAGTTTGAAAAATAGGTTTTTTTTTTGAAAAAGTCGCCATTGATGGCATTCGATGATGGTTCTTTTTTAGGTCTATGCTAATTTAAGGGTCTACATATATCTTAACTCACTGTAATTATTTTTATAAAATATCACTAGTGATATTTCATTATTTTATCATTATAATATTTTATTGTTTTTATCACTACTAATGATCATTTTTCGTCATATATATAAATTAAGTCTATTCTCGTTTTTCACAATTTTTGAATAATTTAGCAAAAATAATATTCTCCCGTTTTTTAAATTTTTTGATAATAAATGGCTATAAATTAATACTTTGATATGAAAGTAAAAAAACAAATGTGTAAAATCACTTTCATCGTCGATTAATAGTAAAAAACATTTGACACATCATTATATGAGAATTTATTTGTAAGTTTTATGTGGATATAACATTTCTCCAAAATAAATATGATTTTCAGATATGTCTCGTGCAGTTTCTTTGGTATATTGCTTTCAAAAGTTATTTTTGTTGAATTTTACTATCTACTTTAGTTGGTTAAAAGATTGACAACTTGTTGTGTGCTTATGTAATGTTTTCTAGATACTTTTTTATAGGCAAGAACTAAGCACTATCAATATCTCTTTTCACTCGCTTGTAACTATTTTTATACAAGCACTAACTAACTGTATTTTTTTTCAAATTTTAACGGCGAATTAGTAGTTAGTGATTCGAACTTACAGTGACATCTAATTGGGTAGTATGCAAGCCTCAAACCTTCTTCTTAGGGAATAAACTCCACTCCTGCTTCTGTTTAATTCGAGCCTCTAAAGGTCGTTAGTGAGACTCGAACTTGAGACCTCTCCGACAATACCTCCCCACGGTTACCCTTGGTGTATATTTGACTAAGGAAGTGATTGAAACACTCCTCAAATTAATTAATACATTCACAATTATTGTATCTTGACATATTCTATCCTTAAATCACTTTTAGTCATATTTATATTTATAGAGATATAAATAGCAAGACACACTAATTTTAAATGTATCACATTTCTTTTAAAAGATTGACAACTTGTTGTGTGCTTATGTAATGTTTTCTAGATACTTTTTTATAGGCAAGAACTAAGCACTATCAATATCTCTTTTCACTCGCTTGTAACTATTTTTATACAAGCACTAACTAACTGTATTTTTTTTCAAATTTTAACGGCGAATTAGTAGTTAGTGATTCGAATTTACAGTGACATTTAATTGGGTAGTATGCAAGCCTCAAATCTTCTTCTTAGGGAATAAACTCCACTCCTGCTTCTGTTTAATTCGAGCCTCTAAAGGTCGTTAATGAGACTCGAACTTGAGACCTCTCCGACAATACCTTCCCACGGTTACCCTTGGTGTATATTTGACTAAGGAAGTGATTGAAACACTCCTCAAATTAATTAATACATTCACAATTATTGTATCTTGACATATTCTATCCTTAAATCACTTTTAGTCATATTTATATTTATAGAGATATAAATAGCAAGACACACTAATTTTAAATGTATCACATTTCTTTTTAGCAAAAGAGTATTGTCTAATAGCGGTTATAGAATAATTAATGATTAAATGAGATAACAGTAGCTACTTATTTTTGTGACAATAAAAAAAAACCTCCTACATCTTTTCTTTAAAAAAAATTATCATATAAACCGTTGATCGTTAAAAAAAACTAAACTATCACGTTAAGCATACAATCATATTTCATTAAAAGGATACTTTTATATATTTTTGACAATTTTTTTTTTAAGTTTTTTTGCGTTAAACTTCAAGCCATGAAGAATCATACGTGCCTTATAAAATCATACTCTCTCCGTCTCATAATAAGAATACATTATGAAATATTTGAAGTCTTTGGTACTAAACTTTGACTATAAATATTTATATTTGTGTTATATAATACTTAATAAAAATTATACCATTGAAAATATTTTTTAAAATCGAATCTATGCATATGACTTTCGTCAAGTAATATATAACATAAATAAAAATATTTATGGTCAATGTTTAGTAACAAAAACTTTGAATATTTAATAGTGGATAATTAATATCAGACGAAAGTACTATGTTATTTGTAATATAAAAACTCGGATGTAATTCTTGAAATCACATATATTTGTGATTGAAATTCAAAAATCGCAACACAAATAGATATTGTATCTAGTATTTAACACTCGGGAAAAACGAAAAAAAAAAAGTTTGTCGCAAATGCTCGTGTACTTCATTATTTCGCTTATCATTTAGTGTCCTTAAAATGTTTTATTAGTTCAAACAAGAAGATAGAAATTGAGTTTTATTTTTTCGCTAGATCTTTGTTTTATTTTTGAACTTTTTCCAGTCGTCATTGGATTCGGCTCATTTGACTACTTACCGTACTACGTATTTGATATACATGCATGTAAATAAAACCAAGAATTAAAAACTAAAAACAAAAAAAAAAAGTTTATTTCTATTTTCCCAAGCTAATTATTAAGTCAACCACAAATGATAACCAAGGCTATGACCCACTTTTTGTTAGTTTGTGGCAACTCGTGAGAAAAATCCTTTTTTGAAGTCCATTCACATTTAATAATCCAATCGTTGCTAAATACAACCAACCACAAATATTTTCTCTATGGGTCGTCTATATGGCTGCTGGTCCTTATTGACCAACACGGCATTATATAATTGTTCGTTTTTCAACTACTGGATTGCAGTCATGGCGCTAGAGTTGGAAAATAATGAGATGATCAAATTGAGCATACACGTCTTGTTTGGTATAACTAATATTATCATATGTCAAACAACATTAATGAGAATCATATATTCGTACCAAAAACATCGACGAACTTCACACCATTGCTTCATTTGAGTTTATAAAATTGTTAAACATGTTGATCGTGGGTCGTGAGATGATCAGTGTCCCTTATAAACATTGTTCAAAAAACAAGGATCATCATTTATACTTTACTAAACGAGTCGCGTTCATAGTTATGATGATTCTATTCTTGTTACAAAAGATGAATGTATGTGGGTGTCGGGTGGTAATAATGAATAATTATGGCATATTCTTTTAATTGTATATAGATCATTTTCAGATTGAAGTATTTAATTCTTATATGTTTTGAGTATCACGAAATCTTCAATTGAATAATTCAAAGCATTGCACTTGTTCTTTAAAGCACAAGAGATCTTAAAATATTAATATAAAGTTATTATTATGTTTGGGGTTTTGCTAATGGCAACCCTTAGGGTTGCTTTTAAAAATGATCTTTTTATTACAAGTGAGTGTAAGAAATAAAATCAACCAATCAAAATCAAATATTTGTTATGCATCTTGATTTCTAGGGATTATGTCCATGTTTTTCGAAATTGGCATCCAATCAAAATGATTCATTGATATCATTGTAATAAATTTCTTCTCTTAACGACAACCCTAAGGGCTGTCATTAGCAAAACCCGTTTGTTTGTCCTATTTATAAGAGATCAATTCTGGTATTATTAAAACATAACGAAAGTAAGTTATAATCGATTAAAAGCAGTTGCTAAGAAGGGACAAAACTAAGCGACGCGGCTCTGCTCCTTAACCCCACAAGGGGCGCTGTCTCTTGACCTCGCAAGGGGGCACGACCTCTTTGACCCCCGCATTTGTGCGTGACGACATCAAGCTAACTCAAAACGAACGTGCACTCCGCACCCTCTTGACTCATCTGTAAACTATACTTGATTAAGCCCTTGATCTTGAGTTAATCACAATTACATAAAATATACGTGATTACACTAAAATCACCAACAATTGTTATGCTCGGATACTCCCTCTACTTTGAAAACAAGTGTTTGCTTATACACTTTGTCTCTAATGACCATAGAATTCACTAATTTGGTTCGCTTTTTTTTATCAGTTCGCTTTCGGTTTTAGGGTTATTATACTACTAATAATATAGGAAAATCACGTTCCCTAGGAATAGTGAAACCCCTCTCATAGTGAATAAACAAAACATTTTTATACCGTGAGTGGGGAAAATCTCGGAAACCTATTGTCCTCACAATTATATCCCACACACATAATCTCTCACCCGTCTCATATTATCCCACACACGTAATCTCTCATCACCTAACCGATCTAATATTGATCGAATCTATTCATCGATGATCTAATAAAGGGGTAAAATCTATTGATCTGAGAGCGATGAGAGATTGGTATTGTTCGTCGGTGATTTAATTAAGGGTCAAAATCTATTGATCGAATATGTTCATCGGTTTGATTATCATATTTATCAGAATTGTTCATTGGTCGGTATCTATTGATCGGCTTGCATGCAAAGGTACCCTTTATAAATTTTGATCGCACATATTGATTATGCACACATATTGATTGTCATGGATTTGGTTTACGGTGTTTTGGTATGCACACATATTGATTGTCATGAATTTTAGCTTCATGATTAATTCGACCTTCGTAGGTTTATGGAGTTTGCTATGGATTTTAGCTTCATGATCAATTCGAACTTCGTTGGTTTATGGAGTTTGCTATGCACACATAGCGATTGTGGTGAATTTGCACTTGATAATGAATTTGAGCTTCATTGGTTCATGTTGTTTGGTATGCACACATATTGATTTTCATGACTTCTAGCTTCATGATGAATTTTAGTTTTTTGTTGAATTTTAGCTTCATGATGAATTTGAGGTTCATTGGTTTATGGTTTTTGGAATGTCATGGTTCTGCCAAAACCCTCTTCGTTGCCGCCAGCCTATTCGTTGCCGCCATTCATGGTGCGCGACATTGTCGTCCGGTGGGTGGCGTTGTTTGTTTGGTTTCGATACCAAGATGTTGTAAACAAGTTAAAATTGTTTGGTGTGTGGGATTAATAATGAGAGGGGTCACACGGATATTGGGTATGTAGGCTTAAACAATTGAGGTTTTGGTTGATTAAGAGGCGACACGAAGATGCCAGCTGATATTTACCTTGGCGTCTTTCGTGTGCTGAAAAATTCAGTTTCACTTTGCATTTGTTTGATTGACTGTCGGATAATCTTTGCGACATGGTTTGATGAGTAATTTTATGTTTCTGTTATTATGTCGGCCGTGATGAATTTAAACAGGTGCGGGTAAAGATAAGATAAGCGCGAATCTTGGTGGGGCGACCTTTGAAGGTTGCAGCCATACCGGATTACGACTCTTTTTACCAAATTGCGCCTTATCTGAGCCAACACTATAGACCCCAATCTTGGCGGGGCAACCTTTGAAGGTCTCACTCATTTCTTGATCCATCAACCTGGGATTTGAATGATTAATAAGAAATAGGAAGATGTCGGCTGATACTTACCTTGCCGTCTTTCGTGTGCTGAAAGAGTGCACTTGCAATTTACATTTGGTTGATTGTCTGGCCGATAATCTTTGTGACACGTTGTCATGATTATTTGTACGCTTTTGTAAGTATGTCGGGTTGTTGACAAGTGCACTTGCACTTTACATTTGGTTGATTGCATGGCCGATAATCTTTGTGATACGCTGTCATGATTATTTGTATTCTTGTGTAATTATGTCAAGTTGTGATGAGTAGATTGTGAGGAGGGTATTATTCCTAGGTATTCGAGATTTTCCCCACCCATGGTGAAAAAATGTGTTGTTTATTCATTATGAGATGGGTTTCACTATTCCTAGGAAAAAGTGGTTCCCCTCTATTATTAGTAGTATAATGTCCGACTGTGATGAATTTAAAACAGCCGCGAGTAAAGATAAGATAGCTCGGATCTTGGCGGGGACGACATTTGAAGGTAGCAGCTGTGCCGGGTTATGACTCTTTTTTCCAAATAGTGTCCTATCCGAGCCAACACTTTAAGCCTCAATCTTGGTCGTGCTACCTTTAAAGGTTACAGCCATCACGAGTTATGACTTTTTTTTTTCCAAATCGAGCCTTATCGGAATCTGTCAGAGGCATGTTATGTTAGTGGGAGTGGATCGTTAAATGATTATGGTTCCTACAACCTAAATTTGATTGATTGATAGGAAATAGGAAGGTGCTGGTTGATACTCGCCTTGGTGTCTTTCGTGTGTTGAAATAATGCACTTGTAGTTTACATTTGGTTGATTGCATGTACGATAATCTTTGTGACACGTTGTGATGAGTAATAGTGTGCTTCTGTAATTATTCTAGGTCTTGATGAGTTTAAAACGGGCGTGGGTAAAGATGACATAGCCCGGATCTTGGCGGGCCGACTTTTGACGGTCGAAGCCATGACGAGTTATGACTTTTTCTGCCAAATAACGTTCTATCTTAGTTTATGCTAAAATTCCTAAAAATTCGAGAACGAACCTCGGGTTGAAAACAGATTTACGGAATGACCTTTTAAGGTTGCGTTCCAAATATGGTCACCGCCATTTCGGTTACTCGGAGTTGCATTTGTCATGTTTTCTTACCAAATATTATACGAAGACATCTTTGGAAAAGTGATCTTATATGATATTTCTGGGGGTACATGTATGTATGCTTTTTTTTACATGGGTTGACACCGTGGAATCCAGAACTGACTGATCACACATTGTTTGTTTGGTCTTGATAGGAATATGTTATAAAGAACTGAGGATTGTTAGGTGTGTGGGATTTGATAGTATGAGACGGATCAGAGGGATGTTAGGTGTGTGGGATTAAACAATTGGAATGTGAGTGCACTACTGTTTAAGCAGCCATCGTTACCGTCAGTTTGTGTTTGTTGATTAACAAGAGATACGAAGACGCCGACAGATATTTGCCTTGGCGTCTTCCGTGTGCTGAAAGAATGTACTTGCAATCTTTGTGGCGTGATGTGTCGAGTAACTGTATGTTCTATAATTATGTCGGGCTATGAAAAGTTTAAATGAACACGGTAAAGAGAAGATAGCTCGGATCTTCGCGGGGCAACCTTTCAAGAATGCAATGATGCAGGGTTATGACTTTTCTTCCCAGCGAGCGCCTTATCTTAGCCTATGCTATAACCTTGAAAAAAATAAACCCGGATCTTGATCGATTTGCGGCCCAACCTTTGGAGGTTGCATTTACATTAAATGTTAGTACGACACTGTTCCTATGTATCCGGAATATTGCCCCTTTATTAGATTGAATGGTCTGCTTCTATTATTATGTAGGGCTCTAATGAGATTAAACGAACACGGGTAAAGATTAGATAACCCGGATCTTGGTGGGGCAACCTTTCAAGGTTGCAACCATGCTGGGTTATGCCTCTTTTTTCCAACGAGTGCCCTATCCGAGCCTATGCTATAACATGGAAAAAAATAAACCCGAATCTTGATTTTTTCTGCATTGTTTATGCTATGGTTCATGTCTTTCCCTTTATGTGTATAGTCGGGTTGCGATGAGTTTAAAAGGGCACGGGAAAAGATAAGATAGCCCGGATCTTGGCCGGGCGACCTTTGAAGGCTGCAACAATGCTGGTTATGACTCTTTTTCCCAAATTACGAGTTACCTGAGCCTATTCTAAAAGCCGTAAAAATTGGGAAAGAAACTTGGGAATAAAAACGGATTTACGAGCCGACCATTCGAGGTGGCATTCCAAATATGGTCAAAACCATCGACACGATATTTCTGAAGGCACATGTATGTATGCTATTTTTTAATATGGGTTGAACGGGTCGAATTTAGAACTGATTGTTGTCGTTTTTGCTCCACATATTAACTATTATTATGGTTTTGTTCCACAGATTAACTAAAACGATTTAATATTTCGATTCCTTCATGGGAAACAAGCCGTAAGGTTGAAAAAAATATGAAGCTCAGTTCTACAATAGCCCTTGTATGTTCAATAGTTTCTTTTTATTTATCTATTATGTGTTTCATAAAGCTTCTAGATACTGTTAATTGTGTTAATTCAAGACTACCAATGGCGTTTTTTGTTCATTCCATGTATGTAACTAACAGTTTTGGTATTCTTCTTTGTAGGTGTTTTGATGCACTTGAATCACATTTAGCATTATAAATGTGGTTCGCGTGTTTTGAAGGCTTATACATGACAGTAGAATATATTTCAATGTTTACGTGTAAGAGAATTAGTTCTATACGAATGTAAGTCGTCTTCAAAAGCGAACACACAACACCGCTACAAAGCGTGAGTACAATTCCTAATTAGGTTTAAAAAGCAAATAATGAACACTCCTAAACCAAAGGTTGAAAGCTACGTAAGTAAGTTGGACGAAATAGTGGATTATGAAGACTTTTTGGGCCATCCCCATTTACACACCAACCCACTAGCAAAACTCCAATATATTCTTCTTGGGTCCATCATTATCAACAATAAAAAAGAGTTCTTGTCCACCATTTTCTTCATCAAATTCTATTAGTACATATCCTGTATCTGTATGCACTAACAAAATTCTCATCAACCTTTTATATCCCATTGTGTATATGTAATAGACAATTCAAGAAGAACATAAGTTTCATTTCACTCCAATTCAAGAAGAACATTGATTTCATGATATTAATGTACTGATCACACAATTCACAAGGTATGTACTCAGTACTCACATCTGATCTGTACATATATTTATTTATTTTTATAGAACATATACAGTTTGCTCTAAGGTATCTAGCTACTAGGATATGAATTTTTACAAAAGTTTACAATAATGCCTAGTCATTCTAAATCATAGATTCATAAGCCTATTTTTCTGGTTATAAACTTTTTTGTACTATGCATGAACTTTTAAAGCTTTACAAATTTGAAAAAGCTAAAGATATTAGACATCCATTCTACACGAGAGTGAAATGTATTTTCACTGTGGTTAATAAAATGATGAACCTCTTATTTCTTATTAGACATTTTTTATAGAATATAGTTTGATTGTTCTGGATTATAAATGATGATTAAGTTCTTCACGTGCTTTCTAGTTATTGCTAGAATAACATCATTTAATATAATTTAGAGTAAATTGCAAGAACAGTCCTTTTGGTTTGTGGTTAAACTGCAAGTTGCACTGTTTAGAATTACAACTTTAAAAATGCAAGCGTAATTTATCAGTGTATGCAAGAATTTTAACGTGCAATTTATCATTCTAGCATGCATGTCGAGGTACGATAAATTGCACGCAAAAATTTCGCATATAAATTGCGCTTGTACTTTCAAAATTGTTGCAATTTGACTAGAATAAAGGCGGTATGTTTGCAAGTTGCTCTTGGTTCAATATTTGTACTTTCAAAATTGTACGCCGCTTGCAATTGGACTAGTGTGAACGTATTATATTCTGGTATGAATCGATGCCAGTATGCCACTCCTTTATGTGTATCCTAATTCACTTATTCATAGGCCCACACATTTTATTACAACTTTACCACTACACATGCATGATAACACATAGCTTGAGGTTATAAAAAAAAGTACACTAAAGTAACATTCAATATTTCATGGGTTATATATTTTAATATCGTTTAGGACGGTGTATAGAGATGTTAAAACGTAGACAGTTATACCTCTATCTAAGGTACACTACAAAATTTATGACATTTGCTTACTTAATTAAATGCGAAAGAGTAAGTAATAGAGGCGAGCACTAAAAGTCTATACTTACTCAATATTGAGTAAGCAAAAGTATTTTCTATTAATTTCTACTCAAAAAGAGTCATCAAAAGTTAATTTTTATCAACTCCTACTCTTAAGAGTAAGAGTAAGTAATAGAGGGGAGCACTAAAGGTCATTACTTACTCAATATTGAGTAAGCAAAAGTGTAAAACTTTTAATGACTCTTTTTTTAGTAGGGAAAAGAGTAAACAAATGTTTTTGCTTACTTTTATATGCATTGTGTTTTAGTAAGGAAAAGTTATAGTGACTTAAATGATTATAAATTTTATTAGTAAGCAAAACTTTTAGTAAGTAAATATCATTTATTTTGTAGTGGTAGTGAGGCTGGTTCTAGTTCTATCAAAAATAAAAAAAAGACCTCTGACCTTGCAAAAAGTGAAGATCGAACACTTAACATATGTCTTCAGAGACAAGAACGATAACCAAATGATCCAATTTTCTTGCTAGTTATAAAACAGTTCAGCAATTAAATTGCATCTTATACCTGCATGAATAATACCTTAACAACAGTACTATGTTGGTTAAAAATATTCTAGCAAAATGAGGTGAACAGTATGTATGGAAAGTCAACGGTAATCATAATATGCATATGATATAGTCGGTGCCTGTTGTTGAATTATTTATTGGTAATTAACCTTACAAACACCTAATAAAAATTATAGATAGAAACTTATTCTGATTACTACTTATTAAAAATTTGTTCATGATTTCCCATTTTCACACTACCATAGCTTTTTCTCATATTATTTCATTTTATGCCCATAGATATTTCAGTCGACAACTTGAACTCGTAACCATTTGGTCGAACGCACGATGGATACTGCATCACATACATTCAGGATTTTTGTGACTTTGATCATAATACTACAACTAGTAACAAGATCAGAAGGCGAAGCGAGAGACCAAATCATCAAATTGATATGTGATAATGGACGACAAAACAATCAAAGTCTTTTCGTACCAAACTTTGTTGGCATGATGGAACAAATAGCAACACAAATGCGAACCTCACGTAATGCGACAGCACTTGTAGGCACTGGACCTAATAGTAACAATGGAATTGCACAATGCTATGGAGACCTTTCAGCGGATGATTGCACTTTGTGCTATGCAGAAGCCCGTACTGTTCTTCCCAGCTGTTTTCCACACAATGGTGCTCGAATTTATCTTGATGGTTGCTTTATGCGTGTCCAGAACTATTATTTTTTTAAAGAGATCAGTGGCCCTAATGATACCATTGTTTGTGGGAATAAGACGAGAAAGAGTAGACCATTTCAAGATACTGTTAGGCAGGCGGTTTTAAAAGTTGTCATGGATGCATCACAAGACAGAGATTACTTTGCTAGGGAACAGATGCTGGTGTCTGGTACTGGGAATGAGTCAGTGTATGTGCTTGCAGACTGTTGGAGGACTTTGAATTCAAGCTTGTGTAGGGCGTGTTTGGAAAATGCATCTGCATCAATATCGAAATGTTTGCCATGGTCTGAGGGACGTGCATTGAACACGGGTTGTTTCATGAGGTATTCGGATACTAATTTTCTCAATCCTGTACCAGTCATAAGCAGCTCTAGCAATAGAGGTAACAAACTAATAATATATGATAATAGAATTATTTGTTTTGTTATTATTTATTTATTTAAGTTGCTAACTGAAGACTTATTTGTTTGCAGGGAAGATAATAGCTATTGTAGTTTCCGTTGTTAGTTCTGTAGCGGTTCTTGCAGTTGCTTTGATTATTGTTTTGTATATTTGGAAACGCAGATACATACAGAAGAAGAGGAAAGGTATACTTCATACTACCCCATTTGATCATGTCGTAGTATGGCAACTATAAAAACAATTTTCTGTCGTTTTAGGTTCTTATGATTTCAAGAGACTGGCAAAGACGCTTAAGAATAGTAGCTTGAACTTCAAGTATTCCACTGTTGAGAAAGCCACTGGAAGTTGGGATGAGTCCAATAAGCTCGGACAAGGAGGATTTGGGACTGTCTACAAGGTTAGTACACTATACTAAACCCTAGAGGTGGTAAAATGGGCGAGTTGGGTAAAGGGTATTTTTTGTGAACGGTTATCAAGTAGCCATTCAGATATGATTACAAAATCTTGAGATATGTCAATTGTAATTTATTTTATTTTTATGCAACATTATTTATAAGGTCTTAGGCATTAAAGTACACTTTGGACGACATTTGATTCTTTGGACTATTGACTAAACTAAATCGACCCAGATTTGAATCGGGGAACCGTCAACATTTTGCCAAAACATAAATGTCAAGTTTATCCAGATTAAACCTTTCTTTGGCATAAATGTTTTAGTTTGGTTGTAGACCCTTTCATATAGCTAATGTCAACGATGATATTTGTCTCAGGGGGTTCTATCAGATGGACGAGAAATAGCTGTGAAGAGGCTCTATGTCAACAACAGATTCAGAATAGCAGATTTCTATAACGAAGTTAATATGATTAGCAGTGTTGAACACAAAAATTTGGTTAGACTACTGGGATGCAGCTGTTCAGGACCTGAAAGCATTCTTGTATATGAATATCTACCCAACATGAGCCTCGACCGCTTTATCTTTGGTTAGTTTACAATTTGTTAATGATCCTTATTCTTTGTCTGGCTAGCCGCACATATAACCAGCTTATTTTGGGCCAGAATAACCATTAAAAAAATCGAATTTGATATAAGCTTGAGATTATAGGTATTCTGTGACTAATGTCGCACGTTAACAAAGACGTTAAACATGGTCATAAGTAATCGATGTTTGTGAAACTTTAATTGTTTTTCTGCCTAATAAACTTGGTCACTGAGATTAAAAACTGGACCAAAGTTAGTTCATTGTTCTTATCGTTTCTATTAGGAGATCATAAAGTTAATGAATTGAGATGTATTCATGATTTTACTTTCTACAGATGCAACAAAAGGGAAGGTCCTAAACTGGGAGAAGAGAATTGATATTCTCATCGGTACAGCAGAAGGCCTAGTATATCTACATGAGAATAGCAAAATCCGGATAATTCACAGGGACATTAAAGCTGCTAATATCTTGTTAGACTTGAGGTTTCGTGCCAAAATAGCTGATTTTGGGCTGGCTAGATCCTTTCAAGATGATAAGAGCCACATAAGCACCGCCATTGCAGGAACGCTGTGAGTACCTTATTTTTTACCCACCATTGTATCACATAGTTTCTGTGTATGAAAAAAGGTGCATGCTTTGGAAGAACTAATACATGAGCATTCAGAATCAAAAAAACGTACCTTACTCAACCCGCCTAGCAAATAATAACACAAACATGATACATCAACGACCACATCATATATTGACAAAGTAACGTATGACCGGGTTGAATTCCTTAAAATGGAGATTTTTGTATAAGAAAACACACTCTATCTTCCGAAATATGGCTATGGTGTGTTACATATTCATGCATATTGTCCTGTAATAAAGAGTACTCCGCTAATATGTTCATTTCTTTTAATGTCAACAGAGGATACATGGCTCCGGAGTACCTAGCCCATGGCCAGTTAACCGAAAAGGCAGATGTCTATAGCTTTGGCGTGTTATTGCTTGAGGTTGTCACTGGAATGGAAAACAACAGAAGCAAAACTTTAGAATATACCGATAGCTTACTTTCAATTGTAAGTATGATTTTACAAGGAAAAAAAATCCTTATGAACTTTATTTGCCAGATAGTTTCTTACTAGTATTTGTGAATAAAACAGGCATGGAGGCATTTTCAGCAAAATAAAGTGGAGGAAATATTCGACCCGAAATTAATGATGCATTTTTGTCCCAATAGCAATTACCAGGAGGAGGCGATAAAAGTGGTACATATAGGACTTCTTTGCATCCAAGAAGATCCATCTTTAAGACCTTCAATGTCTACGGTACTTAAAATGTTAGCAAAAGATGATGAACCGTTACCCGCCCCTTCTAATCCCCCTTTTATGGACGAAAAAACCATGGAACTCAATGACATCAGACAAAATGTACGTCATTACTTTAACCGGAATGATTCTGGTTCAGTTGCTACCGTTTCCCAGAGTCATTTCTTTCCGAGGTAAACACTATGGAAGATGGAAAATTCCCACATTTTTTGTAATGAATCTTAAATTTAGATTTTTGTTTCGCTTCTGCTCACAAAAGATCTTTAATACGTCTTAGTTTTGTATATTCTCATGTAGGGCATTAGTCATTAGTTTTCCTAGATTAATCAACAAAGACATATATACTTTATTATTTCGTTGTACATTGTTATATCCTAGTACTAGTTATAATACCTGTGCACGCACGAGTTTTTTTACTAATTTTTTAGTAATGATATTTGTAAAAGAAACACTATTACAAAAATCATTTCGGAAGTATTTTATCTATACAATAAGGTATCAAGGGAACAAATTTTATCTAGGGAAAATTCTTGAAATGCCCCAAAGTGCAAGTTCATTTCCCTAAATGTCCTTACCAAATGAAAAATTCTCAAAATGTCTTATGCAACCTATGCAACTTTGCTAAAAAGTTGAAAAGTGTACTTTTATTCCTTATGACACATGTCAGAATGTGTCATAGAAAAGTACATGTGTGTAAGATCTTGTCTCCTATGCGACCTTTATGTCTTTTATGCAACTTTAATAAAAAAATAACTTTTATCAAAAAAATAACTTTTAATAAAATCTTTTTATTTACTTATTTTATATTATATTTTTATGCAACTTGTACTATTTCTAGACAATGATGTGACCTTTGTGTAAGACACTTTTTGGCAAAATCTATGAACATACTTTTTATACTTTTTATGCCAATTTTTTATATTAAAAGGTACCATGAATTTAAGTGTAAAAGTAGGTATGTGTACGTAACATATTATGCAACTTTTATTTACTTTTTATGCAACTATTATATATTAAAAAATAATAAAAAGTACCATGGATTAATGTGTAAAGGTAGGTATGTGTAAGTAACATATTATGCAACCTTTATTTACGTTTTATGCAACTTTTATATATTAGTAAATTTAAAAATAAATAATATATTTTTTATAATTAAAAAAAACAGATAAAAATTAATAATTTTTTTTTAAAAAAGTATAAATAAATCCCTTTTTAAAAAAATAATTACAAAATAATTATTTTTTTAAAGAAAATTACTAATAATTTTTATAATAAAAAAATTATTTATTTATTAAAAAAAATTAATTTTATAAAAATAATTAATAATTTTTATAATTAAAAAATAAAAATAATTAATAATTTTTATAATTAAAAAATAATTTTTTTTAAATTATTTAAAAAGTAATTAAAAAATAATTTTTTTCAAAAAAATAACTTTTAATAAATTCTTTTTATTTACTTATTTTATATTATATTTTTATACAACTTGTACTATTTCTAGACAATGATGTGACCTTTTGTGTAAGACACTTTTTGGCAAAATCTATGAACATACTTTTTATACTTTTTATGCCAATGTTTTATATTAAAAGGTACCATGAATTTAAGTGTAAAATTAGGTATGTGTAAGTAACATATTATTCAACCTTTATTTACTTTTTATGCACCTTTTATATATTTGTGTATAAATATCACATTTTCAATCACACAAGTTTATATATTTTCACACACAACTTTCATTATTTTCAAACACAATTTATATCATAATGGCGTGCTCTTTTCCACACACTGTTGACGAGATTCAAGCTATGATTCAGATACAAATAACTGAGCAACAACGTCGTCAGAATGCACTTACCACATTAGCTTATGATTTCGATAACGCATACGAAGCTAACACGAAACTGCGCACAGCATGTGAGAAATGTCCTCACATTTCCCCAGATAAACGTGTTTTAATCGACACGTTTCTAAATAATGAATCTGATAACGATTTTAGCATGCAAAGAGCTTTGTTTCGAAAAGCGACAAAATTGAAGGGTCGAATTGAAAAAAATAATGAATGGCTAAATAAATTCAGTGCCCCCAAAACTAATATCGCTTCTTCATCACAAGAACGGCGCCGATATGTTTCTCCCGATCCACCCTATCCAAATGAATCAAATGGCTTACTTAATGATATTGAGTTTCGTCAACTTTATTATGATGAACGGGTATTTCATGAAGAAATGGCAGAAGAAGCTAGGGCACAAAAAGAGTTGGAGCAGAAAATTAGGGCCGAAGAGGCTTACCAAAAGCAATTTCGTTGTGATTTTTCTGGTCAGTTATCGGATTCCGATCCTGGAACTGATTAATTGTATTATATATTTTTATTTAAATTTCCTTTCGTATTGTATTTCAATTTTCGTATTGAATAAATACTTTAATTTTCGAATATAAATTATTTACTTTTATTTACGTTTATCATTTACGAATTAAAAAACAAAACAGTTAAATATATTTTTAAAAAATAATTAATTTTTTATAAAAAAAATATTTAAAAATAATTAATTTTTTTTATAAACACTTAAAAATTTCTTTTTTATAAAAATAATTATTTTTATAAAAATTTTAAAAAATTACCAATAAAAATATTTTTTAAAAACAAAACAGTTAATAAATTTATTAAAAAATATATTATCAAATATTTAAAAATAAATAATTTTCTTTAAAAATAATTAATTTGAGGTAACAAGTATTGCGCAGTAAATTGGTTTTTTTTTTTTAATTTTTTTTTATAAAAAAAATAAATAAAGATATTAATAAAATTATTTTTAAAAAACAAAACGGTTAAAAAATTTATTAAAAATATATTAACAAATATTTTAAAATCATTAATTTTGTTTAAAAAACAATTACTAGTAATATCAAAATTTATTGAAATGGGTGGTAGGTACCATTTGACTTACTGTGTACACATTGACTAGTACAATACTGTTTAACTTTTGTTTTTTTCTTTTCCCATGTATGATTAGACCTCTATGCAACCCCTCCATCTCTTCATGCAACCCACCCCACCCACCCACCCCTACTGATCATTCTGCTAACCCTAACCCCAACCCCAATTAAACACAGTTGTTTTTCATGCAACCCACCCCACCCACCCTTACCGATCAATCTGCTAACCCTAACCCCAACCCCAATTAAACACAGTGTTTTTCATGCAACCCACCCACCCACCGAATTGTTTTTCATCAATCTCAACATACTCAACCTTCCATTGATCCACCCCTAAAAATGGAAGATCCCAATTGTTTATCAACCGAAAATGGAAAATCCCCAAATTATTAAAACCCATTTCATACCGAACACTCTTTGAAAAATCCCCAAAAATGGAAAATCCCCAAATTATTTATGATGTCAAGATTAGTATACGGTCGAATCTTAAACTCTTGGAGACAATTAAAGATAAGTTGCTCCCTTTTCCCAATCGTTTATCAATTTTTAAGAATAGTGTCTTTGGTAGGTGGTTAGACATTAAGATCAACCCAAATGATAACCTTGTTTTAAATTTTGTTCTTCAACATCAAGTTGTAGTTGATAAGCCTAGTCCTGATTGTCCTCCAATAAGGTTCAAAATTGGTGATTCTGAGTTACAATTCGGGCGTTATGAGTTTTGTTTAGTTACTGGATTTAGGTTTGGTGATACAACAATTGAAGCTAAAAAAGTTAGCCCCTTTTTTAAGCGGTTATTCCCCGAGAAAAAAAATAACCATATCAAGAGCAAAGAGCTATTAGGAGTGATTAAGAATGCTAGTATTTGGTCAAAATTGGATGATTTAGATGCTGTTAGGGTATGCTTACTGTTGATGGAGGAGGTTGTGTTTATGGGCCGTGAAGATTTTTTAAATATTCCTGATGAGATAATGACATTAGTAGAGGATTTGTTTATGTGGAACACATACCCGTGGGGTGAAATGATGTGGACAACTTTTTACAAAAAGACGGTGAACATGGTCCCAAACCATGTTAAAAGACATATTAAGATGAACGGTCCCGAAAAGCTAAACATGGGCACATACAACCTTAATGGTTTTGTCTTGGCATTCAAGGTTAGTACTTATCGCTATAGTGTTGGCTGCCTTAATAATTTTCTTGTCCTCTTACTTTTGCTTCTTAAAATGTAGACTTGGATCCTGGAAAGTTACCCAAGGAGCATTCAGTGGTGGACCAAGGAACGTGCCATTATTCCTAGAAGTCAAGCTTGGTCAAACAACATAAAATTTCAAAAAAAAATTTACCCGCTTCTGTTCGGGCAGGTATTATACTATCTATCTCATTTATGAAGTTTGTTACTTAACCAATTCTATTACAGTTTTGACCTTAAATGCAACACGCTATATCTTATTTTGGATTTCTGTCAACAAAAGACTAAAAATACTAAAAATCTGATTTTAAATTTCAAGTCACATGAATAAGAGTATAAGATTCCTGTCAACAAAAGACTAAAAATAAGAACTAAAATAAGACAAAAATAAGCACTTATTACGTAACTTAGCAGTTATTAAAAGTATAGCAGGATCAACAACATTCAAATATAAATGTGTCTTCGCAATGTGTTTAGTCATTTTACACTATCACTTTGCCAAACACACCTAAATGGAAAATATCCCTTACTTCCCTCTGTATAATAGGTGGTTTTAAACAGCAGTTATTCCTCCACTTTTCAGATATAAGCAAATCATGATAAGAGCATAAGATTCCTGTCAACAAAAGACTAAAAATAAGAACTAAAACAAGATAAACTTATATATTCCTCCATTTTGTTTTATATAACACAAGCCCCATTTTTTTGGATTATTTAGAGGTTTATGGGCTTATATAAGTTTATTATATATCATGATAAACTTATATAAGCCCATAATTGTTCAAATAAGCCAGGTAATTGAAATAGGTAATAAAATTGTTATATAAGCCGAAATAGGTAATTACGTTATATAAGGAAGTTATATAAGCCGAAACAAACACCCTCTAAACTGAAACAATATCCATCATATACATGAAAATTCATACCAGTTACTGTAATAAAGTTGTGATATGAAAATTCATCAGTCGCAAACGCTTTTAAAATGAAATAAGCACTTATTACGTAACTTAGCACTTGGAGCCTATGTTGTTCTTATTAGACTTAGTTTTTCACAGCAACTAGAATTTTGTAAAGGAAAGTCTTTCGATGGTTATATAGTCTCGTATAGTTGGTTCATTAGCCTTATTGAACTGCAGTTTCTGCTTTTATGCTGTTGCACAGACTTCTAAACGACAACTTAGCGGATCTTTACTCAAATTAATCTTGCTAAAAACTAAATACAAAAGTACCTAATGATTTGGCTGCTCGCCTAGTGTTAACCAGATAAAGGTACTAGCATTACAATCAAAATAAAATATTTCCACGTCAACACACGGTGGAAAGGACATTACCTTTTAAAAGTGCATCACAAACTTCCTCAATTAGCATTCAGTGTTTGAAGTAAAGGCCAAATGTGGCATTTGAAGTAATAAAACACATCAAAGTTAAGACGAAAAAAATGGCGAATTGGTGCTTGTACTTGAGAGTTAACCTTAGAATTCTTGGTTTAAAAATCTCTTAGCATTTTGGCTTTTTTTTCTGCTAGCGTAATCTCTAACACTCGTTTCTGTTGACACAACAAAACCCCCTACAGAACACAAAAATCTCGTACACTCGCACTATTAGCCAGCAAGCATGACATCATAAATGGATGTAAATAGATGACGATTACAATTAACAAACGTATGATATCAGATAACAACAAAACTAATGTTGTATTTATGTCACAGGATTCCATTCCAATCCTTGAACTAATGCCAACCGAACAAGAACTGAAGGAACAATGGTTTAGGCGTAGCCTTCTGTTTATCAAAGGAGAGGATGCTCCGTTTATACAATCAATTAGGCCGGTTGTAGATGTACCAGTTATGCCTAAAGTGATGTCCAGTGGACCCCAAAAAATATTGGATGATTATGATTCTCTTTTTAAAGAAGTTGTGCACGTAAGGCCAGATTTTACAGCAGCTGTTGTTGAATTGAGGAATAAACTTGTAACCTAATTTGCTGTAGAAACGAGCCCAACAGGGAAAGATGAAGCTACTGTAAGTTACTATTTATAAGTTTCTTAAAATACATTTTAAGTAAGGTTTATTTGGTAAGTTGGTTATGCTCTGTTTTATGCAGACATCAAAGAAATCAAATTATGAAGAATTTGTTAGAGAGAATGGTTATCATGACACCCAAGGTTCATTGCAAGATTTGGTGAAGATTTTGGAACCTGAGTTTCCTCCTGACATCTCTTCCATTAAAACTGTGAGAGAGGAGATACCAGAAACAGTAAGTGTAAACTGTATAGGAAAATGTTGATTTAAAAAGCAGTAAGTGCAAACTCTATAGGAAAATGTAGAAATAATAATATACGTGTTTCAAAATGTATAGGAAAATGTTGATTTAAAAAGCATGAAAACCGAGGAAGAAGAACAAATGGAGGTTCCGGATCAAGTTAAAGTAAGTACAATCTACACCATTTGATGTTTCATACATGCTTTCACGTGTTTAGAAAAGATTTGCTATGTTAGTTTATCAATGTAGAATGAGTATCTAGTATGATATCATTTAGCTATATACACTAATTGTGTTTTCAGGAAAATTTTGAGATTGAAGACTTCATGGATTTTAAGAATGAAGGCAATTTCTGTTTAGATGATATGTCGGTTGACTATGAAGAAGAGAATATGGAGTTGCCTGATAAAAAGATTGAAGCGGATAAAATTACAACACCTGTTAACTTGATGGGGGAGAACATCGAAGAAGAGCATATTAACGTCCCTTCGAACAATGAAAAACCGGTATGGTATTTTTTTAGATTTTAGTATCAGTTATAAACCTATTTAATGAATACCCTTTTTATTACCTTGATTTTCTCCTATAAACTTATGCTGCATAAACCATAGGTGGATCTTAATAAAAAGTTTGAAGGGGATCAAGTTACAACACCTGTTAAATTGAATGGGGAGAACATCGAAGAAGAGCATATTATTGTCCCTCCAACCAATGAAAACCCGGTATGGTAATTCTTAAGTCTTTTGTATCTTTTACAAACCATTTTATTTGAAAAGCCTTTTTATTAATTTGATTTTATCCCATAAACTTATGTTGTAGAAAACTAAGGTGGATCTTGATGTTTTCATTGGGGATTTAGAGGTTGACAAAAAAATGGATGCTCCCATTAAATCTAAGTTACAAGAATTGGTATGCGTATGTCTTACCATTATTTTGAAATGTTATAATAGACCCATAATTGTGGCTTGACAAGATTTATCTGTCTTTGGTAGGTTGAAAGAAAAAAGTTGTCACAAGGAAAAACGCTGAGAGTTAAGACTATGTCCAAAAAGCTGCGAAAGAAGAAACCTGGTCCCCAAAAACAATCACCATATGTTCAACAAGATCCAACCACTCCGCTTCCTGCCAAAAAACAGAGGACTTCTACTAAGAATTTGGAGCCAGTAAAATTCCCTCCATTGACAACTTGTTTGGATGGTGTAGCAGAGGAGAACTTGACTGATATCCAAGGAACACCGGAAAAACTCTTACCATTTGTAGAGGTATATTATGAGCTTGTTTAAGTAGCTTTTCGTATAGAAAGACAGTTTACCATCTAAACAACTTTTTTTTACATTTTTTCAGAATTTAAGCCGGCCCAAAAAAAACGATAGAGTAATAGTTCCTCCTGATGTTAGAGCTTGGTTGCAAAAAGTAAACAGTGGTTTGAAAGATAAGATGTTCCAATTTCCTTGGGACAAATATGGTGTTGTTATTGATGAACGATTCTTTATTGCATTGTTGGGTTTGAATTATGGACATAGGAAGGGCTGGTTATCTTCAACTGTAAGTTTTTTAAGATTGTTCATTTATTATACGTCGTTTATTATATTCATTGACTAATTGTGTCGTAAATTTATTGAACAGCATATAGAGACGTGGATCCAGATGTTGTTTGAATTTAGAGAGCAAGATGCAGATTGGTCAGTAGCAGGCCCTTATTTCTGTCCTAGTGTCCTTTGCGGTAGCATGGGTATTGAGCATACTTTAAAAAAATGTACCGTGCAACTTGGATTGATGTGGAGAAGGTAAGTTAATAAAGTTAAGTCATTTATAGAACCACATTTAATAAACTTAAGACTAAGTGTCTTTAATAAATTTGATTTCCAGGTCTATTTTCCTTTGAACGAACCAGATACTCATTGGGCTCTTGCAGAACTTCATTTGCAAACTGGGGTTATAACAGTGTATGATTCCATGACCCCTCGAAAAAGAAATATAGATGAGCCAATAGCAGAGAATAGGTTGTGGTGGCGTGAGATGCGTGTAACTATGTCGGAAAAGTTACCTCTGTTGATAGATAGCTTGGGAGTGTTGAAAAAAAGAGGTTTAAATGTTGCTGATTATAAGATCACCTTTCAGTTCAGCGAGAAAGTTCCACACCAAGGAAACTATTATGGTGATTGTGGGATATGGGTGTGTCTAATACTTTACAGATTGGTTAACAAGATTCCCTTGGTATTTGGTCAACCACTTCAAGTAGCGCTAGCTTACCGTGAACAAATGGTTGCGTACTATTGGAAATATAAGGTCAGATACATTTTAACATCCACCGAAGATGACAACAGCGAAGATGACAACAGCCAAGATGACATGTAAATTGGCTGTATTTTAGAATGCTTTTGTATAACCGTACTATGTATTCGACTTATGTATTGTAATATGATTATGCATTGTAAGACGACCCGTGGTATTGTAATATATTTTATTATTAGGCAACCAATCTATTATCTGTTCTAATACATTAACACAGTGAAATACTATGCATATGTGCATTCTGAAAAACAAATAGAAGCCCGAACTGTATATACTTGCATAAAATTGGCAACATTTAAACATGCTTCATTGAATTCTTCTTTTTTATGATACCTGGATTTAGCCACAAGTGTAGTAGAAAGTAATAGCTCCTATAAGACTAAATATATTTTCTTAGAACTTTATGTCAGATATTTATTTTGGTTGGTTACTGTTTATTTATTGTTACGTACTTTTTTATGCAACTCCTACTTGTGCAAACAGGAAATTTATTTTTAAGTACTATTTTTTGCGACTTCTAATTTCAATAGGATTTACTATATATAGATATTTGTTGATAGTGTAGCATGGCATTAGAATGAGTAATTTGTTAACAGTTAAACGTAAACTAGTGTTTGAGTCGACGGAAAATGTTGACAATGAAGCTGATGGTATAGAGACGAGTGCCATCAGGATGAGGCGCGGGGGTGCAACTGTTAGGGGGTCGTTTAGTGTTAGGAAGAATGATTGTACTACACAAGTAAGCTGTGAATCTGAAAGTACTAGGCTCCGGACGATCAATGGTAAGGTAGTTAGAATGAGAGGCAAAGGAGACGGATCAAGATCTTATAGGTATCCATTTGGAATTAGACCAATAGGCTTTGGTGTTTCTTGGGACCCGGTTGATGGAGAAGCCATGTTAGGCGTAAGTTTTTTACATCACTAATTTTATGTATTATGTATATTTTTCATACTTGTTATTAATCAAGTATAATTAGCAGAATACTATGGGTTTACCAAGACCAGCTTGGCCTTTAGGAATTACACCAGAAGATTGTAGGATTCACGCTGAAAGACCAGAACCCGTGGTGTTACAATCACCAATGCCTGAGCCTATTGAAAGAAGAATTGCACAATATTGGCTTACAACTGGTCAACAATTGCAGCCGGAAGATCCTGAAGATCCTGATGACAGAACCAATGCCTGAGCCTATTGTATGTTTGAAAAATTATGTTTCTAGTGTCGGTACCCGTGTGTTAACAGAACCAATGCCTGAGCCTATTGTATGCTTGAAAATTTAATGATATCAATTCATCCCTATTATCTGTTGTGTTAACGGAAGATTCACTTTTGTATTGTGAGTTGTGAAAATATTTATGATTTTGTACTTTATTATGCAACCTGTACCTTTTATGTTTATTAATTATAGGTGTAGTATACCATATATGTAAGTCATATTGATGAATTGCTACTTTATTATGTGACAAGTATCTTTAATACTTACGATATTTGAGTCTAAACCTGATCTATATAAAGGAGTTACATTGCGTTGTCAATTCATAAAAGGAAAACATGAGCAACACCACAAAATTTAAAACCCGGCTTGTGTTTCAATCATCAACTCGATCAATTCTACTTCCTAAACAAATAAAGTACAAAAACCTAGTCAAGTATTGCAAGAAGAAGTTTTCAATCCCTTTAGAGGACAACATTTCTTTGTGGTATGAACATAGTTTAGAAAAGATTGACGTAAACGATGATGACGACGTAGAATGCTATGTGAATGACGTGGTTACAGGGAACGGGGTTGTGTCTAAATTGTTCATTGGTTACACTGAGGTAAACACAAATGTTTCATTTAATAAAGTTCATGATTTTGATCTTAATAAGAAACCTAAAACTGAACACGAAACTCATTCACATATATGGGAGAACAACACATTCACAAACATGCCTAGTCCACCACGTGCACCAATACTTTTAATCAAAGACACACTTAGACACAACGATTTAGTTCATTTAACATTTAGGGAGGGGCAAAAATATGATAATAAGAAAGCATGTAAGTATGCCTTTGCATTAAAAGTAGTAATGGAAGGGTTTGAGTTTCGTGTTGTCAAATCTTGTCCTGTAAGGTATAGTATTTGTTGTGTTCAAATAGGTTGTACTTGGTACGTTTGTGCACGAAAGATTAAGAACTGTTCCACTTTTGCAATTTCTAACTTCGATGACAATCACACATGCTCCCAAACAAAAATAATATCAGTTCATCGAAATGCCACAAAAAATGTAATCGGTCAAATGCTTGTTGAAAAAATGAGAGATCATAAAAGAATTTATAAACCACACGACATACAAAAAGATTTCAACATGAATTGGAAAATAGACATTTCTTACAAAAGAGCGTGGGCGGGTAAAAACGTAGCACTTAATATGTTGCACGGGACACATGAGAGTTCGTTCCGACAGCTACCGTACTATTTCCATAACTTAAAGCTGAGAAACGAAGGGACAATTACGCATATAGAGTCAGATGAGGAAGGATGTTTTAAGATGTGCTTTGTGGCATTTGGTGTAGCTGTAAGTAACTTATCATTCAATTAATTTGTATTTGATTCAATAAAATAGGTGAATAATGTTTAATACATTTAACGTGCAGGTTCGTAGTTTTTTATCATTCATGCGGCCGTTGATTAAAATTGACGGGGCACATCTAAAAGGAAACTACCTTGGTACTAATTTGTTTGCAGTTGGAATGGATGCAAACAATCAAATAATACCAATAGCTACGGGTGTTTCGCAGGGTGAGACAATTGAAACGTGGACATGGTTTTTAACTAAATTGAAAGAGTGCCTCGGTGAGCCACGTAATATGGCAATCATATCCGATAGACACTACTCGATAAGCGCTGCATGTAAAAATGTTTTCCCAAATGCTTTTCATGGTTTTTGTTGCCGTCATCTTTTGATGAACTGCAAATTAAAATCAGAAAAACATAACGCTTTTTTTTGGAAAACATGCAAAGCTTACTTAGTTTCAGACTTTGAAAAAGAAATTGCTGATCTAAGAGCGGCCAAACCTGAAGCGTACAAAAACTGGAGGACGCCGGGTTTGATAGATGGTCAAGAGCACATTGCCCTGGTAAGAGATATAACTACCTGACCTCAAACTGCGTAGAATCTATAAATGCGTTAATGAAGACAGTGAGGAAAGTTCCAATAACGATGCTAATGGACTGGTATAGAGACCTACTTCAAAAGTGGTATTATGAGCGTCGATACGTTGGTGAAGGTAATCAATTAAAAATATATTAGATTACATTGTATAGAGACCTACTTCAAAAGTTTATTATTAATTCCTAAAAGAGTACTTTCTGTTTTAGATGAACCACCGGCTGAGGAATTATCAAGATGGGCTACAACAAAGATAAACAACAGAATGCTAAATAGTGCGACATGGACCGTCTTCGGTGTCGAACAGTTCAAGGTTTACCAAGTAAAAGAGCATAAAACAGTACACACTGTTGACTTGGTTAAGGGTGAATGCACTTGTTTAAAATGGCAATTATCAGGATTACCTTGCGGACATGTATGTGCCATGTCTAGGTTTCTTGGTCTGAGTAGCTGTAATAGATGGGCCAAAGCATGGTTTTCTAAAAGAACTCTTAAAGGTATATACCAAGAGTTGGTGTATCCAATACCTGATCCGTCTTTGTGGGAAACTCCTAACGATTTACAAGTCGTTAAACCACCGGCGTTGGTAAAACCACAACCTGGTAGACCAAAAGCTAAGGAGAGAATAAGATCACAGGGAGAGGAGCCCAAATATAACCGTTGTTCTAGGTGTGGTACAAAGGGACACAATTGGGACGCTTGTCATGTACCATTACAATCCCAATATTGTGTAAGTGTTTATATTCAGTTTGTTTACTATATGGTTTATATTATAACAGATGTAGATAAGTTGATTGCAATTTGCAGGGTACAAGTCAAGAACATGTTTATGGGGAAACATCATCAGCTTTACACGGGATGCACTTAGATGATATTAGCATGTAATCTTTCTTTTCAATTTATGTATCCAGTCAACAATATGTAACCGGCCAAACTTTTCCATTACATTCCAAAAATTTTAGTTTTTAACTACAAGAATTAAATTATTACATGCATTTAGTCTCAGGATAATGTAGAAACTAATTCTAATAATATTAATTTAAACAACCTTATGATTAAAATAAAAGCGTGACATACGTTCACGATAAGCGAGGGAAGTCTGGATAGGATCCTCCATATCCAATGATATTCCGTGAGCCAAACGATACAGAAAAATACACACCCAAACACCACAATCACCAAACACCCCCCCTGCTTAGGCACGTTTTCGGCATTTTCAAATGTAATGTTGTAAGTAGATTTGTCAATGCCTTTTTTAGCAAATACATCTAGTAGCTCTAAAACTTCAGGCAGTCGATCCTAAACATAGTATGGTTGACAAATGTCTTTAACAGATTATCCCTAAGAAGTATAAAATGTAAATTAAATACAATGATCAAGAAAATTTAACCTGTAAGCATGTCCTCATCTTGATATACCAAGGTCGACATTCCACATCAGAACTGTTGGCACTATCATAGAAAGTAACAACTCCCGATTTGATATCAAAAACTACTAGAAAGTAATGTACTCCAGGTTCATTGATAGGCATAAATACCTGTATGGGTTAAAATTTTGATTAAAAAACTAAACTTATTCAATAATAAACACTAATTAATTATAATAACGACCTTATCCACTTCTGTCCATGTAATAGGATAGTTCTCTCCATTAGCAGACCAAAGTGGCATTGTTTTTTGAAGAAGCAGTTGAACAAAATAAACACTAACCATTGCCCAATTAGCATCTTGTGGACGTACATTCCACATGTACTCCACCCACAAGTCAATGTGCTATAAAAGAAACAAACAAAATACATAAAAGTAAGAAAATAACGCCTGCAAATACCTAAATCAAGTAGAGGTAGGAGAATAATTTATCCACTTACTTCATCCATTAGATATCCCTGCCTTGGAGGATCTAAACAAACTAAAGACTCCCAAAATCGGCGATCCACACTAACTACTTTGGACCAAGGAAATCTACATAGAAGATTTCCAGGACCACCAAGAAACAAATCCAAATCATCGGATATCCAAATATGATCTATGGATTTGTTGATTCGGGTAAGATCCTAATTAAATGTGAAAACATATTAGAAAAAAGAATTCTAGGTAATAATATAAATTATTGGTAATGAGAAATAGTTTTATACCTCAGTCCAAGGTTTAACACTTTTTAGTAATTCTGTCAAATCCGGTTCAACCAAACGATATGAGTCTTTTTTCTTTTGAAACTTGGCACATACTTGCAACCAACTACCGGATCTTACACCAACCATTTGTGATCTCTTTGTAGGTAAGCAACGAGCCATTGCTCGTTTCATATGATCTGAGTTCATAATTGCGTATGACCTTTTCTTTTTTTCAGCGTCAAACCTTTCCTGCTGTGCTCGCGCCCTTTCTTCTTCTATCTTCCTTAGTTTTTGCTTTTCGGACCAAACCCTTTCCTCCTCAACAATTCTTCTTTCTTCTTCTAACAATAATCTTTCATCGTCTTCCACCCGCATCCTAAATTCCTCTAAAAGAAGATACTCCTGTGGAACGGAAAAAATTTTATGACTTTATTACTAAAACTAGTATTGGGTATAGGCTATGTATGACTTACCTCATCAATCTCATCTTGGGTATCAACATCTAACGGGGTGCCTAAACTGTAACCTACTGGAGACTCAAACAACTCAAGGTAAATTTTATTAAGTTCTTCACAAAAATCTGCCCCAAGATGGGAAAATTCATCACTAAACTCAAGCGTTTGAACAGCTGTACCATCTTTTCTTTTTGCCACGATAACCTGAAAAGTTGATCATCTTTTTATAATAATGTATATGAAATTTAATTAAAATTCTACTAGTGTAATGGTCAAACGGGTCGAAAGTTACTAGCTCAAGAAAATGGTCAAACGGGTCGTAAATTATAGCCTCCTGATAATTTTATTCAAAGGTATTTGCGTTGCAATCCAACCTTACCCAACCTGTTCAAACCAGTACAAAAAAATTACCCCTTTTCACCCTGTATACGGCAATCCAACCTAACCAGACAAACAGTATGTACTCAATACCTGAATAATTGCCTCGAGTTTGAATGTACGAGAGTTTAACTCTTTAATCACACGATCTTTCACATTTCTTATCTTGCTCCTAACAGCGTTATTAGTCGGCTTAGTGAGTATTTCAGAAATAGTATTACGTGTGCGCCTAGCTGAAAGCTTTTGTAGATAAGCATCATAAATGTCGGGTTGTCTAGTAGGTTTCCTTGGAACGTATTGTTGAAAAAAAGCTATGTTAGTCGTCAACCAGTCAGTATGGTACTCGTCAATGGTTGGTATAAGATCAAAAATTATCTTAGAATCCTGCAAATAAGTAAAAATGACGGGTATAACAATTTAAACTAAAAGTGACACAAGTGTTATCATTTTTGGACAAATAAGTGAAAAAGTACATATTACCTTTGCAAATAGGTTGCAATAATCAGATCGTTTAAATAATGACTTCCTAGACCATCGTATACCTCTTGGTATAACTCCCGTATCTTTATTCCACCATTGGTTGCTCCTTTCAAAGGACTCTAGAATCCAAACCTTCAATTAAACAGATTCATTGCTTTAACAATGATAATCATAATTTATACAATGATCATATGGATAAAATTTACATCAAAATTACCTTGAATGCCCAAACAAACCCAGCGACTGTATAGGTAGGGACATAGTTGCGCGATTTATGCAATCCTTCAAGATGCTCATCCTTATGATTAGAAACTACATTCATAATTCCATCATACAAACGCATCCAAATATGCTCTCCCCATGGAAAGGCGTTCCATGATTCTAAACTATCAACCAGCCTCAAAAGGGAGTCGTCAATTTCTTTAACGAACAACTGACCCATAAATATTACCTCTAAGCACAACAATAGGCAGAGTCTAACGGCGTCTAAGTCACTTATCTTGTTAAAGTACTCTTCATCCTCAATAACAGAAAACACATCTAAATTTGTTATCGGAACGCCAACCTTATTCGGGAATACTCTATTTCTAAATTCCATTTCTCCCGTAGAATACAACGAAAAACTAACTGTTCCAAACCGAAAACCAGTGATAAGAGAAAACTCCCGCCGACCAAAATGTAGGCCGCATCCATTGACATAATATGTTAACGGCATATCATAGCGAGAATCATTTACACGACATTGTTTTTTCAGCATATAATCAATCATGTGTGGTTCATGATCAAAAAACATAATATCTAACCAACTGCCGAAACAAGTTTCCCTAAACAACTTCCTTCGTTTGTTGTCCAATTTGTCTTTGATCAACTTCAAATAGTTCAATTTGCTTGTTATAATAATTTTGCCCTCGTATTCCTAAAAACATTTATATAAACTAATCATATAACTATATAAGTCACATAAGTTGAAATATAATATGGTTTTGGTCATAGTATTTGAGCTGCTGCTTATTTCATATAAAGCAATCAAAAACACACCCATTAACTTTTTTGTAATAACAAAATATCAGCCCCAGGATCAAATACTAAGACCAGAACAAAATAATCCATGAAAAATCAATAAAGAAATAAAACTTTTGATTTTTATGTTCATGTATAGGTTTAGCAAGTTAGTTTGTCGTTGCTCAAAGGACTAAAACATTGCGCGTTCAAGATGTCATTGGATGAGCGGCTGCTTATTTCATAAGCTGATATGCTTATTTCATATAAAGCAATCCCAAACACACCCATTAACATAAAGCAATCCCAAACAGCCCCATTAACTTTTTTCCAATAAAAAAATATCAGCCCCAGGATAAAATACTAAGACCAGAACCAAATAATCCATGAAAAAATTCAATAAAGAAATAAAACTTTTGGAAATTAAATGACTAATTGATCGGATTACCTTAGCCAACATCAGGGTGGACATTTCTGAAAATGGTTGAGAATGGCTATGAAAATGACTAATTCACCATCAACAACAAACACCAATGGCTGTGAAAATCGCTGTGAAAATGGCTGTGAGAGGCGGTTTTGTGTTTTGTTTAGTGTATAGAGATAATAAAACATTGAAAACTGGGTTGTGTTATAGTGTTTTGGGTCTGTAATGTTTTTAATTTTTTAAAATAGATATTTTTAATTTTTTACAAACTTTCTTTTTCTTTTTAAAAACGATAGTAATTATTTATACTTTTTATAAACAATTTTTTTAATTAACTTTGTTTTTCTTTTTTAAAATTAGAAAAATTATTTATTTTATAAACAAATTTTTTATCTATTTTTTAAATATTTTTTACAAACTTTTTTACAAACTTTTTTTCTTTTTTTAAAAAATAGTAAATTGTTTTAAAAGGAATTTATTTATAGTTTTTTTTAAAAACAATTATTAATTTTTTTCTTATTTTTTAATTATAAAAATTATAAATTATTTTTTAATTATTTTTTAAATAATTTAAAAAAATTATTTTTTAATTATAAAAATTATTAATTATTTTTATTTTTTAATTATAAAATTTATTAATTATTTTTATAAAATTAATTTTTTTTAATAAATAAATAATTTTTTATTATAAAAATTATTTGTTATTTTCTTTAAAAAAATAATTATTTTTTAATTATTTTTTTATAAAAGGATTTATTTAGACTTTTAAAAAAAAATTATTAATTTTTATCTGTTTTTTTAATTATAAAAATTATATTATTTATTTTTAAATTTACTAATATATAAAAGTTGCATAAAACGTAAATAAAGGTTGCATAATATGTTACTTAAACATACCTACCTTTACACATTAATCCATGGTACTTTTTATTATTTTTTAATATATAATAGTTGCATAAAAAGTAAATAAAAGTTGCATAATATGTTACTTACACATACCTAATTTTACACTTAAATTCATGGTACCTTTTAATATAAAAAATTGGCATAAAAAGTATAAAAAGTATGTTCATAGATTTTGCCAAAAAGTGTCTTACACAAAAGGTCACATCATTGTCTAGAAATAGTACAAGTTGCATAAAAATATAATATAAAATAAGTAAATAAAAAGATTTTATTAAAAGTTGTTTTTTTGAAAAAAATTATTTTTTTATTAAAGTTGCATAAAAGACATAAAGGTCGCATAGGAGACAAGATCTTACACACATGTACTTTTCTATGACACATTCTGACATGTGTCATAAGGAATAAAAGTACACTTTTCAACTTTTTAGCAAAGTTGCATAGGTTGCATAAGACATTTTGAGAATTTTTCATTTGGTATGGACATTTAGGGAAATGAACTTGCACTTTGAGGCATTTCAAGAATTTTCCCTTTTATCTATACCTCCTCAAGTATAAATATACCAAGAAAAATGATTCTTCTATGCGGTCTCACGAAAATGAGGGTATTTACCTTTTAGATATATGCCATTCGGAAGTGTTTTGTAAATTCATAAACTGCTAAGCATCTGTTAATGCAAACTGAACATATAAAGTTCAATTTTTAATAGCAAGACAAAAAGAAAAAATTGAGTTGGGCTTGAAAATTTAAGTTCACATACCTTAGGAAGGGTTGTAGAATCAAGAACATTCGATTGTTTGTTCAGACGTATAAGTAGGTCTCTATTCCGGTGGTCTCAACAAATGGAAAATCCAGATACACATTAACAAAGACATCAATACACACATACATACATGGGCATATCAAATCTGAGATAATTTTACAAATTAGTACCCCTCAATTTGGCTCTTCAGAAACCTAAAGCAGTATAGCAAGTTGTTTTCCTCATGAGGATCAAAGAGAAAAAGGACATACTTGTCTTTGTAAAGTAAAGTATTGTTTAGTAACGTTACCCTATCTATACGTATGCTATATGGCATGTTGGATACTGCCAAGCGTATCATTAGCCCATTCGCAGACTTATTTTTTCCCAACCTGTATGCTTGGCTCATGTATATTTATCCAGCTCCAACCCAGAAAATTTACCCAACTATAACCTTTTTTCCTTTCTTTTTATGTACTTGGTGACGTGTGATTCTATATAATTATTATGCCGTCTCATCTACCTACCAGTTAGCGTCGTTGTTGGTATGTACGTTTTTTACTATGTTTTGCCTAGGATTTATTGGTTGGAATTTCTGTATGCATATGTTCCTTTAATTTTCCAATGTATTTTGCATGTTCGGTTTGTCGTCTGTCTTATGCCATATGTGTCATTGCCTTAAGTTATTGCGTTTGCTTATTACCATGTCTAAACTACTTAGGCCCTGTTTGGTTCGCGGAATGTTTCTAAAGGTATTGTAATCATTGGAAGAAATTGTAATTTGATGTAATTGTAATTGAAAGAATGAGAATGTGTTAGAATTGTAATGGTGTGAAATTGTAATGGGTTAAATATGAGATGTGTTTGGTTAAGTCTCAACGTAATGTAATTCAATTTTTTTTTTATAAAACTTAAAAAATTAATAAAAAATAATAGTTAAAATAAAATAATAAAAACTGAATAGTAAAAATATAAATAATTAAAAATAAAATAAAATTATTATTTTAAAAAAATTATTATAATAAAAATTATTATAATAAAAATTATTATTATTATCATTAAAATAAAAATATAATAATTAACTTATTTTAATATTTTAAAAGTATAATAATAAGAAATATTATTATTAATAAAATATTAAAATAAATAATAATAATAATAATATTTAAAAAATAAAAATATAAAAAATAATAACTAATTAAAATATAAATTTATAATATTATAAAAAATATTAAAAAATAATATAAATTAAATAAATAAAAATCAAATAAGTATTCTATAAATTAAATTTAAAATTAAAAATAAAATAAAATAATATAAATTAAAAATTAATAAAAATATAAATAATAATAATAAATAATAGTAATTAATAATAGTAATTAATAATAATAATAATATTTATATTATTAATTTTTTTAATATTTTATTATATAATAGTAAAAAGAATTAATTATATTATTTTAATATAATAATAATAATAATAATTATAATAATAATAATAAAGATGATTATTAATAATTAATAATAATAATAATAATAGTGGTTTAAAGTATAAAATTACGAATTACGTCGTAATTCAAAACATTCCATCAAACTTCTTATGTAATCTCAATTACATCATTTGATGTAATTGTAATATCTCAATTACAATTACGTAGCATACCAAACATCATATGTAATGTAAAATGAATTACATCGCCCTCATTCTATGAACCAAACAAGCTATGTAATGTAATTGAATTACAATTACATCAAATTAAATTCAATTACAATGAACCAAACGGGCCTTATTGTTGTATGCTCTACTTACCTCTAACCCTAAATGAAAACTATAAGAAATTTGGTTCCTAAGGATGCTAGGTACGGTTATAGTAGACCAATATTGAATACAGACGGTTCTGATAGTTTTTAGTGCCATGTAGCTGGCCGGTGGTAGTACCTATGATGATGTTCAAGATGTCATGGTTAAAAGACAGTGTATGACCCTCATCGGATTTTCGCCCAAAAACTTTGAGTGAAACTGGGATTATTTATTGTAAAGGGTGTTCTATTAGAGAGGTCGACTCTGTTCCGGGAAGTAGTATTAGGGTGCTTGAAGTATCAGCTATATCTACACTATCTACTACAACCTACAATAGACATGGTTTTACTCGTCCAACAGCACAATAGTAGTTAGAACCTAAAACAGAAATCAAAAGCACCCAAAAGAAACTATAAACCTGAAACAACAGCAAACTTATCCCCGCGGCAACACGCGGGTCAAGTTTCGTTTATTCCTACTTGACATTCCTACTAATCTCTTATACCAGAATTCTGACAAGATAAAAAACTGAATATTTGGATTAGAAGAGATAATGAGAGAAATATCAATTATTTTTTCTAGGTCTGTAAACGAATCAGACGAACACGAACGGAGCCTTGTCCATAGTCGTTCCTTTAATATTAATCGGACTAACAACCGAACACGAACGCTTAAATGGACGAATTTTCTTGTGAACCTACAATGGGGGCCAGTTTGGGCGTTTATCGAAATTGGTCTAAATAACACTTTTCTAACTAAAGAGAGATCAAATATGTCAAATAGGTAGAACTGTTCGATAGTCGCGCAAAGTCTATTTTTACAATCTCACGAATGTTTTATAGACAATTTCTATACAAAGATTGCTGATTCTTCCTATATAATATTATTTAATTTACGAACATACCGTGTCAATGTAAAGCTTATCTATGCATAGTTAAAAAAATGTGTCTAAAAATAGTACTTATGTTTAATATATAAATAAAAACATATGCATATAAGATTTCTAACTGCTTAGTTGGTTTATTTTCATTTAATAAACTATTCAAAACACGTTAAGTTGTTCGATTTTAATTGATAATAGTACACAATAAATTTTCTTAAAAAAAGTCTAACGCCATGAAGATTGGCAAGTTTACATTTTATCATAAATTATTTTTTGCCCAAAACATACTTCCTCTTATCCCAGGGTATAGTATGCGCTAAGCACATTTGTGACCATTTATAGTAGCTCAACACCTTGGTGTTGCAATAACATTAAAGGTGAGCAGAACATGCAAGTTTTATCATTCGAGTTAGGCTGACCAAAATCAAGTTATGCCTTAATCCTCAATATTTTAATGAATAGTAGTGAGCATGTGAAAAAGCAAATAAAGTTATTTCCAAGTCAACATATGCTCGTACACGTCATTTTCTAGAACCCAATTTTTTTGTAGAAGATCTGTGATATGTATGGCTTGGGAGAATTCAGTATTTTGTAGATAAGTTAGTTTAAATAAAATTTTCACATCCGCCTTATAGATAAATAAATAGGTAATACGCACGAATCAAACTGGTAAACTCTTAAACCAACGAACCCATTATATACCCTTTCTTTTTAGCCATATTTTTTACTTGCTTCATTAGCAATCAACCCCTGCTTATCCAGAAAACTGATTTTCAGAATCAAGGCAACGATATAACGTACTTGAGTTTCATAATTGTAAACGGAACGCATACCTTCCGTTCAATCCTCTCGTATCTGACAGGTGTTCCTTTGTGAACCGAGATTGCTCCCTACTTGCAACAACAGGAATGTGTTCCTATGGACGAAAGGTGACCTTCTTATCAACCTGATAAGAATAAAAATGTCAAGTAAATAATCAGATGGCCGCTTTATTCGACAATAACCACGTCGTTACGGCGTTACGCCACTGACCAAAAATGTCCCATTGCTAGTTTAGGATGTTGATTCCAACTATTTGCCAAGGTTCTATATCATTTGTTCCAATGTAAATAGGTTGAAATATAACAGTTGCATTCAAGCTTTATAAGAAAAACACTAACCTCACAAATAACAATTTCATTCATGTACTCGTAATACATATCTTCATGTGAAATGCCAACATTGAAAATAGCTCTTTTCCTTGCACTCCACATGTAGTGATTAATCTTTGCATAGGCCTCCCTTCACTTCAATCAATTAAACCAAAACATTACAACCTGCCCATACTCTTCGTGTCAAAATCATATTTCAAATCACATTAACTTCCTTAGCACCTAAGATCAGTAAGCGCCTAAAAACATGTCAAAAAAATAACAAAGCTACAGTTTACACCCAACAATTGAAATTACAAAAAAAAATGATTTGGTTTCCATTAGATGCAATGTGATTTGAGATTATGATGTGATTTAAGATAATTAATCTACATAAGCCATAATCTTTTTCCAATTTTCATATATGCTCATAACACTGAATAATAAGCTAAACCAAATGTTGCCTACATATTTAGCGACATATGAACAATTAAGCTCAGCTTCTTTACTCGAGTTTATCTTTTCTGATTTAGTTTTCATAGGCATTCCTAATTATCCTTAATACAAAATCCTACAATCTCATTACCCAAAACCTAAATCAATCACAATATCATAAACACAAAAGCATCAGAGGAATTACTTTACCGGGGTAGAAAACACCCTTTTACCCAAAGAAAGCATCAGAAGAATACACGCATAATAAAGAAGGTTGTTGATATCATTTTAAGTCTCGTTTGGACCTGGGAGCATACGTGCATAAATTCCTATGTGGTTCTATTTACACCTATCACAAACTTATGATGACAGACTGATAGGTGTGAAAACACCCATCTTTTCTACCACTTAATTACATTAAAACGGGACCTAAACGTATATTTTATGTCGTAAATGGCGGAATTATGCGTGGTTTGTGTTTCTATTGTGTTTCAGGGTCGAGAAGGTGAAAAATGGAGAAAGCACGGCTTTCACGGGCTTTTATTGAAGAAAAAGACAAAAAGACGAAGTCGAAAGATCAAAAGTGGAAAAAGAACGGAAGTCCAAGACCAATTCTGAAGATTTATCGAAGAAAAAGTCCAAAGACGAAAGTTTAATAAAGTCGAAGAACTCAGGTCTAATTTATGAAGAAAATTACAAGACGAGTTCATAGAAATCCCGAGACGAAGTCTTAAAAGTCGAAGAATTTAAGAAGACTGAAAGACCGAGGACCAAGAAAGAAAGAAAGAGGAAGCCACCAACCACTCCCCTCTCCTATAAATACCTCCCTCACTTGTTGTGAGAGGAGAGGTTAGTTTTAGGATTAGATTAGGAGTAGGGTAGTTTCTCTCTCTAGATTTATGCTTTCTCTCTCTAGATTAATTTGTGTTTAAGCTTTTGTTATTGAATCCTTACTTTTTAATTAAGCTTTTCATTTATCATCTTCTACCTTTCTTGTTTGATTTGTTCTTTATCTTCATTGTTCATGTTCTTGAATTTTTATAATTTTGATCAAGTGGGTTTTGATTAATTTGGTTATGTTTGTTAGTTTTGATGATTTGTTTTGATTGATTATTGTTAGTTGATGCTTATTGGTTGTTTTGGTTTAATCTTTCGTTTGATTTTGATTAATTTAAGGATAAATTGTTGTTACTGTATATTCCCCTGTTCTTCGGGTTCGTTTGCTTCTGTTTCTGTTTTCCCAGATGAGTTCCGAGCCAAAGAGGAGAAACTTGTTCATTCGGAACTTTAAGAGTTCCGAGTCAAGGAAGCTTCATTCGGAAGTCTAAAACTTCCGGATCAAGTGCTTCATTCGGAAGTCTAAAAACTTCCGGATCAAGTGCTTCATTCGGAACTTTGAAAGTTCCGGTTCAAGGAGTCTTCATTCGGAAGTCTGAAGTTCCGAATCAAGGGTGCTTCATTCGGAAGTCTAAAAACTTCCGGATCAAGTGCTTCATTCGGAACTTTGAAAGTTCCGGATCAAAGGTTCTTCATTCGGAAGTTTAAAACTTCCGAATGAAGGTTTCTGTCAAGTTTTCTTTTTGGTTTTTCTTTTTAAGTTTTTGTCTTTTATTTTCAAGTTTTATTTTTTCCCGCCTTTTTCTTTATTTGAATTTTTATTTGCTTTACTTTTTAGTTTAAGTTTGATTTGCATCATTTACTTTATTTACCTTTTAATTTTCTCGCAATTTACTTTTCGCCAAGATTTTATCTTTCATTGTTTCTTTTTACCATCTTTACTTTATTTTTTATTTTATTTTCAAGTTTAAATTAGTTTTAGACAACGACAACTCTTTTATTGGATTCACCAAGAACAACTGAGTCGCACAATTAACCAGAGATCAATTCGAAGAGATACCGAGAAACGAACTTTTCAACTAGTAAAATCTCTACATTAAAATGGCGCCGCTGCCGGCTCTTTTCGTGAAGATCGAGGGTTTTTCGTGAGAGACGCGTTGGATTTTGGGATCCGTTCACTTGTGAAGGTTATTTTTCGTGTCCAACAATTTTCAAAAATCCAAAAACATTTGAAAAAATCATAAAAAGCATTTCTTTTTCAAAGTTTTGCACCAAAAATATTCTTCTTGCTTATCTATCTTTCTTTATGGATTTTTATGTCCATTGCGTCCGGTGTGGGAAACAATTATCTGGGAACAACTCTTGTCAATGGTGTACATGTGAGCAGTGCGGAAACGATATTGACTACACACAATTCGGATTTTGTCCTTTGTGCAACTCGACTAATTCATTCTTTTTGAACCCACCTCCTGTTCCCCCGTGCATCTATTGTGGAAGCAATTCTCATTGGCATGTTTCGTGCCTGGTTCGATACCCGTATGGTCACGGGCAAGAACCGGGGTACAATTATGACAATGATAATAGCTATCCACAAGACGCACTTGATTTTTCTCCATACCCGGTTTGCAACAACTGTGGGGGTCCTCACGATACCTATTATTGTCAACCACTGAATTGTTATGAGCCAAATCCGTGTCCTCAGTTTTCTTCACCTATGGATTATTATGAACCAAACCCGGTTTCTAATTATTCTCAACCAATGAACAACTATGAGCCACAACCTTGCTATAATTCAGGTTTCCAACACTTTGAGCCCCCACATCACACCCTCAATCATCAATCCTCTCAGCAAATTAATCTTGACCCACAACTCACTACCTTGAATGAAGAAACACACTCCATTGTTTTGCAACTTCAAGAAGCCGTTGTTTTGCTTAAAGAACTTAGGGACGAGGAAAAGCGACTGCAACAAGAGCAAGTATCTAATCTTAGTGATTATACCCCTCCGCTTGTGCGTCAATACTATTATGATGATGATGACGATGATGCTGTATGCACTTTCAACTCATCTTCTGAAGTTACTGCTCCTACTCTCGATGTTCCTACTGCGTCTAAGGATCTAGATTCGTTGCATGAGCTTAGTGATGTTGGTCTCGCCAAAGTATTGGATGATGAGGTTTGTGACTTACCTGCTATGGAGCCTGAGGACGACGTTGCTCTTACGGAAGAGGTCGATCCTAGTGATGACGATTCTTCTCTCTGCTATGAGAATTTCACTTTTGAAATTTCTCAATCTCCACCGGGAGATGCAGACGATGACGATTTATTCTCTCCGGTCTACGAGAAGTTCACCGATGAACATGATCTTGTGGATAAGGTGGAAGACGTGCTTCTTCGCGATAGATTACGGAAAGCTCATCTTCTTATTGCTCAAATCGAAGAGTTGACTTCTCCTTCTCTTTCCAAGTCTTTACCTCCATCTATCCCTCCCGTTGAAGATAATGACCCATTGCTGGAAGAAATCGATATCCACCCCATCCCTCCAGGTATTGATGACTCTGACACGGAGGGGGACATTATTTTTGATAATTTGCTGCAGGAAAGTATTGACCCAAGTCCCCCTTCCGAGCACCTTCCATCCTCCCTTTTAGCCACTATCACGGAGGATGAGTGCTTTGATCTGGGAGGTGACATTGATTATGCTATGATTGATACCATTACGGCTTTGCCGTTTGCTCAACATCCATTGTCTTTGGGGGAGGACAATGTGCTTACTATACCCAACCCACCTCCCGTGGATCTTGAATTCACATACAATACGTATGTTGAAAGGACCTTTCTCCCTTTCAAGACTTATCCCCCCGCCTCTCCTTTGTTGATGTCAACCGGGAACGAGGACAAGGTCTTTAATCCCGGTATCACATTCGAGGCTTCCCCATGGACCATTTAATTCGGGGACGAGTCAGGCTCGTGACTCAGTCAACAAAAACAAGCGCTTTTTGGGAGGCAACCCCATTATCTATCTATTTTCACCATAAGTGTAGGGGGGAGCCCCGTGGTGTTTCTTGCTTTCTTTCTTATCATGTGCAGGGATTAGAGCTTCAAAGACACACTCTTGAGGACTTTTGACGAACCGTGATTCCGTGTTCCCTTCTTCCCGGTTCTATCCTAAACTCTTTTCGATTCACTATTTTATATTTCTCAATATTAAAATAGGAATCTCTTTAGTTGTCTCTTCCTTAACGAGATTTAAACAAAGTGCACAATGTCCTAAGTGTAGGGGAGTTTACTCCCACATGCTTAAACATTGAGGACAATGTTTATATTAAGTGTAGGGGGGATTTCTATCGAAGTTAAGTGGTCTTTTCCTTGTATTTGCCCTCATTTTAACCGGAAAATCGATTTTTCGACATTTTTCAAAATTTTTAATCTATTTTGGCCTAGTTGTAGTTCCCTTTATTTTTGCTATTTTTCTCTTATTTTAATAAAATGGTTTTAACAAGTTTAGTTATCTTAGATATATTAGGCCCGTTGTGAATTTTTTGACTCAACCCGAGTTTACTTATCCAAGTTCACTCTAGCTAGTATCCTTAACCGTATAGACCTTAATTGGTTTATTGGGCTAAGCATCCACGAGTCTTATTCCTTGAGATTTTAAATTGTGGAGAACGAGAAATGATAGAGTTGGTTACAAGTTTGGTATTCTCTCATTAACTTATGTGAGTTAATTATGATCTTTTTCTCCCATCACTTGCTAATAAATTATCTGCAATAAGTAAGGTCGTACGATTTGAAAAGTTACTTAGCTTCTAGCCCAAGATCGTTTAAAAGTTACTCGGTAATGATAAGAGTTCATAGCCAAGGCATAACTTATGAAGCGGGGCGCGAAGATTGGCGAGTCCGAAAAGGCCCTAACAAGGCACGAGGATTCAATTCTATTACTGAAGATCCAAAGTGATGTGAAAAGCATTCTTCCCAAAGTCATTATGAAGGATCAAGACTCACGACGAAAAGCAATCAACTCCCATAAAGATGATGGAGAAGTCTATCAGAAAAGACCCTGACAAGGTATGAGGATAAATAGATCCAAGTCCTAAAAGGAGGCGGATCGTTGTATCTCAAAATCCCAAATAGAGATTGAAGAAATAATCATGAAGTCGTGGTCAACAAAGTTGGAGTACCTCTCAAAAGTCTCCAAGTGAAGAAACTCTATGAACGATGAGAAGACCATTATCTCAAGCACGTCTCTCAAGATATGAAGTATGAAGTACGTGCCAAATATCGGCCCGAGAAAGGTCTCAAATCGTGAACCAAGTTATGCCAAGATATAAACTTTTTGATATCCCGAGAAGCAGTTTTAAGAGATTTTGTCCTTTGGCTAACTATTGATCAAATCGTCCTACTTTGCTTTCAGCTTAAATAAATTATCGAAATAAGTCAACAATGCATCCTCGTGATCATTCAAGACATTAATAAAATATAAGAGATACCCATAGGAATAAGGGAGTTTAAGTGATTAATTGAACCGCATGGGTAAATGTTTGTTATGCTAACTTGTACTAACAATGATCTTGTTTTTAAGCTTGGCATGGAGAACTTGAAACTTGAGGGTGATAAACGTTCATGACATACAAGCCCTAATGTAAGTCTTAGATATCTTTACAAGTTTCGTCCTTGTTGCATCTTGTTATTTTCTATCTTTTTGATTTTCCTTAGTTGTTTAATAAAGGCCAAGGTAGGTTGATTATGATGGAAAGTGTAAACCTTGCTTTATTGCTATGCATTGCATGAGGGCATTGCAATGGTTAAGTGTAGGGGATTTGATAGGTGTGAAAACACCCATCTTTTCTACCACTTAATTACATTAAAACGGGACCTAAACGTATATTTTATGTCGTAAATGGCGGAATTATGCGTGGTTTGTGTTTCTATTGTGTTTCAGGGTCGAGAAGGTGAAAAGTGGAGAAAACACGGCTTTCACGGGCTTTTATTGAAGAAAAAGACAAAAAGACGAAGTCGAAAGATCAAAAGTGGAAAAAGAACGGAAGTCCAAGACCAATTCTGAAGATTTATCGAAGAAAAAGTCCAAAGACGAAAGTTTAATAAAGTCGAAGAACTCAGGTCTAATTTATGAAGAAAATTACAAGACGAGTTCATAGAAATCCCGAGACGAAGTCTTAAAAGTCGAAGAATTTAAGAAGACTGAAAGACCGAGGACCAAGAAAGAAAGAAAGAGGAAGCCACCAACCACTCCCCTCTCCTATAAATACCTCCCTCACTTGTTGTGAGAGGAGAGGTTAGTTTTAGGATTAGATTAGGAGTATGGTAGTTTCTCTCTCTAGATTTATGCTTTCTCTCTCTAGATTAATTTGTGTTTAAGCTTTTGTTATTGAATCCTTACTTTTTAATTAAGCTTTTCATTTATCATCTTCTACCTTTCTTGTTTGATTTGTTCTTTATCTTCATTGTTCATGTTCTTGAATTTTTATAATTTTGATCAAGTGGGTTTTGATTAATTTGGTTATGTTTGTTAGTTTTGATGATTTGTTTTGATTGATTATTGTTAGTTGATGCTTATTGGTTGTTTTGGTTTAATCTTTCGTTTGATTTTGATTAATTTAAGGATAAATTGTTGTTACTGTATATTCCCCTGTTCTTCGGGTTCGTTTGCTTCTGTTTCTGTTTTCCCAGATGAGTTCCGAGCCAAAGAGGAGAAACTTGTTCATTCGAAACTTTAAGAGTTCCGAGTCAAGGAAGCTTCATTCGGAAGTCTAAAACTTCCGGATCAAGTGCTTCATTCGGAAGTCTAAAAACTTCCGGATCAAGTGCTTCATTCGGAACTTTGAAAGTTCCGGATCAAGGAGTCTTCATTCGGAAGTCTGAAGTTCCGAATCAAGGGTGCTTAATTCGGAAGTCTAAAAACTTCCGGATCAAGTGCTTCATTCGGAACTTTGAAAGTTCCGGATCAAAGGTTCTTCATTCGGAAGTTTAAAACTTCCGAATGAAGGTTTCTGTCAAGTTTTCTTTTTGGTTTTTCTTTTTAAGTTTTTGTCTTTTATTTTCAAGTTTTATTTTTTCCTGTCTTTTTGTTTATTTGAATTTTTATTTGCTTTACTTTTTAGTTTAAGTTTTGATTTGCATCATTTACTTTATTTACCTTTTAATTTTCTCGCAATTTACTTTTCGCCAAGATTTTATCTTTCATTGTTTCTTTTTACCATCTTTACTTTATTTTTTATTTTATATTTTATTTTCAAGTTAAATTAGTTTTAGACAACGACAACTCTTTTATTGGATTCACCAAGAACAACTGAGTCGCACAATTAATCAGAGATCAATTAGAAGAGATACCGAGAAACGAACTTTTCAACTAGTAAAATCTCTACATTACAGACATACAGTAACATTCAAAGAAACCTCTAAGCGTCAAATTTGTAAACCCGCAAAGCTTTAAAATAAATTAACAATCCATAATTCATCAAATGAAAATTTCTAAAAACCAGCAGGGAACTTGTGAAAGGGGTCTTGAAATTTGAAGTACACCTAACTCTTCAATTTCACATCTTGATAAATGAAAAGAAACAACATAATAGACGAATTGAACTGCCTAGTTCAAACCCTAAAGGTAAAATCAATACAACAACAATTTAGAAGTAAGCATATAAAAACCAAATTAATGTAAGGATCAATATTCACCATACCGATACTAATCATCTTTTTTTTCATCTGTGAGGGTGATGAAAAACTCTTTAGAAGCTGCATAGATAATTATGGTAAATGTTGTTGTATACATGAAGGAGATGAATGGAGATGGTTCTGGAGAAGAGATGGGACAAAAGACATGGGCGAAAGCCCGATCAGAAACGTCATCGTTTCTTTTCCCTCTTGTATTAGTTTATGTAAATTAAAAGTTTCGTATTGACCCTTACATTATCTTGGATTTTCCCCCACTTTTTTATACTTTTCGTTTTTATACTTTTAACACATATAGCTTTGGAGTCACTTTTCCATTTAAAAACAAATTTATAGACTTTTTTGCTAAATTAAGGAATGATTTAGTCTTTTTAATAAAAAATTTAAAATAAAAGGAATAAATCAAATGATTATTTCTTATTAAGGAAAGAATCTTTTGAAAAAGTCCCTACTTGGGTTTTGCTTTACAAAGAAAAAGATCCTCATCAGTTTCTTGTTTTTCTACATTCTTACATCCATTCACAGATAGGGGTGTCGAAAAAGTTGACCCGACCCGAACTCGAACCTAAAATAGTCTATTCGGGTCGGGTCACTCGGGTTCAGAAACATATTCGGGTCAATTCGGGTTGACCCGAATTGACCCGAGTTCTAATTAGCCTCGGGTTCGGGTTTATATTTTTTAGTCTTGACCCGACTTGACCCGACCCGACTTGACCCGAACCCGACCAACCCGACTTGACCCGAGTTTTTTTACCACATTTTACCTTGTAAATATACTTAAATAAGTCAATTTTTAACTTTTTTACTTATACTCGGGTTGACTCGAACCCGAGTTGACCCGACCCGAATTAACCCACCCCGAATTGACCCGAACCCGACTGACCCGAGTTCTAATTAGGCTCGGGTTCGGGTTTGATTTTTTTGAGTTCTGACCCGACTTGACCCGACCCGACTTGACCCGAACCCGGTTGACCCGACCCGATTCCCACCCCTATTCACAGATATATGTTTAGGACACTGTTACATCATTTACATGTGTACGTTATAGGCAATTAGATTGCTGGTGGTAGACCTTTTTATAATTGATTTTGGAATTGGATTTAATCGAAAGATAAAAAAGACCATTATTATGAGAACTCTCCTTTATATTAGTTAGGCTCATATTCACATAAAGAAAGTTTTTTCACAAGGTTCTTCAAGTGATAAACTTATCGGCGAACCTGATTTTCATCTCAGCAATTCCTGAAGGTTTATGAAGTTCATAACAATTATTAAAAACCCTAATATGGATCAAAGCACACATAGCGGAAGCGATTTAACAATATCATAATAATAACACAATTATAATTAATCGAATTATGGTTACATACCTTTATCCTAGTGAAGATCCACAAGATCACCAACGAATCACCAATTAGGGTTTATGACGAACATAACCAAGATGTAGTCTAAAGTAAGACTACATTACGTTCTTATACACACGTAATACAACGAGCTAACCGTGATTCTAGCACGTGTAAATCGAGCTTCTTCACTTGTGGAATATCTACCCAACAACCCTAGAGAGGGGCTAGGACTAGATTATTGTTGAACCAAAACCAAAGGATAAAAGGAACCCTAAAAAAGGTGTTTTTCCTTTGGAGTTGATCAAACAAAGAAACCAAAACCAAAGGTTAAAAGGAACCCTAAAGAGAGTGTTTGCCTTTGGTTTTAGTCGCTGGAAGAGAGAGAAAAGAGAGTGGGATAGAAAATAATGAAAGCCATGGGGTGTTTATATATGCTTTGCAAATCTTATTCTCCAAGTAATAAACCAATAAGGAAACAAAATCCCCCCTTGGGCCTTGTATAACCGGCGGTGGAAGCCCACCCATGGGGTCTTCCGGAACTTTCCCGTTTCCTTATTTTCTCTTCTATTTAATTCCATAACGGTCGTTTATACTTAACTTTTAATTATTAACGATCGTTAGTTAAGCTTCGGTTTAATTTAATAAATATATAAAATATATTTAATAAATAAATTAACCCTTTACGTAATGTGTGCAATCCCGTAATCCCGAGTTTGATCCTAACACACGACTATTTAAATATAAGTCCATAAAACTTTCAGCTCCCACTTGGACATATTTCAAAATATCGTGATCACATTGGTTAGCGTCTAGTTACACGCCAATGCCCTAGTCCGATCTCGAGTAAGGTCTCTTGGATAAAACCTTTTAATGATTTACTATCATTATTATTATCCTTTCATTTCAAATACAACTTTAATAGGATATGGATCTCAGTCATTCCTTACATTAACCATTATGTTTCTCGTTTACGGATATAGCAAGATCACCAAAACAAATTTGGGTGCGGTCGCACAAATATCTTACTACTCCCCCGAGGGGCCCAGCTGTATTATACTTCAAAATAATTTTGAAGGAAACAAATCCCATATTGACTACAAGCAAAACTTATGAAATTTGCAACACTTCTGAAAATAACCCTTATAGCTACCAGTTACGTTTAGCGTTAGATTATTTCACAGAAATGCACTAGATCCACGACAGTTTCCTGGTATCTCAGGTCTAAGGATAACTATTTATGATTTACTTGATGACAAAGATCCATAAAGTAAAATCATATAGTTGGGATAAGTCGAATATTTGATTCATCAAATATCATCCAAAATTGACCAATATACTTTCAAGTATACTCTGTCACTATTTTGAATTGTCTTAGTTTAATAATATTCTCATATTATTAATCGACAATGGACATTTAGAAATATCATAATATTCATGGATTAAAACATGTAAAATAGGATACAAAATCAGATAACAGAAATTAAACGAAACTCAATCTTTATTTCATCAATTCAATAATGTCTTAAACATCCTTTATCCAAATACTAAAATAGATCAATGCATAAAACTGGTACATGCAGCACGCCTCTAGTAATGACATTCATCCTTGTTTGGCAAAGCATAAAACAACCAATCATGACCTATTGAAATTTTGAGAATACTTTCTTCAAGAATTCAATTCATTGAAACTCTTGTACATGTGCATTCAAACAATTTGATATTGCCACATAGTATCAAAATTGTGAAACATCCTTGATCGCCAATTTCCTAAACTTCCAAAACACATTTGAAGTTCAAAGTATTCTAATTCTTTAATGTATAATGCAACTTTAATCAACATGTCATCTCCAAAGATCCCATGACTAATATTGAATGTTACCTCAAGTATATCTTTTCAAGTTTTACAACTTGTCATAAAAGATATGAATACGTTACCTTTAATATCTATTATGTAATGTTTGATTCCAACCAAACCTCCAAATTTGTTGGCTATGATAATTTACACAACGATTGACAAATTATTCATTTATAGAATATGGAAGCCGATCTAAGATTTAGGATGTTATTCTATTTCTAAACATATTCCTTCAGAATATTCATTACACAAGTTATTTAATAACTTTTAAATAGATCAACATATTCAAATCATCATGCATTTTAAGCATGATATAAATTCAACACGACACACATGAGAATTTCTCAAACTAGATTTAGATTTCTTCATGTTCTAAATATCCATATAATTTTACTACATGACATATTATGTTGTATTTCCACCGCATAAACAAACAAATATTATTTGTTCCAAGGTTATGTACATCTTATTTTCTAAATCTTCAAAGTAAAGTTTCATCTCAAATGTAAACCAAATCAACATTTAATTTGAATGAAAACTTACTTTCTTACATGTCTATTTGACACATATAATTTAAGAAAATAACCATAATACTCCCACTAGCTTTTAGGAATTCTCAGAAATCATCTTATTCAAATTTAAATCCAATCTTGGATTTCAAATTAAACATAAGAATAATCTCCTAGATGCATGCTTTTATCCATTCATGGATAATTGCATTTTGTACTTTTCTAAAGATTTATTTTGAAGTAATAAACTCATTTCGATTACTTAAGTCCTTGCTCAAGTAGTCATTCAAGAAATAGTTCATACATATCCAAATTTTTCAATTTAAGATATGACCATCAAAAACTTTATACATTTAATGTGTTTAGGAAAGAATACTCAATCACAATTAATTACTTAAGTGTGATTAATAATCTATTCATAATACATACATTAAATATGTGTACAATTTTGTCCATATAATTTCGACACAAAGATTAAACCACCTCAATTGGCGTTTTTCTTCCTTTGACGAAACTCATCTTCAATTTCTAGTCAAACTATTTAAGATAAAATAAATCTAAAATTGATTATCTTATTGGACAACATCTATAACGTTCATAGTATGAGTAATTTACCCAAAACAATATTTGGTAACAAATCACGACAATTATTTGTAACTCATAATTCTCAGCATATAAATCGCATATCTGAGATATCCTTACGGACCTATGACGTAAATTTCTTTATCTTGAGAGTTAGCATTTACAAGCCTACCTCATGATAATTACTAGTGTATTTTAGAAGATTATGTATCTTGCAATTTTATCTTTCAAGATCAAAACTCCCACTTGCTTTTAGTAACTTAAAATTACTCTTTAAATACATAGCAAATAGATCAACACTCCAACGTTATCTATATGGGACATTACAAAACATAATGACAGTTCTATACTCTTTATTTTCTAAACAATCTACTTCATAAGTAGTTTAGCAAAATCCGAACTCCATTTAAGATATAACGTGATTCATCACATTCCATATATAATGGTATCTTATTAATCTTCTTAGCTCAAGTAAAACTCAACTTTGTAACCTTGATATCTTTTGGAAGAAAAGAAGATATAGTTATCTTGAATCAATCATCACCATCAAATTGAGAGCTTGATTCTCCTATTGAACATACCATCATAATGTTGTATTTTATTTAGGGAAATATTGTAAGTCAATCTTAACAATATTAAGATAAATATATATCTTTCGGTTTACCTATATACCAACTATATTTCTTTAATGGTATAATAGATTTCCTAACCATTTTGCATGCTTTATAACTCAAGTACTTATAATACAAAGTCACTTCATTTCCATGTCTTTAAAACATAAACGTCTTACTTTATATTATACGTCTTTCAAGACTTTATGTTTGTGTCTTTATTCAATAAATCATAAACATGTATAACTAAAGTAATCATGAACACCACTAGGTTTCAATAATCTTTTCAAGTTAATTCACTACTATGTCTATTTATGTAATTTCAAGAATACACAAATATTTAAATTTAGTAGAATAAGATTACTCTATGTATTTATATCATTCAAGGAATTATCCATTTTAAGAAACTACAAAACATTCCACGCCCGATCTTACGACATGTGGATATTTTACCCTTGTGTTTACAATTTAGTCCAAGCTTTCACATGACTAAATCAAAACAACAAGTGTCTCTTAACGTGAATGATATATATACTTTTAAGTAGTCTTCTAATCATATTGACACATGATCTAACTTTCATCTAATATTAATTAGATTGTTAGTATCTTATCTTGAAGATAAGAGAATCATATCTTTATTAGTTGTTTCTTGCACACAATGTTCATTTCTCCCACTTGTGCATGGAACAACCTCATATATTAGATAAACATCACGTCTAACGTTCGTCTATACAAAATATGATTGTGCCACATATATTAGCTTTTTACAAGTAGATGTAGAATCACTTAATCAACAAGAATCAGTACATAACTATATTTGAAGATATTAGTGTCAACAATTCGAAAGCAATTATCTTAGAACATACTAAAGATAATATGGGTTATTACCAAGACAACAAGGCTTGTAACTCTCACTGAATTAGAGAATATTTTAATAGACTCAAAATCAGTAATACAACACAATTCTCCCACTGAACTTGACAACATTGAAAATGTTTCATAATCGGTGAAAATAATTAGTGTTGTGTTTACTTTCTTACACTTTTGAAAACACATTCGTAACAATTACTTATAGTGTTTAAGAGTGTACTCTACTTCGTAAATGATGACTTATCCATCAAATGCTTTTTAACTTGAAAGACTTGACATGCAATTTCTTCCTTAATAGGTCTACCAACCCCACAATGATATGTAGTGCCTATAAATGGTCAAAGCACAACTACTAGACAAATATGCTAGTTTGCCTTATAACCAATTAGCGGTAACTTTTAATAACTCAAAATGCACTTTTCTTAACTATTAAAGTTTGCTATGAGTTATGGATTTGAATTTGACATTTCTAAAATCCTTATTACTCCTTCTTCACTCATGGAAAAGAGTTTAGGTTTATCTTTTAAATTGACTCTATCCTCAACCATACGGTTTTAGATCAATAAATGAATAAACCACGTTTACGGTGTAACGTTGCATTAATACATTTGTAAAAGAATTTACAAAATTCAATTTTAGTATTTTCGATAATACCATTCAAGAAAATAAAATTACCCCGGTAATAATAACCATAGTATTTTCCTTGAAAACTAGAATCCAAAATGACATAATTTCATCACATCAGTTGATCTGCTAGCAATGAAAGTATTCAAGATGGTAACTTGTCGAACAATGATTGACAAATAAATTTGCAATTTCTAGATATTTAAAGGATTTACATCGCCAAAAGTCATTTTGCATTGTAAACATGTTTCATCCCTTCTTTATGCCTTAAGTTTCCAGATCTCACTGAGTAACTCAATTAAGTCGACTAATCTAAAGAACGTAAAATCTTCATGTGTAATCTTATTCAGTCATGAAGTTTTCTCTCCATTACAACATCGTCCAGAATCTTATATGACGAAAATTGTAACTTCAAGTGTTCGTCAATTAGATGGCATATGACTTTAAATTTAGGGTATAAATTTCGATGTCAAAATCATGCATGGAGAAGTATGCATACATCTCCATAGCATTAGTTTAATAAAAACTTTAGTAAACCTTTTGGTGAGACTAAATTTTTCGCCATATATATTGCAAGTTGAGGTATTGGTTAAACCAATTAAAGATTTTACCCACAACTATTCACAACGTACGTCTCCTAGAACTCGGCTAGAGCACAAAGTAATAACCTTATTCATTGTGTTTCGGATGTGAATTTGCGGTTAAATCAACCTTAAGGAATTATGTAAATAATAACCGTAGGTAATTCCAACTTTGACGCACAAGCGAGCCAGGAATTCGGTCAGCGACTAATGGCATAACACCTCCTTCCTTAACGGGTACATGACCAGCGGTGCGTTATACCCACTTTATAGTTTTATCAAAGCTGAGTAGGCCGTTAAGTTATTATTGTAATTCCAATCAACGCAAATCATATGTCAATTAGATCTCAAAACAATTCATTAATTTTTATATGATTCAGTCCATATTAATTTTTCTTGGAAAAAATTACCCTTGTTTACAACATAAAAACGCATGAAAACAATAAGGTACAAAAAAAAACTAAATCATAAACACATAATAACAATTTATATGTGCAATAAATAAATCAAATAGCCATATGCATACGATTTATTCAATAAACATCAAATCTAGGTTTTTATATTCATATAAAAGTCTTCCCTAATTTTAAATTTATTGAATCAAATAAAGTATGTAGCAAAACACGTAACAATTACCACATAAAACATATGATCCATGAAAAACATGCATGTTGATCACGGATCTCCCACATAACTTAAAAATTAAATCTCTACGGGTCGAAACATGAATTCACATAACATAACAATTAATCATGCAATTCATCAAAGTTCCACCCAAATCACTTAACAAATTAATTAAATCACTACGGAATGTAACCTTAAATACATGACATAACAATTAATCATGTAATTATCTAAAGATCAAAACATGCAATTTTAGGGTTTCACAAAAGAAACTATCTTTTTTTTTAATTTATAATCCGCTAAAAAAACAACAAACCGACCTTTTTTTAAATCGAATTTAAAAAAAACAAAACCAAAACCCTAATTTTGTTTTTTTATAATATGTAGTTTTAACTCAAAACAATTATTAGTTAAAAACAATCTTTAGATCTCGATAATTATAACATGTTAAAACGGCTCTTGATGCCACTGAAGGTTTATGAAGTTCATAACAATTATTAAAAACCATAATATGGATCAAAGCACACATAGCGGAAGCGATTTAACAAGATCATAATAATAACACAATTATAATTAATCGAATTAGGGTTACATACCTTTATCCTAGTGAAGATCCACAAGATCACCAACGAATCACCAATTAGGGTTTATGACGAACATAACCAAGATGTAGTCTAAAGTAAGACTACATTACGTTCTTGTACACACGTAATACAACGAGCTAACCATGATTCTAGCACGTGTAAACCGAGCTTCTGCACTTGTGGAATATCTACCCAACAATCCTAGAGAGGGGCTATGACTAGATTATTGTTGAACCAAAACCAAAGGATAAAAGGAACCCTAAAAAGGTGTTTTTCCTTTGGAGTTGATCAAAAAAAGAAACAAAAACCAAAGGTTAAAAGGAACCCTAAAGATGGTGTTTGCCTTTGGTTTTGGTCGCTGGAAGAGAGAAAGAAAAGAGAGTGGGATAGAAAATAATGAAAGTCATGGGGTGTTTATATATGCTTTGCAAATCTTATTCTCAAATAATAAACCAATTAGGAAACAAAATCCCCCTTGGGCCTTGTTTAACCGGCGGTGGAAGCCCATCCATGGGGTCTTCCAAAACTTTCCTGTTTCCTTCTTTTCTCTTCTATTTAATTCCATAACGGTCGTTTATACTTAACTTTTAATTATTAACGATCGTTAGTTAAGCTTCGGTTTAATTTAATAAATATATAAAATATATTTAATAAATAAATTAACTCTTTACGTAATGTGTGCAATCCCGTAATCCCGAGTTCGATCCTAACACACGACTATTTAAATATAAGTCCATAAAACTTTCAATTCCATCTTGAAAATTGTCCTGACGAGACCTCCAAGTCCGAGTAAACGCTTGATATGAAAATATATAGACTATTGTATCAGGGAGAGAATGAACCGTAATTCTCTTTGATAATAATCTTCTATCATGATTGCAAACAATTACAAGCATTTAATAGAGATTTTAATACTAAAAAATATGAACTAGTTTTAATACCCGTGCACGCACGGGATTTGAACATAAAGGTTAAATTAAGTAATAATTTCGTTATTTTAATTTTATATATATATTATATATGTTTTTAACATTTAATATTTATATATTTGATTATTTTGTTCTTTTACCGTGCACCGTGTAAATTAATAAAACTCACCTCAATTTTTATTTTTCGAATTTCATATTTTTTTTATTTTTGATATATTTTTATTCTAAAGAGTTATATCATAATCATTAATTAACAAACGATTTACATCAAACTTACACGTATACGATTTATAAATTCATGACTTTATAATGCTTAATATTATTTTATAAAACAATATTAAATTTTAATATTTAAATAGCTACAATGCTTATGGACCCTCAAGTGTTACATGATTTTCCATTATGTGATAATTTTAATTGATATCTTGTATAAACATTTGTTTCACAAAGGATTTGACTTTGTTTTTTTTAGAACAAAAAATGTTAGTGGTTAGTGGGTCGAATCGTGCAATGACATCCAAGCGGAAGAATATCTTCTTCGAACCCTCGTCTAGTTATGTTAGACTCCCTATCCGATTCGCTTGAAAGGCCCTTGGCAGGTCTTGAACCCAAGACCTCCAGGAAACCTCCCCCAAACCACTTAGTGGAACCTTGGTGGCCAACTGAGCTAAGTCAGTTCGTTAAGGATTTGACTTTGTAATGTGAGCTACCCTTTTCTAGAAATTGTGTGTTTATTAACACATAATCACTTTGGAAAAATATATGTTTTTGTAATTTGTAGAATCTCATCTATTTACTTTCATCTCATACCGATATCTCAGGTCCTGCGTTCTTTTTGACATTTATATTCATGTAAATAATAATTACGTAGATTGCATTGTTTGACTTTGTTAAGTGTCAAAATAAAAATATATAATAATTTGTATTTCTATTTGAATATTTATAATTTTGTGATTCGTTGATTTTTTAATATAACATATATGTTGTATTTTTAAAATATAAAGTTTAGACGGTATAAAGTTTAAGGGTGTATTTTGTTTATTTTAGAAAGTTACTGAAAAATATGGAAAATTATAAGTTAATATTTAAGTATATCTAATTTATTTAAAATTCAACCAATAAAGTTTTATTAATCCCCTCCTCTTTTTTTAAGTTTTTATTTTTATAAATTTGACACATATATCTTTATTTGTTTTTATCAAATTTCTCCACTAAATTTTTTAATTTTGACTAACTTTAATTCAATTTTGACCTTTTTCTACCAATCACATCGCTCGATTTTGCTTATGTGTCAAAATCAAGTCATTTGATTGGTCTAATTGTTTTTTCTACAACCTCCATTTTTCATTAAAATTCTTTAAAAATCTAATTTTTTTATTATATAAAAGATTATGTAATGAAAAGTTAATGGACAAAATTTGTATTGCTTTTCTTTTTGTCAATCTTTGTTGAATTCAGCCCATTTGACTAAATTGATACATGTAAATAAATTCAAAAACTAAAGACTAAAAACGACAAAAGTTTATTACAAAAATCATAAGCAAGGCTGCCTGTGACCCGTTTTGTTTGACTTTGTGACAATATCCCAAGAGTCTTGAGGAGAATCCTTTCTTAAGTCTAAGTCATAATATTCCATCATTGCTATTTGCTAATTTCAACCAGCGTTCCCAATGGGTCTTCTATCGCTGTTGGTCCCTTAGCGACGAACACGGCATATAAAATTGTTCATTTTTCAACTTTTAAATTGCAGCCACCATGCTAGTGTTGGAAAATAATGAGATGACTAAATCGAGTATACACCACTTGTTTAGCATAACGTGATAGCGAAAATTGGACCCAACCGAAACCGAATTTGTTCAAAACGTCATACTGAAATATCGGGTCGGTTTGGTCTTCGGCTTGTTCCGACCCAACAAAACATTATCTTTGTTAACTGGAACAAACCGAAAACCAAATTTAGGAAAAAACATGAATCAAAGACTAAATTCAAATATGTTTGGTCCTGTCGACAATCCAATATGCTGAGATAAATAATAGATTTAAAGCTTGATAAATTCATCAAGAGAATCCCTTACATGTGAATTGTGTATAACATCACTCTTATTCAAATGAATTGCAAAGAGAATCTTAATTTCATACCATAAAGATCGATGAACTTCATCGCATTGCTTCATTTGTGAGTAAATCAGTTTCAACACTGAATGATACCGGGAATTCAATTTATAAAGTTGTTAAAGACTGTAGAAACTAATGACAAACAACTATCTGTATTTTTGAATTGATCAACCCAAAGGAGTACAAGAGTATAAGATAAACAAACAGAAAACTCTAAGAAACAAAACATACCTAAACAAGTGGCCGGGCCAATGGGCCTTAATAGTTAACCCCACCCCCCCCCCCCCCCCCCCCCCCCCCCAACCCCCAAACTCACAATACCGTAAGGGTGAACATTGGGAGTTTGCCAAACAGAAAATAAATTATAAATAAATAACGAAACAGAAAAAATGTTGTCCCAGAATGCGAACTCGATGCTAGAAAGAGTCTCATTTCGATGCAATCCAAACCAAGTGCAGAGCACAGAGTCACAAAACTACGGAGATACACGAGAGCAGATGCTAATGCGAATCCAAACCAGGTGTCAAGCAAAGAGTTACAAATTTACGGAGATGAACGAGAGCACATGCGAATGCTAGCCGATGCCAATGCCGATGCCGATGCCAATGCCGATGTCAATGCCAATGCCAATGTCAATGCCAATGTCGATGCCAATGAAAATGCCAGTGCCAATGCCAATGCCGATGCTAATGCTGATGCCAATGCCGATGCAGAGTTGATGCCCAATGCTAATGTCAATGCTAATCAAATCCAATGCCAATACAATGCAATATGTACATATAACGTAAAAACAAACGATGTCGATGCGTATGCTAACAATTTGAGTATTATTAGCGGACAATAGAAGTATCACTTCTCTATGGCATGTCCCAATCACTTCTAAGTTTGTCGATTCAGAAGATGACAAACTGTTACCAGAAAAGAAAAAACCGTTACCAGAAGAGGATACTAAAGCTTTAGGTTGAAGAGCCAAAAAATTCTGAAACTGCTCAATCAATGATTGATCCATAGAAGGTGTATCAATACCATCATTAGGCTGAGATGGTCGTTGTTGTTGTGCTGACCAATTATGAAGTGTTTGTGGCTTCCCCTTTGCAAGATTAGGACATTGAGTTTTCCAGTGACCTTTCTGTTTACAATAAGAACACTCATCAATAGCAACATTAGGGTGAGGCCTGTTTTCAGTGCCAGTAGATTTCATGGTACGATACATAGAAGCAAAAATAGAAGGCTCAACAGTCTTCTTATCATCATGAGATTTCAAGCGAACCTCTTCTGCCAAAAGTTCACTAACCACAGAATCAACAGATGGTAAGGGGTTAAGATGGAGAATAGAACCTCGCAATCCCTCAAAGTCACTATGAAGTGCCATAAGAAACTGAACCAAACGCTGTGAATCTCTTCGTTTAACATAAGGATCAAAACTGCTCAATTATGGTGGTTCAGTCAAAGCTACTGATCCCACAAGAGAGACATAGCCGAATAAAAATCTTGAATACTCATATCATTTTGTTGAAGAGTACGAATATCTGTCTCAAGATGATATTGTTTGGCAAAATTAGATTGTGTGTATAACCTAGGAAGATGATCCCACACATCCTTAGCAGAGTCATATTTTGCCAACTAAGCCCCAATAGATGGCGTGACCAAATTATTAATCCAAGTGATAACCTTAGAATTATCAGCCTCCCATGTATCTAATAACCCCGCATAATTATCAACCAAGAGACCATCAACATGTTTTGTTTTCGTACCTGACACATAACCCCACATCGATTTCCCCCGCAGGAAATTTTTCATAACATAGCTCCGATACGAATAATTTTTACCATCTAATTGAACACTAAGTGACTACAACGAATCATCTTTACGAACAATCATGATTATAGAATACCAAGATAATCAATTGCGAAACTCAAAGACAAAAGACCAAATAACCAGTCGAAGAAACCCTAAAACCCAATATCTTTATAAGTAATTTTGCCTCTAATTTCTAAAAAAACAAAAGCGTTGGAATATGCAAAAACAAATCAACCAAAGACCAAATTATCTTCTACGAAGTCTCTATCAATTTAAATAAATTAACTTCACCATTCTGCCACTGAGAGTTAATATCCAACCAATTTGTGTTAAAAAAAACTTACTTCACCAAATAAAGTTGTCACTTGTTGTACGTCAAACCAAAAGCCGATCAAAACGAGGATGATGCGTGATTAATGCTTACGATCACAGGCCCAAACATTTTACCAACATAGCTCTTAATACCATGTAGAAACTAATGACAAACAACGATCTGTATTATTGAATTGATCAACCGAAAGGAGTACAAGAGTATTTATAAGATAAACAAACAGAATACCCTAGAAACAAAACGGGTCTAAACAAGTGGTCGGGCCAATGGGCCTTATTAGCTAACCATATTGGTCGTGGTTTGTGAGATGATCAGTTTCCTTTTTAAATATTGTTGAAAAAACAACCCTCTTTAGGTTTGATTTACTATACTTCATAGGTAAAAGTGAATGTTCAAGTGAACAAACTGATAATGATTATCATGATACTTGTGCTACGCAGCGGTATCTAGTGACTATTTTTGAGGTAAATAAGTTTATTTATTAAATTTATATTTAAATTAAAGTTAAAGTTATGAAATAATTGAATTAAAATAAAATAAAAATAATAAATTAATAAAAATATATATTAAATTAAAAAACATAAATTTTATAAAATATAATAATTTTGGATTATGAACAAAAATAAATAGATAAAAAGACTTAAATTTAAAAATAAAAAATGATATTTTTAATTGATGGTTATAAAATGTTGGGTTTTACTAATGACAGCTCATAGGATTTTTGTTAAGAGAAATATTTTTATTACAAAGTCATCTTTGAATCACTATAATTGGATGTAAATTAAAAAAAACATAGATACAAGCCCTAAAAATCTGAATGCACAATAAACACTTTATTTTGATTGAATGATTTCATTTTTTACATTGAATTGTAATAAAAATATTTCTCTTAACGACAACCCTAAAGGCTGTCATTTGCAAAACCCTATAATGTTTATACAAAAGAATGATTGTTAAAATTGCACACATTATTATAAACATGAATATTTTTAGAAAAAAGTAAGTTTAAAAATTTAAATTTTTAGACGATCTAAATATAAAAATGTCTCAAATACTTTATAATATGATAGAGATAGATGGTGTAGATCAAGGGTGGTAATTTGGGTCAGGTTCAGCTTGGTGGTTCTGGTTAACAAGTTGTCGGGTCAGAAAATCACAACCCGAACTTGACCCAATTAAATAATCGGGTCAACTATGTCAATTTAATCTATTTACACATAACTCGAACCTGACTCAACTAACTCTCATATATACTTGGGTTGACGGATTAAATAAGTTACCCACTGGTTGAATTTATATATATAAGTTGGCACATTACATGGGTTTAACTTGTTTTATATATAAAAAGTTGACACATTACATTGGTTAAATATGTTAAACGTATTTGTGGATCGATTACATTAACTCACTTAACACGTATAATATAATATAAATAATTTAAATCTAAAAGAATAAGCGGGTTGGCGTACGACCCGCTTAATTTATTAACAACCTAAACTTAACTTGTTTAATAAACATGTTAGATGGGTTGACCCACCCAAATCTATTTTACTTAATCCAAACTTATTAAATTTTGTGTTGATCTCCAATCGAGTTTCGTGTTGGATTAGTTGACGTGTCGACTTGCTTAATTTATTTATAACCGGATCCTAACTTATTTAATAAATGAATTAGATAGATTGACCTAAATTTAACCAAAATCTGACTTTACTAACCCACGCTTATTAATTTTTATGTTGTTCTCAGATTGAGTTTTGTGTTGGATTAGAAATTACCATCCTTAGGATTATAGACACATGACCCCTTTTATACATTAAGGGAATGAAAAATCATGAATAAACAATAATCAAAATCTGTGAGGAGAACAGTAACCAAAACATATATGTCCCTCCATTTGGATCCTCTCGTTTTTCCTACACATCTCCACATTCTATTTTAAGCCTCTTCCAACCATGGATTCAGTTAATTGAGATATCGATCATGTGTTGTGTGGAAAATGAAGTCACCAGGTATGTGATTTTTAGAAATCTATTTTGTAACCGTAGATTGGTGTCAATCTCAACCATTGGTTTATGGTAGACTGAGATTCAAAGTATCTATACTCCCCAATTATTGTGTCTCAACCTTCTTTATCCAAGCCCACACCTCAACAATAGATCTAGAATCAAGATCCATAAATCCGCCCCCCCAAAACCCTCACTGACAGTAACTATTTTAAAGAGCGCCGATAGGAGTGATTCTGATGTGGGTTACAAGATTTGGGGTTGGTAAGTATCTTCTTTCAATTTCATTTGGTAGAGTTTTATATTAAATGGTTAGCCTTTGAAACTATATGCTCATATTTACATCAGTATTTGTCACAAAAATTAATTGGAGGTGTTTGGGTTGTTGTTTTTGTGATGAAAGATGCAACAATAAATGTGTGTGTTTTTCCTTTATTTTAATAAATTTTGTATTTTTATGGATAAAAAATAGGGGTTTGAGTTATTTAAGTTTATTTGTTTCATTGGTTTACTTTGATCTTGATTTTGTGCTTGATTTAAGGATTTTTTTGTTAGGCTTATGTAGCTTTACTATTTTTTTTCAAGTATTGAATTGTGTAGGAAAATAGTAGAAATATGGCCTACATCTTCTATATTTATATAATCATAAAATTGATGTAGTTGGATTACATGGCTTGCTATTATTGATGTTGCTGCATAAAGTGCGTTGGATCAATTTTTTTTCCTATATATACAGTGGTTGGTTAGTATAGATGGTTAGCGTATACTCCGTCCATGTAATCACTCAACTTTCAAGTTAAGTTTGACATAAACAATTTAAGTGTATACCTTTTTCTGAATTGGAGTGTTCTGAATTGGAGTGTATACCAGCTCATCCCATTTCAATCAGAATAAAACTGACTCGTTTTAAATTATAACTAGGCCCGGTCAGCGAGCACATTTTGCAACTGCTTCTATATTACAAAGCAAATACATGTCATTTTTTAAATAGTTAGAGAAATGTTTGCAGTTTACATACTTATGGGCGGGATAAGAAAATATACAAACTTAATATAAGACTAATGAGGCCTTTTTAAAGTCAGATAGTGATAAGAAAATATTTACGTAAATTATTCCCGATGTAAGTGTAGTAAGGTTGGGAAAGCATATCATCTGCTTTTGCTGATACGTCATCACAAAAAATGTACCTGCACAAAACCGGTTATATTAGCACCTATCTCTTTTGCCTAATGTAAAATCAGTATACATTTAATGATTACGACTATATAGCACAGATCATTCTAATTGTTATATCAAAAGAAAAATTGCGATGATATAATATGTAAATTTTGAAGATCTAATAATATAACCCAATTTGACCCGAATAATAAAAAAGATATTTGCAGCAACAATTGTGTATGAGAAAAACGTACATTAAGTGATACATATGGCGATGGATCATATGTTAGTGATCACTCAAGTCTTCATCGACCGAATGCATAAGATTTGCGTTCTGTCTATAATTTCTATTTCCGATTGTTGGGTGTAAGTTGTGCAGGACACAACATAAATTAATTGGTGGGTGTAAGCTGTGATTGATGTGTAAGCAATTGTTCCGGGTGGGCAACATGCTTTTATGCAATATAAAATGAAAAAAAACCTATACATGTTGGCGGGTTCAACAATTTAGCAAAGTTTAAACTCGCCATTTATGCCAAATGCTATTTGTAAGAAAGCTTCAAGAAACATGGACGAACCTTCTTACTTCTTAAGGTGAAAACTGGGATTTTTGGCATCTACAGCCTGTCCACGCCATGTGTTTTTGGCTGGGCTATGTTATCCATGAGAAGAACCCTAATGTGTGAATCCTCATATAGGTATTGAAGCACACAACTGATGCCTATTTTTTAAGTGGGTGGTCAGTTCAATTACTTCTCGCTTCTGCCTACACATAGGAAAACAAAAAAAGTTTATTTTTAAACAACACTCAACCCGAACCCTATGAGCCATATGGATTCAGAACATGTTCAGGTGCAAATTGACAAGTAGAAGAGTAATTACGGATTAAAGACATGCAAACATACATAATCAGAATTTATAAAAAAAGAATATACCACAATATCTTTGTGCATAATACCATTTTGGTTTGAGTGCATTCTTATCACCTCAACTTTGGAATGTGGTTTTAGGTTTCAGTAACGTTGACATTTTTTCTTTCGTTTGGCTTGGATTAGCGTTCTAAATTTCCTTTAACAAGGAGCGACGACAAATGGGTCAACTAACATCAGTTGAGAGAGACGGCGAGGTTTATGATTACTGTGTGGCTGTGTGTGTAGTAGAAGTAATGTTAGCCTCCGTCGGAGATGGTCATGGTTTGTAGCTAGGTTAAAGAGATAATTACTTTAAGTACTTAATCTTCTTAGTCTTTGTAATTTGTGGTGTTTATATATATAATAACTCTTTTTTATTGGTTCTTTATTTCTAGGAAATGAAATACGAGTCATTTGCAAGTTGCAGGCCGCATTGTGAAAGGAAACTTATTTGTCGCAGAATAGGTAGACAACATTGTGAAAGGAAACTTTAGCTATAGTGGAACGCATTCTAACTAATGCTCAAGTTAAAATAGCTAAACACATGATTGATCCGGTCATCAAAGAGGCCAATTTATGTTTATGTTTTTATTACATCATGCAAAACAGTGTTTGTATCGTCTCATATAATGTACATAATTTCATATAATGAAGTAAACAGTCACCTAAAGCGAGACTAATAAAAGCGCTAAAATGAACATACATAACTTAAGTGCCTTTTATTCTTAACATTAACATTCACATAGACCAGGTGAGCGTGCTATGTATATTTTTTTATAAACACAGATTATATGAAGACAAATCTTAAACATTTTGTGCCAAAACATTTTATATTTCTTTTTATGTGTATTTATTGGAATATTTTTTTCTTTTACTCTTTGTAGCTGCTGCAACAAATCGGCTGCATTATGTAGTGTATTTTAGTAATATTTTCTGTTTCAGCCAGGTTGTATACAAGTGTGTGGATGCTGCAATGATATGTAAGAAATTTGAAGAATGAACGTTTCGGCCAGGTTGTATTCGTTTCGGCCATATTGCTGATGGCCATATGTAATGAGAACGATTTGTAATTACCTTATTCAGCCATGACTGGAAGACTGAACATCTGGATCAATCGGTGTTGGAACTCCAGGTAAATAATATTCTTTTAATTCTTCTTTGGATCACATTTTTAATATGACTGCAAAAAAGATTCGCCATCAGCTACACGAGACAAGTCTAACATGATTGCAAATTGCCAAAAATAATGAATAACAACATATTTTTTAAATGAAAATTGATGTTATATGCATTACCTGATAGATATAATATACAAACTGAATTGACCCATTTGTAGGCAAGTGGGTCCAAAATACCCAAATTTTGTAAAAAAACCCTATAAAGGATTTGTATTAAAATAGACTTGCTTAGATCTTGAGATGTGCATAAAGAAACTTATTATTAATATGTAAGAAATTTGAAGTAATAGAAATAAATATGTGTTTTTCCGAATATGAACAACAGAGACTTCCGTTGACATACACCCCGCAGCGAATAGTAGACATTTGTTGTGGTATATGGTGTTTAAAATTGGACTTTTCAATGTTAAAAATTCATTGGAACTACAACCTGCAAGGGCTGAAACCATCGGCAGTTTATTTTTTTTTATTTTGGATACGGACGTTTTTTGGTGTTGGCGGTTTCGAGGACGGTATAGCGGTTTACTGATTGAAACAAAATAAAATTTGTAAGGTACATAGATGCATGAGCTATTTTGCAAATTGCTATACTATCTTGAATCGAACTATAGCTCTATTTCGATAACGTAAGCATATTTAATAGACGTAGAGGAATATAGTCGATAGTATTGAATTATGAGAAAAATAATTATGTGGTATCAAGATAATAGTATAATTACTATTAGTATTTTCTTACCGATAGTGATTGAAACAAAATTAAATTTGTAAGGTACATAGAGGCATGAGCTATTTTCTATTTGCTTTATGATAGAATCATTTGTATTCTCTTGATAACACACATTAAAGATATGATACTTGCAGGATAATATGAACATAATATGTTATTTTTTAATATGGCCAAGATGCAAGCAGGTAAACTCTTTAAATTTTGTAGCACCAATGTTTGCGCCTTCTTAATAGCCCGCGATTCAATTCATTTCAGCCTACTATTCTGTTGCAGCTATGGATGGCCAGACTGGCCACCACTTCCAACGAGCCATCTTCAAATATGCTACTGTCGATATTCTTATAATGTGTGACACTTTCTGTAAAGCCAAGAACATGTGCATAATAAATACAACAAGCAGGCAGGAGTCGAAGCACAGTGAAGGTCGAAACAGGCAGGAGCATGTACAAGAAGATCTCATGTAAACATCACCTCAAAATGCCCCGCTGCGGAGCGCGGGCATTAATCATCGTATAGTATATCCTAGGTTCTTGGATCTCAACCCGCTTTCACCAAAAGAAATCACGTGTACAATAGGTGGCAAACGGGTGGGTCAAGTGGGTACGCACAACAAGCAAAACAAACGACAGGTTAAACAAGCGTCGGGCTAAACATGTGACAAGTTAAACAGCCGCGAGTCAAACAGGCGTGGGTTAAACAAGCGCAGAGTAAAATGGGCAAAAGACATATAAAAACATAAAAAAAAATAGTAATATATATTTAAAAGTCAATAAAAACATTAAATATAAATATTCATCGAGTGACTAATTTTATGTTTTACATACGCTCATTAGAGCGCATATAGTGTCTTGCAGGTGCCTAGTGAGCCAATCAATAATAATGGATGGGCAAAAAGTGTCTCATTCCTTTTGAAAAAGTATCAAGAAATACACAGAATTAGCAAAATGGCCAAGATTTACCAACTCTAGTACGACTAATCGAATGGAGACTAATATTAACTAAAGAGAAAAGTTCACGAGGGAACATGTGCACAAAAAGTACAAAAGAACAAATCTGTGCCTTTGATTTTAAATTCAATTTATGTTTGATATCTTTTAACATTTTTTTCTCTCTCTCTCTCTCTCTCTCTCTCTCTCTCTCTCTCTCTCTCTCTCTCTCTCTCTCTCCTGCACACACACTCCTTTCACATCCAACGCACACACAGCTCCAGCTGTAACTACTACAGCCGTCACACCCCACTATAGATCATACACCACCGTCGTTCATCTTCTATATCACTGTCATCCTTTGATCCACCATCGATTTGTCGATCTGTCGTCTGCCATGGATAGCCGGTGGTGTTTGTTTATAACCGTAACCAATACCATCACTCAGCTGGCACCACCACCACCGTAGGTCGTACACCACCATCGTCGTCGGGAAGCAAACAACATCGTCGAAAAACATATCAAACGCGACTTTCTTCGGTCCACTATATATTCGCCATGGATCCGCCATCTACGTCAATCAACCATTGTAAATCCTCCGGAAAACAAACAACCCTAGCCGGAATACAAACAATCATCGCCGAAAAACATAACTACCGTCTACCTGAATCACATGTGATTCGTGTATAAATCACATGTCATTTGTGCGAATCACATGTGATTTTTGCGAATCACATGTGATTTATACATGAATTGCATGTGATTTTATACACGAATTACATGTAATTTATACATACGGTAAATCTGAAAAAATAGTTCCATATTCAGTTTTATTTCATGTATGAATCACCTGTAAATGCTGCAAAACAAGGTCTACAAGGTCGATTAATCGTCGCTTAATTACTACAAGGCCATCAACCTTGCCGATTAATGTAAAGGCGATTAAGGGCAGTCAACTGGGGTCAATGGCGGTCAAGGGAGGTCAAACTTGCTGGAAACATGCAAATCTTGCTAAAAATACCAAAAACTCACTATAAACTTGTGTTTCTAACCAATAATAACTATTTATAAGTACGATAAGTTTGATTTTAGGAATAATAATGTCGAAAATGCCTAAAACTCGTTAGAATTGCCAAAAACTTTCCGAAAATACCCAAAATTTGCTAAAAATGCCAATCCGATTAATCACCGATTAGTCCCGCCTAGAACGATTACAAGCTACAAGGTGGTCGACCGACCGACTAGCGATTCACGATTTTTCAACATTGCATGTAATTCATCTAACCACATTTGATTCAGACAAAATCACATGTGATTCGAGTAGAATCACATGTGATTCAAGAGAATCACATGTGATTCATACAAAAAGGTAATTTTCGTGATTATTTTGTGAATTTCGGGTGAATGAAAGGTGCTTCGTTTCCGGCGGCGGTTATAATGTTTTTCTGGTGAAGTTTTTATTTTCTGGCGAGGTTTTGTTATGATTCAGCGAGTTTTTACTATGATTTGCCAATTTTTTTGGTTTAGAATGAAGGATTGGAGGTTGTTAAGGTTTCCCGTAAGATTTTGTTGTTATTTCGGCAGGTTTTTCATTTTACGGCGAGGTGGTGGGAGGCAGATCTGAGTTTTTGGTAGAAAGAGAAAGTAGATCCACCGATGGTTTGTTGTAAAGAGAGAATTTAATCTAGTGTGTATTTTGTATTTAGTTCTAAGATTTAAATATAATGATAGATTTAATTTTAGCCATTGAATGAATGTAAGAATGAATAGTTGCGATTTGATATTTTTATCTTTTTGGGACGAGCATCTTTGTAGATCTCACCTCATTAATTAAATACTTGTCAACTACATTAAATTCATAATCTTAAATAAGTTAGGGTCTGTTTGGTTTGTAAATGGGTTTAAAATTTTATGATATAAATTTGGATTTCTGATGTAGGAAAGAGAAATGTATTATAAAAATAAAAGTGAGAAAAAAATAATAGTTTGTAATATTTAATTTTTATTTAAATAATTAAATATATTTAAAAATATATATTATAAAAATAAATAGCATTTAATAAGAGGTTAAAAACCAAGTAGGGTCTATTTATCTAAAGTAAAGACAAAACGTGTTTCAAATAAAAATTGTAAACCATATAAGGGTGGTAGAAATTCAACATGGCAAAAATTAGTTACTTAACCCTAATCTGGAGCCCCACCTATTTCTACCAAACACGCAATTTTTACCATAAGACCTAACCCCACTCCTAACACCATGAAACAAACGCCTCCTTAATATACACCCTACCCTTATATTTAGTGAACCATATGCTTTCTTGAATAAGTTAATATACACCTTATACTTTTGATTAAGTTTGGGTCTTAACTGATCATTTAACACTAACACTCAACCAATAACTCGAGTGAACGTATAAACCAGCCAAGTTATTTTATTAAATAGTTATAATCATCAAAAGCCCATTGAATTTAAGATCAAGACATGTTAAAGATCGAGATCGTAATATCAAACCAAAATCTTCAAATTGTATTATAATGCCATTTTTAGTACTTATTTTAATATTACACAAATATACATATTAGTGTTAAAACATAATTTTGTAAAAGTATTTTATAAAAGATATTGTCCTAAAATCAAGAATTGTAGTATATCAACAACATATCTAAAATACAGGTTAAAATAATATTGTAGAAAAAAATACAAAGTAATCAATTTTAGTTACATGCATAGTGAATCCGTGTTCGTTTGGATGTCAATTATAATCATCTAGGATGCGTTTGGTTATACTGAAATTCATATTTAGTAATGGTTAAAGAAAAAGAAGAAAGACAAAGATATGACTTATAAAAAAATTGTTTGTTTGATAAATTTAAATATAGAAAAAGATTAGATACTTTTATTATTATTTTAAAATAAAAATAAAAAAGAAAACATAAAAATGATTATAGCCATTTGTTTGTAAAAATTTAAAATTAAAATAAAGAAAATAAAAAAGTAGAGTCACTTAGGAAGAGAGATGTCAGATGAGATTTAAAAGAAGGCTAGCTGGGGTTTGCATTTGATTTAAGCAAGGTTGTTAAGATCGGAATCTTATCTAGGATCGTTTTCGTCTTTATAGGATCGAGATCGTAAGTAGGATCGAGATCGTAAGATCCTAATATAATGTAATTTTCTTAGTAGTCTTTGCAATATTTTACAAATCTATAAATTAATATACATCGTAAACAAAAAATTATACGAATATTTCATAAAAATTTAGTCCTAAATTATGGTTATGAAATTATAAAAAGATTTACATGTGGTTTTTTATATTATACAAAATAGAACCTATAAATTTATAATTTTTTAGCTTGTCGTTCGAGAAAAAGTAAGATCGGATCGTAGTAGATCATAAGATCCTATGATCAAGATCGGGATCCTATAAGATCTTAAGCATGCAAAGATCCTACATAAGATCCGGATCATTTTTGGTTTGCAGTATCGTAAAATCGTAAGATCCTAAGATCAAGATCGGGATCTTAACAACCTTGGATTTAAGAACCACGTACACGCGTTAAACCAAAAAGGAATTACCAAAATCATGGTTTAAAAATAGCGTGTCTTATAGCGGGCTATAGCGTGAAGCGTAGCCTTTACGTTACGAACAAACTAAGGCGTCGTCTTTAGGCTAGCGTGCTAAAAAGCGGCATATAGCGTGATATAACGCGTAGCGTGACACTTTTTTTAGAATCGTTTTGCAAAGTCACAAAAATTGGGTTTTTTACTAGTTTTGGGTTATTTAATAGACTTGTTCTTAGTAATTTTACTATAGGGAAAAATCTTTTAGTAACTATTAACCGATTTTGTTTTAAATTTGAAATAAAATATTGCTCCATTTTGTAAACTCGCTATATAAATATTAATTTATATAGCTCCATTTTTTAAATATTGTGCTGCTGTGTATCACGCTTCACAAAACGACATAGTTTCGCTATACCTTGTGTAACTTGTAGCTTAACAATACCGCTACGCCGCACTTCACGCTATAGCCGCACGCTATAACGCGCTATACCATTAGCCTAATCCCTTTATCCTCGAGTACCAAACACGCCTTTAGTTTTAACAAGCGTCCCTAATCAAATTATAAATAAAAATTTAATAAAATAATCTGCTTTCATAGTCTAGAAAAATTATCAATGAAAAGTTCAAAAGCTACGTGAGTAAGTAGGACGAAATTGTGGATTATGAAGACTTTTTGGCCTATCCCCACACCAACTAGCAAGACTTCAGACTTCTTCTTCTTGGGTCCCTTATCAACAATATAAAACAAGAGTAGTAGTTGTCCACCATATTTCATATTCTCCATCAAATTCTATTTGTATAATACACAATTCAAGAAGAACATAAGTTTCATTTCACTCCAGATCAGCTTGATTTCATGATATTAACGTAGTGATCACAAGCTAGGTATGTACTCAACTCTCATCGATCGGTAATTCTGTATACATATAATATATTATATTGTTTTTTAGAACACTGAACATAGTTTGATTGTTCTGAATTATTTAGTGATCATTAAGTTCGTCACGTGTTTTGTAGTTATTGGTAGTAAAGGATGTTGTATAACAGACATCTATCATCTCATTAATGAAATACTAGTACTAAATTAATGAAATAGTTTGGTTACTTACGAGTATATTGCAAGCTCAATTTTACAAATTACGACTTCAAAAGTGCAAGCGTAGTTTCTGAAGGAAGTTTGAAAGTGCATGCCAAAGTTACTACGAGAGACGATAATAATTGCACGCCAAAGTTACTACGAGAGACGATAATAATTGCACGCAAAAGTTTCAAAGTTGTACTGCGCTTGCAATTTGACTAGTGTGAGACGTATTATATTTTGGTTTGAATCGACGACACTACTTTATGTTTATCATAATAATTCACTTCTTCATGTGATTTGGCCTACACATATAATTGTAACCATAACATTAAAGTATTTAACATGATAACACATAGTTGAGGTTATACGTATTCTTAACACCAACCTAAGCTCTAACCACTTGGGGTGTAATTTTATGAAAAGTGTGATTAGAACAAAAAGTCAGGGAAGGGATTAGAGGGGGATGTGGTTTTATTTTCTTTAATTTTTATTTTTTTTTCTATTTATTATTATATCTCTTTTTTTCGTAATATTTTCTTATATTTTATACATTATTATTCTTTTCTCAAATTTAAAATGTAAAATATAACTTATCATAAGAGATTATAAATTTTAGTTTTTTTTATTATGAATAACATTTTTTATTAATAAACAACTATTTTTTTTTATGAGCAACGAGTTTTTTATTAATGAACACCAATTTTTATTGATAACCAACTCATTTTGTTGACAAAAAACATTTTTATTGATAAACAACGTTTTTATTGACGAAAATATTTTTTAGCAATAAACATTTTTTTTATTAATAAACAACCCTTTTAATTGATGAAAATATTTTTTATTAATGAACAACTTTTTTCAATTGATGAACATTGATTTGTATCGATTACAAATTTTCGATGAACAAATTTTGCATTGATGCACAACATTAAACATTTAGGGGTACAACGCACCCGTATGTACTATGCTCCACATAAATAACAATTCGAGTTTTTCCAAAAACAAAGCCCAATGCAACGCGCATATATATAAACGCCACGTTTAATTGTAAACACAAGTTATCAACTACGACTTAAGTTAAATCTAATGACATTCGCTACTTGTTATAAAACAATTCAACAGCCAAATTGTTTCTCATGCATTATACTTGTATGAATAATATCTTAACCCCAGTACTATGTTGTTGACATTACTTAATTTTCTACCATCATACAACAAGTTGTAATACTTACTAAATTTTAAGCGAGAATTCGTCTAAGTTACTGTAGTTTTATTTTGTTCGTTTAGATTTCTAAACTTTCAAGAAGCATGCCCCCTATAATTTTATTGTTAATTCGAGTAACATGAGCACATATTTTTTAAGTTGATTATAGGTTCAGTACCTCAAAAGTCGTGTTTCGGAACTTTAGTAAACCTAATTGACATAAATGAAACTATCGAAATTTCGTGTAAACTTTACTAACATCGTTGTATAGGTACCCTACAAACACCTGACTGAAGTTATTCTGATTCTGTGTATTAAAAATTTGTTCATGATTTCCCATTTTCACACTCTCGTAGCTTTTTCACGTATTATTTCATTGTATGTCAATATGACAATATATGTTATTTCAGTCTTTTTGTCGATTTTTAAACAGACTAGCAGGACAACTGAACTCACAACCTCTTGGTCAAGGCACGATGGATAATGCATCACATACATTCACGATTTTTGTTACTGTGTTCATAATACTACAACTAGTAACAAGATCAGAAGGCGAAGCGAGAGCCCAAATCATCAAAAGGACATGTACTATTGGACGACAAAACGATTCGACTCGTTTCGTACAAAACTTTGTTGTCATGGGGGAAATAATATCAGCACAAATGCGAACTTCACGTAATGCGACAGCACTTGTAGGCACCGGACCTGATAGTACCAATGCAATTTCACAATGTTATGGAGACCTTTCATTTGATGATTGCACTTTGTGCTATGCAGAAGCTCGTACTGTTCTTCCCACCTGTTTTCCCAACATTGGTGGTCAAATTTATCTTGATGGTTGCTTTATGCGTGTCCAGAACTATAATTTTTTTAAAGAAATTAGTGGCCCGAATGATACCATTGTTTGTGGAAATAAGACGAGAAAGAGTAGACCATTTCAAGATACTGTTAGACGGGCAGTTTTAAATGCTGTAACGGTTGCATCACTAGACAGTGATTACTTTGCTAGGGAACAGATGCTGGTGTCTGGTACAGGGAATGAGTCAGTGTATGTGCTTGCAGACTGTTGGAGGACTTTGAATTCAAGCTTGTGTAGGGCGTGTTTGGAAAATGCATCTGCATCAATATCAAAATGTTTACCATGGTCTGAGGGACGTGCATTGAACACGGGTTGTTTCATGAGGTATTCGGATACTAATTTTCTCAATCCTGTACCAGTCATAAGCAGCTCTAGCAATAAAGGTAACATACTAATAATACTCCGTATATGATTATAGAATTATTTATTTTGTTATTATTTCTTTCTTCAAGTTGCTAACTGAAGACTTATTTGTTTGTAGGGAAGATAATAGCTATTGTAGTTTCCGTTGTTAGTTCTGTAGCGGTTCTTGCAGTTGCTTTGATAATAGTTTTGTATATCTGGAAACACAGATATCTACAGAAGAAGAGGGCAGGTATATTTCATACTACACCATTTGATCATGTTGTAAAATGGAAACTATAAATTAAAGAGTTCTATCGTTTAAGGTTCTTATGGTTTCAAGAGACTGGCAAAAACGCTTAACGATAGTAGCTTGAATTTCAAGTATTCCACTGTTGAGAAAGCCACTGGAAATTGGGACGAGTCTAATAAGCTCGGGCAAGGAGGATTTGGGACTGTCTACAAGGTTAGTGCATTATACTAAAACCTAGAGGTGGTCAAATGAGCGAGTTGGGTAAAGGTTTTTTTTTGACGGATAATAAGTAGCGATTGAGATATGATTATAAAATCTTTATTTCAATTGTAATCTATTTTAATTTGTAGCAACATCATTTATAAGGTTTTAGGCATTATAGTACACTTTGGATTACGTTTGATTCTTTGAGGCTTTGGGCTATTGACTAAATCGACTCAGATTTCGGTGAATCGCCATAACAGTGTGCTAGAAACATATTGTCAATGTCAAGTCTATCCAGATTGAACCTTTCTTTGGCATAACTGTTTTAGTTTGGTTTTAGACCCTTTCATATAGCTAATGTCGACAATGATATTTGTCTCAGGGGGTTCTATCAGATGGACGAGAAATAGCTGTGAAGAGGCTGTATTTTAACAACAGATTCAGAGCAGCAGATTTCTATAACGAAGTTAATATGATTAGCAGCATTGAACACAAAAATTTGGTTAGACTACTGGGATGCAGTTGTTCAGGACCTGAAAGCATTCTTGTATACGAATATCTACCCAACATGAGCCTCGACCGCTTTATCTTTGGTTAGTTTACAATCTGTTAATGATCGTTATTCCTTGTCTGGCTAGCCGCACAGATAACTAGCTTATTTTTAGGCCAAAATAACCATACAAAATGAACTTGGTCAATTATAATGGACGTCTAAAGGTGTTCTGTGTCTTGTGTCGCACGTTAACAGAGAAAAATGAACTTGGTCAAAAGTAATCGACGTTTGTGAAACTTTGATGTTTTTTCTGCCTAATAAACTTGGTCATTGAAAATAAAAACAGGACCGAGTTAACTAATCATTCTTATCGTTTCTATTAGGGGATCATGAAGTTAATAAACTGATATGTATTAATGATTTTACTAACTTTATGCAGACGCAACAAAAGGAAAGGACCTAACCTGGGAGAAGAGAATTAATATTGTCATCGGTACAGCAGAAGGCCTTGTTTATCTGCATGAGAATAGCAAAATCCGGATAATTCACAGGGACATTAAAGCTGCTAACATCTTGTTAGACTTGAGGCTTCGTGCCAAAATAGCTGATTTTGGGTTGGCTAGATCCTTTCAAGATGATAAGAGCCACATCAGCACCGCCATTGCAGGGACGCTGTGAGTACCTTATTTTTTTCCCACCATTTTTTACATAGTTTCTGTGTACAAAAAAGGTGCATGCTTTAAAAGAACTAAAACATGAGCATTCAGAATATAAAACAATAATAATAAAAAAAATGACACATCAACCGCCACATTTTATATTGACAAGGTAACCTATAACCGGGAGAGTTTGATTCTTTTTTCGGTATAAGAAAAACACACTCTATCTTCCGAAATATAGCTAGAGAGTTAAATTTTTATGCATGTTGTCCTGAAATGAGGAGTCCGCTAATTTGTTCATTTCTTTTAATGTCAATAGAGGATACATGGCTCCAGAGTACCTAGCCCATGGCCAGTTAACTGAAAAGGCAGATGTCTATAGCTTTGGCGTGTTATTACTTGAGGTTGTCACTGGAATGGCAAACAACAGAAGCAAAACTTTAGAATATACCGATAGCTTAGTTTCAATTGTAAGTATGATTTACAAATAAATAATCCTTATGAGCTTTATTAGCCAGATAGTTTCTTACTATTATTCGTGGATAAAACAGGCATGGAGGCATTTTCAGCAAAATAAAGTGGAGGAAATATTCGACCCGAATTTAATGATGCATATTTATCCCAATATCAACTACCAGGAGGATGCGATAAAAGTGGTACATATAGGACTTCTTTGCACCCAAGAAGATCCATCTTTAAGACCATCAATGTCTACGGTACTTAAAATGTTAGCAAAAGATGATGAACCATTACCTGCCCCTTCTAATCCCCCTTTTATGGACGAAACCATGGAACTCAATGACATCAGAAAAACTTTACGTCATCACTTTAACCGGAATGATTCTGGTTCAGTTGCTACCGTTTCCGAGAGTCATTTCTTTCCGAGGTAAACACTATGGAAGAAGGAAAATTCCCACATTTTTTGTAATGTACAAGGTATCAATTCCTAGAATAGTGACCGACTGACCGTGCTTCAGAAGATCTTCAATACGTCTTAGTTTTGTATATTATCATGTAGGGGGATTAGTCATTAGTGTGTTTCCTAGATTAATGAACAAAGACATTATATACTTTATTATTTCATTGTACATTGTTATATAAGTAGTACTAGTATATAGTATATACTAATCAGTTTCCTGTTTGTTTGTTTTTTTGTTTTTTTAGCATTCGTACATTCATTGGCAAATATGTTTAGGGTATTCTTACATCATCATGTGTACGTTATAGGCAATTAGATTGCTAGTGGGTAGTCACATTCGCATCAGAAAGTTTTCTCACATGGTTCTCCAAGTGATTAAACTTATCGGCAAACCTGATTTTCATCTCAGCAATTCCATCTTGGAGTTGTCCTGACGCTGCCTCCAAGTTTTCAATCCGTTCCTTGTTTGTTGTCATAGCTCTGATATCATTCGACAGGTCCGAGTAAGAGCTTGAAGTGAAAATATATAGTCTTCTATTAGGGCGAGAATGAACCGCAGTTCTCTTTGATAATAAACTTCTATCTTCTATGTAACCATCCCATGATTACACACTACACTCATTAAAACAAGTTTTAAAACTAGACAGACACTAATCCTTGGTTAATGCTAACATGGAAATAAATTTGTGACCGTTTCAAATTGCATATGATTGACTTTCACATCGTTGACTTTATTTAACATATTCTGATTCTTGTTCTTATTATTAAAATGTTCATGATTTCCCAACTTTCGCACCTTTTTCACATAATTTTCGGTTTTTTGGTTGATTTAGTTAACACAAACTCACATTCTTGTTCACAACTTGAATTCATAACCACTTGATTCACGCATGCATGATGCATAGTTCATCACATATACCCGCGATTTTCATCGCTTTGATCATAATAGTACAAGTAGCAACAAGATCAGAAGCCGATGCAAGATCACAAGTCCTCAGAGTGACATGTGAGCGTCAAAGAGAAAACAATACCACTCTTTTGATGCCAAACTTAGTTGACATGATGGAAAAACTGGGAGCACAAATGCGAACTTCACGTATTGGGACAGCACATGTAGGCACTGGACCGGATAGTTACTATGGACTTGCACAATGCCATGGTGACCTTTCATCGGATGATTGCGTTTTGTGCTATGCAGAAGCTCGTACTGTTCTTTCCACCTGTTTTCCAAACAAAGGCGCTCAAATTTATCTTGATGGTTGCTTTATGCGTGTCCAGAACTATAGTTTCTATAAAGAAATTAGTGGTCCTAATGACACTATTATTTGTGGGAATACGACAAAGAAGAGTAGACCATTTCAAGATGCGGTTAGACAGGCGGTTTTAAAAGCTGTAACGGACGCATCACAAGACAGCGGTTATTTTGCTAGGGAACAGATGTTTGTGTATTATGGAATGACGGCTAGAAATGAGTTTGTGTATGTGCTTGCAAACTGTTGGAGGACTTTGAATTCGAGCTTGTGTAAGGGGTGTTTGGAGAATGCATATGCTTCAATAACCAAATGTTTACCATGGTCTGAGGGACATGCACTGAACACGGGTTGTTTCATGAGGTATTCGGATACCGACTATAGAGCCATAAGCAGCCCTAGCAATACAGGTAACAAACTAATTAATAACTCATAAGATTGAATACAACTATGGAATGATTAATTTTGGTTTTATATTTTTTACAAGTTTCTAACTAGAGAGTTATTTGCTTGCAGAGAAGATAATAGATACTGTAGCTTCGGTTGCCAGGTCTGCGGGAATTCTTACAAGTGCTTTGATGATGGCTTTGTTTTTCTGGAATCAAAAAAACAAATCCCGGCCAAATATTATTATCCCCAATATTGATTTAGTTTATAAAATTTTATTTTTATGTTTTGTTTTGTTTGTTGTATTGTTTTATACTCTATCTTTTATTTTAATACTAGTTTATTGACCCGTGTAAATACGGAGCCTTAACATGAAACCGTTGAATGGTTTTTATATAAAAGAATGATTTGTCATATGATGTAAATAAATGCATGTTAGATGTATGAATGGAAAATATTAATGCTATATTACGATACAAATAAATTATCGAAAAACTTGATTCGAAGACCTCCAAAAAAACCAACATCCCTAAAGACTAAAGTAAATCACTTAATGGTACTTTAATGACCAATGGACTAACTCAGTGGTGGTGTCTATCACTATTTAAGTGACTAAACTCCTAGGTTTAATTTCCTTCTATGTATTAATCTGTAAAGTTATTTTGGTACATTAAATATTGTGAGAAAAATAAAAAATAGGTAACCAATACATGCCAAATTTTTTTACATTGAATGAAATATGAGCCTTAAGACATTACTGCATATTAACCTTTTCTAGTATTATGAACTTTATTGTTTAGGCAACACTTGCAAAGATAAACATAACAATATGACCATCAAGTACTAAAGATCTAATACTTGGTCAATTAGACACTTCATAAACTTATATGGTGTTTTTAAGAACAAACATTGCTTAATAAAAAATATTTGTTGGAAGAATATGATTTATCTTGATTTGGGTTTGTCATGTTATTAAGGCCTTGTACTATTGGTTTAAAAAAAAATGTTAATAATCGTTTACTTCCCAACGAAGAAGATACTACTTCCCAACGAAGAAGATACGTATAATAGATGTTATGAAATACACATCTTTTTCTTTGCTAGGCTACTATATGCAATTTTATAATGAAGAAGTTACAATCACATCCAATAGTTCTATAGATGGATAAAAATAATTTATACTTGACAAACTAAGAGCAATCTTTTGACCCAAAATCTTTTCAATCTGTAGAAAGAAAAACTTATGCAAAAGATTTAACCAGTAGCTCCTCCACTTTTCTTAGTGCTGTGTTGAAAAACCTGAAACAACAAAAAACATATATAATTATATAATTTGGGACAATTTGGAAATGCACACACTTTGGAAATGCTCACGCTTTCAATAACGCTTCAGCAAATACATGACCAACTAATTCTAGATAATCAGTAATCGGTTATGTATGTTATCATTGTACGAAAAAGTATAACCACTGCATCCTCACCATTTCTCTCAAGTCTAAGTTCTCATATAGTATCAATACACCACAAAATTTGCTTATAAATTTATACATGAAATTAAAAACTCAAAAAGCTCTAAGTACTTACAATTTGTTCTTAAGTTATTTTTGGAGAGGAAACCCTAGACAGCCCTATAAGCAGTTATAAAACTCTTGTCTATTGGTAGTCTACATAAGCACTCTAAAAGTCTTATGTAAGTCCCAATAAGCACTCCATAACAGCCATATAAGATTTTAAATTACACTCCAAAAGACCCATATAAGTAGTTTTAATGAACACACCGAAAGAACCCTATATGATCTTTAAATAAGCAATCTAAATAGCCTAAGTGCACATCTCGATCTAAGTCCGCATCATACTTTTTGACCTATCTGAAAACCATTTTCAACCCGTATGAAATATCCTGATTATACAACCCGTTTAAGAGATTAAAAATAATTGACTGACGAATCTGAAGACTCACTTAAAAATAGATTCGTAAACTAAATATCCCGTTTTGACTCGCTTTATAACTTGTTGTCAGTCCCCAATTAAAATCTAGACCTAAGTGGACATCAAACTTGTTGACCCATTTAAAACCATTTTCAACCCGTAATGTCATATTATGAACCTAATCATGTACCAAATTACACACATCAACAATCTATCCAGTATACCACCTCTAAAAATTTATTTAGACATCCAAATATGGGGTTTGTTACGATTCTAATGGGAAACGGGAGTAGTATCTTTCATACCAGTTATATTATTCAAACAATACCTTTTATGGGCAAATGGTTGTGATTTGTGAATATCTAAAGAAAAAATATAAACGAAAGATGATTCATGCATAAGAGTGTTATAGTTAAGGTCATATGTTAATTCATACCAAGGTGAAGGCAACAAATCTACTTGTTTCACGGACATATCCATGCCACTACTAGGTTTCTGCTGTTGGAAGTCATTAAGCCAAGTGCCTCGCCTTAACTGTTTATCATGGACAATTTTACTGATCGAGAAATATGATGTATCGAAATAACAAAGTGAAAAGAAAAGATGCTCATACTTATAATTTTAGATGATGCGTTAATGGTGGAAATTGTTTATTAGACGGCAAAATTTGAGAAAAAGTCTAATGATCTTACTCCATAGGAAGTAGTTCATATGTGGAAAAAGCTGCAGTCAGCTAATGAAAACATATGTTTCCTCATTTTTGTGCCTATATTCTCCTTGTTTACTACTTATTTTGGTTGTTCTACATATCAATATCAATTTCTATTATTTTGGTCTGAGTACTGGGTAGACCTGCATAGAAACATTACATTATACTTAACCTTTGTACAAATCTAACCTTGATAAAAAAGATGGCAAATTTAAATTTTCAAATGGTAGACCTTATTAACCAATTATCATCTTTGGTATCTCTTAGGATCATTGTCATGTTGGCTTGCATATCATCCTCTAATGTATAGGTTAAAATTACATGACAGATGAATTAAAACTAATTATGATTCTAAATCGATATACAACCTCAACCATGTGTATATTTCATTCCTAATGAATTAAATATAATCCACCCGTGTGTTTACACACCACACTAAAATACCCAAAATAGAAAGCGCGGGCCCATGACTCAAGATCGATTCATACGTCCTAAATTCTACTTCCTAAAGAAAATATCCGACATTTCCCCGTAAATCTGAACCAAGACAATTCTTTCATCATTCTTAATTATGTTTTTATTGCCATGTGATCTTGAAAACCACGGTAGTGACAAAACCACTTAAATGGACTACTTTTAATTTTTGGTATCGAAGACATCTCCTAAGTTAAAAGCACATGATAAAAGTAACTTCATTAGTTCTTCAGATTACGCACCTTCAAATAAATGCATTAGTGTTAAATGCAATTTCAATGAATAAAATTTGATCAAAAGTGATGATCTTTACTTCTTTCAATATATAGCTGTAAAAATGTAACTAATTAAACCACTTACACTATCTTAATCCTAATTCACATAGAAATGAAAAATTCTAAATAACCTTGAAATATTAGAAATATGGTTGACTGGTTGAGTTTGGAAACTAATTTAAATCACGACAATAGTAAAGGACCTCAAAAACAGGCAAAGTTCCTTTAGCTGTAAAAACTGTAAATCACTTACTAATTCATACGTCCTCGTCGGTGAAATGGCCATCCTTTTTTCGAGAAGACTCGGTTATTCTATAGTCATCTCTTTACCTCTAGGAGATCCAATAGATCTTCTAGCAATGAAATCTAAAGCATCTCAATTATAATTGAACCCTTCTTGTTTCTTCTAAACAAATTTTCTCTCTATGAACAATAGTTTGCTTCATTAATTAATCTTCAAAATATGCAATCTTTGGAACATCGACAAAATCGTCCATGAACATCTAATATCTTTGGAGAAATAAGCATCTGCATACATGTGTAAATAAATATCTTTATTCCATGATTAAAAATGTTCAAATTATTTATCAAACTAAAAGTTAAATTTGATTATGATCTTAATAAAAAATCAAAGAGCTCGTATCTCAAATAATTACTACTACTGTATGCATCTAATAAAATGAGTAGTAATTTCAACACAACAATTAAAAAAAATATTAGCGGATTTTATTTTTCCTGTTAAAATGAGTAGTAAGATATGCCTAAACAAATTACATCTATAAAAAAAACATATTAGATTAACATACCTGTTAAAAACATGGTTGATAGATCAATTTTAGCGGATTTGATTTTTCCCCAATTTTTTCATCTTAAATTGCACCGTCGTCCATCTATGTGTTTTTCCCCATTCTATTTCGACCTAATTTCTCCTATTGTGTTTTTCCCCAAATTCGTGTCCACCTCCGACCCATACATTGTCATATGATACAATTCATTATTTAAAATAATTACATATTATGCTATATAATTGATTTATTAAAACATATGATAGCTTTAATTCAAATGTTAACAAATAATTAAAACATGCCTAAATAAATTAAATCTATCAAATACAAAAAAAATCGGATTAACATACCTGTTAAAAACATGGTTGATAGATCAATTATAGTGGATTTGAGTTTTCCTCAATTTTTTTTCATCTTGATTTGCAGCCCGTTCCCTAGTTTCCCCCAAATTTGCTCAACGACTCATATTTTGTATGTATAAATTACATATTAGGTCCCCGTTTTAAGCTGTTTTGTTATAGTAACTCGAAAATTGTGTTTAATAGGTTAACTACATGTAAAATTACCAACATGGACACTGCTAAAATTCAGATAATTATTTTGCAAATGTTTTAATGTCTTTTTCAATCCTCCTTTATTATAAGACTAGACGATTACCCGCGCATAGCAGCGGCAGTTTCTAGCGGCAAATAATTAACGATATATATAATATTATGGTTAGTGCTTCGTGTCAACAAGTTCATTTTTAGTCTATAAGATAGTTCTTGAAACTATCGAACATATGAACGATCGTTGGTGGCGAAGGAAGGAAATATCGCATTGTTGCGGTAGGTACCCTGTGATTAACCGAAGAAATACAGAAAGAAAAAGATACGTGTTAGGCTCGGTTCACCCGCTTTTATATGTTCCGACTGGTCCTTACCAATTTGTTTATGTATAGCTTTCATTCTAACATAATCGAATCGGCAGCGAATCATATTCCCAGTTGAAACTATTATTCCAAACCGGTTATAAAATAAAACATATTCAAGTGAAATTGCAAGTTCTATTGCAAAAGCAGTCGTAATTAATTGTTTCTTAGTTTCTAAACACTCATACAAATTTAGTTTATGGTTTTCTTTCACTTTTGTGAAATTTTCTTCCTTAACTAAAATCTTCACAACTTTCTAAAGAAAGATATCAAAAGAGACTTAAAACAACACATATTATTATATCAGGTGCCAAATCCAAGCCTCAAATGCGCCAAAAACATTATGTTTCTTTAACAAAATATACCTACAAACAATATGTTTTTAATTGTTTTTGAATAAAACAACATAAAATAAGTAACCATTTGATTCTCTGTCAAGTAGATAGTGTCCATGTAGAGTGGATCATAGAATTCCATCATACTTAGTACATAAAGAAATCTTCATTGTTGATTAATTAGTTGAGAAATATTTAAGTCCAGAAATTTAGCATTTCAATTGTCATCTGCGTGCGTGGATATTTGCGGTTTTCATATCTCGGTTGCGTTCCCATAGGTTATAGAAATATTGTAGTACATGCGCAACCATTATCTTCATAGCTTTCTATGCTAAATTCTCACATAATACTGCAAATGAAACCACACGAAATGAGTAAAACATTTGTCTCTTTTGTTAGGTATATTGTGTCCTTGTATAGTGGATCATAGTAATCCCAACATACCCGCAACATAAAAAAGTGTTTATTGTTGGTTAGCTGAGAAATGTTCGTAAAGGTAAACGTCAAAAATACCATTGATCAGCACAGAAACATTGAATACTATATTACAACAAGTATAATTCCTAGCTTGTAAAATACGAATGTAAAGAAGAAAACCAACCTAAGGATCATCATCACCATTTAATTCACTTATCTTTCACTTCTAATTTCATCTATTCTCTTCTATGTGAATCTAAGTGAATGAAATGAATAAACATTATGTTGGTTTATGCAGGCAATGAAAAAACTCTTTCCATATATAGCGTTTTAAGTTTCAAGTATTTTGAATTTTCGAATACATAGCGTATTAAATTTCAACAATGTTTAAAACAATACCAAAACGCTCCTTCCATTCATAATATGTCCAGCCATATATTCCTTAGATGTACAATGTGTAATCAATCTTTCTAAAAAAAATACAAACACGACTTCCATCCAAATACGTCTATCCATATATTCCTTATTTATACATTCCTTCCATAGTTATAAAACGTGTTTTCAACATTGATGTAGGAATAAGAATATAGTTCTAGTTTATAACAATTCTATATAAGGAATTGTTGAATTTTCAACTTTTTTTATGAAGTTATTTTACATCCTTGTTTTTTGGTGCAAACCAAGGGACAAATCCTCACCCTTCATCTATATTTGATCTAATGGTAGAGATTAATCTAAGATTTAAATAAAACACGGAGGGGCCATTTTTGCCAAAATGTCTAAAAGTTGAAAAAATGGGCGGAGGTACCAAAGTTGTAAATATGACGGAGTAATGAATTATCACTAGTGATATTTCACTAGCGAAAATTAATGAAATATCACTGTTAATAAAACAATGAAATATCACTAGGATATTACGCAGTAACTATGTTAATGAAATATCGCTAGTGATTTCATTGGTTTATCTCTAGTGATATTTCATTGTTTTTATTAGTAACAAAATATCACTTGTGATAACCAATTTTCGTCATATTTACAATTTAAGTCCTTCCGTCGCTTTTTTTCAAATTTTGGACATTTTGGCAAAAATTGTCCCTCCGTGTTTTTTTAGTCTTAGGTAATGGATGGCTAGGATTATTCCCTTAGATTCCAACAAAAAACAAGTTTCCAAAATAACCGGACTGGCTCTTTATAATGTAGTATTAGATATAGATAGAAATTTTAATTACAATTAACTTTGTATTTTATTAACCTTTATATAAAGGAGGAGAATCACGCATCCATAGGAGCAGTGATTCTCCTCACAAACCCATTTTTATAATACTATCTCCCTCTCTCACAACAAAAAAATCCTCTCACAACCAAAACACACACTAGCACATACACCTTTCCGTTATTTGATTTTACTGACCCCGTTATGCATTAATTGATCCCCGTTGGTGGTTTAATTGGTGGTTTAATATGCCCTTTCGCGAAATTGGGGTCCAGTTGTTGCTTTAATTGGTGTTAATCTGGCCTTTCAAGATTGCCCCTTTGTGTAGTGGCTACAGGAATCGTATAATTAATTGTGTTGCCCTTTTTAAATTGCCCTTTCGTTAGTGACCATATATATATGGCAATACCACCAACCAGAAATTATTGGGTTTGCATAATTTGTGGGTTAGCTACAGTTGATCATTGGTTATCATCTTTGGTTTGATCTAAAAATTATTGGTGGATGTGTGTTTCATGTGGATCTAATGGTTGATTTGTTTGATGTGGATCTGTGTTTGATCTAACAAGGTCTCTATTATCGTCTGGTTGGTTCAAATCCCTCATTTTTGGGGTTTTGCTGGAAACCATCATTTATAATGGGGTTCGTTGCCACCAACTTCTTCGTTGCCGCCATTTATGGTAGGCGGCATTGATGGTCGGTAGGCGGCGTCCCTGAGGTTAGATGGGTGTTCCTTTTGCGGGTGATTTCATTCATCGACTTAGGCTTGATTCTCAAATGGTACGCTACTTTTTTCTATCTATGATCTGGTTTGATCTGATGCTATTGTCGTGTGATTGGTTGATTTGCTAGAAACCATACCTTTTACTGGCCTTTTTGCTGGTTTTGTTTGATTCAGTGGCTATGATGTGTGATGGGGACCCTTCGTTGCCGTCGGTCACTTCATTGCCGCCTTCGACGACGTGCGGTGATGTGGGTCGGTTTGTGACGAGGTTGGATGCCTCATGTTGGTGGTGGTGGCGCTGCGGCATATAGTCCCTGTTCTCAGCGAATATTGCTAATGGAACACATGAGCTCACATGGAAACAATGATCACAAGCGGATGTTTGGCATGGTTTCCTTGGATTGCTGGAAACCCTAATTTTTGGCGGGTTGGTTCTTGCAATGCATTAGTTTACAACCAATGCATTCTTTATTAGTTTACTTACTGGTTGGTTCTTGAAATGCATTACTTTACAACCAATGCATTAGTTTACTGATTTTTGGCCGGTTGGTTCAAGAACCAACGCGCCTGTGATGGTTTTCCATAGAATGCGTTAGTTTTTTGTTTTGATTTAGTTTACTGATTTAGTTTACGGGTTGTGAGCCATGGTGGGTTACACCCTATAGTATGGGAATGGGATCATAACAAGAAAGTTAATTGGCCGCTGTTTTTTGTGCGGTGAAAGATAAACAATCTGGATCTTGGCGGGGTGACCTTTTACGGTTGCAGCCATGTCGGGTTCTATGATAAACCGGATCTTGGCGGGGCGACCTTTTAAGGTTGCAGCCATGCCGGGTTTCTATGATAAACCGGATCTTGGCGGGTGATCTTTTAAGGTTCATATGAGAGGCGGGCACATTTGTTTATTTCGTTATGTGAGGGGTTTCACTATTTCTAGGAGATACGCGTTACCACGTGAATTTGTCTGCTGACCTATGTGTATGCCTCGATTTGAGGTAAACACCATATACAAATCTGACCCTATTATTGTATAAATTTAACTTGGGCCGATACGGGTTGAAGTCATGCCAGACGCGTCCTTTTGGTTCGATTATTAGCCTGTCTAAGCCTTACGTTTGATGTTTCACCCCAAGTTTTGTATTACGACAGTTTGCAGCCTTATATTGGCTGGGCAGTCGCTTCATTCCCCCCTGAATGTTGCTCCTACTTTTGCATCTATACGCAAAAAGAAAGACGTTGGCTCACATTTGCCTTGGTGTCTTCTTTTTGCTGAAAAAACACATGTCATTACCGTGCTTTAATTTAATTTTATGAAAGCAAAAAAACTAAAGCTAATGTTGATGTCGGCTCATATGTGCGTTGGCGTCTTTTGTCTGCTGAAAGAATGCAATTGCACTTGAGAGAGAGCAATCATTATGAACCTGTGTGTATAGCGAGATAATGGTCCCAGGCTGTGATGATAAGATTTAAACGTCCATAAACGGGTTCGCTTAGATTTTGGATAGCGGGTATCTTGGCGGGGCAAACTTGCAAAATTTGCAGCCATGGTGCCGTATCCTCATCTTTGACATACCCGATTTGTTATTTATCTGAGCCTCAAAACAATAAAATAAATGTTTTTTTATTGTCATTGAAAATTGAGCAAAATTGTGTACCAAACGTACGCCTCCTGAATGGGTTTGGTAAAGCACATATTGTGAATTAAAAATTGTTTCGGATGGTATCCATTGTATGTGGTTGTGATTATTTTAAATGGGGTCAATAAAACCGAGGTTGTCCTTACTTTGGCGCGAAACCCATGCGGTGGCAGCCATATGGGATGTATGCTCTTTACTCGGTTGCATGCTTAGCTGAGCCTCATGTACATGATAAAGTCAGGCCAATAGTATATCGTAATGCTCATGATGTAAGCTAAGCTTTTTATATATCTATATCCATTAAATTATTTTGTTTATTTTACCAATAGTTGCTGAGAAAATTGGATGATAATCAAAGGCAGGTGAACCTAACTCCATTGGAGAAAGTAGAGTTCTGCAAGGGAATGCTGAAACAAGCCATCAGAACAGAGAGGCATGTGACAGAACCATTCTGGATGAAGATGACCTACGCGTGTAAGGTGTTATGGCCAAAAGCTGTGGAATGGGTCAACCACTTGACCTGCATGTCGTTATCAAGGTAAAAGTAAACTTACATGGCTATTGGTACTTGTGTGTACATACATGTGTCTATTACATAGATAAATATCTGCAAATTTTTAGGTATTCATATTATTAAAGGTACCTTGGTTTCGTAAACAACTGAATAAAGGGTGTTAGGATTGGCGTGTGCTGGTTGGTTTAAAGGTTAGTAACAGCTATAAGGAGGTTTAAAAACATAAGGTCTAATAACATAAATAACAAAGGTTTTGGGGTTATGTATAGCAGGTGAAGGTTTATGAATAAAAGTAGCGACAGGTTAGGATAAGTGCCAAGAGGTTTAGGATAAGTGCCAGGAGGTTTAGGATTCTAGGAATTCAAGTAAGACATCTCAATAAATTGACTATGACAAAATTGATTTATTACCACAACTTTTTATCAAGTTGTATGATGTGTATCTGAGATTTGGAACTAAAACAAACGCTGTCTTTTTAAGTATGATTCACCTGCATCGAATCACACAAACTTTGCTTTTTCAGAATATAACTAAACTCATTTTTGTTTCACAAATTCCAGAATTAAGAGAAGCTCCTTTGAATGCAGATCCTCAAACGACAAATAAACACCAAAAAAAACTCGGCTTATGAAATTTGCCGCCAGGCGGGTTAACCTTTCATTTTGCGTCAAATATCGTTGTTGTCGTTTCTGCTTAGAAATTGTTACTTTCGGATTTGGCCGTACGGGAGATGGTGTAGGAAATGTTGGATTCTCAGATTCTTCTCATGTAGATAGTATAATGTTTTTGCATACTTATATTTAGCATAGCCATTGTTTTCCTACGGTTGACGTGACACTCGGTTGTCATTATACTTTTGCATTTTGCATGATACAGGCTGCGTTAGGTCTTATTTCGTTGGCCAGTAAAGAAAATATTGTGAAAGTTTCCGCCAAGTTGCAAGTCAGACTGTCGGGGTGATTGGGCTGAATGTGAAGATGGAGTTTTCAGATTATGTTTTTGCCTTAAATTAATTTTCTTTCTTTCCATGATATGTTCCTGTGTTTTTGGTTCTAACATCTATCCTCTTTTTTTAATCTTTCTTTTATAGGTTTAACGTCCTGGTACGTTGAATACTTAAAAATACCCAAAAGTAATATTTCATCCTTCAGTTGCAAACTTTGGTGTTCTTCTGCTTTTTGGAAGAGGTTAGTTGGTGTTTAATCCTTTTTAAGTGGGTGTTTGTTTAAGCTTATTTTCCTGGCTTATGCGACTATTGAATATTTTGAAAAGCTAATAGAAATCAGTGTCACAAGGGTCAACAGTCATGCTTATAATAAAGGTCTATGTGACTGTTAAAAATAAAAAATAAAACTATGAGATATGAAGTTTACACGAAATGCGTTGCCTAAAATAAGATGATAAGAGTTACGAAATATACGAAGCGGGGTTATTAGTTTTCCTACTGTTTTTAACTTGGTCCGGTACTTCATGGTTAATTAAATTCAAATTTGAATCTGTTTATGACTATAAAAGGCGTCGACAAAGCTGATATCGTTTGCGTCGTGGCGCGGAAACCTTTTTTGGTTGCAGCCATACCAACCGCGTTCTCTTGGTTCGATTATTATCCTGTCTAAGCCTTACATTTGATATTTCACCACAAGTTCCGTATTACGACAATTTGCAGCCTTCTATGGCGGGGCAGTCGCTTTATAGATGCGATTGCAGCCATTCCGGTTGCTTTATGGTGCTCCTAATACACATTTGGTAACGATAATACTTCTAAAAGGCCATGATGATCATATCTGAGCATCTCTAATCGGTTCATCAAAATTTTGATTATGTGCCTCTTGGCGGGGCAAGGTTGCAAACCTTGCAGCCATGGTGGCCATATTCTCATACCCGAATGCTCTCTTATCTGAGCCTAAATAATAATAAAATACTTGGTTTCGCATTTTGTTTACACACAAATGTGTGGTCACATATTAATGGTGTTCACGCTACGATATAGAGAATAGTTCCTCCCTCCCCAGGTGTGTTTTGACGAAGGAGTGCTTATAATTTTTGTTTATGGGTTTCTTTTTCATGGCTTTTTTTTTCTGGTCTGATTTATGCTCATTTTTGGTTAATTATTCTATGCAGATTAGAGTGAAGCAGTTAACAGCATGGCGGTTCGGTTTTAGGTATCGATGAAACATATGTTGTTTGGAACAATTTTTATATTAGATCTGTTCTAGAAACCATAAAGCTGTTTTTTCATTTTCTTTTGCTAAATCTTTTGTAGAAAATCTGATAGCCAAGTCATTTTATCGAAATTTGCAGCGTGACCTACGATTTTGCAACTTCTTATGACTTCTACGTACACCATTGGATAAGGTATGACGCTCAGTTATTTAGAACCTTAGTTTGGTTCTCTATCTTTTTATTTGTAGTATATATAGTTGTAGTTCTTATCTTTTAGTATTTCATCTTTAAGAAAAAAAATACTATTAGTGTTATCCTTCCAGGTGCCATATCAGCAGTAGGGTAATCCTTATGTCGCTAACCCGTCTACATTGTCGTATAAGCCTTTTTGGGGACGAACCGAAGTTGGGGTTTGGAAAAAAGTAGCCCGTATGTGGAGAACCCATTTGTGTCACAGAATCATCCTCCATGGGTCAGTATCAAGATAATTTTTTTCCTTATAATGTGTATGGTAGGAATGCATGTACGTGTTTAACATAGTATGTTTCTTATATGAAAAGTCTCGACCAGCCGCATATACTATGATTCAACAAGAAGATAAGCAGCTATCAAGAAATATATTAAATGGGTTGAATGATCCATATAGAGAAGATGTGAGATAGATATTAAGAGCGTACACAAATGATTCTATGGATGAACACATTAATGAATATTGGCTTCAATTACGACAGTTTGCAGCCTTCTATGGCGGGGCAGTAGCTTTATAGATGCGATTGCAGCCATTCCGGTTGCTTTCTGGTGCTCCTAATACACAGTGGGTAACGATAATACTTCTAAAAGGCCATGATGATCATATCGGAGCATCTCTAACCGGTTCATCAAAATTTTGATTATGTGCCTCTTGGCGGGGCAAGGTTGCAAACCTTGCAGCCATGGTGGCCATATCCTCATACCCGAATGCTCTCTTATCTGAGCCTAAATAATAATAAAATACTTGGTTTCGCATTTTGTTTACACACAAATGTGTGGTCACATATTGGTGGTGTTCACGCTGCGATATAGAGAATAGTTCCTCCCTCCCCAGGTGTGTTTTGACGAAAGAGTGCTTATAAATTTTGTTTATGGGTTTCTTTTTCATGGGTTCTTTTTTCTGGTCTGATTTATGCTCATTTTTGGTTAATTTTTCTATGCAGATTAGAGTGAAGCAGTTAACAGCATGGCGGTTCGGTTTTAGGTATCGATGAAACATATGTTGTTTGGAACAATTTTTATATTAGATCTGTTCTAGAAACCATAAAGCTGTTTTTCATTTTCTTTTGCTAAATCTTTTGTAGAAAATCTGATAGCCAAGTCATTTTATCGAAATTTGCAGCGTGACCTGCGATTTTGCAACTTCTTACGACTTCTACGTACACCATTGGATAAGGTATGACGTTCAGTTATTTAGAACCTTAGTTTGGTTCTCTATCTTTTTATTTGTAGTATATATAGTTGTAGTTCTTATCTTTTAGTATTTCGTCTTTAAGAAAAAAATACTATTAGTGTTATCCTTCCCGGTGCCATATCAATAGTAGGGTAATCCTTATGTGGCTAACCCGTCTACATTGTCGTATAAGCCTTTTTGGGGACGAACCGAAGTTGGGGTTTGGAAAAAAGTAGCTCGTATGTGGAGAACCCATCTGTGTCACAGTATCATCCTCCATGGGTCAGTATCAAGATAAATTTTTTCCTTATAATGGGTATGGTAGGAATGCATGTACGTGTTTAACATAGTATGTTTCTTATATGAAAAGTCTCGACCAGCCGCATATACCATGATTCAACAAAAAGATAAGCAGCTATCAAGAAATATATTAAATGGGTTGAATGATCCATATAGAGAAGAGGTGAGATAGATATTAAGAGCGTACACAAATGATTCTATGAATGAACACATTAATGAATATTGGCTTCAATTTAAGGGCTTATTTAAACTGAAAAGGCAAATAAACTCACTTTTCAGAGCTAATGAAAACTGATAAGAAAAATAAGCTTATAGGTGTAAACTCAAAAGCCTAAACAATTACCTTATTAGCTTTCGAGAAGCCCATAAGGTCAAAAAATTGAAGAAAAAATGCACTCTTTTGGCAGGAATAAAACAATACTTGGTTCATCAGAACGATAGGATTGTGGTGTTTGGGTTAATATCAGCGGATGCCGACCCCATAAGATACATGTTTATCGATTATTGAACCGTGTTTGTTAAGTGTCTCGGAGAATAGAATTTTAAAGGTATGCTATATACTCTTTCTTTGCTCTTGAATTGTATTCTTTGGGTGCAAATGGGATACTTCGTATACTATTGGCAACCGAAAGATTACGAGGCTACCTAAACTAATTAGGAATGAACCCTTAATTAGAAAATGCATCATTTTAGTTATATATATGGTCTTTCAAGTGCATTCTTCACCATATTTATTACACATTTTTTTTGTAACTCTCAAGATGGACTGCGTAAATGAACTAGCCTGCTGACACCCTTTACAGGGCTGAGCTGAATATGAAACAATGCTTTGTTCGGTTTATTTCGCGCATGGGTTTTTATAGCATGATCCTTTTGAGGTAGTAACATACGAACACTTACGCCAGCTTTGCAGCGGGTATACATGGCCAGGCCGTCTGCTGCTTTTTGAGATGCATTATAAGTCTTTGTGGTTGGTTATCGAGAAGACATGGAGCCAAAAGAAATGTACAGAGGCTGTGATCCAATACATTGACAAATTAAATTCGTAGCTAAAATAAAGCATTATTGAAATTATTCATAGCTTTTAAATCAAGTTGTAAGTGAAATTGATAACATAAATGTGAATGTAGTGACATTTAGTTGTAGTAGTTGTAGTTTCACCTTTATATATAATCTCCAGTTTAAGAAATCGACACTCTGTTTCTACTAAATATGAGCTTAAGGTATTTTAGTTTTCAAACGATTCATGTATGTACTTTTTTGTTTTCGGATTTAATTCTTAGCTATGGCTTTAGTCCCCAGCAAATTAAGAAATTATTACAACGCCCCGCAGCGGAGCGCGGGCACCATTCCTAGTTTGAATAATGAAGAAAAAAAGTTGTGGGAGTGATGAAAAAGACTATCTTTTGATTATGTTACAAGGGCCAAATATTATTCCCAAAACTTATAAACACCTTGTGCTCTTGCAAAGTTATTCATGAATCGTGAATATAAAAATTAACGCAAGGCTGTAATAGTAAGTGCATCCAGCCATTCACTATGAACCAAGTAAAATTGATGAGATCTGATACTGTATTTGAATAAATAAAGTTTAGTGGATGTTCACGTTTCCAATTAGTAGTAAAATTGATGAGACCTGATACTGTATTTGATAACATGTTGATTTGCTAAAATATATTTACTACACAACAAATCACAAAAAAGAAGATGCATTGAATCAAATCAATAATGCTTGTTAAAAAAAAAACAGAAAAAACCAACAATTCAAGTTATTATTTGTCATTTTACCCGAACAGCGCTAAGCCCACTCTGTCTTTTCCCGATCTTTATCAGAGTGTTTGGGATTACGTTTGCAACTAGATTATCTATTTATTTCATTTTGAAAATTGAGATAAGCTAAAATGAGTGTTTGAATAATAAATGAAGAAAGTGATTATTTGTGTTTAAAAGCTTTCAAAATAGAGTTTTGAAGTAAGTGGATAGCTACTTATTTCATTTTCAAAATGAAGAAAAATTAAAATGAGTTTATTTTATTTATTTTACTTATCAAATAAGAAAATTTGCCAAACACTAAAAAAACTAATTATCTGATTATTGCGATTTCAAACAAGATAATCAAATCCAAACACTATATCTAAAATAACGTTTTCAAAATGATGATTATCTGATTATTCATTTTCAAAATGAATAATATGTTTTCAATTAGCAATCCCAAACACCCCTAAGCTGACTATTGTGAGCGGATCAATCTATGTCGACCCAATCCATTAGTCTCATACTCGCATTACATCCTTTTGATGAATTGTATAATAAATTTCAAAAACTCATATTATTTCCATTTCGTTATACACACTAGGGCTTTTGCCCGCGCTTCACCGCGGTGCACGACAGGCTTTTGTGGCAAGGGCTTTATTCTATTTTCGTATAGCGGTTGTCGTTTGGAGTGTGGATAAGTGTTAGTTTATGTTAAATGTGGGTGCTTCGCCGTGAGTGTTTTGGTTTCGTTAGTTGCAACGTATGTTCGTGAAAACTGTCGATGTGTTTGGATTTTCATTCTGCAAGAGCAGTATCATACATATAATGCTTTACACAACATGTTTCATAAGTAAACTCTAATCCATACTTACATAAATGTTGCCATTGTTGGAGTTGTACTACGAAATCGTTAGTTTTTGATTATGCAAATGGAGCAATGGAAACATCATCATCCCATTCATCTTCCTTGACATCCCATAGTCTCTGAAATGATTCTTGTATAAGTATTCCTTTCCTTCTTCCTTGCCTACTTCCTTGTACTCTTCTTCAGCAGTGCCGCCCGCAACATCGTCGCCTTTTCAACCGGGTAGTCCTTAGCAGGCACAATTTGTTAAACTGCAAAAAAAAATCAAGTTTTACCTATGATGATTAAACCATTCAGGATAATCTTAGTTTCTAACATCTTAAGTGATGCTCTTCACACACACAACCAATGTAGTATACCATTTCTTGTTATTTAGTTGTTTTGGGAAAACATTAAACAAGAAAAAAATTATAACCTCTGAATACATTCCTTTTTTTTTGCATTTTTTTACTCTCGGTAAAACTAACACCAATAATCGAGACATGTGTTTAGAACATAACCTCCGATATCTTATATTTTAAAGTTACCCAAGCTATTTCAGTTTAGACCATTTTGTTCATAGCAAACCCATAGACTATAGAACTTGCGGATATCTTCGACTTTTGCTTCTTATATGACACTCGTTTACCTGAAATATAAGAGTACACTTCCATAAGTGCAAAAGATTCAAACATCTAAGTTTATGTATTATTATTACTTAAATATTGAGAATAAGCATGAAGCTTGAAATAATCCAGAAAATTAGGCTCGAGGGTTGTTTGGGTCGACTTATTTTATGGGCTTAGTGGCTTATTAAGATTTAGAAAATGCAATAAAGCTCATATTTTTTGGGCTTATAAGATGCTTATCACCTTGAGCCTGCGGATCAAGCCTATAAATCTAACAAATAAGCTGAAAACGGTAACGTATATTAGTTTTTATAGACTTTGATAAGCCAATAAGTGCATAAAATAAGCTAGCCCAAACAACCCTCAATACCATTTATTTTTTTAGCTTATATTCGAGCTTCTTGTGTATTGTCAATATCTACGCAGTATTAAGGGCATAAGAAGGAATCGTAACCTTTCTTCAAGTTGTAAGAATTTCACACTTTCTGTCTCGCGTTAGAATCTTGGTCCGCAAGCAGAACATAGACCTCTAAACATGTCAAACATGTAGAAAGTTGCACAATATTTTTTAATAAATAAAAACCTTCAAATCAATGTATTTAAAAAGCAAGTACTACTCACAGAATAATTTTCCCTTGGTCTTGGAGCACTGCTTGATCGGAAATGAAGAAGGATTCAAGACCATCATCATTCTTTTGTTGGTTCATCTTGGCAGCAGCAGCACTATCTCGAGCTTCTGCAATAGCTCTCTCTCTCTCTCACACCTAAGCATTCACCATTTTAACAGCATTACGCTCTGCTCTACGGCATGCATCTGCTTCAGCCTTCGCGACAACGGATTTCTTCTTTGTTGCCTTTTCGTAGCAGCCCGTTCACTGGCTTTTGCTGGTGCCCGCTCCCTGGCTTCTGCAGCAGCTCTTTTTTGCTCTTCCCTTTGCATCAATAGAAGTCACACGCAGGCATAAATATAAATATTATAAGAGCTTGAACTAAAAATATAGCAGGCGCTTCCATACTATCTTACTGATTACGAACGTGCAACAAATTAAAAGAAGATTGATACCATAATCCCTGGCCTTTTTTTAGCTATAGACATAAATATAGTTTCAGATATTATATGTTAGAAATATGATAGTGATGAATCATGTGGATCCAAATCTACATATCATATTTTTACAGCAAATAAATTAGAAATATTAGCTATAACATTGAAATGCTATAACATCAACCATATGCCAATCAAAGTGAATTACCAGTTAATTACATGTAAAATGATATGTGACAATTTACGCCAGCTAGAAGGTTACCTAGATTGGTTGCAGAACTTGTTTCTCGAGCGTCTGTCGGTGGACCTAGGGAACGTGCATTGGAACTACGATGTTGGATCTTGCTGGAAACAATAGGCAAGTTAGTTCGCGCAGTTGGTAAGATCAGCAACATCCTTGAGAGGAAAACCCAAAAAATGAGAATAAATATATCCAAAACTTAAGAAAAATTACCTTTTTAGCACAATACAAAAAAGCAGGTAGTGACTTGTATAATGTGAGCACATATTTCCTCTTTGGATAAATAAAAAAATATCATAAGGTTGTTACCTGCACTCGGCTGCCAACCCCTAAAATTGTTTTGTCGTGCTATGTCCTTAGTAACCAAAGATGGTGCAGTGCTTATTTTTTCTTTCCCATTAGCGCTGGTCCTTCTTTCCTTACATGTGCCCGCAGCAGAAGACCCACCTATAAAAAAATATACAGGTAACATCTCATAAGTGCTTATTCGGATATTAAATAGTTACAATTTACACCTAAAAATTACAAACTCAAACACACTGATTCGGCTCCCCCTAATATATGTTAAACCTTCACTCCCCGATATAGCATTTGTAACCACAATACTAATACTATAGCCGTTTACTACTCTTACCTACAATGATCAACCACCATCTAAACCGAGTGATCATCACTTCAACCAAGCCCTTACCCAACAGTTGAAAAAACAAAAATTGCGAAATAATTTAAAATGACATACCTTTAATCTCATATGTCATTGCTAGTCTTTACTTGCTGAATAAGGTGCTTGTTGTTCAAAAAGGGTCGATTCCCAATTGCCCATGAATACTGAAAGAAATCAAAACGAAATATCCTCACCTATTCCTGCAATCTCCATCAAGTCTCCTCTAGCTCAACAGCATACAACATATCTGATCCCCTAAATTCATAACATATTTATAGAAAAAGCTTACAAGATAACAGAAACACCCCATTAATATACAAAAGATAACTGGTATATACCTTGCTAAAAATGGCCCAAAGTTTATGTCTTTGCTTTTGCTTCCATTTAAAAAGAAACTGTACATGCAAACAAAATAAGAGACAGAATTATAAATTGGTACTCCTCTAGTAAATATACACTTGAAATATTCTAAGAGAGGGGAACACTAAATTCTACAAAGTGTGGATCCAAAACATACCAAAAATCTACAAAGAGTATACAACAAGCAACCATCAAAGCCAACTCGTGTTATATCAGCGTACCTGGATACATACAAATACGCTGCTCATAGGGGTGTTTCGTTGTTGTTATAACAAGATCCAAACACCACTTCTGCAGCATACAGGGTATTTGGTTGTTGTTATAACAACATTCAAACACTGCTTTTGTAGTAGAAACGGCGCATTGCTCGTGGGTAGCAAGTTGATGCAATCTTCTATATCGTGTCTCACAGCATATACCTAAAATACCTAAAAATAGGGACAAATATACTGTAGGCTCAGATATGACACCCTTTAGGGAAAACCTAACACACCCGGCATGGCTGCAGCCTCAAAAGGTTGCCACGCCAAGATCTGTGTGATCTATGGTTTACCGTGGGCTGGTCAAGGTCATCACAGCCTAGACAATTGCACACAACATCACACACAAACAATTTCTCAGGTTGTATTACCTAACCTGAGATGGCGTCAATCACACGGTACGTGTGACTGCTGAGATACAAGTGTCGGTAGACCACACATAATAAACGTACGAATATCATTCATTTGGTGAGACATTAGACATCATCCCACCCGTTGGTAGCTTTATTCTCACTTGTTTGTAAAACTTTTTTAAAAGCATATAGCGAAAACCAATGAGATTCACGATAACTATCCGTCAGATCAAAGAGTGTCTAGCAAAAAAACATTTATTTTATTGTTTCTAGGCTCAGATAAGTACCCAATCGGGTATGTCGAATATGAGGATACGACGTCATGGCTGCAAACATTGCAAGTTTGCCCCGCCAAGATACACGCCGTCCAAATTGTAATCACACCCGCTTAGGGATGTTCAAATATTATCATCATAGCTTGTTGGGACCATTAAGACGTGCAATGGAATAGACACTGTTACCATACTGTTTGGGCATGAACATCGTCACACACGCACCAGAATTGTCACACAACATTAATAGCCGAAATGAACAGATGTTTCACATCGATAAACCATACATCTTATTAAATACATGTTCTTTTTTCCAAGAACACATAATTCAGAAGCAACAAAACACCACAACTTATGAGTCCATCACCAATGTGAGACAACCGTGACCATCGTCGCCCGACATAAACAGTGGCATCAAAAGTCACGACCGTGACTATCATCGCCTGCCATCAACACCGGCAACGAAAAACACTGGATTACAACGTTTCAACCAGAAACCCCCAATTACGAATTTAATCAAACCCTAATAAGAATTTAATGAAACCCTAATCGGATGTTTAACGTACACAACATAAGCCTAAAATAAATTACCCATGACCCGGATATGTAAGGGTAAACAAACACCCCCTTACTTAACCCTAACCTGATCAAACGAACAATTTTAGGGGAACCAAACAGTCAATCTAAATTAGCACAATTTCAAACATAAAAATAGTAAAAATAATACCTCAAAAGAGACAAAATTTGGTATCACGGACCACAATGGTAACTCATAATCTGCATCGCCTCACCGCCACCATCACCCCCATGAGACATCTAAAGGCACAATCGTCACACAACGACCCATATCTCCGCACACCATTGACGGCGGCAACAAAGAGATCAACAAATAAAAATGGCCCATAAAAGCGCCACCAACCTACCAGCTACGTCACACAGCGCAGATGGCGGCAACGAAGAGGTAGGGGCAACGCAACAAAAAAGGGAATCACTCAAATGCATCTGCTCAATAAAGAGCCATTTAGATCAAACACAAACATCAAAAATAGATCCACCAATAATGTTTATCAAATTTTTTAGATCAAACACATATCAAATCCACCAATAATTTGTTTAGGTAAGAGAGAGTAGGTGCGAGCCAATCGAAGGGGAAAATGAAAGGAACAATCAGACAATAAAAAATAATGGCCAAATTAATCATCAAATAGGCAACCCATTAATTAATGCAACGGACCAAAGGGGCAAGAAGTAATCAAACAACAAATCAATTAATGCAGAACGGGGAAAGGGGCAAAAAGCCAATCCAGCACTAATGAACGCGTAAGAACGAGGTGGAGAAGAGAGGGCAAACGGGTTACTATATGTCTATGAGATTAGAGAGAAGTGTGTGAGTCATTTGTGAGAGGCACATATATTGTATTTAGTTTTGTATGTAAGGAGGTTACTGTACCTTGGGAACCGCATTTCTCCCCTATTATACAAAGGGTAATTATAATAGTTAAAGTTATACAATACAATCATATATTTTAGATCCTGTTTTTAGAATAAGAAAAAACAATTTATTTCGGTACACTTTGAAGGTATTTGATGGGGAGTCAAGATTAGAAATCATGGTACTAATGGGCACCATGTGATAATTAATATCTCTTCATTTATCTAACAAATAATTTCACAGGCATGTAAATTCATCTAACTATATCAATCACTTTGAACTTTTATTAGATGATGTTATTTCAAAATTTTAACATTTGAAAATAAGTTATCTGTAATCAATACCGTTTTATCAAAAAATATGATTTATTCTCAGATACGTACATTTATGTCTCGAAGCTTTCAAAAATTTTCTTTTTGTTTGAGTTCTGCTACCTACTTGCTATCTATAGTTAGTTAAAAAAATTAAAAAACCTGTGTGCTTTATGCAATGTTTTCTAGACATCTTTTTAGTTGGTTAGAACTATCATATCTCCTATTCACTCACTTGTAACCATTTTTATAAAACTCCCAGCTAGATTTTTAAAAGTTAACTTTTAGTTTTACTATATGTTTTTAAGGGTTTGGTCTAATAATGATTAAAGAAAAACAAAAAGATAAAACGAGAAGATACTAAGTCCCGATTATTAAAAGTGAGTTTATAGTCTCATATTCTAAGTGTCTTGTCATTCTTCGACAGTGAAAACATGCTTATTTTAACAGATTAACACAAATGCATTTATTAGTTTACTTGTTTGGCTATTTTAAAAAGATGACTAAAAGGGACATTGCATTCAAAAAATGTCCCCCTCAAATATTCTACTTATTCGACCATCACTTTCAAGTGACACTTGGCATTGAGGCTAATCATCAGGTTGTACATGCGGGTCCCCACAAGTACAAGCAAGTATACATGGTGTAAGTGTACTTGCTATTCGACAACTAGTCACATCATTATTCGACCCGTACTTTTTATTAATAAAATTATTTTTTTTACCAAATAGATCCTTTGCTATGCGACTTGTACATTTGTATTATTCGACTTGTAATTTAAAAAAAAACACATATTATGTTAAAAACCCAAGTCCAAACACACAGTTTATCCTCTCAGTTTTCCATTGTACAAGTCGTTTTCTACCACCACTGCTCAGCGTGCTTGGCTGGGATGGGAAAGTAAGGACTATTCTTTCCAGCACTATTTGGATTGTTAGGCGTCTCATCACTCGAGACATATTGTATATGTGGGTTGTGTTCACTTATATAGTTTCACTGGAGCTTATCAATACTACTGTATTCATTACAACTTCTAGCTTGGTCCAGTGGTTGTGTCTCTTGTCTTTTGACATATGTAGGCGTGCTGGTATCTCCGCCAAGAAAGAAGCACCTGTGAACTTCTTGACTGACCCGGTAGATGGAAGATCCACACTCAGACCGGCGGACATTCTGGTTTTTGGATGGGTTGGAGGAAAACATGCGTGTGTGGATTTGACTGGGGTTTCTCCTCTTGTGGGGATGAGTAGCCGAGGTTTTACAGCGGGTCAGGATGCTTTGAAAGCCGCCTCATGGAAAGTGACAAAACACGAAAAAGCATGCATTGAAAATCAACACGTGTTTATTCCTTTTGCATTTGATACCTTCAGTTTTCTTGCACCTGGAGCGGTGGAGCTTCTGAATAGAGTTCAACGCGTTATGAATAGCAACGTTATGACACCTAAATCCACAAATGTGATTTTTACTAGAATTAGCTTTGCAATTCAAAAAGGGCTTGCGGCGCAACTTGTTGCTCGCTTGCCTTCTACAACTATGTAATTAAACTTTTAATGATTATAAGGAAAAATTATGATTAAAATAAAAAAACATCAAAATACAAATACACTAATCTCATTTATATTAAAGATATAATTTCTCTCACACACATAAATACCCCCACAAAGTTTCCAGATCTACAAGAAACCAATAAATGCACATCAAACCACCGTCTTCACCGGTAACCGCCATGACCCGTCCGGTCAACACCATTAATATATCGAGCCACCATTAATACCTCAAACCAAAAACCGTTACTGTAACCACCATTGTGCCTAAGATCACCACCATCCGTTGTACATCTGTCGACTTCACCGCCATCACACCTCCGTTCAACACCATCGCATATTCGGTCACTACTTGATGGTGATATTATTGTAAGGTGGTGGTGGTTTTAGAGTTTACTACTTGATGGTGATATTAGATCTAAAAAGGAAAAGAATTTACTTATATGACACACCGCCATTATATGATCCGCCACCGGTCGTTAGATCTGAACCACCACCACCGCCCGTCAGATCTGAACTACCAAGGGACGGCAAACCACAAGAAGGGTATTCCAGATCTGTCGGGCTCAAGATAAAAATAATGATAGATGATGGTGGTGTTGGGCTGGTTTTTGGTGGTGTTAGGTAAAGGTTTTGGGTGATGATACATTTTATTATGAACATGGTGATGATATTGTTTGTAAAATTGTAAATAAAGATAATATGTCCTTGCTTGGTTATGCCGGTTAAACATCTCTTATAGCAGAGGATCTTATCCCCTAGATTGTGTTTGGTTATGGATTAGATAATTAATAAATAAAAAGTATAGGTCGTATAAGATTTTAGTCAAAATCGAATAGCAAAACTATTTGGGATTAATTTATTAAAAATTAATATTTAAATAAAACAGTACGGGTCGTATAAAGGATGTGACTGGTGGTCGAATAACAAGTACACTTACACATATTGTACTTGTTTGTACTTGAGGAGGACCCACATGTACTATCCAATGATTAGCCCAAATACCAAGTGTCATCATCAAGTGCTATTCGAATAGGTCAAATAGGGATAATTAGCTAATTAGTGAGACTCTGGGACATTTTTTGAGTACACATATGGTTTTGGTTCTCTTTTTGAAATAGCCCTTACTTGTTTCTCTAACTCCCGATCTAACTCAATTTACCATGTTGTCCAAATTATCGTGAACCATTAATTTCTCAGTTAGGAATAGCCAAATAAACCTGAATGTTATGAATAGATCCATCAGAATGACACTCTTATCCGTCTTGACTGACATTACTTAAGTAGATACAATTTTAGTTGAGTCATATTACAGATGTCTCGTATTAGATTTCTGCATGTGCTTTATCTATGTTGGATATGTTAACGTTTCGATGTCATGAGCTCATAAAATAGTAAATACTTTCTCTTTGTGATTATTACAGAATCTATGATCACACAGGCAGTTGAATTCTTTTGGTTCATTATCATTATTTAACAAATAAACTTATGAACTCACCAATTTTTTTGAGCATTTTACCAATGTTTTTCTCAAATATTAAGAAAGAATATGAGATTATAGAGTCTCGTGCATGAAGTTTTTTTTCCTGAAGACTAAAGATCATTTGTTAAACTCTCAAACATATCTCACTCATGTGACCACTTTTGTGTACCTTGTCATGCTTTAAACAATATGTCATAAATAAATGCAAATAATCATTTTTAAATGACTCATAGAGATGTCGTTCTTATTATCGTGTATTGTGTTATTCATGAAGTCACATGCTCCCGGTTGACATTATACTTTGATATTTTGAGGTGTGACATACTGTCACACCCCACCAAGGAGGAATGTGGGGCGCAACGTATGGATATCATCACAACAATAGCGTGTCTATAGAGATAACTAAATGAAATGGAAATATCATAAATGGTGACATAATGTCATGAAGATATCTCGTACAATGCAGGCGTTTAGGTAAGTAGGTAACAGGTCTACCTCTTACCAAAGACATACAATTAACAAATAACAAACATATAGGTGTCTACAAAGTATCACTTATTCAAACATAAATAAAGACTAAGAGGAAAAAGGGTTCCTCCAAATGCAATCCTAAGCCTCCAAAGCTAGCCACTCCTATTCTCACGCTTAACCACATTCTCACCTGAAAGAGACACTAAAATACGTCAACATAAAGTTGGTGAGAGTCATAGGTTTAGACTCCAACGCCAAATCAGTTATAAGCTGAGAAAAACAACCATCAACAAAATAACATATGGACAATGTGTTACAATTATGCATTAACAACTACCATTCAAGATTAACCATACAATCACAATTCCAAGGCTTCAAGCCTTACCAATAACCACAATTTCCAAGGCCCCCAGCCTTACCAATAACCATGGTCCCATAGGCGCCCATACACCTATGAACCAATCCCAAGGCCCTGCCTTGTCAACATCCCCTTGGTACCAAGTTAAACCACAATAACTAAGACGGTACGTGTCCCCAGATCTAAATCATAAACTCAATCAAGAATCACATAGTAGTTAATCACATAAGTGTACACACAAGTCCATCACAAACCATAAAAACATTCACAACATTATTTACAAAACCACACAGTGTCTCTTCCATCCCATCTGGAAGTCAAATCATTTATAGCTCATAAAAACATGGGACTATGAAACTCACCTGAACAAGCTTCTCCAAGTACCCGCGCTCTAGCAAATATTTTAAACACACAAACATATACAATCAAGACATGAACCACATACCAAAATAGATCATCAATCTATGATGGATATCTAACCTTCTCCTACAACTTAACCCCATTTATATGCCATAATAATCTCATTACATCCCTCTATAAAGCCCTTAACTTAGTTTAGTTCATAACTCGTCCCTTTAACATTTAACCCAAAACAGTCCTATTTTTCATACCTTAAACTATGGGTCGAACACCCCCTTAACCAAAATAACATGCCCTGTAAAGAAAACCCTATGCCCTTACATGTGTTAGCTAACTCTCCTATTTGGCCTCAACCTTAAAGCTATTGTTAAGGCCTCCATATATATATATATATATATATATATATATATATATATATATATATATATATATATATATATATATATATATATATATATATATATATATATATATATATATATATATATATATATATATATATATATATATATATATATATATATATATATATATATATATATATATACACTTTTACCTATCCAAAATTTACTAATTTTGAACATATGAAAAGTTTGTTATGATCAGAGGGTCTTACCCTAACCCATATGTTTAGCCCTCATCCAGATCTTTTATTTAATATATAATCTAAGTCTCATGTTCGTTTGAAGGTTCCAATATAACCCTAAGTACCCCAAACAATTCAAAACATAAAAATAAAAAATAGGCTGATCCAAAAACTGTTTTGACACCCGACTGATGTAACCTGTTTTTGACCCACTTCCAAACCTCCAATTTAGTTCTCGTTTCTTGCATTTGAAAGCCAACTCAATTACCTTTCCAGGGACATAAGATTCGAAAATTAAAAGTTTGTAGAACTATAGATATGATCAATTCAATGACACAAAAATTCTGCCCAGTTTTTAATGACGAGTTTAACATGATTAACCTAATTAATTACCATCACCATGTTTATTTATGAACCCTAACTAATCTAAACATGATTATATCATTAAATATACAGATTTCGTAATTAACCTAACCCTAAATACATCATGTATTGATTAACACTGAATTAAAAACAATTTAATTAAAAAGAGATTGAAGGTTTTTACCTTAGAATTAATGGAAGGCAACAATTTTATGACAACCCTTAACTCCATTGATAACCATTGTGTTCTTTTTTTTCCTCCAGGGATTATGAAGTGTTTTGGTTTAATTAAAACATTATATGGTTAAACAAAAGAATCCTAACCCAATTATAAAAGCCTTGTTTCCTTTTTTATTTTTTTTTTCCTTTTTCTTTTCCTTTTCTTGCGTCACATAACCGACCCAACACCCCTAATTTTCGTTTTTTTTCTTTCCTTTTCTTTATTAATGTATTATAAATATTACCTTAAATTACCTTAATTTATTCAGCTCCTAAAGCCTCCAAAATCTCAAAACCGTAAAACTAGTCAGTTTTTACGCGTATACCGTAAAAGACGTAAAAATATACAGTTTTATAAAAACTCTTGAAATATGAAATAAACTAATTAACTAAGTCCTAAATGACTTAAAACCATCCCAAAAATACTCCCGTGACTAAAATACCTCATCCGAGACCTCTAAATAATAAACCTTAAATCGTAAAAATACGATTTTCTATAATACATATACGTATACGTAACACCACTAAATAACACCATCTCATTTCATAGTCACTACCATGTGAGCTCATGAACATGAAATCATCACACATCGTTTCACTCACAAGGTACCCCGTACCAGAAACGATATCCAAACCACAATCTATACACACCAATTAGCACATAAACACGTAAAGACACGTAACTAGCACAAAATAAAAATAAGTGACGAACCTCAAAACCGCGGTTGTCACATCACTCCCTCCTAATAGAAATCTCGTCCCGAGATTTACTCCTTAGGATCAAACACGTCATTAGCAAACAACTGAGGATACTTGTTCTAAATGAACTCCTTTCATTTCCACGTGAACTTTAGTTCAAGTCTCAAATTACCACATATACTAACCAACAATATTTAAATTCATTGCCAAACTCTTGACCTCACAGTCAATAAATCTCACAAATGACTCTTTGATAAAACAAACTCTTATTAATACAAATCCCGAATAACCGTACATGCAAATATGCATTCTCAAACAACATTTACCAATCTTAATACACGAAATATAACATGTATACCACTCATTTCCTCCAGGTAATTCTATGCTCATAAGCTACTGGTCCAATCTTTCCAAAGATCATAAATGGAACTACAAAACTATACATCAACTCTTCCATTTTAACAAAACATACCACCCGTTACTATGGGTGAAACTTCCTACATAACTTTGTCACTAACTCTAGTGGTTTCCTCCTTTTCTACATAGCATCCCTTGTTGCTCTCATCCTTTCCACAAACACCATTACCACATTAGTAGCCTCTTTTACCAATTCTAGTCCACAATAGAGACAACTCACCCCATCCTTTCATATAGTGCCTCAAATGGCATTTATCGACTTCTAGCATGATAACTATCATTATATGAAAACTCAGCCATCGCTAACGAGTTTCCTAGCTCCCTCTAAATTAATCACTCATGCCCTCAGTATAACTCCTAAGGTTGTATAAATATCTCACTTGCCCATCCTTTTCTAATTAGCTAGATATACTCATATCCAATCATGTTCATCAACTCCCTTTAGTCCGTACCCCAAGCTACTTAAAAATTCCAATTTCCTTACAAAGTGACCTATGACGGTCTTTCACATATCCATTAGTTCATCACAACAAGGCTCTTCCAATCCAAATCAACTTATGATCTATACACATCACCAAAAGGACGATTATCTCAGTTAGTCTATCAAATGCCATCCAAACCCATGCTACAACTACTTCCATTAAATTTGGATAGCTCATTAGTAGCACCTATACACTTCTTTCTCACTTTTCTTCATGATTTTTTTTATAGACAACACTTCCTTTATACTTACACAATGTCTTACCTTCAAGGTCATATTGCTCCTCGTCTTGTCTCAGTTAGACCAAGCCCTTCGTCCCTATGGCACATCACACCTATAACTCCTCATCCATTCGATTATCGATACTAAGCCTCCCAATCAATCAGTATAGGTCAGTGCCATTTCCTTTTCCATACTACGACAGTATTAGCCTACTTTGTGCTTTATTCTACTCATTAGGCTCTACCAAAGTTTTACCTTCGGTTCCTATCTCGACCTATTTCATTCATGCTTCGCTTCTATACACACTTTGTAAAACCCGTATTTAAATTCGAGAAAGGTAAATACGCGGTTTTTACTTAAACCATTCACGTAGAAATTATCAACGGAACAAACGCGAGAAAATTATACAAGTATTATTTTATTACAAGTATTATTATTATACAAGTTTTAAAAAAAAAATAAAAAAAATAAAAAGAAATAAAAGGAAAGAATAAGGGGCCGGTTATAAAAGAAGGAAAAAGGGATTTTGGGCCTTAGCCCATTTTGGCTACACAAAACAAACGGAACCCCTTTTCTTCCATATCAGTCGACACAAAAAAAAAAGAAAAAAAAGAAATAGGGTTTGTGAAAGTCGCCGGCTGGAAAACCAAGAAGGGTGACGGGGTGATCCCAAATCATTCGTGTGTGTTTATCAGGAAAGGTAATCCCAATCACATTTTTTTTTGTTCTTACTGTTTTTTTTTATTCACGATCCATCAGGAGGGTGTCGGGTTTTTTTTGTGTAAATCATGAAAACCGAGAGCCCATGGCTCTCGGTGTGCTGCTGTTCGACCCAACCGAGACACAACAGGTCTTGGTGGTGGTTCTTTGCCGGCCGTGAGCCATCAACCCCAAAACAGGAGTGTCGGGTTTGCTTGTGTAGGGAAAACCGAGACCCTAAGGTCTCGGTGTGTTTTGTTTCGGGACCAGCCGCGACCCTCAAGGGTGCGCTGGTGGTTTGTGTTATGACCAGCCGAACCAAAAATAAAACAGGTGCGTTTGGGATTACCAGGCAAAAGGGGGCGTTTGGGTTTGTCAGAAACAAGCAGTGGGAACTTTGTAAACAAGCAGTGGGAACTATATGGAACGGGGGAAACCAAAAGAAGGCAGTGGGAACCCTTTAACCAGAAAATAAAAAGGGTTTTAGTTTGAGATTAGCGACAGTTTTAGCGACAGTGTTACTGTCGCAAAACTGTTAGGGTTTATGCAGTTTTAAAGGAGTAGTTTTTAGCGACAGTTTTTGGTGACACAAAAGTTCCTGTCACTAACTCTTGGACATATTTTGTTTCGTATGTTAATTCGGGTAGTGCGACCGAGATAGGCTCGGTAGGATCGGGACATGTTTATAAATGATAAAATAAATATTTTTTTTAATATTATACCTTTTAAATTAAATTGTTTTACAAATATTTTATATATATTTCAAGTGTATTAAATTAAATAAATTCATAAATATTTAAAAGGGTATATTATTAGAAAACGAATTAAACAATTTAAGAATTTTCTAAATTAAGGAACTCCTATTTTTAGCGAAATACTTATTATAGAAATATTTATCGTCAGAAATACGTTGTACGTAGCTATTAGTAGAACGTTAATACATTAAAAGGAATTATTATAAGACCGGATTTAGCCGTTAATATACGTATGAAATTTCAGAAATAAATAAATAAGAAACCAATAAGATCAGTAAAATTTAATAACGGATATCTGTTAACTTATTCGCGTCCTTTATTTATGTAGCACGCGTGAAGCCCGAGTAGTATTCGTTCAGTCTTCCATTTAGTCAGTTACTGGACTAGAGGTATGGATTTCCCGTCCTTTCAGTAAGGACTTCCTTTCCTATGCATGATTAGGATTTCCCGTCTGCAGCCAAATGTTTTCCCCAGTATATGTTTAAGTTTATCAGTAATCATGTTAATAACTAAATAAAGTGCCTGAGCATTATATACAAGCACGACCAGTTTATGTACTAGTTACGGAGGTACCGTAACCATGGCACTAGAGGCACCGGTGTCGTGACTCACATGCAGGAGAGTGATATCCTGCATCGTCCCATTCAGCTCAGCTTGGCCATTTTATCAGTATTTTTAGTGGGGCGTATGGATGCATCCTAGGCTTTTTATGTGTTACAAGTTATCAGGGTGAATGTGGTGTGTGCTCTACATCCTTCACATTGGAGCTGATCCCTCCACCCAGCACAGTTATTTAGAGGTCACCCCTCTACAGCATGACGAGGTCACCCCTCCAGTTATTCATGCACGGTTGTTACAGCACGTGACCTATATAAGCTCTGGCAAATAAAATACAGTAAATGCATGTTTTCAGAATTTAGAGTTATATTTCAGTATCAGTATATATGAACCAGGTCTTGCAGATTTTATGCAAAGTTATACCACATGTTACATATCAGTCTTATAGCTTCATTGTTGTCTCCTCTTTCATTACTTTCAGTACATTCTTATCATGCTATATCCGTCCACTGAGCGTTATGCTCAGCCGTAGTTCCCTTTCATGTTTCTAAACGGCAGGTACACAGGGACGATCTTAGGACTTCTAAGAGAGTACGTGCATTTGGATGGGAGCTATCCAGACTCCTTTATTTTTATGCACACATTACGTTACTTTACTTTGGTTGTTTGGACACTGTTTCGTCCTTTTCCTTTCAGTACTTAATCTTTATATTTTGGGCTTGTTGGACTACCGATGTTTGATTCCGGTATTTCCGTTTGGTCAGTTAATGTTTAATACATTGCCTTGCATGCTTTGATGACACGCCATAAATACACGTAACGGTCCATTTATCCAAGTCGGGTGTTACAATTATGGTATCAGAGCGCGCATGGTTCGACCTGTAGGCTCTAAAACTTGACCTGTGACTAGTGGGTAGTCACCAAGAACTTCTTGTATTTTGGCGTCGTTATTTTCCATGCTACTCATGAATTTTATCAGTCAGATTTTCAAAATTTTGATTAAGTAAACGGTTGGTACAGGACTGGCCATACTTAATCGCATGTGCTTTTCAAGAACATTTCGTTTTGGTGAACTGACCATAGGCGTTCACCCTTGCCGTTTAAATTTTGTATGGATGAACTGACCATAGGCGTTCATCCTTACTCATGTCAGATTTATGTTTCAGTAAGTTGTCATTTTGTGAACTGACCCTAGGCGTTCACCAGTGTTTCATGTCATATTTTGTTAGCTATACCTTCATGAACTACACTAAGCATATTCAGATATATTACCCCAGATTTTAGCAGTTTTATCAACTCATCCTCTTTTATTTCAGATGCCACCCAGACGCGAAACCGAGAATGACCCTAACGCAGCTGCCATTGCTGCTGCTGTTCAGGCTGCTATACAGGCCATGTTACCCCAAATTCGTGATGAGATCCGAGCTGAATATCAAAATGGACCTTAGCAGAATAACAACCCTCCTGCTCCACCACCTGCCACTTTACCCGCTTGGCTGGATCTGTTTAACAAGCAGAAACCCCGACTGTTTGAGCAGACTGTAGCTCCAACTGACGCTGAAGACTGGATCTATCATATAGAGAAGATTTTTGGAGCTATGGGTTGTGGTGATGTTTTCAAGGTTAGGCTTGCAGTTTACAAGCTGGAGGGTCCTGCTCTGCATTGGTGGAGGTCTCAGAAGCTGTCCAATGGGGGAGATGCTTGGGAGCTTACATTGACCTGGGCACGTTTCAAGACGATGTTCTATGACCAGTTTTTCCCGCATGCGGAGCAAGCTAAGATGAAGAGGGACTTTCACGTTATTCGTCAGAATAATGGCGAGAACAGTATAGAGTTCATGCACCGATACCTCAGGATGGCTGGATTCTTAGGGGAGGCTGCGGGTACCGTAGAGGAGCAAGCGAAGCAATTTCGCTGGGCTCTTCACTCTAGGACTGCAGATAGACTGATGAGTGCCACATTCACTAATGTGTCACAAGTAGCTAATGCAGCTCGGGACGTCGAGATGCTTTTCGAGAGGGACGAGCTCGAGAATGTAGAGCGTCCGGAGAAGAGGTACATCTCACCCAACAGACTTAAACAATTTAGCCCCATTATTGCTTGTCAACTTATATGTTATTATAATCTTACAGACACAGAGGAGGAGACCGATCCAAATCGGCTACTCCGCATCAGAACTATAGGAACCACAGTCAGTCATATGACCGTAATCGGTCAGATAAGAGGAGCGGCGATGATAATTACCGCGGCAGCTCCAACTCATCTGGCAGCTACAGGTGAGTCTTTAAGCTCCAGAAATACTAAACTATCGTGTAAAACAGATCTTAAATTTTTGTAAATCCCAACAGAGATGCTGGACAGGGGCGTGACCAAAACAACAGGGGTCAGCAGGTTGCCCGACCGGCAAATTCTGGTAATTTTAGTTTCAGTCAGACAACCTTATTTCAGGTTAAGATATCAGAATCGTGACACGTGTTTTTCATCATAAATCAGGTTCTCAGCAAACCAGAGCTACTTCCACCGGGTATACATATCCCACTTGCATCACGTGTGGGAAGAAACACTCGGGACCTTGTCGTCGTGGTTTGGGTAATTGTTACAAGTGTGGTCAGCCGGGCCATTTGAAGAGGGATTGCAAGAGCGGGGATGCTGCCGGTACCTCAGGCCAGATTCCTCAGATTTTACCTCCACCACCACCGATACCACCAACTACTGGTCGTGTCTACACTACTACCCGTGAACAAGCAAATAAGACCACATGTACCAATACTGGCATTTTGTTTATACACGGACAGTCTGCATGCGTGCTTTTCGATACAGGCGCCACCCACTCAGTTATATCTACTACATATGCTGTTAAAATAAACATGACCCCTACACCACTAGACAGTGTACTTAGTATATCTACCCCCATGCGAGACTCTGTACTCATTACCCAAGTATATAAGGATCTCCCTCTTGAGTTTGATGATAAAATCCGTCCAGTCAGTGCACTTCCTTTAGATATGTGTGAATTCGATGTTATTCTGGGTATGGATTGGTTGTCGTTTCATCATGCCACCATAGACTGTCATGCTCACCGGGTTATCTTTGGTGATGTCTAGACACCAGAGTATATCCACCAGGGTTTCCTACCAGGAAAACATGTTCAGATCATTTCAGCTTTACAGGCTCGTACCTTATTATATCATGGTTGTGAGGGTTTCCTAGCTACAGTTCATGACACGACTTCGGAGACACTTTCAATTCATGATCAGCCAGTTGTGTCAGACTTTCCAGATGTCTTTCCCGAGGAACTTCCAGGATTACCTCCCATACGAGAGGTAGAATTTGGCATCGATCTCGTTCCAGGTGCAGAACCAGTATCTAAAGCTCCTTACCGTATGGCTCCTGTAGAGCTTAAGGAACTGAAAGATCAACTTCAGGAACTTCTAGAAAGGGGTTTCATTCGTCCTAGCGTGTCACCTTGGGGCGCTCCAGTTTTGTTTGTCAAGAAGAAGGATGGTAGTATGCGTTTGTGTATTGACTACCGTGAGTTGAATAAGCTTACTATTCGTAACCGTTATCCACTTCCTCGTATTGACGATTTATTCGATCAGCTTCAGGGTGCCAAGCACTTCTCAAAAATCGATCTACGATCAGGTTACCATCAGCTGCGTGTAAAAGAGCAGGATATAACCAAAACTGCTTTTCGCACGAGGTACGGTCATTACGAGTTTGTTGTTATGCCATTCGGTCTCACGAATGCGCCTGCAGTATTTATGGACTTGATGAACAGAGTCTTCCACGAATTCTTAGACAAGTTTGTGATTGTATTCATCGATGATATCCTTATCTTCTCCAAATCTAAAGAGGAACATGAGGATCATCTCCGTACAGTGTTGCAGATTCTCAGACGAGAAAAGTTATATGCTAAATTTTCTAAGTGCGAGTTTTGGCTGAATACAGTGGCGTTTCTAGGCCATATTGTTTCTGCTGAAGGAATCACCATGGATCCTGCGAAGGTTGAGGCTATCACCAAATGGCCAAGACCGACGTCCGTCACGGAGATACGTAGTTTTCTTGGGTTGACGGGTTATTACCGCAGGTTTGTGGAAAACTTCTCACGTTTGGCATTACCATTGACCCAACTCATGCGAAAAGGTGAGAAGTTTATTTGGACCGAGGAGAGAGAAAAGAGTTTTGAGGAACTCAAGCATCGATTGATCTCAGCACTGATACTTACTCTTCCATCCGGTACAGGTGGTTATCAGATTTACAGTGACGCATCAGGAAAGGGCTTAGGCTGTGTTCTTATGCAGCATGGGAAAGTCATTGCTTATGCTTCGCGTCAACTGAAGCCGTATGAGAAAAATTACCCTACTCATGATCTAGAGCTCGCAGCAGTCGTCTTCGCCCTTAAAATCTGGAGGCATTATTTGTACGGTGAGTCGTGTGATATCTTCACCGATCACAAAAGTCTCAAGTACATATTCACGCAACGAGAGCTGAACATGAGACAGCGGCGATGGTTAGAACTGCTGAAAGACTATGACACTAATATCCAGTATCACCCAGGTAAAGCAAATGTAGTGGCAGATGCCCTTAGCAGAAAGTCAGGTATGGTAAATGGCATCAAAGTTCAGGAAGAAATTATTCATGACTTAGAGCGTTATGATATTGAGCTCTTAGTACGCGGACAAAGGGGATACTGGGCTAGTTTGAGGGTAGAACCAGATTTACTCTCTAGGATTAAAGCCGCACAAAAGGATGATGGTGAAATCTGGGCGATTGTCCAGAACATTGACCGACAGACCGAATTTCGCATCGATGACGATGGTATTGTATGGCAGGGTACCAAACTCTGCGTTCCAGAAGACCCTGCTCTCAGAGAAGCCTTAATGACTGAGGCTCACAGCTCTCCGTTCTCTATCCACCCGGGTTCCACAAAAATGTACCACGATCTTAAGCAGCATTTCTGGTGGAGCGGCATGAAGCAGGATGTCGCAACATTTGTGTCTAAATGCTTAACCTGTCAGCAGGTTAAGATAGAGCACCAGCGTTCCAGTGGTCTTCTCCAGCCATTAGATATTCCAATGTGGAAATGGGACAAGATCTCTATGGATTTTGTCACCGGACTACCACAGACTCAGCGGAGACATGATGCAATCTGGGTAGTTGTCGATCGTTTGACCAAGTCAGCACATTTCATTCTTATTCGTAAAGATTTCGCAGTCAGTAAATTAGCAAAACTATTCACCGAGGAGATCGTACGATTACACGGTACACCTTCTGAAATTATATCAGATAGGGATCCCCGTTTCACTTCTCATTTCTGGGGAGGTTTGCATAAAGCTTGGGGAACTAGGCTCAAGCTCAGCACAACTTTCCATCCTCAGACGGACGGTCAGTCAGAGCGTACCATCCAGACCTTAGAGGACATGCTACGCGCCTGTGCATTAGAATGGACAGGACACTGGGATGACTATATTTGCTTGGTTGAGTTTGCCTACAACAACAGTTGGCATGCTAGTATCAAGCGTGCTCCATTCGAGATGTTATACGGCAGGAAATGTCGTGCTCCTATTTGTTGGGATCAGGTTGGAGAACGTTTGATTGAAGGACCTGAACTGATAGAACTGACCAATGAAAAAGTCGCCATCGCTAGGGCAAAACTTCAAGAAGCGCGTACTCGCCAGAAGAGTTACGCCGACAAGCATCGCAGAGATCTATCTTTTCAGACTGGGGATCGTGTGTTCCTCAAAGTATCACCCGCACGCGGTGTCAGACGTTTTGGCCTCAAAGGCAAACTTAGCCCTCGTTACATCGGACCGTTCGAAATCCTTGAACGTATTGGTGAAGTGTCATATCGATTTGCGTTACCGCCTCAGCTTTCACACGTTCACAACGTGTTTCATGTATCATTACTCAGGGGGTACAACTATCATGAGCTTCACAAAGTGAATTATCCACTCGATCAGATTCGGGAGGACTTGTCTTATATCGAGGAACCCGAAGCAGTCTTAGATCGCCAGGATCGAGTTATGAGAAGGAAGACCATTCCTTTCGTTAAAATCCTGTGGAGGAACCATACCGAGCGGGAGGCCATGTGGGAAACAGAGGATTCTATACGGACTTCTTATCCTCACTTTCAGTTTTAATTCGGGTATGTCCTTTCAGCTTCTACGTTTTCCAGCTTATTAGCATTTTCGGCTTTTACCAGTCAGTTTAAATACCCTATAATTCGGGGACGAATTCTTCTTTTAGAGGGGAAGAATTGTAAAACCCAGTACGACCGCATCTTTAATTCGGGGACGAATTATTCTTTTTAGAGGGGAAGAATTGTAAAACCCGTATTTAAATTCGAGAAAGGTAAATACGCGGTTTTTACTTAAACCATTCACGTAGAAATTATCAACGGAACAAACGCGAGAAAATTATACAAGTATTATTTTATTACAAGTATTTTTATTATACAAGTTTAAAAAAAAATAAAAAAAATAATAAGAAATAAAAGGAAAGAATAAGGGGCCGGTTATAAAAGAAGGAAAAAGGGATTTTGGGCCTTAGCCCATTTTGGCTACACAAAACAAACGGAACCCCTTTTCTTCCATATCAGTCGACACAAAAAAAAAAGAAAATAAATAGGGTTTGTGAAAGCCGCCGACTGGAAAACCAAGAAGGGTGACGGGGTGATCCCAAAACATTCGTGTGTGTTTATCAGGAAAGGTAATCCCAATCACATTTTTTTTCGTTCTTACTGTTTTTTTTTTATTCACGATCCATCAGGAGGGTGTCGGGTTTTTTTGTGTAAATCATGAAAACCGAGAGCCCATGGCTCTCGGTGTGCTGATGTTCGACCCAACCGAGACACAGCAGGTCTCGGTGGTGGTTCTTTGTCGGCCGTGAGCCATCAACCCCAAAACAGGAGTGTCGGGTTTGCTTGTGTAGGGAAAACCGAGACCCTAAGGTCTCGGTGTGTTTTGTTTCGGGACCAGCCGCGACCCTCAAGGGTGCGCTGGTGGTTTGTGTTATGACCAGCCGAACCAAAAATAAAACAGGGTGCGTTTGGGATTACCAGGCAAAAGGGGGCGTTTGGGTTTGTCAGAAACAAGCAGTGGGAACTTTGTAAACAAGCAGTGGGAACTATATGGAACGGGGGAAACCAAAAGAAGGCAGTGGGAACCCTTTAACCAGAATATAAAAAGGGTTTTAGTTTGAGATTAGCGACAGTTTTAGCGACAGTGTTACTGTCGCAAAACTGTTAGGGTTTATGCAGTTTTAAAGGAGTAGTTTTTAGCGACAGTTTTTGGTGACACAAAAGTTCCTGTCACTAACTCTTGGACAGATTTTGTTTCGTATGTTAATTCGGGTAGTGCGACCGAGATAGGCTCGGTAGGATCGGGACATGTTTATAAATGATAAAATAAATATTTTTTTTAATATTATACCTTTTAGATTAAATTGTTTTACAAATATTTTATATATATTTCAAGTGTATTAAATTAAATAAATTCATAAATATTTAAAAGGGTATATTATTAGAAAACGAATTAAACAATTTAAGAATTTTCTAAATTAAGGAACTCCTATTTTTAGCGAAATACTTATTATAGAAATATTTATCGTCAGAAATACGTTGTACGTAGCTATTAGTAGAACGTTAATACATTAAAAGGAATTATTATAAGACCGGATTTAGCCGTTAATATGCGTATGAAATTTCAGAAATAAATAAATAAGAAACCAATAAGATCAGTAAAATTTAATAACGGATATCTGTTAACTTATTCGCGTCCTTTATTTATGTAGCACGCGTGAAGCCCGAGTATTATTCATTCAGTCTTCCATTCAGTCAGTTACTGGACTAGAGGTACGGATTTCCCGTCCTTTCAGTAAGGACTTCCTTTCCTATGCATGATTAGGATTTCCCGTCTGCAGCCAAATGTTTTCCCCAGTATATGTTTAAGTTTATCAGTAATCATGTTAATAACTAAATAAATTGCCTGAGCATTATATACAAGCACGACCAGTTTATGTACTAGTTACGGAGGTACCGTAACCACGGCACTAGAGGCACCGGTGTCGTGACTCACATGCAGGAGAGTGATATCCTGCATCGTCCCATTCAGCTCAGCTTGGCCATTTTATCAGTATTTTTAGTGGGGCGTATGGATGCATCCTAGGCTTATATGTGTTACAAGTTATCAGGGTGAATGTGGTGTGTGCTCTACATCCTTCACATTGGAGCTGATCCCTCCACCCAGCACAGTTATTTAGAGGTCACCCCTCTACAGCATGACGAGGTCACCCCTCCAGTTATTCATGCACGGTTGTTACAGCACGTGACCTATATAAGCTCTGGCAAATAAAATACAGTAAATGCATGTTTTCAGAATTTAGAGTTATATTTCAGTATCAGTATATATGAACCAGGTCTTGCAGATTTTATGCAAAGTTATACCACATGTTACATATCAGTCTTATAGCTTCATTGTTGTCTCCTATTTCATTACTTTCAGTACATTCTTATCATGCTATATCCGTCCACTGAGCGTTATGCTCAGCCGTAGTTCCCTTTCATGTTTCTAAACGGCAGGTACACAGGGACGATCTTAGGACTTCTAAGAGAGTACGTGCATTTGGATGGGAGCTATCCAGACTCCTTTATTTTTATGCACACATTACGTTACTTTACTTTGGTTGTTTGGACACTGTTTCGTCCTTTTCCTTTCAGTACTTAATCTTTATATTTTGGGCTTGTTGGACTACCGATGTTTGATTCCGGTATTTCCGTTTGGTCAGTTAATGTTTAATACATTGCCTTGCATGCTTTGATGACACGCCATAAATACACGTAACGGTCCATTTATCCAAGTGGGGTGTTACACACTTCCTTCTTCTTCCTCAACTCATACCATACATCACGATGTGATGCTTCCAGTCTATCAAGTCATCTATACGCCAAAATTTTCCAAGTAGCTTCACTTGTTTTTCTCACAACCAGTTCTCCTACTCCCTCCTAATAGGGACAAAATAGAGTTTCCTATGATTCCATGCGGATCACACTCTCATCTTATACCCACATTAGTTTCCATGTGTCTAAACTAAGCCCTATTCTAAGTTATTACTCAAGTATCATACTTCTATTATGATCTTGCACCTAACATGAGGTACTTTCAGCCATCATCTTCTAGGAATACTTTGTTATCTCCTTCTATGGTTCTCCCTTATTCCTACACTATCCCGTCCAATAGAAATTCCATACTTCATTCATCAAATCTATGGAAATAACTAGTGCATTGGATAATGCATAGCTGTCTCTTCCAAAGATCTTTCATAACACCTTCACAAAACCGACTCTCTAATCACTTCTCCACGAAACTTATTCCGCTCAGCTTCACTTCTCATCCCTCGGTATTGATTGCCACAAAAGTTCTATCCGCGTAGTCACTCGACTCCCCTTGTTACTTCCACGAGTTCTTAATCTCCCGTGTCATGTATTTACTTCATCACGATCTACTGGTTCAGCTCTTTGTAGCTCCACTCTGATACTTGATATGCCCTTCTTCGTCACGAACCACACGTAAATTTCCCATCATAGTGCTTGTCACCTTTCCAGTCCTTGCAACTTTTGTGACTCCTTCGAAATCTCTTGCATCCTTCTTGCAGCCGACACGTAGTCCTTTCAGCTCCTTGCTTCGCGATGTAGCTCTTTACACACTCCTTCTCGTCTCCATGATGTTACCTAGGAACTTCACACTACCAGTAGCTTCTAACTTCAACTCATCTCCCACAATATTTCTAAACGTACTTCAACCCCTCAATGGCTCACTCTTCCTTACTTGTTGTACACCATTAGTCAGCCTCCTACTAATTATTCTTTCACATCCATGTTTTCCTTCATGTGTCTACTACTACCTTGCCTCCATAACTATACCAATTCCCTTGCGTGTTATTTGCCCAATCTTTCCATTAGTAGAAACTTTCTACTCCACCCTCACATCCGCTAGTACTTTCATAAATCTCCTAATGGTACCTTAACCAACTTCTCATAGCATGACATCTCGTTCCCACGACCAGTCAACTAACTTTACTTACTCCCTTATTCCCGTAACCAATCTAAGTTTCCAAACTCCACAAATCTTAATCATTCCTTCAACACAACCTTTAAACCAAAACACATATCTCCATTCTAATATCTAACCATAAGTAATACTACCCAACTCTATCCTCTCATCCTAACGTTCCCACAACCGCATAACTAAATCAACCATGACGTGTAACAAAAGAATTCCAAACAATCGTGTCCCAATAAAATATAGGGTAAAACGAACCCTAGCCAAAACAACTGAAAACAAAACAATGTAATCCGAAAGATCAATGGAGTGTGCCAACAACGAAAAATTTAGACTCTTCACGATTAGTATTACCAAATCTCGATACCTTAGAAAATTTTAAACTTTCGTCCTAATTAGTTACTTCTCATAAGAACCAAACTCCAATACTACTAAAATCAATCATACTCATTTTTAATCATATACTCATCCTTTATCTTCATCATTTTATCAAGATATCAACTAGTTAGTATACTACAATCTTGTTCTAACCATTATCTTGTTTACCCATATTAAACTTATTTCACTTGTTATTATGAAACCAATACATGTTTATAAAATACAATGTTTTTTTTCTTCATTTTCTTCTATATTATTATTATTATTATTATCATTATTATTATTATTATTGTTTTATATAATCCATTTAGGTTGGTTATAACTAAACTACTACACGTTTACAAGGTGTGGTGTTATTATTATCATTACTATAATAAAACCTCATTTTTTTACTCTTTCCGTCTTAGCTAAATTCTTCAAAAAATTTAACTCCACTTAAGAAAATTATTGTAAAATTTCTCTACCCCTTTAAAATGTATTATCACATGTTACACAGAAAACTAATCCAATTATTTTCAAGACAAATTTTTTTATAACTTACTACTACAACTAAAAAAAATGTTAGTTACGATATCATACCATACACTTAAATTATTTTCAAAACTGTTTTCCTATAATTAGCCAGACCTATTTGCAAGAAAATTTAGTAGTTCTCATTAATCAAAATACATACCCGAATGTAGACACACATCAAAAGACTCAAAACGTCGTTGGAACTCCATCAAACTCTAGCACCGTAAAACACGAGCAAACACAAGGTACGTTCAAGTTATAATAACCACTGAACAACCATATATTATAACTTAACACATACTAGCATATATACATCCGCATATATATACCTATTAAATCACCCAAAACATACTCGTTACCATACATGTCAGATCAACCAATCGCGTCACACATCAAAAGACTCAAAACGTCGTTGGAACTCCATCAAACTCTAGCACCGTAAAACACGAGCAAACACAAGGTACATTCAAGTTATAATAACCACTAAACAACCATATATTATAACTTAACACATACTAGCATATATACATCCGCATATATATACCTATTAAATCACCCAAAACATACTCGTTACCATACATGTCAGATCAACCAATCGCGTCATACATTCATTTTGTTTTTTTACGAGTAACCACCATCTTACAACAAGGTACAAAACCCATCAATAAAACCGGTCCATATCGTGTGACCCCATAATCACACAACATGACTATAACTCAAAACATATAACATACTAAAAAATAGTCATATAGTAGGCAGCCGTTACATAAATCCATATATTATACATATACTCAAAATCCACATCTCATCATATACAAGCATGTACTAACCCTCTTTCATGCAATCATACTTGAGAACCCATTGAAGTTGTGGTACTTGTATAACTATGTTGGCCACCATACTTATACAATTACCCTTTCCCCACTGCACTCCCTCATATGATGACACTTATAAGAATCAATACAACATATAACACATAAATTCATCTACTCACATAAGTTCATAACCACATAACCAATAAGGTCCAAAACGCCATCTATTAAAATAACATAGTCAAAGTCTTGGAATACATAAATCCATAGTCTAGCTAAAACAACATAGGCAAACTCCAACACAACATCATAATCACTTATAAGTCATGTCGCCCATAAGAATGGAAACAACTTAAAATCCTCCTTATCAACATACTCCTAGTAACTCGAATCACCACATGATTCTTAGAGAACATGACTTAAACATCAAAAGAAAACATCATACATTAGATATTCCAAAAATAACTTAACAATTATAGTGAAAGTAATTCATATATCAAAAGTAACACATAAATTAACAAGTGACTAAGTATGGGCACTACAGTACAACTCATACTAGTCAAAACTCGCAGAAAAACAAATCAACAATACTCAGGAAATGCATTCAAGACCATACACATAATCCTATGACGCCTATATGCAGGGATCCTTAAGCAATAGACTAGGTTAGGCAACCTAATTCTCTATAACCATTGTCTCTGATACCATTCTGTCACACCCCACCATGGCGGAATGTGGGGCGCGACGTATGGATATCATCACAACAATAGCGTGTCTATAGAGATAACTAAATGAAATGGAAATATCATAAATGGTGACATAATGTCATGAAGATATCTCATACAATGCAGACGTCTAGGTAAGTAGGTAACAGGTCTACCTCTTACCAAAGACATACAATTAACAAATAACAAACATATAGGTGTCTACAAAGTATCACTTATTCAAACATAAATAAAGACTAAGAGGAAAAGGGGTTCTTCCAAATGCAATCCTAAGCCTCCAAAGCTAGCCACTCCTATTCTCACGCTTAACCACATTCTCACCTAAAAGAGACACTAAAACACGTCAACATAAAGTTGGTGAGAGTCATAGGTTTAGACTCCAACGCCAAATCAATTATAAGCTGTGAATAACAACCATCAACAAAATAACATATGGACAATGTGTTACAATTATGCATTAACAACTACCATTCAAGATTAACCATACAATCACAATTCCAAGGCTTCAAGCCTTACCAATAACCACAATTTCCAAGGCTCCCAGCCTTACCAATAACCATGGTCCCATAAGCGCCCATACACCTATGAACCAATCCCAAGGCCCCGCCTTGTCAACATCCCCTTTGTACCAAGTTAAACCACAATAACTGAGACGGTACGTGTCCCCCGATCCAAATCATAAACTCAATCAAGAATCACATAGCAGTTAATCACATAAGTGTACACACAAGTCCATCACAAACCATAAAAACATTCACAACATTATTTACAAAACCACACAGTGTCTCTTCCATCCCATATGGAAGTTAAATCATTTATAGCTTATAAAAACATGAGACTATGAAACTCACCTGAAAAAGCTTCTCCAAGTACTCGCGCTCTAGCAAATATCTTAAACACACAAACATATACAATCAAGACATGAACCACATACCAAAATGGCTCATCAATCTATGATGGATATCTAACCTTCTCCTACAACTTAAACCATTTATATGCCATAATAATCTCATTACATCCCTCTATAAAGACCTTAACTTAGTTTAGTTCATAACTCGTCCCTTTAACATTTAACCCAAAACAGTCCCGTTTTTCATACCTTAAACTATGGGTCGGACACCCCCTTAACCAAAATAACATGCCCTATAAAGGAAACCCTATGCCTTTACATGTGTTAGCTAACTATCCTATTTGGCATCAACCTTAAAGCTACTGTTAAGGCCTCCATATATATATATATATATATATATATATATATATATATATATATATATATATATATATATATATATATATATATATATATATATATATATATATATATATATATATATATATATATATTTACTTTTATCTATCCAGAATTTACTGATTTTGAACATATGAAAAGTTTGTTATGATCAGAGGGTCTTACCCTAACCCATATGTTTAGCCCTCATCCAGATCTTTTATTTAATATATAATCTACGTCTCATGTTCGTTTGAAGGTTCCAATATAACCCTAAGTACCCCAAACAATTCAAAACATAAAAAGAAAACAGGCTGATCCAAAAACTGTTTTGACACCCGACTGATGTAACCTGATTTTGACCCACTTCCAGACCTCCAATTTAGTTCTCGTTTCTTGAATTTGAAATCCAACTCAATTACCTTTCCAGGGAAATAAGATTCGAAAATTAAAAGTTTGTAGAACTCTAGATATGATCAAAACAATGACACAAAAATTCTGCCCAGTTTTTAATGACGAGTTTAACATAATTAACCTAATTAATTACCATCACCATGTTTATTTATGAACCCTAACTAATCTAAACATGATTATATCATTAAATATACAGATTTCATAATTAAACTAACCCTAAATGCATCATGTATTGGTTAAGACTGAATTAAAAACAATTTAATTAAAAAGAGATTGAAGGTTTTTACCTTAGAATTAATGGAAGACAAAAATTTTATGACAACCCTAAACTCCATTGATAACCATCGTGTTTTTTTTCCTCCAGGGATTATGAAGTGTTTTGGTTTAATTAAAACATTATATGGTTAAACAAAAGAATCATAACCCAATTATAAAAGCCTTGTTTCCTTTTTTTATTTTTTTTCCTTTTTCTTTTCCTTTTCTTGCCTCACATAACCGACCCAACACCCCTAATTTTCGCTTTTTTTTCTTTCCTTTTCTTTATTAATGTATTATTAATATTACCTTAAATTACCTTAATTTATTTCAGCTCATAAAGCCTCCAAAATCTCAAAACCGTAAAACTAGTCAGTTTTTACGCGTATACCGTAAAAGACGTAAAAATATACAGTTTTATAAAAACTCTTGAAATATGAAATAAACTAATTAACTAAGTCCTAAATGACTTAAAACCATCCCAAAAAATACTCCCGTGACTAAAATACCTCATCCGAGACCTTTAAATGCTAAACCTTAAATCGTAAAAATACGATTTTCTATAATACATATACGTATACGTAACACCACTAAATAACACCATCTCATTTCATAGTCACTACCATGTGAGCTCATGAACACGAAGTCATCACACATCGTTTCACTCCCAAGGTACTCCGTACCAGAAACGATATCCAAACCACAATCTATACACACCAATTAACACATAAACACCTAAAGACACGTAACTAGCACAAAATAAAACTAAGTGACGAACCTCAAAACCGCGGTTGTCACACATACTCCATTTAAGATTTCCACTCGTGGTTCGATTGTATAGATTTGAAGATGTTAAACTGGCTTCGGACATTGTGTCGAATGGAGTAGTGGGTTCAAATTTGGTGTTCCATGTTAACCTCATGGTATTGAAATATCATTTAAAACAATGGTATTCCCAAGTTAAAGCTTTTGAAAGTACACAAAGCAATGATATTATTACTTCGCTAAGGGCCATTGAGGAGAAAATGGATGCGGCATTGCCATTGACAGGGAGAGATAGAGAAGGGGGGAGCGTATAATTAAACTCCACGGGGTAGATTATTTTAAGAAATTAATATTGCTAAACTTAATCGAAAAGGCTCGTATCAAATGGAATGTGGAGGGTGACGAGAACTCTATGTTTTTCCATGATATCATTAATTGAATGAGAAAATCTCAAATGACCAAGGTATTATGCTAGAAGGTGAATGGATTATTGATCGATATGCTATTAAGTCGGGTTCCCTGGATTTTTTAAAGATAAATTCTGTAGAAACTAGAAGGGGGGGGGGGGTTGAATAGTTTCTCATCGGTTTATCTCTTAATTAAAATTCCTTTCAATTAGGTGAGTGCACAAAACTGTCTTTTACTTGAAAGCTAGTTGCATAATGATTAGGTTCAATTCTAATGCATTAACAATGTGTAGTAAGTATAATGATAATGAATGTAAGTAATAATGAGTAAGGAAAGAAACAACCTAGTAGGAAGACACCAAGATTTATAGTGGTTCGACAACGAGGCTCTATCCTCGTTCCTACTCCACTCCTCGAGTACACCTTACTCGAGATTTCCACTATATCCACAAGCTCCCTTCTTGGCGGAGAAAACCTTACAACGTCGCTTACATTATTTTTCGACACTAAGCTAAATGTCGAGACCTAATATTAGCTAGGACCAATCTACACAACGTCGCTCACTTCACCATTTTACGCCATAAGGATAGATGTCGAGTTCTAATCCAAAGCTAGAACCAATCTTCACAACGTTGCCTACTTCACCATTTTCCGACACAAGGCTAGATGTCGAGTTATAATCCAAAGCTAGAACCAATCTTCACGACTCTTCACTTTGAAGCTAAGTGAGAACTTCACACAACACAACTACATATCACTTTATAGTTTAGTGAGAACTTACAAGACACAACCACATCACTTTATAGTTTAGTGAGAACTAACACAACTAATTACAACTCAACTAAACATATCCAAGTACACACATGTAGCTTGGATCTACACAACACAAATCCAAGCACACACATGTGCAATGGATTTACACAACTCTAATCCAAGTATTCACATATAGCTTGGATGAACACAACTAGTCCAAGTATTCATAAATACATTGGATCTACACAAGACACAAATAAACAAATGATGAACATGACTAGATCTTTAGGAGAAGGTGATCTTCATCAATGCTACATCTTTATTCATATCACAAGTGTGTGAGTGATCTTTTCTTTGGACAAGGTAAAGAAGGAGATCAAGAGGATAATCATGAGTAAACATACTTAACACATTAAGTGATCATTTACAAATGACTAGGATTAGATAGGCGAAAGAAGGCTGAAAGAGATGTCCAAAAAGGGTTGATGAGAATGCAGATTTAATCCACTATTTATAAGACAAACATCCAACGGCTATATCTGCCCGCGGAACCTTATTGGAGCCCGCAGTTCCTTATCGATAAGGAACCGCCGTAGGTGCTAAGGTACCGCCGGCGTAGAGTCCGCTCCCTTTTGTCTTTTAGTGAATTTGAAATATCTGAGGCTATTTAAACCTTCAAAGGATATTCTTATGGCATTTGGAATATGCCATATTCAAATTTACATTTTCATTTTAATAAAACATTTTCTTAAAAATAAAGTTTATTAAAAATGTTTTGTTTCATTTGACAAAAGTGAGTTTTAAGGCTAATCACTTTTATGATCACTAAGCATGATTAAGATATGTTAGTGTAATGATTATTATCTTGATGATAGTGTTTGTTAAATAATTCGTTTTATGATTGTGTTTGACAATAAATATCTTTGTAATTTGTCGTGATCAAAATTAAGAAAGATTAATTAATAATAACAATGTTTTTAGGCATTGCTTTGCATTAACAATCTCCCCCTTTTTGATTACGACAAACTATAAACTCATTTACGTAAAATACAAGTTTATTCAAATTATTAACGAGTTTATCACTATCATTTCTCCCCCTTTGTCGAAGCAAAAAGGTCAACACAAGTCTTTGAAGAAACAAAGAACCGGAGTTTTGCTAGTAGCTCCCCCTTGGTGCTTACTCCTCCTTGCTTGGGGCACCAAGTAAATGAGCTAAGGTGACAGGCTACACAAATTTCAGAAGAAAGAAAAGAAACACCAACATATCTATGTGCACTACTTAGTAACTAACTTGAGAGGGAGAAAGAAAAGAAATCTCAAATTAGAAGCAAGCATTTGCTAAGTATGTCCAAAGAGTGTGTATTGACAACATCATAGTTTAATTGGTGGAATAAAGGAAGAAAAGAAACATCCAAACCAATCAAAGATGATTTAAAATGTCAATGGGTTAAAATTTAGAATTTATGGAATCACCCATAATTAATTTTAAGTTTTAATCATGATTAACTCTTTAATCAATGTGTAAAATAGAATTAGAGGGAAAGATAACACACATAACATTCATATTACATAAATTTGAAATAACATACAAGAGAAATATTCATACACACAATATGAATATTTAAAGCAAAAAATATGGAAAATAGACCACAAAGCATAAACTACTCTAATAGTGATAATCTTCCAAGATTGCTTAAGTTTTATTGACTCCAACAACTAAAGTAAAAAATGTGCCTTAGTTGGAAAAGAAAGACGACGGAGCATTATTCGAAGTTTTGTTCACAGGAACGAAAACTTTGAGAGGAGGTCGAGTGAGGAGGAATTCAAGGAAATTTAGCTTGTCATAGATATGAGCAAGTTTAATTTGTTGAAAACGACAACAAGCACACGAGGAACCATGATGCAAAAAAAGTCGTTAGATGGGGGAGGTCCATCAAAATTAGAGGTTGGTGGAGAGGGAGATAATGGATAAGAGATGTTTTCACAATGCCTAGTGAGGTTAGGGAAAGAAGATAGGTCATTGAGTTGAGGAGAGTTGAAAGGTTTTGGTGGTGGTGGAAGAATTTCTTTTTCTCCGGTAATTGGATTTATAGAGTAAGTCTCATTCCAATATTGAATCGGAGAAAAAGAGGAATTCTTGGAGGATTTTGGAGAAGAAGAATCATGAGGATTCTTGTTCTTTTTGATCCAAATGGGTTTAACCGAGATTTTCGGTTTCTTTGAAAGCTTAGAAGAAGAAGCTTTAGGTTGAGAAGTTTGTGACAAAGAAATGTCAAGGTTAGGAAATGAAGAATTAGGCATTATAAGGGATGAAGAATAGAACTCACAAGAGAGAAGAATTTAAAGAAAATAGACAATCAAATATTTGAAATAAAAAAGAAAAGTTTTAGGAAATGTTTAGCCAAATTGGGTAAACAAAGAATCTTAACCAAGATAGTGGTCAAATAAGAAAGACCAAAAATAAGCCAAGAACGGCTTTACCAAGCGCGGTTCCTTAAAATAGCCCGCGGTTCCATATCGATATGGATCCGCCTAGGGGCTAAGGAGCCGCATCCAGTGGACAATAAATCTTGATTTTCAAAAGTTTTGGAGAAAAATAAGACTTTTTCAAAAATTTGCAAATCTTGGATTTTTACCTCTTTTGCCACTAAAGTATGCTAGGGTTGCATAAAAGCAACACATTCACAAAGAATTTCTTGACAAAGGGTGACAAAATATTTAGATAACATTTTGGTCCAATTTTAAGTCAAGTTTTTAGAGGTTGTAATAGATTTAGGTTCAATTTTAAGTAAACTGAAGTTAATTAATGTGATCACATAGATAGAAACACATAAAACTAAATCCATAAATCATCCACATGAGAAAATCATGAAATAAAGGAAAGGAAATACAATAACTAAAAATACAATTAACTACTACAAAGATAGCTAACAACTAGGTCTTGAATTCATAGTCCTCTTTTGGCTTGACCTTCTTTTGAAAAGCATGTTAATTTTAAAAGCCATCATTCATCTCCTAGGAGGTGGAGGATTAGCAAATAGGTTCAACAAGGATCTTTGCAACTTGATGTGAGCCCCAATCATCTCCAACCTAAGGATATCAATGAGGTGAAAGTTGTTCAAGCAACAAGGACAATTTGTTCCATTTTGCAAAAATCAAACAAGTGTAGATCACCCAAGAAACGAGAAATGGGAACACCCAAGAGAGGAGTGTTGGAGTTAGGAGGATGAGGAGAAGGCATGGTATCCAAGGGTGAAATTGGTGAGATGGGTGAATTTGGTCGAGTGAAAGGAAGAGGCTCAAAAAATAAAGGGAATCCTTTGATGAGGTTGTGGTTGAGCATTCACATTTAAGGGAGGACTAGAAATGAGTGGAGAGGAAAACTCATTCATTCTTGATTGGAATGAAGAGGAGGTAGAACCATGTGAATGGTTAGTACCATGAGTTGAGTTTGTTTTCCATGAAGCAAGTGGTGGTGAAAGTGATGAGGAGATGATAATCGGTGAGGCTTCACTTTTAGGTTTGAGAGAAAATGGAGAACCAAGTTTAGAGGACTTGAGATTCACATTAAGGCTTATTCTGGGTGAGGAGGTTTTGGAGGAGTTGGATGTTATAGTGGATACCATGGATGAATGTTGAGGTTTAGAGAAGAGTTGAAGGGATGAAGAACACAATCAACAAGAGAGGGTTTAAGAAGAGAAGGGGATGATCCAAACTAGTAATAGGTTAAAATCATTTTATGTGAACAATGAAATTAGGTAGCCTAGTTTAGGAAAGTGCAGTTTTTTGCAAAATTTTTATCAAAGTTTTACACAGATTAAAGAAAACAGTGTAAAGTAAAGATTCTGTTGAAACAGTACTAGGCGGTTCCTTACTTAGGTCCGCGGTTCCTTATCGCTAAGGAACCGCGGGTTTGATATGTAACCACGACCAGAGGTGTTCAAAAATAGCACTTCCTCAAACTTTTGCTAGCCCTGATTTTTTACCAAGGTTTATCAAGCCAAAGTGAACTAATAATAAAAAACTAGGAGGCTATCTAACACACAAGATGCACAGAGCCATGTAAATCGAAATATCGGTACCATGGATAATTAGGATTAAAATACTAGATAATCCAAACACAAATTGTTAGTTATAGAATACACAACATCCTAAGAATAGAGATAAGAAAAGAGATAAAGTTCAACAATCCATACATGTTTACACACATGTTAGTCACACAAGAGTGGTATATATATCATTCATCTATGAGCATTTCCTCCTTGCCTTGATTCACCTTCTGATTCGATCTTGAAGATGAAGATTGAGATAATACTGATAGTCTGAATCAATGTCTAGTGAAGACAATTGAGAGATAGATGATGACAAGTCATAACGAGAAATGAGAGAATTGTCTTGAGAGACATTTTCATCTTCATTTGAATCATGCGTGGGAACTGAAGAGACATTCCCTTCAATAGGAAGCATGACTCGAATCACGGAGTGAAAAGATGAAGGATTTAGAGGAGGATGATCAAGAAGAACTCTCCTAAGAAGCCGTGAGAGAATCATGGCATAAGGAAGAGTAGAATGAGATCCATTGAGAACAAATCTTATCCTTCTAGCTATGAAAAATGCAAGGTTGTATGGAATAGTGGTAGCAACACAATACAACATATGTGCAAGACAAGTAGGCACATGGTTGCGATCACCAACCAAACACATTACATTTTCCCTAATGATTTCGGCCCAAGGGACCATAAAATCACTAAGATCGCTAGTTAGTAATTCCCAAGGAGTGAGAGCACGAAATTCTCCTTCAAAATTACCAAAAATAGGATGTTCACGAGGTGTAGCAAGGGCACGAGAGATGCCGAAGCCGAAGGAATCTCGGTCACATAATGCGCATCAATAGGGGCCGATTCTAAGTGGTTTAAACCCCAAGAATCGGTGAGCCTACATTGACCTTCGTATGGAACTCCGAGAATCTCACCAAATTCCTCAAGAGTGTACACAAAGGTCTTCCCCTTGATGGAAAATCTTATAAATAGACCATTGTTGATACGCATTAGCTTGAACGAGTTAAAGAATTCCATGAGGAAAGAAGGAAAGATTGGCTCATCTATGTCAAGCAAACAATCAAAGCCAATGGTATTGAACATGAATTGAATGAATTAAATTCCAAGAATATTAGAAGAAACAATACGTCCTTCATGGAAACAACGAGATTCAAGATTATGATAAGTGTTTTGAAAAGAGCGAGTTTGATTTGTCAAAGAAGGATTAGGCATGTATCTTCTAGTAAGTAGATGGTTATTTTGATATCCTGAAGTCATGATAGTACCTAAAAATAACATATAAACATATTTCTCCAATTACTCATAAGTTACATATAAACCAAAAAACAAAGGAAGTGAGAATGTCTTTTATCAATCTATTGATAAACCAAGGTTTAATCCTTATCATTCTCATATTCACAATGTACCAAGTTCATCATCAACAATGACACATTGACCATGTAAGATTAATAATGAACTTGAACATTGGTTTTTCAAAACAAGGTTTTTAGGTAAGCATTTAACAATGCCATTACCAACTTGTTCATGGGTTCATAGCAAATTCATCAATTAACTAAACTATTCAGTCAAAATTCGGATTTGTTCTACAAATGGGTTTTAGTGAAATCTCAATGAATATGAACCTAAGGAATCATAGTAACAATACTATGTCAACTCTTATTCCTAGTAAGGTTCTAATTCAATGACAATTTTAAAAATCCCTAATTATTAATGTATGAACCCTAGAAAAAATTAGATGAAATTGAAAGAAATGACTTACAGATAGTTGATCTTTGATGAAGGATGAGTAAAACCCACAAATCAAAATCAACTAATCTTGAGTAATTGAAGGTTTTAAGAAAATAACAATGGTGGAAAACTGGGTGTTTTCGTCACTGTGTGAGTGAAGTAGAGAGAAGATTCTGTTTGAAAAGGGTATTTTATAAAAACTGGCGCTCTGAAAAAGTTTCTGCCCGCGGTTCCTTATCGATAAAGAACCGCCTACAGAGGCAGGTTTTTATCAAAGAAAATCAATGAATTTTTGAAAACCAAAATTTTTAAAATACTTAAAAATATATCTTAAACCTTTTAGGATATTATTGGACCACCACAACACTAGGTAATAATGCCTTGTTGAAGGATTACGAGCTGAATCGAGATAGGAAAAGACCGAAACGAACAAACGACTACTCGTAGCAAAGAAGCAAAGGGAGAGGAATCAATGGAAGTGAATCAAGACCAAGAACATTGCTCAAAAGACAAATGACATTCTTCAAATTGAGGAGGAGAAGAGCTTGTGTCATATATAGTGGTTTAAGACGTGCCTTTCCGGAGAAAGTCTAAACGGCTTTGGTAATGAATTACACCAAGAAATTTTGATGCATAGAATAAAATCATTTTCAAGAGTAGTCTTATTATATTTCAAAACATGAGCAAAGTATAGATTCACTTTCTCTCCTACATGATCGGATAATTATTGCTAGAATTAACAATAATAATATCCTTGGAATATTTCAATTCCAAATGTGTAAAATCCACCTACAACTTAATGAAGTAGTTTGGTATCTCAAGGGATTCACTAATCATCCTAGAGATGAGCTTAATTACACAAGTAAAACATGATATAAGGCCTACTAACCGTAAGGGTGCAAACCATGGAAATCTTGCTTGATACTATAAGCTTCTACTAACTCACCCTACATCTCCATAGTGAGTCAAGTATCCAAGCAATGAAGGTTTGAGAGGGAAAAAGGAAAGAATCACAAACCACAAGTAAATGTCAAGTCAAGGATGCCAAGAACAAGCATATATTCAATTAATGATCAAAAGAATGATCAATAGGGCGTGTGGAGGAACGAAAGCGTACCTTGGCCACAAATTGTATTCCGAGATTTCAAGGAACCGATGCAAAGCCCAACTATGACTAATTGTGACTACTAAGTCTTCAAAGACTAGTATCACTCCTACCCATCATGATATCATCATCCAGTGATGTTAGAAATCAAAGAAGATGAGTCTTCTACAAGTGTAAGTAACTCAATCTACAATCAATAGAATGATTTATCTTCATGAGTACCTACACATAAGAAGATGAAAACTAGTAGATACATTTTAAGAGTAAATCTAAAATGCATTAATACTACTAATTTAAGTAATATGCAATATAAACAATTTAAAAGTCTTATTTTCAACAAAAAAATAGTTTTGACCAAAGAAAAACTTTAGTACAACTTAACCTTCTAATTTGAGGAGACAATGGATCGATCCAAGTTTTAAAGTACAATATACTTCAAAGATCTTGTGTCACCATCGCTCTAATACCAATTGTAGAAACTAGAAGGGGGGTTGAATAGTTTCTCATCAGTTTATCTCCTAATTAAAATTCCTTTCAATTAGGTGAGTGCACAAAACTATCTTTTACCTGAAAGCTAGCTACATAATGATTAGGTTCATTCTAATGCATTAACATGTGTAGTAAGTACAATGATAATGAATGTAAGTAATGAGTAAGGAAAGAAACAACCTAGTAGGAAGACACCAAGATTTATAGTGGTTCGGCAACGAGGCTCTATCCTCGTTCCTAATCCACTCCTCGAGTACACCTTACTCGAGATTTCCATTATATCCTAAGCTCCCTTCTTGGCGGAGAAAACCTTACAACGCCGCTTACATTATTTTCATACACTAAGCTAAATGTCGAGACCTAATCTTAGCTAGGACCAATCTACACAACGTCGCCCACTTCACCATTTTACGACACAAGGCTAGATGTCGAGTTCTAATCCAAATCTAGACCCAATATTCACAACGTTGCATACTTCACCATTTTCTGACACAAGGCTAGATGTCGAGTTCTAATCTAAATCTAGAACCAATCTTCACGACTCTTTACTTTGAAGCTAAGTGAGAACTTCACACAACACAACTACATATCACTTTATAGTTTAGTGAGAACTTACAAGACACAACCACATCACTTTATAGTTTAGTGAAAACTAACACAACTAATTACAACTCAGCTAAACATATCCAAGTACTCACATGTAGCTTCGATCTACACAACACAAATCCAAGCACACACATGTGCAATAGATTTACACAACTCTAATCCAAGTATTCACATATAGCTTGGATGAACACAACTAGTCCAAGTATTCAAAAATACACTGGATCTACACAAGACACAAATAAACAAATGATGAACATGACTAGATCTTTAGGAGAAGGTGATCTTCATCAATGCTACATCTTTAATCACATCACAAGTGTGTGAGTGATCTTTTCTTTGGACAAGGTAAAGAAAGAGATCAAGAGGATAATCATGAGTAAACATGCTTAACACATTAAGTGATCATTTACAAATGACTAGGATTAGATAGGAGAAAGAAGGCTGAAAGAGATGTCCAAAAAGGGTTGATGAGAATGCAGATCTGATCCACTATTTATAAGACAAACATCCAACGGCTATATCTGCCCGCGGTTCCTTATTGGAGCCCGCGGTTCCTTATCGATAAGGAACCGCCGTAGGTGCTAAGGTACCGCCGGCGTAGAGTCCGCTCTCTTTTCTCTTTTAGTGAATTTGAAATATCTGAGGTTGTTTAAACCTTCAAAGATATTCTTATGGTATTTGGAATATGCCATATTCAAATTTACATTTTCATTTTAATAAAACATTTTCTTAAAAATAAAGTTTATTAAAAATATTTTGTTACATTTGACAAAAGTGAGTTTTAAGGCTAATCACTTTTATGATCACTAAGCATGATTAAGATATGTTAGTGTAATGATTATTATCTTGATGATAGTGTTTGTTAGATAATTCGTTTTATGATTTTGTTTGACAATAAATGTCTTTGTAATTTTTCGTGATCAAAAACTAAGAAAGATTAATTAATACCAACAATATTTTTAGGCATTGCTTTGCATTAACAAATTCAATTTCCTTTTTTGGTAACCATAGTTTTGCGATCATATGACCGACTAATCCACGGGGTTTGAATCTACCGTCACATAAAATCAAGCCAAGTAAAGCCCTCCATTTTCAAGAGGTCGACGTGACCACTAGAAAGTTGTTTGCATCTCGCAAGAAAGTAACTTGGAACCTTACCTATTTTAAAGTGATAATCGCAAATCCTTTTGCCACTGATCATTGAGTGGTTAGATAAAATCAGTTATCATGACACAACGAAGAATCTTCCCTCATTTACCGTTGAGAAGACTTTAAGTGATACTTGTTGTGCTTATTTAGAGTCAGTGGTTTTTTGGAGGAGATTCGTTCTGCTGTCTGGGATTGTGGTAGTAAAAAAGGTTAGGTTCAGACGGGTTAACATTTTTATTTGTAAAGAATTATTAGGACACTTTAAAACCAGATGCTCACTCTTTCGTGGCTTAGTTCTTTTTACCTCAAGGTACAAACTATGCTTTCGTCACTTTGATTCCCAATATTCCCAACCCTTTATACCTTAAATATTATGAGCATATATATTTAATTGGTATCCAAAAAGTTATTGCTAACACGTTATCCAAGGTTATTGAATCCATTGTAAGTCAAGAGAAATTTGCTTTCACTTTGGGTCGCTAAATTTTAGAGGGCCCTCTTATTCTTAATGAAATAATAGATTGTATAAAAATCAGAACAAGAAACTTTTTTATTTAAAGTTGATTTTGAAAAAGCATTTGATTCAGTGAGTTAGAAATATGTTGACCATGTATTTTGCATGTTGGTTTTGGTGTAGACTTGGCGTAATTCGATTAAGGCTTGCTTACATTCGGCTAGGACTTCGGTTCTTATTAATCGGAGCCCAACTTCATAGTTTTCGTTAAAGAAAGGGTTGAGGCAAGCCGAAACTTTGTCTCATTTATTGTTTATCACCGTTATGGAAGGTTTATATATTGCTCTAAGAGATGTTATAGTTGTAAATTTGTCTCATGTTGCTAAGTTAGAGTCACCCAATCTCTGTGTGCTCATTTATTTTAAGTTGATTATGTTATTTATTTTGTATGATTGGGATCAACATGATATGGAAAATATTGTTCGTGTGCTTCATGTTTCCTATATGACTTCTCATCTCAAGATTAACATAGATAAGTGTTGGGAAATTAAGGTTGTTAGATTTCCCTCAGTCATAGATTTATTCCATAAATACATGAAGTATTATACACTTTCATGTGCCTAGGTGACACACAAGTATTGGAAGTCTCATAGAGGTTCTTACCTATGTGATCAACCACAAAGAAGTTAAAGTCAGAGACATCGACAAGGAAGTCAAAGATTACTTAAAGAAATACTCATCAGTTGTGATGGAAACAACTGAGATGTATCAGGGACTCTCAGTGGTTGAGTGTTATCAGAGATGACAATATCCTAATAACACTATGTACCCTTTGGGTATCTCTTCAGTGTTTAGGCGCGAACTATTTGAGCGGGACAAATAGTAGCTTTGAATTAAAGCTGCCAAAAGTACGAAGGTATAAAAATAAGGCATAAAGTTTTTAGCACTATTGCCAAAAGCTTGGTAGCAGTTTACCAAGAATAGAAGAGCATCTATGCAGATGTCTGACTCCACCAATTTCTTGTTAAGTTGTTATCTTATTTTTTGGCCAAAGTGAAATTGATATTGAATAGATCAATAAAAATGATCAGTGAATACATTGAGAGTTTGCAAAATGCAAGCTACTTGAAATTAAAAATCTAACTTCTTGAAGAAGAACACTTTGAACTAGTGAAAAACATATTCTTATGACTAGATCTTGAATCTTCAACATCAACATATTTCCGAAGAATATCTTCCCTGCAAAAACTCAACAAACACAATCTCGAGTACCAAACCTACCGAACGTGAAGACCACGATGTAAGGGAAAAACACCCATGGGCGACAATGAATACGGTTGTGACAGAAACTTGAATAAACCGTGTGCCGAAGCCATCTAGTAAGAAGTGGCAACGACGCGACCCAAAGGGTGGTGGTTTCACGAGATGCAGGTACGGAGACGAAGACGGGGATGTGGATGAGTTACTTACTGGAGGAGAAAACCATTGATGCAAATCTCAGATCTAAAAGAAGAGGATGTTTATCTTGTGAAAAATACTTGATATTTGAAAATGAGACGGTAGATGTTAAGATTTAAGGTGATCCCTCCGAACCACCGGTGTGTAGCCGGCTGTCAGAGGAGGAGGCGGCGACTTTGAAAATTAGGTTTAGGAGAGAAGACATAGAGTTTTGAAAATATACGTATTGTTAAGTTGCTATCTACTCTACCAACTTACTCAACCTCGTACCACTATAAATTAGAATCTTGTAAAGAGTTAAAGTTGTTCACTTTGTTGATTCTCTTAGCATTAACTATTTCAAACTCACAAAGAGTCAGCTAGGACTGAGCAGGCCCGACCGAAACCGAGATGGCCCGACCGAACCGACTCAACCGATGGAACCGAAACCAAAACCCATTCAGTCGGTTCGGTAGTCGGTTTGGGAAATACATGGATTTCGGTTTCGGGTCGGTTCGGTATAAAAATCGACAACGGACCGAAGTGACCCGATCTAACCCGAAATACCATTTAGGTCACTTTCATTACCAGCCGACTCATTTTATTATCTCAAAAAAAAACGGGAAGAACAAAACCATCAACAATGGAGGAAGATCATCAACAAAGTCAACAAACACCTAATCAAAATTACATACCCGAATCAATTTCATCATCTATGTCCGTATTTGGATCTAATTCATCTCAACAAAACACCATTAATCTTAAAGTAAGTTGTCATGTTTAACAAACCCACTGTGACTTTGTTATATTTTGTGAAAACACTCACTGTGAAAACCCACTGTGAACTGAACCCACTATATGTATTTCCTGCTGAAGGGGTGTTTGGATTTCAGTTTCCAGATTTTTTTTGGACTTGCTGATAAGGGGGTGTTTGGGTAAACAATCGGTTTCGGTATAACCCGATTGTAATCCTGATTTGGCCCGGTAGTAAACCGAACCGAACCGAGTTTTTCGGTTTCGATTCCAATTTCTGGCAATTCTCGATTTTGGTTTTTCTGGTCAGGTCGGGTCGGGACCAGCCCGAAGCTCAACCCTAGAGTCAGTTGTTTCATTTGAATAATGATTTAATAAAATATTCAAACTCATAATATTCTGTATTTAGATGTGTTTACCTTTCTCTTAGTAAAAAGGGCCTAAAACCCTTTCTCTCTTAATTTAGAAAATCAATGTAACTAGATTTTCCTTAATTAGATTAAGGCTAATAATTAAAAGGTTACCAAAGAACCATTAATTTAGTAAAATCTTTTATTTATTTAACTAGGTTCACACATTTAACTACTATATAAGTGTAACCATAACGTTATGCATGCCATATTTGAGGTAATATTTTTTACGAATAAATGTTATTTATGTTTATATTAAAACTAAAAATTAAGTTTGTACAAAAACTGAGTTAAAATAAAATAAGTCTATTAAAACTGAAAAACTAAAATTTAATAGAAAATTTATATCAAACTGAATGTAAAATTAAATAGAACAAAATTCTAGAAAATATGAGAAATTAGATAATAAAAAAAATAAAAGATTAAAAAAATATTTTGATTTAAAAATAAAAGATTTTTTAATAAGTTATTATAAAGGTTGATAAAAAAGAGATTGATGGATAAAATCAATATAATAAAAAACTATTTAATGAATTAAATATAATCTTATTATTTTAACTAGTTTTAATACATGTGCATGCACAAAATTTAGACATAAATAATGATTTAAGTAATACAATGTTATTAGAATTTGAAGTAGAATATATATATTTTTAATTTTTTTTATGTATTTGATTATATTTTTTTACTTTGCTTCATGTAAAGTAATAAAAATTCAATTCGGTTATTACATTTCGAATTGAAGACTCTTTTTACTATCAGTATTTAAATTCTTATTATTCAGTTAGATCTTGATTATTAGTATTAAAATTATATCATTCGTGCATCACACAATTTGAACATATACTTTTTAATAAAAATTTGTTTTAAATTCAAATATTGAGAGAATTCATAAATTCATGATTTTATAGCTTTTAATATTTTTTATAAAACTATATTAATTTTTAATAATTAAATAGTTATCACATTCATATACACACTATTTTTACATAATTTTTCCATGACGTGTTAATATCGATGGATTTTTTGTATAGGTTTTTGGTGCGAAGAATTTGTCTTGTTTGGACACCTTTAGTCCAGTAGTTAAACCTGTCACGGTTCGCCTTATTCCCCCTCTCGCGGTATCTCAAAAGTGGAATTTAAGACAAATTGATGTAAGTAATGATTTTCTTCATGGTTTTCCGAATGAAGAAGTCTATATGCAACAACCCCAGGTTTTGAAGACTCTCATCGACCTCAGTATGTGTGCAAGTTACAGAAGGCCATCTACGGTCTAAAACAGTCTCCTCGTGCATGGTTCTCTCGGTTGAGTGACAAGCTCTTCCAACTTGGTTTTCAATCTTCGAAAGCTGATCCATCGCTATTTGTTTTTCAAGATAAAGATGTCGTCATTTATATGCTTGTCTATGTGGATGACATTGTCATCTCTGGTTCCTCGCATAAGCTGGTTGATGCAGGTTCGTACCTTATCTGGATCATTCCCAATCAAAGATCTTGGCAGGTTAAACTATTTTCTTGGGATTGAAGTTATTCACAATTCAGGAGGAATAACTCTTATATACAACTCAAGTATGCCACTGATCTACTTCATCGTGTTAACATTGCGAATTGTAAAAGTGTTTCAACCCTGATATCCGTAACAGAAAAGTTGTCTCGTGAGTATGGAGAGGTTCTTAGTGATGATGATGCTTTAAATATAGAAGTATGGTTGGAGGTCTACAGTATCTCACACTAACGAGGCATGACATTTTGTTTGCAGTTAATAAAGTGTGCCAATATCTCTCTAAACCAACATACTTTAGCAGTCAAGCGAATTCTACGATATGTAAAAGGCACGGTAAACACAAGACTTCGAATTAGACACTCTAACTCTACACTTCTGAGTGTATTCAAGACGCTGATTAGGCCGGATGCTTGGATTATTGCAGGTCTACGGGAGGTTTCGCAATCTTCCTTGGACCAAATTTGATTTCTTGGAGTTCACGCAAGTAACCCACATTGTCTAGATCAAGTACAGAAGCAGAATACAAGGCTTTTGCCAATGGTACAGGTGAAGCAACATGTGTTCAATTGCTACTCAAGGAATTAGGAGTTCGACAGCCTAGACCCCCTGTCTTATGGTGTGATAACCTAGGGGCAACCTATCTAACAGCCAATCCAGAATAAAAGAGCATCTATGCAAATGTTTGACCCCACGAGTTTCTTGTTAAGTTGTTATATACTCTACCAACTTACTCAACCTCGTACCACTATAAAAAAGAAATTTGTAAAAAGTTAAAGTTGTTCACTTTGTTGATTCTCTTAGCATTAACTCTTTCAAACTCACACATAGTCAGCTGTTTTCATTTGAATAATGATTTAATAAAATATTCAAACTCACAATATTCCGTAATTAGATGTGTTTACCTTTCTCTTAGTAAAGAGGGCCTAAAACCCTTTCTCTCTTAATTCAGAAAAACAATATAACTAGATTTTCCTTAATTAGCTTAAAGCTAATAATTAAAAGGTTAATAAGGAACCATTAATCTAATAAAATCTCTTACTCATTTAACAAGGTTCACACATTTAACTACTATATAAGTGTTACCATAACGTTATGCATGCCATATTTGAGGTAATATTTTTTACGAATAAATGTTAGACTTTTATGTTTATATTAAAACTAAAAATTAAGTTTGTAAAAAAATTGAATTAATCTATTGAAACTGAAAAACTAAAATTTAATAGAAAATTTATATCAAATTGAATGTTAAACTAAATAGAGCGAAATTCTAGAAAATATGAAGAATTTAGATAATGAAAAAATAAAAGATTAAAAAATATTTTGATTTAAAAATATTTTTTTTAATAATTTATTATAAAAGATTGTTAAAAAAAGATTGATGGATAAAATCAATATAACAAAATACCATTTAATGAATTAAATCTAACCTCATTATTTTATTAGAAAAATCGTCATCCTTGACAACATTCGTTATTTTTTTATCTTTTTCTTGACTCACGTAAGAAAAAAAATACTAGTTAAAACGATTGGTTAAATTCTCTTTTGTATTTATCTAGCTATTTGCTAGTTTTTATTTAATAACATTCGTAATTAAAAAACAAAAAATAAAAAACAAAAAAGTTTATTCTTATTTTCCAAAGCTAATCATCAAGTCAACCACAACTCACATAAGCAGTTTCTTTGACTTTGTGACAATATTCCATACCCCGTGAGAAGAATCATTTTCCTAAAGTCTAGTCACAATATTCCTTGGTTACTAATTTCAACCATCGACAAGTATTTTTGCCAATGGGTGATCTATAGCAATTGTTGGAATGACACTAGTGTTGGAAAATAAGAGATGACCAAATTGATTAGAGACATGATAGATTCTACTAACAACATTTGTTTGTGCCATGATGACTTGATAGAAATATGATAAATTCATCCTGTTAATCCATGACATGTGAATTGTGTATACCAAAAAACAAGTGAAGATCTCAACCGAATTCCAAAAAAAAAAAAATCACACGTTCAACTAACCACCCAACCAATAACTCGAGTGAACATTAACTAGATATAATCATCCAAAGTACGGGTACGAAATAACACAAGATATACTAAGCAAGCAATCATGTGTTCGTTTGAATGTCAATCATAAACATTAACTAACTAGTGCAATACTCGTGCATTACCTAGATATAACGATATAATAATTAACTAATGATCTAGGTATATTTAATTTGAAGTTAAAACAAGCATCCCATCAAATTACAAATTAAAAATCATTAAAATAAAAGGAATGTTAAATCCTCCTATAATATCCTCTCCTACTTATCCTTCTACTCACCTCAAATTAAAACATGTACAATCCACTAATTCTCTTTTTTAATTTCATCAATTGATCAATTCATTTGTTATAATCATAAAAATAGAAAAATATTTAAGCATATCAAGTAGGAGCATAAATCATTTTTCTTAAAATAATCTTGTATAAAAGTTTAGAAAAGTATCAGTGAAAGGTTGAAAGCTACGTAAGTAACAGTTGGACGACTTCTAGAAGCACAAATTGTGGATTATGAGGACTTTTTGGCCTATCCCATTTACACACAACCTACTAGCAAGACTCCAAGTAAACTTGGGTCCATTTTATCACCAATAAAAAAGAGTACTTGTCTACCAATAATTAATTTTCAACTCTTTAATGTTATAGATGTGTAAGACTATCTTCAATTAGTAAATATTCAAAAGTTTTTTTTAAGACTTCTTATTATTTAAAAAATAATTTGAAAGTGTTTTTTAACATTGCATTAAAATATTTTATATAAATTTATAAATTTTATGAACATAAAGTTTTTCATAAAACTTTTATTAAATAAATTTATCATTTATAATATTACATGAAAAAAGTTTTACAAGCTTTTTAGCATTAAAAATGCTAAATAAAGTATTTGTTCACTATATTATTTTTAACTATCAAATTGATAAAATCTATATAGACACTTAAATTAGCATAGACTTATTAATCAATCATAATCACCCATTTTAAAAAAAACTCACTTCCCACCATTTTTTTAAAAATTAAATATCTCACAAACGGTAAATCGTCAAACGAAAAAAAAATACACAATTATAACGAGAATTAAATCATCTATCGAGGGGCTCATGTATATACTTTCGACGAACTTTTTTTTCGACTTTTTTTTCTTAAGTCACGTCTGGAGAGAATCATATATGATTCGTCACGAATCATATATGATTTTCAGAAAATCATATATGATTCGTCACGAATCATATATGATTTTCAGAAAATCATATATGATTCGTGATATGAATCATATATGATTTTCTGAGAATCATATATGTTTCATGACGAATCATATATAATTCTCTCCAGACGTGACTTAAGAAAAAAATTCGAAAAAAAGTTCGTCGAAAGTATATACATGTGCCCCTCGATAGATAGATGATTTAATTCTCGTTGCGATGATATGTTTTGTTTTACGTAACGATAAACGGTTTGTGAGATATTTAATTTTTAAAAAATGAGTTCTTTTGTTATATGATAAAAATGGATGATTGTGATTGGTTGGTTGAGTCTATGCTAAACTAAGGGTCTATGGGGATCTTTTTCCTAAACACCTATATAACAATAACTTGTAAGTTGTAACCCGCTGAATCAACAGGTATCATCAATGTAAAACAGGGATAAACCCGGGACCAATCTTGTTTTGAATCCGTTCTGATTTAATGTTTTTGATTTTTTTTCGATCTAAAAAGTTATATATCGATCCCGTTATCGATCAGGATTCGGGTATCGGTACCGGTATCAGGAAATCGGGATTTTTTTTTTTTTTTTTTTGGAATTTCCTGATTTGGTACCGATCTCGTATCGAATTAGGGGTCCCATTTATTTTTTCACCTTATTTCATAGTCCCGATCCGATATCAAATTGAATTCAAGTATCCGGAATCGATACGGTTCCTGGCACAATTCGGGTTCGAAATCGAGATTAGGGTAAAAATGCTCATCCTAATTGTAAAATTAGAATATAAGGTATAGTTAAAGGACCTGCTTTACAACTTTCTAAAAGAGGCAAAACTAAAACAAGTAAGAAAATAAAACGAGTGGGTTCCCCACATAGTGTTTCAGAAAACATCCCATAAAACTCGGCTTCTCGAATTCCATTTTATCATAAAACTAAAAAAAATCATGTAACACCTGCACTTCAAATCTTCCTCACACACCTTTTTTTAAAAACGCATTTTTATACAATAAAAACACTCCACCAAGACGCCAGAGATAGAGCTTAGCACGAGTTAATAATAAGGAACCATTATTTTTCAAGAGGCACTAACACAAGTTTCGTTTCATTCCTAAGCTTGATTTCATGATATAAACACAGTGATCACAAGGTATGTACTCAACTCTTATCTGTATAGTATATACATATTTTTGGTTTTATAAAAATATAGTTTGAATGATTTTTCTGGATCAGAAGTGATGATTAAGTTCTTCACGTGCTTTGTAGTTATTGCTAGTAAAATGATGTTGTAACAAACAAACATCATTTCTTTTTAATTTAGAGGAAATTGCAACAACAGTCCTTTTGGTTTGGTTTAATTGCAGTGGCAATGTTTTCGAATTATGATTTCGAAAGTGCGAACGTAGTATGTAGGAACTTTTACGTGCTATTGATGATTCCTGGAAATTTGAAAGTGCATGCTGAAGTTTTTACTAGAGACTATAATTGAACACAAAAGTTTCCGACATGCACTATGTTTGCACATTCGAAATTGTTAAATATGACATTGTGCTAAAAGAAAGTTGAAGAAATTATTTGATCGGGGGAAGTTCGTTAGTTAAGAACTTTTGAATACGATTGAAATATGTGTAGGCTTTTAGGCACTATGGTGGTTAAACCCCCTAACTTAATATATGAGAATCGCATTATATATCATCAAATCTATTAAACGAAAGCACTTCATTTGATACAAACATACATCACTAGGGTAAGTAAAACAAATGTTGCAAAAATCGTGAATCATTAATCGGTCGGTCGATCATTTTGTAGCTTGTAATCGTTTTAGGCGAGATTACTCGGTGATTAATCGGATCGGCATTTTTTAGCAAATTTTGGGTATTTTCGGCAAGTTTTGAGTATTTCTAACGAGTATTATGTATTTTCGGCATTATTATTCTTAAAATCCAACTTATCTTACTTATAAATAGTTATTAAAATGGACAAACATAAGTTTATAGTGAGTTTTCGGTATTTTCGGCAAGATTTGTATTTTTCGGCAAGTTTTACCTCCCTTGACCACCATTGAGCCCAGTTGACCGTCATTAATCGCCTTTACATTAATCGGCAAGGTTGATGGCCTTGTCGTGATTAAACGGCGATTAATCGGCCTTGTAGACCTTTTTTTGCAACATTAAGTAAAACAGACTGCAGACTGAACCAACCCGAGAAACCAGTCCCAACCAGACTGACGGGACCACACGAGACATTTTTGGGTCTGATCCTCGATCCATCCTTTTCTTATTTTTGGTATTCGGTTCTGTTTTATAAAAAAAATCTGACAATTATGCCTTTTAGACTGGACCGGACCATCGAAAATCGAACTAGATTGACCCTGACCGGAACAAATTATTTTTGTCCGATGTTTTGGCCAAAGTCGGTTTCGATCCTGTCATTAGTTGGTCCGGTCTAATTTTCAAACTGTGAGCACTCCTATACCTCGTAAGGTATCAACCACACTAAAAAAATGAACCCTAACACTTTCTCTTGAAGTTCGTTAGATGGTGCAGAACAACCAAAAAAGACAAAAAAATTCACCATCGCGTGTTGTGATGGGTCTTCACTATGAGGATGACGTGGTGGTATCACCACTTGCTGATCCACCACCTCTATCGTCACCAACCTAATAGTTTCGCATGAATAGAAGAAGAAATATTGGTGAGTATATTCAACATATGATCGTGAAGAGAGTCATAAGAAGTACAATAAAACATATGACAAAATGAATGATGATAAATAAAAAAAAGAAAAGATGGGCGATGGCGACGACTTATGTTGAATATTATATAAACCAAATATATTTTTAACGTCAATTAAACATTTTCTTCATAAGTAACCTGAATTAGTTAAACAATGTTGATATATGATGAATCATCAAGTAACGTGATCGGTATATGATTAAGAAGCCATCATGTTTAAATAAACATGATAAGTTATGATTTATGAATAAGAGTTCACTTACGGGTAAATAAAAATAAGTGTATTTACTTTGGGACAAGTGAGAAGGATTTGGCGAGCAAAAAAACTAAATTAAAAGGGTAAGAATATAGTTTAGTCATAAATTTTCTATGAGTTAAAAAAGTAAAAAAATGTAGTAATTTTTATATGTCAATTCATTTGAACTATACGTGCAATGATGGATACCCGGTGATTATTTTGTTGACAATCAAATTAATTTTAAATTGTAAAAAAATTGAATTAATATAAATAAAATCATTAAAATGAAAAAAAATGAAAAATTTGTAAACATATCAAAATGGATGTTGAATTAAAGAGAACAAAATTTTAAAAAATATTATGAAATTAGATTATGAAAAAAAATGAATTAAAAGATATATCAATTCAAAAAGAAATGTAACTTTTTAATAAGTTGTTAAATGATCTAGTTGTTAAGTTTAGAGTTATGATATGTATATATTCGTAGTAAGTATAGATATGCCATTTGCTTTCTTCTAATCTGTTTTATTAAATTTAATTGATTATAACTCTGTTGTCATAAAGTACAAATCAATAAATCATCCATATTCAACTGTGTGTTTTGATAATTATTTGATGATGGATAAAATATAGTTCAAACAATAAAATAGGCCGACATCATTTTCCAGCTTCTAAAAAAACATTAAATATATACGTTGGTGTATACAAGTTTTTGTATATGATGGTGAAATCGTTGTAATCTGAAACGAATAGCGATGTACAGGTGACATTATTAAAAGTTTAAAATCTTTGTAAAATTGTACAGCACATAGCAATTGATATATGTCAACACACTTGGCCCACAGTCTAATAAGGGTAGTTGAAGTACGATACGTATTGTATTCTGGTCGACGCCACTGCTTTATATAGGTCGTATTTCACTTATTCACAGGTCCATGCATTTAATTGCAACCGGAACATTAAACATGATAATACATAAGCTACTGTACATAAAATACTAGAAGGATAAACGATGCAAAAACATAAGGGGGCTATTTGCGTCTCATAGTATAAGTCACAATGAAAAAGGCAAAAAGCTAAAAAATGACTACTAGCTTAAATCTGGTTGTTAGTGATTTATTAATCGTTACAAACAGATTCATAGTATAAATGATTGAGCTGGGTAGGTAGACTTTTTAACGTATTTGTCGCAAGTCTACTTTAACTTCAGATTAATGAGTTGGATCTCGAATTGACACCGGCAAAAAGATAGGAGACATTTCGCTCAGAGATGTGAGGTGGCATGTTTTGCCTTATCAAAAGCCTTCTCACGCTGTGAGCTCGAATACCACATACGACGTTTACCTTTCTAGACAACTTTATTAACCTCTTTCTTAATCGGAAACTTACACACTAATTAAACACTTAAATAAGTTTGTGTAGATATGCAAGACACACTAATACCATCAAGTCAAAGCTTGTTGATCATTTTATTTAATTATAAACACAAGTTATCAACTATGATTAAAATATAAATTTGATTTTAAAAATGGTGGTTGCATCATAGACATAAACAAGGAAAAATGGAAAATGACATTTGAACAAATTGTTATAAAACAATTCAACAACATAATTGTTTCTTATACCTGCATGAATAATACTACTCTGTATACCTTAGCAACAGTACTATGTTGGGTCAAATAAGCAGAAGTACAAAATGCATGAAAGTCAACAGCAATCATAATATGCATATGATAGTCGGTGCCTATTGTTTGACTTTATTTATTTGCTGCTACCTACAAACACCTAACAAAATGAACTTATTGTGATTCTGCTTATTAAAAATTTGTTCATCATTTCTCATTTTCACACTATCATAGCTTTTTTCACATATTTTTTCACTGTATACATATTTCTGTTTTTTTAATCGATTTTTAAACAGACTAGCACGACAGCTTGAACTCACTGGTCGACACGATGGACAATGCATCACATACATTCACCATTTTTGTTACTTTGATCATAATACTACAACTAGTAACAAGGTCAGAAGGAGAAGCGAGAGCCCAAATCATCAAACAGACGTGTGATAATCAACGAGAAAACAATCAAACTCTTTTCATACCAAACTTTGTTGGCATGATGACAAAAATAGCAGCACAAATGCGAACTTCACGTAATGGGACAGCAGTTGTAGGAACCGGACCTGATAGTAACTATGGAATTGCACAATGTTATGGAGACCTTTCATCGGATGATTGCACTTTGTGCTATGCAGAAGCTCGTACTGTTCTTCCCACCTGTTTTCCAAACAATGGTGCTCGAATTTATCTTGATGGTTGCTTTATGCGAGTCCAGAACTATAGTTTTTTTAAGGAGATTAGTGGCCCTAACGATACCATTGTTTGTGGGAATAAGACGAGAAAGAGTAGACCATTTCAAAATACGGTTAGACAGGCGGTTTTAAAAGCTGTAACGGATGCATCACAAGACAGCGATTTCTTTGCTAGGGAGCAGATGCTGGTGTCTGGTACTGGGAACGAGTCAGTGTATGTGCTTGCAGACTGTTGGAGGACTTTGAATTCGAGCTTGTGCAGGGCGTGTTTGGAAAATGCATCTGCATCAATATCAAAATGTTTACCATGGTCTGAGGGACGTGCATTGAACACGGGTTGTTTCATGAGGTATTCGGATACTAATTTTCTCAATCCTGTACCTGCAGCCATAAGAAGCTCTAGCAATAGAGGTAACAAACTACTATGATTATATAATTATTTATTTTGTTATCATTTGTTTATTTAAGTTGCTAACAGAAGACTTATTTGTTTGCAGGCAAGATAATAGCTATTGTAGTTTCGGTAGTTAGCTCTGTAGTGGTTCTCACAGTTGCTTTAATGATTGCTTTGTATATTTGGAAATACAGATATTTACAGAAGAAGAGGAAAGGTATACGAGTACTTCATACTACACCATTTGATCATGTCGTAATATGGCAACTATATATTAACAGGTTTCTATCGTTTTAGGTTCTTATGATATCAAGAGACTGGCAAAGACACTTAAGGATAGTAGCTTGAACTTCAAGTATTCAACTGTTGAGAAAGCCACTGAAAGTTGGGATGAGTCCAATAAGCTCGGGCAAGGAGGATTTGGGACTGTCTATAAGGTTCTAACTTAATACTTAAACCTAGAGGTGATATAATAAGCGGGTTGGGTCAAGGGTATTTTAAACTGGTAGCAAGTAATTATCAAAATATCATTACAAAGTTTTGAGTTCTTTTATGAGGTTTTAGTGTTCAGGCATTAAAGTACACTATGTACGACTTTTGATTCTTTTGATCTTTTGTGTAATTCAACCAGTTCCCTTTTAAGCAAGTATATGTTTTAGCCGTCAGATATAAAAGCATAAATTGAGTAGCCATATCTGCTACAAACACATCGTTAATGTCAATGCAAGTCTTACCATAGTAACTTTTTTGGGGCGTAAATGTTAAATGTTAACCATGGTATATCTCTCAGGGGGTTCTTTCAGATGGACGGGAAATAGCTGTGAAGAGGCTGTATTTCAACAACAGATTCAGAGCAGCAGATTTCTATAACGAAGTTAATATGATAAGCAGCATTGAACACAAAAATCTGGTTAGACTGTTGGGATGCAGCTGCTCAGGACCTGAAAGCATTCTTGTATATGAATATCTACCCAATATGAGCCTCGACCGCTTCATCTTTGGTTAGTTTACCATTGTTAGTGATCACTATTCCTTATCTGTCTAATCGCACAGATAACCAGCTTATAGGCCAGAATAACCATAAAAAATTGAATATTTGGAAATAAGCCCGAGACTAAAGGTGTATTGTCGCACGTTAACAAAGAAAATTAAACATGGTCAATAGTTATCGGCGTTTGTGAAACTTGGGTATTTTTTCTTCCTAACATGAAGTAAATGAATCGTTGTCATAATGATTTTACCAACTTTGTACAGATGCAACAAAAGGAAAGGTCCTAAACTGGGAGAAGAGATTTATTATTCTCATTGGCACAGCAGAAGGCCTTGTCTATCTACATGAGAATAGCACAATCCGGATAATTCATAGGGATATTAAGGCTGCTAATATTTTGTTAGACTTAAGGCTTCGGGCCAAAATAGCTGATTTCGGGTTGGCCAGGTCCTTTCAAGATGATAAGAGCCACATCAGCACCGCCATTGCAGGAACGCTGTGAGTACCTTATTTTTTACCCACAACTAAATGTCTGTATCACATAAGGGGGTTTCTGTGTACGAAAAAGGTGTGCTTTGAAAGAACTAAAACATGAGCATATCAGAATCTAAAAGCATACCTTACTCAACCTACCTATAAGATCCTTAGCAAATAATAAAACAAACATGACACATTAACGGCCACCTTTTCATATTGACCAAGTAACCTATAACCGGGTTGAATTCCTTCAAATGGAGATTTTTGAAAGTTTGATTCTTTTGCCAGTATAAGAAAAACACACTCTATCTTCCGAAATGAAGAGCCTGCTAATCAGAGTCCGCTTATTTGTTACAGAGGATATATGGCTCCAGAGTACCTAGCCCATGGACAGTTAACCGAAAAGGCAGATGTCTATAGCTTTGGCGTGTTATTGCTTGAGGTTGTCACTGGAATGGAAAACAACAGAAGCAAAACTGTAGAATATACTGATAGCTTAGTTGCAATCGTAAGTATGGTTTACAAAGAATAATCCTTTCTTATGAACTTTATCTGCTAGATAGTTTCTTACTATTATTCGTGAATAAACAGGCATGGAGGCATTTTCAGCAAAATAAAGTGGACGAAATATTCGACCCGAACTTAATGATGCATTTGTATCCCAATAGCAATTACCAGGAGGAGGCGATAAAAGTGGTACATATAGGACTTCTTTGCACCCAAGAAGATCCATCTTTAAGACCATCAATGTCTACGGTACTTAAAATGTTAGCAAAAGATGATGAACCGTTACCCGCCCCTTCTAATCCCCCTTTTATGGACGAAAAAACTATGGAACTCAATGACATCGCACAAAAGTCACAAAATTACTCTAGCCAGGACGATTCTGGTTCAGTTGCTACCATTTCCCAAAGTCATTTCTTTCCGAGGTAAACACTATGGAAGAAAAGAATTCCCATATTTTTGTAATATATCTCAAGTTAAATTTTTTTTCTTTTACTCACATGATTTATGTGTACAAGGTAGTGATTCATAGAATAGTTACCGTGCTTCAAAAAATCTGTAATATGTATTAGTTTTATATATTACTCCATCATGTAGGGGCATTCGTCATTAGCGTGTTTCCTAGTTTAAGGCTTTAAGCAACAAAGTTATCCATTGTTTTGTTGAGCGTTGTTATATGATAGCATACTCATTAGTTTCCTTTTTTTTCTTACATTCGTACATCCATTCACGGATATGTTTAGGAGATTGTCACGTCATTTACTTATGTCATAGGCAATCAGATCACTAGTGTGTAGTCACATTTGCATCAGAAAGTTTCGTCACAAGGTCCTCCAAGTGTTGAACTTATCGGCAAACCAGATGTGAGCAATTCCATGTGTAGTGTGTTCCGACAATGCCTCCAAGTTCTCAATTCGTTCCTTGTTTGTTGCTACAACTCTCATTATACCAATTAATAGGTCTGAGTCAGAGCTTGAAATGAAAATATAATAGAACAAATATTAAAACTAGAGAGATAATAATCCTTAGTTAATGCTAACATGGGAATAAGATCATTCAAATTGCATATCATGGATTTTCACATTGTTGACTTTATTTGCAGGCTACAAACACCTAACAAATCAACATATTCTGATTCTGCTTATTATAAAATTTTTCATGATTTCCCAAGTTTCGCCACCTTCTTCACACAATGTTTCAGTTTTTTGTTATATATTCAGTCTTTTGGCTGATTTCTTTAACAACAAACTCACGCATTCTTGTCCACAACTTGAATCCATAACAACCTGATTCTCGCATGATGCATAGTTCAGCCCATATATCCGCGATTTTCATTGTTTTGATCATAATACTACAACTAGCAACAAGATCAGAAGCCGATGCAAGATCACAAGTCCTCAGAATGACATGTGAGAATCAAAGAGAAAACAATATAACTCTTTTCATGCCAAACTTTGTTGGCATGATGGAAAAAGTGGGAGCACAAATGCGAATTTCACATAATGGGACAGCACATGTAGGCACTGGACCAGATAGTAACTATGGACTTGCACAATGCCATGGTGACCTTTCACAGGAGGATTGCATCTTGTGCTATGCACAAGCTCGTACTATTCTTCCCGGCTGTTATCCCAACAATGGTGGTCGGATCTATCTTGATGGCTGCTTTATGCGTGTCCAGAACTATAGTTTTTATGAAGAGATTAGCGGCCCTAATGACACAATTTTTTGTGGGAATACGACAAGAAAGAGTAGACCATTTCAAGATACGGTTAGACAGGCGGTTTTAAAAGCTGTGACGGATGCATCACAAGACAGCGATAACTTTGCTAGGGAGAAAATGCTGGTGTCTGGTACTGGAAATGAGTCGGTGCATGTGCTTGCAAATTGTTGGATTACTTTGGATTCGAGCTTGTGTAAGGCGTGTTTGGAGAATGCATATGCTTCAATAAATAAATGTTTACCATGGTCTGAGGGACGTGCATTGAACACAGGTTGTTTCATGAGGTATTCGGATACTGATTTTCTCAATCCTGCATCTGCAGCCATTAGTAGCTCTAGTAATAGAGGTAACAAACTAATACAGTAATTTATAAGATTGAGTAGAACTATGGAATGATTAATTTTTGTATTACATCTTTTACATGCTGCTAACCAAAAGAGTTGCTTGTAGGGAAGATATTAGCTATTGTTGTTTCCGTTGTTAGTTCTGTAGCAGTTCTTACAGTTGCTTTGATGATTGTTATGTATATTTGGAAACACAGATATATACAGAAGAAGAGGGAAGGTATATCTCATACACTACACCTTTTCATCATGCCGTAAAAGGCAAATCCAAATAACTGAAATCTTATCGTTTTAGGTTCTTATGATGTCAAAATACTGGCAAAGACGCTTAAGGATAGTAGCTTAAACTTCAAATACTCCACTGTTGAGAAAGCCACTGGATATTGGGACGAGTCCAGAAAGCTCGGACAAGGAGGATTTGGGACTGTATACAAGGTTCTTACCTTAAACCTTAATCTAGAGGTGATAGTTGGTTGGGTAAGGGGTATCGTAAAACGGGTAATAAGTACTTACGGAGTATTAAATTGTGTTGACCAAATTTTGAGTTCTTTTAGTTGTGATTGATTTGTTGTATTTGAGCACAATGATTTATATGACTTTTACGCATTAAAGTACTTTGGACGGCTTTCTATTCATATGATCTTTTGACTCGTTCCACCCGTTCCCTTTTAACCTAATAAAGAGTATATGAGTTTTACATGTTTTAGCAATCAGACATAAAAACATACATTGGGTCGCCACATTTGCTACAAACACATCGTCAGAGTCGAGTCTATCCTGATAAACTGTTTCTTAGATGTATAATGTTAACAATGATATCTCTCCAGGGAGTTCTTTCTGATGGACGGGAAATAGCTGTGAAAAGGCTATATCTCAACAACAGATTCAGAGCAGCCGATTTCTATAATGAAGTTAACATGATTAGCAGTATTCAACACAAAAATCTGGTTAGACTGCTGGGATGCAGCTGTTCAGGACCTGAAAGCATTCTTGTATATGAATATCTACCCAACATGAGTCTCGACCACTTCATTTTTGGTTGGTTAAAATTTTGTCAATGATCGTTATTTCATATATGGCCAAATTCTTAGATAACCAACTTATTTTAGGCCAGAATAACCATCAAAATAACGTTTATTGGGTCAGATTACCTTAAATCGAAATTCGTGAAACCTGAATGTTTTTTTCTGGCCTATATAGTTGGATACCAATACTATAAATTGGACCAAAGTTTAGTCCAGTCTTACCCTTTTGATTATGAGATCTTGATGCTGATAATTTGAGAAGTACTTATGGTTGTATTAACATTTTACAGATGCAACAAAAGGAAAGGTCTTAAACTGGGATAAGAGACTTAAAATTCTCATCGGTACAGCAGAAGGCCTCGTTTACCTACACGAGAATACCAAAATCCGGATCATTCACAGGGATATTAAAGCTGCTAATATTTTGTTAGACGTGAGGTTTCGTGCCAAAATAGCTGATTTTGGGTTAGCCAGATCTTTTCAAGATGATAAGAGCCACATCAGCACAGCCATTGCAGGAACACTGTGAGTACCTTTATTTTCAACCCACCGTTGTAATTTAAATTCACTGTATACGAGAAAAGGTGCATGCTCGAAAAGAGCCTAAGCATTTCAAAATCTATGATCACACTTTACTTAACTAATCGGCAAGATCCTTTCATCCTTTGCAGATATATAGATAATAAAAGAAACGGGTAACATATCTATATAGAACATATTGCAGAAAACGTACATTTCTTTCTTGAGGATTTAAGTTTGTTTGCACCATCAAAAAAGATATATAGCTTTCATATGCTTGTCTTATAAGGTAATTCTTTAAGTTTACTGGTTTCCCGCGTCAAGTCAGATAAAAAAGTAAAGTCCAACATGGTCAAGGTTAACGACACATGAAAGGTCACACAATTATTTTGATCTGGTGTCCATTCCTGGGTTGGTTTCCTCTAAACTGAAAATTTGGAAAGTTCGATCACTTTCGTTCGTGCAAAAAGAAAAGTGTGTTTTTCTAAATACGACTAGAGTTCATTACATTTTTATGTGATTTCTCGTTAGTAAGGTGGTCACTAATTTGTTCTTTCCTTTATGTCAACAGAGGATATATGGCTCCAGAGTACCTAGCCCATGGTCAATTAACCGAAAAGGCAGATGTCTATAGCTTTGGGGTGTTACTGCTTGAGGTCGTCACAGGAATGGAAAACAACAAAAGCAAAACTTTAGAATATACTGATAGCTTAGTTGCAATCGTAAGTATGACTTACAAAAGAATTAAAAAAGATCCTAATGAACCTTATTTTCCAAATAGTTTCTAACTATTATTCGTGGATAAAACAGGCGTGGAGGCATTTTCAGGAAAATAAAGTGGAGGAAATAGTCGACCCAAACTTAATGATGCAATTTTATCCGCATAGCAATTACCAGAAAGACGCGACAAAAGTTGTACAAATAGGACTTCTTTGCACCCAAGAAGATCCATCTTTAAGACCATGCATGTCAACAGTACTAAAAATGTTGGCAAAAGCTAACGAACCGTTACCAGCTCCCTCTAATCCTCCTTTTATGGACGAAAACACCATGGAACTTAATGATATCGTACAAAAGCTACATCATTACTTTAACCAGGATGATTCTGGTTCAGTTGCTACCATTTCTCATACTGATATCTTCCCGAGATAAACGCGGAAGAAGAAAGTTCCCATGAGTTATTGTATTGTATCATAGCTTATGATTTTTTTTGCTTTTGCTTACATGATTTGCGTGTATAACGTGATCCTAAAAGATTTTTATTTCATTAATTTGACAGCAAACACATAATGAAACGAAATCAAATCAAATTCCAATTCTTTCGGGATTCTGCCATTCTGGGAATCAAATGGAATTCAACTCAAATGCACGTTGTTGAAACAAATTTCGGGAGGCGCTTGGCCCGAGGATATTATGCTTCGGTCTGTGTATAGTATGCGTGTAGGTTGGGCCTATCCTGCAATAATAGAACGCACGTTAACTCGTCCCACGTGTGAACCCGAGACCAAGCTCCGGCGTGAAAGTAAGTAACTATCACAGGAGTGGTATCCGGTGTGGAATACCGGAAGAATACTATTAGATAGAATTCAATGTGGTGTACTGTGTGTTGTTGTGTGTAGTAAATGCCTTGGGGTATTTATACCCGAAGTTAAAGCATATCGGCTGTGTAGTCATGTCATCGAGACATGCACCATGAACAGTACCTTGTGGTCAGAAACAGTATAAAGTAGGCGGCGGTTTATGGCTGGATCCATTGGATAAAACCTTGCCTGTTGGGTAAAACAAGGTCTCCCGGGATATGGGGGATCTTGTTTGTTGTCTCTTTCCTACGTGGCAATTGCTTCGGCGATAGTGGCATGCCTTCGGCCATGTGCCGGAGACATACGCGAACATGTCCCCCCAAGTATTAGTTCATTATGCTTATAATGGACTGATACTTTAAGCAGGTCCGTCTTTATTTTTTGTCCGGTGCTAACCACTGAACTGTTCCACTTTTTGAACCGGTTCAAGTCTGTTTCTTTTTTAGACCCCTCCTTTCTTTAGTGGGATCAGGGATGATGCCACGTGTCCCGCACTTTTGAATTCAACGGTGGATCCTTGTCCTCGTGATTCGCAAATGAATAGTGTCGCATCGTTTTCTTCGCCTATACCCCCTATATATATACATGCTACCCATTTTGATCTCCTACCGTTTTCGCCATTGTTATTTTCTTCGTTCCTGCTTCCTTCTCACTATTCATAGGTAAATTTCTTCTTCATTCGTTATCTTTTTTTGTGTATTCGCCTGTTCCGGATGACGGGGAAAGAGATCATGAAGTCGAGAGTGGATCCTCTTGTAAAGCGTGATCCGAAGTGTGATATGCACATACGTTTGTCTGGTATGACTGGTGATGATTTAAAGGTGGTGATATGTAAGTATAACATCCCTTCGCTTTTGAGACCTCGCCTTCCGGATCCGGATTTGACCATGGATCGTTTACCTGACTCTATAATTGGCATATATCGTCAGTTCCTTGACCATGCTGGCCTTCAGATTCCCTTCTCCACTTTTTTCTTGAACGTGATTCAATACTTCAAAGTACATATCTCCCAGTTGGTTCCTAAAGGTGTGAATAGGGTAGTGATGTTTGAACTACATTGTTTTGGTTCGAGGATTCCCGTATCTGTTAGATTGTTCAGAGTGTTTTATAGGCTAAGCAAACAGGGTCATTGGTTTTCTTTCGAGAGTAGAGGTGAGGGAGAGTATGGTAAATGCTTGACTGAGACCACCTCCAGCCTTAAGAAGTGGAAGTCAGAGTTCTTTTTGATAGATCGTCGAGCCATACCCTTTGCTATGCCTTGGAGACACCGCGAGTCTGTTATCACTGATGAGATTCCTGCTTCGTATAACATTTCTCATGCTAAGGCTCTTGGGAAGAAACCCATTTTGTGCCGTCCTCATCATGAGGGCTTGCTTTTTCTCTCTGGTCTTTCTTTCCCCTATAGTCATCTAGAGCTGCACCGGATACTTCTAGATGCTGACAAAAAAGGTATGTCTTTGTTTTTGCTTCATTATTACTTACACGGGCTTGCTTATGATTGCCTTGACTTCGTCTTCTTCCTCTGCAGAGATGAGTTTTGCGGACTTTTTAAGCTTGCCCTCCTTTGACGAAGGTCTTGTCGACATCGGTGAACCTTATGGAGAGAATGAGAAGCCTACTCCTCATGTGACTGAACCCTTACCCACTGGTCAAGATATCCCCAAGTTGACACCTGTTCAACTAGCAGTTGAGAAACCCTCGGCTCGGATCATAGAAGCTAAGCAGAAGCAAGATAAAAATCCAAGGGTGAGGAAAGCTTCTTCTGTTGCTGAGGGGAGCACCCAACCGTCGGGTGAAAAGAAAAAGTCGTCAGACCGTTCATTCCGACACCGAAGCAGACTCCCAGAAGACCCATTCTACTCAACCTATTAGTGTTGCGAAACCCCATTCTCAAGCTTCGGCTGGCGGCTCTGACCATAGAGAAAAATCTCCCTCGATTGTACATGTTAGTGATCATTCATCACCTCATGCGAGCATGACTCACAAGTTGCTGGTGAGTTTTTTACTTTCTTCCCTCTCGTCTCTTTTTATTGTTTGTTTTTCCCCCCTTTTTTTTATATATATGCATTTGTGTACTGACCCTTTCGTATGTAGCAGGAGAAGAATTTGAACCCCCAAAGTTTGTTCCGGACTGGAGGTTAAATGAGGATGTTAGAATCAATTCCAATTATGCTGCCAAGGAGTTTTTATATCATCTTGCAACTCCCGCCGATGACCAACATCTTAAGGCTATGTCTAACTATGACGTCCTTCGTCATAGTTGCCGAACCGTTGCTCAGAGTACCATTGTTGTCGCAGAGTTGATGAAGCATTATGAGAAGCTTAACAGTGAGTATGTTGACATGGCTAATTCTCACTTTTCTGAGAAAGAGTCTTTCTCCCAGGGGCAAGATTTGTTGGATCGCTTAAAAGTTTCTCATCAAAAGCTTAAAGAGTCTCATTCCGCATGTGCCAAGAATGAAGAGGAGCTGAATCTTCGTGTTCGAGCTTTAGAAGAGGAGAATGAGATCCTTAAGAAGACCGCAGCTGAAGCCACTGAGCAACTTTCTCTTAAGAATCGTGAGTTCATAGAGGTTTCTGGAAAGCTCTCTGCTGCCGAGACGAACAACAAACATCTCATGGTTCTCCTTAGCCAAGCTGAAGTCGACAGACAAATGCTAATCCGGGACGGGATCTCATGCTTGGTGAGGAAATTGCTTGGCAGCTATGAATATCGTAGGTCTCTCGGTGCGGCATGTAGCGTGGCTTTCTCCGCTGGCTTTATGAAATCCGCTGGTCTTGGTAGGACTCTAGAGCAGGCGAAGAATGTTTTGTCAAGGGTCAAAAACATTAAGAGGGATGCTTTGAAGACCTGGATTGCAGTTTGTGATGCCTTGTTTGTTGCTTCATACCCCTTCATCGAAAAGGTGTCTTCTTCTTTTTCTTTGTCGGTAGGTGACTTGCTACAACTGGAGCCCGAGTGTGGACCATCCCAGCCTGAGATCAGCGAACTTCCTTCGGCTTCCGCCTCCAACGTCACTCAAAAATATGCCGACTCATCTGGACCCTCATCTCGGGTTCAAGAAGAAAAGAAGATGGATTCTGAGACCGATGCTTCCTTCCTTTGAATGCTCCTTTGCCTCCGGTATGCCGAGATAGGCTTGTAATCAGACAATATTTCTAAGTTATCGTAATAATTTCCTAACTTTGACTTTTCTAGAACATCTTGTATATGGTGCAATGGGTATTTGTCAATCTTTTAAGCCTGTGACGAAACAACGTGTGCTCATATTTTTCTATCCTTAAAATATATTGCAGACTTTTCTTATTGTTCACATTTTTAGTCTTTACTTAGTGTTTGGTAAGTTTTACAGCATTTATCCTTCAGCGTCGAGCCGGGGAATTAAATCACATGATGATACTTAACCTTTTCTATGGCGGACATCGGCACATGGCCGCTTTTAATTCATCATCCAGATTGCCTTTCGGGCGCATCCAAACACTTATGAGTGTTTCTTATAATTTACATGGGAGGATATCGGCACATAGCCGCTTTTAATTTATCCTCCGGATTGCCTTTCGGGCGCATCCAAACACTTAGAGTGTTTTTCGCAATTTATATGCGTATGGGAGGACATCAGCACATGGCCGCTTTTAAATGGTCCTCCGGATTGCCCCTCGGGCGCATCCAAACACTTAGATTTTTTCTCGCAATTTATATGTGGGAGGACATCGGCACATGGCCGCTTTTAATTTGTCCTCCGGATTGCCCCTTCAGGCGCATCCAAACACTTAGAGTTTTTGTGACAATCCGTCAATTTATGGTCGATATTTTATTCTCAAGTATCATTTAAAAACATTATTTTAATGTTATATTATGAACTCACTCATTTATGGGAAGAAATTTGGGTTTACGTCTTGAAGTAGCATCGACTACGTCTAAACCGGAGGACTCTACGTTACGTGCTTACGTTTACATACACCGTTTTTGGTGACAGTCCGACATTTCAGGAAATAAATTTATTCTTGAATATTATTGTGGAATTTTGAATTTGTGTTGGTTCATAAACTCACAAATTTACGAGAAGATATTAGGACTTACGAGCATAATTTAACGTCCTTTACGACTAAACCGGAAACCCTAGGTTTACGTATTTACGTTTTTGAACTCCGTTTTTGATGAGAAAATTTTTATTAGATTCGTTTTGTGCCGTTGATTCATAATTTATAAAAACGTTTTTCGTAAAACGACCCGAGGGCACGCAAATCGAGGAAACTAGAATCGAGGAGTACCCGTAAACTAGTGGAGATGAGACAAGTGGGACACTTGTCCCACCCCCACTAAATAAAATGGCAAGACAAAGCTTCACCAACACACATTTGAGGTGTCCATTTTCTAGTAAAAACTAGGACACATGTCTTAGTTTTTCAACAAAACCACTAAACCTCAAAAACTAGCTAACATCCACAACCAACTCACTTTGTTACATGCAAAACACACAATCCTCTCTTATCTCCCCATGTTGGTCGTCCATCATTCATCAACAACACCACCATTGATAAAAAAAATCAACCATAAATCATATGTATAATTTACATATGATGAAAACCATTGAAAAGATGAAGATTGGAGGTGATCGTAACATCCATAAAGGAGTTTCCATGGAGTTTATGGGCTGATTTTCAAGAAGGTATTCATCCATTTGAAGGACCCAAGAAGTTCATTTGTCATGTTGAAGGTTTGGTAACAAGGAACCAAGCCTTGTTCATCAAAAACTCATCTTTTCATCACTGTTGGTGGTATAGAGAATGTTTCTTCCTATCCTCTTGTTATTTTGAATATGTAATCTTGTATTTTCTTCATTTATGTATATGTATATGATGATGAATGATGATCAAAAATATTATGTGGGGATTTGGTGTTGATAGATTTGATTAAAAAGATTAAAATCTACTTGAAAGAATGTTAAAATCATGGCTAAAAATGTAGGCTGTATAGAACAGTAAGGAAATATATGATAACTTGTTAAAGTAGCTTGGATAATTTAATATATAGTAAGATAAGTGACTTGTACATATGTGAGAGTTGGCCACTCAATGGAATCCATAAAATGATGATCAAAACAATATTGAAGTACAAATCTGAGTAGTCTGTTTTGGACGGACTGTTAGGGACATTTAGAGATGATTGAGCAGTAGCTATACGGAGTTATTTGTAGCACATATCATGTAGTTTGTGCTTCCCAAATTTGAGCTTCTATCTACTTGTAGAACTCAAGATATGGCAAAAATGGTGGAAGTGACTTTGATAATCAGATTTATAAATAAAACTATATAATATAAAATGAGCACTCAAGTAATATTATTATAAAATGAATACATAAAACCCACTAACTAATAATAAGTAATATAAAATAATTTATACACTAAAATAAATAAACTTCGTATTTTATAAAAGTACAAACTCAAATGTTTTCTAAAGTTATAAAACTATATATAAGTTTTACGTCTTTTCGGCTAAAACCGAAAGATTAACGTTTTCGCCAAATAAAACTTAGACGGTCGGACCCGTCTAATGTAACATTTTTATAACTCATATACTGATATGAAGACCTATTTGACAAGTAAAAACCAATAAACACGAGCTTTATAACTTATGGACCTTAACGGGCCAAAGTAGCCTTATTGAACCATTAGCCCAACTAGTTTGGCTAAACACTAATGGACTTACTCATGGTATTAACCCACTTGGGCCCAACATATGATTATAGGCCTGGTATTAAAAGTATAAATGGGATAATATAATGTATTGGACTTTTAATGGGCTTATTGGGCCTTAATATGTAAATAAGTTAAAACTAGTATAACTAGTCTAAAATTTGACTAACACATAACACTATAATGTTGTATGAAGAGATAAAATCCCACTTGATCATCATCATGCTTATGATATCATCATATATACATAGCCATTATTTTTATAAATTCATTGGACAAGAGTCTAAGACCGAGTATTATTTGTCTAGGTTTCCGTGATTGAAGCACGTACCGTACATCCAAATCGCCGATAACCTGCCTTTCCTAATCAACATGAGTTCATAGCCTCGTAATCTTTTAAATGTTTTATGAAATGTTTTATAAACCCGCGAGGGAGATAACATGCTAGTTTTAATAAAAATAGGACACCAGTTGTCCCGATTGTTTGCTTATTGATATGGACCCGAATGATTATATGACCCGATGAATGATTATATGACCCGATGAATAAAATGAAATGGATTATTAGTAGTTAGGTTATGTCACTAAAAGTCCCATTAGCATAAATTGTGAACTACCGGGATTTGGTAGACGCTTATGCATATAATAGTACTATTTGGGGAAGATCACCCCAGTTCGCGCCGTGATGGTTGATCCCCGTCGTGCCACCTTGAGTGGTAAGCGAATTTATGTATGAGAAGATTTATATAAGCGTGATTATCGTGACGATACGCTATTTTATATGGGCAAAGGAATTACGGGTTAGCTACCCGTTGTTTGTTATAGTAAGGTAGCAATGTCATGCGACTTATAATAATATAATAATGAAAATATTGATATACGCATTGAATTATAATATATTGCCTCACTAGAAATACGGGGTCTTATTACTGATATTATGTTCGTGTTTTGGTTTTACATAACCATTTTCATATAACGATTTTTATTTAACTCTATACAACGTTTTAAAACGTATTGTATGATGTTTTTATGACAATGGTTCGTATGATGGTTTTGAAGGCTAAAGCCTATATTATGATTTACGACAAAGATTTGTATAAAATGTCTTTGGCCTATTTTATGGCCTACAACAAAGAATTTTTATTGGGATTTACAACAAACGATTGTACAAAATGATTTTCGATAATGATTATATACCTGAGGACCTATGTAAATTGATATTCATGAATGGAAAATGATTTATTATTAAACGAAGCGAATTTTAGGCGTTGTCTATGATTTGAGTAATGTGCTATCCCGTAACACCAACGACTCTTCCGCTGAACTAAAGTATGAATATTTGGGGGTGTTACAGTTTGGTACCAGAGCTCTCGTTATAGAGAATGAAAGATTTTTAAAACCAAGGTTTTGAATAAAACATTTCAAAATCTTTTAACTATAAAAAAATTTCTCAAAATGTCTAAAAATCTTTTGACTATAACGGTGCCGAAGAATTCCCGAGTTACCAACAAGGCCAGACTGAGAAGTGTTATTTTAATATATATATATAACCTGGATTATATATATGTTATAATTTGATTACATGATTGTTTGATGATTATATTAAATACTTATACGAGGTATTTATACGACATAGATTGTCACAAGGAACCCTAACTCCCCTAGCAAATTAATCGAAGCTATTTTCGTAGGAATTCTAGCTATTCTAGATCTAAACCAAATTGTGGATATTTATGATCCCAACAAAATGGTTGATATTCGTAGAAATGTTGATATTAGTTGATTGTGATATTGAAGAAGAACTGGCAAAAGTAAATCTGATAGCGATGTCATGACGATCTTTTCTTATAGAGCGGAGTTTAACAAAACCTCACCACCTGGAAAGGTGTCATCTGATTCGGTGTCACCCAATTCTTAAATATGAAATCGAAAGGGTGAATGTTGCACTTGAGGCTGTCATTGGAACCATTACCCAAAAGCCTCATGCCACTAGTACCTTTCCGAGAAGTCTAATTGAATGTGTGAGTCATTTCATACTAGTGACTCATTTGATAACTATTGTTGTAAGAGCTATAGGATTGGAAATTAAGTATTGTTCATATCGAGCTTTTATTGCCCTATTAAGGTCTAAGAATAAGGTTGAAAGTATTGGAAAATGAGGTAGGATGTCGCATTGAGTATAAGTTGATTGAAACTTGAATAAAGTCAAATTTAACTCGTATGGAATATGAGATTGTTAAGAGGAAGTCGTTAAGTCCTGTGATTGAATTATAAGGTTTTAATTGATTGTTGGTTCGTGATAAGGGTTGTTCCTAGGCCATTGTCCACTAACGAAGATGCCAGTGTCCAAGAAATAAATTGAAGAAATCTTCTTCTGAATTGGGACCGATGGATCTTCCGGGATAGGTGGAACACCTAATGACTCTTGTAGATTAGTATTCATTGTGGTATCTTTTAAATTCCCTAACTTAACTGAGACATCAGTTGGTAGGATGAGTTCTTGGAATTGTATGACATGGCAACACGTAATGTGTTACGGTACAATCTTGACTTGTTTGTGATTAATGAAAAGACTACCTTTGATTGCTAAATCCTACATGTATCGATGTTATCTATCTTTTATTGCTTCATCCTAATGTTCGCATTAGTGATGCAACCATTAAACAAGTACTCATCTCGATTTGAGTTACGTTGTGAATTATTCTTTTTGAGTGCCATCGAGGTCACGAACCTCATGATTATTTGGCTAAGCTTATTTCCTATTATATTGTAGTTAGTTCTTGGTGACAACTTTTCATCACTCTTTTGCAGATCACTCATTGTTTTTATAAGTTAAAACAGTATTCCTTGAGAAAAATTGAATTTTCATCACCATATGGATTATTCAAAGTGAGATTTATAAGTAATCATTATCGAAATATAATTGTTTATGAAACACCTTGAAAAACTTAATTGTTTCCATAACAAAGAACATCTCTGTAAATTCATTTTGATTCTTATTCAAGAATTAAGCATGAAAAATATTTTTATTTTAAACATGATGACAAAGTTTTGACGAACTGAGTATTGCATCGTTAATCTTAAAATTGTATATAGTTGCGCGCCTACATACAATTTAGAAGGGACCATGCAAGGCTGATTAGTAGTCACCATGAAATTGTTAATAAACATTACATTTTCCTTGAAATTGTGAAGCATTAAATTTTATGAGATCTGCAAGAAGTGAAAAATAGGTACATACTATTTATTCTTCTGAGTCGAATTTACTCATCTGTGGATATTGTCTTATTTGACAATTGACAACTCTTTCTTGACCAATTCTCTCGTAGTGAGATTCTTTGGAAAAGTATTTGATTACCGAATGTTGATACCCGACTGGGCGTATCGACGTTCCTATCATTTCTTTTGATTAGATTTCATTTGAATGACATGGGTAACAATCCGAGGAGCATTCGAATGCGTACTCAATTTGTGAAAACATGGGATATATTCATATTCGTTAATGTTTTCGTCTGTATCTGATTTAAAATTCTCTCGCGTAGATTTTGAGTTGACCTTACTCTTTTAAGGTTAGTTATGTGTCCTGATATCCTTGAATTTGTGAAAGGATTATGAGTTATTATTAGTCATTTGAGAAGTTCACATCTTATCAACGGTAATGGAACTGGAAAAAGTGCCAGTGGAATGGGTTGATTGATTATGACATAATGTCATTGTCTAAATTGATGGGAACTCGAGTAGAAATCCCCTAAAAGATAAGATGTTGATTATCAAAAGTGATCTAAATAATTCTTGATGGATGACCACATCCTGCATTTAGACTTGAAATTATACCATGAATGGTTATAAACTGATCATAGATCTTGTAATCTAGAAAGAACTTAAAGTAAATTTATTAAAAGATGTTTCTGTTATCTGAAACTTTAGGAGGTATTTGCTGGTAAATTACCTAGACTTTCGCCATTAAGGCAAGATGAATTTGGTATTGATTATATACCCGGTGTTGCACCTGTGGCATGTGCACTGTACGTCAGCACCATCTGAATTAAAAGAATTACCGTACAACTGAGAGAGTTGTCGAAGAAAGCTTTTATTCTACCAAGCTCGTCATCATGAAGAGCTATGGTGTTATCATTCCTTATATTTGTTGAATTATAGTGAACTAGGTAAATTGATGATCAAAATCTATATCCACTACCCAAGATGATAGATTTGTTCGATCATTTACAAGGTTCTAGCGTATATTCAAAAATTTGATCCACGGCATGGTTATCATCAACTTCGCATCCACGAAAAAGATTATCTATTCTAATCACTACATCCGGGACTCGTAATGAACATTATGAGTTTTATGATATGTTGTTTGGATTGACCAATGCACATGTAGCATCCATAAATTTGGTGAATCACGTGTGTAGGCTGTAATTTGATAAATTCATGCTTGTGATCATTAAGGACCATCTGTTTGTTTATAAGAATAAGAATGAGTTAATAATTATTTATAGATTGCCCTAAATTGGCCGAACAATGAAAACATGTACCATGAGTATTTAACATGTGATTTAGAAATTTGATCCTTTACATTATTTGACCGTGTGATTAATGGTAGTGAAATCTAAATTGACTCTTCAAAGATTACGGCCATTAAGGCTTTGGGTTTTACCAAAAAGAAAGTGCAAATATGTTTTGACAAATAATTTATCAAAGGATTTTTAAGAAATTATTCCCTTATACCTAGAACATTTAACTAAACTCCTTTAGGGGTAAATGTTTGTGCATACCTCAAGACAACCTAAGAGGGATTGAGGAAAACCATTTAAACCATGACTTGGAATTTGAAACGAAAATTTCTGCTTTTCAACTAAGAAAATTCTGACCAAAATATAAACAAAGATTTTTCGAACATTTACGAATCTTATTAATTATTTTATTATTTTCGATAAATCAACAAAGATCATGTTAACTAAATACAAATTTATTTTGAACATTTTTTTTCTATAATTGGGCGAACTGAGAAATTTAAAAAAAAATCACGTTTACATTTCATAAAAATTAAATATTTATTATTTAATTACTTGCAATAATTTTCGACGCTTTAAACGTCGGATTGAGAAAAACTGATAAAGATGATAGTTGAGATGAAACTAAAACTTAGAAAATATGAAGAAAGAAATTTTGAATGAATACGGTCATGATATTTATTTCATCAGGGAAGGTGAACGTAATTACTGACACATTATGTAGAAAGGATAAAGATTTAATTAGGATGTGTTCCTTAGTAATGACGGTGCAAAATAATTTGCCCGAACAATTTAGAAATAACTGATGCTTGTAAAAAGGATAATATAGATAATAAAAGGGGTTCGCGGCTAATGTGAACCATTAGAATTGAGAAGCCGATGGTGTTAAAGGTATAAAAGGCCGCTGGTGGTTGCCTAAATATGGAGGATTTCGAGATTTAGTCATGTTGGAATCTCATAAGATTAAGTATTCTATTCATGTCATTTCTGATTTAATGTATCTTTATCTGAAGAAGATGTACTGATGGCAAATTATAAAGGCATACATCGCCTCATACATTAGTAAACATCTAACTATTGCAAAGGTCATCATCTGAATTTGATTCGATTTGGGTCTTCGTCGACAGACTGACCAAATCTACTAATATCATTCTCGTTAATGATAAATTCTCGATGAAGAAATTGACTCTTTGTATTTAAAGGAGCTGTGTAAACATAGTGTGCCTGTATCGATCATCTCTATCAAGATCCTCGCTTCGCATCGAATTTCTAGAGATTTGCTCAGAAGTCATTGGGAACGAACTTTGATGAGAGTACTGTTTACCACCCCAATCGAAGGGATGAAGTAAAGTAATGATACAAAACACTAGAAGTGTTGTTTTATGCTTGAATAATTGACCTTTGGTAATAAACCGTATAATCGTTTTCCTTTGGAGAGATTACCGTTGATAATTATCGTATTAGGATCGAGATCGAATCTTGTGAGGATCTAAATATGAGAGCATCTGTAAGCAGAAGTTGGGATGAAGACACCCGACATACACCCATTGTGAGTTGGACATGTCTTTTAGGTTTAAGGTTGCCTATGATGACGAACCTAACCTTACAAAATACTCGAACCGCGAGACCTGAAATGATTGTTGAAACTAGGATCTGATTATTGACTGCCAGTAGTGGGCAGGAGGTTATGTAAATGTGAAATACGGATCTTGAAGTGCAGGATGGGTAGCGAAGTTATGCCAAAAATTTTCACCTTGGAAAAATGAATTGATGATCTGAAAGATCATGGGAAATAAGTCCCCGTTGGATGGGACCATTGAAATAATGTAAAAGTTGGTTTGAAAGGCATATAAGCTGGATCTACCCTAGGACTTTAAGGGCTGCGTGAATTATGTTTCGTATATCAAACTTGATGAAATATATGTCAAGTGAAAATCTGACTGTTTCTTAGTAAAGTTTAGATCGGCGAAAAGTTGCATTCATCAAAAACCCGTGAACATCATGGATAGAGAAAGTAAGTCAACATTAAGCCTGATCGTATTCCCGTAGTTATGTTTGATGAAACTCGCGTATTGTAACAAATTACACTTGTGAGAAAAGACCGAATGTGGAGGAAATACCCACATGGCTCTAACTCTATAAGAAGCGAGTACTAAGATAAATTGATCTTTGAGGACAAGGACCCTGTTTAGGGGTAAATGCTGTGACAATCCGTCAATTTATGGTCGATATTTTATTCTCAAGTATTATTTAAAAATATTATTTTAATGTTATATTATGAACTCACTCATTTATGGGAAGAAATTTGGGTTTACGTCTTGAAGTAGCATCGACTACGTCTAAACCGGAGGACTCTACGTTACGTGCTTACGTTTACATACACCATTTTTGGAGACAGTCCGACATTTAAGGAAATAAATTTATTCTTGAATATTATTGTGGAATTTTGAATTTGTGTTGGTTCATAAACTCACAAATTTACGAGAAGAGATTAGGACTTACGAGCATAATTTAACGTCCTTTACGACTAAAACGGAAACCCTAGGTTTACGTATTTACGTTTTTGAACTCCGTTTTTTATGAGACAATTTTTATTAGATTCGTTTTGTGCCGTTGATTCATAATTTATAAAAATGTTTTTCGTAAAACGACCCGAGGGCACGCAAATCGAGAAAACTAAAATCGAGGAGTACCCGTAAATTAGTGGAGATGAGACAAGTGAGACACTTGTCCCACCCCCACTAAATAAAATGGCAAGACAAAGCTTCACCAACACACATTTGAGGTGTCCATTTTCTAGTAAAAACTAGGACACATGTCTTAGTTTTTCAACAAAACCACTAAACCTCAAAAACTAGCTAACATAAACAACCAACTCACTTTTTTACATGCAGAACACACAATCCTCTCTTCTCTCCCCATTTTGGTCGTCCATCATTCATCAACAACACCACTATTGATCAAAAAAATCAACCATAAATCATATGTATAATTTACATATGATGAAAACCCATTGAAAAGATGAAGATTGGAGGTGATCTTAATATCCAAAAAGGAGTTTCCATGGTGTTTATGGGCTGATTTTCAAGAAGGTATTCATCCATTTGAAGGACCCAAGAAGATCATTTGCCATGTTGAAGGTTTGGTAATAAGGAACCAAGCCTTGTTCATCAAAAACTCATCTTTTCATCACTATTGGTGGTATAGAGACTGTTTCTTCCTATCCTCTTGTTATTTTGAATATGTAATCTTGTATTTTCTTCATTTATGTATCTGTATATGATGATGAATGATGATCAAAAATATTATGTGGGGATTTGGTGTTGATAGATTTGATTAAAAAGATTAAAATCTACTTAAAAGAATGTTAAAATCATGGCTAAAAATGTAGGTTGTATAAAACAGTAAAGAAATATATTATAACTTGTTAAAGTAGCTTGGATAATTTAATGTACAGTAAAGATAAGTGACTTGTACATATGAGAGAGTTGGCCACTCAATGGAATCCATAAAATGAGTGAGATATGATCAAAACAATATTGAAGTACAAATCTGAGTAGTCTGTTTTGGACGGACTGTTAGGGACATTTAGAGATGATTGAGCAGTAGCTATACGGAGTTATTTGTAGCACATATCATGTAGTTTGTGCTTCCCAATTTTTTTTCTTCTATCTCCTTGTAGAACTCAAGATATGGCAAAAATGGTGGAAGTGACTTTGATAATCAGATTTGTAAATAAAACTATATAATATAAAATGAGCACTCAAGTAATATTATTATAAAATGAATACATAAAATCACTAACTAATAATAGTAATATAAAATGATTTATATACTAAAATAAATAAACTTGGTATTTTATAAAAGTACAAACTCAAATGTTTTCTAAAGTTATAAAACTATATTTAAGTTTTACGTCTTTTCGGCTAAAACCGAAAGATTAACGTTTTCGCCAAATAAAGCTTAGACGGTCGGACCCGTCTAATGTAACATTTTTATAACTCATATACTGATATGAAGACCTATTTGACAAGTAAAACCCGATAAACCCGAGCTTTATAACTTATGGACCTTAACGGGCCAAAGTAGCCTTATTGGACCATTAGCCCAACTAGTTTGGCTAAACACTAATGGACTTACTCATGAGATTAACCCACTTGGGCCCAACATATGAGTATAGGCCTGGTATTAAAAGTATAAATGGGCTAATATAATGTATTGGACTTTTAATGGGCTTATTGGGCCTTAATATGTAAATAAGTTAAAACTAGTATAACTAGTCTAAAATTTGACTAACACATAACACTATAATGTTTGTATGAAGAGATAAAATCCCACTTGATCATCATCATGCTTATGATATCATCATATATACGTAGCCATTATTTTTATAAAGTCATTGGACAAGAGTCTAAGACTGAGTATTATTTGTCTAGGTTTCCGTGATTGAAGCACGTATCGTACATCCAAATCGCCGATAACCCGCCTTTCCTAATCAACATGAGTTCATAGCCTCACACTCTTTTAAATGTTTTATGAAATGTTTTATAAACCCGCGAGGGAGATAACATGCTAGTTTTAATAAAAATAGGACACCAGTTGTCCCGATTATTTGCTTATTGATATGGACCCGAATGATTATATGACCCGATGAATGATTATATGACCCGATGAATGAAATGAAATGGATTATTAGTAGTTAGGTTATGTCACTAAAAGTCCCATTAGCATGAATTGTGAACTACCGGTATTTGGTAGACGCTTATGCATATAATAGTACTATTTGGGGAAGATCACCCCAGTTCGTGCCGTGACAGTTGATCCCCGTCGTGCCACCTTGAGTGGTAAGCGAATTTATGTATGAGAAGATTTATATAAGCGAGATTATTGTGACGATACGCTATTTTAGATGGGCAAAGGAATTACGGGTTAGCTACCCGTTGTTTGTTATAGTAAGGTAGCAATGTCATGCGGCTTATAATAATCCAATAATGAAAATACTGATATACGCATTGAATTATAATATATTTCCTGACTAGCAATACGGGGTCTTATTACTGATATTATGTTTGTGTTTTGGTTTTACATAACCATTTCCATATAACGGTTTTTATTTAACTCTATACAACGTTTTAAAACGTATTGTATGATGTTTTTACGACAATGGTTCGTATGATGGTTTTGAAGGCTAAAGCCTATATTATGATTTAGGACAAAGAGTTGAAAGTCAAGATCCTATTTTTGGCGTCAAGGACATTGGGAATTTCATCTCTGATGATACTTTTTTAGTTAAAGATAGTAATGGGGATAGTTATTCTATCTATTTTGATATTGAAAATCATATTTTTGAGATTGACAATGATCATCCTTTTTGTAGTGAACTAGAAAATTCTTTTTATCGAAATTCTAGTTATCTGAATAAAGGATCTAAGAGTAAGAATCCCGACCAGGATCATTACATGGATGATACTCAGTATACTTGGAATAATCACATTAATAGTTGCATTGACAGTTATCTTCAGTCTCAAATCTGTATTGATAGTTTGATGTCAAAGACCAGAAGCTACGCGAAAATTTTCATTGGGTCTCGGTTGTTCTTAACAGCGATGGCTATTCATTTAAGTCTTCGGGTAGCACCACTAGACCTTCAACAAGGTGGAAATTCTCGTATTCCTTATGTACACGTTCCTGCGGCTCGGATGAGTATTCTTGTTTATATCGCTACGGCTATAAACACGTTCTTGTTCCTATTAACAAAACATCCCCTTTTTCTTCGCTCTTTCGGAACCGGTATAGAAATGGGTGCTTTTTCTACGTTGTTTACCTTAGTTACTGGGGGGTTTCGGATTTAGTCAGTTTGATATCTTTATGGTCTCGCTTGGGGCACTGACGAACGAACTAAGCTAGAGACATTTCACTTGCTGCGGAGTCCCGTACCCACCTAGATTAAGCCTGAGCAGCTAAGCCGCGATTGCTGGGACTTAGACAGTAGGGTCAGAATAAACCTAGTTCTCATAGCAGGGAGTAGCGACTGCTTAGTCTGGTAAGCTTGTGCTGCAATTCCTTGATGGAAATGCCACTGGACTTGCTCTTGGACTTTGTTCCTGACTGGTAGGCAGCTTGTGTGCGAGGTGAAAGGACGAGAACCTGCTGGCATCGATAAAAAAGGACCAACGACGATGAAGGAGGAGTAGGGGCTACTTGAATCGATCACATAGTAGCCTCTAGCTAGGAGCTTTCTTTCTTCTATAGAGCAGGGATAGAAGGACTCTCCTCATTTACTAGTGAATGAAGTAGGTTCAAGCTTAATTGGTTTCAATCTTCTTTCTTCAATCTTCCGGGGAAAAGTCCATTCAATTCTTGATGGAAATGGAGTTTTTCGAATTCTCCCCGGAACTGGAAGATCATTTCGAGATCTTCGAACATATTCGAGGGTTCAATGTCACTATTGTAACTTCGGCCAACACACAAGATGAGACTTTACCACCGTGGAGCGGCTTTTTTCAAAAAGATGAGGGGGAAAGTCAGTAAGATGTCGGAGAAGCAAAATATACGAGATCACAAACGTAGATTGCTCGCGGCAAACCCAACCAATATGAGCCAATACTTGCCTTTCCCATGGAAGAGAGTAGCCCAGCGTATTGATTCATTACCGACTGAACGGGAAATGCTTACATGCTCATGAGACTACTGTAGTCGACTTAATAGTGATGTACTTTGTAATATACTTTTTGCTACCCCAAAGGAGCTTTCTAGCTACTGATCTCCTCGACCATCTTCCTTCTGATATACTAGTAATGCCCCTATCGACCTCAGTCTTGTTTTTTGCTAGCTTTAGTCTAGAACTATACTATCTCATTAAACGTCGAATATCCCTAGCCAGTGAAAAAGGAATGAGTCTACTTCTTTGCTGGCTTGCATTTTCTATGATCATCTCTATTTCAGGTATTCGGGGAATCCTCCTTAATAGACGAAATATTCCTATTATGTCAATGCCAATTGAATCAATGTTATTAGCTGTGAATTCGAACTTTTTGGTATTTTCCGTTTCTTCGGATGATATGATGGGTCAATCATTTGCTTCATTGGTTCCAACGGTGGCAGCTGCGGAATCTGCTATTGGGTTAGCCATTTTTGTTATTACTTTCCGAGTCCGAGGGACTATTGCTGTAGAATCTATTAATAGCATTCAAGGTTAAACATGACTCCTAGAGAGTTACCAAAATACGAAGTTCTCTTTTCGTTCTCTTCTTTCTTTTTTCTTTTGACTTGGTTGGCAGGGTCAGGGCCTTTCTCGCTGGGCGAGCGCATCCGATTCTAAAGTCCTTTCCTAAACCACTTCCCGTTCAGTTGCTGAAAGATAGAGAGAAGGCTTTCTAAATGAGATTGAGTTCCACGAATATGCAGGCTAGAACGATGCTATTTGCTGCTATTCTATCTATTTGTGCATCAAGTTCGAAGAAGATCTCAATCTATAATGAAGAAATGATAGTAGCTCGTTGTTTTATAGGCTTTATCATATTCAGTCAGAAGAGTTTAGGTAAGACTTTCAAAGAGACTCTCGACGGGAGAATCCAGGCTATTCAGGAAGAATCACAGCAATTCCTCAATCCTAACGAAGTAGTTCCTCCGGAATCCAATGAACAACAACGATTACTTAGGATCAGCTTGCGAATTTGTGGCACCGTAGTAGAATCATTACCAATGGCACGCAGTGCGCCTAAGTGCGAAAAGACAGTCCAAGCTTTGTTATGCCGAAACGTAAATGTTAAGTCAGCAACACTTCCAAATGCCACTTCTTCCCGTCGCATCAGTCTTCAGGATGATCTAGTCACAGGTTTTCACTTCTCAGTGAGTGAAAGATTTGTCCCCGCCGCTTTCTCTGTAGTATTGTCACACAGCTGCCCGCCTAGAAGAGCCACTCGCTCTGTAGTGTTGTCACACAAGATAAGCACGCCGCCCGCCTGCTGGCCGGGCGAATCTAAGTTCTCTTCCGGTCAACTGTCCACCCAGTCAAGTGCAAAAAAACACAGTAGAATCACGCAACGCACGCTGCTGGTGTGCTTCCTGCTCGCGAGGAAAGAAAGAAGAGCGACAAGGTGAAGTTCAGATTTGACTGTTTGCAGCATGGGAGCAGATTACCCAAAAAATACCTGGGAACAATGAAAAAACAAAAAAAAGATATCTCGGTAACGAAAACTATAGGGGGCTGTATTGGCGAGATCCAACGGTGAACAGCTGCCCAAAAGAAAAACCGCCTGGAAGTCCGAGGACCTTTAGTACTGTACTCTACCCCCGAACCAGCAGCCTTCGCGCCAAGCAAGACCGCCCTTGTCCCTTTCCTTTATCCATTCTGCCTCCTTCTTTGCTTTGTTCCAATAGAGTCTAAGGCAAAGCTAAAGTGGTTCGTATGCCTACTTTACCTACTTGACGAAAGGGAACGAACTTCGCATTTCCTGCTGAGATCCCAAGTCTCCAAGTAGGCCCTCTTGGCCACCCACGACCTTGGCTTTTTAGAGAATCCCGCTCCTGTCTCGTAGGACTTGTAGCTCGGCAGTCCACCGGGTGGGTTTTTTATCCTTCCAGTTTCGAGTGTATTCTTGGATAGTTATAGCGGCCCATAGGCGCGAGATGTACCTTGTGGGGGGGGGCGGCGGTCCCCGATTGTAGAAAGTCGAACTCCCACAGCCAGTAAAGTGAGACTGATTGTTATCAACTGGATTCTGTAGCTGCTACCTTCTTTTTCAGTATATGGTCGTGACTCCACTTTAGTAGAAGGTCTACCTCCGGATCTGTTATTGTCCATGCCCTAGCCGTTGCTTCTGCTGGATCAATGGGATCCCAATCTTTCTTTCCTATGTATACTAGCCCTGTTCAGTAACTGAAGCTACTTGTTCTCTTTCACTACACCAAACCCAAACGCATACAGTTGATTCCACAGGTACCATGGGTTATCCTATCAGCTTGACTTTTCATTGCTTTGGGAGTGACACATTTCATGTCATAGCCTGATTAGTTGATAATTTTACTATTAGTTGGGAATTTTGTGAAAGGTTCCTGTAAAAAGTTTCATTAACGCCTAATTCATGTCGAGTAGACCTTGTTGTTGTGAGAATTCTTAATTCATGAGTTGTAGGGAGGGATTTATGTCACCACAAACAGAGACTAAAGCAAGTGTTGGATTCAAAGCTGGGGTTAAAGATTATAAATTGACTTATTATACTCCTGACTATGAAACCAAGGATACTGATATCTTAGCAGCATTTCGAGTAACTCCTCAACCTGGAGTTCCGCCTGAAGAAGCAGTTTCCCGGGAACCAAAAGGTTCCCGGTAACCGGCCGCATCGGCCCGGTAACCTTCGTTACCGTCAGCATTTGGTACTCTCTCGATAGCTTCAATCCTTTTTCACTGGCTAGGGATATTCGACGTTTAATGAGATAGTATAGTTCTAGACTAAAGCTAGAAGAGGAGCTCTACCCGGCGTTCATCCCGTAGTTGAGGCGAATCACCTTCATCAGCTTCTAGTAGGAGCTGAGCTCTTCCGCTAGCTCTGGTAGTAAGGCTCTTCGGTCAATAGTTCGTAACCCTATAAAGAAGATTGAGCAACCATTGATAAGTAATCCAGCTAGTATAATAAAATATCCTAGGTTGACTAGTATCTTTCCATCTCTTAGGCAAGTGCATCCTCATAGGGTCTCACATGCTATCAAAAAATCGAAACCGTTGAAGAATCAATCTCCTACTCCGACTCCTACTCCTACCCCTACTCCCAATCCTATGGAGACTCCCTTTCTATCGTGGTACTGAGAGGGACGGTCTTGACTTTATTGATTTGGAAGATCGCCACACCTATTCCTTTTACTCCGTAAATAGTCTCAAGCAGCTCGCCACGCATGCATACATGATTGAAAGGACTTATATTATATGCCCTTTTCTATGTAGCCGCAAGGCCCGTTCAACATAGCTGAGGAGAGACGTAAAAGCAGGTTGGGGAGAGGCTTCGATGGACAAGCGGAACTTGAACGAAATTGTATAGTTAGTCAATACAGCTCGATCCGTTCTTCAGTTCTTCCTTACCATAAATCATTATTTCGTGTGTTGTCGGCTCTAAAGCAAGGGCGGACAGGTATTGGAAATGAGTTAGCCTCTTTGATGACTATCCTTTTTTGTTGAATTGCTTTCGACCATTGACAGGAAGAAACAACGGCTTCACTTCACATTTTGACTGATAGAAAGCATCCCTCTTTTGTCCCTCCTGACCGAACCCGCCAAAAAACAAAAATATAAATAGAGAAAGTTTTGATTGGCACAACAGGGTGGTGCCTTACCGCACCGCAGGCGGACGCGCGGTAGCGTTCGTGGTGGTGCTTCAGGATTCCAATGTATTGCGTCCAAGATCAGAACGAGCTTGCCGGCGGACCACTGCCGTCCCATTCTTGAGTGAGCTGGAGCGCAGCCATCTTATCCACTGAACTAGCTAGAAGCTATCGCTTCGACCGGACACCTAGAAGTATACTACTGGATTGAGGGCCTTTTGATGACGTTGGGATGATGACAAGTCTCTGCCTGCAGACTAACACTCTGGAGACTGCGGGTACCTACGGTGCAACCCCGCTTAGGTCGGAAGCCATCCCAGCCCGGGCGAATTGGGTCTTTGCATTAACTAAAAAAAGGATCCTTCTTCGAACCTTTTGGTATGTATTGCCCCCTAACTATAGATCAGATCCAGCAGACGAGAAAGAAAATTCCGCACTGCTGCTGAGTCGTCGGACTTATCCACCAAGGGATTCGTGGAATTTCTGCGGATTGCGTTAACGAATGGCATAATTGGAAGATTGATTCCTCGATCTTCAAAGAAAACTGACTCCTCCTACTCCTTCTTCTCCTTTAGGATAGGATCGTCGTTGGTCCTTCTTTCACTAATGATCTAATGAGAGTCCCTCTTCCTTTCCTGAACCTGTGAGAACACTCTAAGAATATGCCAGCAAAGACCTTATTCAATACTTGATAAATTGCATCCATTACTGTCGTTTTTATGTGGTTGAGTAAGACGGCGTAGCTTCCCAGGTTTCTTTCGGGTAGGGTTAACAAGAAAGTCAAAGCAATCTCCTCAACCTAGAAAGAGAGATGAGAGAATCGAGCCCAGAAAGAGAAGGAGAGGAAGGAAACTACGGGCGAAGGGCTAACCCAACACCAACCCAATAGAGCTAGCCAGCAAGCTCAGGCTAAGAGCTGGGTCAATCTCCATGCGCTAGACCCCTTTACTAAGAATCTCCGCAGTAATGTCTCTGTTAGATTTTCCGGTCGAAATACGGGAAAAGTCCATTCAATTCTTGATGGAAATGGAGTTTCCACTAGCTAGGATCAAATTGAAATTAT